>JALIGW010000018.1:16775503-17975503 GCA_023053685.1 Diadophis punctatus similis
AGCCAAAGTTTTCTCTCTCTCTCTCTCTCTCTCTCTCTCTCTCTCTCTCTCTCTCTCTCTCTCTCTCTCTCTCTCTCTCTCTCTCTCTCTCTCTCTCTCTCTCTCTCCCCACAGAGCTGGTGTTTGTGCAAATAAATCTATTTCGCATCCCTCACCCCCGCCGCCCCCCGATTCTGAAGGGATGTTTCTTCTCAAAAGAGAGGGGGAGGTGGGAAAATACTGTTTTGAAGTTGAAAGCGCAAAGAAAAAAAAAGAATAAAAATAAAGAGGCGAGTTCAGAGGGAGCCACTTTGGAAAGAACATTAACAGTTTCCAAAATCTATATCGCTGCTTAATTAAATATGTTATCCTGTTTATAGGATCTGTGGCTAATTATTTAGAGTCATTTAATCTACTCAATTTGCACGTTAATTAAACAGCATCGAGTGGAGCGGGGGGGGGGAGAGAGAGAGAGAGAACGAGAAAGAGAGAGCTGGCAGGCGGGAGCCGCCTTGCTTTACAGGGGTGCAGCGCCGCCTAGAGGCTGCCCGCCCCCACTGCAGCTCCAAAATACGTCAAATTAGTTAAAACTTTGCCCTTCAAAATACGGTTGGCTGCCTCGGAAAAGAGTAGGCATATTTTTTAAAAAACGTCCTGCCCCTTGATATAGGTAGAGCCGTGGAGGGGGGCGGGTTTAAGCAGGAAAATGAGAATATAACACTGGACGGTCGTTTTAGGGGCTCAGAAGCAGGGTGGAGATAGGAGGTGATCCAAAATTTCTAGCCTAAAATAGCTTAAACCTTCCTCCTCCCCTCCTCTAAAGAACCCAAAGAAAAGTGATTTAACTTTTGAGGGGCCATAGTCCCAAGAAGAAAGGAATCGTAGGTTATTTCTGAAGTTCATTGATGCTTTGAATTGAAAAAATGACCAAGACAAGGCCAGGAAAAGGGGCATGTTAAGAAAGGCAACAGGGCAGCTTCCACCATAGGATTGAAGACAAACTCTTTTTTAATTGGGCGATGTGGCTACCATCCTTAAAGATCCATCTCATCCTGGGCACGTTTTTTTTTTTTAACTATTACCATCTGGCAGACGGTACAGGACAATAAAAACAAGGACAAATAGGCTGAAAAACAGCTTCTATCCCAGGGCAGTAACTACATTGAATTCTACTGAATAGTGCAATATTAATGCAATATCAGGGGTTTTCAATTCATTTCTATAGAATGTGAAGGATGTGTGTTTGTGTTTTATTTTTATAGTCATAATGTACACCGAAGATGGCATTCAATTTCATTGTATGAGCCGAGGTGGCGCAGTGGTTAAAGTGCAGCACTGCAACCTACTTCAGCTGACTGCTAGTTCAGCAGTTCAGCTGTTCAAATCTCACCAGGCTCAAGGTTGACTCAGCCTTCCGTCCTTCCTTCCGAGGTGGGTAAAATGAGGACCCAGATTGTTGGGGGCAATATGCTGAACTCTGTAAACCGCTTAGAGAGGGCTGTAAAGCACTATGAAGCGGTATATAAGTCTAAGTGCTATTGCACTTAACTAAATTAAGGTGTGTCTCATGTATGTGTCTACCTTTGGCTGGAAGGTTACACCTAGAGCTGCAAGTCTGACACCCACAGCTGAACCGGGGAGGGGTGTGTGTGAGAGGACAACCAACACAACCTGGTCAACCTCCTGAAAGTGACCCCCCCCCCACTCCCAGTACAGAACCCCAACAGACCAAGGCCCAGCAGAGTGGAACCCTTGGATGACTCTCGGGGGTCACCTGATGCTTTGCAAGGCAAGGAGTCAACCACCTGGCGGAGGGAAGCGTCCCTGACTCCTCCTCCTCCTTCTCTCCCCCACCCTCCTCCCCCTGACTCTGCCTCCCTCTCCTTTGGAGACTGGAGGGGGCGTGTCTCCCCTCTCTGACCCCCACCTGCCCAGCAACCTCTGTTTTGCTTTGATGGCAGAGCTCATGTTCTGGGGCGTTAAAAACCTGTCCACCCCCGGCCTGATTAACTAATAAATGATAAAGCTGCCTGTTTCCAGCGCTCCCTAATTGTTTTCCCCCCACCTCCCACGCCCCCTTCTTTTTCGCTTTTTTTCTTCCTTTCTCTCTCTCTCTCTCTCCTGCCATCCCAACCCCGCCCCCCACCCCTCCGGCCCCGGGCTCCTCTATCGCTCCCATCTGCCTCCCCTATTCTGCTTTTGTCTTCCAGTTCTCTATTGACACTTCTTCTTCCTTGCCTCTCCCCCAGGACCGACCCCCCCTCCTGCCCTGCCCGATGCTGCAACCCGCCTCTCCCCCCACCCCCATCACCTTCTGCCCCATTAACCCATCGGCACGAGCGCACAAAGCGTTGGGCAACCTGCTCGTGCGGCCTTGATTGAATCCTTTTGTTCCCCGGCGGTCCCTTTCAGCCATGGGGTGGGGGGGGGCAGGGGTCTTCTGCATCCTCAGTGCTGAGTTGCTGTGAACCCTTGGATATTGCACCCACCCCCACCCCACCCCCATTTTAAAGGACATTTCTGAGCTTCTACCAAGGGTGCCCTCCTTAAAATGCACCACCCAACAGGAAGTAGTCCTCAATTTATGACCTCAATGGGACACCACATTTCCGTCCCTAAGTGAGACACTGGTAAAGGGAGCTGTGCCCCATGTTAGGACTTTTCTTGCCGCCGCCGTTCAGCGAATCCCTGCTAAGTTGTTCAATTAGGAACCTGGTTGTGAAGTGAATCTGTCTTCCAGGGTTGACTTGGCTCCTCGGAAGGTCGCAAAAGGGGAATCTGCGACCGTCATAAATATGAGTCAGTTGCCAAGCATCCGAATTTAGATCACGTGGGAATGCTGCAACGATCGTAAGTGTGAAAAATGGTCCTAAGTCCCTTTTTCCCCCGGTTCCGTCGTAACTTTGAATGGTCAGTAAGTGAACTGTTGTAAGTCGAGGATTACCTGTATGGCTGAAATTTAGTCTTCCCCTGAGTAGGCTTTCAGACCCCTTCAAGAAAGTGCCTTCGCCCCAAATGTTGGAGAAAGATGCTTAGAAATTCAAAGGCAATTATGCACGGTTTGAACAGTCACTAAATGAACTCTTGTAAATTGAGGACTGCCTGTATTTAGGTCTTGATGGGCCAGATTTTCCTCTACAGTGCAAACTGCATCTGGAGCTGATCTGTAATAAAACAAGGAGCGTGCTCGAATAACAGGGATCAATTAAAACAGGCCCAAAGACATAGGTAGTGTTTGACTTACGACCATAATTGCGTTCAGTATTTCCATTGCTAAGCGAGACAGCTGTCAAGTGAGTTTTGCCCCATGTTACGACCTTTCCTGCCACCGTCGTTAAGTGAATCCCCACAGTTGTGAAGTTAGTGACCCGGTTGTTAAGTGAATCTGGCTTCCCCATGGACTTGGCTTGCCCGAAGGTCACAAAAGGAGAGAGAGAGAGAGAAAAAAAAGTGGAAATCCAATGACCGATCATAAGGATCAACCCTCCATAGCGGAGAGTTGTTTTCACTTGTGAGTTTGGAATAGAGATGGGGGGGGGACCCCTTTTTTCCAATTCGGAATTTCAGATTTTGGATTCAGGAATGGGTCAGAATCCTAGAAGAAGGTTAAGGATAGCAATAGCACTTAGACTTATATGCCGCTTCATAGTGCTTTACAGCCCTCTCTAAGCGGTTTACAGAGTTCAGCATATTGCCCCCAACAATCTGGGTCCTCATTTTACCGACCTCGGAAGGATGGAAGGCTGAGTCAACCTTGAGCCGGTGAGATTTGAACAGCTGAACTGCTGAACTAGCAGTAGCCTGCAGTGCTGCACCACTGCGCCATCTCGGCTCTTGAGGATGAGGAGGAGGATGAGAAGGAGGAGGAGGAGGAGGAGGAGGAGGAGGAGGAGGAGGAGGAGAAGGAGGAGGAGGAGGAGGAGGAGGAGGAGGAGGAGGAGGAGGAGGAGAAGAAGAAGAAGAAGAAGAAGAAGAAGAAGAAGAAGAAGAAGAAGAAGAAGAAGAAGAAGAAGAAGAAGCAGAAGAAGAAGAAGAAGAATTTAGACGCATCGAAGGCAGACCCCTCTCTGCTTCAAGGAGGACCTGGTGGGAATCTCTCTCTAAAAAGGAAAATAACAGAATCTGTGCTTTTAGAACATACTTAACCGGCTTTTGCACCCCCTACTACACCCCCCCCCCTTTGCTAATCCAGCACCTTAATACAGGCCAAAGTCGGCTTGTGAATCTCTTCTTCTTTCACCCAAAATCTCTTGACTTTGCTGGCCCTTGCGCCAAAATCTAAAATTATTCCCCAGGATCTAAGAAGTAAATAAGAAAAGGGAAGGGAAGATTGGGGTGGGAGGGGAGGAAGAAAGAGATTTAATTCTGCTTATCACAATTGGGGAAACATCTCTTGAATTCCAAATTTAAGTCCAGGCGAAAAGAAGAAAGAGGGAGGGGGAGAGAGGGGGGGAGAGAGAGAAAGAGAGAAAGAAAGAAAGAGAGAGAGTGAGAGAGAGAGTGAGAGAGTGAGAGAGTGAGAGAGAGAGAGAGTGAGAGAGTGAGTGAGAGACAGAGAGACAGAGAGAGTGAGAGAGAGAGAGAGAGAGAGAGAGAGAGAGAGAGAGAGAGAGAGAGAGAGAGAGAGAGAGAGAGAGAGAGAGAGAGAGAGAGAGAGAGAGAGAGAGAGAGAGAGAGAGAGAAGGGTGGAGGGAAACCAAGCCGTGTTCCCAAAGAAGCTCTCATCAAGGAGAAATCAGAGCTTTTAAAGAAGGGATTAAGAAAAGTGGTCACTTTTGACTCAGTGGGGAAAGGGAGGAAAAAAATCTTTCTCTGACAGTTAATGAAAGCTCGGATGTTATAAGTATCTTCTGATTCACAATAGCAATTAATATGGTAATATTCCCCCATTAAAGTTGCTAACGCGAAGATGGAAGGAGCAACTTGGATAAAACATTTAATGGGGGGCCCTGCCGAGGCCAACCGGCGGCTTTGCCAGCCATCAGGTAACTGATGTCAAAAGGAAGCAAAGCGATGACAGGAAGGAATGGGGAGGGGGCTGCAAGGAAGACCCCCCTCTCTGCTTAAGTACCGTATGCGGCCGACTTTTTCAAGGGTGGGAGAGGGGAAAAAAGGGGAAGCCACTTTTGCAAACCCCTTGCGGATTTTAGACCTGGCATCCTTTATCTACAGATTTATTCCAGTCTCTGTTTTCCTTTTTTTACACTTTTTTTAAAAAATAAAAGTTCTACTCTGTTCCCCCCTCCCCCACCCTCTGAACTTTTAATAGGAGAGTAACTCATCAACGGTGAAATTAAAACGATCTAATTGCAGCGGGGCATACGATCAGAAGAAAAACATGGAAGGTTGGGTGTTTTTTAAAAAAATGGGGATCGATCATAAATTAGCTACTATTTGCAACTAGGGTAGAGTGAGAATTCACAATATGCAGAGCTGTCCCAAGAATCCAGGTGTCAGAATTAGGAGCTGACAAAGCTTCCGGGTTCCTGATGCTTAAGTGATGAGAAGAACATACGAACATCAGCCTTGTCCTGCTGGATCAAACCCCTGGCCCATCTTATCCAGCAGACTCCCTCCACGGTGGCCCCATAACTGCTCAACGAAGTCCACCAGTCCTTCTGCAAATGGCCTTCAAGACAGAAGATCTACCATCAAGGCTAAGATGGCTGATCCCAGGACTTCTATGAATTGGTTCAACCCCTTCTTTTGAAACCAGTCAAGCTGGTAGCCAGCACCATTGAGAATCACTAGTAGGCCAAGCAAAGTCGGTGGCCAACCAACTGCCCAAGGAAGCACACCAGTTCTTCAGTAGATGATCTTCAGAGACAGTCTTCCTACCATCAAGACTAAGAATGGTTGATCCCCAGGACTTCCATGAATTGCTCCAACCTTTTTTTAAGCCAATCAAGCTGATGGCCACCAGCACCAAGAATCAGTAGTTCAGTTGTCCCTTCTCTCACTGGCCAACCAATTGCCCAAGCAAGCCCACCAGTCCCTCAGTCGATGGCCTTCATAGAGGCCATCCCTGTGCCCATCAAGACTAAAGGCCACTGATGGTCTCCAGGACTTCATGAATTGGTCCAACTCTTCTTAAACATTCTAGTATTTTTGAAAGGTGGAAATTGCTTCTCCTTGTCCACTTTCTCCACACCATCCATGATTTAATACACACTTGTATACAATGTTGTAGCCAGATCTACCAACCGTGTCCATAATTTGTCAACTGATTGACCTCATGGCTTGTATAATCTGGGAACAGGGTTACTGGGGAGTAGGGTTCTCCTGCCCCACCATGGCTGGAGCAACTTTTGCATAGCTTTGTCAGAACATCTAGTGCCCAGTCCTTGATGTCAGATCATGCCTGAATCTTTAAGCTTCTTGGTAGGTCCTTCTCACACATTTTTGTCATCTCTTCTCTAGACTTCCTTGGTTTTTTTTTACATTCTTTTCTGGACAATGAACGCATTTACCCTTCCTTTTTTTATTTTCAAGCGAAGTGACGCTTGAAAAGAAGGATGGGTCTTACGGCTGGTGTTTTGCTTCATCAGCTTCCTATTTATTTCTATTGTTTTGAAATGTTCTGTATTAATTGGTCAGATGCCATCTTGCTTATTCTATTGGGATGTGTTTTTAGGTCATTTTCTGTTTGATATCGTGAGCCATCCAGTGTCATTTTGGAGTTGGGTGGTGCTGAAATCAAATCAGATTGAAATGAACAAATTGAACATAAAAAACAAAAGTCGGGTAGGGAGAGGTATTGGCAGGTGTTTGTACCTCCCAACGGATTAAGCATCCTATGTGACTGGCCTCAATTCCTAGACCAGCAGCCCAAGGTCACAAGGAGAGCTGGGAGTAGGCCAGCAGAACAGAACCTTGGACAGCTCCGAATGGAAGTTGAGCAGAGTCTTCTCAACAATTGCACAGGTTCAAGGCCAGAGGGAGCAGAAGGTTGAAAATGGGTTTCAGGAAAGTCTTTTGAGTTTCTAGTGGTATGGAAGGGCACATTTCCTTTCATGGCATTCACAACATGATCCACTGAGATCATGACTGATGAAGAGGCTTTGCTCCATCTTGTCAATTGTACCAGGCATGCTCTATTTATCAGGATTCCTGGGTACTCTCTGAGCTTGGTTGCTTTCCTGCAGACATTTCTTTACCCAAACTAGGTAACATCATCAATGCTAGAAGAAAGTGGGGTTTGCAAAGAGGGGGGGAATTGTAGGGTCCCTTGTGCTCTCTGGGTCACGCGCGCATGTGTAGGGGGCAGGGCGCGTGGGGGGCATTGAATCATGGGTGTGGGCATGCACATGCGCAAGATAGCACACGCACGCACGCTTTTGGCACTCGGGGAAAAAAAGGTTCGCCATCACTGTTCTAGTGGCTTGCCCTGGGGTGATCCTAGAGGTTCTTTGATTGGGCTGTTTACTGTTGGCCTGTTTAGCAGTTTGGCAGTTGGCAATTTGGCACTTTATTTATATATAATTTTCTGGTGCTCAAAGTGGCACCGTTGGCGGACACAAACCATGGTTAAGCATTCTTGCCCCAATTTCCCCCATCTCTGGCTTCCTCTAGAGGTTTCTATCATGCTGCCATGTAGCCTCATCTTAACCAGTCTTACAGGATCGCACCTTCAGTTCGTTCTCACCTCCAATTCTTCCAGCTCGTAATTTCTGGATATAAAAAACAGTTATCCTCGATGGGCTTAGGTGAATTAAAGGCAGGGAGTTTTTGTGGCCTTTACCCTTTAAACTCCCCCTCTGGAGGGTATCAGGAGGCTTAATTCATTCATATTTGTATAGAGCTTTGAAATACTACAAGAGGCCAAAGTGTTATTATTGTCTCTGAAGAGTCTCTCGGCTGTAGGAGTCCATTAGCTTGGTTAGGCGCACAGAAGGTTGGCCTTGCACCCAAATGTGCGTTTTTATTGATAAACATCCTTCTCCAGTAATTAAACTGGGGGGGAGGGAGGAAAAGGGGGTTAAGGCTCTGGGTAGATCATCTGCAAAGGTGAAGCTGCATCGTAGTTAGATTTTATCTAGGCCTCGCCAATCTCTTTCCTGGAGCCTTCTCTATTTCACAGGAAGGAAGCAGCTTCTTCGGAATATAATTTCTCATATCTGAGCAACGGCAGGAGACAACATCACCAGAGTTTAAAAAACACAGCACTGGATATTCTTGGACTTTTCTGGGCCCTGCAGGTGGGCAATTCCAGGGATTGCAATGCCAACCACTCAAGAGGTATCAGACTTACACTTTTATCCACATACAGCAATAAACTTCAACTCTCCCAAAATCGCTTGGAATTCAGGAATTTGTTTGGAGCAAACATTCACAGACTCGATGCAACTAGATAAGCTGTTGCGTTGCAGTAAAAAAAGAAGACGAGGAAGCATAGATTTGCCTCTTGTAGAACATCTATGGTAAGCTCTACATCTTTGTCTGCTCCAGGATTTAAAACCTGGATCTTCTCCTCCAGGTTTTCAGGGCAATCTAGCCATTCTCTTCCTGGCTTTGACGTTAGAAGACATCTGCCTTATGTTTACATAGCGGTTGTTTTCTGGCTAGATAATAACATTGATTATTATCTTCCTAGCTTTGACAAGAGGAGGAGGAGGAGGAGGAAGAAGGAGGAGGAGGAAGAAGAAGGAAGAAGGAGGAAGAAGGAGGAAGAAGGAGGAGGAGGAAGAAGAAGAAGAAGAAGAGAAGAGAAGAAGAAGAAGAAGAAGAAGAAGAAGAAGAAGAAGAAGAAGAAGAAGAAGAAGAAGAAGAAGAAGAAGAAGAAGAGGAGGGGAGGAGGAAGAAGAAGAAGAAGAGGAGGAGGAGGAGGAGGAGGAGGAAGAAGAAGAAGAAGAAGAAGAAATAGAAGAAGAAGAAGAAGAAGAAGAAGAAGAAGAAGAAGAAGAAGAAGAAGAAGAAGAAGAAGAAGAAGAAGAAGAAGAAGAGGAAAGAGACACTTCCTCTGTGCCTCCAGTCCAACCAAAGAGCAAGATCCCCTATCCCAGGGTAGATGTTCGCAGCCCCAGTGTTAGGATATCACACTGGTTCACGAGAGTTTGAAGAGCAGGAGTTAATGTTTGGCGAAAACAACCACCTGTAACCAAAGCCTTCAGCTGGAAGAGCCTGAAGCCTTTGCTGGCACCTTGGGGAAAGACCAAGGAGGCTCTGTGACCTCACCCTGGATGTGGCTTGGCGGTGGGTGCACTCCCTGGGAAAGACGAAGGGTGCAAGAAGTGACTTCATTTATTCCTTCCCCAGCGCTGGTGTTTGTGTGTGTGTGGGGGGGGGTGGAGAAGCCCCCCAATTAGAGCTCTTGTCCCACAGCCATGGATCAATTAAAGTTGTCGACATGTCGGCATCTCCCTTCTCAAAGATCCCAGTGAGATTTCCGAGGATCTGCCGGCCGCTCCAAGCGAACGCGGCAGCTCATGAGTGCCTGAGGAGCCGCGTGCATGTTTTAATATTTAATTGCATAATTGCCTTGGAATTGCTAAGCAGTTTTCTCCAACATTTGGGGGGAAGGCTAAATTGAAGCCATTCAGGTAATCCTCGACTTACAACAGTTCACTTAATGACCGTGCGAAGCTATGATGTCACTGAAAAAAATGACATAGGACCAGTTTTCACACTTATGACCGCGGCGGTATCCTCACGGTCATGCGCTTTACATTCGGATGCTTGGCAACTGACTCGCATTTATGACGGTTGCAGTGTCCTGGGGTCACGTGATCCCCTTTTGCGACCTTCTGACAAGCAAAGTCCAGGGGAAAGCCAGATTCACTTAACAACCGTGTTACTAATTTAAGGACTGCGGCGATTCACTTCACAAACGTGGGGAGAAAAGTCGTAAAATGGGGCAAGACTCACTTAACAAATTTCTCATTTAGCGATTATAAATTTTGGGCTCAATTGTGGTCGTACGTTGAGGGCTACCTATATATAAAAGAATAGCAGAATAACACAGTTGGGAGGGATCTTGGAGGTCTTCTAGTCCAACCCCTGCTCAAGCAGGAAACCCTATCCAATTCCAGACAAGTGGCTGTCCGGTCTCAAAGGGATGGTTGGAGTTTAATGAGGGCAGAATTGTTTACATATAGTCCTCAACTTATGACCAATTGCTTTGTGATGATTTGAACTTATGACCGACTTTCCTGGGGGGTATTTATGGCCCGGTTCTGAAGTTCTGGTGGAATAGAATAGAATAGAATAGAATAGAATAGAATAGAATAGAATAGAATAGAATAGAATAGAATAGAATAGAATAGAATAGAATAGAATTCTTTATTGGCCAAGTGTGATTGGACACACAAGGAATTTGTCTTTGGTGCATATGCTCTCAGTGTATGTAAAAGAAAAGATACATTCGTCAAGAATCATAAGTGTCATAGGGTACAATTGTTTGCAGCATCCTATGGTTATGTGACCACATTATACAACAGTTTGTAAAATGGGTTCACTTAGCAACTGTAGTTTTACTTAATGACCATTTCAGGAAAGATCATAAAATCAGGTCAACCATATGGGTGACCTGATTTATGATCATCATGACTGGGAGGGAGGGAGGGAGGAAGGAAGGAAGGAAGGAAAAGGAGGGAGGGAGAAAAAGAAGGGAAGGGAAGGGAAGGGAAAAAGGGAGGGAGGGAGAAAGGAAGGAAGGAAGGAAAAGAAGGGAGGAAGGAAGGAAGGGAAAGGAGGGAGGGAGAAAGAGAAGGGAAGGCAGGCAGGCAGGCAGGCAGGCAGGCAGGCAGGAAGGAAGGAAGGAAGGAAGAGAAAACACATCCTCTCCAGCCACCAACATCCAGATAAGCAGGGATTCACCCCAGACAAACAATCAAGCAGAAAGCAATGCCCTAATCAAGGAACTACCAAGGAGAAAACCACACTCCCACGAACACCGACAGAGCAAACTATGGCAATTGAACAGGGAGCAAACCCCATTGTGTAAGGTCGCATTCACCTACGCACACTCAAGTGTTGCTCCTCAGTGTTCCAGGATCGTGGAAACACGATGGCCGAGTTGGAAACTCCTAAGCAGTTATCTCTTAAAACACTGTGCGTATCCATCTAGGCTTCTCTGCATCCCAAGGACACCTGGTTCGTGTGATTCCATTTTGTCACGTCTTCTATTTATTACATCCAGGGCCTGCAGCAAATTGCTTGACAATTCTGAGCATTAAATATAATTTGTCCGTTCTCCAGGCCGCCTCTGCCATTATGAATTTTTTATCTGGCCCCCGCTCTTCAAATTATCGGCCATCAGCAAAAGTTTACTGTTGTTGCTAAAATATCAATTTGGCACGAGACTTCCAATCCGACACCGTAATTGCAAAGTTACATTTTATGATTACAGGGAGACATTGGCTAATAGGCAGGAGAACTTGGAGGACTTGGAGATTAGGGAGGTTGTTGCTGCCCTCTGCTGGTAGGACTTTGCCCCTGGTTTTGACCGACAAATTCTGGCAGAAAATAGAATAGAATAGAATAGAATAGAATAGAATAGAATAGAATAGAATAGAATAGAATAGAATAGAATAGAATAGAATAGAATAGAATAGATGATGGAATGAAGAATAGAATAGAATAGAATAGAATAGAATAGAATAGAATAGAATAGAATAGAATAGAATAGAATAGAATAGAATAGAATAGAATAGAACAGAGTTGGAAGGGACCTTGGAGGTCTTCTAGCCCAACCCCCTGCTGGAGCAGGAGACTGTAGTGCTCCAGACAAACGGCTGTCCAGTCTCTTCTGAAAAACCTCCAGTGATGGAGCGCCCACAACTTCTGAAGGCAGATTTTTTCATTGATGAAATGTTCTCACTGTCAGAAATTCCTCCTTATTTTGACTATGGATCTCAGAATACAGAATAACAGTTGGAAGGGAGCTAATTCTAGATTGCTTCTCTCCTTGATTTAATTTCCATCCGTTCCTTCTTGTCCTGCTTTCAGGTGCTTTGGAGAATAGCTTGACCCCCTCCTCCTCTCTGTGGCAATTCCTCAAATATTGGAATATTAGTCCTTCTCTTGGTTAGACTAGACATACCCAATTCTTGCAACCGCTCATTGTATGCTTTAGCCTCCAGACCCCTGATCATCTTTGTTGCTCTTCTCTGCACTCTTTCTAGAGTCCACCAGCTCAGGGTACATTTTAAAGTAGATTTTGGCTTTTTTTTCTGGCAGGATACAGACAACACATTGAGGCATATATAACTTTATAATAACCAAGTCACAGAGAGGGTCAGTAACTTTTCTTCTGATTCTAAAATCCTGAATCAAATCTTTCTTGAACTGCCCCAAACCCAGCAAGGAGCTGGTGCCATCTAGTGGCAGACAGTTCCAAATGCAGGTCAGAGCTGATAATTGAATGAGGAATGGACATTGCTTGTCTTCTATTGGTCTTCATTTGATCAGAGAGTCAAGAAATCAGGGGTGAAATTCAGCAGCTTCTGACAGGTTCTGGAGAACTGGTAGCGGAAATTTTGAGTAGTTTGGAGAACCGGCAAATACCACCTCTGGCTGGCCCCAGAGTGGGGTGGGAATGGAGATTTTGCAGTATCCTTCCCCTGCCACGCCCACCAAGCCACACCCACAGAACCAGTAGGGAAAATTTTTGAATTTCACCCCTGGTCAAGATAAGGAGAAAGAAAGAAAGAAAGAAAGAAAGGAAGGAAGGAAGGAAGGAAGGAAGGAAGGAAGGAAGGAAGGAAGGAAGGAAGGAAGGAAGGAAATGATGTTAATTCTGCTAAGGCTTTCCTGGCGTTTGTCACCCAACCAACCTCTTCTTACATGCCCAATAACAACTGTCAAAGGGTTTCACAGTTTAACATTTAACAAACTGCAGAAGTTCAAGGGGAAATGGAAAATTGGACCTACGGAAGAGACCATACCGAACTTCTGAATTACCACTTAGATTTGGGGCAGCCTAATTGTTGCTGGGCTCAAAGATCATTAGCCATGTTGGCTGGTGGAGATTTGGAGTCTAACAACATTGGAGGAGGGGAGGAACATGGGGTGTTCTTCCATTTTCCTAACTGTCTGCCCATTGTCACACTTCTGTGACAAAGGCCATTCCCTTGTCCAGGAGGCGTTCAAGAGTTTCGGCTGGTAAATTTTGTGTGCATCCACCAGGAGAGACAGGGAGAAAGACCAGCAGCTATTTTCAAAATAATGAATCTTAAGAAGGCCATTAAAGTTGTAGGCCGCCTCTTCATTATTTCTCTTTAAAGTTATTTATTAACCCAGAATTGCTATTGTCATATTTCACTTTTATTTGCAGTCTCCCCTGGGCTAAAGCGTTATATATTAATCTTGCAGGTTAGAATTCTTTTAATGGTGCTTCTGGAGTTATATACTGCCCTTAATTTTATTAGTTTGTGTGGTATATTAAATTATGGCAAAGAAAATGTGCAAAAATGAAAATACTCTAGAAGGATTTCCCACTTCCTTGCCAGGGGTGAATCTGAGTCCTCATTTAACCAAAGGCTGGAGATTTGCAACATTCAAAAGGTAAAAGTAAAAACTTTTTCCTTTTTTTCCTTTTTTGAGTCAAATTTGGCTCCTGATGATTGTGTGGACAGATCTGTGCTGTTTTCCACCGAAATGGAATTATTTGCTAATGTCTTCTGAGATGGCCTTTAGGTTCCCTGTTTTATCTACAATCCTGGAATCTCCTGGCAGGAAGGAGGGAAGGAGAGAGGGAAAGAAGGACAGGAGAGAAGGAAGGAAGGAAAGGGGGGAAGGAAGGAAAGGAGGGAAGGAAGTTAGCAAAGTAGGAAGAAAAGACGGAGGGAAGGAAGGGAAGGAAGATATGAAGATGGGAAGAAAAGGAGGCAATGAAGGAAGATAGGAAAGTGGGAAGGAAGATAAGAGGAAGGGAAGGGAAGGGAAAGAAGGAATGTGGGAAGGTGGGTGGGAAGGTGGGAGGAAAGAAGGAAAGAAGGAAAGAAGGAAAGAAGGAAAGAAGGAAGGAAGACCTGATTTTAACTTTGCCCCCTTTTCAATCTTTCTGGCTACTGGGCTGCTTTCCTCCCCCGCTCCTCTTAATCCTGGGCTGCTAGGACATGTAACCTCGCCTCCACTTCCAATTCATGCTGGCTCTTGCTAATTAAATTCTGCTTTCCGAGCACTTTTCCATTTCCCAAATCCCTGCAAATCATTTCTAACCCTTCCCACTCCTTGGGCCGCTAAGCCAGCCGCTGTAATCTCTCCCCTCGTTCATGTGATCTTTCCCGGGCGCGCGCAAGAGCAAAGCCAGGGGCTGGCGCTTTGCTTCTCCAGATTTCAGGAGCCCAAAATGTGTCAGAAGAAGGGGAGAGCATCTAAAAATAGAACCTCTTAAGACCTTAGCTAATTTCTAATCCTTGTCCTCTTTTTAAAGATGCCTCTCTCTCTCTCTCTCTCTGCCTGGGCCAGCTGGGTTCCGTCTCCGTTTGGATTTGCAGGCTTCCTTAAGAACCTGAAATCCGCTGCACAAACGCTGGCTTTGTTATCTTCTTGTGGGCACCTCCTCTATCAAACCGCACAGCCCATGATCCTGGTCTCAGCCCGGCTAAGAACATAAGCCCAAGAACGCTGTCGAAGCGCAGGGTTTCCATTCTTCACCGGCTCCTCTTCGGAGAGAGGGACTCATTTCGGTTTGGCTGGGAGGGGGGAGAGCAATTTAGGCTGAGCCCTTCGCTCAGTTGGGACCTCTGGCCTCCTCTGCTGTCAAAAAGCCAGGAGGGGGGTTCCCTATCCCACCACCACGGACAAGGTGGGTGGGATCCTCATCTGAGCAGGAGGCCGGCCAGCAAGCCAACTGCATGGCCGGCAGCAGGGAACTGCCCAGCCCAGGGGCCAGGGTTCAAGAAGGCCAGGAGCTGGCAGAAGGTTGACCTCTGATGGCTCTCCGTCTTCTCCAGAAATATCACAGTGGTTCCTGATTGGTGGGGTGGACTTTGTTTCCTGACTTCTTCTCCCAGGCAGGAACCAGAGCCAGGAGGCCTTGTGCTAGAAGAGGGGTCCCCAAACTTGGCAACTTTAAGACTTGTGGATTTCAACTCCCAGAATTCTCCAGCCAGCACAGCGTTGAAGTCCACAAGTCTTAAAGTTGCCAAGTTTGAAGAGCTCTGGGCTAGAAGGTGTGGGAGCTGGCTTAGCCCACAATGGCTGGGTCCACCCAACCTCTGAGAGCCATGATGCTTGGTTTGAGTTTAGCAGGATATGGAAACCCAGGCGTTGTGGTTTCGTTCAACCAGGTTGTACTTTGACAAATGGGGTTTGCATGATGAATGAAACCAAGCAGATGCCTCCACCACAAGAGGAGCAGATAAAGGGATGGGGGAAAGCCCACTGCAACAACATCGCCAAAAAGGCTTCAAGAACTGTTAACCTAATCTTACGTAGCTTCTTCTCCGGTAATATCACACTACTAACCAGAGCATACAAAACATTCGCCAGACCAATCCTTGAATACAGCTCATCTGTCTGGAACCCACACCGCATATCGGACATAAATACATTAGAAAGTGTCCAGAGATACTTTACGAGAAGAGTCCTCCACTCCTCTACTCGCAACAGAATACCTTACGCAACCAGACTTGAAATCCTGGGCTTAGAAAGCTTAGAACTACGTCGCCTTCGGCACGACCTAAGCATAGCTCATAAAATTATCTGCTACAACGTCCTTCCTGTCAACGACTACTTCAGCTTCAACCACAACAATACACGAGCACACAACAGATACAAACTCAAAGTGAACCGCTCCAAACTTGACTGTAGAAAATGCGACTTTAACAACAGAGTGGTAAATGCCTGGAACTCACTACCTGACATTGTGGTTTCATCACCAAACCCCCAAAACTTTACCCTTAGACTGTCCACTGTTGACCTCACCCGATTCCTAAGAGGTCAGTAAGGGGCGTGCATAAGTGCACCAGCGTGCCTACCGTCCCTATCCTAATGTTCCCTCTTATCAGTACTCATTTTATGTATATAAACAATGTTATATCTATGTATATTACCAACACGTACTTGACAAAAATAAATAAAAAAATAAAAAAAAATCACAGGTAACCAAGTAAGGTTGGGGCTTCATCTGGAGTCTTATGGGTCCCACTGAGCACAGAGACGTCTCATGGTCTCCTTTGGATTAAAAAGTTTTTTTTTTTAAAAAAAATCAGATTTTAATGGGAAGCACCAGTTTTTCCTCCAGTTGTAAGAGTCCTAAAACTGGATCAGGGTGAGGTTCCTGTTGGTCAGACCTGTTGTTTCTTTCAGAGATTCCCCAAGTATTCCTGGAGTGGTTGCAAACAGAAGTTGAAAATCCTATTGAATTGTGCTCCACATGCCCAAGGCTGCCCTTTTCCTTCTCTTCCTTTTCCTTGTTTTTCTCCTTCTCCAACTTTCTACTCCTTTTCCTTTTCTTTCTGTACCACTCCTTCTCATTCTTGTTCTCTTTCTCCTCCCTTCTCCTTTTTTCTCCTTCTCCTTCACTCCTTTTCCTTCTCCTTCCTTCTCCCTTTCTTTCTCCCTCTCCTTCCCCTCCCTTCTTCTCTTTTTCCCTTTCCTTTCTTTCTCTTCCTTCTCCCTCTCCCTCTCCTTCTCTTTCTCCCGCTTCTTCTTTTTCTTTTCCTTCTTCTCTTTCTCCTTCATTCCTCCTCCTCCTCCCTTCTCTTTCTCCATCCTTCCTCCTCCCCCTGTTTGATCAACCCACAATGCTCTGGAGCATAAAAAGTGGCTTTATTCCAGCCTTTTAATATTATTTATTTATTTATTTATTTATTTATTTATTTATTTATTTATTTATTTATTTATTTATTTATTTATTTATTTATTTATTTATTTATTTATTTATTTTGTGACATTTATATACCGCCTCACAGTGCAAGCACTCTATAAGCGGCTTACACCAGTAAGCAATGTATATTTATATTGCCCCCAACAATCTGGGTCCTCATTTTATCTACCTCGGAAGGATGGAAGGCTGAGTCAACCTTGAGCCGGGGAGATTTGAACCGCTGACCTGTGGATCAGTGTCAGCTAAAGTGGCCTGCAGTACCTGCCTCTAACCGCTGCGCCACCTCGGCTCTTTAATATGGCCCTTTTGACACATGTTGGAAGGAACTAGAAACTCTGTGCACCTTTGTTTATCTGATACAACATCCATGAGTCAGAGCTGCGTGAGACAGAAACAGGAATTGCTTAGTCACCCGTAAGGCCCCATATCCTGAGATTATTCTCGTGCTTTCTGACATTTTCCAGAATAACAGAGTTGGAAGGGACTTTGGAGGTCTTCTAGTCCAACTCTCTGCTCAAACAGGAGAACTTCAGACATGCCAAAGAATTAAGCCACAAATTCTGAGGATAACAACATCAACAATAACAATCTATTAAATTTCTATGCCCCCAGACTCCAAATGACTCTGGTCAGCCGACAGGAATCAAAGACATTACAAACAAAAATAATCAATAAAATATTTCAAAATAAATAAATAAAAATCTGGAAGCACCAATAATAGTTACTATTAATAACAAAGCTCAAAAGAAAAACTCTGAGGGTGATTTCTGTATTGTTTGTGTTTTATCTATTCTTATTGCAGGGCACTTAAAATGACACTTATGTGAGATGGGCAGAAACATAAATTTGAATTTATTTGTCATTCAGCCACCTAGAGGGACGTATGTCAGATCAGTAAATCGATTTATTATTATCATTACGGGTGTCAACCCAAGTGGGAAAAAGCAGCCTTGCTTTTCCACGGCCCTTGAGCCAAACAGGTGCGGGGTCTCGAGTTCAAATGTCAGCAAAAGCGGGAAGGAGGAGGAGAGAAGGGAGGAGAAAGAAAGAAAGAAAGAGAGAGAGAGAGGGAGGGAGGGAGGGAGGGAGGGAGGGAGAGAGAAAGAAAGAAAGAAAGAAAGAAAGAAAGAAAGAAAGAAAGAAAGAAAGAAAGAAAGAAAGAAAGAAAGAAATAGCTGATTCACGCGTAGGGAAGCCAGGAGGCGGGGCCCCTGATTCAGCGAAACGCAAAGCCGGGGCTTCCCGGGATTGGTCGGTGACGTTGCCCAAGTCGGCTCTGATTGGGCGACAGGAAGGCGGAAGTAAAATATGACTCAGCAAAATCGCGCTCGGCTGCATAAAGCGCCCGAGCGCTGCGAGGCTGGAGACGGGCGCTTGTGTGTATTGTGTGTTGTTGCGGTTGTGTGTTTTTGTGTCAGTCTGTACGGACCATCGCCTTTTTCCTGTGCCTTTTAAGCAGATCCTGCGAGGTTTATTCCCCCGCCCGCCCACGTTGGAGAGGACCGACACGGGAGTGCGTTCCCACGGCTTGCTAAACCCAGTGGGGTTGGCTAAGTAGGTTGTGTGAATCTGTTCCTCTTGGGGGGGTGTGGTGTGGTGTGTGTATGTTGGGTCAGTCCTGTCGCTTGGGGGTTGTTTAGCCAACTAGGGTTAAAGTCGTTATGGGAATGCAATCCTGGGTAGAGAGTGGTTGTGTTGAAGTTCTGTATTCAAATTCTGGCTTATTTATTAAGTATATGTGGCTTTCTGAAGGTGGGCGATGGGAAATCACTACGACTTAGAACTTTTGGGGCTGATTGTGCTTCTTAATAGGAAAGAGAAGGGGGTTAATTTATTTTCCAAAGCACCAGCTCAATAGCACTTTTTTGTGTGGCTGTTGATAAAAATATGATCGTCAACATGATCACCAACGTCCAATGATGGATATGACATAAGAAGAAAAAGAAGAAAAAGACATCAGCTAATGATGATGATGTCTTTATTGGCCAAGTGTGATTGGACACACAAGGAATTTGTCTTTGGTGCCTATGCTCTCAGTGTACATAAAAGACAAGATACATTTGTCAAGAATCATGAGGTACAACACTTAATGATTGTCATAGGGTATAAATAAGCAATCAAATCATAGGAAACAATATAAATTGTAAGGATACAAGCAACAAATTACAGTCATGCAGTCATAAGTGGGAGGAGATGGGTGATAGGAACAATGAGAAGATTAATAGTAATAGTAATGCAGACTTAGTGAATAGTTTGACAGTGGTGAGGGAATTATTTGTTTAGCAGAGTGATGGCATTCGGGAAAAAACTGTTCTTGTGTCTAGTTGTTCTGGTGTGCAGTGCTCTATAGCGTCGTTTTGAGGGTAGGAGTTGAAACAATTTATGTCCAGGATGTGAGGGATCAGTATATATTTTCACGGCCCTCTTTTTGACTAATGTGACTTAACAGTGACTACAGAAGTCGCACTGGGTGTGAATCTGGCTGCTGTGTGCCCTGTGGGAAAACCAAACTTACACACAACACCTCTCCTTCTAGGTAACCATAATTCTGGGAGGTTGGGGACTTCTGAAGAAATGGAATTCCCAGACCTAGGACAACACTGCTGTGAGAGGAGCTGCAGACGACTGGGTAGGGATCACGGGAAGAGGGTGTGAGGGCTTGGTGTCTCCCTCCTGTAAGGGACAACCACAACCCTTGTGATTTGGGGAAGACCTCTTGCGTTAGGATAAATCCAACTTAACGTGTTTGCTGGTGTTTTTTTTTCCCCTCTGAAGATTTTCTTCCTCTGAAATGCGATGCCTGCAAGGAGCTTTTCTGCAAAGATCACATTATCTACAGCCAGCACAAGTGTTCTTCGGCGTATAAGAAGGTGATCCGCATTTATGGCATTAGGAACCCGGTGAAACGGGGATGGAGAGTGTGTCAATGCATAACTAGCTGTGCAAAAATGCTGGTGTTGGAACAGTTTTTAAACTTGTCCTTGCACTTGTGACCTCTTCTTGAGGGTTAACACTGGCATTCTCCCAAGGGTGCTTTTTTCAGGAGGCAACCGGACTTTCTTGTTATTTTTCTTTTGAAGACATTTCGCTTCTCATCCAAGAAGCTTCTTTAGCTCTGGCAGGATAGTGGGGAATGGAAACGTCTTCAAAAGAAAAACGAGAAAGTCCAGTTGCCTCCTGAAAAAAGCACCTTTGGGACAACCATGACCTGGAGGACTGAGAATCTCTACAGACTTTTAACACTGGCATTATTTCAAGTTGGTAAAATATAACTCCTGCTCTACTGTCTAAAACCATGACATGCTGTGAGAGCTAAGACTTGACAAAGGAGCAAAATAATAAAAAGGGAGAGTTTTATGTGGAAAAGAGGTTTTTTTTATAGCCTTTAGGGTAGTTCTGGAAGATGCAAAAAGTTCTTGTCTTAAACAAGTTTATTGCATTGACGAAGGACTTTTTTCTGTTAAGGCTTGTGTTCAGGACCTTGTTAGTTGGCAGCATGCAAAGCCAAATAGTTACACCCTTGGGGTTACACCAGGAGTACGTTAGGGACAGTTTGAAGCACCGACTTACCTCGACTCGTCTCTGCTGGCTTCAACCTGATAATTTTTTTGTTTTAGGATGTACAGGTTCCAGTCTGCCCTCTTTGCAACACTCCGGTCTCTGTCAGAAAGGGAGAGACAGCCGATGCAGCTGTAGGGGCCCATATGGACCGGGATTGTCAACAGGATTTGGCCCAGCAGAAGCAGAAAGTAAGGACCTTTCTTAAGAAGTGTGGATATCTTGAAGGCCACTTCATCTTTTCATTCTTGGTTCAGTCTTCCTCTTGCCTTCATGGAGCCTTCTCTGTCTTTAGAGAGTGACTTTATCTTGCTTTAAGGACTAATTTGGGCCAAGGGTCATATTTCCTTAAAGAAAGGCTGGAAAGAGCATGGCTGGCTGGGGAATTCTGGGAATTGAAGTCCATGCATCTTCAAAGTTAAGGTTGAGGAACACTGGTTTATGGGGAAGCCAGCTTTAGGTTGGGGTTGGGTCTGAACTGTGGAAGCCAGGCCCCCACCCCTGCATTTTACTAGCATTTCCAATTTACCAAGTAGGCCAACTATTCCCCTTTATTGGTAGGCCGACTGTTCACAAGGGGTACCAAATATCAGCATATAACCCAATTTGGTGTGATGTCCTTGATGTGTAGATCTTCACCAACAAATGCTTCAAAGTGGGCTGCAGAAAGAAAGAGATGATGAGGCTGGTTTGTGACCAGTGTCACCAGAACTTCTGTCTTCATCATCGACATCCTTTGGACCACCAATGCCCAGGACGGATTTGGCCCATCTCCAAAGCTGGGTAAGGCTACTGGGTTGGGAAGTCAACATGACGGGCCTCTTTCAGGGCATGTCCCGAATTGAGTCTAGGTGGTTTTTAAAGATGGTTGGGTCTTGGGAGAAGACCTTAGGACAGTGTTTCTCAACCTTGGCAGTTTGAAGATGTGTGGACTTCAACTCCCAGAATTCCCCAGCCAGCAACGCTGGCTGTGGAATTCTGGGAGTTGAAGTCCACACATCTTCAAACTGCCAAGGTTGAGAAACACTGCCTTAGGAGAATTTGTCCATTCCAGATGGTTGATGAAGGAATCTTATTGGGGTAGCTGTGGGATATATTTCAATGAGGAAGTGAAAATTATAGCAAGGAGCAACAGCTTAGTTAACATTTGTTAATGTTTATTCATTAATTTATAGGTTGCTGAAGCTTCAAAACAGGTCCAGGTGGTTTATGAATAATAAAAACACACACAATTGTATCAAGTAATAAACATACCAGATAGTTAATAACGAAGCTTTCCTACTCCTTGTCAAAAATCCTTCATTTAAATGCGTATTAACTTCCTCCCAGGTGTGCAGCTATAATGAGATCCCTGGAGTCCAAGAATAATTCTCCCAACTGTCAGCTCCTGCAAAATGGGTAAGCTAAGGTTGGATCTTTTCAGATCAATACTGGTAATGCCATGCTTCAGGTGTGCCCTGTTGAAACTTTAGCACAAAACTTTTATTATTGATTTCTGATTGTGCCTGACTTAGCTGCTTGTCCATATAGAATATTGTACATGTCTAAAATCCAGTAGGAAGGCACTAAAAATTATGAACTGCAAGAAAAACTACTTTGGAACTTCTGGTTAGCTAACTGCATTTTTGTTTTGTTTTTCAGATGCAAAGCAAAAAGTTGATGTCTACAGTTGGGATCTGAATCTATCTGAAGTCTCTCTCTATACTGTCTATCCTTCGCTTTTAAAAATTAATTGTACCCTTTTGCACATTTTCTGATTAAACAGACTCTTTATATTATTGTGGTGATTGGCTTGAATTTAAGTCACAGAACTGCTGAATATGAGCAAGATGATCCATACCTTTGAGGAACATGCAAGGCTGCTCACCTTGTCTTGCCTAGGATAATGGCCACAGCAGATTCCTTGATGCAAAATGAAATTCGAGAAACCCTTAGATCTTTAACCCAAAGATGCTTTTTCAAGAGGAAACTGGACTTTCTTGTTTCTCTTTGAAGACGTTTCACTTCTCATCCAAGAAGCTTCTTCAAAGAAAAACCGGAAAGTCTATTTATTTATTTTATTTATTTTCTGAGATTTATATACCGCCTCACAGTGCAAGCGGTTTATACCAGTAAGCAATGTATATTTACATTGCCCCCAACAATCTGGGTCCTCATTTTACCTACCTCGGAAGGATGGAAGGCTGAGTCAACCTTGAGCCTGGTGAGATTTGAACTGCTGACCTGCGGATCACAGTCAGCTAAAGTGGCCTGCAGTACTGCCTCTAACCGCTGCACCACCTCGGCTCGTATTCAGTTGCCTCTTGAAAAAGCACCTTTGGGACAACCATGACCTGGAGGACTGAGAATCTCCATAGAAACTTAGGCCTTTTAAGACAGATATATATTGTTATGTATCAACTGCCTACATGGTTTCACCCAGGTCCAGCGTTTGAGCGGGAAAATACTCAAACGCCATTGGTTGATGCATCTGACAGCTCCCTATAAAAGGGCTAGCTGTCAGACTGCAAGTTGCTGGTTGTACAGAGAAGTTGCCAAGTAAAGAAGTTCCTTTTGAAGTCTGTCCCCTGTCGTTATTCCCACTACTCAACAGATATGGTCCTCTCCAGGATTCTTGGTGGCTGTTTTTGCATATAAAATTGCATAAAATAAAATACAAATGGCATTTGTATTTGCATTTGCAAAGAAAGATTGAAAAAAGCACCACATTTTTAAACCTTGAAAGCAAGCCATCCTGTTGTAAGCATCCTTAACCTATGAGTGCTACACGTTGCTCTCGTCAGCAGCCGCCACTGCCTAAATAACAGTAGTCATCCTCATCTGACGACTGGTTGTTTAACAAGCGTTCAAAATTAAAACAGACATCCCCAGAGCTATTTATGACCCACTTTTGTGGGTTTCAATCAGCTGGCTGGGGAATTCTGGGAGTTGAAGTCCATGTCTTCAGATTGCCAAGTTTGACCAGTCATTCAAATTATCCAACTAACTGAAATATTGAAAACAGCTCAAACAGCACAAGGTTTCCGTGGATGGCAGCAGGGAGTCTCTCTTTTATTTTGCTGGATTTATTCCGGCAGAGGTATGTAGTTATTTTTCACCCATGATGAGAGATCCTTGCTGAGTGAAATCTTTCTATCCAACTTGGTTTTATTTGCAGTATATGAATAACCCACAGGGTGTCGCCACACACAAAACCAGCCCATTTTAAGCTGCTGAATTCTCTTCAAAGACAAGAATGTAATGTAGACTTTTCCAAATTCAGCCTCCCAAAAATACAGATATCAGGCAGGGGTACTGAACTTGGTTTCTCCCCCTTCTGAAGTCAGAAAGGAGTGGACAAAGGGGAAAGAGCTGTACAATTTGAAGAAAAATACGTAGAGCGGGTTAGTGGTTTTTTCCCCCTTTGGTATTTATAAAATAGTGGAGATTTTGGCACTAAGCTGAAAAATGTTTTTTTCTTTTTCAGAAGTTTAAAAACTCAAGATACATTTAATACAATCAATTTAGAAGAGACTCAAGTTCAGGGTTGAATTGTGGGGTCCTTCTCTGAGGAGGTTTACTTCCAGATGTTACCAAATAAGTATCATCAGTGCAAGTTGCAAATTTTTATTCTATTTTATTGCAGCTATGCTGGGCAGGGAATTCTGGGAATTGAAGTCCACATCTCTTTAAAGAGGAAAAACCTCGCTTTAATTCTAAGCAGACTAGGAAAAAGTTTGCAACTGCTCCTTTTTCACCAAAATATGAATTTAATTTTTATTTGGAGGAGGGTGTTGTTAAAAGGGAAATTCAACTTCTTGTGTTTCTTTTTAATTGTTTTAATTTATCATTTTAAATCAGTGTTTCTCAACCTTGGCAGTTTGAAGATGTGTGGACTTCAACTCCCAGAATTCCCGAGCCAGCGTTGCTGGCTGTGGAATTCTGGGAGTTGAAGTCCACACATCTTCAAACTGCCAAGGTTGAGAAACACTGTTTTAAATGCTTCATTTAAACAGCATAGACGGCAGGAGAGGCTGGCACGCAGCGTCCAATCAGGAAAGAGGGAGAGCGCACGCGCCCTCCGCCCCCGCGGCCGCACCTCGCGCAGCCGCGCGGGCGTTCCTCGGGGGGCCACTCCCTTCGCCCCGCCCCCGCCGCGTGCGAAGAGAGAGTGCGTGCATCCGGAATAGTCGAGGAGGGGGGCGGGCGTTGAAAGCCGCCGCGGCCACTCCTGGAAACTGTCGCGAGAAGACGGACGGTCGGCGCGGCCAGTCACAGCGCGGGGGCGCCCGAGCAGCCAATCGGGGCTGGAGGAGGGAGGGACGGCGGCGGCCTGAAGGAAGCCGGCGGGAAAAGGCGGAAGAGCGGCCGCTGAAGAAGCCGGGGGTGAGTGGCGGAACCGACGTGGGTGGCGGAACCGGGGTGGGGGGTGGGGGTCGCCCACGTGCTCCGAGGGGGAGTGGTGGGCGGGGTAACTTACCCCCGTTTGATCTTTTGGCCCGTTTTCACCTCCTTTCTCGCCTCGACCTTCACAACAACCCCGCAGGGTCGGCCAGTCTGTATTTTCAGGCTGCCCAAACCAAAGGTAGGCCCGTCTGGGGGTGGGGGGGAGTGAGAGGACTCACGATGATGTACTACAATGCCCACAAGCAACTGCAACACCCATAAGCCCCAAACTACAACACCCATTAGCCCCAACTGGCTCTAACAAGGTGACTCTGGGCGGCTTCTCCAAAGCAGATGGGGAAATAACTTGCAGATAGTGCTCGGCTATAGAAGTTCACTTAGTGACTATTCAAAGTTACAACGGCACTTGAAAAAAGAGACTTATGGCCGTTTTTCACACTTAACGACCGTTGCAGCATCCCCATGGTGACGCGATCCAAATTCAGCCCTTCAGCGATGGACTCTTATTTATGACAGTCACATGTCCTGGGATCACACGATCCCTTTTACGACCTTTTGACCACCCACCCAAATCAAGGGAGAAGCAAGGTTCACTTAACAACCATGTTACATAACAACTGCAGTGATTCACTTAACAACAGTGGCGAGAAAGGTCGTAAAAATGGGGTAAAACTCCAGCTAAGCTGTCTCGCTTAGTAACCAAAATGTTGGGCTCCATTGTGGTCGTAAATCGAGGACCAGCTGTATTCAACGGTAAAAGAAGATTTGCTAAAACAAGAGGCAAGAATTGGCAGGCTCTGTAATGAAGGACCCTCTAACTTGGGTTTAAGAACCAGAAATTTCCTGTCCCTGCTGTATTTTGCTGAACACTTTTGAGCATTAAATGCAACATTGGTGCAAATCTGCCAATAGATGTTGATTGCAAAAGGAAACGTAGTTCAGGTCTCATTTGGCAACTATGTATTTCAGCAGATTCCCTATTTATCTTTAAATGTCTATTTACCGGAATAAACATTGTTAAAAAAAATGTATTTGTTTGCCATAGTGGTTTTCAACTACCTGTTGTAGAATCAACACACACAATATCTTGGGCGCATTGGATTTCCTGAAATTGGACTTAGAACAAAAAAAGAAATAGATCCACTTGCCTGCAGCTTGCTCGTTTTTATTCCCCTAAAGATATGATTTCATGTCAGAATAACAGAGAGTTGGAAGGGTCCTTGGAGGTCTTCTAGTCCAACCCCCTGCTCAGGCGGGAGACCCTATTCCATTTCAGATAAATGGTTGTCTAATCTCTACTGAAAAATTTATTTATTTATTTATTTTATTGCATTTATAGGCCGCTCAATCCGATAAGGACTCAGAGTGGCAAACAGCAATACAAGAGAAACAATAAAATCAGATAAAAGGTTAAAACAGTAAAATTAAAACATTATCAATAAGAATAAATCAATAAATCAATAAAACTTCCAGTGTTGGACCAAAAGTGCTTTTTCAAGAGGCCACTTTCTGGTTTTTCTTTGAAGACGTTTTGCTTCTCATCCATCCATCCAGAAGGAAGATAAATCTTCAGGGGGGAAAAGTTAGAATTTGTTCTGATGAACAAACAAACCTCTTTAAACAGGTACGAATTCTTTTTATTTATTTATTCTAGAGTTGTAAGTCACAGGAAAACTAATGAAGGCAGAAAAGAAAAAGCACCTTTCGCCAGAAAAGAAGAAGATGAAGCAGAAAAAGAAATCCACAAAGCATCCAAAGCCACAAACGGCACCAGAGGAAGATGAACCTGTGCTGAAAAAACATAAACTAAACGTGAGTAATTAAATACGAGTCCTTTGATCCTAGAAGTGTTTTCTTTCAAATTTTCAGCTGCGAGTCTTACTTGTTCAAAAATATAGGCAAGACAATATGTTATATTTTTAAAATTTTATTGGGATTATTGCCACGTGGTCTATATTTTTCTGTTTTCTAATCTGAGTGAAGAGAATCTGAAATTTAACATGGGGAGTCCTGGGATGCTAAAAAAAAACCCCTATTTATTAGCCTTAGACTTTTAAACAGGACCCTCGTTCTTAATATCTTCCATAGTTATCTACAAAACATATGCATGTAGTGTTTTATAGTTAGATGAAAGAACAGCAGACCAGAGATCATAAGCATATTATTATTGTCTCTTACAGTATCTGGTTTGTCCTGTGCCTAAAGATACCTTCTCTAGCCTTTATTTAACAACATACAGAATAAATAGATGCAGGTGTATTTGGGATACAAGTATGCCCATCATTGGTTAAAATTATCCATGTGCAAAAGAATATTTGACCATTTCTGTGGGTCTCCTATGTACAAGTTACACCTGAGATCAAAGTCTTTTAATTTAGTTACTCTGGATGGGTGGAGTGTCTCACACTTGCAGAAAACAAATGGGATATTTACATTTAAGTGTTGTTTCACTTTCTGCATATTTGCAGTGAATTTGCTTCGTGTTCTCCCAAGGCATTATAAGGTTCATACAGTTTTGAGAACGTTTTTTCCCCTCTCTGTACATTAAACAAACAGCATATACAGCAGTCATCAGTTGTTGTGCTTAGCCCCACAATCTGGCTTTTGTTAGCGGGACCCGACTGACCGCTTTTGACCTTCCCTGCTGAGACAAGAGGAAATCCCTCATATCCCTTCTCCTTGCTAGCCCCATAGGGACTAGGCTGAGTAAAGAGAAAGAAGAGTTTGTGTGAACTTATGGCATACCGTTCTTCACAAGTTCACATGGTACAGAGTTGGTAACACAGAACATTGGAAACTTCCAGTTTGTAGCAACTGATGTATGTGATCAATTAAAAGGTGGATTTGTGACTGTGGATTGTGATTTCTTGTCTCTTTATGAGGGGTGGGTGGGTGGGTGGGAAACGTCCTCCTTTAGTATCTCTGTTCTTGCTTGATGGCCCAAATACCCCACAGCCTTCTTGCTTAATTTTAAAGCAAGGTATATGGTACACGTTAATGTGAGGAAGTTAATCTGATTTGTTGCTGTGCTTCACTGAAATGTACAGAACTGGGTTTGACTGAGAACTTCTGTTAAAATGCAGATTTCAAACTTGATTTGGTGCAAAGCCGCATCACAGCGAGATGAAATGTTTTCTAAGAAATGGAACTCGGGATTATGTCGACTCTACCGCCTCTCAGCATAAAGTTTACATTTTTTAAAAAAGTTTCTCTTTTCCCCCCTTCTCTTCAGCTAAGGATTTTGTCATTCCTGACATAGGTGTAATGTTAATCTAATGAGCTGGGATTTGCTGACCAGTTCCAGAGGCCTTGCCTAGTCAGAATTTGGACTGTCTGTTGTTCTGTAATGCTCAAGTTATCATGACAAGCTGGGAAACAAGAAGAGGTCCATATCTTCATACATAAATCAGTTTTCTTGAGAGCCGTGAAGACCTGGCTTTTCCCCCAGGCATCAGTGGAAGTGAGTCCAGAGAATTTAAATGTAGAACTGGTGGACTGTTGTGATGTGATGGGTATGTTGCTCTGGGCTTTGGGGACTTATTCGGATTTTATGGAATCTTATGAGGCATTTATGAGACTGGCACCCATTTAAGTCTTCTAAATAAATAAACAACAGTACCAGTCGTATTTGGAGGTAATCCAAGGAAAATGAGCTAGGTCAAGGCAACTGAGTGTAAGCATTATTGATAGTTAGTGAGACAGACCTTAGAACCTGTAATTTCGTTATTTTTGGGGAGAGATTGATGCTTGGTTAAAACTGGTTATTCAAAGCTCTCATCTTGGCCAAGTGTTGTGTGAACATCATCCTACTCACTGCATCCACCAAGCATTGCAACAACTGCAACAATTTCCTTTGTAGTTTTAAAGGTGGAGAAGGTGGATATGTCACAATTTGGTTTATCTCGGGTAACTTACCAGCCTTCCCACGGTATAAATACGTGATTTAAAATGAGCAAAGCTGTCTATTTCTGTAAGGCAAAACAATGTCTTGAAAATATTAGAGAGGTGAGGATGCTTTCTTTTTATGCCTAACTTAACTATAACTTGAGTAGGGTTTATTCATTCCCTTCAGGGACTACCGGATTACTTCTGCTGCCCTGCTTCTAGCTTAATTCACCCTTCTGCGGCGGCCACAAATTCAAGAAAACACAGAGAGATTTTTTGAAACATTTTATATGCAGAGATAAGGCTGAATAATCTTGCATTCCTTTGAATATTTGTGTAATGGACTGAGCAAATTTCCCAGGAAGGCATATTCACAGCTGGGAAAACAGTTCCTACTTTGAAAGTGGTTTTCCCAGGCGAAGGGCTTCCATCTCCCACTGTTTCTGATATAAACACAATATTCGGCATCCTATTTAGCAGAGTTTCAAAAGGTTAGGAATTCAGGCTTTACCAACAGATCCCACCAACCCCGTACAGTATATGCAGTAAACGTCGGGCTGCGTTGCCATTTCTTAAACCGGACTGTTCAAAACGCGGACGAGTACATAGGAACATTGGCTTCCATTTTGCCGGGTAGGTAGTCCTCGACTTACGACCACAGCTGAGCCCAAAATTTCTGTTGCTAAACGGAAGTGAGTTGTGCCCCATTTTATGACCTTTCTTGCCACAGTTGTTAAGTGAAGCACTGCACTTGCTAAGTCAGTGACACGGTTGTTCAGTGAATCCGGCTTCCCCCTGGACTTTGCTTGTTCAGAAGGTCGCAAAAGGGGATCACGTGACCCCAGGACACGGCAACCGTCATAAGTACGTGTCAGTTGACAAACGTCTGAATTTTGACCATGTGACCATGGGGATTCGGCAACGGTCGTAAGTGTGAAAAAATGGCTCTAAGAAACTTTTTTCAACTTTTGTCATTTGCAACACACACATACAAGAAAATATTGCCCCAAGTTTACCCAAGAGTTTGGCTTCAAATGCTAATAAATCACTCATACCAAATGCTAGTCTAGTGATTTGAATGTGATATTCTGGTGTAATGAAATATGATAAGCGGTCATTTCTTTATCTTAATAGCTTTTAGCCCAGAACCTTTTCCTTTTTACTAACCAATTTCTCTGCTCTTTGCTGCAACCATCTCTAAGCTCACAATCCTTGCTTGCGTTAAAGAACCGGGATGTATTTCTGATTTAGCTAAGGCATGTTTCAAAGTGCAGTTATCCTAATTCCTTTCTCAAAACTCCCCAGTTCTATGGAGCTTGGGGATGGGCGGCTTCGTTTTATCACCCTGTAATATTTCTACAGACTTTGCAATAACAATTTTGTTAACGAAGATCGCAGCAGCCGCTATGAGATAAGGCGATAACCTGTTTTGCCTGAGAACAAAACGGAGCTGGCAACCAGGAACGCTTCGATCAGCAAACTGGTGTTTATTCTTAGCCTTTGGTGTTGCCATATCCCTGAGTGAGGAAAAGGGAGATAAGTGAACTGTAAAAGAAAAGCTTGAAATGTCATCAAATTTGAATTTACCAGCTCAGGGAGAGCGCTTAGGGGGAGACTTGGGGGCTGGAGGTAGCTCAACTCTCAGTGCGAGGGCTTTCCCCTGCCCAACAAGGGGCTTACGCTGAGTTGTTAACTCCAGTTCCTCAGACAGTAGACTGGTGATCCCACTAGTCCAGTGTTTCCCAACCTTGGCAACTTGAAGATATCTGGACTTCAACTCTCAGAATTCCCCAGCCAGCGAATGCTGGCTGCGGAATTCTGGGAATTGAAGTCCAGATATCTTCAAGTTGCCAAGGTTGGGAAACACTGCACTAGTCAGTGGTCTTGGCATATTAAAAAAAAGTCAATTAATAGGCCGGTATCTTTCCTGACAGTGAGAGCAATGAATCAGTGGAGCTGCTTGCCTCCAGAAGTTGTGGGTGCTCCATAATTGGAGGTTTTTCAAGAAGAAACGGCATCCTTTATCTGAAATGGTGTAGGGTCTCCTGCTTGAGCAGGGGTTGGGCTAGAAGGGTCCAACCCCTCCAAGATCCCCTCCAACTCTCTTATTCTGGGAGCATATGCTATAAACAGTAAACAAAGCCCTAATTAAATATTGATTTAATCTAGACTAAAGGAGCCATGGGGTGGGGGGAGGCGCTAGGGAACACACACACACACACACACACACACACACACACACACACACACACACACACACACACACACACACAGTGTGTGTTTCCATCCTGTCTGTCTATTTGCCTTAAGAGTTCATGTTGGGCCAACTATGGCTATTGGTGCATTGCCTTTGCAAATTGTGGGGTTCCTAGAAGTGACGCCTGGCTGTTTCCAGGCTATGGAGACTTATTTGGCGTGCGGGATCAGATTCAGAGGGAATATTCAGGTCTTTCCTGGTCTTATGGAGTTCCTCGCACCAGACCTAGGATCTTGTTTTATCTTCATAAAACAAGATCCTAAGGGGTTGGACTAAAAGACCTCCAAGGTCCCTTCCAACTCTGTTATTCTATTCTATTCTTCATGCAGAATTATATCAGCTGCCTTGTTGTCTCCTGCTATACATTTTAAAATTTCTTTGGCAAAATACTCTTTCAAGTATGTATTCTTTGAAGTTTCAAGTACTAGGTATGGCCGATCTAGAGAAAAGAAGGCCTAGGGGTGACATCATAGCAGTATTCCAATATCTCAGGGGCTGCCCCAAAGAAGAGGAAGAGGTCAACCTATTCTCCAAAGCACCTGAAGTCAGGACAAGAAACAATGGATGGAAACTTATCAAGGAGAGAAGCAACCTGGAATTAAGGAGAAATTTCCTGACAGCGAGAACAATGAATCAGTGGAACAGCTTGCCACCAGAAGTTGTGGGTGCTCCATCACTGGAGGTTTTTAAGAAGAGACTAGACAGCCGCTTGTTTGAAATGGTATAGGATCTCCTGCTTGAGCAGGGGGTTGGACTGGAAGACCTCCAAGGTCCCTTCCAGCTCTATTCTGATTGATTGAAGTCGTGTTTGAAGCGAGTTGAATCCCTGGCCATTTTGAATGACATCCCACATACCAGACTTCTCATCATTCCTTCTGCGGACAGATTTTTCTCATGGGTTACTTCCTCGTTGTGGGGTTCCCCCCCCCCAGAATATGGGTGCTGTTTGCTGCTTTTTCGCAATGCTGCAACAACTTTGTGTCCTTCGTATTAGCATCCCCACGGAAGGAAGCTTTTAAGATTATTAAAAGGGGATCTGGGGTTCCTTGTTGGGTTTTTCTTATGCTCTCGTGACCAGCCCACCCTGTGGCCGGCACACACTGGACTCTTGACTGTTCCCAAGAGCTCCACAAACAGATTTGCTCAGTTAGATAACTGCAAGTAGAAACGAGAGCATGCTGTTGGTTTAACATTTAGTCATTGCAACGCTGGAAAGCTGCCAGGTCAGGCTGTGGCTGAAGGCATCTCTCTCTTCCTCTTTGTCCAAAACTTTCCCACCAAAGACAAGAGCTCGCTTTATCCTTGATCCAGACGAAATAGCACTTAAATCCCATTGAAATGGCAACAGGATTCAAACCGTAGCTGACATTCCATCCATTTAATTTGACTGGGATCCAGCCGTAACAGAAGCAACAAAAAATGATTCTTTAATGCAGCATTTTAAATTTTGAACATTTCCTTACATTTGAGTGTAAAGAGGGCGGTATTGCTGTCCATATGACAGATGAAGTTCAAAGAATAAGGGGTGGGTGGGTGGGGGAATCAGTAGCTTGTCACGCAGCGAACTCTTGTTGACTTTTCATTTTTCATTTAAAGATGAGGTGAGATTGTAAATTATCTCTCAGTTCTAGTCAATGCAAACTCAGAACTGATTCTAAAGGCGAGGCTATGAATTTAAAAGTCTGTGTGAAGTCTGTGAGTAAATGCTGAGTATTAAAAACACCTATGAGAGAGAGAGAGAGAGAGAGAGAGAGAGGATAGAGAGAGAGAGAGAGAGAGAGAGAGAGAGAGGAGAGAGAGAGAGAGAGAGAGAGAGAGAGAGAGAGAGAGAGAGAGATTCGTAACAGTGGGAGTTGCCCAAATATTTCGTACTGACATAGATGTAATCAAAGCAACTCTAATTCTGCATCAAGTATTAATTTCCCCTTCGTAAAACTTTTCCTAAGATTCCAGTCCAGCTTTAGATCAGTGTTTTTCCTTGTAAGAAACAGCCAGCTGCTTTAATAAATGCATACCTGATCATACTTTGTTCAGATCTCCAAATTATTAATTAGGTTTAAACTTACAGTACTTAGCAGATTTAGTGCCATGAAAAAATAGAGACTCCCCCATTATTTGGTGATTTTTTTTTAGATTCAGGTGGCCCATCAACTCTCTCTTTACGCCTGCTATCTTTCAGCATGCCAACCAGGCCTATCCCGAGGACAGCCGGCAGGATCCATAACGCACAGACACCGAGAGTCTGCAGCCCACGCTGGAGAAGAACCTTGCCATGCAGGAATGATCTGAAAACCTCCTCAGACCCATCTCCACACTCTCCTCAGGCCGAAGATCACAAGCCTCTATTCTCACAACCCTCCTTCCTTGGAAGGATTTTCGTAGCTGCTCTCCGATCCTTGCCGTCCCTCAATGATAAATGAGAGGACGTTGAAATCGGCCTGGAAGTCCTAAGGAACCTATGAGGTTTTTTAGACAAGGATCCACCAAGCTTCCCCTTTCTCCTAAATTCCAGCTCTTCAACAGAGTAGCCAGAAGGAAGCAATTCAAATATGCATTTGCTATGTCGGAATCTGTTGGACTCATAATGCTGTGTAAAGAATACTTCAAAAGATCTCAGAGGAAACTGGATTTGGTACTGGCCTTTTGTTGTGAGAGCAATTAACCAGCGGAACAGAAGTTGCCTTCAGAAGCTGTGGGTGCTCCATCACTGGAGGTTTTTAAGACGAGACTGGACAGCCACCTGTCTGAAATGGGATAGGGTCTCCTGCTTGAGCAGGGGGCTGGACTAGAAGACCTCTAAGATCCCATCCAAATCTGTTACTCTATGTTCCATGTATCTTATGTAGCTTGTTTAGTTTACAAACCGATCCGCACCGGAAATCCAAAACACATTGGCTGACCCGTTTTGAAAATAACAGCAGGAGAAGGGCTCTACTCTAAACCCGGATTGCTTCTCTGTTTCCCTTAATTCAGTTTATGTCACAGAATACATCTGCCTGAGATCGAGTCGTGTGTTTATTTATTTATTTATTTATTTATTTAAACGCTCTTATAGGCCGCCCAATCCCGTGGGACTCAGGGCGGCGTACAACATGAATAAGAGGCGTACATTTAAAAACAGTCGTCATTAATTTAAATTAAAAATATAATTAAAAAGAAGACATTATAAACACAACATTCAGGGGGAATCTGGTTGTCCTATTCACCCCATCTGCCGGAAGAGCCATGTTTTTAAGGCTTTACGGAAGGCCAGTAGGGTGAGGATAGTCCGGATCTCTGGTGGCAGTTGGTTCCAGAGGGACGGGGCTCCCACAGAGAAGGCCCTCCCCTGCGGTCCCGCCAACCGACATTGTTTGGCCGACGGGACCCGGAGGAGGCCCTCTCTGTGGGACCTAACCGGTCTTAGGGAGGTATGTGGTAGGATGCGGTCCCGCAGGTAGCCTGGCCCTGAGCCATGTAGGGCTTTAAAGGTAGCGACCAACACCTTAAATTGCACCCGGAGGTTGACTGGTAGCCAATGCAGCTGGCGAAGGATAGGTGTTACGTGGGTGTATCTCGGTACACCCACTACTGCACGCGCAGCTGCATTCTGTACCAGCTGGAGTCTCCGGATGCTCTTTGAGGGTAGCCCCATGTAGAGCGCGTTACAGTAGTCTAGCCGTGAGGTGACAAGGGCATGAGTGACTGTGAGCAAGGCCTCCCTCTCCAAGTAAGGTCGCAATTGGTGCACAAGACGGATTTGTGCAAAGGTCCCCCTAGCCACAGCTGAAAGATGTTGCTCCAATTTTAGCTGTGGATCTAGGAGGACACCCAAATTGCGAACCTGTTCTGAGGGAGTCAATTTTTCTCCCCCGAGAACCAAGGAGGGACAGTCGACATAGTCCTTGGGAGGCAATATCCAGAGCCACTCAGTCTTGTCTGGGTTGAGCCTGAGTCTGTTCACTCCCATCCAGACCCTCACATCGTCCAGGCAGCGGCACATCACATCAACTGCTTCACTGAACTGACACGGGGTGGAGATGTATAACTGGGTATCGTCAGCATACTGTTGATACCTCACCCCATGTCGTCGGATGATCTCACCCAGCGGTTTCATGTAAATGTTAAACAGGATGGGCGAGAGGACCGAGCCCTGTGGCACCCCGCAAACCAGGGGCCTAGGGGCCGACCTCTGTCCTCCTGTCAACACCGACTGCGTCCTGTCAGAGAGATAGGAGGAGAACCACTGTAAAACAGTGCCTCCCACTCCCATCTCCCCAAGACGACGCAGAAGGATACCATGGTCAATGGTATCGAAAGCCGCTGAGAGGTCAAGTAGCACCAGGATGGAGGAATGACCCCCATCCCGGGCTCGCCAGAGATCATCCATCAGCGCGACCAAAGCAGTCTCCGTACTGTAGCCGCGCCTGAAACCCGATTGAAAGGGATCCAGATAATCAGTATCCTCCAATAGCCGCAGGAGTTGGAGCGACACCACCTTCTCAACAACCTTACCCAAGAAGGGTAAGTTGGAGACTGGACGGAAGTTCTTTAAATCCGCTGGGTCCAGGGAAGGCTTCTTGAGGAGGGGCCTCACCACCGCAGCTTTTAAAGGCTGTGGGAGGGATCCCTCTCTCAAAGAAGCGATCACAACCGCCTGGAGCCAGCCGCGTGTCACCTCCCTGCTGGCAGAAACCAGCCAGGAGGGGCACGGGTCCAATAAACAGGTGGAGGCGCTCATCGCTCCTATGGCCTTGTCCACATCCTCAGGAGTGACAGGTTCAAACTCGTCCCATATAACAGGACTAAGACTCACCCCTGTCATCTCGGCTTGCCCTGTCCAAATGGAGTCCAGGTCTGTCCGAATCTGAACGACTTTATCCGCCAGAAACTGGGAAAATTCCTCAGCTCTGCCCTGCAAGGGATCTTCAGCCCCCTCCTTGGCTAGGAGGGAGCGAGTCACCCTAAACAGAGCGGCTGGGCGGGAGTCGGCGGACGCAATAAGAGCGGAAAAATACGCGCATTTTGCCGCCCTTATCGCCACTAAGTAAGACTTAATGTAAGTTCTTAAAAGTGTCCGGTCAGACTCAGCTTTACTGGCTCTCCATCGTCGCTCTAGGCGTCTCTTTAGGCGCTTCATCTCCCGGAGCTCCTCAGTAAACCAAGGGGCCCTCCGGGATCCGCTGCCACGGAGAGGCCGCAAAGGCGCAATCCGGTCTAAGGCCCCCATTGCCGCCTGGTTCCAAGCAGCAACTAGAGCCTCAGATGAATCGTGTACCAGGGAGACAGGTATTTCCCCAAGTTCCCTCTGAAATCCTTCAGATTCCATTAGGCGCCTGGGGCGGAACCACTTAGTCGGTCCCGCCTCCTTGCGGTGGAGGAGTGGTGCCATGAAATCCAACCTCAGAAGGAAATGATCTGACCACGACAAGGGTGTTGTGACTAAACCCCTCAGCCTCAGATCATCTCTCCACTGCCCCGAGAGAAACACAAGGTCAAGCGTGTGACCTCCCTCATGAGTCGGACCCTGAACTACTTGGGTCAGGTTCATGGTTGTCATGGAAGCCATGAACTCCTGGACTGCCTCCGAGGTTTCACCGGGCGATGGCAAATTAAAGTCCCCCAGCACCATCAACCTGGGGAACTCAATCGCCAGCCCTGCTACCGCCTCGAGCAGAACAGGCAGGGCCTTTGTAACGTAGCTAGGAGGCAGGTACGCTAACAAAAGGCCCACCTGGACCCCTAAGTCCAACTTCAGAAGGAGCGTCTCACACCCAACAATCTCCGGGGCAGGGCTCCTTCGAGGATTAAGGTTCTGGCGAGCTATAATCGCCACTCCTCCACCCCTTCCCTGGGGTCGCGGCTGATGCTGTACTAAGAACCCGTCCGGGCACATCTCGGAGAGGGGAACCCCCCCCTCCTGGCCTAGCCAGGTCTCAGTGATACATGCCAGGTCCGCTCCCTCTTCCAGGATTAAATCCCGTACAAGGGGGGCCTTGTTGGTAATTGACCTGGCATTCAACAGTAGCAGCTTGAGCCCAGGGCCCTGACATCCCTGGTTACCAGGACCTCGGGTTGAGCAAGATGGAACCAAACCTGAGGGGCCAGAACAAGGAATCGCTTGGAGACAGCGAGTTCTCGTTCCCCGAGAGCGGCCTACCCCTCTGCTCCCGCCATACCTACCTCTCCCTGTTATGACCATAATACTCCCGCTCCCCCTTGTACCAGAGATCCCCTCCCCGCCCCCACTGGTCTCCCTCTCTTCCGGCAAACCATCCATACCACTCACTCTAAAACGGGGATCAGGCTCCAGAACCCCTCCACTTCTGTTTTCACACTCAGTAAAGTTGAACACGGTAGCTGTTTCCTTAACTGAGTTTGCAAGATGATCTATATACGAGTGGAAAACCACGGACTTCTCTGCCTCCTAATATCAGTAGCTTCTATTGAATTTTTCCCAGTGTTGCTGCAGTTTTATTATATTTCCTAGGGCATCTAACATAGATCAGGCAGGTAACAATATTCAAGAATCGTATTATAGTTACATTTTTTTCCATAAGTAATTGTCGGATTCCTTGCCTATATAAATGCAACTGACCTTCGGGGAAGCTGATATTCTCCCCCGTAATTAAAGCAGTCCCGAGTTCCGCGTCACATTTTACACGTTCTTATAGAAACATGGCGAATGGGACAATACCCGCACTTTTTCTGTTAGTAAGAAGCAGGAGTGAGCAGAGTCTATTCATGGGTACAGGCTAAGCTAAACTTCCGACTGTTCGGCACTATCCGAAATGACCGATTTCAGCGTCGCCTGGCAAAGGCGGTTTAACATGGAGACTTTGGTCTTTTGTTCAATGTACAGCTTCAGTTTGTCCCTGAAAGTCTCCCCTAAGAAGCTGTAGATAAGCGGGTTCAAGCAGCTGTTGGAGAAGGCTGCCAGGTTGACTATGTGCCCCGTTAAGGGATAGTTATGCCTGAAGGAGTGGCCTCTGGATGAAGACTCTTCAGTCTTCTGGAGGAGCTGCACGCTAATAAACACGTTTTCCGGCAGCCAGCAAATGAAGAAAACCAGGACCACCACGAAAATCATGCGCAGGGCTTTCTGCCGGCGAAGGCGCAAACTCCGGTGCTTGTGGGCGCTGATCAGCACTCGGGCAATTAAGGAATAACAGAGGCCGATGATGGCGAACGGGATGATAAACCCCACCGTGATTTCTAACCACTGGATTTCCGCCACGTCGGCGAAGCAGAAGTGTATCTCCCCCGAGTGTTGCAAGTGGACGGCCGTGAAGGGCACCAGGGCGGCCGAAATGGAGCCCAACCAGATGAGGCCACAGCTGAGCCTGGCGTGCTCCATGGTGCGGAACAGGTTGGACTTCATGACTTTGGCCAGGGCCATGTACCTGTCGAAGCTCATCCAGGTGAGGAAGAAGATGCTGCTGTACATGTTGATCTGCAGGAAGAGGGACATGAACGTGCAGAGGACAGTGATGTCGTAGTATTTCTCGTCGAGGTTAAATACCTCGATGAGGGAGTCCACCACCAGAATCAGATCGGCCGCCGCGAGGTTAATGAAGTAGAGGTCGGGGATGGTCATCTTTTCACGAAAGCTGATGTTCACCACCAAGATAAGGATGTTCCCCACAAAGCCGATGGGAAAGAGGAATATCGTGTAAAGGCACGATAGGAAAAGGCCGATCACGTATTGCTGATGCTCGGCTCTGTCGACAAGGTTGAGGGCTCGTGTGTCGTTGCAGAAACGGGATCCGTTGAGTTCAAAGTAGGTGCCATTACACAGCGCCGGAGAGGCGGTTCCCGCGTAAATTTCCGTGGTGTGATTCTCCGCGAAATACGTAAACCTGGATTTCTGTGCCAGGTTGTTCAGGTGGGCCGTGGTTCCAAAGAGGTCTGCGGAGATCATGATTGTAGCCTCCGACGGCCGAATCAGTCAGACTATTCGGAACTTCTTGGAGAACATGGGAAGATGCTAGTCCTCAGCAGGATGAGTGCCTGTGAATTCAAGTTGTGTCACTAAGGAGCTTTTTAATAGCAGTAGAGGCGGTTTTGGATAGGTGTGCATTTTGCTTCCCTTGTAGGCCTGCTCACGGTTTGAAAGATGCAGATCCATCTAGGACCGTCTCTCCCTGTTTGGCGCGCAGTGAACGCTCGACCTGCAATTCATGAAAAGAATATTAATCTTTTCTGCAAAATTGGAAGCATCCAGCGGTGTATAGGAGCACGTAGGACTCCGGCATCTGCTCATGTAAACTCCGGCTATTGTCTTTGGGGGTTTAGTGAGAGGAACCGCACTGGCTGGGGACGTGCCGGTGTTAAGTGCAGAAAGTGCTAAGCAAACAAGCATCTTCTGACAGCTGAGATCCATTTAGTGGCGAGAGGAAAAGTGCCTCATAGGGCTGCTTTTTCAAGGAAAGGATAAAAATCAGAAATGAAGCAGATTTGGGGAGAAGCAAGAGATCAGCTTTCTGCTGAATTGAGTTCTTTCTTCTTATGGATAACTGTTAAAAGCCCGTATTATTATCTCCTCCTGTGGCCGAAAAAAGGGTAAACTTTTACAGACTAGAGGGAGGGGGAAAAAAGAGATTTTCCTGGTTTTTTTTTAACTTCCCCTCTTTTTTAAATAAATAGAATCTGTCTAATTGATACACATTTTTAATTGTGATTAAGAGACTGCCTGGAATCTATCTAAGAATGGGAGACTTCCCGAAAATGCACCTTAAGTAGCTGCTGTTTCTGTTAAAACCTCTCCCCCTTTTACTCTTCCTCTGAAAAATTGAAATAAATTAACAAAAGGAGCTACCCAGAGGACTAACGTTTTCAGCCACGGTATGCGAAGAAACCAAGCAGCAAATTTTGTCAGCGAAAACGGCCATTAGAAAGGAAGAAAAGATTCTTTTCCTTGGTAGATTCTGTTGGTCCTAGACGCGGCTGAGCTACGGTTTGATCCTGGTTTAATTAAATACCGCTAGGACTCGTTGATTGGGCTGTCTACCATGTTCCTTCGAAGTTAATAGATGGCTTGTGGTTCTGATGTCTTGCTCGTTGAGTTATAAGTCAGTTCTTACCCTTTTTATGTGATCGCCTGCAGAAAGTGAGCTGCGTGGGTTTGGTTCTGTTTTATTTCGAGAACCAAACAATGACTTTCTTACCTAAATACTGTAATGTCTGAATTACCGTGGAGCTGTCACTGACCCAGTTTTTTTACTATTAAAGCATCCTTTCAAAAGTGTGAAAAAACCTTATAAAAGTTTGACTCGCTGACAGTAGGTTAAAGCATAGCACATCTGTATTTTAACCTGCTTTTTAAAAAAGCCTTATTTCTGAAAGAGGACGATAAATCCTTTTTTGTAAACAACCATGAAGTACACTAAAGTGCATGGTGTGTGTTTTTTACAAAAAAGTACTTGAAACAATGCTGCTTTGGTGACAATCCGTTTAGGCACAAGATGTGCCAAAAAACCTACAGTATTTCAGCAACATTCCTTACTTTCAGCTGTCGTCCTCAGGTTCATTTATTTTTGCATTTATTGTACACAGCTGGACATTCATAAATATTAGCTGATCCAGAGTTGGTTTCCTTCCAACTACCTGTAGGCTGGTTTATATTTAAGGGCAGCATCTCTACAGTCCAGTAATTGAAATTAATTTTATTCAGACGATACCAGCGTATACAGAGGTATGGCTCAGCTAGAAATGGAATTAAATCTTTTTTAAAAGACAAAGAAAAAAGTGCTGAAATTGTTACTGGCAACAGATTAATAGCTGACATCAAATTGTACCAATAAAAAAAAATATAGACGGTCTCGCTTCTGCCTTTCGTCTCCAACTTTTTTTTAAAAAAACTTTGTTGAAACTTAACTCTGCTGACTAGTTTTTCTCCTTCTCACCAGTTGAATGAGTTCGTCTGATTTTTTTATCCTCCTTTAAAGAATTGTTTGCCCTTCTCCCTCTCGCTTTTCCTTTTTCTTTAAACGCCTATTTAAATACAAAGATAAAGCCAGATGCCATTGCACCGGCTCTGCTAACTTAAGTAAACTTCACTTTAAGAACTTCACTGCAAGTATCCGAAAACCTGAGCAACAAAAGAGATGAAAATGAGACACGAAGAAGGCCGATCAAATCCCCCCAAATTAGCAAGTCAAATAAGATCACATTACCTTTCTTTGTTCACCCGGTTTCTCTTCTGGATCGCCAGCATGTTTCCATCCATTTGAAATAATGTTCTCAGGTGTCCTTTTTCAACCTGGCCAGTTTCAAAAACCCACCCCCTTCTAAATCCTGATGCCGCAGGTGGATAGTGACTTTCTCTGTCTGGGGAGGAAGCCGGTTGACAGAGGCATCACCCCCCCCACACACACACACACACCTGGTGGTTGCTCAGCCAGAATCGATCTACCGGCTGTGGGAAAAAGAGGGTTGAGCAGCTGGGCTGAATTCTGCTTTCTGAATGGAATGACAGCCAAGTCCACAAGGCCACCGGCTCAGCGCATGGATCTCTCTCTCCCTCCCTCTGGAGAAAGGGATGCTCCATTCTCCGTGTGCCATGTCAGTCTCTCTCCCTCCCCCCCTCTCTCTCCCTCCCTCTCTCTCCCCCTTCAGCTCAGTAATTCATCTTTCTCGAGAAGGCAGATGCAAAGTTTTAGGCACGGGTGGTCAGCACAAATCAACAGAATAACGGAGTTGGAAGGGACCTTGTAGGTCATCTAGTCCAACCCCACATTCCAAGCAGGAGGCCCTGCCTACACCATTTCTGGCAGGTGGCAGTCCAGTCTCTTCTTGAAAGCTTCCAGGGATGAAGCTCCCACTCTTCTCATCAGGACCCCTTTCATTAAGACCCAACCTTAGAAGTAAGGAGAACTTTTTCTGACAGTTGGGGACAGTTCATCACATGTGCGTTTAAAATGTGTGTGTGTGTGTGTTGTCTGTGAGTAAGTTCTGGGTATTAAAAGGTGTATTAAAGTATTGAGGGACTCCTACAAGGATGAGGGGGTCAACTTATTTTCCAAAGCACCAAAAGGCAAGATAAGAAACAAAGGAGAGAAGCAACCTAGAACTAAGGAGAATTTCCTAACGTTGAGAGCAATCAATCCATGGAATAATTTGCCTCCAGAAGTTGTGGGTTCTCTATCACTGGAGGCTTTCAAAAATAGACTGGAGAATTGTTTGACCGGGATGGTATAAGGTCTACCTTGAGCAGGGGTTGGACTAGAAGGCCTCTGAGGTCCCTTCTAGCCCTAGGATTCTATATTCTGTGACCACGTTCATACACAGGTAGAACATTAGATGAGGATCCAGAATGGCACCACTTCTGGAGGTCCATTAAGGTCACTCAAATGTGGGCTATCCAAAAAGAGGCTCCATTGTGGTTTTCTAGATTTTTGGGGGGCAAGCTGTCTCTGGTAGCTGTGGGGTCCTGCATTAACTAAACTGTACTGTACCTTTCCTTGCAAACTGCCTCTAAAATTGGAGGGACTTGGGGTACAAGAAGGAAGGGAAACTTTGGGAGGCTAAAAGAAAAAGACCCAAATCCCAGTGGGTAGGTCTTGCCCCTTAAGCTATCATTGGCATTTCTTATCCCCAAATTTATAAAGTTTACAAGAAGAGTCAGATGGAAGACTTGGAGGGGGGGGGAAGGAAAAAGTACCCCAAATTCTAATGCAGCGTTTGGAAGGATGGGAGAGGGGGCCATTGGACGCCTCAGCATCCTTCCAAGTGATCTTTCTATTTTTCTCTGGTTTAAAAGTGAGGGGTTTTTTTTTTTAGTCTAAGATAGCGGTTCTCATCCTGTGGCTCACAGACTCCTGACCGGGGGGGGGGGGGGGGGCATGAAAGCTTCAAAAAAATGTTATGATTTCAATCTTGAAATAAATCTTGGAGGTCCGTGACCACGGTCCATGGCCACAAAAGATTTAAAAGGGGGGGGTGTCTGGTGAAGGAAAGGTTGAGAACCACGTCTAAAGAACGAGACGAATTGTGTATTTAATTTTAGCTTTCCCAAATTCTGTGCACCAAGCCCACTCCCCTTCCACCTCCCCTCTTTAGGTTTCAATTAACATTTTAAAATTAAAACTTTCCTCCTGTAGTCTTAACTCAGGGGTATCAGGGATACCTTGGCCACTTGAAGACTGGTGGACTACAACTCCCAGAATTCCCCAGCCATTGCTGGCCCAAGGAATTCTGGGAGTTGTAGTCCATCGGTCTTAAAAGATTGGGCAACCCTGGGTTGTGAATGCAGATTTGAGAGAAGTAGCCAGAGATACAAGAAATGTAGCATTGCTTCAGCTTTTGTTAACCAAGATCTATGAAAGCTCAGACAATGTTATATTTGTTAGTCTTTTGAGGTGCCTCCCGAGTGTTTATTTTGGTTAAAACCCTGTATACTTTCCATTCTATGTATCCATTATGAAAGGAAGCTAAGTGCCCTCCGTTCTCTCTGCTTTTTTGGAAATCCTTCCTCCGCTCATCGGCCAGCCACGAAATACTTTGCTCTGAAAGCTCCGTTCTTTTTCATAACATTCTGGACATATATGCTGTCAGGCTCCGTCTTGGCAGGTTGGATCTTAACTTCTATCCTAGTTGAACGGTGGCCACATCCAAAATATCTTGGCTTGTAGAAGAAAAATTAGTAATGGAAAAGACCTGGCTTTCAGTACAGTTTGTACTGTGAAACTTTTATTCTTCTTGAGATTCTTGTGAAGCTACTGATGATGTTCGGAAACCCTCCTTTAGAGACGCTAAAATAAAAAATGCAATTTTCATACCTCTTTCACGCGTGTTGATAACTATGCCATTCCCCCCCCTAAAAGTTACGGTAGTCCTCAACTTACAACCGTTTGTTTAGTGACTGAAGTTACAACAGCGCTAAGAAAAGTGACTTATGACCATTTCTCACACTTATGACCGTTCCAGCATCCCTGGGAACACAGACGCATGACGATGGACTCATATTTATGATGAGTTGCAGTGTCCCGGGGTCATGGGATCCCCTTTTGTGACCCTCTGACAATGGAGAAGCCAGATCTGTGTCGCTAACTTAACTGTGTCGCTAACTTAACAGCTGCAGTGATTCACTTAACAACTGTGGCAAAACAGGTGGTAAAATGGGGTAGAACTCACTTAACTGTCTCAGCAATGGAAATTTTGGGCTCCGTTGTGGTCATAAGTGGAGGACTTCCTTTTTAATTAATTAATTTTACTTTCTAATAAAATCCTTTAAGAGGACAAAAATCAATGCATGTTGAAGATATACATCATTTTGGGTTAGAAAGTAAAGTTTTCCCATGCTTTTTTTAAAATCGGTGTACATTTGACGTGGCTTTACAATATAAAATGACATCTAATTGGCAGGAGTGATGGGCACAGAACACGATAGCCTGTTTGCTTTGCTGATCTCCAGGCACATCGAAATTTAAGCCCTGGCTGCTCAGATATTTATGGTCCAGACATTTGCAGGAAAAATGGGATATTAAAAGAACTGAGGCTCCAGGTAAAGGGATAATGTGAGTTCAGTGTGCTATCGCTGTACTTAGTCTAGTAATTCTCACTCATCTTACTTTTGCTATGGGAGATTTTTTTCCCATTTAGCTTATGGGTTGGTATAATTGCATTTCCTTAATTGTCCCAGGAGGAAAAATAGCCTGCGTGGTTGAATTTTCTTCTCCTCCTCCTTCCTCCTCCTCTTTCTCCTTCTTCCTCCTCCTTCTCTTTCTACTTCAGAACCCTTTAAAGAAAACTTTTAGAGAAAAAGAGGGATTCAAAGAAAACCTTTGGAGAAAAAGAGCAATTAAAAAGACTAGCTGGTCTCGTAATTGTGTGTAGTCCTGTTTGACTTCTTCCATTCAAAGTTTAAATTAAGTCTGTATGTGTAGGCTTGGGAAGGATGTGTGATACGGTTATGTGTGTGTTGCCTGCACCATAAAAAAGGGAAACGGTTGCTTAAAAAAACCACAACCATATCTAGTTTTTACATTTTTTGATGTAAATTGTTTACTCCGAATCAACACCAACTGAAATCAGTGGCATATTACTTTTAATGGCAAGTATGGGAAGAGAGAAGTGGGGAGAGAGAAGGATAAGGGAAGACAATTAGATAAGGGGAAAAAAGTTATCCTAGGAATCTTTGATACGGATTTTTGGATGTTGATTTATAGCCATGTTTTACAGATTCAGCATACAGCTGTTTTTGATGACTTGCTACCTTTATTAAGTTTACGTCCAAATTTTGGTTTTTATTTATTTATTTATTTATTTTTATTTATTTATTTATTTAGTGCTCTTATATGCCACCCTACTCCCTGAGGACTCAGGGCGGCGTACAACATTTAAAGAACAACTAAACAATATAAAATTTAAAAACAGTATTAAAAAGAATTATAAAAATCATATAAAACCATACATACATGGGGGAGACTTAGGATGTAAAATTGTCTCAGTACCCCACCTGCAGGAAAAGCCCTGTCTTGATGGCTTTTCGGAAGGCCAGCAAGGTGGGGATAATTCGGATCTCTGGGGGTAGTTGGTTCCAGAGAGCGGGGGGGGGGGGGAGAGATTATATTAAAAAATTCCCTTCTCACCCCTAGGAGTGATATGTCTCTCTTATGTACACCTATTTTCACACCCACAGGGGCCAACAAGATTCGTATAACGCCCTTATTTTAAACCAATTGCAAACACGATTGAGCCCAAAATTTATTTTGCTTAGTGAGACAGTTGTTAAGTGAGTTTTGCCCCATTTTACGACCTTTCTTGCCACCGTTGTTAAGTGAATCCCTTCCCAAAGATTGCCAGCCCTAGACAGGATGACTTGGTAACTCTCTCCTCCCATTGAGAACGAGTGAGAACAGTCAACCCGTGGAACAGAAGTTGCCTTCAGAAGTTGTGGGAGCTTCATCCCTGGAAAAGATGAAGAGACTGGGCTGCCACCTGTCAGAAATGGTGTAGGGTCTCCTGCTTGGGCGGGGGGGGTTGGGGTTGGACTAGATGACCTACAAGGTCCCTTCCAACTCTGTTAATCTGAATCCTTCCTCCTCCTTCCCCCTCCTCCTCCTCCTCATGACAGGAAACAAATATATGAACACCAAGAGGTTTCGAACATCCTGTTTGTGCTTGCTAGAAAAATGATTTTGTGTGTGTGTGTGTGTGTGTGTGTGTGTGTGTGTGTGACCACTGAAAAATCATGTCCTATTGGCATGCACAGAAGGCCATTGGTTGCAACCTGTTGTGCAACGAAGAGCAAAGCAAAAGTAAGCCAGAAGCTTAATTCTAAATGGGATCTTCAGGGTAGCAAAAGGGTATTAATTCCTGCCATGTTAATTTTAAAAAAAATCTTTATTTTACGTATTTCAGAAATTCTAACCAGGGAACAACCACCTCCCTAACATATCTTCATGATGTGTGCCCTTGCTCGTTGCCTGAATAATCGTGACCTCTCAGAAGGAGAGGCAGGATTTTGCTAATGGAACAAACTATACTTTTTCTGATGGGCTTTTAGCACTCCAAGCCCCCTCCTGGCCTGCGCACTTACTACACCACAGACCTGAGATTGTCCCATGCGTGAGATTGGGCAGCTTTTAGCATTTATTTGGACAGCATTTAAAGAAACAGATTAACAGAGTTGGAAGGGTCCTTGCAGGTCATCTAGTCCAACCCCCTCCCCAAGCAGGAGACCCTGCATCTGCCTCTACCTAGGATCGAACTCACAACCTCCTGATTGTGAGGCAAGAGCTCCACAGCAGCTGTGTAAGCACTGGTCCCACAAGGAGTCCTATTCAGGTTAGGAATTTAAAGGATTCATTCTTACTTTTCCCCCTCTCTTTTTTGCAACCAAAATTCAAATTTTATTTATTTTTTCCCCACGGGGAGGAGAGAACAGTTTGTGTGTATATACGTGTGTGCGTGTTTTCTAATAGTACACAGATCGTCACTATGGACTGTGTCAACCAGTTCTGTAATACTTACTGATCTATTTTTTAGGGTACGTAGTGAAGCAAGAAAGAAAAAAACATAGAAGACAGGCGTTATTTGCAATAATAATAATAAATAAAAGAATGGTTTTGATCCCTTTATTCTGTGGCTAAATTTTTAGTTGCGTACATGCTGGCTGGGGGAATTCTGGGAGTTCCAGTCTACAAGTTGTTCAGTTTGGAAGACCTCTGCTTTATTCACTGAGAGAGAACTCTTGTCCTTATCCTCTTTGGGTTTCTAGCAGTGGTGGGTTGCTCCCGGTTCGGTCCGGTTCTGTGAACCGGTAGCGGAAGCAGCAGGCTCCGCCCACCCACCCACGACGCTTTGCGCATGCGAACCGGTAGCAACGGGTTTTAGAACCCACTCCTGGTTTCTAGCCATCAATCCTGGCATCATTTCTGTTTCCCATCCATTTTTTAAAAACGATCATAAGTGCCATCAAGCGGTCCCGGGCTCTTTCATTGTCCCTCATCCTTTTTCAGTAGTTTATGTCATTTTAGCACGGCCTTCGTCTTTGTCCCATCAGTCGAGCGTTTTGCCAGAATTTAGCAAATCTACCTGAGCCTCTTCTCATCACCCAGAAGGGAATTTCTGAGCCCGAGACCTGCTATTCCTTTGCAAAAGCGACCTGCTTCCCCTTGTCGCTCTGCAAACAAGATTCTTCCTTTGCCGTTGACACCGCAATCCACATTTTCTGGTCGTCAAGCTCTTCGCCTTGTGCCGGCAATCGATGGTGTCCTTTTGCGATGCGTGGTTAAGTTTTAGCTCTTTTTCCCCCCCAATGCTCTTTACTCCAAACCTCATCTAGGCTGCAAAACCTTTTAGAAGATTGCCAGATTTTCTGCCGGTACAGAGTTCAAAAGCTGGATGCTTTCATAGGCTGGCTTAGACTTATTTCCAGATAGTCCTCGACTTATGACAGCAGTTGAGCCCAGGATTTTTGTGGCTGAGCGAGACATTTGTTAAGTGAGTTTTGTCCCATTTTACGACCTTTCTTGCCACGCATGTTAAGTGAATCACTGCAGCTGTTAAGCTAGTCACGCGGTTGTTAAGTGAATCACTGCAGTTTTTAAATTAGTCATGTGGTTGTTAAGTGAATCTGGCTTCCCCATTAGGCTTTGCTGGTCAGAAGGTCGCAAAAAGGGGGATCCTTTGACCCCAAGATACGGCAACCGTCATAAATATGAACCAATTTCCAAGCAGCCGCCTTTTGATCATGCGACCACGGGCACGCTGCAGTCGTCGTAAAGGTGAAAAGTGATCAGAAATCACTCTTTTCAGTGCCATTGCAACTTTTGAACGGTTACTAAATGAACTGTTGTAAGTCAAGGACTACCTGTATCAACTTATTTTGGAGAAAAAAAAATCCGTGCTCGCTGAATAAAGGAAAAGGGCTGTTTTTAAGGGGTTGGGGGAATCTAGAGAGAGTTCCCGCTGGTGGTTGCCCCTTCTCAATGGCAAGATTTTAAAAGGGGGTGGTCACTTTTAGGGAATCCGCTTTCTCTTTCTGAGGCTCTTTCCTTACACTTTCATTATTTCCTCTTACTGATTCTGGAAAATAAAAAGCCTTCTGTAAACTTCAAAAAACTCACCTCCCCGCAAAAAATTCCTGATTGCACAGAAATGAAACGAAGGCAGGGTTTTTTTTTTTCTTTTTCTTCCAAAGTCCTGTTTGTTCACATAATTGCCCGGCCTTCACTGTCCATCGATCAGGCCGATAGGAACAAAACACCAGCCTGTCATGAAACCCGGGCAGAGTTATGGGGGTGGTAGTCTTCCCAATACCCCCTTTGAGAAAAACATCGGTATTTTTCCCGCAGCTGACGAATCAGGAAAACGTTTCTGGTTTTGGTAGACGTCCGCTGATGCACAGTTCTTCAGGTCTTAGTACCTTGGACAATTGCGTCAGCGCATTTCGGAAAGCCCAGTTTGATTGGCTTGAATGTCCAGGGCCCGGTTGGCATCCCGTCCCCTCCTACAACCCCTTGTCAGGTTTTTAAGCGTCTTCAGCAGAGTGGCTCTGTAGGGGTGATGCAGGAAGAGGAGAATCACCAAACTCGCACAACTTTCACAGAACAAAACCACCTCTGAGATATTCATGATCAGCTCGTTCCCAACGGTCCCTGCCTCTCCCTTTATCTTCAGGACGGCCCTGGCCAGCAACAGGGTGTTATAAAACAGACGGCACGACAGCATGCTCGCCGCGATGGCCAAAACAGCCCAAAGGGGCTGGATGCTTTTCCTTGAGGAATATCGACCCGGCGGTGTCTTTTTCACAAACGCTAGAATACAGAACAGGAGCTCGGCCAACGACGGAGCGCAGAACCCCAAGGCAAATTTAATGATCTCGTATTCGGGCCAGGCAAACAAGGGATCCAGTTGGCAGTCCGTTTCTTCCTGGTAATGTTCGATGCCCAGCAGCGCACTCAGCATCAAGGCGGCGCAGAAACTGCACATCAGCACAAAACCGACACACACCCTTGGGCTTTGGTGCGCCTTGCCGATTAGAGCGTTTTGGGGCGGGTGCCTGCCGAGGAAAAGGCTCAGAATTATCAAGAGGAGGAGGAACTGAGAAGAGAAGTAACCCAAGTTGAAGAAGAAGGACAGCGTTCCACACCCGAGGTAGGACACTTGGAGATAAGCCGGCCGCACGGCGATGGTGAGCGATACAAAGATGACGAAGAGGTTGATGATCGTCTGGGAAAAAAACAAGATGTCTAATTTGTCCAGGACGCGACTTCGATAATTCTGGATGCAAATGCCCAGGATAACCATGCCGGCTAATAAACCCGTCGGCACAAAGACACCGATGTAGGCGTGCATGAACCTTGATATGACTTCTTGCGCGAATATAATCTCTTCGAAGTTGGTGGAGGAATCTTTGCTCAGGCTTGGGTACTTCATCCAGGTCATGTTGTGGGGCAGCATTTTCAGGAGGGGGGGTGGGCCCCGCAGGAGCTGACAGGGAAGAGAAGGAGATATCTTTAAAGGAGGTTAAGTCACAATAAGCCAGGGAAGTAACATGCAAAGCTCTCTACTCCAGGAAGGAAAAATGCCCAATTTATTTCTGAAGAAGCCCAGATGAAGGCAGTAAAGTTATAGGCCAATATCCAAAAGGGAAAGTTTATTTGGAAATATATAGACTAAGTCAGTGTTTCTCAGCCTAGTTAACTTTAAGATGGGTGGACTTCAACTCCCACAATTCCTCAGCCAGCATCACGAAGCTGTCTGGGGAATTTTGGGAATTGAAGTCCAGCCCATCTTAAAGTTGACAAGTGCTGCCTCAGCCTTGTTTTTGCTGTAGGAAATTTGTATAAATTGTATTTCCAGATTCAAAATTGATGCAAGTTACAGCAAACACTGAAAAAACTTGACTTTTGACCCTTTTTCACACTTACGACCATTGCAACCTCCCTGTGATCACATGATCAAAATTCGGGCACTTAGCAACTGACTCATATTTATGACGGTTGCAGCGTCATGGGGGTCACACAATCCCCTTTTGCGACCTTCTGACAATGGGGAAGCCAGATTCGTTTAATAACCATGTTACTAGCTTAACGACTAGTGATTCATTTAACAACTGTGAAAAGAAAGGTCATAAAACGGGGCGAAATTCACTTAACTATCTTACTTAGCAACATAAATTTTGGGCTTAATTGTGGTAAGTCAAGGTTTATCTGTACAATATTGGTGTGATCTTCACATCCCGGTGGTGCAGATAATTTAAATATGGATATGATCCTTCCAGGCCATGTAAAATCTGTATGAGGTTCCCTGCTGACTGTTGGTGTTTCAGAACAATAGTCAAGAAATACACAAATTTGCAATAGGAGAATTTTACCATTACTTTGAGGTTCTTACAGTTTTAAATACCACCCAGGCCTCATCATTGAGTTATTAGTATTTTTCTTCTAAAGCTAATTTAGCTTTTATCTGATTACGCTGTTAGTTGCTAAGGTGTATGTGCCAATGTACACCTGATAGCAGTTATAAATTCCAAAAGTTAAGGGTTTCTTTAGGCGAAACTGGCAAAAAAATTAAGTATGATGGCTCAATCAGATGCTCCCGTCCCGATTCTGTTACCCTGGAAAAGCATCGCATTTCCTTTTAAGCAAATAAAAACACGAAAGGATCGAATTGCATTTTTTTTCAGTAAATACAGCCTGTCTCACTGCCTAAGCCCTCTGAAAGTGGCATGTGTCCGTTATGCAAAAGGCGATATTCTTCTCCTTCGTTAGAAGAAAATGGGTTGCCAGTCTTAGTTGTCGTTTGTTTGTTTGTTTTACAAATATGGCTTGTGCTGCGATAAGAACAAGCATTTTGCATTGAATGCCATGTGGCGCTTTCCTGAGTATTCAAAAGCATATTTTACCCATCAGTTCTTAACTCCCCAAGCTTCATGCCAGCTTTATTATTATTTTTTAAATAACTGTTTTGAAAATCTGCCCGCGGAGAGGTCACGTCTGCTGGCATGCTGCAATACGCAGGCTGTTCGTCTATTTGATAAGGCTCCAAATAGCTTCCCCAAAACCCAAACCCAAGACAATGCAACATTAAAAGGAGAAACCAACCCTCACAACAAAGGAGAACCTCTGTTCTTTGAGGAACATCTGGTTTTTGTCTGCTTTGCACTTTTGATTTCTTTCTGTTGCATAAAAAGCAGGTTTTGCATCCGTCTCCAAATCTCTCCAAACAGGAGTTTCTTTTGAAGTTTGTTCCCCGACGTGCATTGCAGCCAATCCTCGTCTTATGACCGCAGTTGGAATTTTGGTGCAGCGGTGTCAGCACAGGAACGGACTCGATTTTCCAACCACTTTTAGGACAATTGTTAAACGAGTTCACCAAGGTCATTAAGCCATTTAAGGGGGTCGTAAGTCTGAATCCACCTTATCTAATGTCTCTGGAGATTCTCAGCCATCCAGGTCATGGCTGTCCCAAAGGTGCTTTTTCAAGAGGCAACTGGACTTCCTGGTTTTCCTTGAAGAAGCTTCTTGGATGAGAAGCGAAACTTCTTCAAATAAAAACAAGAACCTCCAGTTGCCTCTTGAAAAAAGCACCTTTGGGTTAAAAGTCCAGGGTTTTCTCGAATGTCTAATGAGCTTATCTAATGAGCCCAGAATAGCCATCCCACTGGCATCGTTTGGGCTGCAAATTAAATACCTACAGAATTTTATTAGCCCAAAGAAGCATCTTGGATCCCCTGACATAAATATTTGCTTCACTAAGTATACTTAGAGTACAGAATAACAGAGCTGGGAGGGAGCTTCGAAGTCTCCTACTAACCCAACCGAGTGATTCTCAGAATAACTCAGATTTAAAATCCAATTATTCTCAAAGTTAGAAACACTTCACTTTGATGGATTCACTACCTTAGAATTGGGATTTCATATTCATCCTGGAAGCCATGCATTTATTATTATTATTATCATTATTATTATGATTGCTTGGAAACGGAAAAGCTGGCTGCAAAATTTTTTTTTATAAAGCTGGAGAAAATTTTCCACTTCCCACCTCCTCCCTTGGGTGCCTCGCCTTGCATTCCTCTGTGGTTTTGTGTGTCTTCTTGAGGCATCACCAGACTGCTGGCTTGGAAAGAGAGACAGTTCGGAAGAGGCTCTGGGTGCAGGAGGCTAATTAAAGGAGCAGAATGTGGGGGGGGGGAGGGATTTCTAAATTGAAAATTACTGATTAGGGATGAATTATGAATTTGAATGCATCCTATGGATTTTGGCCTTCAAAGTTTAGAGCACTGTCACTTAAGCTTGCCAACTTTAAGACTTGTGGACTTCAACTCCCAGAATTCTCCAAGCAGCCTAGAGTCACAATGTAGGGAACAAATTTAGTAAATAAAATCCTAAACAAATTTAAATGGAGATGCCAGGCAAACAAGCGTTTTGTAAATACTGCCATTGTCATCCAATACCTCCTGCTTCGTTTTGCAATTAAGTAGAAACAACTTTTAATCCTGTTTTGGCCGATCTTGTCTTATAACGTTCGCTTACAAACCTTAAAAAGTTTTTCTCCTTTTTTAAAAAAGTCAAAAAGTAACTTTTTTTTAAAGCTTCCTTTCTCAGCATCTTCCTAATCTTTTTTTTTTTTTTGAAACGTGTTCTTCTTCCTTCATTCTCCATCTTGGATAGACCTCTTTTCTGTCTTCTGTCATTTCTTCCCGTCGATAGAATATTGCATCCGGTTTTGGTTACCTCATTATAAAAAAGAGGTTGAGATTTTGGAAACAGTGCAGAGAAAAGCAACACAGATGATTAGGGAGCTGGAGGCTAAAACATAGGATGAACCGTTGCAGGAACTGGGCATGGCTAGTCTAGTGAAGAGAAGAGAAGGACCAGGGGAGACAGGGTAACAGTCTTCCAATATTTGAGGGGCTGCCACAGAGAGGAGGAAGGTCAAGCTATTCTCTAAACCACTTGAGAGAAGCAATGGATGGAAACTAATCAAGGAGAGAAGCAACCTAGACCTAAGGAGGAATTTCCTGACAGTGAGAGTCGAGGTGGCGCAGTGGTTAAATGCAGCTACTGCAGGCTACTCCAGCTGACTGCTAGTTCAGCAGTTCAGCTGTTCAAATCTCACCAGGCTCAAGGTTGACTCAGCCTTCCATCCTTCTGAGGTGGGTAAAATGAGGACCCAGATTGTTGGGGGCAATATCGTGAACTTTGTAAACCGCTTAGAGAGGGCTGTAAAGCACTATGAAGCGGTATATAAGTCTAAGTGCTATTGCTATTAATCAGTGGAACAACTTGTCTCCAGAAGTTGTGAATGCTCCAACCCTGGAAGTTTTTAAGAAGGTGTTGGATAACCATTTGTCTGAAGTGGTGTAGGGTTTGCTGCCTAAGCAAGGGGTTGGACTAGAAGACCTCCAAGGTCCCTTGCAATACTGTTATTCTGTTCACTGTTAGACTGTTCTCTGCAACGCTCAAGAAGGACGCCAGATTCTGCCTTGCAAATCTCTCCAAAAGGCTGAGATGATTTATTGGTGTTTATTGCAGACGCTTAGATCAGAAGACCTAGATTTGAAACTGATGACTTCAAGCCTCCCAAATCACATGACTGCCTTCGGGACGATCTTTTTAGGAACCAACACAAATGTATTTATTTTTTAGCTTGTTTTCCCCCCCTGCCCCTGTTTTGCTACAGAAAAAGAAAAGTAGCATTCACCCCAACTGCTTTGTGCATAAATCTGTGACTGTCCACTGATTATTACTTGGTGTCCTTTTAAGTACGCAGAGCAAAGGGGTCATCATTCTTAGTAGTAGATAAGGGGTGGCCAACCTTGGAAACTTTAAGGCTTGTGGACTTCCATTCCCAGAATTCCCCAGCCAGCATGGCTGGCAGGTGAATTCTGGGAATTGAAGTCCACAGATTGGACACCCCTGTAGTAGATGCTTGATTAATCTTTCCTAGGGGAATTTAGGTCCAGGAGTCACAGAGGCAAAACAAACAAACAAAAAACCCCAGAAATTATGACACTATTAATTTAATTTAGGAAAGGTTATTTTTACGGAACCTAATTTAGACACGGATAATGAAAGAATGTCAACTATGCTGCATTTGAGACCTGGACTGGGTGCAATTCCTGCATTGTGCCCCAAACATCCACATTTCACTTTAATAAAAGTTTTATTTCTTTCTCTGTGGCTTCTTCACCACTCAGGAACTACCTAACCCTTTCTTTACGCTTCACAAAATTATTCTAACAGACATAGAGGAAAAAAACTTCTTTCCTTTTTCACAGTACCGTTTTCCAGATATATATTTTCCAGAAATATCTATTTTGCAATTCTGTTTTTGAACATATTGCAAAAAGAGAAGGATCTAGATATCAAGCGGTTTTCTTGCACAATACTTTGGGGCTTTTATGGGGTAGACAGATGGATAAATACAGGACGGTAATAAAGATTTGATTTGATTTGAAACAAAGTCAATAACTTACCCTTGAAGGAAAAAGCTCGGAAGATGCGACAGGCCGACACTTCCTTTCTGGTGAGATTGAAAGATAACGGCTGTTTGAACTGCAAATAATTTCCACGGGGCTACTTCCTGTAGCTGGTGACGTTTTCAATTCCCCAGCTGTAATACTTACAGAAAACCTACAGTTCTTTAAGGAACAGGAGCTCGGTTTCACATAATTCAAACCATACACGTTGCCTCCATCGTGGCCGAAAAGGACTCGACCACGTGACTCTAAAGTTGACTTAAGCCGAGGGATATTTTGGTGCTCCAAAACAGAAAAAGTAGTGTTTAGCTATATATTTCTGAGCGTCTGAGGCCATCCAGTGGCTTCTCTCTGGGAGAAAACACCCTTTATGTGCATTCTCCACTTTCCAATGTTTGAAATTCCGTTTTCCAGGAACAGACGTTCAGCCCTTGAAGTGCTGCAGTGGCTTGTATTGAAGAACTTACTAAAGAAGGAATGAAATCCCTTGTCTTTGGATGACCAAGGGGTCTGGAGGACTTAGGCTTCATGAAAACATCATCACATTTACCTTTATCATCACATTTACCTTTCTTTTCAAATTTTCCAATATCATTGTCGCTTGCTGTCCTGTTCTCAATCCTCTGTTGCCACTTTCTGATGAAACGCTTCCAACATTTGAGGGGCTGTCACAGAGAAGAGGGGGACAACCTATTCTCCAAAGCACCTGAAGGCAGGACAAGAAGCAAGGCGTGGAACATTATCAAGGAGAGAACCAACCTAGAACTAAGGAGGAATTTCCTGACAGTGAGAACAATAAATCAGAGGAACGGCTTCCCTCCAGAAGTTGTGGGTGCTCCAACATTGGAGGTTTTCAAGAAGAGACTGGGCAGCCATTTGTCTGAAGTGGTGTAGGGTCTCCTGCTTGAGCAGGGGGTTGGACTAGAAGACCTCGAAGGTTCCTTCCAACCCTACTATTCTATGTTCTGTGTTTTATTACAGTTTCCTAGCCTACGAATTAAACTCTGGCTACACCACTGCCTTGATGTTTTGGGTGCTTGTCTAACAAACCCTGATCATCTTCGGAGCTCCAGCTTCAGAGATTTCTGAGCCGGTTCAAAAAATGGTTTATGGACCCTTTTTGCAATTCTTGATTCTCTGTCTCTGCTTTCCCCTTTTTCTGCAAAGAGGCTAGAACTAGTTTGCACGGACATGCAAGGGAAATTGGCCGAAGGGAAATAGGCTAAAATCTGCATATGCCTCAGTGTGGTACACGACTTCTGATCTTGGTGCAACCTTAAGAGGGCTTGTAACCTCTTCAGATTTTCCGGTTAAGCCTTTTTCTTTAGTAAAAAAATCTCCCATAAGCCCTGCTTTCCCTCCTCTGTGCTCTCTCCCATAAAATGTGTCCTGCTCAGCAGTCTTTCTCCGATGTGTTGCTGCTGGAAAATGAGTTTTTCTGCTTGTCTGAGCCATCCTCAGCTAAGCTAGCCAGCTCAGCAAATGCCAGTTAACTTTGGGGATAATTGTAGAATAAAGGCAGTGGAGTTGCCTGGCGTGGCATTCTCCCGTTAACCACAAGGGGGCGCTTTGGGAGAACGAACTAAACGGTGAAACGCTTTATCAAAAATCGGGAGAAATGCAGTTTTTTCCTGGAAAGGCATAATAAACACGGTGTGCAACTTAGTTCTCTTCACCCTCCCGCCATTAGTTTCCTAGCCGAGCCTGGCCGGAGGGCAAAATCTTCTGCAGGGCGCCCTGGAGTTCTGAATGACAGATCCCATCATCCCCAGCTAACGTTGCTTTGGATTATGGTGATCAGGCTGCCATGAGCCTCTGGGTCTCTTCTTTTCTTTTCTCCTTTGTGAGCAAATAGAAGCGAAGGGTTTTTATTCTTTCGCTAAACACAGTTTGTCTCATTGCACACAGGTAGAATCAGGAATTGTGGTTTTGTCAGGCTCCAGTTCATTAAAAAATGATCCAGATCAACCTTGGCTTGACGTTTTGGCTCATGACGCAAAGTGACTCAGGAGAAAGCTTCCCGGAAATTGAATTCTGATGGGATGCTCTTCCTCCCTCCCTCCCTCCCTCCCTCCCTCCCTCCCTCCCTCTCTCTCTCTCTCTCTCTCTCTCTCTCTCTCTCTCTCTCTCTCTCTCTCTCTCTCTCTCTCTCTCGCTTGTGTGTGTGTGTGTGTGTGTGTGTGTTTGTGGATATCCGCTTTTGCAGGTGCTCTTCCAGGAATTGAATGCATAACAGGGTTTTTTTTTAGTCTGGTACTCAATGTTTATACTCCGTGAATCCCAATGCTATTATTCCACGTGGAAATCTTGCAATGGAGAGTCCTAATTTCCATCTGGAAACACAAAGGTTGGATTTATGGAAAAATAAATCCTAGATTATGCTACTCATCAGGGTTAACCTTCCCCGGCTGCAATTCCTTTTTGAACTCATTTGAGTGTTTAATATATCATCATCATCTTCTTCTTCTTCTTCTTCTCCCTCCCCCCCACCATGCCGGGGAACAGACTGACATTGGATCTAGCCCTGCCCGAGTTTTTTGTTTTGCTAGAGAGAAGATCCCTCCTTGGAATGCAGCAAAACCTCCTGGGAGGAGGCCCGGCTGTCTGTCACAAGCACACCTGTGCGACACCTACTTTGCAAGGTGCCTGCGTGCTTCAACCTGCGTGATGGGGAGAATTCCCTTCCAGGGGAACCGTCCCGGTTATTCGGTCTGGTCTATGGAGAATCCCAAGGGTTGTCCCAAAAGGCAACTGGACTTTCTTAGTTTTTCCTTGAAGGGGTTTCACTTCTCATCCAAGAAGCTTCTTCAGTTCTAGTGGAAGAATCCTGACTTCCCCATCCTTCAGCTCGGAACGGAAGAAGCTTCTTGGGTGAGAAGTGAAACCTCTTCAAGGAAAAACCCAAGAAAGTCCAGTCGCCTCTCGAAAAAGCACCTTTGAGTCATTCTGTCTTGCAACCCAAGCTGTCATGAGGACATGCCAACTCTGTCTCTGATCAAGATAATTAACATTAGAATTTAGGCTTATAGACAAGCCCATAGTCCCACTCTCCTTCTCTGTTCTTCTGTACACGTGGTCCTTGACTTACGACCATTCATGTAGTGACTGTTTGAAGTTAATAACGGTGCAGGAAAAAGTGACACGACTGTTTTTCACACAATCTTTGCAGCCTCCCTGTGGTCATGTGATCCAAATTTGGATGCTTGCCAACTGGTTCGTATTTATGACGGTCCCTGTGTCATGTGATCCCTTTTTGCGACCTTCTGACAAGCCAAGTCAGTGGGGAAACCTGATTCACTTAACAACCGTGTTACCAACTTAATAACTGCAGTGATTCACTTAACGGCTGCGCGTGCTGGGGTGGGTGTCTCAAGATACACCCATGTAACACCCATACTCCGCCAGCTGCATTGGTTGCCCATTGGTCTCCGGGTGCAATTCAAGGTGTTGATCATCATCTTTAAAGCCCTACATGGCTTAGGACCAGGTTACCTTCGGGACCGCATCCTACCTCATACTTCCCTTCGACCGGTTAAGTCCCACAGAGTGGGTCTCCTGCAGGTCCCGTCAGCCAAACAATGTCGGCTGGCGGGGCCTAGGGGGAGGGCCTTCTCTGTGGGGGCCCCTGCTCTCTGGAACCAACTCCACCCAGAGATGCGAATTGTCCCCACCTTGCTGGCCTTCCGGAAAGCCGTGAAGACATGGCTCTTCCGGCAGGCGGGGTTCTGAGACAACTTCACATCTTAGGTCTCCCCCACGTATGTATGATTTTGTATGTTTTTTTAAATTCATTTTAAATTGTTATTAAATTTTTTATACTGTTTAGTTGTTCTTTAAATGTTCTACGCCGCCCTGAGTCCCCAGGGAGTAGGGCGGCATATAAGAACACTAAAATAAATAATAAATAAATAAATAAATAAACAACCGTAGCAAGACAGTTCGCAAAATGGGGCAACACTCACTTCATAGCTTTCTCGTTTTGGGCTCAATTGTGATCGTAAGTCAAGGACCACCTGTATTTAAATCCAAGAAGAAAGACCAAGCAACACTTGAATTGGTTAAATCGAATAATAATGAATAATGGAATAATGAATAATGACAAAGATGACTCCGAAGTAAACAATTTATCAGTTTATTGATTTGACATAACTGCCTCCCTGCTTAAAAGGAGACCTACAAACCATAAATCATTTTCCAAAAAAAAATACTATTCTGAAATAATACTGTTAATTTCAGCACTCCTGTGCTGAGCTTCTGTTATGTATGACCAGATACAGTACTTTTCAATGAGCTAGTTTATTCTTCAACTGTGATAAAATCTGAATCTTAGGAAATAATTTAATAAATTCTTTTAAATGTTCTTTTTTATTTTTTACATCAGTAGACTGTTTCATGTGTTCAGCGAGTAATGGCAAATACTTTTATTTACAAAAATAGCTGGAATCTTTCAGAGGCTTAAGCAGAAATGCTTGCTAAAAGTTCATACGAGAACAGATTTCCAAATCTTATCCCCTCAAATTTTCTATCTCCATTCTTCGATCACATTTGCCTTATATTATGTCTCTTATTGGTTGTATTAAAATATATCTGCTTTTTGGAACGCACTCAAATCCTGCTCTGGAAAATACTCCTAATTCAGAGTTTACGAAAAGTGAATGCAGTTGTTTGAAAGTGATAGCATTTGAAATCTAAGAATAAACATTAGTGGTTTTGTAGAACATTGTCTGGAAACCGGCTTAGAGATTATTACGTTCATACTGAATTATTTGTTTTTTCTTCCCTCTAATACTGACTCAGTTTTAATGGGAAAAGGCACACCTCTTAAGGTATTAGCAATGAGTAAGATTTGGGAAGAAATATGTAAATGTTTTGAACTGAAATGGCTTCAGATACAGGATGTTAGTAACGTGGAGATGGAATTGCATAAGGCATGAGCATTTGGCTCCTGGTTTTTTTCATTTTTTAAAAACAAAACATCAAATTGTCCTTTGACCTAGGAATGCTTAGCTTGAGAAAGAGAAAGTCCCATCGCTGAATTTATATCCAACTTTGATGGCTGGTAAGAAATCTTGCAGGGAATCAAAGATCCAAATAATTTAGTCTAGCCTGAAACAAGACAAAGATCATTGTCTGTTGGAAGAGAAACGAGAAATTAGCTTTCTTCGGCCTGAAGAAACTAGGATGGCCCAGGGAGGTTTCAAGGGACAGAGAAGTAAGGGACTTTGTGAGTGGCAAGATGAACTAACGAAGGCTGCGCCTGTTGGGTGTTTGGGAGTTATAGTATAGTTGTATAGTATAGTTATAGAGAGGGGCATGATGGCTCAGTGGTTAAAGACGCTGAGCTTGTCAGCTGGAAAGCCAACAGTCCGGGTTCGAGACCTGACGCGCAACGGGGTGAGCTCCTGTTCCTTGCCCTAGCTCCTGTGCACCTAGCAGTTTGAAAGCTAGTGCGAGTAGATGAATAGGTAACACTTCAGTGGGAAAGTAACAGCGTTCCATGCACCTTTAACATCTAGCCATGCTGGCCACATGGCCATGGAAAATGTCTTCGGACAACGCTGGTGCCCTTGGCCAAGAAACGGAGATCACCACCGCGCTCTAGAGTCGGACACGGAACCTTTACCTTTCCTGTTTATAATTATAGTATAGTATCTCAAAGAATGGTTTTCCAGCTTGTGTGATAGAACTGCGGTTCTTAAACTGGGGCAGTGACCCCCAAGGAGGTCATTTGGGTATATCCTGGGGGTACTTAGACACGTGGTAGGAGTCTTTTTGTGGGATTCATGATATGATCCTGGGCCAAAGGGTAATTGGGTGAGAGTTTAAGAAGAATGGTTAAATATCACCCCTCTAAAGGAGTGGATGTCCAGCTTGGCAAGTAAGAAAAGTAGGGAATTCTGGGAGTTGAAGTCTCCACATCTTAAAGATGCTAAACTCGAGATACACTGTTCAAAAGAGTTGCCAGGCCCAGATCCTAGGACTTATAAAAATACCTTCCACAATTAATTGGGCAGACATTGCCCAATTACTTGCATATAAGATAGGCCAAGACTTCATAGCATTTTCTTATATGTGCAGTTAAAGTAAAGTATTCAGGTGAGAATTGGTGCAACAGGCTTTTTCATTATTTTTTTAAAATCCTGCTAGGTGAAATCCATGACAAAAACCCAATCCCAGCCTAGAGTTGTGGGAGTCTCTTTACCTAGGTTATTATTGTTTTAGCAGCTGCACCTAGACGGTAAGACTAATCAGACTTGGGCTAAGCCAGACTCCTTGCAGCCCGGCAAACATACCTTCTATTGTTTTCTTCCTTACCTGCGGAGAACCTCCACTAAATTAGACTTTGTGGTAACTCCCTAGGCTAAATTAGTGTCTTAACTCCGATAACCTCCCAATTCAGCCCTGGAGGCCTCTTACAGAAGACTCAACTATTTGTTCTACAAAGCCTTCAATTCTGAGAACCTGGCACTGTGTCCCAGCCTCAATGTCAGCTGGAGCAAATAACAATTGTTATGAATGGCAGCTTGGTAGAAGCAGACCAGCCTTGCCAGTCCTGTAATCCAAAATTCCTGATCTCAACTTCTGAAGAAGTGAAACCACTTCGTATCATTTGCTCTTTCTCCCCAACTTGGTGACCTCCAGTGGAGTTGGGACTTCAACTCTCATCATCTCTTTCTGCCGAGGAACGTGGAGAATATGTTCCAAGATTTGAGGGGCTGCCACAAAGAAGAGGGGGCTTATTCTCCAAAGCACCTGAGGGCAGGACAAGAAGCAACGGATGGAAACTAATCAAAGAGAGAAGCAACCTAGAATTAAGGAGAAACTTCCTGATAGTGAGAACAATTAATCAGTGGAATGACCTGCCTTCAGAAGTTGTGGGTGCTCCATCGCTGGAGGTTTTCAAGAAGAGATTGGACAGACATTGATCTGGAATGGCATAAGGTCTCCTACTTGGGCGGGGGGGAGGCGGACTAAAAGACCTCCAAGGTCCCTTCCAACTCTTTCATTCTGTTATGCCTAGGAGGCAGCCAGTTAAACTGAAAAGCAGTTGCCCTGTGTTGGAGGCCATCTGAACATCTAGAGATGTTCCTCACCCCTTTTCCCAGGTCTTGTTCTAGGATGTGGTGACCTCTGGAGGATCTCCCAACCTCTTGGACAGCTTTTCTGGTGATAATGGGGTGGAGCAGATACAAAACATTGTCCTTATGTGCGGGTAGGATGACATGGTATATATGGCTTTTAGTAGCCTAGCCTAGCCTACTTCTTCATGCTAGCTTGTTGTTAGGTCCAGCCAAAGGGATAGAAGAGACATGGCACTACTGAGTAGGGAGAGAACTAGAATCCAAAACAGCAAAGAAACGAGGGCCAGAATTATAAGAAATCCATGTTGTTCCCTGTTTGCCTTCACACCATTGTGTTACCTCTTCCATCCCTTTGGTCCATCAATATCTCGCAAACATTATTTGAGTGATAATACTTTGAAGAGGCTTTTAATTCAGCCATGAAAATAACGTTGTACGTCCTATTTGTGAGTGATTCAGTAGATGCCCCCCCTTTTTTTTAATGCAACTGGGTTTTTCGTTGGCACCTTAAGCTTGACTTCATCTTAAACTGTCCTTCATTTTACTAGACATAGCAACATCCTACAATTTCTGCAAAATTACATCCTTTTGATTCATTGAAATGCTTTTACAGTGTAAAGTAAAGAAAACGGGGGCGGGACCCCATTTTTTTCTTCGTTTGTAAATGGAGGAAAACACAACTGCGTTCGAAGAGAAACCTTCAAACCTTCAGAGTTAGAAGTAAAGAGTTCTTTTAAATCGTAACTTCGCAGATTAGGAAAAAAAATTAGTATCGTACTAGGCTGTTACACAATTTGACCAGCGCGATTATTAATGGATATTATCCTAACTGAAAAGGTTGCCGTTCCGACCTTGACATAAAACTGCTTTGTAAATTTTAAAAATTCATATTATTTTATACGAAAACATAAAAATACCTCTTTTTCGTTTTAAATTCTACAAGATTACAAAGTGCTATGTGTTCGGTCAAAAAGCCTGCTGCCGGGTGGTTTAGATTTTTTTTCTTCACACAAGATTGCTAAAACAAACTTATCCTGCAAAACCGACTCAGTGCATTGAAACTCATGGAACCAAGCCACGATTTTAACCCACAGACAGGATACCCAACAGTTTCCTCCACAGAGTCGCTACCTGGAACAATGAGGCGCTGATGTTTGTGCACCCTCCTCGCTCGGCGGCGGCCTCCAGACTCAGCTCGGCAACCCGGCGCCCACCAGCATTCCTCCATACCTACGTGACAATTTGCTGAACTACTGTGCGTTCGTGCGAACACGGCTGATTCCCGCAGTGCAGTTTTTTCAGCAGCCTTTGCAGTTTCCCCGGGAAGTTTTTGCTGAGATACCGGTAGAGCAAAGGCAGGACAACGCTGCTCGAAAAAGCCAGGAATTTGGAGAGCCCCTTTGTGAAATGCAAGGCCCTGCCGTAGCCCTCCTCCACCGCTTTGCCTTGCATGGCGGCCAGCGTGCTGACCATCAGGGTCCCGTAGTAAGGTGTCCACAGGGTGAACTGGGTGCAAACGGTGGCGATCAGAAGTCTCTGCACGGAGGGGTCCAGTCTTCCAGTGTCTTGGTCCAGCGGCGTGGCCTCCTTGCGTATCCGCAAGATCAGCACGAGCGCGTAGAACACGGCGACAGCGGGCACGACGTAACCGATGAACACCATGATGGCGTCTGCGGCTTCTTTGTTCTGCATCTTGGAGCACTCGATAATTTTGGTGGAGACGTGGTTGCAGATGTAGAAGAGGAGAGAGGAGAAGCTGGTCAGCATGGCCCCTCCCCAGATGAACCCGCAGACGTGCTTCGTGTTGTACACGCTGGACATGTAAGTCCTCGGCAGAGCCCGCTCAATGTAGTAGTCCAGGCTGAGCAAGGCGATGGAGTACATGATCACCAAGGAGGAGACATTGAATAGAATCAACAAGGTGATGTAGACTTCATTGTTGAAATTCCAGATGGCCCACTTGGTGCTGGTGGGTCCCAGCAGGTACATGGGGGCGATGGCGTTGATGATGAGGCCAGCGATGGCCATGTTGACAAAGTAGACGTCTGGCATGGTCATCGTAGCTTTGTTGCATAAGTTGACCACGACCAAGAGCCCATTATAACAAAGGCCGACGGGGAAACAGATGACGAGGTAGAGCAAAGAGAAAATGGAAATGACCAGATGAAAATCGTGGCACAGATTCTGGTCCTCGGTGTTTTTGGAACCATTGAGGGCTTCACAGCTCCACATAATGACGTTCCCGAGATCAGGGGTCTTTTCTGCTGGTTACCAGCTTTTCTACGGGAGAGGAGAAAACAAAGCACGTCAATACCCTCCTTTTGAGGAGGCCAAATCAAAACATCTTCCAACATCTGCACCATGCCGAATCTGACCAGGTCTGAGTTGTATTATTGGGTAACGGAAAGACCAGGTGTGGGAATTATTCAGTTGGGGTTCCTCAAGGTCTCCACAACTTGGCAATTTTAAGACTTGTGGACTTCAACTCCCAGAACTGAAGAAGCTTCTTGGACGAGAAGTGAAACGTCTTCAAGGAAAAACCCAAGGAAGTCCAGTTGCCTCTTGAAAAGGCCCCTTTGGGACCATCGTGACCTGGATGACTGAGAATCTCCATAGATATTTAACTCCTAGAGCTGCTGACTGGGGAATTCTGGGAGTTGAAGTCCACAAAATTGCCAAGTTAGGAAGACCCCTTGCTCAAGACCATGGATTTCATAGATTCACTGTCTATGTCTTTAAGGAAAAAACAGCAGAGACCCTGTAATCCTATTAATACAGCTTAATTATTAGGTACTTTGTGTTACTTTGGTTTAAGGCAGTTCCCTCTCACTCTGTTTCTAACCCTTACAAAGGCCATATTATTCTAATCCAACTTTGCAAAGTAAAATCAAAAGTAGATTGTGTTCCTTTCTGAAAACTCCCTGTAAAAACTTAACTAAAGTGTTATTTGTGTTGCTAATTGAGGCAACATTCCACCCAAGACACGTGTTTCCCTCCAGTAATATAGTACGCATAGCCTTAAAGGCAGCTTTTTATATGGGCATGTAAAACATTTCTGTGTTCCGGTTATTAATAGTGTAGGGTTGAATCAAGAAGTACTGTGCTCTTAATTGCTTTCCAGTGTTTTGTAGAGACGACCTTCGTTTTTTCTATTTTTAGACGCATTTTATCTGCCAGAACATCCACATTATTTCACATGTTTACAAATCCTTCCTAAAATTCCTCCCTGTATGGGGAAGGTCAACCTCCTTAGGTCTGGCCATTTTCAGATGGAAGACAAGACCTTGGCTTACTTGGGAAGACACCTAAAAAGAAGAAGTTTTCTTTCCTTCTTCCAAATTTTTGAATTTTGATTCAAGGAGGCTTCCGTATACGCGTGATTTAGAAAAGACCCCTTAATTTAGGGGGGAGGGGCATGAGAAAATACAGTCATCGTAATAATAGGGTAAACCCCTGAAATGAAAAAATACGATTAAGGAGCAGGTTAAAGTACAGAATGCAGAATACTAGAGATGAGAGGGACCTTGGAGATCTTCAACCCACTACTCAAGCAGGAGATCCTAAAGTTCCAGTGTTTCCCAACCTTGGCAACTTGAAGATGTCTGGACTTCAACTCCCAGAATTCCCCAGCCAGCATTCGCTGGCTGGGGAATTCTGGGAGTTGAAGTCCAGACATCTTCAAGTTGCCAAGGTTGGCAAACACTGCGGCCTAAACCATTCCGGACAAATGGCTGTCCAGTCTCCTCTTGAAAGCCTTCAGTGATAGAGCACCCACAACTTCTGGTGGCAAGTCATTCCACTGATTGATTGTCCTCACTGTCAGGAAATTTCTCCTGAGTTCCAGGTTGCTTCTCTCCTTGATTAGTTCCCATCCGTTGCTTCTTGTCCTGCACTCTGGTGGTCTGGTCAGGGGTCTCCAACCTTGGCAACTTTAAGCACCTGTGGACTTCAACTCCCAGAATTCCTCAGCCAGCAAAGCTGAGGTGTGTAGCTGCAAAACCTGGCCTGGGCTCAACACTGCACTGTCTCTGCAGTTTAAAGCTCCTTGTTTGTCTTCCATTTAGCCCCTTCTCCGACATGTCAGGAAGGGAGCCTCAGCGTTTTAAATCTGAAATAAACACGCCGAGTAATTTCTAAGAATTGGCCTTCCTCCTATAAGACGTTTCCCCCCCCCCCCCCGAAGAGTGCCAAAATTAATGTTTTTAGAATTGCTTTCCTCCTAACTTATTGTAGAAGCACGCTTACCATAATTTCTTTTTATTAAACTGAAGGATTAACACTATGACTTTGAGATAACATCTCTCGCAAAGCTAGAGCCGCAGACGCAAATGCACTTCCTTTTAAAAAAAAAACCATTAAAGTAAAAGTAATGTTTCAAAGAGGCACTTCAGCCTTTTCCCCCCAAATAAAGCGATGGTTAACCAGATCTTTCTGTTTGATCTGACCCCCTCTTTTAACCAACTGGAGATAACTCATTTGTAAATCTGGGATTTTCCTAACCCCCTAGATTACGGCCCCCATGATCTTCTCCAACAGGACGTCCTTCAAATGTTTTGATCTGCAACTCCAAGAATTCTCAGTCAACCTGGCCGGTGGCCCACTGGCTGGGAATGCTGGGAGTTGTAGTCAAGCAGCACCATCGCTGGAAGTTTTCAAGAAAGGATTGGACAAGCGTTTGTCCAGGATTATATATAAGGTCTCCTGCCATGGACAGGGGGGTTGGACTAGAAGATCTTCAAGATCCCTTCCAATTCCTATCATTCTATACTTGGAGATGCTGGTTTAACAAAAGCATCTTTCCGAGCGGAGATATTACGGTTGAAGGAAACAGGATAGTAATCATTGTTGGAGCCATTACATCTTGGATTCTCATTGTACCATGTTTGCTAACTTTTAAGGAGAAATGTCATCAGTGGAACAGTTCATCAGTGGAAGGGCTTGCCTTCAGAAATTGTGGGTGCTTTTATCACTGGGGGTTTTTTAAGAGGAGATGTCTGGAATGGCATGGGATCTCCTGTTTGAGCAAGGGGTTGGACTAGAAGGCTGGCTGGGGAATTCTGGGAGTTGAAGTTCACGGGTCAAGGTTGGACACCCCTGCCCTAAAGCAAGCCATCCTACAAGGTGTAACTTTGAAACACACACTTTGGTGCCAAGGACTCTACTGGGAATCTACTTCCCACCCACCCGGACATTGAAACCGAGTCCTGCCTTTCTACCCCACATCCCATCCCTCCTGCTGGGTGCACGCTCTCCTTCTTCTGTTTGCTTTGACAATGTTTGTTCCAGGTCTGTTTGCTCTGCTCCCCCTCCACAAACATCCATCCCTCCGTCCGTCCGTCCATCCATCCATTCCCCCTCCCTCCCCTCTCTCTTCCCCAGCTCCTACCTTCGGTCCAGCTCTCCTGCTCCTTTGTACTGCAGAGTCAAACATGGCTGATAAAATAACATTTCAGGTGAAGGAGAGAGAGGCAGCCGAGGGGGTCTCCCATGCTTTTTGTTCCCCCACCCCCCCACCCCCTTTGCCCTGAACGAGCCGTCCTAGAGTTTCCTCCGGCTGGGCGATCCGGCTGGCTGTTTTCCCCGCATGTGAGCTGCACTTGTTTGTCCTCCTAGTAAATTACTCACAAAGTTTCTGCTTGTGTTGGCACAGCAAAGGCCGTGTGGCTCCTCCCTAGTTTCAAGAAATAGGAAACCCTCTGATCTGGGAGGGAGGGGAGTGTGCGCACGGGCTGCTCTCTTCTTCGGAGCCTTCCTCCCATCGATTGGTAGGAAGGCAGATATTCCTGGAATAATCCATCTGGGTGTTGGGTTACAGCCGCTGCCTGCCCTCCCTCCCTCCCTCCCACCCACACTCCTTTGCTTTTTCTTTTGGGCGAAACCCACCAGCCTAGTTTCTGGCATTCCCGTAAAGAAAGCCGGCGTTGCCATCGGAAGATTCCAGGGAGGGTCTTAAAAACCACCAACAAAACTCTTCCTGAGGCTCAGTTTTCATGACTGGGTTTTGGGAAGAAGAAGAAGAAGACGCCAGGCAATCTGGTTTTTTTTTCCTTAGAGGAGGATCGATCAGTCTAGAGCAGTGTTTCTCAACCTTGGCAGTTTGAAGATGTGTGGACTTCAACTCCCAGAATTCCCCAGCCAGCAACGCTGGCTGGGGAATTCTGGGAGTTGAAGTCCACACATCTTCAAACTGCCAAGGTTGAGAAACACTGGTCTAGAGAGAGCTGAATTTAAGAGTCTGTGATTGTGTTACTGGCAGCATTTGGAAGAGCAGGGCTGAGTTAGGCTGTGGTTGTTCCAGAGCAGGAGGACTCTCTTAGCAGGGATAAAAGGAGAATATTTGTAGCTTGAAATGAGGGGTCCTTGGTGCTCTCTGAGCTTGGTGGTTTTCTTGCAGGCGTTTCATTGCCCAGCTAGGTAACATCATCAGTGCTAGAAGGGAGGAGGGTTGATGGAGAGGAGGAGGACTGTGGGGTCCTTGGTGCTCTCTGAGCGTGCTGGTTTTCTGGCAGACATTTCATGACCCAACTAGGGAACATCATCAGTGCTAGAAGGGGGGGAGGGTGAAAGAGGAGGAGTAAAGGAGAAAGAGAAGGGAAGAGGAGGAGGAGGAGGAAGAGGAGGAGGAGGAACAAATGTGGGGTTCTTGGTGCTCTCTGAGCATGCTTGTTTTCTGGCAGACATTTCATGACCCAACTAGGGAACATCATCAGTGCTAGAAGGGGGGGGGTGAAAGAGGAGGAGTAAAGGAGAAAGAGAAGGGAAGAGGAGGAGGAGGAGGAGGAACAACTGTGGGGTTCTTGGTGCTCTCTGAGCATGCTTGTTTTCTTGCAGACATTTCATGACCCAACTAGGGAACATCATCAGTGCTAGAAGGGGGGTGAAGGAGGAGGAGTGAAGGAGAAAGAGAAGGGAAATGGATGGAGGAGGAGGAACAACTGTGGGGTCCTTGGTGCTTTCTGAGCATGCTTGTTTTCTTGCAGACATGTCATGATCCAACTAGGGAACATCATCAATGCTAGAAAGAAGCCGTGTTTGCACTGATGATGTTCCCTAGTTGGGTCATGAAACGTCTGCAAAAAAACCACCAAGCTCAGAGAGCACCCAGGACCCCTCAGCTCTCAGACCCTTTGCCAGCCAAGCTATGCCATTAAAAGCCAACCCCTTTTGTGGAGGTTTATGCTTTTTAACGACATTAGTTGGCCTGAAAAGGTGCTATCAGATCCCTCCTAAGGTTTGCAATGAAAGATTAAGTGAGCAACAGCTGTATAAGTACTCTGGATACATAAACTCCATGGCTATTTACTAGCAGAATTTGGATTACGGCTTGAATTTCTAGCTCCCTTCACCCAGATCTTCACATAAGGGGCTACGCCAAGAAGGAATTTTGAAAAATCTAACCTTTCCAGTTTCAGATTCCAGTGGAAATCTTTGCTAGCTCGAACGATCAGGATCAAGCAGGCCATGCCAATTCTTGCTGGGATCTTACAAAGAAAGTTCCTTGTTTACTTCTCAGCTTGAAAATAGTTTTGGTGCTACAGTCTGCTTGGCTCATGAGTTGGAATGTGACACCTGCCACCTGGAGTTGGTCACCCCGAGTCAAGCAGAATAATAATAATATTAACCCAGCAAAAAGATTCCAGATTGGTACAGCAAAGGAAGGCTTGGAATTCCAAAGGGGAAAAAATGTAACGTGCTTCGCCTTTTTTCCCCACGATCTGTTTACCAAAGTCGTCTTGTTATCCTCCGTGAAGTAGGAAGGGTTTAGGTTTGGCAGGGACCAGCCCTTCGGTTGCACACGTCCTGAGTCATCACTGTTTGTAACACGCAGGTATTTGATAGAGCAAAGATAAAATGTTTTTGGAATTCATCTAGAAGAAAATCCAGCTTGGTCAAGGGTGTGGGTACTCTACGAATAACCTACCAGCCTCTTTCAAGTAATGTCATTTAGGGCTGAACAGGGAGGCCTGGGCTTGCTTTGACCATTGGGGGACTGGCTGTTTGACTACAGATTGTCAGTTCAAAGAATGGAAATGTTCGTGTGTGGCATGATTCAATATCTTCAAGTGAACACCAGGTTTTTAAAAGTATGGATAACATATGTCCTCTCCTCCTTTCTTTTCCTGTCTTTTCCTTTCCTTTCCTTTTCTCTCCTCTCCTCTCCTCCCCTCCCGTCCTCTCCTTTTCCCCTTCCCTTTCCTTCCTTCCTTCCTTCCTTCCTTCCTTCCTTCCTTCCTTCCTTCCTTCCTTCCTTCCTTCCTTCCTTCCTTCCTTCCTTCCTTCTATCATTTTCCCATCTTTATTATTTCTTTCTTTGCATTTTTCCTTTTCTTTCTTCTTCCTTCCTTCCCTTCCTTCCTTCCTCCCTCCCTGCCTTCTTTCCTCCCCCACATGGAACCAAATACAGTTCCGCAGCTTCATGCATGGCAAAAACTTCTAGGAAGTTGAGGAAGATTTGGAGTGGACAGGAAGATTTAATTAACAGCACTAATTTCCTTCTCCTAATTGCTTTTCATTTTGAACATTAGCGGTGGGGCTCGGTTGCGTTTTTGTGCAATGTGTGATTAGGTGTCAAAAAATCAATTGTCTCCTTGTTTTCACCCTCGGTCCCACTAGATAGCAAACCTCTGATCCAGGGGTCTCCAATCTTGGCAACTTTAAGACTTGTGGACTTCAACTCCCAGAGTTCCTCAGCCAGCTTTGCTTCAACTCTGGGAGTTGAAGTCCACAGGTCTTAAAGTTGCCAAGGTTGGAGACCCCTGCTCTAATCCACATCGATCGATCTCAGAGGGCAAACAGGGGTCTTCATTGGGTTAATGCTTGGATGGGACCTTACCAAGAAATAACTGGGATATAGACTCGACCGAGAAGTCTGGGGAAAAAAATCGCACAAGAAGGCAACTTCTGTTAGCGTTATTGCCAAGAAATGATTTATTGGACACGTTTCATGAGCCAAGCTAGATTCAGAGACCACCTCCTTATAATAATTGGGGGCCGCACCGAGCATCCGGATTTCCATGTTCATTTTATCTCTTTTTCCCTCTCGTATGCAACTTCTGGCCAGTCCTGTATTCTTGGGTTTATCTCCATATATGGCCTTTAGGTAGCATCTTCAAGAGCAGCCCTTAAGTCTCTGCAGAGATGGATCGTCTGCCTTGACAATTAGCTACGGCAGGGCGGACCGATTCCATCCCATTTTTAATCGTTAATGGAGCCGAAGCATAATGTCATTATATTTCAGCATGTTCTGTCTGTCTGCCTGTGTTAGTACATCATGTTCAGCGGGAGCCACCTCATGCGCCTCTAAAGGAGTGGGAGATGAATGCCAAGGGTGCCTTTTGATCTCCTTTCCCAGTTGGGAAACTTGGAGAGCGGAGATTTCCACCGTGGTTATGCAATGGAGATGCTTCTAAGGCTCGCAGGAGCCTACAAAATGCAGATAATTGCTTTAGGGTGGCTTGCAGCTGGGAACGATCGTCTGGAAGCCTCCGCTGTAAATTGATTGAGTAAAAAAACTGTCTGGTATCAATACTGAATAAATCTGCATTAAGGATCTTCTGCCTTTGGATGTTTTCCAAGAGGGAAAAGTGGGAAGGATGCAGTAGGAACCTTGAAGGAAAATCCTAGAAGGGTGGCTAACTAAGATGCTGAAACTACAGACTTAACGACCAGAATGGAGCCCCAGATCTCTGTTGCTACGCAAGGTGGTTGTTAAGGGATCTTTGCCTTGTTTTACGGCTTTTCTTGCCACAGTTGTTAAGAGAATCTTGACTTTGCTTGTCAGAAGGTTGCAAAAGGGGATCCCATGACTCCTGGACACCGTCATAAGTACATGTCAGTTGCCAAGCGTCCAAACTTTTAATCACGTGACCACCGGGATATGCTGCAGCGGTCGTAAGTGTGAAAACCGGTCATAAGTCACTTTTTAGTGCCGTTGTAACTTTGAACAGTCACTAAACGAATGGTTGTAAGTCTAGAACCACCTCTACTTAGTGCCGTGTGGAATTTGCACAAGCCTTCCTTGTACTCAATTCAGAATCTTTATTTGTTGGGAATTGGCTGGGATAATTTCATGGACTTTTGTTGTTAACCTGTTTGTTTCAGCCACTGCACCCTTAACACGGGAGAAGCAGGACAGAAATCTCATAGGGAAAAAAACAATAGTTAATCCAGGTAATTTTGAAAGCAACCATTCCTCATGGAACAACTTGCCCCCAGAGGTTGTTTTCAAACACTGGAAGTTTTTAAGAAGAGGTTGGATAACCATTTGTCTGAAATAGTATAGGGTCTCCTGCCTAAGCAGTGGGTTGGACTAGAAGACCTCCAAGGTCCCTTCCAACTCTTGTTATTCTGTTATTCTGTCATGAAATCATATCTTTTAAGAGAATAAAAACGACCAATCTGCAGGCAAGTGGATCTAATTTTCTCTCTCTACCTCTATGACTTAATAGGCTGGTCATAATATTCCATTTTCTTTGGAACGGTGAGAAGCCAAGAGGTTTTTGTGGGACTTCCAGATCCAAGGTGGCTTCATATGTCCTCTGGCTGCAGAAGGAAGCAGTGTTTGGATTAGGATGCTGCCCCATCTTTTTGGCATTTGCAAGGCAGCTTAGAAGCACTTCATAAAAATGAACTTCCAGATTAAAAAAGAAAATAATTTCCTGGGCTGTGTGTTCTGGTGTGTCACATGAGCCACAAAGGAAAAATAATTACATTAAGCCCGGCGATAGCATTGGATTTGCAGCGCGAGTTTTGCCTGGGGAAAAAAAATGCTATTAAGGAAGCTGATTTAAGATTACTAAGGATTTACTCGGTGCTCGGATCATTATATTCCCCATTTTGGAAAATCTCACCCATGCGACGGCCTCCTTTTGAGTCATGAATCACATAACGGTTCTCCTTTCCACCGTTCTGTGTGTGCATGTTTAACCAATAATTAGGGTCCATTGGGTGGGGAGTTGTTTTTTGTTTGTTTTTTTTAACGGAAAAGTTTGCAAAATGAATCCACCGGACACTCACCTGTCGGGCATCGCCATGCTTCAGAGCGATGGGATCCAGCGACTGCTTGGCCTCAGGTGGGAGCATTTTGGCTTCTCCGGTTGCGGCTCTGAAGTTCAGTTGTGGTTATCCATAGCTGTGGGAAATAAACAACAACAGAGCTTAAGGGACGGGTGCTGACTCGGCCACCTCGCAGCTCTTCCTGGCACCAAATTTGATATATTCACATGACCTTACCCTGCACGTAATTCCCAACATAATCCTTTAAGCTCCAGCAACCTTTTGCGATTGGCGGGGAGCTCTCTTTACCAAAATCAGGTCTCGCCGAGGAATACCTCCCGTGATTAAGTCAGGAGGGGAAAGGGACATTAATTTAATCGCAGCATCTGATTACGGCCTTAAAGCTGATTTAGCCAGGGTTGAATATGGACTGCGTTCGAAGGACAGGAGCGGTTAACCCTTCCAGCAGAGCGGAATCCTATCCTGGCTTGCTTGCCCCCAAAATAAACTTAAGCTTGTGAAATAAAACAGTTCGATATGGAAGAATGAAAATGGACATCTTCAAAGGACAGGAACTTAACCCTTCTGAGGCAGAGGAATCATATTATTGCTGGTTTGTGACAAAATAAAGTACGTTTATGAAACACAGCAACTTGACATCAAGTGATGAAAATGGACTTTCTTCTAATGGACAGGAGCTCTTAACCCTTCTAGCTGAATTGAATGACATTCTTGGTTTGCCACAAAATTTTAAAAAAAATGGTTACGAAATAAAGCAGCTTAATATCAAATGATGAAAATGAATCTATTTAAAGGACAGGACCTCTTAACTCTCCTAACACATATTCTTGCTTGCTTGTCACAAAATAAAGTAAGTTTATGAAATAAAGCAGCTGAATATCAAATGATGAAAATGGATATATTTAAAAGACAAGAATAGTTAACCTTTTTTAGCAGACCTGAATAATATTCTTGTTTGTTTGTCTCGAAACAAAGCGTGTTTATGAAATAATGCAACTTATTACCAAAGTAGGAAAATATATATAGTAACAACCTATCAAACAATAAGCAAAACAGTTTTCAAGCTGGCAAAAAAAACACTCTCCAGTCTAGATCATCAATTTGGGGATTTCATCTAACTTTCACAGATGGGGAAATAGACACTGGTCAATCAATTAACATTAGTTTTGTTTACTTGCATGATAGGGGAGGCCATGAAAAACCTGGAATCCTTCACTCATTCCCCATAACGAATCCTTAAGAAACCTGCTTTCTACACATGTCCAGAAAACACAAATATTGAGGTTGATGATCTTCTGTCAAATGAAACACCCAGTTTTATTCTCTGGAATTAACTCTGCAAATCACGGCCCGGAACAAACCAAGTTCCGTTTGACATTTATCACATGGTTCGGCTGACATATCCTTCCTGCAAAGTTTTACCATTAAATACAGGTAGCCCTCGACTTGCGACCACAATTGAGCCCAAAATTTCTGTTGCTAAGCGAGACAGTTGTTCAGTGGATTTTGCCCCGTTTTACCACGGCTGTTAAGTGAATCACTGCAGCTGATGAGTTACTGACACAGTTGTTACGTGAATCCGGCTTCCCCATTGACTTTGCTTGTCGGAAAGTCAGTAAAAGTGATCCCATGACCCGGGGACACGGCAACCGTCATAAATTTGCATAAAATTGCTGTTTCCAAGCGTCCAAATTTTGATCACATGACTACGAGGATGCTACGGTTGTCATAAGTGTGAAAAACGGTCATACTTTTTTCAGTGCTGTTCTAACTTTGGACGTCACTAAACAAACTCTTGTAAGTTGAGGGCTATCTGTATATATTAGTACTGATGGTTGGACAAGGTCATAAGGTTGAGTTCCAATTTCTTCTCGGTTACCCTGAATTTGCATCGGAAGAGTTTAAATGTTGGCATTCATTTTGTCCTATAGACAAAATCGGTGGTGTGCTAACATCTCAGCTTCAGTTTATTCACGTAAACCTTAATTATATCAGATAAGCTTTTAGGCATCTTAATATATATATATAGGAGTGTGTCTCTCTGTGTGTGCCCTGTTACTGTACTTCATAATTACAGACGGATTTTAAACATTGCCCAACCAAGCCATGGCACCATATTTTGAAATCAGCACATTAGCGTAGAAGATGCCAACGAAAGATGTTCTTTTACCAGGTTGATGCCACCATAAATCAATTAGGCTTTGAAATGTATTAAGGTGGTATTATTAGTCTCCATCTAAGCTGATCTCCTTGATACAGATGGTTTTCAAATGCAACTGAAGGCAAAGATGGCTTTCCTAGGGCAGGGAATTTTTCTACTTTCCAAAGACAAGGAGCAACGGATGGAAACTAACCAAGGAGAGAAGCAACCTGGAATTGAGACATTTTCTGACAGTGAGAACAATTAACCAGTGGAAGGACTTCAGAAGTTATGGGTGCTCCATCACTGGAGGGTTTTCACAAGGAGATTGGACACCATTTGTCTGAAATGGTATAGGGCCGTGATGGCGAACATATGGCACGCGTGCCACAGGTGGCATGCAGAGCCATATCTGAGGGCACGCGAGGCATTTCTCTATGTCAGCTCCAGCGCGCTGGCCAGATGATTTTCGGCCTTCCGGAGGGCGGGGGGAGGCCGTTTTCACCCTCCCCAGGCTTCAGGAAAGCCTCCGGAGCCTGTGGATGGCGAAAAACGGACCCAACGGGCCTACTGGAAGTTAGGAAACGAACTTCTGGTAGGCCCGTTGGGACGGTTTTTTGCCTTCCCCAGGCTTCAGGAGGCTTTCCTGAGAAAAATGGCCCAACAGGCCTACCAGAAGTCTGGTGGATTCAGTGAGGCCTGCACGCATGTGCGGGGGGGGGGGGGACAGCGTGGGGGGATTGCGTGCGCATCCACGGGGGTGGGCATTGCATTATGGGTGTGGGCACGTGCGTGAGTGCTATCGCACGCGCACCCTTTTGGCACTCAAGCAAAAAAAGGTTCGCCATCACTGGTATAGGATCTCCTATTTGAGCAGGAGTTCCTTTTAAGGATTGTGATCCTTTTTCTCACCACCTGTGCAGAGTCCTGGAAGGGCAGGAAAGCCCTCAGAGATCCATCCAACCCAAGGACGGCCTTTCATGTGCAAATCACATGATTTTTGCAACCCGGCCGAGAAGGGAACCTCCGAGTGGAGAAAACGGAGGATGTGAAGTTTGCACGCTCAGTTTCACCTTTCCTTCCTTTGCAACCACTTAATGATTATTTTATTTTATTGCACCACTGATTAAGCGCTGCTGCCGTTGTGGTGAGATGAAAACCCAAGACGTGTCCACTCAGCAAGGTGGTTTCCAGGGATCAGCAGTGGCGTTGCATGTTGGGAAGCTAAGGAAACTTGTGAATCAGGAATCATTGCTTCATCTGGAAACTTTTTGCAAGTGCTTAGTCTGATCTCTCTGCACAGGGGGTAAGGAAATAGTAAAAGTGGCCTACTTTATGGGGACGTTTTAGAGAACGGCAGAGTTAAAGGTATGTGAACCAGAGCTATACAGGTGGTCCTCGACTTACGACCACAGTGCAGCCCAACATTTCTGTTGCTAAGCGAGACAGCTGTTAAGTGAATTTCGCCTCACTTGGAGGTCCTTCCTTGCCACAGTTGTTAAGCGAGTCCCTGCTGTGGTTAAGTTAGTAACATGGTCGTTAAATGAATCCGGCCTCCCCCTCGATGTTGATTGTCGCAAAAAGGGGATCGTGTGACACACACACACACACACACACACACACACACACACACACACACACACACACACACACGGGACGCGGCAACTGTCATAAAGATGAATCAGTTGCCGAGCATCCAAATTTTGATCGCGTGACACTGGAGAGATGCTACAACGGTCGTAAGTGTGAACAACAGCCCCGAGTCTCCTTTTTTCCATTGCCTTGTCATTTAGAACGGTCACTAAACAAACTGTTGTAAGTTGAGGACTGCCAGCATTGAAATGCTGCTGACCCGAGACCTCCAATGGTTCATTTAGCGACCGTTGGAAGTTAACAGCAGCCCTGCCACAAGGGACACTGAACAACTGTCACAGCAGCTCTGCGTTCACACAGTCAAAGTTTGGGTGCATAGCAACTGTCACGTACTTATGTCATTGTTGACTTCCCCAGCTGGCTTCAAAGCCAGATTCACTTAGTGACCATTTGATTCACTTAACAATTGGCAGGGATTCACCTAACAACTATCGCAAAAGAGTTGTAAACTCAGGCACCACAGCTGCCTTGCTTAGGCACGGAAATTCTGGGTCTCAGTTTGTGGTCGTAAGCCCGAGGACCGCCCGCCCAATTCTTAATGAACAAACAGCGACATTTTACCTGAGCCCTGGCCTTGTGTTCCTCCCACCCCCCTCTTATCTTAACTTTTGTATTCCTGGGTGCAATTAAGCGTAGCATTAATCACCGGAGAGGAAGAAGGATAAATATTTAAAACTTGACGTCAGGAAAGGTTTCGCAGCCTCACCCATGATTGAAACATCTTCCGGATTTAAAGGAGAAGATTTATTTTCAATTAATGAAAATATTCCAAATGGGAAACGCGGCAAGGTTTGCACTGCAGTCCACCGGCAGTGAGTCACAAGGGGTTTAAAATGCCCATGTCTTCATTTAACTTGTGAATTCACACCTTGCCAACACCTGCCCAAACCTGCCTTCACGTCCCAGATTTCTTAACCTGATCAGAGTCTATACCGTCTTTCGAAATACAATCCTCCTTCTAATTAGAGATAGTTACTGCTTTGTCAATATTGTGTCATCAGATATAATCGATTTTAAATACGAAACTACATATTTGGGGGGGGGGGGTACTGATATCCGGCAGGCGGGGTGAAAGTGAGACCAATCAGGTTATATTTGGGTCTCCCCCCTTGGTTATGAATGTCAGATGTTTTTTAATTTTTATAATTTTTAATTATATGTTTTTATATGTAACAATGATTTTATATGTTGTCAGCCGCCCAGAGTCCCTCGGGAGTTGGGCGGCATACAAATCTATTAAATTAAATTAAATTAAATTAGCACGGCGGATTATCCAAATAGAGAGTTTAACTAGATTCCAAATTTTACTTCATTATAAAAATGTTTTTAAAAAACACATTGCAAACATAAACACCCTAATTGGCAGAGTTAAAACATATTTTTAAATGCCACTTGGCGTAATTTAAGGTGCGCACAAAAGGGAACATTTATGCATGCGTTAAAAATATGGTTTTGATTTTTGTTTTTTACAACACAGAATACAAATAAACTGCATTGTGGCCCTTTTTTTATTTATTTTGCGAGACAAACATTTTTTATTTGGGATTTTTATTTGACACCAACAGCTGACTTTGGACTAATTTTAATTCTTGGCTTTCATCCGCTGCAGTTGTTGTGAGAAAGTCAAATTGAAATGCAAAAAGAGAGAGAGAGAGAGAGAGAGAAGTTCTTGGATATTTTGTCTGTATATACATGTGTGTACATGTTTGTCAGTTTCACACACACACTCAAGTATTGTTGGTAGGAAGCAAACCCATCTTATTTAAGATGTATTTGAAACATGGAAATGGAGAATAATTATCGTTCTCCTCTTTGAGGCTGTAAGATCCAAAACCAGCGTTCAAACATTTGGGGGCAGTGTGAGGCCATGGATGGTTTGCAGCTTGCAAATTATACCATTTCAGTTTGAGAATCCCTCATTCCCCCCTTCAGCTGTCCTCCTGCCTTAGAGATACAGGTAGCCCTCCACTTATGACTACAGTTGAATTTCCGTTGTTAAGTGAGACACTTGGTGAGTGGCCCATTTTTTACAGTGAATCCCTGCAGTTGTTAAGTTAGAAATACAGCTGTTCAGCTACAATCTGGCTTCCCCACTGACTTCGCTTCTCAGACGGTTGCAAAAAGGGATCGTGTGACCCTGCACACCGTCATAAATAGGAGTCAGTTGCGTAATTTCAAACAAAACAGTCCTCAGTCACTTTTTCATTGCCGTCGTAACTCTGAGCAGTCACTAAACAGATGGTTGTAAATTGAATATTGTAATCTATCGCACCCGCTTGCAAGAAATCCACTTCAACATTGCATGTCTGGAGAGCAACATTTTGATCCTGGGTTGAATGGCAAGTCAACCTCCTTCTGCACTAAGACGTAACCCCCTCCTGTTCGCTGCGTTCCGTTCGTTTGCAAATATTGGGTAGGAAAATTAAATACAGAATCTTAAACCTATTGAATCTGTTGTTTCACAGCTGCAGGTAAACACATCAATTCCAGAAACCACAAAAAAAAGTCTGTCTTACTGCAATACATCCATTCCCCCCCCCCACACACACAATAGAATTAAACATTGACTTATCTCCTGGTTGCATTGTTCCTCATAGGTAATGCCGTTAGTTTTATTTATTCTCTATGTTAATAATCCCCCTATGTTCACTTTTAGCAGAAATATTCTTGTAACTCTGCAGTATTAATGTTGCTTGTAACTTCCCATCCTTTTTTTCCCCCCTGTTCTTTCTTTACGTGCCACGTGCAGACAATCCCAAATTATACAGTGGTAACAGAATCCTATTCTTCTTTTTATGCCGGTTTAAAGAATCATACCTTTGTTTTCCATATACAAGTATTTGCAGCCGCTGAATAACCCTATTGCCACAATTTAAAATGCATCTGAATTACTTTTTTAAAAATGTATTTATTTATTCAATTTGTACAGCTCCCCATCTCAAACCAGTGACTCGGAGCAGCGAACAATCCTCAAAACAAATTTTCACATATTTGCAGGACTTCCTGTACTGTAATTGTTAGTTAAATCTCGGTTTGAAGTTTTCCTTCTCCAGGATCTTCCTAATAATAAGTGGTGTGATTCAACATAGCTGTATATATTGAAATATATACATAGAAATACAGGTACACAAGGATGTGATGTTTGGAATGCATCCGTGCATATTTTGGCATATATATAGGGGTGTGTGTGTTCATGTGTATATATAAATTCAATATATAATCACATGTATGAGATGGACGATTATATAAGTCAAATAAATAAGTGGTGATTTCAGCCCTCCGATGGAGAAAATTACTCAGTGAGTAATGTTGCTCTCTGGTTGAGGAAATTGTATTACTCTAAAGCCATGCAACTAAGATTTTTTTTTGATAACATTTTTTATTTTTTCATTATACACATATAAAAACATTATTTTTCCATCAGCAGTGTGTCGTCTGGTTATACACCTTTTTCTTATACCTTTTTACAATTTTCTCTCGTTGTGTTCCCTTTAATTCTTTTTTCAATATATTACACATTTTATCTTGATATATACATTTCTTACTCATTTGTTTTCTTCAATTCCACACTCCTTTCTTTTTTCTATCCACTTATAAAACATCTCCCAAACCGCATAATATTCTATCTGTTCTTTATCTTCAATTGCTAATGTTAGTCTATTCATTTCTGCACAATCTAATATTTTCCTTATCACTTTTTCTTCTTCAGGTAACTCTCCATTTTTCCAATGCTGAGTGTATACAATTCTAGCTGCAGTTAACACATGTATCATCAAGTACCTATCCGCTTCTCTATAATTTTCTGGCAATATTCCTAGCAAAAATATCTCTGGTTTCAGTTCAATACGTTGCTGCGTCATCTCTTCTAACCACACTTTAATTTTGCAACTAAGAATTTTGAACAGAGCTTTGAAAAGAAATGGAGGGTTAATTTATGTTTGTCACTTTTATTTAATTTTTTCTGCAGTGGGCAGGCAGGGGGTGGGTGCAAAATGACTGATGGCCCCTCAGTTGGGACAGATTAATTATCTGAATTATTGGACTTGTTGTGAAGTGTACTAGGGCTCTTAAAATGTCTGCATAATTCAGAATTCTTCCTATGAAAAAGGCCAGGTTAATCTTAAGCAGCTGCATGAAACATTATGACTTTATAGCTTGATTCAGGCGTTTGCTTAGAGACTGTTCAAAATTGTGACTTATGAGCGTTTTTCACACTTATGACCGTTGCAGCATCCCTGTGGTCACGTGATTAAAATTCAGATGCCTGGCAACTGACTCCTACTTATGACGGGATCGTGTGATCCCCTTTTGCGACCTTCTGACCAACAAAGTCAGTGGGGAAGGCAGATTCACTCAGCAACCATGTTACCGACAGCTGCAGTGGTTCACTTAACAACTGCGGCAAAAAAAGGGTGTAAAATATGGGCAAAACTCGCTTAACAACTGTCTTCGCCTAGCCACAGAAATTTGGGGTTGAATTTTGCTCGTATGTCGAAGTCTCCCTGTAACGCCGTCATTGCAAAATAGACCCCAATACACCCCCTTAACTCTCTCAGGAACACCTTGAGGGGTTTTCAAGGTGAACACGACTGAAGAGTCCCCTTCTAGTGGAGACGGGTGGCATAAAAATGGAAGGAAGGAAGGAAGGAAGGAAGGAAGGAAGGAAGGAAGGAAGGAAGGAAGGAAGGAAGGAAGGAAAAGAGAGAAGGAAAAGAGAAGGAGGCAGGGCGGAAGGAAGGAAGGTTAAGGAAGGAAGGAAGGAAGGAAGGAAGGAAGGAAGGAAGGAAGGAAGGAAGGAAGGAAGGAAAAGAGAAGGAGGCAGGGCGGAAGGAAGGAAGGTTAAGGGAAGAAGGAAGGAAGGTTAAGGGAGGAAGGAAAAGAGAGAAGGGGGCAGGGCTAAGGGAAGGAAGGAAAAGAGAAGGAGGCAGGGTGGAAGGAAAGAAGGAAGATTAAGGGAAGAAGGAAGGAAGGAAGGAAGATGCCAGACCACCTTGTCACGTTTATGTTCAACCTCATCTCAGCCGCATTCAGACCTTCCTCCCAACCCCACGAGACGCGAAGTTGCTTCCAATTTGATGCACCAAATACACGTCGCGCAGTCAGGAACTGTATAAAATAACGTAGAAGAGCTTTGAAGTCAAAAGTGGCATTTTTCCCAGCCGGGGTGCCCTGTGCCAGAGCACACTCACTCCGCTGGGTAAAGTTGGCTTTTCATAACCCAGTCCATAGCTTGGAAAAGTCAGTCTTTTAACAACCCAAACCCGGGCGCGTTTCAGCGAAGGGATGATATAACAAGCCCCTTTGTTGAGAACAGAGGGGTATTCACCCTTTTGCCTCCTCTCTTTGCAAAAGCAGCAAATTGCCACTGTTTTTACTCTCCTGGCACTCGGAAACCCTTCTTGATCAATGCAGGCCTTGGCATCGGACTCAATGATGCGCTTTGTGCGGAGTTTGAATTCTCCATATTGTCCATTGACATATTTTTCTACGTGTAGCAAAACTGAGCACATTTATGTTTGCAGCTGAGTACAGTAAATTGTGTATATGTGAGGGGGCTTTCCCCCTCCTCCAATATGAACTGGGCAGATGCTTCTAAACTTCTATTTGCTTTCTGATATTTGTACACATTAATCGTGGGAAAACCCTGTTGGGAGGGAGCTTGTGAAAACGTGGAAACCGGGGTTTATCGGACAAAGTTGCTCTGAGCTGGAGCTTTTTTAAAAAAAACAAAAATTAAATTTGTAAAATCCATTAGCCTCCTGCCTTACGGTTCACCATGATAACGTTTTGTTCTTTTTGATAGATTTGAATCATTCGTAGTGCCAGGAAGAATGCCTAAATTACGGGTTGCATTGACTACCTAAAAATTCTTGGCTTGTTTTATTTTATTTTATTTTTTTATCCTGAGTAAATGAGTGTAATAAGGAGAGACTGGACTGCCATCTGTCTCAAATGGTGTAGGCATTCCTGCTTGAGCAGGGGGTTGGACTAGATGACCTACAAGGTCCCTTCCAACTCTAATAATAAATCTAAATCCCCTCATATGAGAATCCCATGAAAAGGGCAGTTATTGAAAATCATGGCTTTTCTGAGATGATTCAGCAAACCTCAAGGTTAGGCAGAAATGTGGAATATTTGCTGATGCAGTCCGTCCTTGAGAGAGAGGCTGTCAAGGAAACAGAAACTCTGGTTTTTCAGTATTATTTTTTTTTAGAAGGAATGGCCGTATTTCTGAAGCCGTTCACGTTCAGAGAAATCCACGTGGGTGCAAGCAATTCTTGAAAATGATTATTCTAAATCCCAAGCCATTTAAATCTTCCTAATGCAAAATGTCATCAAATTGGATGATATTGATTGATTGATTGATTGATTGATTGATTGATTGATTGATTGATTGATTGATTAAATTTATTTACTGCCCATCTCCTAACGAAACAATTCTGGGTGGTTTGGAGCATAAAGTAGAAGTTGCTAACGGTTCACGTGGCAAAATTCTTATTATTTCTGTCCAGGTTTAACTTCCTTAGTATATAGGTAGTCCTCAGTTTACAGCCTGCCCTTTGCAGTCATAAGGTGTGACAGTTGTAAAACAGCTCTGTTGCCGCGTTTCTGAGTGTCCACTCACAATATTGCCACCCTGCAAATTGGTCACCCAAAACACCACTTCTGTTCAAGCCATTGCAGCAAGAACTGGTAGTCTTGAACATCCCCATAAGACTAACTTTACAAAACTCCCAGGTTCAACTGGATGGAAACTTTCATTACACACACGCACATACACACACACACACACACACCCTGGGGAAGTTGCGGCTACATTGTAGGGCCTCTGCATCCAGGGATGGGATGTTTTGTGGCTGCTCTAACCACAAAAGATTTCCCAGCTGGGAGGCGCCAGGGAAGTGCCAATCCTGTAACCACATCTTCCTTCTAGATTTTCGTAAGATTTGCTGGATTTGGCTTCTCTGCGCAATGAAGACCGAGGGACCCTGTTCATCTCAGGATTTTGGGCTTTTGCATTCACAGCCACTCAAGATGCAAAGTCCCCTCCTTTGCCATCAGCAGGAAATTCCCACCGGGGCACTGGCACAATTTGAATTTCTGAATTTCATATTGACTTGTGCGTGCAAGACGGTTAATAAAATGACAGGATCGGTTTATTAGGAGAGAAAAAAAGAAGAAGAAGAAGAGATAATCGTTTTCGAATACCTTGGCTATGAGAAGAGTTGCTTGCTTAGAGTTAATTTTCACTCATTACAAGAGGTATTTAAGTAGCCTGGTTTATGTTGACAACATTTTTTCCCTTGCATAAATTAAAGCTAATAATATCTTTAAGGCATTTGTTCCAATTTTGCATTTACATGTGTATCTCGCTCAAAGGTAGAAACAAGACCGTGTGGTTGTTAAGGAATCCCTTGCTCAATTCTAAATTCTGCTGATCCACTGGGAGCTTTTTTCGTCCTGTGACGGGCTTTGATGGGTTCATCTTCATCTTTGGGCAGACCCTTTCCCCAAATATCCCTACCGTCAAACTGGGTCTGTGCGTATCAGGGTGAAAATGACCCCAGTGAAAACGAGAATTATTTTTGGATGGCTCAAGTTATTGCCAGAATCCCACAAAATGTAAAGATATATTAGGAAGGACTGGTACGGGAATTAAAGATCAATAGTATTTTCCTTGGGTAAGAAGTTTTTAAGAGAAAGATGGATGGATGGATGGATGGGTAGATGGATGGATGGGTAGATGGATGGGTAGATGGATGAATGGGTGGGTGGATGAATGGGTGGGTGGATGGATGGATGGATGGATGGATGGATGGAAGGATGGGTGGATGGGTGGATGACTGGGTAGATGGATGGATGGAAGGATGGATGGATAGATGGATGGATGGATGGATGGGTAGATGGATGAATGGGTGGGTGGATGGATAGATGGATGGATGGATGGATGGAAGGATGGGTGGATGAATGGATGGATGGATGGATGGATGGATGGATGGATGGCTAGAAGGATGGATGAATGGGTGAATGAATGGGTGGATGGATGGATGGATGAATGAATGAATGGATAGAAGGATGGCTGGAAGGATGGATGAATGAATGGGTGGATGGATGGATGTATGGGTAGATGGATGTCAGTCTGAAAAGATGAAAATGATCATAATACCAGAAATAGCTTAAAGTGCCAAATTGTTCTGCCGTTATGTGAAGAAGCAGTCAAAAAATCTTGGATTTAGGCTGTTCTTCCTCCAATCTCACGTCATTCCTTTCCTTGCTATTCTCTGCCTCCTTTCCCATTCTGGGAGCTCAGCTCTACACAAGTACAAATTCTCATTTTTTCCCCTAGTCTGAACAAAATGGCAATTTTTTCTTCAGAGAAAGAATCCTGGAGAACATCTATGTGGTCGCTAAGAATCAACCACGACTTGATCACTCAAATCAGGAAAGGAAACATGGTTAGAAATCACTTCTTGGCATCTGTAGCTTTTCTTTTTCTTTTTCTTAGTATCGGGAGCAAAAGGTAGGGACGAGATGGAAACTTTGCATGATCCCCATCCACAAACCAACCTACAGGAAGCCAATCGTATCTCTGCCACGAAGGAACGTTGTTTCCTCAAGCAAGCTCGGAGCTCTTATGATCTTCCAACTGGCGAGGCTGGTCTGTCCTGAATTGGTTTTGTTGTTCTTCATGAACAGGAAATAAGTACAACCGAAGAATGCATAAAATGAGCTGGAAAGAATAACTCGGGCAGCCAAAATGGGTTACATAAAAGAAAAATTGCCCAGGAGAGGTTAGAGCAGGGTCATCTCACAGCACAGGGTTTTAAATTGTACTTTTGGTGGGGGTTTTTTGGTTCTTAAGCTACTTTTGCAACTTAAACACCTATCAGTGAAAAGTGGAATGTAAATAGTTTAAGGAGTAAATCACTCAGGATGTGGGAAATGTGCAATTCGTGTGCATGTATTTCACAACATTTTAGGAGAAGGGTCCCTTTCTTAAGATGGGGCTGACCATGACTTTGCAGAATACCAGAGTTGGAAGGGACCTTGGAGGTCTTCTATTCCAACCCTCTGCTCAAGCAGAAAACCGTTTTAGACAAGTGACTGTCCAGCTTCTTCTTAAAAGCCTCCAGTGTTGAAGCACCCACAACTTCCAGAGGCAAGCTGTTCCACTGGCTAATTGTTCTCACTGTCAGGAAATTCCTCCTTAGTTCTAGGCTGGTTCTCTCCTTGGTTAGTGTCCATCCATTGCTTCTTGTCCTGCCTTCAGATGCTTTGGAGAATAGGTTGATCCCCTCTTCTTTGGGGCAGCCCCTCAAATATTGGAATACTGCTATCATTTCCCCCCTCGTTCCTCTTTTCACTAGACTAGAGATACCCAATTCCTGCAACCGTTCTTTGTATCTTTTAGCCTCCGGTCCCTTAATCATCTTTGTTGCTCTTCTCTACACTCTTCCAAGGTGTAACTTTTCAGGGAAGACTCAACCATGGTTTGGCCTGCATCAAGGCAAGAATTCTCTGGATTCAATTCCCATTTGGACACCGCAGCCCCATTATTCTCCTTTCTGTTATCCTTCACCAGTGACTTGAATACTCTATTTTCGCCTTAAGAGAAAGCATTGACAGAAGAAAAGGTTGCATTTTCAAAGTATTAGTAAGAATCCTATTAACTCCCCAAGATTCATCAGACCAGCGTTATGCGTGGCATTTACCGTGCCGTCTGTCTATTTGTGTGTGGGTGCATGCCATTCCTGAAATTAAAATCAGTCGGTTTTTGGCTTTCCTGTGTGCACATGTGTTGCTGCGAGCGTAGGTGTAGGCAGGCAGATATGAGGATGAGAGCATCTGCGCCCGGACTGCCAGACAGCCTGACCCACAGCTGTTGAACAGATGCCCCTTGGTTGAACTTCTCCCATGCCCTGACACTTGAGATCCAGCTTCTCTCCGTGCAGGGAAGAAAGCTTTGTGGGATGGACCAAATTTCATCACCCGCCATCAAGAGATGCACGATGCGCCCATGTGTGGTGGGTCTGCACGGACGACAGCATCGGAGAAGCTAATTCGAGGCACCACATCTTGTGTTCTTGGGGTTAGTGGTTTTTTCCGGGGCCTCGTGAATTATTCCCTGATTTGGAGTGCCTGTTTGATTCCGAGTTGGACTTTTATTGGTCAAAGCTATGTGGAGCTCTAAAACTGTCCCCCTTGGGGATATTGATGGCTTGGGAAGCATTGTTCTATTTCATGCAATGCATCTTGACCTGCAGCTGACAGTGGATGGTCCACCATGTGGATTTTGATGATAGAGAAAGCCAGGAGAGAGGCTCAAGGGATGAAGGGTGAACTCTGGATGAAGGGAAGAGTTTGGAAAGCCATTTGTCTGGAATGGTCCAGGGTCTCCTGCTTGAGCCTTCCAGCTCTCTTATTCTGTAATTCTCCAGTTGAATAACTGGAGCCACTTCATTTGTGTCATTTTTTTTAGGCAAAGGGCTGGGTTTGCAAATTGCACCAAATTGTGGTTCACTCTAATCACATAGAAGAAAATATTTGTAGCTCAGGGTTGAACTGCAGGGTGCTAGGTGCTCTTGGTGGTTTTCTTGAAGGCATTTCATTACCAAATGTACACTGATGGTATTATCTAGTTTGGTAATGAAATGTATGCAAAAAACCCACAACACTCAGAGAACATCTTCACAGCCCCCTCCCCTTCTCCTCCTCCTTTCCACAAAGCTCACTCTCTTAGCATTGATGATGTTACCTAGCTGGGTCATGAAATGTCTGCAAGAAAACAGCCGAGCTCCGAGAGCACAAGAACCCCACTCTAATCACAGTTTGTTGAACAAGCCGCAGTGGCTTGTTCACCCAAAACCTAGCATATCATGGCTTAGTCTAAAGGGTGAATCCCATTGTAAATGAAACCTGTTCTTGACTTTTGTACCAAAAAGAAGAACTTTTTAAAGCCAGAAATCTGTGTGCATTTATCTCTGTGTCTGGTATATACAGTACTTAATGTTCTCTTCGTATTTAGTCAACCTCTGAATATTTTGGGGTGATGTCTATATAACAGTAGAACTGACTTAAAGTGAGGTTTTGCCTGTGAAGGTTGCTTTTCATGCATTCTGAAGAGTTTCCTTCTTTGGACATTGTGTCTTCCTCTTAATTATTCTTTCTGTGCAGTTCGGTCCCTGTGCAATGCCACACTCTACATCTTTAGGTAGCCATCCAGCTGTTTCTTGAGACCCACAGCCAGTTTTGGGCCTCCAGTCAGAACTAGCGTGTCAAAATTTAGTGACGGGTACAAGTAGCCAAAGAACAATTAAAAAATAAAATAAAATAAAATTCCAAGCCTGAATTTCCACCTGCGAGTAATAAAATTTACAGTTCCTTGGAGACCTCATCTGTTAGCGCAGAGGATAATTCTGTCTTGTTCCCTTAAAAAAATAGGACATTGACCTAGATTGAGAGATGTACCATCGGAGGTTCAGTTTGTGCAACACTCTCTTTCCTGCCTTTATTTATCCTCCAGAGTCAACCATGCGATGCGAAAGAGCATTTGGCAATCCTGCAGGCTGTACAAACATGCGTTCATGTACACATCCCTCTTGCATAACTGAACATGTTATGGCTGAGCGAAGAGTTTTCCTGGGTCCAGACGTACTATTTGTTTCTGATTCTCTCACAAGCGAAAGATACTCAGTTCTGAAGTGGTGGGAACTGTGGTTTACCAGCGGTGGGTTGCTCCCGGTGCGGACCGGTTCCTAGAACCGGTAGCACTGGTGGCAGGAGGCTCTGCCCACCTGCCTGGGACGCTCCTGCAGATGCACACGGTGGCAAAATACTTTACAACCCACCACTGGGTTTTACGTAGTGGTAGTTATGTTGTAACGTAATGAGATGCTGCCCTAGGTTGCCACCATACCATTGTCCAAATGGCAAAGTAGTTTCTTGGAGATACCAGGCAAGTTCATGGCTGAGATTAGACTTAACTCAGAAGATTTTAGTGGACAGCAAGGGCATCCAACCTTGGCAACTTGAAAACTTGTGGACTTCAACTTCTAGAATTCCCCCAGCCAGCCTGGACCTCAGCAACGTTCATACATGGTGAAGGTTTTGGACGCCAAAGCAGCTTATTTGCTGACAGTGCAGATGTTGATGTAGCTACTACAGTGCAAACCAAGCATTTCTCTGTAGCTAATAAAGCTTATTTCGGTAATTCTAACCTCCATGGCCTTGAGAAGATATTTCCACCAAGACTCTCTGAAATTCAAGTCTTTGAATGTTTCCAGAATCCCCAGGATAAGATTACTTTTTAAGGTGCCTTGGGACAAACTGGAGTTCTCATAGCTTTCTTTGGAAATTAAATATTGGCCAAATCTCTTGGACAGGATACAGTATTTTCCAAAATATGTGGAGGCCACCCTACTGGTACCAGGCCTTCCCAGCCCACCGCTGACTGGAAAACCGCAGGAGAGCAAACACCACGATTCAAGGTTTACAACTTAATTTTTGTTAAGTTGAGAATAGCATATGTGTCTGCTGTGACTAGTCAATGAATCTAGATGTAGCCTCCAACCAAACCTTTTCTTTCGTTCAAAAATGTATTGAGGGCTTCTTTGGCAGAATATCTATTTAATTTGAGTAAAGCCACACTTTCTACTCTTCTTTTCTGCAAGTCTAAACCTCATGTACAGAAGTAAGATCTGTTGATCACAAAAGATGTCTTTCTAATAAAGCCTGGGATTGCAGTCTTGGAGAAACAAGACTTGGTCAACCAGAAGACCTGGCCATTCCCCAACCCCCCCTCCCCCAGCTAAAAAGGGTTTTAAGACATCAGAACGTGTTGGGGATCAGCATGAGCGAAATTACAGCGTTTAGGGAGATGCGGAAATAGTTTCTCTACTAAAGGATCATGAATGGTTGGCAGTATGCAGTGTCCTGGTTGAATCAGGCTGCAGATTCAGAAGAATGATTTAGAACAAGGGTCTCCTAACTTGGCAACTTCTGACTTGGCAACAAGTCTTATTGTGGACTTCGACTCCTGGGGAATTCTGGGAGTCGAAGTGCACAAGTCTTAAAGTTACCAAGTTTGGAGAGCCCTGATTTAGAATGTATGGTCAGCGCCAGACAGAAGAGAGACCTTCATCCTTGTTTGAAGAGAGATGTGGATTAGTTCATCTTACTTGACATCGTTTGGCAAATACTCCCTCGTTGTTTCGTGAACACTAGAGGCGTGTCATCTAAAACTTGAGAATCTGGTTCCAATAGAAACACAAGGGGAGACTTTAAGCAGCCATAGAAGATGGAAAGTCTCAGCCTGAATGCCTGGATAAAATATGTGGCAGGTTGGCTAGATATTCAAGGTCAAGGAGGCAAACAGGCATTGACCATTTAGCTTAGTCTTGTCCACCCAGACCAGCTGAGGTCCTGCAAGAATCATTCCCTCAAGCCCATCTAAAGATGCTGAAAGGGTTGAACCTGGTTCCTTCTGCACGGAGAGTAGTTGTCCTATGAATGAGCTACCTAGAAACCAGCCAGAAGACAGAATCATAGCCATACATGTCCCAATGCACCAATGTTCTTCTAGGAGAAATAGATTCTGCTACTAAGGAGGGATGAAGCACTGTCAGACGTTCTAGGCCCAAATTAATATTTCCTTTATGATATGTGATTATCAATCTTCTAAACAATGCAGATACTTTTATAGCATTTTAAGGGAGAAAATTTTTATTTTTGTCCTCCAGGAGACTTCTCTTGAATACACTTTAGCCTGAGATGAAGACGTCCTCGTTCTTCAGATCTCAGTTACTTCCCCACCTCTTGAGCGTGGATGACGGATGACTTTTCCTCCAGCCCCAATGCTCAGACGTGTTTGTGCACAAATGCTCCATTTCTCCCCCCCCCCCCGCCCCACGCAGTGCCCACTCCGACCCTTGGACACCCAGCAGCTGCTCCTGTGCCTTCTGGAACTATTTATAAGGTGGTGTAAATCATGTTTGGCTAGTTCTGCTAAACCCAAGCTGGGACGTGTCCACTAAAGTAAAAACAAGGACAGAGAATGCTTGAAAGGCATTCTTCAAAATGAAAAAGGTCTTCTGCAGTCACGACATAAGCCTAAGATTGAAAAATGACGCTTGTCAGATGCTACATCTTTTCTATCCTGCTCTACAGAGTGGAGAGTTGGTCTTGGACAGAAAGCCACTTGAAGAGACTACAAGCATTAGAAATGTGGGTTTACAGGCGGCTGTTAGGTATAAGCTGTGTTGAAAAAATGAGAAATGAGGAGGTAATAAGCCGCCTGGGAAAGCCAAGGGAATTCATCAAAACCAATTAAAAGCGAAAGTTAGAATATTTTGGACATGTGATGCGACACCCAGAAAAATACAGCATCCTTCACTTAATCCTCCAGGGAAAGATGGAAGGCAAACGAGGTCCAGGCAGAAGAAGAACCTCATGGCTTCAAAATCTAAGGGACCAGTTTGGACAAAACTCCGCAGCACTTTTTTGTGCGGCTGTTGATAAAAATAGGATCGCCAACATGATCACCAACGTCCGACGAAGGATAGGGCACAAGAAAAAGAAGAAGAAGAAGAAGAAGAAGCTAATCCCAAGGAACCATCCATCCCTTGGTGTTGATCTCCGTTCAAGGGAAGCCGAGTTAGAGACTGCACGCAGGAAGCCTCTTCAGCGAAACAGAAATAGGTTCAGGTTGAAACAGAGGGTCAGATAACAACCCAGGCCACAGAGGTGCTCCATGCACCTCCCTCTTTCAGACATGGAAAAGAAAAACAGCCCTCGACTTACGTCCACTATTTATTTATTTATTTATTTATTTATTTATTTATTTATTTTAGTGTTCTTATATGCCGCCCTACTCCCTGCCCAACATTTCCGTTGCTAAGCGAGACAGTTGCTAAAGTGAGTTTTGCCCCATTTTGTGAAGTTTCTTGCCACTCTTGTTAAGTGAATCACTGCAGTCGTTAAGTTAGTCGCATGGTCGTTAAGTGAATCTGGCTTCCCCATTGATTTTGCTCGTCAGAAGGTCGCAAAAGGGGATCCCGTGATCCTGGGACACTAAGACCGTCATAAATATGAGTCAGTTGCCAAGCGTCTGGATTTGGATCATGTGACCCTGGGGGTGCTGCTATGGTCATAGGTCATTTTCCCCCAGCGGCGTTGTAACTTCGAACAGCCACTGAATGATTGCAAAACGAGGATCCTTGTATTCTGAGTCCTGCAAATGTTACAGTCAGCTAGATTTCCAGTCATGTGAAAACTATCACGGTGGCTGGTATGAGAACTTAGTCCTCCAGCCGAGCATTTCTGAATCTGCCCTCCAGCTCAGTCTGCCTTTCATTCCTTTGCTTTAAACCGGGCAAGATTTATCCACAACACTTCAGAAGCACCCAAAAAAAGTCTGGAGAGTCGGAGGAACAGTTGAAAGTCCTTGAAAATCTTTGCATGGATCGCTGGCATCTAAGATGCTGATTATCCTTACTGCAAGAACATTATTTGGCTGGATTACACAGTTGTATATAGAGAGAAAAGGTGGCATAAAACAGAATAACAGAGTTAGAAGGGATTTTGGAGGTCTTCTAGTCCAGCCCCTGCCCGAGCAGGAGACCCTATCTCATTCCAGACAAATAATTGCCCAGTCTCTTCTTGAAAACATTCAGTGATGGAGCACCCACAACTTCTGGAGGCAAGTTGTTCCTTTGATTAATTGTTCTAACTGTTAGGAAATTCCTCCTTAGTTTCAGGTTGCTTCTCTCCATGGTTAGTTTCCATCCATTGTTTCTTGTCCTGCCTTCAGGTGCTTTGGAAAATAGGTGGACCCCCTCTTCTTTGTGGCAGCCCCTCAAATACTGGAATACTTTCTACCATGTCACCCCTAGTCCTTCTTTTCATTAAACTTGCCCCACGTTAAATTTGTCCTGCCTTGCTACACCGTGTTCGTTTGCTCAGCTTTTCAAAAGACTCAGTGTGGTGAAAAGTAGTCAGAATAACAGAATAATAGACTTGGAAGGGACCTTGGAGGTCTTCTAGTCCAACCCCCCGCTCAAGCGGGAAGCCCCATACCATTTCACACAAACGTTTGTCCAGCTATTCTACTTAAAAGCAAGATGCTCCAGATAGCGGCTATTCCAGTTAAGGGTTCTGTAACACGCATCGAAAAACCCATGGTCCATCCTCACAGCAACCTTCATAATTGCAATTCTCTTGCCGCGGGGCCTCCAAAATGTTCCCCAATGAAAACACCCCAAGACAGGCAGACCCAAGACTTCCTTCGGCCGAGCGCTTGTCAATAACCCAAGTTAAACTTTAACAGGGCAAACCACAAATAAAGAGATTGATTCCCTCGGGTGTTCCGCACATATTTGGCCCTTCCTTCCGATGACAGCTCTCTTGGCCAAACCCTCTGTAAAAATCCTGCTTTGTTTACACCCTTAGACTTTAAAGAATGAAAAACAAAAAAATTCAAAGCATTTTGGGGTTAGATAACAATAAAGGTGACGAGCTGTTTGATTTCCGGCGTTGACCAAGGTTAAAATAAAATATATATGAAGTGACTTACCAAGAACAGGGACTGAAGTCTTAACACCGGAGGATGGTTTTCTTGCTCTGCATTTGGGCCCCCGATCACCTCCTCCAGTGCATTTCTGCAGCCATTTTAGCATTCAGCACATCAGCAACTGCGAATTCTTTCCAGGCAATAAAATCCCACATCTCCCTTCCTTCATCTCTTCAATAGTAGTTCCTGTGTTGTTGTTTTTTAATCTCCCTTCCTCCCCAGCTCTGAACTGGGTTTCATTTCTTCCTTCCCTCCCCAACCCTTTTGTTTTTATTTATTTAATATATTTTTTTAGCTTGCTCCCAAAGAGTAAGATCAGGTCAGGAAGGCATCCGGATACGTCTCCGCTTGGGCAGGTTCCTGGTTCCAAAACAATTCTTTCATTGCTTTCAAAAAGAGAGAAAAAGACCAAGGAGAAGAAGGAAGGGAGTTTTGCCGGACGGGAAGTTCAGCAAGGCCGTTCCTCTTACCAAACCTTCAGTCAAGCGAAAAGAAATTGTCGAAAAGAGTGTGTGTGGGGGGTGGGGGGGGGGAGAAAAACCAGAGGTGGGGGAGAGAATCTTTGCAGCTCAGGCAAAAGCACATAGTTTATCGGAGTTTCAACTTTTCCGGGAGAGGCGAAAGTGGGAAGCCAAGCCAAGGGAAAACTGGAGGAGAATGGAGAGTGGGGGGGGTCCTCCCCCACCCGGGCCCCTCGCCCGACTGTTTTTATTGATTTCAGTCACTGGAGGCTGGGTCAGCTCTCTGAAGAAATACTGGCTTTCATTAAAGAAACCAGCTCAGTCACACTGCCGAGCTCCTTGGCAGGCAGCTGCCTGCCTCTCTGTGGTCCTCCCCCTCCTCCTCTCCTTGGCAGGGGAGATGGCGTTCCTCTTCCCTTCCCCATCCGAGGGCTTGAAGAACCCCCCTGCCTTGGCTGGTTTTCCAAACCTTGAAAGCCTTCTAAGCTTTTACCCCTCTACCCTCAACCCTAGAAATGCCTCCGCAAAGGTTTGAGGCCACGCAACTCCTGGTCGCCCCACTTAGGATCCAGGGTGACAAAGCACAAGGCAGTTGCGCAACCAGGAGCAGCCTGAGATTCGGGCCAAGCACGTCGTTCCCCCCAGCTTCCCTATTCAAACCCGGAGGCTCCGATCGGAGAGCTGTGTGCTTAATGAAAGCAGGGAGAACTGGGTTTGAAATTCAGGCAAAGAGCGGCTAGACGGGGCACTCTCGGTTTAGCCTCCTTCCGGGGACAGCAGAAGGGGAACTTCCGCAGATGTCCAGATGGGCAACATTGCTAGGCTTCAGAATTGCATAACTGAGAATAAGGCATCTCAAGTTTAACGAGTTAAATGTAGAGACCCAGTGAATCATCCCATCCAATTCTTTCTTTGGGACAGGAAGAAGCAGTTGACAAGTAACACATTTCGTTAAGCCTGTTTTGTTTAATCTAGGTAGGGCATCATTCTAGGAGTGTCTAATCTTCTTCTTCTTCTTCTTCTCCCTTCTTTCTTCTTCCTTCTTTCTTTCTTCCTTCTTCTTTTCTTCCTTCTTTCTCCTCCTTCTCCTCCTCCTCTTCCTTCTCCTTCTCCTTCCTTCTTCCATCCTTCTTTTCTTCCTTCTTTCTCCTCTTCCTCCTCCCTCCTTCTTCTTCTTCTTCTTCTTCTTCTTCTTCTTCTTCTTCTTCTTCTTCTTCTTCTTCTTCTTCTTCTTCTTCTTCTTCCTCCTTCTTCCTTCTTCCTTCTTCCTTCCTTCCTTCTCCTCCTCCTCCCTATTTATTTACCTATCCTACTCCTCCTTCTCAGAAGTGAAATCCAGTGATTTCCATAGAGAAATAAATACCACATTAGCACAAACCTTAACTTTCTCTCATGATCTTTCCCCATAAATAATTTTTTTAAAAAAAGAACTTATCAGTGGGTGTGTATCATGCCTTGTTAAAGGGACTTCAGATTTATTAAATCTCCAACAAAGGAAGGATAATCAGCCACCCTTTTTAAAACATTTATCGGAGAGTCCAGGAAATGGGCATTTCTCTTGTGTTTCCGTTGTGTCAGACTTGAAGCCAACCGCTCCCCGTATTTCTCCCTCTTTCCAGGATATCTGCTTAACTCATTTTAATGAATATTCAGTGCACAGAACCCACAATTGATCGAGCTCCAGTTTTACCAATCTAAAATCACAGCATGATTCCAGTGTCTCTGTAACGTAAGCTTTCTTTATATCCGTTTCTGTAATTCTTCTCTTGTTTTTTCCTCCCCAAAAATGCATCAGCGATGGTTTCGCTATGTAAAACTACAAGCTGCAAATTTGAAATAATATTCCCGATCTCTCTCGTCTTTTGGGCCCGAGAAGGTCTGGGGTTTTTTTGTTTTTGTTTTCTTTGCCATGTATTTTGAGAGCCAGGAAAATCTATCTGATATATATTGGCCTAGACATTGGCATTTGTACGTAGATCTTTTTAACATTTATATTCTGTTGTGTTTTGCTGATCGAGGTGAAATGTTAGCATAGATTGCTAGTCCGTGAGCAGAGAAAAGAGTAGAATAACTTTATTGTCATTTTGAATGTACACTAATCGGCATACATTGAAATGAAATTTCATCGCATACATGTATGATATGTTTCGCTAAATAAATAAGTAAATACATTTCGCTAAATAAATAAGTAAATACAAACTGCAGCGGAGGAATTCACCACCAACTCAAATATAAATAAAGCTTTTTGATGATATTTCTGCTCCTGTGGAATTCGCTCAAAGCTCAACAGGATGGCTGGTTCCAGCCCCAGATATTTGACAACGTTCTTTGGGCCACTTGCATTTCTGTCTGTCTGTCTGTTCTAGCCCTAGAACAGACTAGCCCTAATCATTTCGTATTGTCCAAAGAAGGTTTGCAAGATGTTGTCCACTGGGGGCTGTGTGGTTAGAAGGCAATGCAGGTAGTCCTCAACTTACGACAGTTCATTTAGTGACCGTTCAAACCTCTGTTTGGATGCTGCTCCTCACAAGTACGGGTCGTATGTAACGGACCTGTGGATTAAGTTTGTTCTCTTGGTTCTTAGGCGAAAAAACAAGAGGAAGAGGAGACAGAAGAAGAACTTTCTCCAGAGGAGAAGAGGATATTGGAACGGAAGCTGAAGAAGGAGCGTAACAAAGCACAAAAGAAATTAATGCGAGAAGCAACGGTTGGGGCCGAGAGGAACCAGCCTAAGAGGCCATCGGGGTCAGAGCTGGCACTGGACTATTTAACTACGTAAGTTTGGCCCTTTTTGCGAAGTTCTCTCCTGGGCAATGAGTAGAAATATCACTGGGTTGCATTGACAACAATTTCCCACCTTCAGGTGCTCAGCCCTGGATCACAATTTGGAATCAAATTCTAGTGGTTCCTGTCCCTTGACTAAATGTCTACAGAAATTCTCCATCATCCAAGGAACACCATGGTTGTCCCAAGGGTGTATTCCCAAAAGGCAACTGGACTTTCTTGGGGTTTTTCCCCTTGAAAAGTTTCACTTCTCATCCAAGAAGCTTCCTCAGTTCTTTAGCAGAACTGAAGAAGCTTCTTGAATGAAAAGCGACATTTTTCAAGGGAAAAAACCCCAAGAAAGTCCAGTTGCCTTTTGGAAAACAGCACCTTTGGGACAACCATGACCTGGAGGACTGAGAACCACCATAGAGACCTTTATCAGTCCTCAGGGAGTATGGCGGCCTATAAGAATCACAAATAAATAAATAAATAAATAAATAAATAAATAAATAAATAAATAAATAAATAAATAAATAAATAATAAAATAAATAATAAAATAAAAAAATAAAATAAAATAAAATAAAATAAAATAAAATAAAATAAAATAAAATAAAATAATAAATAAAATAAATAAAATAAATAAAATAAATAAATAAATAAATAAATAAAAATAAAATCAATGTTTCTTAGTTGTTCTACCACATGGAAGGTTAAGGAGAACAAACTTATGGAAGAGAAAAATAAGTCTAAGGCCCTCTAAGGTCCATGTAACTGGACCTGGTCTGTCTACTTCCCCTAGTTTTCATGCCTTCTACTTTGTTTATTTCTAACCCACCCCTTTTCCACCCTCACACTCAACAAATAAGGCTTCATTTTAGAGTCCACAAGACCAACAACATGTGATCAAAGACAGGTCAAGATCACATGCAGCCAACAAGCTTCACTAGCCCCGTGGGATTTAAGCAACGTCTCTCCATAAGGTAAATCTACAGCGCGATGCCCCAGTTTCCATAACTTCCTATCTTTAGCAGTTCCTCGAACCAAAATTTCGACTTCTAGGAACGAGGACTTGGTCTACCATTCCGTGTGGCTGGAGGAAATTAATTGCGTTCCAGCCTGAGAGACACACCATTCAGGCTTCCAAAGAGCAGGAGGGAAAGCAGAACACAAATTGTGTTTCTTCGACACAATTTCGGGAGCAGCTGGAATCCTCGGCTGTTTTGAAGGGATGTGCGGTTATCTGTCATGGGCTGATAGCTACTCTGGAAGGTCTGTTAGCGATTATCGCAAGACGAGCTTTCTGGTTTGAAAAACAAATGCATAAATTCCGGGCTCCCCTTTGCATTGAGCAATTGCAGCAGACAAATATACAATATTTATGAACCGATTGGAGATTGACGTTTATTTTATTTCCCTTGATTTTTGGCTGCCCAGCAAACCGAAAGCAAGGAGAGGCGTTCCTCGAATTACAACCACGACAGGAAGCAAAATTTCCACTGCTAAGCAAGGCGGTTCTTAACGTAGACACACCCAGTTTACGACACTTTTTTGCCGGGGTTCTTAGGCGAACCATTGTTAAATGAATCAGGCAATCGCCTGATAAGAGAATGCAGGGAGTCCTCAACTTACGACCACAATGGAGTCCAGAATTTTGGTTGTTAAACGAGACCTTTGTTAAGTGAGTCTTGCCCCATTTTGCGACCTTTCTTGTCACCGTTGTTAAGTGAATCACGGCAGTCGTTAGCAGCACGGTTGTTAAGTGAATCCGGCTTCCCCCATGGACTTTGCTTGTCCAAAGGTCACAAAAGGGGATGATGTGACTCGGGAAGGCTGCAACTGTCATAAGTATGAACCAGTTGCCGAGCATCAGAATTTTGACCACGTGACCCTGAGGATGCTGCAGAGGTCGTAAGTGTGACAAACGGTCATAAGTCACATTTTTCAGTGCCGTCGTAACTTCGAACGGTCATTAAATGAACTCGGTTTCGTTCTTCTTGCTATGTGACCACTTCAATTCTTTTCCTCTCTTGATGGCATCGTATATTTTTGTTTGTTCTCTAATCCAGGTGTGCGCCTTCCTATCTTGTCTTGTGAGGTGTCTTTCCATGGCTCTTTGCGCCCCTCGTTGCTTTTGTACCGATTGTGAGGTTAGTGTCCATGTATCGCCGGCATAGGTTAGAGCGGGGCTCTCCAGCCTTGGCAACTTTAACCCTGGCAGACTTCAACCCCCAGAATTCCCCAGCCAGCAACTGGCTGTGGAATTCTGGGAGTTGAAGTCCGCCAGGCTTAGAGTTGCCAAGGTTGGAGAGCCCTGGGTTAGAGCATATGGCCAATACATGTTTGAGCATTTGAAGACCGGAAGCTGGGTCTGATGGTAGCAGTGGCAGGAAGCATCACAACCGCTATTCAGCCGACGAGGAAATGGAAGATACACAGCCCCGTTAAAAATAAACACCGAAGATGAAAGCACCGCTGCCAACATCAATATTTAAAACCCTAAATGAATAATAAATCAATGGCTCAGCACCTTAAAATTCATCAGATTGGTGCCAGATGTGTGTTCGTGGTGGAAAACGGGGGGAAATAAAATAGGCTTCCTAGCATCCAAAGCCACCAGTCATGGTGGGACGGTTTTGAAGGCTTCTGGTTTTGAAGATCTGTTCTGTTTCAGAGAACAGTGGTTAAAATGCAGCACTGCAATTCAGCAGTTCAGCTGTTCAAATCTCACCTGCTCAAGGTTGACTCAGCCTTCCATCCTTCCGAGGTGGGTAAAATGAGGACCCAGATTGTTGGGGGCAATATGCTGAACTCTGTAAACCGCTTAGAGAGGGCTGTAAAGCACTATGAAGCGGTATATAAGTCTAAGTGCTATTGCTATCTTCTGAGAGGAATTCCTTCTAACCTATCTTCTCCAGGGGTGGGCTGCTACGGGGTTGCCTGGGTTCGGAAGAACCCATAGCTAACATTATGGCCGGTTCGGAAAACCTCCAAATCCCACCCCTGGCTGGCTCCTCCCACCCCGCCCCATCCCTCCCAGGAGTCCCCACACGGCCCATTTTGGATGCCAGGTAAGTGCAGGCCCTGTGCGGAGGCTCGGAGAGGTGGAAAAAACAGGCCTCCCGGAAGCTCCAGAGGGCCTCCGGACCCCGGGGGAGGCAGTTTTCGCCCTCCCAGAGGCTCGAGGAAAGCCACTTGGAGCCTGGGGAAGTCAAAAAGCCTCCCCCCCAGCTGTGGTGAAGGAGGCTGACTAGGCCACGCCCACCTTGGCCACGCCCATCCAGCAACCAGGCAGAGAACCCGTTGCTGAAATTTTTGAAGCCCACCGCTGAATTCTTCTCCCCCTTGCTGTCTCCTTCCTGTGCAAATGCGGAGTTTGTTTGGGGGGGGGAGCTTCCATGATGGCCCTCTTTGCAAATTGTTTGAGTTACGAGAGAGCTCGTCATTAGAGACTGAAAAGAAAAGAAGGAATGCGACCAAACCATGGAGGAGGGGAAGATATTTTCAACCCAAAAGGCAGCTATTTATTGTAATTAAAGAGGAATTTGTTGTAAGGGAGGATTCAGGAACCCTTCCAATATGAGTTAGGATGACTTCAAAGAGCTGCTCATTATATGGCAGCATCCGCTGGTGTTCATTAACAATGCGCTATCGAAGCGTGGGAGATGCCTTCACAGATGCTGGAATATAGCAGGGAAAACTGGAATACCACATCCAGTTTTGATCACCACATTATAAGAAAGAAGTTGAGACTTTGGGAAAATTGCAGAGAAGATCAGCTAAGACAATTGAAGGCCTGGGAATTAAACATATGAAGAACAGTTGCAGGATTTGGGTTTGCCCGCTCTAGAGAAAAGATGGTAGCGGTAGTCCAGTATTTGAGGGGCTACCCCAGAAAGAGAGGGTCAACTTATTTTCCAAAACACCAGAGGGCAGGACAAGCAGGAAGGGATGGAAACTAATCAAGGAGAGAAGCAACCTGGAATTAAGGAGAAACTTCCTAACAGTGAGGACAATTAATCGGTGGAATAGCTTCCCTCCAGAAGTTGTGGGTGCTCCAATGTTGGAGGCTTTTAAGAAGAGACTGGACAGCCACTTGTCTCAAATTGTATAAGGTCTCCTGCTTGAGCAGAGGTTGGAGTAGAAGCTCTCCAAGGTCCCTTCCAGCTCTTTTCTGCTTGTTTGCTTGATTAATTGATTGATGAGTTTGGTGGTCAGGTTAAATTTCACCACATCATCTACAAAACTTCGATAGGCGTAGCCTGCACTCAAAGCCAAGTCTTCTGAAGACCTGGTAGGCTCTGTTCTCATGTGGAAAGGTCTTCTTCTAGATCCGATACCAAGCTGGGTTTCCCCAACGTTGCTCTCCTCCTTTAAGGTCCCCCTCAGAGGACCATCTCATCGGCCCCTGTTGGGTAAACGCAAGTTAACACCAAGCAGCACCATCTCCTATCATGCAATTCTCCTGTTTAATTGGTCGATCCGTTCAATTAATTGACGAACTATGTGGATGAAGAAGCTGCCCCAGAACAGTTGAGCAGATCATTATAATCCAGGGAGATCTACTGGGTCACGGAGGGTGGCCGTCACTCCAGAGTTGAACTCTGTCTGTTTTTAGTGAATGTCACAACAGGGGCTGATGCACTGGAAAAAGTGACTTATGACCATTTTTCACACTTACGACAGATCCCCATGGTCACATGATTTACATTCAGATGCTTGGCAACTGACTCATACTTATGACGGTTGCAACGTCCCGGGGGTCACATGATCTCCTTTTGCGGCTGTCTGACATGCAAAGTCAATGGGGAAGCCAGATCCACTTAACGACTGTGTGACTAATTTAACAACTGCAGAGATTCACTTAACCAATGTGGCGAGAAAGGTCGTAAAACGGGACAACATTCACTTAACACATTTCTCACTTAGCAACATAAATTCCGGGCTCAATTGTGGTCGTAAGTCAAGGACTACCTGTCCTGAATTTCCTCTTGAAGTGGCTTCAGAGGGCCCCTGGCCACAACAGTGTGGGAATGTGAGTTTAAATGTCTCTGTTGGAAGTATTTTTTTTTCACCCAGCGTCTTGCTGTTTTGAATTATTATTGTTTATTTACACGCTTGAGTCATGGAAATTTATTTCGATGTTATTCGACTATATTTATATACGAAGTCATATTTTTCAAACATGGTAAGGGTTTAGATGACAAGTCCAAAGGACCCACATTGTAAAAGATCTGGATTTCATTATGTAAAACCGAGCGAGTTCTCAGCAGGTATGTCCAACAATTCGTGTCTATCAAGATTTTCAAATCCCCGTGTGGTTCGTTTTTTCTTCTTCTTCTTCTTCATATTTTGCAGCTCTGCTGACATCTCTTAATTCAAAATAGTCACTGGGGAGTTTCAAATAAAAAAGTCTCAATCTCTTCTATTTGAGTATTCCAAAGTAAATAAATACGTCCTAGATTCAAGAGAGCCTCTATTCTGCCGTAGGAAATTGAAACACGAGTAAAACTGACTTGTCAAAACCGCTATCACAATATGACAATTCAGCACAGGACCAGTGTGGTCAATTATTTGCAAACCTGTGGGTGAATTTGGAAGATTTATTTATTTATTTATTTATTTAAATAGATTTGTATGCCGCCCAACTCCAGGGGGACTCCATGTCAAATCCATTTATAAATATAAAATTTTCAGTTCCATGAAAACGTATAAAGCTCACACCAAGGCAACTGAGTACAGTGGTTCTCTACTTATAACAGTTCGTTTAGTGACTGTTCAAAGTTACAATGGCACTGAAAAATGTGAGTTATGACTGTTTTCCACACTTCTGACCGTGGCAGAATCTCCATGGTAATGTGATCAAAATGAAAATGCTTGGCAACTGACACGTACTTATGATGGTTGCAGTGTCCCGGGGTCACGTGATTCCCTTTTGCGACCTTCTGACAAGCAAAGTCCAGTGGGAAGCCAGATTCACTTAACAACCGTGTTACTTACTGAACAACTGCAGTGATTCACTTAACGACTGTGGCAAGAAAGGCTGTAAAATGGGTCAAAACTCACTTAACAACAGTCCTGCTTAGCAACCAAACTTTTGGGCTCCTAAAATGGGACAAAAATTCACATAATCCATGCCTCACTTAACAACCAAAATTTTGGGCTCAATTGCGGTTGTAAATTGAGGACTTGCCTGTATTGTCAGAACACAACCTACACATGCGATTTAAGCCCAAGCAGTGACTACGTCTCCCAGTGAAGACAATTCGCTTAAAAACATTTTATTCGACTGCCATTTTCTCCTTTCCTGGAATTAAATTTCCGAGTTCAGTCGGAGTTTCCAGGCAGGGATCAGACAGAGAAACCTGAGCGGTCCACTCCGAATTTTGACCCACCCACCCCGTCATGGACCTTTATTTGCACCAAAGGAAATGGCCGCGTTAGGATGGTCAGCTTCAGCAGGAGTCCATATTTGGCCTCTTGTTATGTTTTGTCAGGGAATGTTTACGGTTAAAAAAGGTCTTGGACCAGGATAAAAAAATATGAAAAAGGAAATGTTTGCTTTTCTGTACATTTGTTGTAAACATTGTGAGTCCAAATAAATCAAGACATTTTTGAAATGTTTAAGATCACGCCAGGATGACTTGGTCGGCTCAGAGCCTCTTTTGCAAGAAGGGAAAAAAATATTGTGATGCTTTTCAGAAAACTTCAGGCAGAAATATCGGGTGGGACGTACCGTGGCAAGCTGGGAATTCTGTTGTAAAACCACAACCACAACAACAAAAAGACCTATTATCAGAGTACAGACAGTCCTTGGCCTACAACTACCTTTGAGCCCAAAATTTCTGTTGCTAAATGAGAGATTTGTTAAGTGAATTTTGAGCCGTTTTACAGCTTTTCTTGCCATGGTTGTTAAGTGAATCATTGCAGTCGTTAAATGAATCTGTCTCCCCCATTGACTTTGTCAGAAGTTCATAAAAAGGGATCATGTGACCCCAGGCACTGCGACCGTCATAAATATGAGTCAGTTGCCAAGCACATGGCCATGGGGATGCTGCAATGATCGTAAGTATGAAAAAGGGTCGTAAGTCACTTTTTTCAGCATCATTATAACTTTGAACGGTCACTAAATGAACTGTTCCAAGTTGCTCCACAACCACAATTAAGCCCAACTTCTCCATTGCTAAGCAAGACTGTCGTTAAGTGAGTTTTGCCCCATTTTAAAACCTTTTTGCCACTGTTGTTAAGCGAATCACTGCAGTCATTAAGTGAATCATGCCATCGTTAAGCAAATCCCCATTGACTTTGCTTGTGGGAAACCGTCTGGGAAGGTCACAAATGGGGATCACGCAACCCGGGGGATAGTTCAACCGTCATAAGTACACGCCAGTTGCTAAGCATTCAAATTTTGATCACGTGACCCTAGGGGTTGTTGCGACGGTCATAAGTGTGGAACCCAGTCGTAAGTCACTTTTTCAGTGCTGTTGTAACTTCGAACGGTCACTAAATGTAATTCGAGGATTGCCTTTATTTTAACGTTGCGCTGAAAGACATTCTTGTGGGGAGATAAGGAAAAAAAATGAGAAAGATTGTGGGATTTTTTTTCTTTCCCTTCCCCTGAAGTTGGTAACGTATCGCCTGCCGGATGAGAAATAATGAATAAAACGAATAAAAGAACGAATAAAAGAAGCATTGGCCACCCTGTTTGTCATCGATCCTGCCTGTCTGAACTGAGCTTTTCCTGCCAAGACTGGAGGCCTCTTTTCCCTTCCCTGCCGCCCCCCAAGAAGTCCGTTGAGGGAGGGAAATGAGATAAGCTGTGTTCCATCCTCCAGGAGCTCAGCCCGGGCCAGAATGAAGTGTAACATAGCCTGGACATCTGGACACAAACAGGGGGACAGCTGCCTTGTGTCATGGTTTACACAGGAAACTTTGTTGATTTGACTCTGTCGTTGGACAATCCCCATGGAAAGATAGGCAGTGGGTCTGTTTTCAGCCGGGTCCCTAGACCTTCCTTCCTTCTATTAGCGTAAGAATGCCCACAGGCCGCAGTGGTGAAATCCAATTTTTTTACTACCGGTTCTGTGGGCGTGGCTTGGTGGGCGTGGCAGGGGAAGGATACCGCAAAATCTCCATTCCCACCCCACTCTGGGGCCAGCCAGAGGTGGTATTTGTCGGTTCTCCGAACTACTCAAAATTTCCACTACCGGTTCTCCAAACTACTCAAAATTTTCGATACCGGTTCTCCTTACAGGATTGATCCATATTAAGGATGGCCAATCTCTCCAGAGGTGGGTTGCTCCCAGTTCGGACCTGTTCTATAGAACTGGTAGTGGGAATTTCCCCCCGCTCGCAGAACCGGAAGCGATCACTGGTTGGCCACGCCCCCGAACAGACTCTCTTGGCTTCTGCGCATGCGCAGAAGCTGGTTTTGGCTTCTGCACATGTGCAGAAGCTTGGTTTTCGGCACTGCGCATGCCCACGCGGCACAGGAGGAAGCGAACCGGTGGCGAGGTAAGTTAGAACACATCCCTGAATCTCTCCTTCCTTATAATTTGCTATGTGCTGCTTGGATTCTTTCTGTGTTGGCTTCTGGTCCATTTGTGCGGTTTGGTGTGTACCTTGATTTCCAGGTTGGTTTGATCCTGTGGGCTCTGTATTTCTAATAATAAGAGTACCATTATATAGGGAGAAACCTTTGTGAGGGTTTTTCCCCCCTAATATAATCAAAGAGTCAGTAGTACTTTAAAAAAAAGGCAACCCAAGGGTTTAATTATATAAGGGAAGTAATTTTCCTGTTTACACACTTGCAACAGGCTGTGTTAGATTTTATGTCACATTCTTCTGTTACAAAGTTTGGCTTGGGGAGCACTTTTGCGTTTGCACAAAGAAAGAAAGCAACTCTTTTCTCTATATTTTAGATTTAGAAGCAAGGTATTTTGGAAAACATTTGCAAAAAAATTTTGATGGTTGGAGTGTTCTAAGAAGCTTTGATTCCAATAAGCTTCAATTACTCCTAAAAACTGCAGTGCAGATCCAAGACAAATTTCATCAGACTCTCCGAGTTTGGATATCACAAATTGTTGGCCGTGACCAAGCCTGTTTCAAAAGCATGATTGATTTGAGACATACAAAACAACTCTTAAGGTCAACACATCATAATTGACCAGTATGTCGAAATCTGGTCTAAATATTCCATCAGAAACAATTAAATCCAGGTTTGTTTAATCAGAATTGTGGGCTATGAAAAGCTGCCTTCATAACCGCTCATTTCAAGATCACTGGTCTCCATGAAGTAGTTTCTTGGGTTACAACAAGCCATGTTTTTGTTTCTAAGCACTCAACACCGTGCCAAATGAGCAACGCTGAATATGCATAAATAAGTATAACAGAATAACAACAGAGTTAGAAGGGACCTTGAAGGTCTTCTAGTCTAGTCTCCTAGTCCAGGAGCCCATGGGTGGATTTCCTTCTGAAGTTGTTCTGCTTTAGGATGATATAAATGCATCACTGTAATCTTAATTTCCTTCTGGACAGCTTTGGAAACCCAGGGTCATCCACCCCAGTAAATGGACATATTCAAAGTAGGCAGATTGGGAACAAAATGGAAGGTTTAAAGCAGTATTTGAAATAAAGGTCCCATCACAAAGACTCAAGAACAGTGTTTCCCAACTGTAAAACATTTTAAGATGTGTGGACTTCAACTCCCAGAATACCCCAGCCATCCTATCTTTCTTTTTGCACGTTCTGCTCAATACTTTTTTTCCAGGCCCATCAGGATCTGAACAAAAATCTGGACACATTTGAAAACGGAGATATGGGCTGTTGGTGATGGTTTCCCCCTCTTACGTTATTGAATTCCTTCCTTCTGCTTTCTCTTTCTGGCTTTGTTGCAGCTGGTCTGAGAGTCCCCAAGGCTGGAAATTTCAGAAGACGAGGCAGACATGGCTTCTTCTGCATATGTATGACAAAGACCAGGTAGGCCCCCCCTCCACCCCATTCCCCAGATGTGAGGCTCAGCCACGCAGCCCTACTACAAAGTCCGGTTAACTCTACGATTTGCCCATCTAAGTCTTCCAGAAGGAGATGCCCCAAGCTGACCTCCCCTGCTTTCCTTGCTCTCGTGTAAGCAGCTGTGGTCTGGGCACCCAACCTGATCAGGGGTGGAGACGGATACCCTCCTAAGAGGTGGATCACCCAGTGAACAGTGTAGCTTCTGCCCATCCTACTCCTACACCATCTGGTAGAGTCAACCTGTACTGGATTAGACCCCCAAAACAGATCTTCCCTGTCGTGATACCTGCTTCCTCTGGAATTATCTGTCCCCAGGATTTGGTGGGCCTCCCCTACATTGATGCTCTTTAAACGAGCCCTTCAGAGCTGGCTCTGACCCCGTGCCTCAGGGTACACCAGAGGGCACCCCTTATGAGAATTATGGGTTCATCAGAAAGTGGGTTATTTTTCCAGATTCGGTTTTTTTCGCATTGTCCGGGCTGCGTGGTTTTCATTGTTTTGTTCATCAGTGTTTCTCAACCTCATTTGCTTTAAAATGTGTGGACTTCAACTCCCGGAGTTCTTGGAGTTGAAGTCCACACATTTTAAACCGTCTGAGGTTGAGAAACACTGCTTTATATCCTCCTGAGTTGGATGGCTTCTTAAATAAATTAAATGCAGATGCAGCCTGAGCCAAAAGCTGGATTTTCTTCATCCATACGGAACAGAACCATCCTCCAAAGCAGGGGTCTCCAACCTTGGCAACTTTATGACTTGTGGACTTCAACTCCCAGAATTCCTCAGCCAGCATGCACTGGTTGAGGAATTCTGGAAGTTGAAGTCCACAAGTCATAAAGTTGTCAAGGTTGGAGACCCCTGCTCCAAAGGATAGGCTAAGAAAGGAAAAGGAAACGCTGCTTCTCTTCAGAAAACAGTGTCGCTTCAATGTCCATCTCTCCAGGTTGCCTGGGTCTTCTCTCAATGCCATTGCTCCACTTACTGTGGCTGGCTAAAAACTCTTTGTTCTTTCTCCCTCTTACAGGTCCCCGATCAATACTTCTCCATTTTGCTGCGGTATCTGGAAGGACTTCAAGGCCGTGCCCGAGACACGACGGTTCAGAAAGCAGAAGCTCTGATGAAGGAGTACGATCAATCTGAAATGGAAGACAATCTCCTGGAAGAAAAATGTGACCGTATCCGCAAAGTTTTGCAGTTGCTCTCCTGACATTCAATTTCTTAGATCCTTCTATCGGCATAACGTTACAAGAACTGGATATAAATTTTTAGCTGTTCTTTAAACTTCAAACTCTTGGCCACAAACCTGACATTGCTTGGAAATCTCTTCCAGGGTTGCCGAGGAAGTGGAAGAAATAACTAAATAATAATAATCAATAAACGGATCGGTATTGCAAACAATACTTGGATTCAGCTTTTCAGAATTAGCTTCCTTTCCCTCTTTTCTTTGGTATCCGTTAGAGCTGTCAATCTTCTAGTAGAGGTTTCTCCCCATCTTCTCAAATGGACCTGAGACCAGATTGATGTTCCTCAACCAGGAAATTCCAGAACTTTCGCTCCATTCCATCTCAAAAGATGAGATGGGCAGGACCCAGCAGGAGCACCCACCCCCAATCTTTCCCTGCTGATCTGTTTTGTTGGCTCCCAATTAAATGGCCGCTTTGTTGAACCTAAAAAGTCCTGGAAGCTGTAACCTTTGTCTACTCTAGACCACTATTGTTTACCTTGAATATTTGTTCTGTTTCTGTCAATTGATCTGAGAGCTCAACAACATTTTCGTGTTCCTTAGTGTGTTGTGGTTAGCAGCAAGGTCCTTGTCCACGGAGAAGGTCAAAAAGTTCAGAATGGAGCACCCATAACTTCTGGAAGCAAAGCTGTTCCACTGGTTGATTGTCCTCCCTGTCAGGAAGTTTCTCCTTAGTTCCAGGTTGCTTCTCTCCTTGATGAGTTCCCATCTGTTGCTTCTTGTCCTGACCTCAGGTGCTTTGGAGAATAGCTTGACTCCCTCTTCTTTGTGGCAGCCCCTGAGATATTGGAACATCGCTATCATGTCACCCCTAGTCCTTCTTTTCACTAGAGTAGACATACCCAATTCCTGCAGCCAGGATCATCTGACTGAAACCCTACCACTTTTGCTGTGCATCATACATGCAACACCGGTGAATACAGTTGTCGCATGTATGTTTATAGCTGTCCACCCTATGTTTATAGCTGTCAACTTCTCACCCCCATAGATGCTGCTTGGTTAGGAGATTATTTTTTCTAACATTGTTGATGCATCCCTCTCTCTCCTATTTATCCTCAGAGGGTGATTTCCCAACTGGGTAAATCTTGTTTTTTGTGGAACTTTTTTTTTTTTTTGCCTGTTGGACTTTTTTTCTGTTTTGAGAGGCTAGACGTCTGCAGACCATCTTGGGGGGGGGGGGAAATGGGCCCTGAGATTTGTAATTATTCAAAGGTCGTGGTTGTTAATTATACCATTGTCCAGCTGTGATTCCCGGCTTCTTGACACCTTTGGCTCTTATTAAAATGAGAGGATTTGTCTGGGGTTGTGACAAAGCAGCCTTCAGAATCTCGGGGAAAAAATATGGAAGTCATTAGTCCTTCCAAAAAAAATCATTTAAGCAACTTCATCTGGGCAGCCAAATATGTAAGCAACCCAAGATGTGTTATGTTAACACAATTCGAATGGAATTTAGTACATGAACAGGAGCCAAGACAGGATTGGGCAAAGCAAAACATTTTACACACATTTGGAGCAGCACAACAACCCGCCAATTGTAGTTTACGGTTGCCTGTTTCGGCTCATCCTGGCTTTCCTATCGCTGCCTTCTTTAATTTTTTAGGTTTTTTTAAAAAAAATTCTTATTACAGGTGAGTCCAAAAGACGGTTGTTAAGCGAGTTTTGCCCCCTTTTACAAAATTTCTTGCCACTGTTGTTAAATGAATCACTGCAGTCATTAAGTTAGTAACACAGTTGTTAAGTGAATCCGGCTTCCCTGTTGGTTTTTAGCTCAACAGAAGGTCGCAAAAGGGGATCACATGACCCCGGGACACTCGTCATAAATACGAGTCAGTTGCCAAAGCATCCGAATTTTGGTCACGTGGCCATTGGGGATGCTGCAACGGCCGTAAGTGTGAAAAACGGTCATAAGTCACTTTTTTCAGGGCCGTTGTAACTTTGAATGGTCACTAAATGACATGTAAGTCGAGGATTACCTGTATTTGGTCCAGCAGCCATGTTGGTCTCTAAAAAGGCACATAAATTTAATAGATAATGAGAAAGAAACTGCGAACGCTAAATAAGTCATAGCTGCTGGCAAAGCGTGGGGGAATAAATTGGGAATTCCGCTTGAAAGCATTGCTTGTTTAACGCGAAGATGGAGTGAAACAGCTGGATTCCTCTCCCAGGGTTCATTGGAGAGAAAACAGGGAGCTGTAAGGCAGACACTGTCCTTTGAACAGCTGTGGGAATTCCTGCGAAGTCTGAAGCCATGCATGTTGTGCCGAGAGTTCACGGAGTATAGAAGTGTTGCTTCGGAGGCAGAAACAAGAGGGTTTTTTTAATGGATTACTGTATTCAAGACTTTTAAATCCATGCTGGTTCCGCAGGTAGAAGAAAACAGACTCTTAATCGTGAGCCAGAGTCGACATAATGGTGCACTGTGACTTTCCCAGGAAAAAAGCTTAAAAAAACAGCTTCCTTGTTGATTTGAGTATCTATGAATGGGGTGAGATACAATAGGAGGAAAAACCTGCAGGGGTTTATCGGAAGGTCTTATCACTTCCAAACAGGCCCTTTGTTCGAATACAATGGGGGAAGTTTTGTCAGGCAGATGATTGACCAGAAAATACAGCCTGTCTACTCCTCCCCCCCTTCTCCACTTCCTTTCTGGGTCAGAATTTCCTGACAAAAATTAAAGCTAAGCCTAATTATTATGTGGAATAACACATGTACGTGAATTAACAAGTTTTTCTTTTTTAAAAAAAGGTTATGGATTAATCTCAGGCCTCAGAGGCAAAATTGGCTTTGACCATGATGGAGCCTGAAATAGGGTTTAAGTTTCAAACTTTGGTGGCATTTAAAGAAAAATGGACCTGAAAATGACCATTTTAAGCAAGTGTACGTTGTGCATTACAGTACAGTGCTTCATTACGGGGTGGGTGGGAGAATGGTGGTACAGGAAAGGAAGAAAGGAAGGTAGGATAAGGGGATGGAAGGAAGGTAGGTAGGTTAAGGGAAGGAAAGGAAGGTAGGTTAAAGGGATGGAAAGAAGGTAGGTAGGATAAGGAGATGGAAGGAAGGAAAGGAAGGTAGGTGGAGGGAAGGAAGGAAGGTAGGATAAGGGGATGGAAGGTAGGTAGGTTAAAGGGATGGAAGGAAGGAAGGGAAGAAAGGGAAGGTAGGTAGGTAGGATAAGGGGATGGAGGGAAGGAAGGAAGGTAGGTTAAGGGAGTGGAGGGAAGGAAGGAAGGAAAACTAGTGATTATAACTAGTCTTGTTTCATTTTTTTTATCTTATTTCCGCCAATTTTCAAGGAGGGCAGCTGCAACTCCAAAACCCAGCTGCTGTGTTTAATCGAACCTCCATAAGAAAATAAGGACTTCCTCTAGATTTCCACAGTGATTTTACCTCTATAGGTTTGAAGACCTGGAAACTGATGTGCAAAACATCTGGAGGAGTACCAGTTGAGGGGAAAGGATGGGATAAGCCGTGTTGTGGACTTTCAATGCTTTTGAAAGGAGAGCTAGTGCTAAAAACGTGGTTCGAGGGGACATTATGAATATTAGATCAGAAGGAAGCGCTTATTCTGAATCAGATTCTGTTACTGTATGTCCTTTGCCCAATAGGAGCTTCTGGTGGTGATGAAACGTTACATCTTCTGACATTCTTGCATGAAGGTCAGCCTTTATATCTAACAGTCTTCTACCCCTGGCAACAGGAATCTCCTAAAGCAGCAAAGCTGGCTGAGGAATTATGGGACTCGAAGTCCACAAATCTTAAAGTTGCCAAGGTTGGAGACCCCTGTCCTAAAGAGTGTAGGGTGGGTGGCCATAATGTCTTCTTCCTGCCTTTCTTTCTCTAGAATATTCCCAGCGAGCTGATGCCCAGATCCAACATTAGTTCTAATTAATGAAGAATTTGGCCAGTGGGCTACAAGAACTTAATATGGATCATTATTCTGATCATATGACCAGAAGAACATTTCGTAATTTTGCAACTTGCTGAACTTTGTCCATTCATGTTGGATTTTCTCCCAGGATTTCTACATTTCAAATTTTGATTTAAAACAATGGATTTCCCGGCCAATGTTGTAAATTGAAGCTGTCTAGGACACATTGTTTCCCCTCAGCTGCGCTGAGGAATTTGTTAATTGAGACCCTCAAATACGGTTCTTCTTTTTTCTTCTTTTGAATGCATTCTATTTTCAGTATGACTAACAAGTGGCACATTTTTTTTGCTTTTAATTCTGTCTCTTTCAGAGACCGGTTTCCTTGATGGATCTCTTTATGAAACTTCTCTCAATTACGAATCTTGGATGAAAAACTTGACTGATCGCCTACAAGATCTCAACTTTGATCCTTCCTGGTAGCTTCCAGAGACATGAAGATTCTATTGATGTCTGGCTGATGGTCACCTTGATCCTTAACAGATCCAAGGTTCTTTCCTAACCAAAGATTTAGCTGCTTCGCTAGGAGGCATGGAAGCCCTCAGAGTAAATCCTTCTGAACTTTTGACTGCAAAGAACCAACTTTCAGTTAAGATCCTTCTTCTGAACTTAGATCTCCCTTACGTCGGTCTCTGCCAAGGATCAGAAAAGCATCCTTCAAACTCTCTGAAAACCATTCTACACCCGATCTGGGCAGAAGGAAATGCTTGGTTGAGATGGTAGACACCCAAAGTTCTTGCTTTCTTCTGCCGTGCAACCAACTCTCCGTATTCTGCTAGCTAGGCATGTATAAGAGGCAGTCAAAATAACCAGCTCTTTATTTTGGTGGATTGTTGTGGACAGAGCATTATTGACAAAGGAGAATATTTGTAGCTCAGGGTTCTCTGAACTTGGTGGTTTTCTTGCAGACGTTTCATTACCCGAACCAAGTAACACTTCTAGTACTGATTATGTTACATGGGTTGGGTAATGAAAGTTCTTCAAAAAGACCACCAAGCTCAAGAGAGCAGCAAGGACCTCTCTCGGAGCATATTACTTGTGTGCAACCATCTCCTCAGCCTAATGGGTTCAGGATTTGAGAGTAGGGTTCTTCAGCCCTTCATAGAATCCCCTTCCTCATCCCAAACCTTTCTTAAATGTGTTGGTAGCAAGACTGAGAAGAGTTATCGGGCTGAGAAAGATGGACTAAGTTTTCCTGTCCTTCGGCAGTAATCAAGTCCCTCTACAATGGAGGTGAAGCTTTCCAGAGTATCTCAACTTAGCAAACCATAGGGCTACAGAGCCACTGATGAGAGGAGAAACCTTCCCATGCAGCTGCCTATCTGAACGGCTTGCTGGTTGTATAGGTTGCACAGACATCCGTGGTTCAGTGACTTCTCGCTAGCTGAAGTTGCAATATGGTAGTGACCTCTGCTGGCTGAAGGAAAAAACCCAAATCATCTAGAGAATTCTAATCCAAAGAGGGTTGAGAGTTTATTCTCTGGACTTGTTCCTCCTTAGTTGCAAACTAAGTATACTCAACATTTGCTGTTGGGGGTGTGTGGAGATTTATCCCCAATGACTTGTGACATTTCCTGCTGGCTTCCCCAGTGTCTTTCTAGGGAAGCCAGCAAGGGAAGTTGCAAATGGTGATTACTTCAACGTGGGGCATTGCAACCAGTTGTAAGTGTCAGTTGGTTAGCAAGGGCCACGATCTCATGACTGCGGGGTTATTGGGACTACCAGAACTCCAAGGATAGTTGTAACCACCGTTCTTTCAGTCCGGTCGTAACTTTGAATGGCTGCTCAATGAATGGGGGTAGGTCAAGAACCACCTGTATTTTTTCCAGATGTTGGGAACTGAATCACAGGCTTACGCTGGTCATGATGGAGGACAGAAGAGCAGAATTAAAAAGGCATCCTATGTCCCAGTCAGTTGACTCCAGGATCTGCAACCACATACATACATGGACATTGTCAAGAGCCAAATTTTGATCACATGACCATGGCAATGCTGCAATGGTCATAACTACGAGGACCGGTTGTAAGTTGCTTTTTTTCAATGCCGTTGCAACTTGCAATGGTCATTAAGCAAATGGCTGTAAGTCGAGAATTACCTGTAATTATTTTCAGTGCTCTTAAGCCCTTTGTTTAAACCAGGGTTGTCCACCCTTGGCAACTTGAAGACCTGTGGACTTCAACTCCCAGAATTCCTCAGCCAGCATAGGGAATGCTGGGAATTGAAGTCCCGCAGGTCTTAAAAGTTGCCAAGTTGGACACCCCTAGTTTAAATGATCCCCTCATCAAGCCTATAAAAGTGTCGGAGTGAGAATTAATCTCACAGAGGCGATGTTTGATCTTTCTCCCGGAATTCAGACATTAGAAATAAAGCCGGAGTTTAAAAGTCTAATTAAAATATTTATTTCGGTACAAAAACAATAAAACCTCATTGTTTACATCTCTGCTATAAAATGCGACTCTCCCAGTCAAGAGTCAAGTAAGAAGGAAGGAATGGAGATTCAGGAATGCATACATGCATACAAGAACATATCAATCACGTGCTCAGGAATGTACCATTATAATAGATAGGGATGCAGCTCCTTGCATATACATACAACTGACAATAAAGCACACCGTGACAAAAGAGCCCATTTTCATTCATTCTCCCCTTGCAGAAAGAAGAGAAGAAAAGGAGACAGAGAAAGTGATTTTTTTTTCTCTTCTCCAACCTGGCGCCCCCTCCAAAAATTTCAATCCCAGCTTCTTTGGAAGGACCATCCTGAGTCTCCGTCCCAGGTGTAAGTCAACTGTGCTTTAATCCTCCTCCATGGCATTTTTCTTGGCACTGCCTTGACCACCCCCCTCACATCTGCCAGCAGTTAATTTTTCACAGAGATTCTTGGCTTCCGGGTAAAACCTTACATCCCTTGCTTTTAATTTTTAACCCACTGCTCCAGTTCTGAGGATTTGTTTCGTCTGTAAGTCAGCAAAATTGCTGACCGTCCGAGTGAATCCAGCTCAGAAAACCAGCCTTCGCTTGACCCAAGCTCGGACTGGTGTTGAAAGAGCCTGGTGATCACACGTGTTAGTTATATATTGACCCATCCCAACTGTTACCCCAGGCAACCTGAAAGCTTAGGACACTGGCTGTGTTTTTACCTAGAAGTTTTGGAAAATCAAAGTCCACAGCCTTTTCCCCACTCCGTTATTTTCAAACCCCACAGTAGAGAATGCCTCTGGGTGTCTTGGGAAGGGGCCTCTCATTTTCTCTTGCAAAATCTGAAATCTGATCTGAGTCCCAGATTCGGTTTTTGGTGTTAACCATGATAATCAAGATTGCAGAGAATAATCGGTTACAGCGGACTTCTGCTTTTGCTTAATCAGGACATCTCTTGGGGTTTTTTTGTTGTTGTCGTTTTTAAATCTCTGAATCTTTTTTTAACAATATCTTGCGTTTCAGTCATGGACTTCAAGTCATAGATAACTTTTCCTGTATCTTCAAATATTATCTTCACATACACCCTCTGCTCAATGGGAAATAGCTTAGCTCTCTCATGTCCTACTCTAGCTACTATTTAGAGTCTGAATTTACATTTGGCCTAGTAGTGGGTTCTAAAACCCATTGCTACCGGTTTGCGCATGCGCTTGCCCACCAGCGCTACCGGTTCGCTGAACTGGGCCAAACCAGGAGCAACCCACCGCTGATTTGGCCCAAGGAACAGAGGGAAGGTGATGGCTATACCAATCTCGTTCCTTTGATAGAGCAACATCGTTGGGTGAAGCACTCATGAATGATCTGGAACAAACAGTTGGAAGACCAACAGTTGACAGGCATGAGAAGAGGAACGGGTTGAAGAGTAGACAAGGGTAACAGAAGACGTGACCATCGCTTGGACCTCAAAGGTTGAACAGTCCACGAAAATGGTTGTGCTTTGACTTGGAGATCAGGAAGCGCCGAGAATCCATTTGTAGAGAGAGATCTGTTCTATGAAAAACATCTCCCATGTGGGAAAAATCTCAGGGAGGCTGACTTTATTTATATATAGGATTTAGATCACTGCCCATCTTACAACAAGCCATGGATTTCAAGCTACGGAGGACCTCCTCCCTTGTGGCCAAATACAAATATGCTGAGAGATTTTGGATCCTCTGTGCAAAGCAAGAGTCCTTGCCAGGACCAAGTCATTGCTTGGAAAAGTTAGTGGGTAGAAGTTAGGTTTCCTGCAATGAAAATTGTTCCCAAAAAGATGGAAGAGAGGAAGCCGTGGGGCTACAGAAAGGAGGCCTCCTCAGATGAAGCAGACCGAAGCATCTATTATGTAAGATCCACCAACTTCCTCGAAATTCCACCAATTATTTCCTCCCTGAGTTACAAAAGTTCAGCATTTCAGGAGATTGTGTATTCTGGCCAACATGCATTGAAAGGTAACGCATTTCTTTTAATTCTTTGATTTGAGGATTTCACCTTTCTAACACTCTCCTGTACTCTTGACCAAATGTCCTCTTGTTGACAGATTGCCTCTGTTCAGTTTCAGATGAAACGAATTCTCTGGATTCTTCTTTGAATGCAAATTGAAGATGGAATGTGCCTTAAATCAATACATGTATTGACTCAAGTTCGTGGTGAAAGCTCATATTGTAAAAAAAATGCATTGAATCCTGACCAGATTTTGCTTATGGGCTGTCCAGAATTTGACCGAGTCTCAAGAATGGTGGACGCCTCACTGAGTAAACCACATATTTCATCTTGAAGCATCTGGGTGTGGGTTTGAGAAGAGGGCTGGAACTCTGGTCTGGGCCATTTCACAAACTCTGAAGAATTGCCAAGTTGGTTTCTTACGAAATAAAAATGCTTTTTCTAAACTTGCTCCATCAGAGCCTGTCCCCATTCTTCATCTCCAAAGCCTCCTGTCAACATGGCTCCTTGGATATCCTTCCTCCTCAATCCAACCATCATTTTCTCCTTGATTTTACTGCTGCTATTAGCAAGTCTGTTTCTGAGCAACCTTGGCAGGTCATCTGGACGTATGCCTCCCGGACCTACCCCGCTACCTATCATTGGCAATTTGCATTTGATAAATATTAAAAGGCAAGATGTCTCATTTATGGAGGTAAGGAGCAAAGGGGTGATTGGTAAGACCTTCTGATATCAGCAGGAATGACCTGGATGGTTATCTAAGACTTTGCAGGTTGAGAAGTAAAGTTATGGAGATGTAACAGTATAGATAGACCTTGGTTTGATTTAAATCATGGTTGGTTTACTTTGGTTTATGTCCTATTTAAACCTTTGGTTTAAATCATATTTTGGATTGATTTGAATCGTATTTAAAAGCTCAGTTTCTGCTCCTAATATTCATATTGGCCTGGGGATAAATTAACTCTGTATGTGTGGGTACAGTTGTCCTACAGCTGCTATGCTATATAGACACATCGTGCTTGCTCATATAATCAGTTCTACTTATTACAATAGAAAATATTATTCAACTGGAGGGGTTGTCTGTAACTTGTCTTGATTGCCGTCCAAAACTTTATTAAGAGATCAAATAATAGTCTCCATTTCTTCTGATGACTCTTTACAGCACATGAGGGCAAAACTCCAGTAATTTTTAAAGGTTTAAATGTCCGAGAGGATATTTTGGCAGATAAGGATGGTCCCACAGGGTTTAGGGAGTCATATCTCCCAAAATACCCTTGCTTGCAGACGATGAAAACGTTCCCAGCAGAGAAGGCACGTTAGGGTGAAATCGGAACGTTTGTTCATGCCTTAAACAGATCAGAGACCAGAACAAGTAAAAACACTCAGTAAATTTACAATTAAAAATTCTAGTATAAAATGATAAATAACAACTAAAATCTATGATAAAATCCAGTCTGTCAATTATACATGGTCTAACTATACAAAAATTACAATTCATAAACTCTGTGGCCCGTAGTCCGCTTAATACTAAAAGGGAAAGGAATAAGCAGTGCAAAGAGTTTGTCACATTTGTTATATAACATAACTGCTTTAAAATTTACTTTGCATTTCAAGGAGTGTTAATCCCCACCAAATATCATGTGAATTGGTGCTCCTAGTATTGATGGCTCTCTCTGTAAACCCAAGTTTAATGCAGTTTCACAGGTTGTGTTATTGCTCTGACAGAAGAGTAACTATCTTCTTTAGGAAATTCCCCCGGTTGTAGAAGGTGTGTGTGTGTGTGTCAGGCAGTGTATTATGTCACTTGCATTGGGAGGGTTGTATACTCAAATACTTTGGCCACCTAATGAGAAGGAAGGACTCACTGGAGAAGAGCCTAATGCTGGGAACGATTGAGGGCAAAAGAAGAATGGGATGGCAGAGAATGAGGTGGCTAGATGGAGTCACTGAAGCAGTTGGCGTGAGCTTAAATGGACTCTGGGGGATGGTAGAGGACAGGAAGGCCTGGAGGAACCTTTGTCCATGGGGTTGTGATGGGTCGGACACGACTTCGCAACAACAACATGCCATACAAATACACAAAACAGGGCTAGCTGGGCTTCCATGCATCCGTCAATAGAAAACAAGAAGAGAATTGGAGGTTTAAGCTCTCCCTTAAAAGAGCAGAGAGAGTGATGGGAAGACGATTCCCCATCTGAAACTTTAGACAACATTGGCCAGGAGAGGACAAAGTCTAATGTGATATCACACAGCTTTTTTGTCAGTGGGACTTGGCTCCACCTAACTTTCCACAACAGCTTCCAGGAAGATCGTAAGAAGACCTGATGACCACAGACTTTGATTGTTCCTTCTCAATGCAATGAACTCAGAGGGGGAACATTTACCATGTTATAGGGGAACGTTCTTCTGACGTTCAGGAGGTGGGTCCTTCAGAGAGACTTTTTGGACCCTGGTGGTGAGATCTTCACCCAAGGAACTCAGTTGGCTTCTTCCTCGCCTTGGTTTAGACTGCAAGGGCTGCTTTCTTTCACAGTAGATCTTGTAGGAGAGGAGCCAAACATCTGAAGGAGTTTGGTAGCCTCTTTTCCAACTAACCAAATTTATCAGTCTTTGAAACTTATGATTTTTCATCACATTTGTTAGGCTATTAGATTCCTCACAGGCTTCCCATGCTCAGCAACAGTAGGGGACAGTTCTTCAACATCTTTTCTTCCACTTCCTCCTCCAGCTTTCCAAAACTTATGGCCCTGTCTTCACGTTACATTGGGGTCTACAGAAGGTTGTGGTGCTGGTTGGCTACGAGGCGGTGAAAGAGGCACTCCTGAGCAAGGGGAATGAGTTTATCGACCGGCCTCCGATCCCCATATTCTTACAGATCCAGCACGGGAACGGTAACCATACTTGGGAATAAATAAGATAGCTGATCTTTAAGAGTCCAACCTTCCAAAGATGCAACTGAAGGAAAGTAGGGGAGGTGGCAAAATCAGAGTGCTCTTCCTTTACACTTTGACAGACAGACAGAGATTACATAATAGATGATAGATAGATAGATAGATAGATAGATAGATAGATAGATAGATAGATAGATAGATAGATAGATAGATAGATAGATAGATAGATAGATAGATAGATAGAGATTACATAATAGATAGATACCCTGTTTCCCCCAAAATAAGACATCCCCTGATAATAAGCCCAATCGGGCTTTTGAGTGCATGGCAACAAAGCCAAGCGCTTATTTCAGGGTTCAAAAAAATATAAGTCAGGGTCTTATTTTCGGGGAAACACGGTAGATAGATAGATAGATAGATAGATAGATAGATAGATAGATAGATAGATAGATAGATAGATAGATAGATAGATAGATAGATAGATAGATAGAGATTACATAATAGATAGATGATAGATAGATGATAGAGATAGATTACATAATAGGTAGATAGGTAAGTAAGGTAGATAGGTACCATATTTCCCCGAAAATAAGACCCTGTGTTATATTTTTTTGAACCCTGAATTAAGCGCTTGGCCTTATTGCCATGCACTCAAAAGCCCGTCTTATTTTGGGGGAAACAGGGTAGGTAGATATATACATATACATATACATATACATACATACATACATACATACATACATACATACATACATACATACATACATACATACATACATACATACATATATATATATATATATATATATATATATATATATATATATATATATATATATCTTTTTTTAAAAAAATCACTGGAAATCAAAGAGAACCTCTTGGGAAACCAACTTGAGGAACACTCCAATTATCATGCAACTAAACACCCTTTAGTTCTTGCCAGCCTTGAAGATACACACAAACGCAGACACAAATATGCAACATATTTGGTCTTAGCATCAAAGCAAGGGAGATAAGAGAAGCTGGTCAGCCAAGATGGCTCTTGAAAGTTGGGCTGGAGATGACCCTGCATTGACAGCCTTTTCGCTGTCATTTCCCTTGAGGCAACCATTCTTGGTTCCATGTATTGTCGAAAGGTTTCTGCTGTTAGATAGGCTCTGATTTCTGGTCAGCTTCATTCCCGTTTCTTCTCTGCTCCGTGGAGCTAGTAAGGAGAGAAATAAGGCTGACCAATTATAGGAGAGCTTTGAGGGAATTCTCTTCTATGACATGATCCTCCTTTGATGGGATATGAATGAAGGGAGTGTGTTCCTCAGGTATTTTCTTCTCCATTGGAGAACTGTGGAAGGACACCCGTCAGTTCACCTTGACCACGATGCGGGATCTTGGGATGGGCACCTCACTGATGGAAGGAAAGATCCTTGAAGAGCTCAATTTCCTGGTTGAGAGGGTCAACTCCTTTAAAGGTGAGACACTTCTTCCGTTCTTCATTCTGGGTTCTTCTATATCCTTTGTCTGCTCTTTGAATCATCTTCTATTATTATTATTCTTTCTTTTTTAAGGCGAGCCTTTTGCATTGAATACCTTTTCTGAAGCTCCAACCAATATCACCTTCACCATCCTCTTTGGAGACAGGTTTGACTACGCTGACCCAACTTTCACCACCCTCTTAAGACTCATCGATGAAGTGATGAGTCTTTTGGGCAATTCAGCCTTACATGTAAGATGACCTTCCTTGTTTTTCCTAACAAAGAGCAAAAAGCCTTCAGAGTGGTCCCAAAGGCGCTTTTGTCAAGAGGCAACTGGACTTTCTGGTTTTTTTCTTTGAAGACATTTCGCTTCTCATCTGAGAAGCTTCTTCAGCTCTGATTCGATGGTGGGGAATGGAAGGATTTATTTGAGCTTTGACTCTCCACACGTGAGCCCACTCTCAATTCCTGCCAGTCAGTCCCTTGGCCAAATTTGGTTTGCTCTGCGCATTCCTCCCATGGATATACAATACAGCTGATGTTTTTAAATTAAACCCAAATGTGACAGAAAGGAAACTCCCCCCCCCTTTTTTTCCCCATAAATTCTTTGTGCCACAAGGCTCCAGAGGGGGGAAATGTGCCTCCAGGCCTGAAATGCAAAGAGGAGGGCTGACTTCTCCTAAATTTAAATAGCAGCTTCTTTTGCCAAGGTTATCCCAAGCCATGACGATGGCAAGTGCCACAAGGGAGGAATATCCAAAGGTGCCTTCTATCAATTGATACATCGGTCACATCTGCAACACATCGCAAATTCCAATGGAGGAGAATTTTTGTAGCTCAGGGTTGAAATGAAGAATCCTTGGTGTTCCTTGAGCTTGTTTGTTTTCTTGCAGACATTTCATGACCCAAGTAGACAGTATCATCAGTGCTAGAAGAGAGTGGAGTTTGCAGGGAGGAGGAGGAAGAGGAGGAGGAGGAAGAGGAGGAGGAGGAGGAGGACAGAAGGATCCTTGGTGTTCCTTGAGCTTGTTTGTTTTCTTGCAGACATTTCATCACCAAACTAGGTCACATCATCAGTGCTAGAAGGGAGTGGGGTTTGCACTGATGATATGACCTAGTTTGGGTAATAAACCACCTGCAAGAAAACCACCAAGCTCAGAGGGCACCAAGGCCCCTTCGTTTTGCAAAGGTCTGCTTCTTGCGTCAGAAAGCAATGCTTGTGGATAGAGAGATGCACCTTAGAGCAACCCAAATAAGTGGCTTGGACAAGCTCTCTGGAAGGAAAGGGGGAAATGCCAGGGCTTTGGAAATTGGGGAAACAGGGACACCCCTCCCCCTTCAGGGCCTCTAGATGGGTTGGCAGAAAGAAAATGGCAGGAGACAGAAAGTCATTTGGACCGGAGGTTGCCAAATGCAGTTCTGGACGTGGAATGATGCCTTCCGCTTATAATTTTTTTCCCTTCATTCTCCTGATGGAATTCAGCAGCCATTCCAAGCTCTCCCGTTTTCCTCCTGGTTTACTTGGATGCGGGTTCGACCCCATTAATTTTCAACCCCACTTTTAATAATTTCTGGAATTTCCAGTATAATTATTTTTTAAATGCTATTTTTTAAATGCTAAAGATCAGGCATAAATCTGTTCCCATGCTCCGACTCCTTTGTGCTCTACCAGATTTCTAAAACAGCCATTATAAAATTTTGGTGGTGTTTTTTTTTTAATTGCTCCCTTTTCAAAAGAAATTTCTTTGCTGTCTTTTTGTTGTTTTTCCCCTCCATAAACTGTTTTTTTCTTTTTTCAAATTTACATTTATGGATTCTGTCTAGAAAAAGCCAGTAGCTCCTCCTAAAAGCAAACATTTATTTGCTGTATTTTAAAGAAAAAGATAAGGAGAATAGCTGCTCTTCGTACCTTGAAAATGTTGAATTAAAATATGAGCCTTTCCATAGGAAAGTATTTCCGTAGTTAAAGCTCTGAAGCCCCCCAGTTTCTGTGCAAACCTAAAAACGAAGACCCTAAAAACATTGACTAAAAGAAATTTAGGCACCCCTTAAATTAAAAGGCACCAGAGTGACATCATCACTGCAACCTTGTTCTCATCTATAGGTTTTGTCTTGACTTATTTGCTCTTTTCCAGCTGTATAACGTCTATCCGTTCCTTGGATTCCTTCTCAAACCCCATAAGACGATCTTGAAAAGGATCGAAGAAACCTGCGCCATCATCGAAAAATACATGCGAGCCAGCAAGGAGACGCTCAGCAGGAACCAGCTGCAAAGCTACATCGACTCCATGCTGTTCAAACAGCAACAAGAGGTTGGGGTCTCCCAGGCTGTGCTGACTTTGGCGTTTTTGTCTACTCCGTTAGGAGATCACAGAAAACTTAACCGCATCCTAAAACAATTTTCCATTTCTGTGTTCCTGAGGTGTATAGGATTACAATTCTTCTTTCTCATTCTCTTTTTTTTCTCTCCCTCTCCCTCTCTCTTTCTCTCCTCTCTTTCTCTCTCTTTCTATAACAACAACAACAACAACAACAACAACAACAACAACAACAACAACAACAACAGAGTTGGACCAAGGGACCTTGGAGGTCTTCTAGTTCAACCCCCTGCCTAGGCAGGAAACCCTACACTACTTCAGACAAATGGTTATCCAACATCTTCTTAAAAACTTCCAGTGTGTTCCCTCTCTCTCTCTCTCTCTCTCTCTCTCTCTCTCTCTCTCTCTCTCTCTCTCTCTCTCTCTCTCTCTCTCTCTCTCTCTCTCTCTCTCTCACACACACACACACACACACACACACACACACACACACACACACACACACACACACACACACACACCAATCTGCCTTCCCAGTCCACATTCTTTTGTTTGATCCAACAAATTTTTGCCTCTTGTGTTTAAGGGAGAGAATGGCAAGAAGAAGGCATTTCACAACCCCAATGTCATGGCCTCAGTTCTTGACCTTGTCATGGCTGGGACGGAGACCACGGCCACCACTCTGCAGTGGACCATTCTGATGATGATGAAGTACCCTGAGATTCAGAGTAAGCCAGAATTCTCTTTTGCTAAGACACCTGGGCTGGGCTGAATTAGGGGGAGGCTGATCCTCACAAGTCGTAAGTCACCTAGGAGAGGCTGTTGAGCCAGGCTTATCCCTCCCGCTGTTTTCTCCCTTCAAGCCATGTGGCTTCCCCTCCCACCCCGCCTGTCAGTGGCACCCAGGAGAAAATTGCAAATCCAAGTACCCAGAAACGGCTCCAAATTAGTCAAGGGCCACAGAGTCCTTAACCTGGAACAGGAGAAGCAGAGGTAGCAGTTAAGTTCCTCCAAAGTTTAGATGGTGGCTATTATGGGCTTCTGGTGGCTTGGCAGTTGTCCTTGGAGGCCAGCAGACAGAATGCTTTGGAGCTCATCCCAACTTGCTTAAGAGGGTTGGAAAGCAGCTTCATCTCCTCAAGCTTTCTGCAGTTGAAGAACAAGTCAAGGAACACAACTGCCTCCCTGGGACTGATGGAGGAAAGGGGCTGTAGCTTCCTGGCCCTGACTTTCGGACCGCTCCTCCTGCAGGGAAGGTCCAACAGGAAATCCAGCGAGTCCTTGGATCAGAACGTTTGCCACTCTATGAAGACAGGAAGCGGATACCCTTCACCAACGCCATGATTCATGAGGTCCAGCGGTTTGCTTCTATCGTGCAACATTTCCCACGCTGCACCGCCGTGGATACCCACTTCCGAGGTTACTTTATTCCAAAGGTATGACCTAGGTGGTGCTCAGAGTCCCAAGTGGCAGGAGAGATGTTGGGGCCGAGGAAGCTTTGCGGAGAATGGGGATGTCCATGAAGCAGGGGTAAAATCCAGCGGGTTCTGACAGGTTCTGGAGAACCGATAGCGGAAATTTTGAGTAGTTTGGAGAACCAGTAGCGGAAATTTTGAGTAGTTTGGAGAACCGGCAAATACCACCTCCCAGGAGTGGGGTGGGAATGGAAATTTTGCAATATCTTTCCCCTGCCATGCCCACCAAGCCACGCCCACCAAGCCACACCACGCCCACCAAGCCATACCACACCCACCAAGCCACGCCCACAGAACTGATAGTAAAAAAAATTGGATTTCACCACTGCCATGAAAGTCCATGTTATGTTGACTTGGACCATCCAGGTTCAGGATTCCTGCCACAAGGTCTACCTTGAACCTTTTCCTTCTTCCCTGAAAATGTGGAAGCTGGAACTCATTCCTTCATGAACTAATTTCTCAATTTGCTTCTGCTCCAGGGAACACCAATATTTCCTTCTCTGACATCCTCGCTTTATGACGAAACCCAGTGGGAGACTCCCTACAGGTTTAACCCCAACCATTTTCTGGATGCTGAAGGGAACTTTGTGAAGAAAGATGCCTTCTTGCCTTTCTCAATAGGTGGGTGAAGAAGACCTCTGTGTGAGGAGGGCAAGGGGGTCTAGGAAAGAGAGGAGGTTGGCTGGGGGGTCAGTCTACAGCAGGGGTGTCCAACCTTGGCAACTTTAAGACTTGTGGATTTCAACTCCCAGAATTCCCCAGCCAGAATTTTGAGAGTTGGAAGTCCACAAATCTTAAAAGTTGTTAAGGTCAGACAGTCCACAGCGTGTCTTTTTGTGGAGGAGCCAAGAGATGGTTTATGAGATGAAACCTATCTCTAGAAGATGAAGAGGCCCATAATCATCAGGGGAGATAGTCTGAAGGCCACAAATTGCTCTGGTTGGAGCACCAGGATGCTGGGCAGCACCATGGATGTCTAACTGCTCCACCAGGATCTGGAACCAAAGTGGTTGTCCAAAGCTTTATCCTTCATCGGACCTTTGCTCTCCTGGTATGCTTTACCAGTTGGGGACAATGAGTAAGAAGGTGGAGGCTTTTTTCTGTTTCCTGTGAACCTCAAGAGCTCTCTTGCCTATGAGGAGTCTCATCCTGGACCTCTGTTTCTCCAGAACTTTGGGACAACCCTCAGCTGAGTCAGGGCCTTAGGGCTTCAAGTCCAGGAACACCATCCCTGTGTGCTCCAGGACGTTTTAAGGAGATGTTCCATGAAGACAGTATTACAAACTTTTTTGTCTTTTGTTTATGGATATTCTCCGTCATCCAGATCATGGTTGTCCCAAAGGTGCTTTTTCAAGAGGCAACTGAACTTCCTTGTTTTTCTTTGAAGACGTTTCACTTCTCATCCAAAAATCTTCTTCAACTCTGACTGGATGGTGGGGAATGGAAGGATAGTCTATTCCTTGCAGACAGCTGGTCGTTTGCATCCTTTTAGAGAGTCCTTGAGGCCACTTGGAGGTTTATCTGTGTCCTTTTCTGTCTTTTGTTTTAAAAATGACCTTGGGGTGCTTGTTGCAGGTCGCAGGAACTGCCTTGGGGAAAACCTGGCCAGGATGGAACTGTTCATCTTTGTGGTTGGATTGTTGCAAAGGTTCACATTTCAAGTCCCACCTGGAATGAGGGAAGAAGACCTGGAGCTTACGACCGAGCCTGCCTTCACTCGGAGGCCACATTCCTACTCTACCTGTGCTGTGCCCACCAACTAGGTTCCGGGTTTCTCAACTGTGGCCACTTGAAGAGGTGTGGACTTCAACTCCCAGAATTCCCCAGCCGCTCTCCTGTCTCTTGATTTAATCAAGTATTCTACTCTTTACCAACTACATTAGTAATCTTACAGCAGCGTTTCTTAAGCTTGGCTAATTTAACAGGTATGGACTTCAACTTACAGAATTCCCCAGCCAGCGTTGCAAGTTGGGATGTGCTCCAAAACACAGCTGGCTGGGGAATTCTGGGAGTTGAAGTGCTCACCTTTTAAAGTGTCCGAGGTTAAGGAACACGGATCTAACACTAATTTAGAAGCTCTTCTGTGCAAGCGTGTTAAAGCATCTAAGGCCATTGACAAATACAATTCCGTTAACGCTTTGGAAAATACTTGTGACTGCACTTTATTTCCAAACTGAAATTAAATGTAGAGAGGGTGCTAAAGGAATGCTACTGCCATTAAAGTGTATTGCAAATGGGTGGAGCTGTTTGTGTCCAGTCGCTATTACCATCCATTTCTTGACAAATAGAAATTATTATTTACGTATTTGGGGCATTAAATCTGTGCCATGGGTTCTGGAAAGGGTTTTGGGCTTTACAAATAAGAACAGCCCATTAAAAACATGGGAAAATAACATGTATGATCAAAATAGTGGAAGACCCAAAATCTTGTATATGAAAAGTGTTAACTAAACCCATATTTTAATTGCTAAAGTCCTGCAGCTGTGCTGGACTACACTTCCCATCATCTTTAGCAACCGATGGGAGATACAGCACAACGTAAGATGAAACATTGGTACATCATATTTATTTTGTTGCTTGTGTTCTACTCCCTTTTCCTACCCACTACATCCCTTTAAACTTTGGGCCTCTTTGGAAAACTTTTGATATGTTCTAATATTTAGAATTTTCCCCTCCTATTGATGTAGTGCTATCAGTTCCTCTCTTTCACCCTGCTGCCATCTAGTGGTGACAGGAGAGCTATGACTGTCCCTTGCTCGGTTCTTAATTTCTGCTGCCCCCTTCTGGTCTGATCATGGAACAGGAACTTGTGTTTTCACAACCAGGACAGAGTTTAGGAAAAGACAGGAGATTTGATCGATTCTGCAGGATGCAGAATTAGTGTCTGAATACTTTGCTGGCTTGAAGAGGGCTCAACCCCAGAGTTCACACTTAAGCCTAGATGATCATATTGTGGACCATTCCTCAAAGCCCTAGTTCTCTTGAGAAATTCATAATACTGGGGAAAGTGGAAGGAAAGAGACGATGGGGACAACCAGCAGTAAAGTGGGTGAGTCAATTGCAGTAGCGATGGATGCACCATGGGGAGACTTGAAGTACCTGGTGGAGTACGGAGGTCCTTCAGAGAAGATCCATCTCTGTGGTCACTAAGAGTTACCCACTTGATGGCACAAAATCAATCCAGGCAATAAATATTACAGGGAAGAGGAGGGGTTTGATGTCCCTGGACAGACTCTGGGGGTCAGTATTGCCCCATTGAATGGAGCTGATCTGACAAACTCAGGGTGGAGGTACCTTTCCCTTACTAAGACTGGCCTCCAAAGAAAACAGAAGCTGCCACACCTCTGGGGTGTGGGAAAGGCAAACGGGCTTGTCTCTGAGATAATCAGACCCTCGGCTTCCCATCCAGGTTTGCAACCTCTTTGTAAACCTGTTGTAAGAAAGGGAGGGAGAGTCGAAGGAAAGTTGGAAATTTAGGCTCTCTCTCTCTCTCTCTCTCTCTCTCTCTAGATAGAACCACAGCAGAACAGAATAACAGAGTTGGAAGGGACCTTGTAGGTCATCTAGTCCAACCCCCCACCCAAGCAGGAGACCCTACATCATTTCAGAAAGAAAGAGAGAGGGCGAGGGAGGGAGGGAGGGGAAGAAAGAAAGAAAGAAAGAAAGAAAGAAAGAAAGAAAGAAAGAAAGAAAGAAAGAAAGAAAGAAAGAAAGAAGAGAACAGAAGAAGAGTTGGAAGGGATCTTGTAGGTCATCTAGTCCAACCCCCCACCCAAGCGGGAGACCCTGGCCTACACCATTTCTGACAGATGGCAGTCCAGTCTCTTCTTGAAAGCTTCTAGTGGTGAAGCTCCCACAACTTCCAAAGGCAACTTCTGTTCCATTAGTTCATTGTTCTGTCAGAAAATTCCTCCTTATTTCTAGGTTGAATCTCTCCTTGATCAGTTTCCATCCATTATTCCTTGTCTGGCCTTCAGGTGCTTTGGAAAATAACTTGACCCCCCTCCTCTCTGTGGCAGCCCCTCAAATATTGGAAGACTGCTATCGTGTCTCCCCTGGTCTTTCTCTTCACTAGACTAGCCCTGTCCAGTTCCTGCAACCGTTCTTCAGGTTATGCTAGAACAACAGGGTGGGTAACATTTGACTTCTCCATCAGGGTTTAATGGTCATCAGCTTACGGCCAGCAAGTTGGTTGCTAATTTTAGAAAAAGACAGGATAGAAACCACTGTATTTCCTGCTTTCTGTTTTTGTAAGACACTATCTGCAGTGACTGTATGGAACCAAATCCAGTTTGATGTTTGACTAACTCAGGAGGGACCTACACAGTCGGCAATATCATTACTATTTCTTGGGAAATGGCAGTGACAAATTTATTTGTGGCTGTTGGCACCAAACTCACATTTCAAGAACAGGCTGGTTAATGATAAACCACCTTTGGAGATCTGTTAAGACTCTTGGCTTCAACAGACCAATCCAACGTCTCCCAGATGTTTTATTTAAGCAAGAAGCTTTCCCCTTCACGCAAGGTTTGAGAAGGTTGACTCAGCCTTCCCTCCTTCTGAGGTGGGTAAAATGAGGACCCAGATTGTTGGGGGCAATATGCTGACTTTGTAAACTGCTTAGAGAGGGCTGTAAAACACTGTGAAGCGGTATATAAGTCTAAGGGCTATTGCTATTGCTATTGGAGGTCTATATTTGTAATAAGTGGACCTCTGAAGATAGGATATGGCTGAGGAAGGTCAGTGATAGCTTTCTCACCCACCTTGTGAGCATCTGTATGTAGTTTAGAGTCAACTAACTGCAGCTTTTCAATTCCTCTAGCCTCTGGATTCAGCAATGGTCTTTGGAGGTCCATAGGAGCTAAACCAGGCCTGGTTGTCTTCTGTCTCCCTGTCAGAAAGGGGTGGAGCTTCTATCCCATGGTCACAACTGCCATCTTGACTGTCTTTACTTCCTCCCCCTCCCATCTTGCAGGTGAATTGGCAGCATATCCAGGAAGAACAACCGGCCAATGGCGTAGGTCCCTCAAGGATCACATTCAACCCAAAAGCTCTTTCCTTCCACACGGTCTTCCGTCTTTCTGCAAGGAGAGTATCTCAAGCTTTTCATCCCATCCTGAATTTGGATGGATGGAGATGCTTGATGCAGAACAAACTCACACGTCGTGTGACCAGGAATGGGATCTTCTCAAGGGGATCTTCTTCTCCTTGGGTCTTAATTTGGTCCAGTCATGGAGACTGGACCAAATTAGTCAGTTCAGATGCAGCCACTCTCAAAGCCACCCCAGATGCTTCCTGACCCAAAGGACCTCAACTTGCCAGCACTGTCAGAAAGCTCTTATTTGGGTCCTGCTGAGCTTCTGCTTGCATCATCACTGATAATAACCGTACTGAATCACCCAACAGAAAGATTAGAAGCTCTCCTGAGCCGACAGAAACCATTTTATAACATTGTGCCTTCAAGTCCGTCTTGATTCTTGGCATCATGTTTGGAAGTGGCTGGGCCTTGCCTTCTTCTTCCTAGGGCTAAGAGGGAGGGACCGGCCCAAAGTCACCCAGATGCCTTCCCCACTTAAGGCAGGATTATACGAGTCCTGGTCTCCCAGTCTCTATCCAGGGCTGATAACCATCACACCAGACCGGTTCCCCAACCGACAGATATACTCACGACTATCATGAGCTGGAAGGATTTGAATTCAACAGCAGGGTGAAAAACTGCACTTCCCAACTCTATGTAGCAGGAGACAACACCGAGCAAAATAGTATTTGGTATTAGGAAAGTGGAGCATTATATACAGGTATTCCTCGACTTATGGCAATTGAGCCCAACGTTTCTGTTGGCAAGGGAAACAGTTCAGCGAATTTTGCCCGATTTTACGACCTTTCTTGCCAGAGTTGTTAAGTGAATCACTGCAGTTGTTAAGTTTGTAACCCGGTTGTTAAGTGAAGCTGGCTTCCTCATTGACTTTGCTCATCAGAAGGTCTCAAAACGGGATCGCATGACCCCGGGGCACTGCAACCGTCATAAGTACATGCCAGTTGCCAAGTGTCTGAATTTTGATCACATGACCATGGGGATGTTGCAACGGACGTAAATGTGAAAAACGGTCATAAGTCACTTTCTTCAGTGCCTTTGCGACTTCAGTCACTAAATGAGCTGTTGTAAGTCTAGGATTACCTGTATTGTTTGGCTGGACATCCCCTTTCAGCATTCACACAGCCGTGTAAACTATTGTTTACGACATTTTATTAGAGAACAGTCATATGGGTAAAGAATTAAACCTCTTTAGAGTTCAGGAAAAGAACGATATCTCATCCTTTTGTGTGTTTATTTATCGTTCGGTGCAGGAGATTAAACTCCTTTCAGCTGGGCACAGGTGGTGCCGAAGGTCTTGTGAAGGTAACCGAAGCCGCCTTTGATGCCGCACAAAGTCTGCCCAGCTGTAAACAAACCACAATAGATAGAATAGAATAGAATTCTTTTATTGGCCAAGTGCGATTGGACACACAAGGAATTTGTCTTTGGTGCATATGCTCTCAGTGTGCATAAAAGAAAAGATACATTTGTCAAGAATCATGAGGTACAACACTTAAGGATTGTCATAGGGTACAAATAAGCAATCAGGAAACAATCAATATTGATATAAATCGTAAGGATACAAGCAACAAGTTATAAGTGGGAGGAGATGGGTGATAGGAACAATGAGAAGACTAATAGTAATAGTAATGCAGCCTTAATGAATAGTTAGACAGTGGTGAGGGAATTATTTGTTTAGCAGAGTGATGGCGTTCAGGGAAAAACTGTTCTTGTGTCTAGTTGTCTTGGTGTGCAGTGCTCTATAGCGACGTTTTGAGGGTAGGAGGTTGAAACAGTTTATGTCCAGGATGCGAGAGGTCAGTAAATATTTTCACGGCCCTCTTTTTGACTCATGCAGTATACAGGTCCTCAATGGAAGGCAGGTTGGCAGTAATTGTTTTTTCTGCAGTTCTGATTATCCTCTGAAGTCTGTGTCTGTCTTGTTGGGTTGCAGAACCGAACCAGACAGTTGTAGAGGTGCAGACGACAGACTCAATAATTCTTCTGTAGAACTGTATCAGCAGCTCCTTGGGCAGTTTGAGCTTCCTGAGTTGGCGCAGAAAGAACATTCTTTGTTGTGCTTTTTTGATGACGTTTTTGATGTTACCATTTTAGGTCTTGAGATATGATAGAACCTAGAAATTTGAAGGTCTCTACTGTTGATACTGTGTTGTCTAGTATTGTAAGAGGTGGTAGAATGGGAGGATTTCTCCTAAAGTCTACCACCATTTCTACGGTTTTGAGTGTGTTCAGTTCCAGATTGTTCCGGTCGCACCACGAGGCTAGTTGTTCAACCTCCCGTCTGTATGCAGTTTCATTGTTGTCTCGAATGAGACCAATCACTGTTGTATCATCTGCAAACTTCAGTAGTTTAACAGTGTTTTTAATTGTGTTCCTATTTATTTATCAGTCAGTGGAGTTGTGTCGGCTGGATGGCCGTCCACCACAAGCCAAGCTGGGCCCTTCACCAAATAAACAGCACCCTTCTGCTCGAGCAAAAAGGATCTGCAAGATCTCAACAAGGACCTGCTCCTACCAGGCTGACAGCTTGATCTTGCTGCATTTTGCAGAATTTGCTCCTTGGGTTTAATATCAATCTAATGCTGGAATTGCAGGCGTAGGCTGCCCTCTCTTAGCTGTTACCTTCTGCATTTCCGCTCCCAGAATTTCCTGCTGACCTGAATTTAATTCCAGTGTCCACTTGAGAAGTTTGACCTCCAAAACAACTTCATGATCTGTCCCCAGGTCCTACAGGTCTTTCAAGAACTGACCCATCACCACCACAGTCAAGTCCATTCATTTGGCTTCTGCTCATCCTCTTGTTCTCCTTCCTTCAACCTTTCCCAGAGCTTTCTCCAAAGAGATGTGTCTTCTGTTGATTGATTGACTATATGCCATCACGTCACTGAACATATATAGAGTTTTTTCCCCCCAGGATGATCTGTCCCCAACCTGGTTCTACAGGAACAGACCCATCACCACCACAGTCAAGTCCCTTCATTTGGCTTCTGCTCATCCTTCTCCTTCCTTCCACCTTTCCCAGCATCAGAACAGAGGTGGGTCTTCTGTTGATTGACTGACTATATGCCATCAAGTCATTGTTGACTCTTAGTGAGAAGATACATAGGTTTCCCCCCCCAGGATGATCCAACCTGGTCCTACAAGTCTTTCAAGAGTGGACCCATCATCACCTCAACCAAGTCCAACCCCCTGGTTGTTGGTCATCCTCTTCTTCCTTCCTTCCACCATTAAGGACTCCAGAGAGCTGGCTGTTCACATCATGTGTCCAAAGTCAGAACATTTGATCCTGGTCATTGGTCATTTCTTTGAGTTGATGTGTGATCCATTGATTTGTTATCTTGGTTCTCCATAACCTATTCCCAGGAGTCTTCTCCATCGCCAACGTCCCAAAACATTCATGCTCTTCTTCTTCTCCTGCTTCTTCCAACTCCAATATTTAAGAATACCATTTACTACAACGATTTCACCCTCTTGAAGAGCCAGCTTCACCCCTGGAGTAAGAGGCTAAAAACCCACAGTAGGAACAAGTGCCTTTGTGTGAGTGTGGGTTACTGTGTTTGTGTGTGTAAGAGAGAGAGAGATTAGGTCTACTTTCAAAATTAAGCACGGGTGTTTTGTCACCCACTTGAAAGGAATCTAGTAAGCAAACAAAGTAAGGAGTTTCTAATGCAGAGCTAGGAGGGGATTATCACACCGCAGAGCAAACACGGCGTAAGGTGCAGCTCTACTGGCTGGAATGTTTTTCCATGTTCTTTCCCTTGCGGCTTTCGCCAAGGCCCCTTGGACTCTGAAGCAGGGGGGGGAAAAGTTGTGCTGGTTAATGAGCCAAGGAAACAAGTGAGGCACCGGCACAAAGGGGACATTTTAGTGAATTCCCACTGAATCGCTGGCCCTTGGCCAGGACCTCCACCCCATCGGAGCCGAGAGCAGAACTGGAGAAAAGGGGGCAAGCTGAAACTAGACGGGCCCAGGGATTCTCTCACTTTGCACCTGGGGCTCTGACGTGGGAAGGCCGCTTTGCCCCTTGAACAGAGAAACGGAGTTAGAAGGGACCTTGTAGGTCATCTAGTCCAACCCCCTGCCCAAGCAGGAGATCCTACACCATTTCTGGCAGATGGCAGTCCAGTCTCTTCTTGAAAGCCTCCAGTGATGAAGCTCCCACAATTTTTGAAGGCAACTTCTGTTCCATGGGTTGATTGCTCTCACTGTCAGAAAATTTCTCCTTATTTCCAGGTTGAATCTCTCCTTGGTCAGTTTCCATTCATTATTCCTTGTCTGGCCTTCAGGTGCTTTGGAAAATAGCTTGACCCCCTCCTCTCTGTGGCAGCCCCTCAAATATTGGAAGACTGCTCTCATGTCTCCCCTGGTCCTTCTCTTCACTAGACTAGCCATGCCCAGTTCCTGCAACTGTTCATCCTATATTTTAGCCTCCAGCCCCCCTCCCCAGGCCTCCCTAAGCTGGACTGGAGACCCAGAAATGCAACTTTGTAAGCTGGGAGTGACCCCAGGCCTATGTCTCTGAAAAGCTGATCAATGCAGCCAGCTGTTTGTGACTGAATGGGGTGGGGGTCAGCCCCCCCTCTAAGTCTCAATGGGGAAAGAAGATAGGAAGGGAACAGATTCTATGGGCAGCTCAGTTCCTAAGCGTGCAAAGAGAACGTGCAAAACACACATTGCCAGTCCAATTAAGACCCCATCTCTATCTCTATATTTATATATATATATATATTCTTCCTCCCTCCCTCCCTTCCCTTCTTTCAATAAATAAATAAAGATGTGGCCTCAATTGGACTGGCATGGTGTTTTGCAAAAACCCCTCCCAAATCTTTGTTAATGGAGACACCAAGGACCACCTCTAGATGTAGGTACCGATAGGTAATTTCTATTTTCTTCCATTTAGGTGGCTGCAAATTCCTCATTTTTTATGGGGAAGCCCAGATCTGCGATTCCATAAAATAAAGAGTTTCTTTTTGGTGGCTACCCATGACATTTTTTAAAATTGAGGTTTGCCCCCCCCCCACATTATTTTAAGATTTCTCCAAAGATTTCTAACTCGGGGAGGGATCTGGGATTGCTTTATTTGTCGCCCGTCAGGTATCCAAAGGACTCCGGGGCGGCTCACAACATAACAATTGTTCCTCGGTGAATTCTCCGTCTTGGCTCGCCGGCAGCTCTGTAATCGGATTTCTTTGGGGAGGGGGTCGAATTAAAGGCCCGGGAGATGAAGACCCGCGTCGCAGCTTTTGTCTGCTTCTCTCGCCCCCCGGGCAAGGAGGGATCCCCGCGGGACAGCTGGATCCCACCGCCTGGATTCCGGGGACCGTTTTCGGAGGTCTCAGCGTTTTGCGAAAGGCCAGCCCCACTCCCCGGGCTGGTGATGGCGACCCTCCCCTGCCAGCCAGGCCCCGGCTCCCTCCTGCCCCGCCTCCGGCCCCCGAAGCGCTGCCAACCGCGCGCGTCCACCAAGCCTGAACCATGAAACCGCCCCCCCTCCTCCCCTCCCGAGCAAGCCTCCCGTGCGCCTTATGTGCGCTTTCGCACATGACGTGCGCAAGGGAGGGACTCGCCACTGGCTCAACCTCTTCCGCGATTGGGTGGCCGTCCTTTTGTTAAGAGCCGAGCCTCCCCGCCATTGGATCGCGGGCAAAGTCAATAACTGCCCCCAAAAACGTGGGGGGGAGCGCAGAGAAAGCAGCAAGAGGCGGAGGACTCTTCCCCCCCCCAACCTTTCCTCCGGGAGCCCCGGGAGCGCGTGAAGCCCTTTCCCCCTCCCCTCTTTCCGGATTTCTCGCCCACCCACCCAATTGGTAACCTTTGCAAAAGCTCGGCCTCTGCAGCGCGAGAGCCTGGCCGGGCTTGGTTGGGGGTGGGGGGAGAGAGAGGAGGGGTCCTGCTGGCTTCTTTTTTATTTCCGAAGCATCTCAGCCAACTGGGCGGGGGGGGGGGGGCACGACAGAAGGAGGGGGCTGAGAAATCAAGGCGTTTCCCTTGCGCTGGACGCCGCCGCCGCCGCCCCCTCCCGGCGCTTTCCCTGCCCTTCCCCGCGTGGAGGGCCGGCCTGCTGAGCGGGGCCTGGCTGAGCGGTGCCCGGAGTCCGGAGCTGTTCCGTCCGGGGCGGCGCTGCTGAGCTGGAGCGGATCGCTGGCGTAGAGGAGCCGCATCCCGCGGGGGATCTTGCTGGCTGCCTTCCTTGGCCGCGCCATCCCCGCCCGCCCGCCTTCGGCTTGAGCCCTGGATTGGCTTCCTCCGGCTGGGGCAGCCGCAGCATGGATGGCCCGCGGGCCTTGGGCGGGCTGGAGCCGCAGCTGTCTGCCGAGAGCAGCCGGGCAGCCCCGGCCGGCCGGCGCGGCGTGGGAGCCTCGGGCCGGCGCGTGGATTGAGCGGCCTCGCGCGGGAGCCTCCGCTTCCTCCCGCTGGGCCCACCTGCCCTGGCAGCTGGAGGCTCGCCCTCCTCCGGCTCATCCCTCCCGGCTGGAGCCACGGACCGGGAGCAGCTGCGAGACCCCGACCCAGGACCAGCTCGCCCGCCGCGCCCCCGTTTGGCTGCTGGGGACCCCGACCCGTGGGATGCGGCCCGGTGGGGGCATCTGGAGGGCTGCGGATCGGTGGCAGAGAGAGGCCCGCGGCGGAGGCCAGGCTTAGCGGGAGGACTGCTCGCTTTCCCCGCGACCTTCTCGGACACCCGTGCGCGGGGCTGGAGATCCGCGCGAGCTGGGCCCTGCCTGCCCTCCTTTTGCTGAACGGCTGAGGGGGGAGCAGCGGCGCTTGGAAGGGCGATTTTTCTGCGCCTCCCCCGCCTCCCCCCCCCCCACATACACGCCATGGCTGCGAAAGAAAATCCCTGCCGGAAATTTCAGGCGAACATTTTTAATAAAAGCAAGTGTCAGAATTGCTTCAAGCCTCGGGAGTCGCACCTGCTGAACGATGAAGATTTGAACCAGGTAAGGCCTCCTTGGGGAGGGGCAGGAGTTCTGACCGGAGGGGGGGAGCGCCTGTCCCGGCTCTTGCAGGGCTCGAACCTTCGGGAGAAGCGAGGAAGCGAGCCAGGAGGCCCGGCCGGTGGGCTGTGGTTTCCGGGGGGGGGGGGGGAGAGGTTGATGCCCAGAATCAAAGCAACTTTGCAAATCCCAGATTGGGGCAGAAGAAAAAAGTCCCCCGAGTTCCTAGGCCTCGAAAGAGATACTTTTGGTTTACTTTCCCTTCGGTTTGTTTTGACCTCCCTTGTTACTTTCTATCCTTCCTCCCCCTCCTCCCTCTCCTCCCTCCCCACGGGACAAAAGCCGCCAGCAGGCCCAGACCTCGATTGTAAACTCAACCTGCCAGCGAGACGGGCTCTTTTCTCTCGCCCTCCCTCCCTTTCCCCTTGAGGGCTAGAATCTTGAAGCGCCCAAGGCCTCGCATTTCAAAGCCTTGGATCCGCCATATGAAAGGCAGCGTCAGGCGCCTTGCAAAGGATTAATGCGGCTTCCAGCCCCCGCCCCCTCCCCCCTTCCCCCCTCCCGGTTAGGTAACTTGGCTGTAAACGGTCCGCCGCCTTTCAAAGTGGGGTTCTCGCCATTGGGGTGCATGCATATACTTATATATATATATTGCGTTTGCACTCCTTCGGCCCCCCCGTGCATTGCACGGCTGTTTATAAATACGGAGGAGCGGGGAGCGCGTGTGAATGTGCAGATGGGCGCCCCGGTTTCCCCGCGTGGCTGGTTCCTCCCTGCGCCGCTTCTAAGGTCTCTGCTCGCAATCCTAGGGGGGGAGGAGGGGGGAAAGAGGTCGCTGCCTGCTTGGTGCTGCCCCCTCCTTCACCCCCCCACCTCCTTCGCCATCTGCGAGCTAATATGGAAAATATGCACGCGAGTGTGTGTGGGGAGGGGCGCGTGTAAAGCGATAAAGGGGTTGGCGAAGGGGTCAGGTTGGCTTTGAACCTCCTTCTCGTTTGAGGCCTTCGATTGGTGTTACTGCCCCCCCCCTTTTTAAAAAAAACCAGGGGGTGAAATCTCTGGTGTGAAAATGCCTGAATTGTTTGCATGTTCCAGTCCATCTGCTTCCAGAAAGGGGGGGGGGAGAAACACAATTGTGTGGGCCCTGCCCAGCCTGAAAGAGTGTGTTTGTGTCTTGTGTTCTGTTCACAAACAAAGATAATTGTTCCCTGCCCCACTGCTTTGGAAGGGGAAGCGGTGAGCTGCTGAGATAGGCTAAGGGGGCTTCCAGTGTGGGACTCTCCAGCTGTATGGGACTACAAGCACCATAATTCCCCACTGCATTCCTTTGGAGAGGAAGGCTGGAGGGGAGGGAAGAGCACCTTTTCCTCACCTTAAAGAGCCTGGCGCTTGAATGCTGGGGTGTGACTCTGGATGTGACCCAAATCCCTGTAGATAGAAAAGAGGGCCGAAAGGCTCAAGGGTCCCCTTACCTTGAGCTGCTAGCTGTCAGGATGCAGGGCTGTGTGAGACAACTGTAGGGAGAAGTCCTCCCGGCATCAATCAATCAGAATAGAATTGGAAGGGACCTTGGAGGTCTTCTAGTCCAGCCCCCTGCTCAAGCAGGAGAGCCTATCATTTCAGATAAGTGACTGTCCAGTTTCTTCTTAAAAGCCTCCAGTGATGGAGCACCCACAACTTCTGGTGGCAAGTTGTTCCACTGGTTGATTGTCCTCACTGTTAGGAAGTTTCTCCTTAATTCTAGGTTGCTTCTCTCCTTGAATAGTTTCCATCTGTTGTTTCATGTCTTGCCTTCCTGTGCTTTGGAGAATAAGTTGACCCCCTCCTCTTTGGGGCAGCCCCTTAGATATTGGAAGACGGCTTTCATGTCACCCCCAGTCCTTCTTGTCTCTAGGCTAGCCAAACCAAAATCCTGCGATCATTCTTCCTATGTTTTAGTCTCCAGGCCTTTAATCACACACCTGCTTTGTGTGCAGGTTAATCCGTGGCCTGGACTAGCCCTTTCTGATGGGGGCTGCTTTATTGGGGAGGGGGAGTATTCACCACTTGCAAAAGGCCATTTCTGGTTTTGTTTGGCCCAGGCCCCCATGGAGAACCTTTTGTCTTTTTAAAGTTACACAGGGAAAAATTATGGGATATTTTTTTTCTAAAAAGGTCTCTGTAGGCCTGGTTTTCTTGGACCAGCGTTGGTTTCCCTCCAGACATGCTGGACTACAACTCCTATGATCCACCAACAGCACTGAAGGCTTGTATCGGCCTGTCCACAGCCAGCTGGAGAACCCACCTGGAGAATCTACTACAGTATGTAACCGTTCCTTGCTGTAGTGCTAACCAGAGGCATACTGCCCCTGCATGTGGAGGCTCCATTTGGCCTGATCACATTGCTTAGGCTTAGGGCCTTCTAGGGCTGTTGCTGCTTTCAGCTGACCCTCCTGGGAGTGGATCATGAAACAGACAGGGGGATCTTGTGTCCTGGTTCAGTTGACCTCATAATAATAATAAGAAGAAGAACGGGGTAATGTCTAGACGGAAGGAAGGAACGAGGAGTTCTGCAAATCCACATCTGATGCCGGGGAATTTGGCTTGCGTAACTTGCGGTGAAAGGCTGCCTGGTCCAGATAGCTCGAAGATAAGAAATGGAGAAATGCGATGGAGAAATGCATTGGCAGAGCGGGCTCGGTGGAGCCTCCATGCGCAAGGGCAGTCTGCCTGCTTGGGTCGAAGTTGGGGAAGAGATTCTCGCTCTGTGCGTCTTCTGTTTCTCCACAAGGACGCCTGCCGTGCGATCATTCCTCGATGTGCGAGGCGTTCTCAGCAACCGACGTAGTTATCATAGCCGACGTGATTACAGGTAGTCCTTGACTTACGACCAAAGTTGAGCCCAAAATGTCTGCTGTTAAGCGAGACACTGGTTATGTGACTTTTACCCCGTTTTACGACCTTCCTTGACGCGGTGAAGTGAATCCTTGCGTTTGTTAAGTTAGGGAACCCGGTCGTTATGTGAATCTGGCTTCCTCCACTGACTTGGCTTGTCAGAAGGTCACAAAAGGGGAAATCACGCAATCCGGTGACACCGCAACCGTCATAAATATGAGTCAGTTTGCCAAGCACCCAAATGTTGATCCCTTGGCCACGGGGATGCCGCAACGGCTGTGAAATTACGGCCATAAGTCACTTTTTTCAGCACTGTTGTAATGTTGGAACAGTCACTAAACGAGCTGTTGTAAGTCAATGACTTACCTGTATTGCTTTCAATATTTTTCACAAGATGCTCGGAGCCTTTGTCTCCCAAGTCAACAGTCTCTGTACATAAGAGTTGGGTGTCCGACTCTTGAACGAGGTCAAACAAGCATCTTTGCCTGCCCCCCAAGAGTTAATTTTAATTCTGTGGAGGATTTGCCAATTGAGAAACATCTTCCCCCCCCCCCATGAGAAATGATGGGGTGTTTCTGGATCTGATCTGGGAGAAAGATTTAATCCAGTTCTGTTTGGGCACCTGCTTTTTTTGGGGGGGGAAGGCAAGGTCGGGGGCGGGAGATCTGGGTTCTTTTGGCCGTTGCAGATGAGTAGATGGGCTCAAAATCCAATTTATTCTGCTTCAGAGTCGTGTGGCAATGAGCTGGGTGACATATAAATTTAATAAATAATGAAATAAAGGGAGATGCTTTTGTAAACCGCCTGGAGCGCCTACAGGAAAGAAGGCTGTCGATCTAAAACAAATATTCAGTGTTTCCTTGGTATCTTCCTTGCCTTGTGGGATCATAAGCCAGGGGTCTCCGCCCTTGGCCATTTTAAGACTTGTGGACTTCAACTCCCAGAGTTCCCTAGCCGGCTGGGGAATTCTGGGAGTTGAAGTCCACAAGTCTTAAAAGTGGCCAAGGATGCAGTTCCCTGCAATAAATATACTAGCCCAAGGATTTTAACACCTCTCCTTGCTTTTAGGACAAAACAAAAAACCCAAACCCAAACTTCCTCCTGGATTGGTTCATTTTGCAGCTTCCGATTAGGAAAGTCGAGGTCAGCGAGAAAGCATGTCCTGGGCATCGCTTTGTTTTTCTGTTTGGGGTTTTGGAAAGAAGGTTATCAGTCCTTGGCTGGCAGAACTTTTCTGGGAGTTTTTTTGCTTTTTATTTTTCACTGCCAAGATATTTGCATGCAATTAAACAACAGCATTAACAGCAGCGGTGCGTGACCAAATTTGGTGGAAAAATCGGATTTTCAAGCCTGACGTTTTTGTTTTGTAAAAAAAAGGGGGGGAAAGGCTTTTGGTAGGTCAAGACCGCAGAGGTTGGTATATTTTGTGGTTCTTGGGGGACTTAATGTAAGAAAAGGAAATAACAACATCATCAACAGCAATCATCATTCCGGATAAGAGAATCCACATTAGTCTGAAAAGAAGGAGAGACATTTTATTTGAGTTGATGGGGAAATTTTTATTGGGAGCCTCTTGAGCAGAGGTCCCCAAACTTGGCAACTTTAAGACTTGTGGACTTCAATTCACAATTCAATAGCACAATCCAGCTATGCTGGCTGGAGAATTCTGGGAGTTGAAGTCCACAAGTCTTAAAGTTGCCAAGTTTGGGGACCTCTGAGAATAGATTTCCGAACCTTACTTTTAGCTTGGATATTTCCCCCACATCTTAAAGGGTGGAAAGTGCATTTCTTGTCATTTTCAAGATTTCTTCGACGTGATTTCTGCTTACCCACAGAGTTTGAGGTGTTTGTGCACAGCAGTGATTGCTAATTTCTTTCCCTCTGCTTTGTGTGTAAACACTTGGTGCGACTAGTGCATAGAAAGGTGTTCTTTTATTTATATTTATTGATATCATCATCATTTTAGTCATTGTCCACTGCAGGATGAAGGCCTCTTGGGCATGCTTCCAACCCATACAGTCCTGAGCTTACTTTTGCCAATTGGGCCCACCATACTTGCTGATGTGGTCCCTCCATCTTGTTTTAGCTCTCTTTGTGGATGCTTTTGATCCAGTGGGATCCATTCTACGGCTGCCTTGGTCCACCTGCCCTCCGTTCTTCTTGCTGTGTGACCAGCCCATTTCTATTTCAATTCTTTTCCTCTCTTGATGGCGTCGTATATTTTTGTTTGTTCTTCTCATCCAGGTGTGCGCCTTCCTATCTTGTCTTATGATGTGTCTTTCTGTGGCTCTTTGCGTCCCTCGTTGCTTTTGTACCAATTGTGCGGTTAGTGTCCATGTTTCACCGGTATAGTTCAGAGCAGGGAGCACCTAAAAGTGGGCTTTGAGCAGGGAGAGCATTTCAAAATCTCGAAGCCTCCTGTGAGAAGACCCTGTTAGTTATTTTGGTGACCGACTGCAGGCCTACCATCTTTTTATATAGCATGCTTAATTCATTGTGGAAGAGCAGCCGACGCATGAGATAGAAGAGCCATGGTGGCGCCATGGTTAGAATGCAGTATTGCAAGCAAACTCTGCCCATTGTCAGCAGTTTGATCCTGACCTGCTCCAGGTTGACTCAGCCTTCCATCCTTCCGAGGTCGGTAAAATGAGGACCCAGATTGTTGGGGACAAGGGGCTGACTCTGTAAACCGCTTAGAGAGGGCAGTAAAGCACTGTGAAGCGGTATATGTGTCTTAAGTGCTATTGCTATAAATTGAGTGAGTTCTGGGTTACAATCCTGCTTTTCCTGTGTCTTGAAAATACAGGTGGGGAGATGAATTCTTAAACTCTAGTGTAAAAAAAAATGACCTATCTTAAAAACAGCCGTCTGAACTGAAGACTGGAAACTGAACTGAAGACTGGAAAAACCTATAATTGATATAAAGTGCTAAGTCATTATACAAATGCTGTTGCCAAAATTTAAAAATAATCAAAGTTATTGAGTATATTCTGGCTGGTAAATATGTAAGTGAAACATCACACAGAATTAATCTGGAGAACGCAAAAATCCCTCCCAGATTCTCCAGCCACTCTCAGGAAAAGAAGCCGAATATGGACGCTAAGGTTTTAAACAGAAAGCTGCCCTCTTGTGTATTGAGGACTAGCAGCTTGTATTTAAATGCTTCCCTTGCACGTGCCTGGCGCGGTGTCTTTGGTTTTGGAAATAAACAGGGGAGCTATTTCATAGGTCCTTCAGTGTGCCCGTACAGTGTTCGGCAACACAGGAAACGTTAGTGTGCACCTGAGCATATAGCGAAAATCTTTGTGCGAAAGGCCAAGAGAACGGGTGACTCACAAAGCCAACCAGGTACCCAACACCACACAGGTGAGGCCGACAAATACCTGTTGACCACAGTGTGTACCCAGGATTATTCTGCTGCTCTTTAAAGGAAATGGTCCAGTTCATGGTTGATGTGATGCGACAGTGTGTCTTTGAGAAAGGACTGCCAAGGGTTAGGAAGTTGTGGTATGGTGCCCAACAGCAAAAGAGGCGTTTCTCCTTCTCTTTCTCCTTCTCCTTCTCTTCTTTCTCTTCCTTCCTCTCAATAGCAAAAGCTTCCTTCCTTCCTTCCTTCCTTCCTTCCTTCCTTCCTTCCTTCCTTCCTTCCTTCCTTCCTTCCTTCCTTCCTTGCTTGCTTGCTTGCTTGCTTGCTTGCTTGCTTACTTACTTACTTACTTACTTACTTACTAACAAAAGAGGCCTCTATCCATCCACCCATGACTGCAGTTGCAACCATTCTGAAAATGAGGACAAAGGCAAAGTAGCTCATGTAGAAAGCCAATTTAGGTAATCTAAACAGATTGTTTTTTGCAGGAAGAAAAGGTGGATCAGAGCTGAGATCCCTCCTCTGGAGGAATTCGTTCCAATGTTGGGTCCTACCAGCATCCACCACCTTTTGAGTTGGTAGCAAAGGCCTCTTGATGAGGGTGTCCTCCTTTGCAGGGGTCTCTGGGACCCCCTGAAAAGATCTGTAGCCTGTTCACAAAACTCCCCCTGTCTATTGCAAAGCAATTTCTGGAAAGAGAGAATTTTACTGTCAAAGATGGAGGTGAGATCTTTGCTAACGAGATTACTCCTACGCTAACCTTCTACGTGGTAATCAAGAGCTTGGCTCTAATCTGAGCATAATCTGATCCAGGCTTCTTTTAAAGTTCTTTAGAATTTAATGGGTTTTCTTTCTTATATCTACATCTGGCTAGCTTTTTGGTGTAGCTGGGCATGCAAACTGCAGGAAGACCCTTTAAAGCAGGGGTCTCCAACCTTGACGACTTTAAGACTTCTGGACTTCAATTCCCAGAATTCTGGGAGTTGAAGTCCACAGGTCTTAAAGTTCCCAAGGTTGGAGACCCCTTTTTTAAAGTGAGTTTCGGGAGATGGCAAGGCAGAGCCCAGATCAGTTCTGGTTGCTACCTTTTTTGGGAAAGGTTTTGCTGTTATTGTTTTGCGTTTGCACCCAAGTCTTCTGCTCCTTTCCCTTTAAAGCAGTATTTTTCAAACTTGCTCACGTTCAGATGGGTGGGCTTCCAACTCCCAGAATTGAAGTCCATCCGTCTGAACGTGGCCAAGTTTGAAAAAATATTGCTTTAAATAAACAGATCCTGGAAAGACATGCAGGTTAGTTTTGGATGGCTGTTGAATTCTTAAATCCATGGTCGGCAGCTTCATAGTGCAAAAATCCGAGTGCTGATGGGCTAATCGTGGAGATTAAAATGAGTTGTTGTTTTTTAAACTAAATGTCAGATGTCTTTCCAGCGTTTGCTGTGGCAACCAGCAAGCTTCGAGACTGCCTTTTTTCCCCCTTTTTTTGCAAAAGGAGGAAGGAGACATCATCTCTGGATTGGATGGGCAAGGAATTTTTTTACAAGGGGAATGACGTCTTGGCATTTTCAGGGCTCGAGAAAAGCTGGGTTGGATTCTGTAAGGCTGGTTTTTAAACCCTGAATCCTGATTCCCTTGGCTCAGTTTGTACATTAGACTTGCTTTAGCCACAGTTCTGAGAATTAATAAAACCCAGGCCTGTCGCACTCTTAAGCGTATAACGCAGATTGCCTGTTGTGCAAACGTTGTGTCGGTAGATGAACACGTCCAGCAGTTGGTGAAGGGAAGAGTTATTCCCTTCTGTTAATCCTTAGCAAAAGCACCGGTTTCACTGAGAAACAGACGGAGCGATGTGTGGCAGTGGGACCAGGGTTTTGTGTTGTTGTGTTGTGGCAGGCAGATCAAATGCAGCTCAAGCTTGCACCCTTTGGAGACAGCCTGTGTCATTTTAGGAAGATCAGAGCAGGAAGAACCTACTTCCTACTTTAATTCGAGAGGCAGTGATGTATACATTTCATTTTATTTTTGAAGGCTTTTTCCATTCAGGATGCTTTGGGCCAAAATGCTTTGTTGTGATTTTGTTTGAGATGTGCCATTCAGGAAACCAGGGAAGATAATTTTTCATTTCTGTTTTTTTCTTCTCTTACAATTTTTCCTCCCTCTCTCCCTCCCTCTTTCTCCTTCCTTCCTTTCTTCTACCTAGTTTCCTTCCTTCCTTCCCATCTTTCCTCCTTCCCTCCTTCCTCCCTTTCTTCTACCTCGTTTCCTCCCTCCCTCCCTCCCTTCTTTTGTCTTTCCTTCCTTCCTCCTTCTCTCTTTCTTCCTCCTTCCTTTCTTCTACCTACAGTAGTTCCTTCCCTCCCTCCCTCCCTTCCTTCCTTCTTCTGTCTTTCCTCCTTCCCTTTCCTCTTTCTTCTTCCTTCCTTTCTTCTACCTAGTTTCCTTCCTTCCTTCCTTCCTTCCTTCCTTCCTTCCTTCCTTCCTTCCTTCCTTCCTTCCTTCCTTCCTTCCTTCCTTCCTTCGCAAGAAAACTCAGGCAGACCCAAATCTGTTTTTGTGCCACCCCCAAAGCTTTCCCCCCACCCCCGCAGGCTTCTTCAACTCCTTCTCTGGCCCCGAACGAGCATTTTTCCCTTTGACTGATGGGAATCTGGCGAGCGTGTTGGGACGGGTCAGCCTCCGGGGGAATTCTTCTCCTCTAAGCTTTGAAACATTTTCCCAGGCTTCCCCTTGTTTCTTAAAGCCTTTGACACTTTGATTAGCAGTAAACCAGGAAGGTTTTGTTTTTTTTCTCCTTCCTTTTTTCCTTTAAATAAAAAAAAAAAATCTGCAGTTGCTGAGAGTTTTAGGAAAGCAGCGAGACAGGATTTAAATAGGATAAGCCCTGGCGGGATCTTCAGAAGGTGGGATCAGGGTGTACCAGCGTCTTGTATTTCATGGCAAAGCTGTTTATAAACAAGTGTTGACATTTTGGATCAACTGCAATATCAATGGCAAGGTTCCTGGGGTTGGGGGGAGCTGTCCTAATTCTCCCCCCCCCCCCCCGTATTGTCAGAGCGGCCTGCCTTGCAAACAGCCCCTCGCCTGGAGCGAGTGGGAATTTCACCCAAGGGAGACCAGGACGTGAATGTAAATAGATGGAAGTCGAAAGGGGGAAAAAATCAGCCTGGACTTCTGCAAAATAAATTTATGACGGCACGAGCTTTTGAAATTTGCAGTTTTAATATCCTGAGTCAGACCCTAGATTTATTATTATTACTGCATAGTTTATTCTGACCTGTGCTACCTTTTCAAGGAAGGTTTGTTTATTAATTGGGTTGTGCAACAGCCTGCATACCGGCCTTGTGCACTCAAATGCCATTTTTCCTAGCCGGCGTATAATTGGGGAAGTGATTCTTGTCTCTCCCTATACAATTTGGTGGTAGACTCCTCTTGAGAGTGGAGGTTTTCCTTCCTGTTGATGTTTTCCTTCCTGTTTTAATGAGGTTTTTGTTTGTTTGTGTTTACTGAGAATTTTACATAAAGCAAAATCAAATCTAAAGCGGGGGGGGGGGGGAGAAAAGAAGTTGCAAGGAAACTAAAATAGATGAGAAAGAAACTTAACTATAATGATTTCCGAAGTTCTCTTCAACAGATAATTTCAATCCTATAATCCCAGCTCCCTCTTAGATGTTACAGAAATCCCTTCAACGCCTGCCTTAGTCCACTTTTTTTAAAAAAATCCTCAAACCAGTAAATCATCACCTCATTTTTTTTTGCTTCTTTCATCAAAAAATACATATAAGGTTTCCGGGTTTTGAAAAAAGTTGTTGATAATTTGTTCATTGATTGCTAACGTTTCTCTGTTGCTATGCTCTCAATGCATCAGTTTAAGGTGATGAGAAAGAGATTTAAGGAAAAGAGAAAGAAAGAAAGAAAGAAAGAAAGAAAGAAAGAAAGAAAGAAAGAAAGAAAGAAAGAAAGAAAGAAAGAAAGAAGAAAAAAAAGAGGAAGGAAAGGAAGAAGGAAGAGAAAAGAAAAAGGAAGGAAGGAAGGAAGGAAGGAAGGAAGGAAGGAAGGAAGGAAGGAAGGAAGGAAGGAACAAACGAACCTCCATGTAGGAAGAATGTAACTTTATCTCTGTTTGTTGGTGGAGGGCACTATAAACATTAAAACCTGGTTTAATCCAGCGGTGAAATCTACTTACCTTCTGTACTGGTTCGGAAGCGCGCTTCGCTCGCCCACGTGCCACTGTCATGCATGCTTTTTCACTCTCTGCGCATGCGCAGAGGGTTAAAAAAGAAAATGGCAACATTCAGGCGGGTGGGCGGAGCCTTGCGTTGCCGCCGCTACCGGTTCTCCGGACCGAACCAGTAGCATTTCACCCCTGGTTTAATCCCTTTGTACTGAAGGACTAGGGATGACATGATAGCAGTCTTCCAGTATTTGAGGGGGTCAAGCTATTCTCCAAAGCACCTGAAGGCAGGACAAGAAGCAATGGATGGAAACGAATGAAGGAGAGAATCAACCTAGAACTAAGGAATTTCCTAACAGTAAGGACAATCAACCAGTGGTACAGCTTCCCTCCAGAAGTTGCAGTGCTCTATCCCTGAAGGGTTTTAAGAAGAGATGGGACAGCCACCTGTCTGAAACAATATAGGGTCTCCTGCTTGAACAGGGGGTTGGACTAGAAGACCTCCAAGGTCCCTTCCCACTCTGTTATCCCCTTTTCTCAGCTATGGGGAGAGGAGACCAGGCAGCCCCACCATGCTGCTGTGTTCAGAAAGGGTGCGGCAGCCGTGAGCCACCGAGGGTGTGGGGCAGGTAAAGCTACGCGCAGTGGTGTGGGTGGGGATCCAGGTGCTGTGACGGAAGGAAGGCGGCACCTCCACCCAGCAGAAAGGAGACGGGCCCTGGGGAGTGGGGAGCAGACGACCATGAGTCGAGGGAAGTTCGGACGGATCAGGAGCACCTGGAAGGCGCTGGAGGAAGCCGGCTTCGAGATCCAGGTTTGCTCAGATTCCGAAAGGGGTGTGTGTGTGTGAGTGTGTGTGGAATTGTAAACCGGAGCACCTGGTTGGAAGGGGGTGAGGGGCCTTGGAAGGGGATCCCAGCGGCGCTTCGAGGGAGCCAGAAAGGGTCCTCAAATGTTATTGATTGATTTCAAGGAAGGCAATTCTTTTTAAAGCAAGCACTTCCTGAAGAGGTTTGCAAGTTTGCGCCCTTCCTTGTATATAATAAGCTCATACATGTATGCTTATTTGAATGGCAAATTTCGCTGAACTTGTCTGAATCGGCGTTGCTGGTTTCTGAATGCTGCCATTATCATCTTTATCCAAAAGGATCAGGGTTTGCGGGCACAAGCCAAGGTCTGCAATGGCCACTAAGTGAGTTTGCCCTTAGTCCTCTGCTAGCCTAATTATTATTATTATTATTATTAAATTAGGAATAATTCCTGCCTTCTTCTTGTCTTCTTGAGATTTTAGTAGCGCAAGGCAAGTTGTGATGAAAAGGAAGGCCTAATGGGACATTGAATTTGGGAACACACTAGCAAATTTAAGCCCCCCCCCAAAAAAAATATCTTGCAGATTTGCAGACATCGATTTCCCTCCTATGGGCTCCTGGGTGGGGCAGTGAATTATGAGGAGTGGCATTTTTCTGGGCCCCTTGAAAATCTTTGCATTCTTTTTCTGCCTTACAACATTACCCACCTCTTAAAAATAAAAAAATTGGTCACCACCTACTCAACTGCATACTTTTCCAAATGTACTTTCATTATTCATGAGGTCTAGCATACCGAAATTAAATCTATCCACCTGGTTGTTAAGGCTCTGCTGTTTTGTATAATTAAGCAGGGCCAGCCTGCTGCAGTGTAAAATAAATTTAAAGGGCATTACGTGAAGAGGACTAGAAACTTTGGAAGTGAGAGGAACAGCAAAGCAAGCAGACATTTCGGCGCTCGCTTAGATATTCATGAGGTCTAGTTTGCTTTTCTGATAGATAGATTAAAAAAATGCTGCTAGTTAATCCAGTATCTAAAGGGAAATCTGTGATTTTGCAGGAGGAAAATGGGACTGAAATAACCAGGTCAAGTTTGTGTTTGTTTAACCATGTTGTGGGAATCCTTTCGACTCCGCTCCCAACAGTCTCTTCTCTGCGAAGAAGGCCTGTTCATTTTACCCACTTAACTAAAATTAAGCAAGCATAAATTTGCAGAGAATATTGGGGTGGGTGTGTCGCGTCGGCTGGGCCCAAGAAGAGCGAACAAACCAGGATAGACAGGTTATAAGGAGAAAGGAATGCATGCCTGCGCAGAGAAGCCAGAAACACTTTTGATAACCAATTGTGAGTTCCGGATTGTGTGTTTTAAAACAACGCAAGCCTGCGATTTCCTCCTTTCAACCAGGGTGGAGCGTTGACAGATTCCCTTCTCTTTATCTGGAGGGAGATAGTTGTAGGTCTGTGTGTAGCATCTTGCAACATCCTTGGACTTGGAGAACAGGTTTAAGGGAGGATTCCTTGAATTGGCTCAGGATATTTTTGTTTTTAAATAGAGGAACTGGTTTTTATTTGGCTGGTTCTTTCTTCAAATAAACAAACCCTGTTTTGACTTCAGGTTTTCAGAGTTTTGTTTTTTTTAAACAACAACAAGAACAACAACCAAACAGCCCATCTTGGTAATTTTTTGTTTGTTTGTTTTGGTTTTGATTACTAATCCAGAGCTAGCAAGAGGCTATTTCTGCTCCAAGGTATTTGCAGGTTTATTTTAGACCTGTAAACCCAGCAGACAAGAGGGAACATCCAGAGCTTCAAAAATAAAATCTCCTTCACAATGAATTCCGTTTTTGGAAGAAGGGAACAAATTTAGACCTTGTTACCTTAGGTGGCTCAGTGGCTAAGACACTGAGCTTGTTGATCAGAAAGGTCGGCAGTTCGGCGGTTCGAATCCCTAGTATAGGTCTCCTGCGCGAGCAGGGGGTTGGACTAGATGACCTCCAAGGTCCCTTCCAACTCTGTTACTGTTACCCCTTGTGTTTAAGGAAAGAAGCCAATTTTTATTTACTTATTTGGGTTTTGTAGCTGCCCAGTTCAACAAGTGATTCTGATAAATTGCTGTGTTGTTGTTTTCTCTGCTTTTCTGTGGATGTATGAAATAAAATAAAAATGTATTTTAAAAAACCCCTGGTGCTCTATAAGTTGCTTTTTAATGCAGCCACGCCTCTCCGAAGGGGCTTGTTGCAAAGATGCAGTATTGCACTTCAGTTGTGTGTCTGTTGTGGATGTTAACTCAGTTCAATTTCACTGTTTGCTGCTGTTGTCTTCCAAAGCTTCATTCATAAATCAGTCCTGTTCAAGAGGACCACTTAACTGAAAGAGGCACAATATCACACACAGTACTGGGGAGGTGTGTGTGTGTGTGTGTGTGTGTGTGTGTGTGTAGAGCTATTTAGCAACCATTCACAGCTATGACACTGATGAAAAAGTCACATTGTAACCCATCCTCACATTTACGCCCTTCGCAGGCCTTTAAAGCAAAGAAATGCTTAAGTCAAGAGTTATAAGCGTTGCTGTAATTCCACTTAGCGACTGCTTCATTTAATGACCATCTTGTTGGTTCCAACTGTGCATGCCAAACGAGAAGTGTCCGGCCAGATTTCTTAACTAGCCCTTCCAGTGCTATTAACTGCATCACGGAGTAAATGGTTGGAAATTGTGCCCTTTAAAAACAAATCAAAATTATATTTTTCTCCTTCTGTTCTCAGGCCAAGCCTATTTATGGTGGATGGCTTTTACTAGCTCCAGAGGGCACGGATTTCGACAACCCTGTGCATCGCTCTCGGGTAAGGACTGCTCCTTCCTCCTTGCTGGGCTAGGAAGGGCAGTGAGTTCAGATTTTTAATTTTTATTTATCTATTATTAAATGTATATGCCATCCATCTCGCTATCCGGATGGCATCCCGGAGGGGATCTGGTTTTCGCAGTGCTCAAATAATTGTGGGGATTCGATCTTAGCACATGACCCTCAGTTTTCTTCGTGCTGGGCCCTCTTTCCAGAATCGGGGGTCTCCATAAAGTTGGGTATGCAAACTCCTTGGAGCCCTTGCGTTGGGGGGAAGGCCAGTACCTGTACCCCGAAATTGGTTGTACCAGGAAAAGCTTCCATTATTTTTACCTATCTCTCCTTTTCCTTGACATTTACAATTCATCCATTTGATACTGTTCACATAGCTCTCTGCAGTATCCTTTTTCCATTGCATTAAAAAGGGCAGCAACTTTTGAACGGCTGGGGCCTCACAACAAACATTTGGAGGTCCCTTTGTGTTCTTAAGGTTGCAGGTGTTATTCCTCTGTTGTGCAGAAATGGGAGGAATAAAAGTTAACCTGGAGAGGAGAAGGAAAACGAAACAGCTCCTTCACCCCAAATCTGGATGGACGCCGAATTCCACCAATTCTATTTTTTTTGCAGTTTTTTTTACACACATACAAACAAACAAACAATTTCTCTGAACAGAGTATTGACCAAGTCAAAAAATTTATACAGCTTATAACATCCCCAAACACAGTTTATGTATTTCAATTTCTGCCATAATATTCTTTCTCTATTTTTTTCCCTTCTCCTACTTCTTTTCTAATATTTAAACAATATCACCATTTGCCCTAACCCCCAACCTTTCTTATTCCCTTTTTCAAATGAAAACCCTTTAATTTAAAACGATCCTTTCCATCCTTAATTCCTAGTTCCTTATTATAATTCAATATTTTATCAGATGGACCAACTTATCATTTCTTATTTACCATTTTATCACAAAAAAAAATATTCTCTTTACTTTTGTTTTTCAAATCTCCTTCAATAATCAAATAGTTGATAGTTTGATAGTTGAAAAAGGAGATGTGGAAAACAAACTTAAAGAAATTTATTGTTTTTGAAGATAAATGGAAAAGGTGTTGAAAAGTAAATGGGAAATTATGATATTATTATAATTGACTTTTTATTATTATTTATTTATTTATTTATTTATTATTTGTTCTTCTATGCCGCCCTACTCCCGAGGGACTCAGGACTTTGATTATCGAATTCCACCAATTCTGAAAGACCCCCCCCTCAACAGACTGGGGAGACCCCATTTAAAAACTGGATTGTTGGAGCCTTCGGTTCTCCAGGGTTTTAACCACATGACCTCTTTTCTTCTCCCCTTTTAAAGAAATGGCAACGCCGCTTCTTCATCCTTTACGAACATGGTCTCCTCCGGTACGCCTTGGACGAGATGGTGAGTCCACTTTTTTTGATTTTGAAATCGGGCAATTTCTTCTCATTTAATACTCACGGCGGGCTTGTGTTGAGGCGAGTGCTTCGAAGGTCACAAGTGGTAGTCGGTCAGGGTTTGAGCAGTGTTGATTGAACTTGGCTGCTTTAAGCTGTGTGTGGACTTCGACCCCCCCTGTGTGGACTTCGGTTCCTGGTGAAGGACACTCTTGGATTGGCAAAAGAGCTTCTCTTTGATGGATTGTGTAGTACACTCCGCGTCTACTCTTGTTCTTCTTAATCGAGCATTAATCCCAGGAGAGGTAACTTCAACAACGGAGTTGCCCGTTGAGTAAAACTATCTGGAATTGAGTTCCCATAGTCAGGGGCCAGGTGGTGTAGGCCTTCTCCTACTGAAGAATTATTGTAGAATTATTCTGTAGGCCTTCAGTAGGAGTTTGTGTTTTGGCACGGTCCCTAATGACGTTGGCTGTAGTGGTGAAGTTATATTTCCTATGTAAGGATGAAGAAACAACTGGTAAGAAGCTGCTCTAGATTAATAGCTGGAGAAAAGAGCATGCGATTTATCATGGTTGTCATTTCCAAAAGTCAGAGAGATACTTTCTGGGACAGATGTGGGAATCTGGAGTTTCTGGTTTCACACCACCCTTTGTGATTGTCTCCTCTCCTGCTCAGGCCGACATTTTGAAGCTCAGTTGCCATCTGAGCTTTCTCCATCAGTGAAGAGAAAGTAGTCCGTCTTAAGAGGCTGGAATTCACTTGTGTGATTTTTGCAGAAGGGGTAGGAGTTTGATGGCCTGCATCTTGACTTTTTTTGACCTCTGAGTAACGTCAGGCTTTGGCTCCCTCCTTCATCTCGTCCTTCACAACGTGGTTTGCTTTATGGTGGAAGTTTATGTTGTACGAATCTCAGTTTGGAATTGGTTAAGGATGGCAATCTTCAAAATAAGAGGCACAGGTAGGAGTGAGGTGCCTGCCCAGTTATCCTTGTCATTTCTCATTCCATCTCTGATTTTAAAAAAATCAAGATTTTCTGTTCCTCTTTAAGTTGAGCAATGTCCTCCTTCCTAGCCTTTCAGACTCAGCTGATACAACAGATAAATGAGAAGTCTGAACTTTTTCAATCAGATTATTGCCCATTATGTTAAATATATATTTATCTTACTCCTTTTGACGTGTCTGCCAACATTTTACTAGTGAGTTGGCACTAGGTGAAAAAGAGGAGGAGCTTCTGGTTTGCTTTTCCTGCAAAACGTAAGAAAGCGGATGTGATATGGTCTCCTTATCTACCTATACATATAAAACGTAGTTATTCACCTGGGTGAGTTAGTTTAGTGTAAGTTTATTGGGGACAGAGGTCACCTTGGTGGAATGAAACTGGCAAAACATCGGAGCTGATTGGGAGCCCCACCTAGGCTGGTTTGGGAAGGCGTGTTGGGAAAGACCTTCAAGAATGTGGAGATGGTCCTCCAGAAACTCATAACTGAAAAATTAATAAAAATGGCCATCAAAGCTCTACAGCAGAGCTCTTCAAACTTGGCAACTTTAAGACTTGTGGACTTCAACTCCCAGAATTCTCCAGCCAGCTGGATGGAGAATTCTGGGAGTTGAAGTCCACAAGTCTTAAAGTTGCCAAGTTTGGGGACCCCTGCTCTACAGCATTCTCCACTGAGGAATATTATGGGCTGCTGTAATCTTAATTTCGCAGCTGTAGAATTATTCTCATTTAATTAGTAGGAGCTACTTGGTTAAGTTGCTCTGTAGCTTTCATTGGTAGAGAAGGTATACCCAAAATTGCTCAACAGATCTGGGCTGGGGACCATTTCACCGAAAGAATTCGGTTTTAGGATACATTTCCTTCAAAAAAGTTAAGGAAAACATTATGTCTGGATATTGGGTTTGCACGTGATTGCTCTTCCCACTAGAATATAGAGTATTTTAAAAATTTATACGATTTGGAAATTTTTTATACCCATAAAAGAGAGGCCAATTCAGGATTGGAACTCTTTAAATTTCAACTTGTAGCTGATCATTTTAAGCGATCATTTTTCGTCATCTTTGCCGCAAGGATAGTCTCCTTTTAAATGTGAAGGTCTGATTGATAGAGTCACTTTCTGATAGTAGCCTGAGACATTAAAATGTGTTCACACCCATTGTCTGTTCTACCCTTGTTTCCAACTTTACAAGAAGTATTTACAAAAAAAATATATTAATTGATGTTTTCTTTTTACGGTACCTTGTCTGGCTTAAGATACGTTGAGTATCTTTTTTTAAAAAAATAATAACAACTATTTATTTAATATGCTTGTGCTGGGTTTTATATCTAAGCTGTTTACTTAAGCCTGGCGCCAAAAATGAGTGATTTGGCAGCAATTATATCAGTGGCGTTTAACCCTTTTGGTTCATCCCTTCTCTTTTCCTCCAAGCTATCTTCTTCCTTTTTCACTGGAGCATTCGCTGGCTGGGGAATTCTGGGAGTTGAAGTCCAGACATCTTCAAGTTGCCAAGGTTGGGAAACACTGTTCTAGATCCTTAAAGTTTGTCATAAGTCTTTGGGGTTTCTTCTCTGAAAGATATTTCTTTTTCTTCCTACTTATCTCCACCCTGTTCTGAGGAAAGAGAAGCTGGTGGTTCATCAACTTTGGGCTCGCTTGGTGAAGTCTTCATGTAAAGTGCCAAGTTGCATGGTTTTCCATCCTTGAGGACAAAACCCACCTTGAACTGGAGACTAATTCTGGTCTCCATTCTTGACCATCCTGCTAGAGACTTGAACATTTTTGCTCTTCACATCTGGTTTGGGCACCATTAGATCTTCCTCAGGTGTTCTCAATCATACCTGGACCTACTTTTTGGAGCCACTGGTGGCTTGGGGATTGCAGGTGATGCTTAAAATACCAAGATCCCAAATCCCAACCCTTGGCTAAGATGATAGGTGAGGTACCCCAAGGCTCAGCACCCGAGTTCCCTTCCAACTCTGCTCTTATTCTGATAGTTGGCCGAAGGGGCAATTCTACCGGAATCACATATCTTGAGAAGGGCAAAGACCCACCTAGCTTACTCATCTAATGAAATTTTCCATTTTTTCCTGTGGGCAAAGCAAGGTGTGAAGTTCCTAGGCTAAAATGAGAGCAGAACACCTGTCAGGTCTCCCCGTCAAGACCTGCTTTGAACTTTTCCTTACTCTTGACACTCATGAGAGTTCTTCCAAGACACTCTGATCTCTGCCTGCAGTCTTAAGGGCTAGAAACTTGTTTTAGAACCAGCTCGGATGACGTATTGTGTCCCAGGACCCATATCTTCCATGACTAGAGAAGCCTGCAGCCTTGGACACCAGACAAAGCAAGCTCTAGAGCAGTAACCTCAGCAAATTGAAGAAGTGTGGACTTCAACTCCCAGAGTGTCCCAGGTAGCAGGAATCAGAGCTGGAGATCCAGGGATTCCCTCAGGGCCTGCCACTCAGATCTCATTTTACAAGCTCCTTGCATGAGATCAGCTAGAGGATTCCGAAGTTCCTGCTTCTTCCATGTAGGGTAGGCTGTTGCGTAGAAGGTGGAGGAGAACTCAGAAGGAAAAGGACTTCTGCAGGGAATGGCTGTTTATGCCCACTTCTTCTCTAGCCTGTGCCACAATGTTTGTGTGCATTCACTAAGGTGTTTGTGGTTTTCTGCTGGTGTGTGTGTGTGGCTGCATCCGTTGGGCTGTGATTAAGAAAGCTCTGATGATCTCAGGTCCTTCATTTGGTTCCTCTTGCTGATGCTAAATTGGTCTTCCACTGGCTCAACTCTTGTCTGTCTCTTTCTCGCTCAATTCCCTTGAATCGCTCCAGTTCTCTAAAAGCTTGGCAGCGGCATAATGAAACTGGATGTTACGTAGACAAATCTGTTTATAGCTGTTGGGTTGATGGGTTGAGATGTTTGGGAAGAGGCATCTCGTACCTAGTAAGCCCTTTGCTCTTACAGTGCTTCAGATGATCTCAGAAGCAGACAGAGTGCTGGGCCTGTTCTTCGTCCATCAAGTCTATTAGTGTCTCTTCCGATTAGTAACACTTCTCTTGGCTCTGGGGCCTCATTAAAATTACATCTTTTGGGCTGGTCGCCTTCTTGGAAGCAAAGTCAGGGAGCAGTGAACAGAACTTAGATCAAAGGTAGGTCAACAAAGAAAGAAAATCCTACTCCTCTTCGGCTGTACAAAGAGAAGGGTCTTGAGGGGTTGGCAAACCCATGGAAGACCCTCCTGGAGTCCCTTAAGGGTGGAGCCACAGATGAGGAGGTCTCCTCTTGGGTGAATCCAGATAGGTCCATCAACAGTAGCGTAAGCCTGAACTGCACCCACTGATCTCAAACTCATGGCTGATGAAAACCTGGAGAGCTATTCGGACTAAACACTTGTGTGTGTTGTTGTTGTTGTTGTTGTTTTGTAAAACAAAAGCAATACCTGGCAAGAGAGGCTCAGAAGCAGAAAGATCAGTGGTTGAGATCAGAAGCAAGGAAGCCATATTTTTAATTTGTTTGTTTATGCATTAGAGCTGCAATCAAGCAATTAGTTACCTAGCAGGAGAGAAATTGTGATCATCATCAAGGAATTCCCGGTGGGACAGGGAGATGATTGCAAAACAGATAAGCACAGCTACAGTAGAAGAACACGGCAATTGCAAAAAAAAAAAAAAAAAAAATCAAAACTCGTAACTTAAAATCATGTAGACCAATGATGGTGAACCTTTTCGGCACCGAGTGCCCAAATCGGAATGCGCGTGCATGTGTGTGCGCTGGAGCACTGGAAACCCGAAGACCAGCTGGCCAGCGCACACATGCCGGTTTTTTGGCCGGTTTTTTTGGCCGGTTTCCAGACCATTTCCCGGGCTGTTTTCAGGCCGTTTATCGGGCCGTTTTCTGGCGCTCCAGCTCCCTTGAAGAGCAGCTGGCAACGGCACGTGTGCCCACAGAGAGGGCTTTGCGTGCCAGCTCTGGCACGCATGCCATAGGTTCGCCATCACGGATGTAGACAAATCTGTGGCATTCTCTCAATAAATTAATTTTAGAAAGCCCTCCAGTAGAGCAGTATTTTGACTTGTTTTGGAAAGAACAGCGATGTTCAGTCTAAGCTAGCTTCTTGAGATGTTCTTTGAGTTGATTCTACTTGAAATAGGGAGCTTTAAAGTTGTGGGTCCAGCCTTGTATCGGCACTCTAGCAGCTGAATCTTCAAGGTTACTTGAGGAATAGACCCACGAATTAGATTAGAATATTAGAAGAGTAATCAAGGTGCAAGATGGATTCCTATAGGGCAGGGGTCCCCAACTTGGCAACTTTAAGACTTGTGGAGCAACTCCCAGAATTCTCCAGCCAGTTATGTTAGCTGGAGAATTCTGGGAGTTGAAGTCCACAAGTCTTAAAGTTGCCAAGTTTGAAGACCACCTCTATAGGGATTCCTCATTCTCTTGATGAGATGCCAGATATTCCTTTTGGTATCGTTCATGCTCATCTTAACCGTGGTCATTTCTCAAACGAAGCCCCAAAGTATGTTCAGCAGATGAACGTGATGGCTTCTACAGAGATTGAAGGATCTGAAGCCCATTTCTGTATGATGTGAGGGGTCTCCATTTCGGTTTTTTAGAGGTTGGGCCCATCCAGCACCGTAGCACAGACAGGTTAGGAGAGACACACCTGGAGATCTGTCCCTCCTAGAAAATGTGTGTCTGAGCACCAAGGACCAAGAATAAACCAGTGTCTACAGTCATTGTGTAATTCTCAGAGACGAAGAGATGGTAGAACTTCTGAGCAGTTAAGGGAAGGTCACCTTCACCCATGATGGTCTTATTTAGCCGCCCTTTTCAGAATGACAGAGCTGGAAGACCTTGGAGGTCTTCTAGTCCAACCCCCTGCTCAAGCAGGAGATCCTATACTGTCCCAGGCAAGTGGTTGTCCAGATAAGTCCATAAAGTTCCTAGCTGACAAATAGATTTTGGGGCTCTGGATGACCCTGGAGGCAAAGCTTCAGATTTCTCTGCTTGTGCCCCAGAGGGGGGCTCTTTGCCCATCACCGGAGATGAATGGCTATTTTTAAGCCGTCTCCAGATTGTCCCATTGCCAGCCGCTTTTTCAAGCCCTCCGTTGTCTCCTCCATTTTCTATTTTTACTTCAGTACAGCAGAAATAAATGGTCGCGTAGCAACGCCTCTTCCGGCCTCTCCAGGATTGTTCCTTGCACAGAGCTCGGCTTTCCAGCATCCTGTCGGCAAGGCTTTTGGGGTCGGAGCCCCAGATATGTCGGGCTGTGTGTATGTGTGTTTGTGTGTGTGCAAGAGAGTGGAAGCTTTGGGCAAGAAGTTTGGAAAATGAGAAATAAATTCACCGCCAGGCAGGTCTCCAGCATTCCTGAACTGCGAAGGGGAAGGGCTGGAGCTTCATGGCTTGAACATCGGGACATGGTTGAGAAAAATAGCCCTGCGGAAAATCTTGAGGGGAGGTTGTGGGCTTCCCATGAGAGACCCTAATGACCAGGAAGGGGCAGAGGTCTTTCCCCACATCCGATGCCCCTAACAGGAAGCGAAAATGCGCGAGTCAAGGACTAAAGATAGGAACCGTCTTACTTTCACTACCCCTTCATCCAGTGTCCATCCCTTCCACCCCAAAAGGAAACGGGAGACATTGTCACTGGTCATCCACAAAAGATCAACTGTGAGTCAAGAGTTTGGCATTAATCCCCCACTGGAGAGCCGGAGAGCACCTCGCCCCTGTTTGCTGCTGTTTTCCCATGTCTTCAAGCATTGGGAACCACGGAGGAGGTGATTGTGGTCTCCAATGTTGACAAAAATGTTGACAAAAACTCTCTCAGCAGAGAGTTAAGCTGACGCAGAGGCCCAATCTGTTTATGTCTGGTTGAAGGTGGGCCTTTGGATGTTGACCGGGTTGGTTGCTAAGAGGAGCAACCTCTTAGGACACTTGATTTGATTGTCCCAATCAATTTGTTGATCTATAAGGAGGCGTTTGCTACTGTTTGGGTTTGGCAACCCCAAACAGTGCTAATTGTGTTGCGCTAATTATGTAGAGGTTACTTCCTGCCTTCCCAGACAATAGACCTATTTGTAGAACAATTAAGAAGACACAGGGCCCTTTCTTTCTGAATCCTAGCTGGCAGTAGATACCTACAGATGCGTTAGCTATTCCTAAAAGGGAGCCGCTGATGATTTGAATCGCGGGGGCCATGCAGGAGACCTCTTGAGTGTCTTCTGTCTCCAGAGGAAATGGTTCTCAGATGCCGAATGGGAAGGAAATGGTTGGACATCCTCTCTCTATGCGAGTCGAAAGATATCAAAAAATGCTGTTTCGGATTTGACTGTTCTTGTGAGAAACACAGGAAATGGTTTTCCACGGAGATAGATTAATTGCAGCCATCTGGTCCTTGTACACATCAGGCTTTGGACTTTCCCAGACCTTACCTGGAGATGTGGAGGGCCATCTGTTAGCAAATGGGTGCTAATGCACAGGACTAGCTATTCCTCTGTCTTTTTTTCCTTTTGAACACACACACACACACACACACACACACACACACACACACACACACACACACACACTATTTACAGTGCTTTGCCTTCTCCTCTACACAATCCTGGTGTCAGCTGTTTCTCAGGGAGCCCCATGGAGAAACAACTGCTGTTGACGTCTCCAGGGATATCTGTAGGGGGTCTGTTTGGAAGAAGTCATGATAATGGCTACCATCCTTAGGTTTGGGGGCTCTGGATGACCCTGGATGCAAGAAGCAAGAAAAAGAGAAGAGGCCTCATCTCTTTGTCACATGTAAAAGAGAGGCGGGGTTTTGATTAATATGTAATCATGGCTTCCATCAAACCATGTTGACTTGGTTGACCTTGCTAGCAGACATCTCCTTTTTAGCTCTGGTGACTGTGCTCTTGGACTTTCCAAATTTTTGGAGAAGATGGTTTTAAGATGGTTGGGCGTCAGTGTTTCCTGAACTAGTGGGCATCATGGATTTCACCCACCTGAGCAACTTCTATTTTGTGGGGGAGGGGGGACCAGATGGGCCTGAAAACAGGAAACTGAAATCGATGTTTCTCATTTGGAGTGGAGTCAGGACTCCCCTTTAATAAGGGAAGAGTTCAGAAGGATCTCTGCCCCTTGGGAGGCGTCTCAGCTCTCTGATCCTGCAGCTGTAGGAGATTATGAGCATGTTCAGCCTGGAGGAGAGAAGACTTCAAGGAGACATCATCGTTGTCTTCGGTTATCTGTCACCAAGAAGATGAGACCGAGTTTGGAGTTTCTCCAGAAGACAAGCCAATAAGAGCAAGGATTCGGTGATCAAATCCTTGAAATTATGGGTCACCTGTTGAACCTTGAATGATGCCTCCAGAGTTGATCTGGGCAGGTGTTGTCTCGCTAGAGTTAATCTCTAGAGGTTGTAGGTTGTTTTGGGAACCCTTGATGTCTTACAGAATCCAGAAGGAAGGGGCAGGAGAGGGGGATTCGGAGAGTTGCAAACCCAATATATTTCTGAAAGGCGGCCTGGTGGGGAAAGAGATTTGAGTTGGGAAGCTGGGCTGTTCAGCAGGCAAATCACACTTGCATGCAAGCATCCCCTTATAAGGAAGAATGGCCTGAGACACAAAAAGCTTGTTTGATTCGGTTGCTGAGAGAACGGGGTGGGAGGGGGAGGGGAAGACCTTCCTGCGCAAATCATCCCGTTAGTGTTTTAGCTGATTGCACACCCATGGCAGTGAAATCTGTGTTGAAATGCACACGGCTTGAAGCTTGTTGAGTTGGGAATGGAGGGTGGTGGGGGGGACAGCATATATTTTAAGGACAAATACTTTCTTCAAATCCCCTGCATTTCTCTTTTTGCTCTGGGTTCAAAGAACTAATAATGACACCAAAACTCTGCTAAGGAGCTTCAAAACTCTGCTAAGGAGCTGTTCTGCCTCTGGATCCTTCCTGGTTTAATTCAGCCTCCTGTCTATCGTTGGTTGTTGGACCTAGTAGTTCAATCCCTTGGGATGTAGAACGACAGCCCAAGCATCTTTGAGTAGAGGAGGTCTGGAAGAAGTTAGCCTAGAAGAAGTAGATCACCTGGTTCACCCTGCCTGGTGGACCGGGGACTTCTGAAGGCCATAGCATGTGGATGATGTAATGGTCAAGAGAATTTGATCCTTGGTAGTAATAGCAATAGCACTTTACTTATATACCGCTTCATAGTGCTTTACAGCCCTCTCTAAGCGGTTTACAGAGTTCAGCATATTGCCCCCAACAATCTGGGTCCTCATTTTACTTGATCTCAGAAGGATGGAAGGCTGAGTCAACCTTGAGCCTGGTGAGATTTGAACAGCTGAACTGCTGAACTAGCAGTCAGCTGGAGTAGCCTGCAGTAGCTGCATTTAACCACTGCGCCACCTCGGCTCTTGGTATCTTGGTACTTTGGTATCTAAGATGCGACTGCAGGCTAGTCACTATTTCTCCCCCCAAAGAGAAAAGATAAGGGGAAACTCGTAGACGCAACACCCAACGTGTGAGAAGCTTGGTCCCTCTCCATCCTTCCTCCAGGGACCAGATGGGGTTAAGAGGAGGCACTCCATGGCTCTTCAGCCTTGTCATCCATCTCCCTGCTCCTGGCTGGCTGTTTAGACTTGCTGTCTGTCTTGAGTAAACTTCAAACCTCTTTTAACATGTCCTCTGGCTGATCTCCCCGCAGCCTTCCTTGAAACACTGGAAGGAGAAACTGCAGGGTTGTCATCATCCCTCCAGGAAAAAGTAGATTTGGCTACTGCTTCCCTTCTCTCCCCCCCTTCCCCCCCACCCACCTTCTCCTTTTTTCCACATGTGAATGCTGTTCCAGGATCAGCGCCATCACACTAAAGCATTTGTGTGGAAGCCTGGTGTGTTTGGGATGGAGGACACATGAGTTGAGTCACAGCTTGGTCTCGCTTGGTGTGGTTTCTGCTGACTAGTAGCAGATCTGGGGAGGGTTTCACAAGCTCTGAACAGATGGAGCCTAGTGGTCTCCATGACATGCGGACTGCACAGTTGAAGACAAGCATGAAGGACGAAGCAAATGCATCTTTTGTGCTCTCGATGCTCTCGTCAGTTCTTGCTTTCCTCTGATGTGTTTGCCAATCTTGGAGAAACTCTTGTCCCAATGTTTGTCCCATCCTTCTTTTGCCTGTCACGTGCATTTCTCAGAATGACCGTAGTGACTTAAGACCAGATAACGGATCCTAATTACAGGTAGATGTAAGTCAAAGGAGTACCTGTAAGATATGTCTGTGTGTCTTGTGTCTGCAGACTTTGGAGTGTTGGGTTGGTGATCAAAGAAAGTTGCAAAAAAGACGTTTGGAGAGAGTATAACTGTGTGTGTGTGTGTGTGTGTGTGTGTGTGTGTGTGTGTGTGTGTGTGTGTGTGTGTGTGTGTGTGTGTATCTTGGCAAGAGGGTGTGACTCACGGAGATGACTTTTCGGATGGAAACCGCTTTAGAGAAAGTCGGATGTAGCCTCTTCTTGGCTCAGTCGCTTCCCGGGATACTTTTAGCCCCAGTCAATGTTGTGTCTTTTTTTTTTTAACGGAAAGAGGTAGCTGCCAATTTTAAAACCAGTATTTAAAATTACGATGTTAAGACTAGCGGGAGGTGAACCCGTGTTTAGTTGGCTTTTTTTAAAGTTTTAATTTGCAGGGTTTGGAAAGCTTGGTTTTTAGGGGAGTGATGTAGCTGAGATGGTTGATGGGGCCAAACAGTGAAAGGTGAAGCAAAGTTTTGTTGTTTTTGAACTTGGAATGAAAACCGGGGACAGGTTTCACCTTAAACTGTCTTAAAAAGGGAATTGGGGTGTGAAATTTTGGGAATTGTGACCCCAATAAGCATGTAGAGGTTGTAGAAATGCTTGAAAAATATCTCAGCTTATATATGGGTTTGAGAGAGCATGTTGAATGTTAGAAAGGAAAATACTGAAAATAAACCACTACAATATCACAAAAAGTGATTCTGCCATATTTGGGAAAGCCAGTTTGGAGGAACTGCAGATAGTAACCTTGACCTATGACCACAATCAGGACCAGAAAGATTGTTGTGAAGTGCTGTCCGTCATTAAGTGAGACATTGCATCTCTGCGACTTGTGACCTTCCCCCCTGATTTTGCTTGACGTAAGCTGGCTGGGAAGGTCACTAATTATGACCCCAGGGATGATGCAACCGTCATAAATGTGAGCCGGTTGCCAAGCACCAAATCACAATCACGGAACTGCAGGGTTGTAAGTTTGAGGACCGGTTGTAAGTCACATTTCTCAGCGCTGTCGTAATTTACAACGGTCTCTAAACGATTGACCATATTTTGAGGACTACTTGTAAGGGTTTCATTCCATAGTTTCTCTTCTTACTTGCTCATTGTTCTCCACTTATTTTCCAGCCCACCACTTTGCCACAAGGAACCATCAACATGAACCAGTGTACAGATGTTGTGGATGGAGAGAATCGAACCGGGCAGAAGTTCTCGCTGTGCATCCTGACACCGGAGAAGGAGCACTTCATCCGAGCTGAGAACAAGGAAATCATAAGTGGGTGAGCGAAAGGTTGGGATGCAGGAACGAGTGGGTGGCTGCATGTGAGAACTCTTCAGAACGGAACACCGGGAAGTTCTGGAGAGTAGTCAGAGTTGGGTTGCTCCTGAGGCCGTCAAGAACGGGGTTGATTCTTCATCTAACCATCATTGAGGATCCAAGTTGCAAGTCACACAGGCGAAGGTGCATGGTATGTTACTCAGATGTGGGTTCAAAGGATGTCTGGACATAGGCGTTGAGGCTTAGTGGCTCTCCCCCAGGAAAAAGGTGGGGAAAGAGAGGTGTAGGAGATCAGATGCTTCAACACAGAGACATCATCTTTGGCTATATGTGTGAACTCAATGGGGTTCTGCCTTAGATTGGTCTGCGCACGGCCCCATGTCAAGGATTCTGGGTCCTTAACCCCCCCTCATGCCCCAGATGATCCAGATCACCTTGATGGGAGGCCACCGAGTTGCAGAAAGTGGCCTTCCTAGTCAGCATGGAGAACCTTCTGCCTGTGGACATCAAAACAATCTCTCACCTCCTCTCAGTTGTTACAGTGAACCACAGGATCTATTTGGAGAATCCCTCTCGTAGGTGAGGATGTGGTTAGCATTATCCACAGTCCAAAAATGTGGGTGTTCCCACTCAAAAAGGCTCTGCCCAACCTGCTTGCAAACTCAAAACCTCTAGCTCGTTTTGGTGGTGGCACAGGAGGTGAGGCTGACACGGTTCTTGCAATCGTGTGGCCGCCTTCTTGTTCTCCTCCTTTGGCTTGGAAGTTGGTCTTCTGTCTCATCATCTTCCTGGCTGTCCTCAAAAGTCAATTTCCTCTGGGATCTTCTTTCTCAAGGCTTCCTGTAGAGCAACTGAAATTTCTGAGGGAAAATCGACATATTTCTTCTTTCTTCTTTTTCTCCTGTTGAACTACAGTATGTCCTGGGGTTGAAAAGTTAGGTAGCATCGAGCGGTTAGGAGGGTTTAATAAGGAGATCCCAACTGCCCTGATCACCCATTTCTGGGCAGGTAGAGCAAAATAATTCTTTGACCTGCTTACTAGCCAACTTTGGTTGATCTCAGAAATTCAAGAAGATCAAAGTGATTAGCATTTGGAAGGGAGATAATTAGAAATTTAGGAGACGCAGGGTAGACATGGAGGTCCCTAAAAGGTCTGTGAAAGTAGCCAGGGCAAATACCAGTGTGTGTGTGAATTCATCAGGAGTTGCATAACGTTCAAAGGAAGTTACCTTTGTTTATCCCAGCCCTTGATCTCCAGAAAAGAGCCCAACTTAACAACAACAACAACAACAACAACAACAACAACAACAACAACAACAACAGAGTTGGAAGGGACCTTGGAGGTCTTCTAGTCCAACCCCCTGCCTAGGCAGGAAACCCTACACTACTTCAGACAAATGGTTATCCAACATCTTCTTAAAAACTTCCAGTGTTGGAGCATTCACAACTTCTGGAGGCAAGCTGTTCCAGTGATTAATTGTTCTAACTGTCAGGAATTGTTCTAAGTTCAGATAAATGTTTTCTGTTTAAAGCAGGGGTCCCCAAACTTGGCAACTTTAAGACTTGTGGACTTGAACTCCCAGAATTCTCCAGCCAGCTATGCTGGCTGGAGAATTCTGGGAGTTGAAGTCCACAAGTCTTAAAGGTGCCATGTTTGAAGACCTGTGGTTTAAAGAGACGAGGAGATTTGGATTAATCTCCCTTGGCAGAGCTTGGTTTTCGTAAATAAACAAACAGATCACAAATAGATCCTGCCAGCCTCAAGGGTGCCCCCCCCGTCCGACAGCATCAGGAAGCTGCAGATTATTCTTAGTTTTCTAGCATGACTTTGAATCTGACCCATGTTGTTTTAGAAGCAAAATACAGATGAATGTCTCGGGTGGTGGGAGACTATGAAGTCAAGAAGGCTGTGACAAAGCAGAGAGCCTAGTCTCAGGCCCAGACACGAATATCTAAAGGAGATTGTGGTGGGGTGGCATTGCCACTCTCTAATTTATGTTGTGCTTGCTGCTAAAAAACCTGTAAATCCTGAAAGGGATAAACGCAAGACGCAATGGAAGTACAAACACACACCGAGCCCCAGCGACAAGAGAGATGGGCAAGTGTTGAGCTGAATCTAACCTGCTCAGCAAGATCGGCTGGTTCTCGGATGGGTTGCTTTGCCACCTCTTGGTAATTGGGTCCCGTCCCCTCCTTGGAGAATTGTTTGCCTGCTGAGCCCGTGATTGAGTTCTCTGTGGTCCGAAGACGACCTGGGATTGTTCAGAGGCATAAACAATAGCAGAGCTGACATAGTTTTGGGGGAATGTATTAGGTCGCCGCTGGGGTGACGGGTGGCTTACTGACCTCAGGAAGACAAGGGCTGGTGCTCGCTTGCGGCTTTGGGAATGTCTTTGGAGCTTGTTGAACAAGATTAGCAATAGTAATGGCACTTAGACTTATATACTGCTTCATAGTGCTTTTCAGCCCTCTCTAAGTAATTTACAGAGTCAGCTTCTTGCCCCCAACAATCTGGGACCTCATTTTACCGACGTCGGACAGATGGAAGCCTGAGTTGATCTTGAACCGGTCAGGATCGAACTGCTGGCAGTTGGTAGTCAGCAGAATTAGCCTGCAATAATGAATTCCGACCACTGCGCCACCAGCTCTTAGGACAGTCTGAGTTGCTTTTCTGACAAGCTTTGGACTCTTGCTTGCTTTTGTAGACATCGGATGCTGGATCTGGTTCTGGCATCTTGCAGGAGATGGTAGAGTCACAAGTTCATCTTGGAGAGCTGTGAGAAAAAAAGTTGAGAAGGTTCTGTAGCTCCTTGGGAAAATACCATCCAGATGATGCGTGGGGAGGAATTCAGATCTAGGGAGCCATCGGTTTGTCCCACCCAGTTGTGATACATGTGAGCTGCATGGGAATTGTGCAAAGGTTGGCCAACATTCAACACACTCCCCAATTTCATCTTTTGCTCTACTTGCTCTTCTCCAAATGAGCAGGAAGCATTAAGGTGAAGATCCTTGGGGAAGGAGAACAACCAGAATTGATTTTATCTTTCTAGAGTGTCTTCTTTTCCTCTTCTTTCCATGTTCTCTCTTGCTTGTGTTGGGATCTATTTCTTCAAGATGTCCCATTTTGTGTGTGTGTGTGTGTGTGTGTGTGTGTGTGTGTGTGTGTGTGTGAGAGAGAGAGAGAGAGAGAGAGAGAGAGAGAGAGAGAGAGAGAGAGTGTAATGGGTTTTACTTACCTTTGCTACTGGTTCGGAGATGCACGCATGCCGCTTCTGCACATGCGCAGAGCATCCATGATGATGTCCGGGTGGGTGGGCGGAGCCTCCCGCCGTCGCTACTGGTTCGCCTGAACCAGGGCGAACCAGTAGAAACCAACCACTGTATGTGTGTTTAAAGGGGGAGGTGAGCCTCCATCAGTTGAGGAAGGGGGAGCAGTTGCTCACTTTGTCTGGCTGTCCCTCTTTCACCATCCCGTTGATTCAGTGGGGGCAATTCTCAACTTGCCTTCTTGCCTTCAGGTGGTTGGAGATGCTGGTAGTCTACCCAAGGACGAACAAGCAGAATCAAAAGAAGAAAAGGAAAGTGGAGCCCCCAACACCACAGGTAAAAATAGGAGCACACCTGGTCTGCTTCTGATGCACCTCATGCCTAAAATTAGAACATTTCCCCCACCACTGGTTTATAAGAATGCGGCCTTCCTTCTTTTCAAGTTTAACTTCTCTAAATGGAATTTTTTAAAAACCTCACTGGGTTTATGCGTAGCTTTTAGAAGCTGTTCTGCTTTCTCTCCCTACTTTGATTGGTTTCATTTAAATTTGAAATATAAATCAACACAGGATACCCAAAGGGGCTTTTTTCAAAAGGCAACTGGTCTTTGTTTTTCCTTGAAGACATTGAGAGTCAGAACTGAAGAAGCTTCTAGGATGAGAAGCGAAACGTCTTCAGGGAAAAACAAAGTCCAGCTGCCTTTTGAAAAAGCATTTTTGGGACAACCAGGACCTGGATGACTGAGAATATCCATAGACATTCAACCCAGGACAGTTTGCTAGATGATTGTAGATAACTGTCACTCAGGAGCATATCTCCTAAATCAGGCGTATCAAATTCAAGGCCTGCGGGCTGGATCCGGCCCGCGGGGTGCTTCGATTTGGCCCACGAGGCCGCCCTGGAAACAGCAAAAGTCCGGCCCACGGTGCCTCTGCCAGCAAAAATGGAGCTTGCGAGGGATGCAGGAGGCCATCGCGGCCAAAAACGGAGCTCGAGAGGGCTGCACGCGGCCCTCTTGAGCTCCATTTTTGCTGGCAGAGGGATGCAGGAGGCCGTCCCAGCCGAAAACGGAGCTCGGGAACCCATTTTCGCTGGCAGAGTGCTCAGGCCACAGGCACCAAGAGTGACGTCAAGCTGGCCACGCCCCTCGGCCCCGCGAGGTGAAACACAACCCTGATGCAGCCCTCAATGAAATCAAGTTTGACACCCGTCCTAAATGATCGATCGACAGTTTTCAATTCCTTATTCGAAGCTGCAGGCAAGAAAAGATTCCTGATGACTGACATGGAGTTAGATGGCCCCACACTCTGATTTTTCCTACCAGAAATGGCCCTTGGAGATAAGACCGAGATGTGGTAGATGAGATGGAGGCTGAACGTGTCCTCTGGGGAATCTAGTGACAGCTTATTTCTAGCCCTCTTTTGACTATAAATGGTAAAACACACACACATACACGCAGGCACAAAATCTAGGGTATGACTCATTCTTTCCTGCGCAAATGTCCTACATGGAAATCGTTCAGGAGAATCTTGGAGGGTTAAAGATCTCAAGCAGCTTTCTTTGGATGTAGTTGCTGGTCCCAGGTATATGGGATGATGTGTAGATCAAGGTACTCATCCCGAACCATTTAATGAACATTATCTGCTCCATGTGACGGAAGCTGTCCAGGTATTTCCGTGTCGAACTAAAAGCATTGGGAGTTCTTTGTTATGAATAGATCTGTGGTTTCTCCCAAGCTTCTGTTGTGTAACCTTTGGGCATAACCAGTTGACCCAACGTGGTAGGGAATGGGGATGCCTTGGGAGTTTAATTTGGAGGTCTTTGGGGATGGTTGTGGGAACAGCCCACCATACAGAGAAAATAGGGTGATGCTAATTTGGAGGTTGTGTGTGTGCTTGACTGCTCTCTGGTTGAATATTTCTCCGCCTTAAGTAACCTTTAATCTTCATTGTGAGATCCTGAATGGGCTGCTTATACCATCAAATGGAGAAGTTGATCAAGGAATTGCCATAGGTTTCATGACCCAACTAGGCAACATCATCAGTGGGCGAGGTTTGCCAACACTCCCTTCTAGCTCTGATGATGCTACCTAGTTGGGTCATGAAACGTCTGCAAGAAAACCACCAAGCTCAGAGAGCACCTAGGACCCCACATTTAATTCAGTATTGTATTTAACATACTTAGCATTTATTGAATACAACATCCAAAATCTGTTGGAATAGCATCGGTCCACAGCTACATTGTTTTTAGCAAAAAGCATGCAATGGAATCTGTGTGCAGGGTTGTAACTTGGGTGTATGTCCTGAGGTCCTTCATGGGGGTGTGTATGTGTGAGAGAGGGGGGGGGTTCCCCAAAATTCAGTCTAGGTAGCAGCCATTCCCCTTGCGTGTTTCTCTGTGACTGAACTCCTGTAAGCGTTTTAGAGAATTTGGCTCAGCTGAGCCAACCCACACAAGCGAAGAGTAAGAAGCAAAGCAGTCTTAGATGGGGTGAGCCCTTCCCCCAGAGCTCTTCCTATTTTAGTCTCCCCTCCCCCGTTTTTTTTCAATTTTTGGAAGCAGAACAGAAAAGAGAAAGAAAAAATGTTGGCAGAATATTATCTCTCTCTCTCTCTTTGGGGTTATGCTTGGTTGCCTCAGCAACCTCTTGGAAAGTTGACAGGATCTGAGCTCCTGAGCACCAAATAAGGGTAGTAGGGTTGGGGTGGGGGAGAGAAGCACCGAAAAGGGGGTCTTTTCTCCCCCCCCCATGGACTGCCTCCGGAGATGGAGGTGAGTCTCAGGGAGGCAGAACCACATGATCTCCAGGAGTTTTGTGGAACAGCAGGAGATGGAGCACGCCTACTGGGTGCCTCAGGGAAAAATCCTGGAGAAGGTCTACGTTACTTCCAAAAAAGGAATGTTAGGGGAAAAAAGGAAGCTTGTGCTAGTAATCTCGACTCCATTTCTGCTCTCAGCTCTTTGTGTTATACTTTTTTCTAAGGGAGGGCAAAAGTGATCCAGGACAGTTGGAAGAGGTTGAATTGAGTTGCACTTGGAGGAGAACCTTCTCTTCAAGCATTAGATGGTCTTCCTGGTGAGCTGGTCAATGTGACCTCCAAAAGCCACCTTAGATGGGATACAACTCTTCCTCTGTCACCCTCCAACGAGGAAGCGATCCCCTCTGCTCGCTCTTTCTCGCCACTCCAATAAAAGTGGGGAGGGGAATTGGTACTTAGTTCCTACTTCTTCTACAGGTAGTCCTCAACATACAACGGAGCAGTGATTTGTTGTGGGTGCAGCTTTGCCAAAAACCAGAAGGAAGTGCTGATTTTCAGCGAAACTGCCTGAAGTTCACTAATTTGACTTTTCTTGAGTTGCAACTCGGCTGGCTTTGTGTTGGGCTGGAAATGACAACCAGGAGAGCAATATCTCCTGCTCTTTCTGAAGATTACGTTTCCAGAAGGCTATCAGAATCAAAAATAACAAATTTGGGAGGGACCTTGGAGGTCTTCTAGTCCAACCCCCAGTTCAAACAGGCCCTATACCATTCACTACATACTGTCCACTTATCATAAATCAACTTGAGGTCTCCAAGCTTCAGTGTCCGTCTTGTTTTCTAAATTGTAGCCTTACTCCAGTCATAATCTACCAGGATATCTCTGGCCAAATTATTGTTGGAGGAAAGATGGAAAGTGTCGGCTGGGGAATTCTGGGAGTTGAAGTCCACGTATCTTAAAATTGCCAAGTTGGAAAAAAATACTGATTTGGGAAGAAGGGGGCGTGTTTGGGTTTTGCACCCAAACCAATCTGAATTGCAAACCCTTCTTGGAAACTGGCTTCTGTGCTGGGTGCAGAGGGGTGTATTTAATTTTTGGAAACATTTGCACCTTCATTGCAATGCACCCAAGTGCCCGAGGCATCTGAAGGATGAATTGAAAGGCACTTTTCAAACATTCCAACGGGTATCGGGTTTGGAGACAATGGTAACTGTGGGAGTAGCTGGAGATCTTGGCGCCAAAGTGGTAAAAACTGGGACCGTAATGCTGAACGGTGTAAAAAGAGAACCTGGAGAGGCACATTGTTATTGTGAGTGTTTTTGTTTTGCGTTGCTGCTCAGAATAATGCAACTCGCTGCATTCCTTCCCTCGTTTAGGCACAGTTCCTAAGGTTGTGGTGGGTCAGTCTCAGCCTTTATAGTCCTCAACTTACAACCATTTGGTTTAGTGACCATTCGAAGTTAGAATGCCATTGAAAAAAGTGACTTACGACTAGCTCTCGCACTTGTTGTGTCATCTCCACAATCATGTCATCAAGATTTGCGTGCTTGGCAACCCACATTTATTGATGATGGCTGCAGAGTCCCAGGGTCACGTGATCGCCAGTTGCAACCTTCCCGTCGGCGTCCGACAAAGTCAATTGGGGGAGTTGGATTCACTTAGCGACCATGTGATTCAGTTAACAACTGAAGTGTTTTGCTTAACAACCATGGCAAAAAAGTCGTAAAATCAGGCGACAGACTCACTTATCACTTGCCTTGCTTTAGCAGCTGAAATTCGGGTCCCAGTTATGGCCGTAAGTCGACGTCCACCTACTCAATGACGCTCTTAGTGACGGGAAGTCTAGATTTAACAGCTACGCAACATGGCTTGGAAGAACCATAGGGTTCTTCTTAGGGCAGCGGCAGACATATGCAGGGAAGAGCATGAATGTTGTATGGTTCACCTGAGCTGGTGTGAGACATAAAACACAAGCCATTGCAACTGGGGTTGCCCACCACTTTCTTCTCCCTCCAGGAGCCTGGTCCAGCGAAGATGGCCGTGACCAGTAGCAGCATCCCCGGTGCGGAGAAGATCCCCACCACCAAGTCCACCCTTTGGCAAGAAGAACTGAGAAGCAAAGACCAGTTAGATGGGAATGTGGGCATCGGCTCGGCCCCTGGCTCTCTGCCAGGGCAGGCCCCCCCAATGTGTTCCCTGAAGGACTCAGTCCTGGAGAGCAAAGAAGGTAAGAACGGAGTCCTGGACGTTAGTCAAACCAGAGGGAAGGTCCAGGGTAGAAGATCTGGGACCCACCATGTTCTTAATTTTTCTCATCGGAGCTTTTATCTCTGCTGTCTGGAGCCCTGGGCTCCAAAAGTTAAGAAGACAAGTTGTTTCTTCTTTTCTCCTTCTCCTCCTCCTTTCTTCCTTCTCCTTTCTCCTTTCTTCATTCTCCTTTCTTCTTTCTTTGTCCTTCTTCCTTCCTTCCTTCTTCCTGGTGTCCTCATTCCAGGGTTATGGCTGAAGGGAACTGGGGTCCTTGCCAGAAAACAAGATAAGACAAATTACGGATCAGCTCGGTTGCAAAAGCAGCAACCTTGAGAAGCTGACGGGACTTAACTCGGGTGGCTTCAGGGGCATCCAAAGCACAGGACATTCTCAACAACAATTTCGAGCAACGCTGACCTTTCTACTGCAAGAATTCAAAGAGGTGGCTGTAGGAGACGCAGGGCTTCTGATGCAGATCTCGCCACACTTAGGATGGAGGCTGGGTTCCCTGAGGGTAGAATTTGAACCTCGGCATTTTATTTACTAGAGGTGTTTCTGAATCTTGAATATTTTGCCCTACCTGCAAATACTTGCCCGGGAATATAAAGTGTGGCCTTCCTAGATTTGTCATGCCTTGGTGGATCTTCGAAGGCAATGTTTCTCAACCCTGGCAACTTAAAGGAATTAGGAAGATTCCCTCATCCCCATGCCCCAAGTGAGAGAGGCCAGTTAATAGAATGGCAGAATTGGAAGGGACCTTGGACGTCTTCTAGTCCAACCCCCTGCTCAAGCAGGAGACCTTATGCCAATCCAGACAAGTGACTGTCCAGTCTTTTCTTAAAAACCTCCAGTGATGGAGCACCCACAACTTCTGGTGGCAAGTCCTTCCACTGGTTTATTGTTCTCACTGTTAGGAAATTTCTCCTTAGTTCTAAGTTGCTTCTCTCCTTGATGAGTTTCCATCCATTGTTTCTTGTTCTACCCTCAGGTGTTTTGGAGAATAGTTTGATTCCCTCTTCTTTGTGGCAACCCCTCAAATATTGGAAGACTGCTATCATGTCCTTCTTTTCTCTAGATTAGACATGCCCAATTCCCACAGTCATTCTTCTCTCTCTCCTTCTTTCTCAACCTCTTTCTCTCTTCCATGTTTTCCTCGTTCTCCAGAGGAGGCTGCCATGAACGGTGACCGCAACGACTGCGGGCGGAAGACGCGGGTAGAAAGCGGCTACTTTTCCTTGGAGAAGACCAAGCAGGAGGTCAAGGCAGAGGAGCACCAGATGCCGAACCTGCCGTCTCCCCCGAGCCCCTGCACGCCCAACCACAGGTACGGTGACCCCAAATCTCAGCAGCCGAGCGATTCCTTTCCTTCTTCAGGTACCTGGCCAGCCGGCCGAATGGTGCACAGTTTCTCTCTCAATTCCCTGGACGTCCGAGGCCTGCGACCCTCCAAGCACAAGGACTCCGCCGGCCGCAACGGGGCGAGGACTGAGGAGAGACGCAACGGCCCCTTTGCCTTTAAAGTCAGCCGCAAATACTCCACCCTGGCCGATGTGCCCAAGGCGATTCGCATCAGTAACCGAGATGCTTTTCAAGTCGAGCGGAAACGGCTCGAGCAGAGTTCCCGGGCGAGGAGTCCCGGACGGGAAGAGGTAGCTCGGCTGTTCGGGAATGAGAGGAGGTAAGACCCGAATCTGGGCGTCGCTTTTCGGCTGACGGAGGATAAAAACTCTCTTTTGGAAGGGAGGTTTTGCCCAAAGAGATTTGATGGCTGGATTGGGTTTTGAAGCCTCCTACAGGTAGTCCTCGACTTATGACCACAGTTGAGCCCAAAATTTTGGTTGCTAAGCAGGACTGTTGTTAAGTGAGTTTTGACCCATTTTATGGCCTTTCTTGCCACAGTCATTAAGTGAATCACTGCAGTTGTTCAGTTAGTCACACGGTTTTTAAATGAATCTAGTTTCTCCAATGACTTCGCTTGTCAGAAAGTCGCAAAAGGGATCACATGATCCCAGGACACAACCGTCATAAATGTGAGTCAGTTGCCAAAGGTCTGAATTTTGATCATGTGACCATGAGAATCCTGCAGTGATCATGTGAAAAATGGCCATAAGTCACTTCTTACAGTGCTGTTGTAACTTTGAATGATCACTAAACAAGGTGTCGTAAGTCGAGGACTATCTGTATTTGTCTCGTTGGGTTGCCGAAATGGGTGGATCGAACGAGAGATCAGGATGTTGCTGGTCCATCAACGGAACAAAGGCCAAAGCAGCAGCGTTCTTTTCTGGATGACAGGATGGTGCCTGAAAATGTGTTACATGCTGTCCTCGTTTAGTGACCACAATTGGGACCGGCAAATTCAGTTGTTAAATGAAACGGTTGCTGAGTGAAATTGTCTTCCTTTTTACGCTCTTCCTTCAGCTTTCCTTTGCTTTACACATCTGCGAAGGTTTGCAAAAGCAAGGTTGCAAAGTGATCTTTTTCATCGGTCATTAAATGAGGACAGTCTGTACTGCGTCAGAAGCACTCGTTATGAAGAAGGGAAAAAGAATGTTTTAAATCTTTTAAATGACCTAGAAAAATATTTTTGCAGAAGTTGTGCAATCATACATTCAGAATTTGGCCATGAAATGTGAGTCATGTTTGTTTCCTTAATTATTTTTTTACAAAAAGACTTAAGTTTCTAGCCCTCATGGGAGGGAGCATGCACAGACAGGCCCTCCGACAAGACTGTGGCCCAGAAGGTCAAACCTGAAAGCTTAGCATGGCTTGTGCTTTGGCCCGCTTTTCGACGGGGTCTTAAGCAGCGTGCACAAAATACAGGTGCATTTGTTCCTTTGCAAGCTTGCGTGGAGGACAGAAAATGTTTGCTGGGCACCTGAGTTCAAGCCATCCAATAAATGGTTTTATTGCCTTAATAAGATCCCCAATTCCCCCTCCATCTCTTTTGGGGACCAAATGATTCAGTTTTTGCCATACGGAAACGTTTTGACGCTCTCTAGCAAGCAGCTGTACGAAAACGGTCGAGTGGAAAAAGGAAGTGAGACACCTGTTTAGGACAGAACCCACCTTCCCTTTTCGGGAAGGAGCCACGTAGGGCAAAGTTTATTTATTTATTTATAAAATTTATTTCCTGCCCATCTCGTATCCAATGAGTCTGGGTGGCTGACAACATAAAAAAACATTGGGGGGGGGGGAAACCATTTAAAATTATCCATCATAAAAACACAGCAGATGAAAACATTAAGGGATAAAATCAAGGAGGGAGCCTGGATCCAAAAGCAAACTTAGATGCTTAATTCTGTTCGCCCAGTTCAGCCATTTTTAAATGTCATCCTGGGTATCTTAAGTTTGTCAACTTATTGACGAATAGCTGAAGGGCAAGTAATATTGGGTGATTATTAGGAAAATATTCAACAGGGAATAAAACAGAATTCTGTCCCAGGTGTTCAGATCTTTCCCTAGGTCCCTAAAAGCCCACCTTCGCTATTCTGACCCTGTCCTGCTTTCTAAAACACAACAGGCTGCTACCACAGGTATTCATTATAGGCTTGCCTTCATGAGGCCTAGAAACTTGCTGTAGGAAGGAAGCTAAACCATGCGCTTTTTGAGATAATAGGTGCCAGGCACCAGATGTGAGGAATTCCCTTCTGACGTTCTGTTGTATATTCATAGGAATTCGTAAGAAGCTTCTCAGAAAAGCAAAATATGCAGATTGGAGGGTTGTGAGCATATGGCCTCCCAAGAGATAAAAGATTATTTTTCTCCAGTTGCTTTCTAAACCTCCACCAGATCTAGCTTGCTTATAGCAGATGTCTCTCGCACCAGTTGAAGAACAATTCTTGTTCTTTTTCCCAGAATTGGCTAGCAAGAAACCCACAAACAGGCTATAAAAGAGATATCCCCCACTCACCAGCTAGTCTTCAGAGGTTCTTGATGTTTGATGGAGCTTGTTTGTAACCTCCAGGTGGCTTCAGACACACCTTTTTGCCCTGCTGCAAAAATAAAATGCCCTGCTATGAAATGAACATTTTCCTGCCTCTCTGCCAATCTCTATCCGTTGCTTTGGGCTGCTTTAGTAACTTATTTCTCTGACTGCTTCATTAACATTCTTGTCCATCCTTGAGTGGCATTTGTTGTTTGGGAACAAAGCAAGCTCTGTAACCAACATTGGCATGTCTGGTCTTCCTATAATCCTAGATTCAGAAGGGCACCTGATGTCCAAGTTGAAATAGAATACAGAACAACAGAGTTGGAAGGGACCTTGGAGGTCTTCTAGTCCAACCCGCTGCTCAGGCAGGAAACCCTATACCATTTCAGACAAATCCACCCCTTGAGACCATCCTAGTCTCAAATTTTTAATCCCTATGGATCTTCCAATGATATTCACAAAATCCAACTGATTGGGGGACTTCATATCCTTTCCTGTTATTCTTGTTCTCTGTTCCTGTTTTGAACCCTTTCAATCTACCAGTTTATTCCAGGGCATCAAGGATGAAAGGGGACCCAAAACTGCCGTTTTCCAACTGGGTGTGTGTGTGTGTTTCAAAAGCCAGAGAAACAGACCTTTTAAGCAATTTAAGAAGGACTATTAATAGCAAAGAGGTTTTGCAAAAGTTGGCCTCCTGATTGAAGAGATGTTAGATTATCTGGAGTCACAGCTAACTTTGCTGCCTTCGTCTCATGTGAGCCGAAATATTTCTATTGTAGAATTAAAGTTTTTCCTCAAGGATGGAAGCTTAGAAAATCCTACATTTCTATACAGCTAGTTCTTGACTTATGACCGCTATTGGGTCCACAATTTCCATTGCTAAGCACGACGGGTTTTAAGAGAGCCGTGCCTGATTTTTACAACCTTGTTGGTTGTTAAGTCAACCACTGCAGTTGTTAAGTGAATCATACGGTCCTTAAGCGAACCCAGCTCCCCTCATTGTCTTTGCTTGTCAGAAACGGCTGGGAAGGTCGCAAATGATGATCACATGATCCCCGGACCCTAGTCGTAAGTTTGGGGATTCATTCTAAGTCGCTTTTTTCAGCGATGTAACTTTGAATGATCTCTAAACGAATAGTTATAAATCAAGGATTATCTGCATCAGTCTTCCTTAGTTTTCTGCCCTGGTCAAAAACCATGCCAGCTGGATTCTAAAAGTTTAGAGAAGATGATTCTGTGTTTGAGTAGAAAAAAGAACAGGAGAATACACACACACACACACACACACACACACACACACACACGAATGCTACAATTTCTTTTTAAGTCCTTGGCCGAGATTCCCAGTCGTACACAGTCCACGTCAGATTTGAAATTCCACCACTTGAGTATACTGTAAACGTGCGTGTCTCCCTTCTTAAAAAGCAGTTGCTCAAGACTTGTGCCCTGTGAAACATTTAGAAATATTTGGATTGTAGTTTGAAGTATAGATCAGCTATGATGCTGGAGATGTACTGGACGTATTTACATTTACGTGCCAAAGTGCGAGGGTTTCGTAAAACACACGTCCCTGGGAAAAGCATTTTTATGATGAAGCTGGGAATTCCTTTAACCGTTTCCTAACTGAGTCCTCAAAACGTTGGTAGGGATTTGTGTCTGTGAAACTAGATTGAATCCGGTTTAAGTGGGAGCAAATCCCAGATTCCCCAGGATGAGAAAGATTAGATCGAAATGATAGCTCACTGCAGCTGTCATCCCTGTTGACACCCCAAAACATTATGGGACATAAAAACACCCAATTGTTCATTTAATTTCACACTTCAATAGGATTTTCCTCCAAAATAAGATTCCTGCATTGTCATATCCTTTGGAGAGAAGTTATAGGTTTTGTGGAAGAGTTTGCCTAACATTCTTTAATTTATGAATTAACCTGGGGCATTTTGCACATCTGTGCACAAATCAAACAATCTTGAAATCCCAAATACAGCTAGTCTTTGCTTAATAATCACTTAGTGACCGTTAGAAATTTCACCAGACCCCTCAAAAGCTACTTATGACCCAGGTCCAGAGTTCCGACGGCTCCACACCCTCCTGGGGTCACATGACCTCATTTCGGGTGCTTGGCAACTGGCTCACCTTTACAGGTGAGGGTCCAGTCATGTGGGTGCCTCGACTTACGACCGTCATGACTTAAACGATGGAAATTCTGGGCTCTATGACAGTCATAAGTCAAGGACTGCCTGTGCCTGTATGGAGAGTGCGACCGTTACAACCGAGTGTAGAAACTTGTCTTCAACCATAAGGCTTGCATGGTTATTGCAGCCAATTGTGGACAAATGATTTCAACATGCCTCTAGTTCTCATTGATCGGTACAAGTAATTTTCAGTTTAACAAACATTCAAAGTTACAACCGCTGCAGAAAATGGATGCGGTCATGTGACTCTCTTAACGACCAGTGTGACTTAACGGAAATCCCAGGCTCAATTACGGTCATAAGTTGAGAATTACCTATATATGTTGTAAAAACCTTCCTTTCTAACTTTATGGTCACACAGAGAGAATGGGTGTGTTGAAAATACAAAACCAGACGGAGAAATTCCATCAGTAAGATTTTACATAACTCCTGGTCCCTGTTTACTTCCACCACTGAAACTAAAGCATGCTATTAACAAACATATTTCTTTCTTTTTTTCATTTGTGGTAATTGAGTCTTTGTTTGTTTGTTCATGCATTCCATTCATTCATTCATTCATTATTCATCAAATTTATATGGCCGCCCGTTTTGTGAAAAAATAACTCTGGGTGGCATTGAACAGTTCTCTCTGAATGGAGTTTGCATAAATACAGTACATCCCTTTGATCTCCTGTTGATTTTCCACCCTCATTTCCATCTTCCTGCTTCCTAACAGATCAAAGAAAGGAAACATTGACTATGGAAAGCAAATTGTTTTTAATGTTGGTTTTTCCTTTCCGGTTCTTAACCTCTCCTTTCACTGAGCTACCTTGATTATTTTAGAGCAAGGGTCTCTAACCTGGGAAACTTTGAGACTTGTGGACTTCAACTCCCAGAATTCCCCAGCCAGCATGGAATTCTGGGAGTTGAAGTCCACAAGTCTTAAATTTTTAGAGCATGGTTCACTGCTGCAAATTAACCTCAAAGAGAAACAACAGCATCTTGTCACTTTCACCTACCCAACCAGGTGTTTTGCCTCCAAACTAATTTTATCTTCCTGTTATTAAATTCTACCTGAAATGGATGGTGGGGTTCAGATTCAGCATCCAAATCTGTTATGGAAACCCTTACAGTTGCAAAGTAGAAGAGACAAAGGCTTCTAGGTTTTCCAGCAATGAGTCCAGGGAGATGGGGCGTTCTTCCAAGCTGACTCCCCCAATTTTTGTTGTCAGAGACATATTAGGAAAGCAACTGGAATGGCAGGGAACCAGTTAATGCAAAAAAAAAAAGAAATTAATTTTAGCTCCATGGTTATCAATTAGGAATGACCCCATCCTTTAAAAGTTTTTTGGAAGTTCATGGACCGTGATTGGCAGTGCACTCCAAGTTTCATCCCTCCTTACAGGGTTAAAATTGGGGGTTTCTGGGTTTCCCATCTGGGTCTTGATGGTGTCGAAACCTACCAGGCCAGATAGAAAAAGGGGTGAGTGAGGTCCTCCCTGCCTTCTTGCCTCCAGAAGTTGTGGGTGCTCCATCACTGGAGGTTTTGAGGAAAAGATTGGACAGCCATTTGTCTAAAATGGTATAGTGTCTCCTGCTTGTGCTGCGGGGTGGATTAGAAGACCTCCAAAGACCCTTCCAAGTCTGTTATTCTGTTATTCTCCAAAGCACCTGAGGGCAGACAAGAAGTAATGGGTGGAAGCTTGTTAAAGAGAGATCCAATTTAGAATTAAGGTGAAATTTCCTGACAGTGAGAACAATTGCTCAATGGAACGGCTGGCCTCCAGAAGTTATGGGTACTCGAACACTGGAGGTTTTTAAGAAGAGATTGGACAATCACTTGTCTGGAATGGTATAGAGTCTCCTGCTTGAGCAGGGGGTTGGACTAGAAGACCTCCAAGGCCCCCTCCCAACTCTGTTATTCTTACCACCATCCTTTCCTTGATACCTGGAGTAACCACTCACCGTGGGAATCACAATCTGCTGTTTCCAATGATTGCTTCTATTAATGGTGTGGATGATTTTGCACTTTGGTTTTGGTTTCCTTTTGTAATGCCTCTGATTTGGGGGTCAGGGTGGGGAGGGCAAGGGGAGGAAGGGAGGATGACTTTTTGTTCATTCATTGTCCAGCTTTTATTTTCTTGCAGGTCTTCTGTTCTTCACCTCCCTCTGCTGTGTGATAACTTGTGCTCCGCTGCTTCGCTCCCATCTCATCTCAAAAAACAATCTCAAGCTGTAGACAACTTGATGGTGCCCTTCCCTTTCATGACAATCAAGCTGCTTTTTATTTTATTTTTTTGTGGGGGTGGGATGGGGGGGTTGGCTTGGAAAGAAAGTGGCCCCGTGGGCTGAGCCAGATGGAAAACGGTGGCCGAGAACTTTCCCTTCCCCAAAGGGAAGCCAAGATGGGTCTTGGCAAGGAAGCCGTGGGTTTTAAAATTATGGCGAGGGGTCAAGGGCAGAGGACTTGGGCAGGGGTCCCGAAGGGTGTTTTAATGATGATGATGATGATGATGATTTTGCCTTCTCTGGTCAAGGGCCATGGGCGCTGGGGGCTCTCACTGCCAGAGGCATCTTGGTGGGGGTGTGCTTAGTGCTTTTCCTGTCTGCATGTGGCATGCGGTGATTCGGATTCTGCCTTGAAGGGAAGCTGTGCCCAGCCTCCAGGGTTTGGAAGAAGCTTGTAGTTCAACAGGTTTAGCTTTATTAGACAGCCGTGTGAAAATGAATAGAATCCCAATCCAGATTCTCTTAAACTGATGGTTTCTTATACAAGCTGCGGCACAGATGCCGTTCCCCATTCTAAATGTAACTTTTATTTTATTTTATTTTATTACTTTATGTTACTTTACTTCACTTCACTGTTTTACTTAACTTCATTTTATTATTTTATTTTATTTTACTTCACTTCTCTTCATTTTGTTATTTTATTTTATTAGTTTATTTTTTACTATGCTGCCCATCTTCCCCTGGGTGGCTTGATAGAACTAAACCAGTAGAGGAAGTCCTCGTTCTACCACAGAGCTCTCCAAGGGCTACTTAAGACCTGGATTTGAGCTTCCAATGGGATTTTAAAAATGCCCTTCTCCGTTCTGGGGATGCAGAGCTTGAAATCAATTTGGTTTTAGCTCTTTTCTTTCTCTTCCATGTTTAAAATCCAGGTGGACCAACGTTGACATTGGCTCATAGATAAACCAAGGCTATGTACGACTTTGTTAAGCATTTTTTCTAAATATTAAAGTGTAACTCTTGACTTGTGAAGCTTAACACTGAATTATTTTCATTAAGTAGCTGCTCTGTAATGGGATTCATGCCATATATTCACAGAATAGATAATAGATTTGAGCTCGTTGCCTTAAATCTGCAAGAAAACTCAAAAGAGATCATCCCCATTGACCCCATTTTCTGGGGAAGTTTTTGATGATGTGATCCCTGTGCTTCACCGAAAGAACACACTGTCACACAATTGTGGCTTTAAAAGGAGAAAAAAACCAACATATTTGCAAGCTTTAAAAATCCAAATGCTCCATGCTTCCTGCTGGATGAAATGGGCTGGTTCCAATTTTTGGGTAATGTGCTCATAAGTTGGACCAATGCTTCATGCTTTCAGATTCCTTCTAGGTTACTAATTTATATTTATAATTACATGATACTTTCTTGTTTTTTTTCTCCCCATCCAATGAGTCTGTGCAATAGGACAGGATAGAAATATAACGAAGGAAAGCATCATTATGTCAATATTTTGAATATGTTGTCTGCATAAAAGGGAGGGTTGAAATTGTTCTGACTTTCAAGGATGGGCTCTCTTTCCCTTCTGTTAAAATGCCCGTCCCTTCTCTCTTCCCTGTCTCTCAGGAGGTCCCAAGTAATTGAAAAATTTGAAGCATTGGATATTGAGAATCCGGAACACATGGAAATCAATGCTTCCTCCGGTCTCTCCAGCGAAACCCGGCAGGGCAGGAGCGAAAGAAGGGTTTTCCCTAGGAAACGGGTGAGTGAGCAGCGATTTCATGTTCTTGGTACGAAGGGTGAGATTTATGGTGTTTCTCAACCTTTGCAACTTTAAGAGGCATGGACTTCAAATTCCAGTAGGACAATGACCGTGACAATCTATTACCATGAATTCCTTGGAGAATTCCTGTCCAGAATAAGAATGTAACTGGTCTCCTTGAAGTATGAGAGATCAGAGATGATCCCTTGAGCTTCTCTTCGCTATTAAGCAAAATTGCAGCTCTGAATCCGATGACCCTGAAACATTCATACTTCCTGCAGGATTTGCTTGCTGAAACAGCGAGTGGGACCATCCTGGACATGTCAAGTTCTACTATGTCTCCACACCGGAGAGCGAAATCGCTGGACAGAAGGTCTACAGAATCCTCCATGACTGTAAGTTCAACAATTTGGGGGTTCTGAATAATAGAATAACAGAGTTGGAAGGGACCTTGGAGGTCTTCTGTTCCAACCCCCTGCTCAGGCAGGAAGCCCTATACCATTTCAGACAAATCGTTGTCTCTTCTTGTAAACCTCCAGTGATGAAGCACCCACAACTTCTGGAGGCAGGTTGTTCCACTTATTAATTGTTCTGTCAGGAAATTTCTCCTTTAGTTCTAGGTTGGATCTCTTCTTGATTAGTTTCCATCCGTTCCTTCTTGTCCTGCCTTCAGGTGCTTTGGAGAATAGGTTGACACCACCCCCTCCTCTTTGTGGCAGCCTCTCAAATACTGGAACACTGCTATCATGTCACCCCTGGTCCTTCCTTTCGTTGAATTAGACATACCCAGTTCCAGCAACCATTCTTTACGTGTTTTAGCCTCCAGTTGTGAGTTGACTACCTTGAGTGAAAATAGTCTCATTCTTGAAGGAAAGTTGCGTTCAAAGAAGGGAGCTGAATTCTTCAGAAAAAACAGGATTTCTTTTCTACCGTATATTATATGTAATCTGAGTTGAGATGAGGGCAAGAATGCTGAATTCTCTTCTGTCCTTTGTAGCCGGATTTGCTGAACTTCAAAAAGGGATGGCTGACAAAACAGGATGAAGATGGGCAGGTAAGTTTTGGGGTGCTGTTTTCCTGGGTAAACCACAGTAGATGGGGTTGCACCTTGGAGATAGTAAACTTTGAAAACCAATCTAAATTCTCAAACTTGGAGCTATTTCTGCCTAGATTGGATGCAGACGTTCTCTTGGCATAATGTTGGCAGAATTCTGCCCAGTATAATGATCACACCCACCCACCTACCCCTCCTACTTCTCTAAGAAACCAGTTTTCCCATCTTAGGAAGGAAAAATGTCTATAAAATGGCTTGTCTTGTTTTTTGTTTTTTTGTAGTGGAAGAAGCACTGGTTTGTGCTGACGGATCAGACTCTGAGATACTACCGGGATTCAGTGGCAGAGGAGGTAGGTTGAGGTGGAGACCAAAAACTAGACCTTGGTAGACCCTTTCCGATGTTCACACCACCTCTGTTTCTTTCTCTCCCGCAACCTCCTTTGAGACTCCAGTTTGATTCTTCAGGCAGCTAGGATTCCATCTTATATTTTGTGACAGTGCTGTATAAAGAAATAAGTTATTATACCTTTTTCACCATTGACCTATATGTTGTCCTCTTACGCATTTCTTCTCTTTTTCTCAGGCAGCCGATCTGGATGGGGAAATTGACTTGTCAACGTGTTTCGATGTCACAGAATACTCCGTCCAGCGAAACTATGGTTTCCAGATCCATGTAAGACATGATCAGACTATACATAAAAATGGTAGACATCTTCTAAATAAGGACCTTGAGCCCATCCCTTGTACAAAGGGATTATATATGATGAGATAGGTGGCTGTATAAGTCCTGTAAATTAATGAATGGGGCAGAGTTGGTTTTCTTCGTTGCAGTTGTTGTTATGCGATCCAATTTATAGATGAGTAAGTTCCTCAGGCAGTGACGGTCCCATCTCCTTCACAAGGTGTCCTAGGGTTCAGAGGGAAAACCTGGTCCAAACCCTTCCCACCACCAATGGCCTATCTGGAGAACCATTCAATATATGGACTACTATTATCTGAAGTTAGGTGAATGTTTCTTGGAAAGCAGAACCAGAAAAGAACTCATTCTTTCTGTTACTTCTTCTGAAAACTCACTTGAGAAGCTACCTTAGAAAGGTGGAGAGCCCCAGCAGGAGATCTTTAGAAAATTCCTCCTAGAAACATCTATCCTAGAGAGGCTCAACCATCACTTCTTTCTCTTCTTTCCTAGACTAAAGAAGGTAAATTCATTCTTTCTGCTATGACATCTGGAATCCGCCGGAACTGGATCCAAACCATTATGAAACACGTTCGTCCCACAGTCGCTCCAGACGTGACCAGGTAAAAAAACATGACAGATAAGAATGTTTGGTCGTCTTTCCCGACTATCTTCATCACACTTCTCCACCAATCCATTTACTTCTGATTTCTCTCTTCTCCACTTTCTGAAAATTATGTTCTGAGACTGGTTTTCTGAGAGTTTGATTTTTGCACAATTTAGCAAGGACAGCTTGATGCCTTGTTGACCGATTTCTCTTTCCACCTCTTATTAAACATGTGGAGTGATGGGAGAAGCTAAGGTGGAGGAACTAAAAGGAACCTCGATTTGAACACTTGTTCAGTTATAGAGCTCAGGGCACCATATCAACTTAGTTGCTTTTCACATGAGTGAACTTTAGCGCACCAAATATAAATGTAATTAACCACACTTCAGCCAGTTTCAAATTCAGGGTGGTGGTTGCATAAATATTAATTTGCGGTAACAATAGTGTGCATCATCTTCCAGGTAGGACATTTTCTTCCCCTTAAATAAAGGGTGTATGTTGTCACTAAGCATGACTCTACAGTAGGTCCTATCTTGCCTTTGATCTACAGTAGATACCAACCTGTAGATCCTTCAAAAAAATTAAAGAGTCAAAGTTAAAACCTTGGTTTGTAAAACCGGGCTTTGTAATAATCTGGCTTCAAATGTGGTAGCAAGGTCTTCCTTTCCTATTTTGGTATTTGCTTGTGTAAAAGGAAGAGTAAGCACCACAGCGAGTAGTGTATCTATGGTGTAGTTGCAAAGCATGAAATGTTGCTTTAAAGAAGGATTTCTCAACCTTGGCAACTTTAAGATGTGTATGCTGGCTGAGGAATTCTGGGAGCTGAGGTCCACCATCTTCAAGTATGGTAGCTGGGGAATTCTGGGAGTTCACATGTCTTAAAGTTGTCAAGGTTAAGAAACCCTGCTTTTAAAGTGGTGTGTGAAGAGATGCAGCCAGCTCAGGCCAGAATTGCTTTCCTTCTTCTCTGTCCATCCTCCATTCCATCTTTCCACGCTTCTCTCCCCTCTCCTCCCAGTCTCTCTTGCCTCACTCCTTCATATGTTTAATTTCCACGCACTCGCAGGAAAAGCTTCTCTTTGAAGTTATCCGTGCTGAAGCCAAGGTTGGAAAACTGTGTTCTCTCCTGTATTAACGTTTTGTGGTTTGTATACCTCGTGATTCACTGCATGTTCCTCTTTCTTTGCTGCACTTGTCTGGATTAGAAACTGCTTATTTTGCTCCAACAAACAAGGAGGAGGGAGGGAGGTGAGGATGGCGGGATTTAGTTGCAGAATTTGCTTTCCATGTTGCCGCTTTCTGGCCTCGCCAAGCAGGCCTTCTTGGAAATGCAGTTGAAGGACCTTCTCTTGGAGGGGCCACAGTTGATCCTATAGCCAGAACCTCAAATAGATCAGAAGATTTGTGGTAAGAGTTTGTAGGATCTCTTGCAACATCTCTTTGCTCAGTAGGTATCCATGCAACCAAATAGTCTCTCAACCAGAGTAGTAAACAAATGTTTCTTTGTCCTCTAAATTACAAAGTTGGGTACATGAGTAGAGGAACCTCTAGCCATACTACTAGTTCTTCAAGCCAGATACTCAAGTCCCATGACTAGGCATATCTAAAATTACTTCCTGGCACAGAGGTCATGTGAAAATGAACCAGAAGAGAATCTGTGAGTTTATGGTTGAACTCGGGAATCCTTGCTGCTCTCTGAGCTTGGTTGTCTACTTGGAGATATTTCATTGCCCAGCTATGGAACATCATCAGTCTGAGTGAGGGTAGGGTCAGTATTTTGTAAACGTTGGATAGTTTTGACACAGGATTTAGATTGAGTCATTGCTGGGCAGGTGAGGAAAACTGAATTTGGGGAAAAGGTAGGCTCCAGAAGAGCAGTCAGTGGTCTTCTAGTGAACTTCTGCCTGAGAGTGAAGCCAGACTTTTCTTTACATCCTAAGATATACTAAAATTAAGTATAAATTGATACATCAGATAATTTGAATAGTTTTTGCAGACGCAAGATATCCTTGGGTGCTGAAAATAAATAGATAAAATAAGAGAGCCATTCCAGAATATAATCCTTTGAGACCATGCCTTGAAAAGATGACATGGAGAACCTACACAAGTCAACCCCAATGGGTAATGGGTCATCCCCCACCAACTTGGTGGTCTTTCCCCATATTTTTATGCTCTATTAATGATGAAAATCAACCTGTAATTCTTATTTGTGAAGGAAATTTGCATTTGATTGTAACTGCTGTCTGTAGACCTAAAGCTACTTTGACATGGGTTGGGCTACCGTTGCCAACATCTCAAGTTTCAATCCCAGTCAAACCTCGATAGATGATGATAAAGATAACTAATTAGGAGGGCATTTTTCAACCTCCTCAACCCAAAAAAGCTTGATTCTTTTGCATTTGCAAGTGGTGTGCCAGAAACCTTTTTCTACATGGAGATTAGATCATTTCTAGAGTCAATGCCATAAAACAGATTTTAAGAAGCTTCTGCGTTGATGGGTAGATGTTGGTGGCTCGTTTTAGAGAGCCAAATAAAGTTTGTGGATTTATAGAAAATAGGATAATTCGTACATTCATTCAAGCCTTCCCTGCCATTTTAAGGAGTGGTTTGGAAAAGATAGCCAACCAAAATAGGATTTTCCTAAAAACTAGCAAGATCCTCTTGCTATAAGGTAGATCTATCTACTCCCATTGTTGAGTGCTTTCCACGATCTTCAGAAGCTACAATCTGCTCATCCTGAAAAGAAAACAACATATTTTTTTTCTAGCTTGCTCATGTTTCCAAGCTAGTTGGGATAGTAAAAGCAGTCCATGGCTAAGTTAGGGGAATGCAGCCCTACAGTTCAATTCTTACGTTATTTTAATTTTAAGTCCACCCTGCAAATGTGCACGCTGGAGGCTGGCATGTGTTCCGTTGTGTGACAAGACCTCGTTTCCAGCATCCTCCAAACCTTTTCCCTTGCCTGTCTCTGCCTGTCTGTCTCGCTCCCCTTCCGTTTGGACGTCCACCTTGGCAGTGAGCACCGCAGCTTCCCTTGATGTGAGCACCGGCTTGCATTAGGTCCTGTGCTGGTCCTTGTCTTGGAGAAGAAGCCATATTGTAGCCACCCCTCTTCCCTTTCACTGCTAAATGGAAGCCTGGGAAGAAATGCACTAAAAAGCCATTTGGTGCGCGTGCGCACACAAGGTTTTTTTGGAGAGGAACAGCACAAAATCTGGCCCGTTTGTATCTCTGTAGGATAATATATCCAGTTTGTCCTTGAGGGTTGTTCTTGGTGCAGTGGAGATTTCCTGGTTGAAAGCGAATGCCCAGGAAGTGGAGCTTATTGTAAAAATATAAAATGGGAGTGTCGGGGAATTGCGCAGCAGTTGTCCAAATAGAGTCAGAGACTCTGGCATGAACTTGTAGTTTTATATAAATAAATTATTTAAATAAGATAGTCAGGCAAACAGGAGCATCGGCAGGTAAATCAACCCGGCAGGAACACCATGAGGTAAATCACAGAGCGCACACAGAGGAAAAAGGCGGGAAACAAGGAAACTCCCCCTTTACACTCACAGCAACCAATCACAGCTTAGATTGCCTCATGCAGTGGCCAGCTTTCTTCAACCAAGTAGCTATAGCTGTGTGTTCTTACTCATTGTCCAAACCCTCACTTCTCTAGCAGCCCAGCTATTAAATATCTTAACAGAGATATCTTAACAGTCCCACTTTCCTAGATGTATTCTGAGGGGCCCTTGGTGCTCTCTAAGCTTGGTTGTTTTATTGCAGACATTTCATTACCAAACTAGGTAACATCATCAGGGCTAGTAAGGAGTGGGACTTACTCTCAGTTTATGTTCTAGTGCAGTGATGGTGAACCTTTTATGCACAGAGTGCCCAAACTGGAAGGTGTGCGTGCGCCAGAGCGCCAGAAACCCGACAACCAGCGGGCTGAGCTGGGGCGATGATGCGCAATGCCCACAGAGAGGCCTCTGTGTGCCACCTCTGGCACGCGTGCCATAGGTTCGCCATCACAGTTCTAGTGGCTTGCCCTGGCAGTGTTGGTGGGGCTGGTCTTAGAGGTTTTTTTATTGGGATGTTTATTGTTGACTTGTTTGGCAGTTCTTTGATTGGGGTATTGTTTACTTGATTGTTGGTCTGATGTTAATCTTGGAGTTAATTTATGCTCATTTGGGTGCGGATTGCTGATGGGGAGATATTTGGGTCTTCCCCCCCCCAAAAAAATACCTCCCCACCAGCAATCAACACCCAGATGAGCATACATGAACTTCACAATTAACATCAGACCAACAATCAAGTAAACAATATCCCACTCAAGGAATTGCCAAATAAGCCAACAACAAACATCTCAACCAAAATAAAACCTTTTAAGACCAACCCAGAGCAAGCCACTAGAATATAAACTGAGAGCAAACCTCCCTCTCCTCCAGCACTGATGATGTTCCCTAGTTGGGTCATGAAACGTCTGCAAGAAAACCACCAAGCTCAGAGACCACCAAAGACCCCTCATTTCAACCCTGAGCTACAAATATTCTCCTTTATTGGTAGATGTATTCTTTCATGACCAGGATAAAACATTGCAATCCGCCCTCAATTTTATTTCCTAGGATGATTTTACGATACCGCTCGGAGCTTCAAGTCATATGCTTCTGTTATTAGCAACTGAAGTCAGAGGGTTAGAGGGAGGGGACCTTTCCTTTCTTCACTGGGGTATAATGGAAACGGAAAATTCTTGCCCTGGTCTCAAACGAAGGTCTTCTTGGGGGAAACTGGCCTCTTCTTGACCTGCTCAGCAAAAAGAAAAAAAAGAAAAAAGCATTTCATGAATGTCTTCATTGTAATGCTGGTGAATAATGATGCTGCTGAAGCTCACAACAGCTTTGTTATGAGCATAAATCTCGTTTCTTTTCAGGAGAAGTGGAGGAGAAAATAGTTAAGGAACATTTGCGAAGAGCAGGGAACGTGAAAAAGGAGAGAGGCCAACACAAGCTAAAATAGTGTGCCTGTCACAAAAAGCAGAAGCAGGTTTCCAAGCACACAATAACCTTTTGTTTTAGCTTTTATGGTCTGTTCTGTTCATTCGCAGATCAGTCTCTGTTTTATGTCTGTTCTGAGTTTAGCATTATTACTCCAAACACCAGGTAACTTTGCAAAGTTGCCTTAAGCTGATTTTGATGCAAGGTGAATGGGTGTGGCCAAGGCTTGATCTGGTTGAATGTTCACCGTTTACATCTTGCAGAATTGGAAGAAGAATGGAAACTCTGCACAATCATGAACAATTAATTGTATTATAGGGACAGGAAAGGCTCCCGACTCTGGATCAGTAGGAAGGTAATCCAGCCAGATCTTTGCATCGTCAAAGATCTGTTCCGGGTTTCTTAAGCCAAAGGATAGACATTCTCTTGAATAGGATGTCAAAATAACCCCGTTTCTACTCAAATTCCATGCCTCCAATCGTTTTGGCCTCAGATGGTGTCTTCCTGGAGCAATCGGAGAAGAACATAGGGATGAACAGTTGGGTCCATGTTCTAACTTTCTTCTGTTCTCCTCTCTTCTTGAATCCCTTACCAGCTCTCTGCCCGAAGAGAAGAGCAAAAATGGCACTTCCTTTGAGACTTGTCCCAAGCCAAGCGAGAAGCAGGAGACAGAACAGGCCGAGATTGACCCCGAATACAAGCGCAGTCGAGCCAGGGAACGCCGAAGAGAAGGTCGCTCCAAAACCTTTGACTGGGCTGAGTTCCGCCCCATCCAGCAAGTCCTGGCTCAGGAGCGAGCCAATTTGGCAGAGACTCTGAAGGACACCTCCGCTCCATTCCCCAAGGAGCCCGGCCCCTCAGAAACAGATCCCGGGGAACTGGAGCAAGAACGTGCCCGCCGAAGAGAGGAAAGAAGGAAGCGCTTTGAACATCTGGATGCTACTGATGGAGGAAGCCCAGAAGACTTCTCCAGGATGGAGGTGGATAGGCTTTCGGGGTTGCCTGCCACTTCAGAGGCCAAGCCTCAAAGCGTCCATGTGGAGATTGAGCAGAGGTGGCATCAGGTGGAGACCACTCCTCTGCGGGAGGAGAAGCAGATCCCCATTGCCCCGCTACATCTTCCTCACCCGGAGGAGAACGGCGAGATACTCCATAAACAGCATCTGACTGTGCTGCTGGAAAAGGAGGTAAGGAGGTGGGGAAGGAAGGAAGGAAGGAAGGAAGGAAGGAAGGAAGGAAGGAAGGAAGGAAGGAAGGAAGGAAGGAAGGAAGGAAGGAAGGAAGGAAGGAAGGAATACTGGAGGGAGAGAGGGAGGGAGAAAGGAATGAAGGAATACTGGAGGGAGGGAGGGAAGGACGACCACTGGAAACCCTAGTGGCAAAGTCACTATTCATGGCCATTGTGAAGAGACCAAGAAGACCTGATGCTTCCCATTTCCCATCTTGGAACTTGTCCACTTTAATTCAAGTTGGAAGCTCTTGGGTCAGGCAGCTCTCGAACCAAGTTGGTTTTCCTTATTGAAAATACACACTCCAACCACCATCTAGACTTGGGATCTTTGGGTCCCTTCCCATCCTTGTTTAATGCCTTCCCTGTTGCACTTTCAGCTGGAACAGAGTCAAAAGGCAGCTTCAGAGCTCTTGGAACAGAACCGTGTCCTACAAGACCAGCTCAAAGTAGCTTTGGGACGTCAACAAAGCGCTCGAGAAGGTTACGTCCTGCAGGTAGGAGGGAGAAGGAGACCAGGAGCTCTGTCTCTGGTGGTCAGTTGGGCTTCGTTCGTGGGGCTTCAGTCCGGGATGCTTGCAAATGGGCCTAGGTTTCTAGTTGACGTTGGCCAAACCTTCATTTGCTGAGGATGATGCATGATGGGGGTCAATGAATTTTGGAGTTGCCCTCTTCACAAACCTTCCCCTTTCGTTACAGTATATGCTGAGCGGGTTGTGCCAGGGTCCTGAGTTATGTCCTGAGGGACAACATGGGTCCACTTTGCCACAGCATCCAGAACCTTCAGTGAGGCGAAATACAAGTAGTCCTTGACATACAACAGTTCATTCAGTGACCGTTCAGAATTGCAACAGAACCAAAAAAAGTGATTTATGACCGTTTTTCACATGATTGTTGCAGCATCCCCATGGTCATGTGATCAAAATTCAAAGGCTTGGCCACTGACTCCTATTTATGATGGTTGAAGCGTCCCCAAGTCACGTGATCCCCTTTTGCGACCTTCCGACTAGCAAAGTCAACGAGGAAGCCAGATTCGCTTAACAACCGCATGACTCATTTAATAACTGCAGTGATTCTCCTAACAACTGTGGCAAGAAAGGTCGTAAAAGGGGGCAAAATTCACTCAACAATTGTCTCACAGCAACAGAATTTTGGGCTCCGTTGTGGCCGTAAGTCAAGGACTACCTATACTATTGTGACGAGGATAATAAAAAATTGCAGAGAAAGCCATTCTCACTGATGTTAAAGACAAAGTTAGGAGATAAGAAAATCCCACATCAGATGCCCAGAAAGAAGTTTTTTCCCCCAAAATTCCAAATTGCTAGAGAGATGTCCTTTTTCAATTGGGTCTGGCACATATTTATGGGCCACTCGGTCAAATAATCTATATTTCTAACTTTTTTGCATTTTTGTTTCATCCTGAAATGACTGGAAATTGAAATTTCTCTTAGCAGGAAATCCCCAGAAATGGATGGTTGTGTATTCTGGCTCAGAACAATCCTAATCCCATTAACTAGGAGTGGTTCGTGATGGCCTTTGAACCACAATCCCTTCGTTTAAAAAAATAAAGGTTTTTAGAACGTAGACCCAAGTCACCAGTCAAAACCTAAATTGTGTTGTTGACAAATTAGTGATATTGGCTGCATATTTGTACTTTTTCCCTACTCTTTTTTTTAAAAAAAAAACCTTGCTAGATAATCCCGAAGGCAAAGTCCAAATCTGAAGCTGCTTGTGAGCTTGTTGACCCACAATAAAACATTTTTAGCCTTTCTTTCTTTCCCGATTCGTGGTGTCCACGTTGCAAGTTTTCCTCCCATTGAGTCTTCGAGATCTGTCTAGAGCCAGGTTTGCACGCATGTCGAACTTGGAGCCCTACTGAATCTCTCGCAATACAACTTTCCTTGCGTATCTCTTGCCTCGAGCCTGACTGGCGCTCTTCATTTTTAACAACAATGGCGCATGACTGGTTTTTCCTGCTTCTCTCCAGACAACTAGCTCCTTTCGGGGTGGAGGTGGGGGAGATGGCTCTACTAATCTTCCTTGGGGACAGGGTACCATGCATGGGGGATTGTTCTGCTGTGAACGCATGGATCTGAGTGTCACATCTGTGGGCTGTCCCTTCCAGCCATCCCAGGACAGCGAGGCAGGGCCGATGATTAGGCTGAACGCTGGGCTTCTCTCTGTGTCTTCTCCATACCGTGTGGCCTTCTTTCCCAACCATTGCACGAATCTCTGTACATTCTTCTCTCTGCATGAATCATGTTTTTCTTTGCATCTCTTTGAGGATTCCTTCTTTGGACCTTTGTTTACATCTTACCTCTGTGGTTCCACCCTACTTCTCTTGACATGCAGGTAGAATAAAGCCTAGGTAGACCTAGAACCTCGACATCAAAACTTCATTCCCACCTTGTTTTTGCTAGGAACATAAAGCATCAAATGCTATTTTTTCCCCTCTAAAATTTAGGGCAGGAAGGAGTTGGGTGGGACAGTTGTCGCCAGCTACAGCGAAGGGAAGAGGGGATGGGACAGGTGTGTGGACTTTGTGGGTTTCCTGGTTCTTCGAGGACTTTATTAGATGAAGTTTGGTGTTATTGTTTGTTTGCAAAAAAACACTAGATTGAAATCTGGATTCCAGGAACACAACTCAGTCACCACTGGGCAGAGGAGCTTAGAGCTCACCCAGTCTTGAAAGTTTGAGAGAACTTTGAGAGAGGCAGAATCTGAGAACAAAATAGACATTTATTGTTGTTAATTAAAATTTTGCATACCGTCCAACTCCCAACAACATTCAAAGGAATAAAACTGTGTCCTAATAAACAGCCGCCAAGGACAGCAAACAGGACAGGAACAAAACCACACTCACACAATCAAGCAGGGGGCTCAGTCACTGTTGCCAAAGATCTGGGTGCGGATCCAACTCTTCAAGGCCCTTTAAAACACCAGTTGGGGGTGGGGGAATCAACTGGATCAAGGAGGAATTCCACAGGGAGGGCCCAATTCTGGCACCCACTTCTAGTTCACCTTTGAACCCCCAAAGGTGAGGATTTGTCTTTGCGAAGTTGCTTGCTGTTTCCTAGCGTACCCTTGGTCATCCTTTCCACCTCTCCCATTTTCATTATCTCTCCAATCTTTCCGCTACTTGTCTTACGCCATTATTTTTCCTGGTGTCCATCGTTTCCCCCCCCCCTCCCTTTTTGTTTATTCAAGTTGTTTCTTTCAGGGTCTTTTGTGTACAACCTGTTGTCGTGTTTTATCATCCATGCTGTCTGTTAAGTTGGAAGATGTTCTCCCTGTTATCCTCAAAACAAAAAAATTGGGGGGAGGGGTTGTTTCTGGCCATTTTTGAAAAAAACAAAAACCACCCAGGAGACCATTCCGAATTGGAGCTGAAAGGGAGCGAACAAACCCGTTCAACGCGTTCTATGGCCTTAAACCTAACCAGAGATGTGATACTCAGAACCGGGCACCAAGAATGCTACTAATTTTCTATTCAATTAATTTTCTTTTAAAGACTGAAGTGGCCTCCTCCTCCACCTCCTCCTCCTCTTCCTCGGGGGCCTGGGAGAGGCTCCATAAAGTCAACAAAGATCTCCAGGACGAATTGGAAGCCCAATGCCAGCGCCAGGAGATGATCAATCAGCAGATCCAGTCGCTTAAACGTAGCTATGGGGAAGCCAAGGACGTCATCCGACATCACGAAGCAGAGATCCAGAGCTTGCAAGCCAGGCTCAGCAACGCAGCTGCAGATCTCTCTATCAAGGAGCAGACCTTGGCCAAGCTCAAGAGTGACCTGAAGGCTGAGAAGAAGAAAACAGAGGAGCAGATGGAGGAATGGCAACACAGCGAAGCAACTCTGAATTCCCAGCTGAAGGCCAGTGAGCAGAAGCTGAAGAAGGCAGAAGCTCTCCTGTTGGAGAAGACCCAAGAGCTGAGAGATTTAGAGATGCAACAGGCTTTGCAGAGGGACTACCAGAAAGAAGTCCAACGTCTCCAGGATCGCATCGCTGATCTGAGCCTGCAGCTGAGCGCTGGCGAACAATCCCGAATGCAGATGGAGAGGAAGCTGCAGAAGAATTACGAGTCTTTGCTAGAAAGCTGCGAGAGGGAGAAGCAAATCTTGATCCAGAGCCTCAAAGAAGCGGAGGATAAAGCCAGCGAATACGAGAACCAGCTTCAGAATAACGAGCAACAGAAGGAGATCCTTCTGAAGGAGAAGCTGAGTGCCAAGTTTGAAAGCAGTGAACTAGTCCATCAACTGGAGGACCAGCTAGAAATGAAAGAAGCCAGCATCCGGAAGCTGGTGGAACATATCAAGAGTCTTGAGGAGGAAAGGGATCAAATTAAATGCCGGTTCCAAGAGTTGATGAACCAAGTTGCAGAGTCTGATAACGAGGTGGCTAAGTTGCAAGCCAAGCTACAGTTGGAGGAGAGCAGCTACCACACTCTGGAGCGTTCCCATGAAGTGGTGTCGGAGCAGTTCCATAACTTGCAGCAGATTCTGAAAGAGAAAGAGGAGGAGTTGAGACAAGTAAGAGAAACCCATTTGAGCTTTGTGGAGAAAAAGGAGCAGGACTTCCGTGAGCCTCTGACTTCCTCGGGTAGCAGTCAAGAAAAAAAAGAAGACCACCCGGCCAAAGAAGAGGATTTGAAAACATCAACTGAAGGAAGTTCTGTGCTGAAGGTTGCAACCAACGCAACTGATATTGGCAAAGTTGAAGATCCAGCACAATATCCCCCAAAGCAAGGGAGACCCCCAGATCTGGGATGCATGCTTATTGAGGATAGTCACGAAGGAGCCAGTAGCAGCCAGAGGCAAATCTCTGGACGTACTGTGGTGAGCATTGAAGAATGTTCCTCTCCATCAAAGTCAGTAGACCTTCCAGAAATAGAGATGGGTCAGAAAGATTCAACGAAACTTGATGCGGAAATACCAGGAGCCAAAAGACAACGGATACGTTTCTCCAATATCCAGTGCCAAAAATATATTCATCCTGATGGATCGGAGAAGATGTGGGCCAGCAGCACTTCCTCTGACACAAGCCAGGAACGGTCTCTTTCGGAGGAAAGCATGACTTCTGAACCAGCTTTTTGTTACCCAGCCTCGGGCGATTCTGAGACCTACTTATCTATCATTCACTCCCTGGAAACCAAACTTTACATCACCGAAGAAAAGCTCAAAGATGTAACCATGAAACTTGAAAGTCAGCAGGGCCAGAATCAAGACGCCCTTATGGCCCTTCACCACCAGTGGTCCGGCATTGAAGCTCAGCTTAGAGAACAGCTTCAAGACAGCTTGACTCAAATCAGAGGGTTGGTGTCACAGGTAGAAAGCGAGAAGGAGGAAAAACTCAAGCTCAACGAGAACCACATCTACGAGCTGGGCAAGCTCCATGAAAAGACTAGCCGAGCATTAGCGTGTTTAAATCAGCGCAGAGAAGAACTGAAACACCTGGGCACCTCTGGTAAAGAAAGAGAGAGAGATGTCTTCTTGGATGCTCTGTCCAGCGTTGAAAGTACTTTAATGGATGCGATCCAGATGTTACGAAAGGCACTTCCTCCAGCTGAACACCAACCAGAAGAACATCTTGCAGTCCAAGCTTTGCAGACTGAAGACACCTGCTGGGGTGAGAACAATGCTTCTCCCCAAGGGAAGCAACAGCTGGAATTTTCTGTGGAAGAGCAGCTGAAGATGCTTTCCAGGAAGGTGGCTTTTGAAGCTTGCTTGATCAACCAGATAGCAGAGTCTCTGACAGATGCCTCTTCGAAGATCTCAGTGACCCTCGGAGAGATTCATGCCACCTTGGAGACAGTCTTATTGGAGCCTTCGAATATTTCACACACTGCTGTGGCTTTGGCCGACATCTTGTCTAAGAAGCTGTTGTTGGAAGATGAGTTTTGGAGACAGGTAGAAGAATTAAGGAAGCACTTGAGGGTCAGAGAAGAAGGGGAGGAAGGGAAGATGGAGACCTTGGACTTTCCTCAGTATCTCATCCAGTCAGTTACCGACAGTACGCTGGTTAAAGCCGAACTGGGTTTTGTGGCTGAGAAAATGAGAGAATCCTTCCATCAGAGATTAAAAGCCATGGAAGAAGACCTCCACAACGCCAAAACAGCCCTCCAGCAGCATAAGTGCATGTTGGAAGAAATCATTAAAGCCTACAAATCTCCTGAATTTGACGGGATCATGCACCAGATCTCCAAAGCTCTTGAGATCCAGGAAGGCATTTCAGAAGCAGCCCGACCGACTTGGCAGGTCAGCCTTCAGGACCGCATTTTGGAAGCTCAGAGCGTACAGGATCTCCGCAGTCACGCTCTGGCTGCTGTCCAGGGTGATCTGGCTCAGCAGCTCAAAGACAAAGCCAACGTTCTGAAAGACATTGCGGCTGCCCTCCTGTCCGTGTCCCCTGACAATGCCTTGAAAGATTGTCATCAGCTCCTCAAAATCTCACGCAGTCCTCCCTACGAGATGTGCATGGGGGATCTTGAACGCTACTCTTCTCTGTTAGTTCAGGATGCGATTATTCAGGCCCAGGTTTGTTACGGGGCCTTCAGCGCAAGGCTGGAGTACACTAAGGAAGCCAAGGTTTACAAAGAGTCTCTGCAGAATATGGACACTTTATGCCAGGAGCGCATACGGGCAGTCACGGTCCTCAGAGAAGAGTATGAAATACTGCTGCAGAAACAGCAAAACGAATTTGCCGAGATGATTGCCATGCTCAAAAGAGAGAATGAAGACCTCAGAGCCAAGGTGGAGCAGCTGGACAACCAGCGAAGGCTCCTGGAAGAGGAGGAACGTAAGCAGAGCCAAAAAATAGCAGAACTTCAGAGCCAATATGACGAGGAGATGCGGAAGGTTGTTGAGCAGCTCCGCAGGACTGAGGACACCCTGCAGGTGGAACGAATTGAGGGGAGCCACCAGTTGGAGGCCCTCATGCAAGATAAGCAGAACCTGGAGAGATACCACCTTGAGCAAATGCAAAGCTTAGAAGAAAAGTTCCAGGTCAAGATGAAAGAAATCCAGGTCCTCCACGATGAGGAACTGCAGATTTTGCAGGAACGCTACACCCAGAATCTCAAGAGCTTGGAAGAATCGCTGGAGAAGTATCAGAAGAAGCCTCCTGAAGCCACGTCCGGGATCATCTATGGTGCAGGAGCACCGGGAGAAGACCAACACGACAATGGGATCCAGGTCTTGGGAAATGATCCCAATGCCCTCCACGGATTGAGAGAGCGGATTCAAGAATTGGAATCCCAGATGAACGTCATGAGAGACGAGTTGGAGAACAAGCAGCTGGAAGAGAACGCGCCCACCTTGAGGGAGAAATACCAGAAGGACTTTGAGAACCTTAAGGTCTTTGTTTGTTCATCTTATCTTGCTACCTGCGGTCATGTAGTCTGACCTCCCCCTCCCCTTGTTAAGAGCAAGCATGCTGATTAAACAGCTGGCCTGCAGGTAGAATCCAGCGGATAGAAGCTTTCTTAAGGCATTTCACTTTTTTAAATAGCGACCATGGCATCCGTTTAGCTTCCTAAGGCCTTGGACGCATTTAAACCAGAACGTGAGTCCTTGGGATTAGGCAAATCCCTTGACCTTTAGGGAACAAACTGGCCATTTTTCCCCAGTGCTGACATCATTTTCTTGACATTATGAAGTTCAGGTCACCAGGCAGTCCAACTTAATCAAAGGTGACCTTCTGAAGATTAAGAGGGTTGAGGGGGGCAGCATGTCAGGAAAGCTCCAGTTTAAGATAACACCCACCAAATTGAGGGTCGTAGACTGTCCTTGGTGGTGGTAGGGTTTTCTGCCCCTAGAAAATCTGGCCCATCTCCCCCTCCCTCCATTAGACAGTGAGAAAAAAGGGGTGGAACCTGGTGACGTTCCTCTGATTTGCAATAATTGCACACCCTAAAGAGGGCCCTTGTCTTTTCCCCCCTTTCATAATGGAACAGGCTGCTTGTAGTTTCTCACCATTTACTCACCATGTCTAAAAACTCAGCATCATTGCTTCTGTTTAAAATCTCCCCAATTACATCCATTCATCTCCCGTCAAATTAGGAAAAGAGCCGATTTTCCAATAAGGATTCTCATTTGAGATATATGCTAACTCTTACAGTGTTCCCTCCTCCTTGCAAACTCTTGTAATTTCACTCGGATGCAAAGAGGTGGAACTGCACACCCTAAAGAGGACACTTGTCATTTTTTCCCTTTCATAATTATAACATGGCAGCCTAACCTTAAAGTAGTGAGGCTCTTTGTTACTCACACCACACATAGATTGAATAATGGGGCTGTGGTGGGTTTCTGGTTATGAATAAGAAGTAGCATTAGGAGTCATGGTGGCGTAATGGTTAGAATGCAGGATTGCAGGCTGACTCTGCCCACTGCCAGTAGTTCGATCCTGACTGGCTCAAGGTTGACTCAGCCTTCCATCCTTCCGAGGTTGGTAAACGAGGACCCAGATTGTATGGGGGCAAGAGGCTGACTCTATAAATTGCTTCGAGAGGGCTGTAAAGCACTGTGAAGTGGTACATAAGTCTAATTGCTATTGAGACAGGTATGGTTTAGGGAACCTTTACTCATGTGAAGTCCTACTCCTGATACACAAAGGAGGAAGAAGGATTGAGTAGAGTCTGCAAGCTAGGATTAGAATTGTTAGTCCCCTGCAAGAACAGTCTTTTTTCCTCCCCAAGTTTGAATGCCCACATCCTTTTAGAACCTCTTCAAGGGATCCTAAAATAATACTTTCTTAAAGCTTTTGGACTGCTGCTTCAATTATAGTAAAGATTGGTGGTGATGGAGAATGCTAGATGTTCTAACCTAGCTAGGAATTGATATGATTGCTCTTTCTGGGACTCGAGTCTTCTCTGTTGGCCACTTCCCTTTCCCCTCCAGACCCTGCCTATATTGTTACTGGGTTGTTGTTTTTTAAATGGACTGGGGTAACATGCCAATGCAACCTTCTTTCTGACTTTCTTGAAGGCAACGTGTGAACGGGGGTTTGCAGCCATGGAAGAGACCCACCAGAAGAAGATTGAGGACTTGCAGAGGCAGCATCATCGAGAACTGGAGAAGCTGAGAGAGGAGAAGGACCGTTTGCTGGCTGAGGAAACGGCTGCCACTATCTCCGGTAGGTCCAAGGGAAGAAGAGAATGCAAAAGACGGAGGTGTGCTTTGCCTACAACTGTGTGTAGGTAGTCCTCAGCTTACAACCAGTTGCTTAACCACTGTTCAAAGTTATGTGGACTTCCCCAGAGCTACATATGACTTTTTTTTCAGAGTTATGATAGACGCACACAGACAAATATACACACACGGTGGTCATGTGACCATGATTTGCTGGTTTCCAGTGTTTACTTCCAGTTTCTGGCAAAAACAACCTCCAGTTGGAAAAGGCCACGGAGTTCACTTAATGACAGCTGCAAAAAAAGGTCTTAAAATCTGATCTGGCCTCACGATGCCTCGACTGAGAACTGCAATAACTTCACAACTGTAATTCTGGACTCCCTTACAGTTGTAAATCAAGGGTTTCCTGTAATTCTTCCCTTTCCTTTCCTTTCCAGCCATAGAAGCCATGAAGAACGCTCACCGGGAAGAACTTGAACGGGAGTTGGAAAAAACCCATCGCTCCCAAATTAGCAGCATCAATTCAGACATTGAAGCCCTGCAGAGACAATACTTGTAAGGATCTCTTGGCATCTTCTGGTTGTCCATGTCAAATGTTTCTTACCTTCTGGGGCCACATCGATTGGATTCCGTTGTGCATTGCAGGGGTTTTGGATATTCTGAGCTCATCTGCACCCTATGAGCATTATCTGAGCACACAAACACACACTCGTGCACACACAAACACCCACCCCATTTAATTTCCCCCGTCTTCTACAGCTAGCCAGGTGGGGAGCATGGCTGTCCACACGAACTGCTAATGTCTCATTTTCCTTCTTGGTTTCCTAGGCTCCAAAATTCTTCTATTTGTAGCACATTTTGTTTTTTATTTATGAGCCGCTCCATAAGCCTTTGGCTGCAACGGGGACATATTTTCTGCAAATATATGTGTGTGTGTACACACACACACACACACACACACACACACACACACACTCATAATTTATTTTGAGGAGGTCACAGAAGGGTAATAAACAGATTTATTCTAGCAGATGCACCCAAAAAAATGACCTAAACTGAATTTATAGATTTGTGCTCTAGAAGAAATGAATTCCTCATGTCCGATTTGGACCAAGCTCAGTTTCTAGAACTTTGTAGATAATTTTTGGGGAAACCACGTAAGGCTTTTCTCAAAAAAAAAAAGTCTTACATGTATGACTGTCCCAGTTTTCTACTCCCTTCATCCAAGAGAGAGAGAGAGAAAAAAAGAAAGGGATAGATAGATAGATAGATAGATAGATAGATAGATAGATAGATAGATAGATAGATAGATAGATAGATAGATAGATAGATAGATAGATAATGGAGGGATAGATGGATGGATGGATGATAGATAGATAGATTTTGGACAGATTTTGACTCAGGCCACTAAAAGCTAATTGGTCTACATTTTTGGAAGGGAAAAATGATTTTGGGTTTTGCTGTACTTATGATCAAAAACAAGCACAATTGGATTGGGAAAGGATTTTGGAAGGGCTGAATGGAGGGAATTAGTCCTTGGAAGATGTGGGAGAAATCAAAACTTGAAGGTTCTCATCTTCTCACATTGCACGGGTGTGGTTTCTGCCTTCTCCTCCTCCTCACCTGCCAAGTTGGTTCCTGAATGGCCCTCCAAAGCCGAACCGCCTTTCTCCTTTGTCCTGCCCTCAGGGAGGAGTTGCAGTCTGTCCAGCGGGAACTGGAAGTCCTTTCAGAACAATATTCGCAGAAGTGCTTGGAAAACGCTCACCTGGCCCAGGCTTTGGAGGCGGAGAGGCAGGCCCTCCGACAATGCCAGCGGGAGAACCAGGAACTCAACGCGCACAATCAGGTGAGGCCTTCCGGTGGTCTGAGACAGCTGCTCTAACGCGGGAGTTTTCAAACTCAGCTACTTTGAGTGGACTTCAACTCCCAGAATTCCCCAGTTCGCCATGCTCAAGAGGTCCTGTATTTGCGGGTGGGAGGGGTGTGATGATGTACATCGATTCACTCTGCCACGCACAACGAGGTGAAAGATTCCTGTGTTCTGCAAAAATTGATGTAAAGCTTTCCTGTATTGGATGATAAGAGGGGTGATCTGTTAGTGTAATTTTATTTATTCTGAACAATCGTGCATTTGTGGTTTCCTCGTAGGAGCTGAACAACCGCCTGGCTGCAGAGATCACCCGAATACGGACGTTGGTAACTGGGGAAGGTGGCATGGAAACGGCCTCCTCTCCTCTCTCCCAAGGCAAGGATGCCTATGAGTTAGAGGTGAGTTTGTTTGTAACTGTTGAAAAGGTCGGAAATCTTCCTTCCTTCCTTCCTCCCTCCTTCCCTCTCCTTTCCACCTCCTGCCTGCCTGCTTTCCTTTTTCCTTCCTTCCTTCCTTCCTTCCTTCCTTCCTTCCTTCCTTCCTTCCTTCCTTCCTTTTCTATTTCTGTTTTAAAATCCTTACTTCCTGCTCTCCATTTTCTCTTTTCTATCTTTCTTTCCTTTTCCCCCCCTCTGTTTTTAAAATCCTTTCCTCCCTCCCTCTCTCCCACCTTTACATTTTTCCCCCTTGATATTCGTTTTTTTAAAAGGTGTATGTCCCTGACTTTCTCCCTTGCAGGTGCTGTTGAGAGTGAAGGAATCAGAAATCCAGTACTTGAAGCAAGAGATCAGTTCCTTGAAAGATGAACTGCAAACAGCCCTGAGGGTAAGAATTTAGAAGCAGGCATCACCTTAAAACCGTTAACAAGTGATTTAAACCTCCTCATTTGTACACTTTGAGCTAGGTAGAGCGGTCATCTTTAGAAGCATGCTTTAGGTCAGGAGTGTCTGGCCTTGGCAACTTTTAGATAGATGGACTTCAACTCCCAGAATTGCCCAGCTAACATGGCTGGCTGGCGAATTCTGCAAATTGAAGCCAATTCCAAGTCGCCAAGGTTGCTGCTTCAGGTGATGGCCTAAGACAGGAGGAACCAGGAGGATGAAGAAGAAGCAGGCCAAAAAGGGACACCTTTAGAGTTTTAGTGGGTGATGAACACGTTGAACTAATGGCTGTTGAAATTACTAATGTTCTCGGTTGTCTCTTTTGGGTGGCCCATGGAGACCGAAAGATCTCAGCTCCAATTGTCTTTTGTCTTTTCTCCAGGATAAAAAATACGCCAGTGATAAATACAAGGACATCTACACAGAGCTCAGCATCGTCAAGGCCAAGGCAGACTGCGATATCAGCAGATTGAAAGAGCAGCTGAAGGCAGTCACCGAAGCCCTGGGAGAAAAATCTCCCGAAAGCAGCACCGTGTCCGGATACGGTAGGTTCACTACTTCATAATTTCATATTTCGGGATGCTGAATCAAAGAAGGGTGGGATCCGATGATCTCGGGCAAGTTTTCCTGGGGAAAAGGTTGGTGCACATTTCATCGTTGCAAAGACCACTCTTAGATATCACCTTGACTTGGACTTGGTGGGTTCAAGGAACCTAGCATTAGAATTAGTGGTAAAATTGGATTTCTTGAGGGAGGGATATGTATTTTGGAGTGTTGTTGCCTTGAGGGGAAAGAAGCCGAGATAGTGACTCAGCTTTTAACTCTGTTTGTTTGGAAAACTATGACCTGCAGGTTTTCAAAAGAATTATATTGACTTCCCTTCCTTCTTACCTACCTAGATATTATGAAATCGAAAAGCAATCCTGATTTCTTGAAGAAGGACAGGACCAGCATTGGCCGGCAACTAAGAAATATCAGGTCAAAGGTGAGTTGATGTGGTCTTTCCATTTTCCCTAGAAAAACATGCTTAGACGTGCAATACCTTAGTAGTTGTCCTATCGATGGTGGATTCTGCCTCAACAGGTAGCAACATCCAACCAAACTTAGCTGTTGGCTAAGCTGGGAAGGCCCTGGAGGATACTTGGATGGGGGAATCCACCTGAGAATTCCAAGGCTTTGGGATAGCTTGAGAAGCCAATCTAGAAGAAAGCAGAAGCCATTCACTTTCATAAGTGTGCTGAGAACATGTAGGCAAGGAGAACGTTCATTCTTTTGTGCTTTGAGATATAAGCAACACATTTAAAGCATGAGATCTTAGGACATTGTTTCTCAAACTTTGCAACATTAAGACAAGTGGACTTAAATTCCCAGAATTCCCCAGACAGCCATGTGGAAGTTCGTTTGTTTTAAAGTTGACAAGTTTGACAAACATTGCTTTAAGGGAACATAGTTTCCAATAGATCAGAAGGGTGGACCTCTTAGTCCTTTAGTTCCTTGGCCAATTCTGGTCCACCCATCTCTCCTTGCATATTGGCACACATGTGGCATTTATTAGGAAAAGAACACCAACCCTGAGCTGAAGCCACCCTCTTTGTAAGCATCTGAACCCCAGCAAAATTCACAGAAAGCACCCACAGATTCGAGAAATGCGTTCTATCATTTATTAAGTTCACATTGGTTTTGTTGATATCCTGCGCCTTTCTCTGTGTACCACTTCTTCTTGCACTGGAAGACCTAGTTTAATTCCTTCCAGTGCAGCTTCTCTTTATTACTGATCTGTTTTTAATTATTATGGGTTTTTTTTAAAAAAATGATTTGTTGATTTATGGAGCCATTTGGTCTTGGCCTCCTCCTTAAAGGCGTGGGAAAGAAGTTGCTTGTATTGTGGCCCACAATAGGATTTATGTCTTTCTTGTTTTTGTTCTTTGTCTTCACTTCGGATAACAGTCGGTAATTGAGCAGGCTTCATGGGATAACTGAAATGCACCAGGTTCCAGGGTCCCTGCCATGTAGGTAATCCACCCACCCACCGGTTCAACGATGCTACTTCTCGGAGGTTGCAGTACACTTAAATGCATGTTCTGCTGATGTTTCCATAGCTAATCAGGTTCTTCCCTCCACCCACCCACTCCCCAGAAGCCATGGGGATTGGGTTGGGTAGAGTAGGGATAGACCTCTCACGCCCAATCAGTGGCTGCATCCACCCTTCTGTCTCATCCTGTCTTCACTGACATCCATCACAAGTTTTCCTTGCCATCTCGGCTGACATGTGGGGAGCTCTGTGGAGCATGAGAAGATGCCTGCATGTTGGATTGAATGTGCATGCTTCCACTGACCACTCTTCAGGAGGCATGAGTTTCCAAGTGAAGGATCATGTTTGAGTCCCTAGTGTTGGATGCTGGTTCATCTCAGCAAATAGACAGTTGGTGGCGCAGTGGTTAGAATGCAGTATTGCAGGCAACTCTGTTCACTGCCAGCAGTTTGATCCTGATCGGTTCAAGGTTGACTCAGCCTTCCATCCTTCCAAGGTCGGTAAAATGAGGATCCAGATTGTTGGGGGCAACAGGCTGACTCTGTAAACTGCTTAGAGACGGCTGTAAAGCACTATGAAGCAGTATATAAGTGCTAATGATGTTGCTATTGGTAGAGAGCTGGTAGTGTTTGCACAAGGAAAGTATTCCAGTTGTTTTGCAATTGTGGCCCAAATCATTGCATCTATCTTGCTGGGTGTGTGTTCATATATATAATGTAATATAAAACTACACATGTGTGTGTGCATATGTGTATGTATAATTTTAATTGAAACTTTAAAAAGATTAAAACTAATAGCACCAACTAATACAAAGCAAGGAAGAAAAAAGAAAGCAAAAAGTGCAAGAAATGGGAAAAACTTGAAGAAAAGCCATCTATCTAGGGCTTTTGCTGATTTTCCTCTGTCTTAATAGACATACCGAATTAGAATTTTTGGTTTTGACCTTGTGCAATCAGATCAAAACCCTATTCTTCTCTGATTCATAACAGAGGTATGAAATTCTGCTCTTCCCACCATGAGTTAAGAAGCCAGGGTCTTGGTTCCTTAGGGGGAAAAATGTGGACATTCCTTCTGTAATCCCAGTTCTACAAGAGACCCCATCCTTTATAAACTGTTAATATGTTGTCCCATAGTGACATTAGGAAACTGTCTTGGAGCAAATGTGTTCTAGGGAAAGGACAACTTTGTAGGTCTTGTGGAGTTGAAGGCATCTGGAGATACTTCAGAGGACCTCTAGGGGGGTCACTTTAGTTAGCTGTGCTGGGGTCATCTCACTCTTCCTCCATCAGGCACCGATTCTCCAGTAACCCTTCTCCATAATAGTTGCTTTTTCTTTCTTCCGCATGATGTTAAACCTGAGGATTTTGTCTCTCGCTATTTTATCTCCTCTGCCTCAACATTTCCGTGTTGGATTTGGTCCATTCCACCAGAGCGGCCTTTCATGGTTTGCTTTTTTTCCTTCTCTCTCCCCTCCAGAGTCTGAAGGAAGGTCTGACGGTGCAGGAGCGCCTGAAGCTCTTTGAATCCAAGGAGTTGAAGAAAGACTAATGTTCTCCTTCGTTTCCGGCTTGGCCACGTGCACCGCCTAGCTTGACGCATCACGACACGAGCATCCTTCTTCTTTTCCCCCCTCACTATTTTGATCTTTTTTTATGACTACGCTTCGCTTGGCCGGGAGCGGGAATTTTTCTAGAGCTGCTCTGGATGAACGGACTGAGCAATTCCAGCCTTTTTTTTTCTGTCCACCATCAAAGGGATGAAATCATTGTTTCTCAATCTTAGCAAGTTTAAGATGCGTGGACTTCTGCCCCCAGAATTCCTCAGCCAGCAATGGGGAATTCTGGGAGTAGAAGTCCAGGCATCTTAAACTCGATGAGGTTGAGAAATACTGGATTAAACAGATTCCTTGACATGTTCTGAATGAAAAAGTCCTTACTTTGGGCAAGAATGCAGGGAGAGGTTGAAGATTTTTCTCTCTTAAATATATATATTTATCTCCTTCCTAGTGTATATCCACTACATTGAGTGTCAGTATTAAGGCTCAACAGCCTATTATAAGCTAGCCCTGTTTTACTGATGTGTTGGTATCATAACAGGGCCCTGGGAAAGGGGGAGGGAGGACACACTTCCAGCTTAGCTCCACCAGTGTTGAAGAGTAACACAGCACTTAGGCGCATATTTTGAGCCACTCTGAAACAAATTCGGCTTGGCCAAGCAAGCTCCCCAACACCCCTGGATGGTTGAGAAACACAACAAGGGGGAAAGAAAACAGTCTGGACTGTCCTTGATCTATTGTGTGGTTTGCAGAGATTCAATTCCTTTGATTAGCTTAGCAATCTTCTGAATTTATTTTCCTAAGCCAGCTTAGAGCCATGGTTAAGGGGTGGCAGATTCCACCTTAGCCAGGATCTTGGAAAAACACAGCTCTTAAAATCGCTAGCAACCATTGTCCTCTTCCAGTTGGGTTGACCTTTTCTCCTAGTCTCGGTGGGTTTTGGGCATCCATCTGAGAGATTTCGGGACATTTCTCTCGTCTGATGAGGATGGAGAAACCAGGTTTTATCCTAAAGTGCAGATCTTCGCTTCTTAAAGGTGGCTTTAAAAAAAAAAGAAAAATGGATTACCGGTATATCTGTCTTTGAGAATCTATTTGGGCCTGATTGCACCATGCAGTCTCTGTGTGAGGGATATTCCGTTGCAAAGGAACACCTGAAAACGGGAGCTAAGCCGAGTTAAAAGAGGCCTTCAAAAAAAGACCAGGCTGACCATGATCCCAAAGCAGCTTTAGTGCTTTCATCCACTTGAAATGAAGCAGGACTTTTGATTGTCCCTCCCATATCTTGGGCCCACCCACCCCAAAAATGCGATGAATAGATTTCTTGATGCGCTGCGATCCAGAATGTGTAGAGCTTTCCCAAGAAAGGCCCTGGGATGGATTAAAATGTCTTTGCCAAACCCGATGAACAGAACATCTTGGAAGTGGGTGCTTAAAATTTCAGGATTAGCATCTCACCAGCATTACGAACAAGCCTTGTTTCTCTCTCCCCAACATTGAAGATGATTAGGGTGCTCCAGCCCAATTCTACAAATCTGAGGTCCCTTAAGATGGGAGTTTTTGCTCTTACCGGGTTGAGTTTCTGCTGCAACTGTCTGACAAGCCCAACTGTGTAAAATCTTGCTAATGTCAGTGAGGGTTGATTCATTTATTTTCTCTGCATGCAGGTTTTAGAATTTTTAGACATCTAGCAATGTTGTTCCAAAACAAAAACACCTTATATCACCTGTCTCCTAGATGTAGACCTGAAGCAAAAGGATACCTTAGTATGCACTACCTTAAAGGCAGCTGGACAGAGGAGAATGTATGAATTTCAGGCGCCTGGTTGTATTTGACATGCCACAACAATAGTATTCTGCAAAACGTAGCTGCCCTGAATGGCTAGGACTCAGGAGATCTTCCTATTTTTACTTTAGAGGTTAGGCGTTTCTTCTTCAAGACTTCTCCTAACTCTGAGCAGTTTTTCCTATCTGATTGCAAATTGTTGGTTGAGGGTCTAGAAGTGCGTTTCAAAGTAGGTATGGCAGCCCCAAGGATTGGTGTGTGAATGTTGGCATTTGGGGGGCATCTCAGGTGGTTGAAGGGGATGCGGTGGTGGCATCTGCCTCTGAAATGGTCTTGCAAGCCTCAATTTTCCTCTCCTTCACACACACGAAGCTGAACTGGGTAGAACAATGTTTCTCAACCTTGGCAATTTGAAGATATCTGGATTTCAACTCCCAGAATTCTATGCTGTGCTGGCTGGGGAATTGTGGGAGCTGGAGTCCAGACATCTTCAAGTTACCAAGGTTGAGGAACACCAGGGTAGAATTTAATTTTTCTTGCATGATTTTCCTGCAACTCGATAGCAATCTGTCGGCGGACGAACAAAGGGTATCTGAGGAAAAATCCCTGCAGTTCATCCCCTCCCTTTCTCAATAACGTCCTGATTCCGAGATGGTTTCTTAAAACATGGAAAGTGATGTTTGAAAGACGGGCAAAGCCACCCCACTTCTGTTCGCACAAAACTGACTTTACTGCTACGAGCAAAGGGGCTGTCCTTATGCAACCAAGCCAGTGGGGTGTTTGGGAAAGCGTGCGTTTCTTGAATGGCTCTTAAAAAGGTGTGTTCGGAGGCAGGTTGCTGCATTTTCACCCGATTCTGTACTTTGGAGATTTTAAGAGAAATGTGTATTCTTGATGGAGGTTTGGCACAGGTTGGATGTACCGTGCAAACACACCTGAAATACGGCTTTTAGGATGTTGTCCACGGCCGATCTTGTCTCTCTTCCCCCCCCGCCCTCGTTTCAAAGCAGGATTCTTGTCTTTTTCTTAATGCCATTTTGTTTTCCGTTTTTCCTGCTAAGAAACTAAAGGAGGATCGCTTGTGCTGATCCCGGAATCCGAGCAGGCTGTTTTTTCCTATGACAGAGGCTGCCTTCCAAGTGGCCCTGTGTGGTGTTTGGGGGGGTAGGGAAATGTTGCTTTTTGTAATGACAATATACTTGATTAGAATCCCACTGGACTTCTTTTTTCTCCATGTCAATGGTTCATATGCAGTACTTCGTTGTGAACACTTTGAGCACACGCACGCTTATCTTTCCTTTGTAATCCCCCCCCCCCCGTTTTTTAAACCTTTGTTATTCTCTAAAAATAATTTAAGACCTGTATAGTATTCAAAGCACGCCATGTAAATATTTATTATGCAAAAACTCGCGGAGGGTTTTATGGGGTGAGTTTCTTTTTTTAATCTTGTTCTAATACGGATTTCCTTCGGACTTGGGAAAAAGAAATTAGTGTAACCTGAAATCCTGCTTTGTTCCCTTACAGAATGTTGGTTGGTTTGTTTGAATGCTATAAATATATTTTTAAATTTCTCTGATCCTTTTTAGTTTTGGAAATGCCTCTCCAAAGAAAAATATGTACAGTGTTTTAAAACCTAATTGCTATACAATAGTTTTCTTCCTTATTCACTTCAGTAAGTTTGTAACGGACAGTGGCGTAAATAACCCAGGCTATGCAGTTATGTCGCAGTAAACTCAGTTTAATGGACTCGTAGGAAGGTATTTGTTAGACCTGAATGTCCATTAAATAACGAATAGGATTGTATGTGTGCCTACAGCGGCCGATGGATTTTGTCTGAGGCATTCGAAATCTGATCGACAGAAGGTCCAATAAATTGAAGATCCACTGCATGTTCACTGAGCAATGGTGATAGTAGCATCTCTTAAGTCATCAAAGGTACCCCATATTGTTGCACGTTAACCCTGTGGCAGATTAAACCAAGCAGTTCTCCGAAGAAATGAAGTAATGTTGCTTCTCTCTCTCTCCATAAATTTGAATTATGCTATTCTGTACTGTGGTCACAGCATGGCAGAATAAGCTGCTGTAGTTTTGATAGCTCCCTTTAAAGTCACGCTATCGTACACCACAACAGAGCTTCAGAGGGGAAGAATACCCTTGCTGGTAGAATTTGAGCCCATGACTGACCACAAGAGCTGAGAAATATTCCAAAAGTACCTAAGGGAAAAATCTTGGGTTTGCCATAGAATTAGCTATGCCACAACTCTGCATAAGTCAATAAAATGTGCTGTCAACAGTGGAAGTCCATCTGGGTGGTGGGAAGTAGGTATTGTTTCCTTCTTTCAATGGATTAACACCATCGCTACTTTCAGTGTAAGAAACAACCACATGTAAATGTCTACATCCTGTTGCTGAGCTGCCGAAGTCTGCTGACCAGTTCCTACCACATGAACCTGTGGCTGGAGGAGAGGGAGTGGGAGGTTGTGCCCAAGGACTGCAAGGAGGCCCATCTTCATGGGCTACTCGTGAGCGCCTTACTTACGAAACCTCAGAAGGTTTCAGAGGCCACCACATCTGTCTTAAGTCCCATGTGAGCATCACCAAGTTGACTATAGCTTGATTGGATCACCAGGTCATCTGAGAACTGAGCGTGGGAATGACTCAGTCTTTCTCAACCTTGTTAAGAATTCTAGGAGTTGGTCCACCCAACTTAAAGTTCCCAAGGTTGAGAAACACTGCTCTAATCCACACCTTCCAGCAAAATTTAGGGTGTAAGAAGGTGAGTCCACTTGGAGAGCAGGTGGCACCCTGTGAATTAGCAGTCCACTCCAACCAAGAGGACTCCTGGAAGTCCCAGCAAACTTAGTTACTGAACAATGAATCCTCTCTCGTTCTCAACGAATGTGTTTTGAATCTAGTGAGATTCCGAATGGCATTTTTTTTCATGCTTTTAAGGGAGCCAGTTCCCTCTTCAGCTGTTCACTGTAGAAGTATCACTTACAGTATTTATTCCTTACGAACCTTGTGTGACATGCTAGGGTTCCCATGGATGTAGCTGATGATTTTGTAAATATAATTACTTAACTATACATAAAATTATATCGTAATAAACTATTTTTGCACCACCCTTGGTATGCTGTAAAGAAGGTTTTTTGGTAGATGGAGCTGACGGGGCCTTCAGAATTACTACTTAAGTGGGATTTTATTACAAGTCATGGGTTGCGACACTGGCTTCCCCACAGATGTAACAATTGCTGATAAGTGGAACAGAGTATATGTTCCAAGCATGGCAAAAAAAAAAAGAGAAATTTAAATAGCAAAAATAAAAATATTGATTAAACTGCCCAACTCCAGACCCTCTTAGAGGTAGGGGTAACTATTTCATAACTCGAGTGTTAAAAGAGCCCCAAAATATTACAATAATTCCATTCACACTTGCTCTCTGAAACCACAGCTTTAATTATTGAAAAAAAAATAAACAAAGATGACCTGACAAAATATTCAAGGTATTCATGCATTAATAGTTACTTCCATTTCTTCCAAGAATTCTCTTGCGATCTTTCTCATCAGTAATACAGTTTTAAGTAACAGCAAGAGTTAAATCCACCAGTCCTAATGTCCTTTATTGACATAGAGAAATATTAACTGAAATATTTAAACTGGGATCATACTTATGGCTGGATGTTGCCTTCTAGTGCAATACACTATGCAGGGCGACGGTTCTGCCTTTCTCCGTTTTCTGCTGCCAAGTTCTTTTGTTCCAGGATTCAAATCAAACAAGCAACGCATAATAGAAATTCAGCACTCCCAACTTAACTGGTCTTTTGGAAAATAAAAGCAGATAGTTGTTCTTGGGCCTTCCTGAGCCTTTCCTCTCTTTCAATTCAGATGCGAGATCTGATTCCGCATAAGCATGGAGTTTAAAGGCAACATCTTAGAACCTCCGTGCAGGAAATGTGCTTATAAAGATCAGCATACAATTCCATCTTTGCATTCTGTTCTGCAATAATTGCAGCTTTATATCCCTTCTTAATAAAGCTTATTTCAAGTTCTATTCCTTGGAAAGTAAATTTACTGAACACTTAAGAGTACACTGCTTGTGTATTTCCCGACTTGCTGCTTATCTTTTAAGATAATTATGTCGTTCTCGACATGAGAAATTTTGAATCAAATGCTCCCAAACTTTTTTTTCTTTTTGCCACGCTGTATATTTTTGTCCCAGAATTAACTTTTTCCACTTTCAATCCCGGTTTTCTCCTGTTTCGAGAAAAATGTATAATTAGCAGGATTGTAGTTTTCCCAAATCTTTTCAAATTCTGCTAGAAAGATGTTCACCAAAGCCTGGTCTTCCACCACCAGCACGTTCTCTCTGTTGGTCTGGATTGCTTGGGTTGTCCAGTTCAAAGAGCCCGTGATCAGCACCTTCTTGTCCACGATGGCAAACTTATGGTGCATATAGCCACTGTCCTGATCGTGGCGTACCTGAATCCCTTGGAAAGAAGAAAAAAGCTCACTCAACATCAAGGATCTGGCTAGTCGCTTAACTGGGTTTGGGAGAGTCGCCTGGTGACGAGGGGCATATAAATTTAACCATTGGTAATTTATGCCGATGGGGCTTTACGACCAAACAACCTCATCTTTCAGTCTTTTATCGCTTGCTTTTGTCCTCAATCCACTTGCCTTAGCCCAAATATCTCCCTTTTCTTCTTCCACCATGTATCCTGTAAACCCGTTCCACCTCATTGCTTATTTTCACATTTCTCTTCCACCCTAGGCCACCGTGACCAAAGCAAGGCCATCGGGATGCAAGGGGCTGTGGTGGCCTTGCAATTACATTCAGAAGGGCAGAGCTTCCCCTGAAGGGTTCAAAGAGAGCCTGATGCTCTTGACTGGTTTCCCTCTCCCCAAGGGGACAAAATAACCCTCCCTTTTCTCTCCTTTTGACCACATTCACATTTAGTTATCACCCCTCAAGACTTGACTGCTCCTTAGGGCTATTGGGCAGGGAGGTGAAACCAACCCTGGGAGTGGGTTGCCTTCTCCTGTATGGCCTGAAATGGGATGTCATAAACCCAGGCATGTGTTCAGATGTAGGGTTTGGGGTTTGAATCCTTTTGCCTGCCCTCCAGCCTCACCATGGATGGGTTTTGGGTAAATAAACCCAATCAACCCTCCCCCCAAACTCACTCATTACGTCTCCCCTTGCCCATTCTCCATTCCAAGGTAAACTCAGGACACTCCCCCCCCCCCAATCTCTTGCTGCTGCTTCACCTTTCCTCCAATAACTTCCCAATAGTTCATTCCGATTTTCTGTCTCTGGATAGTTGGTTCTATTTGTGGTTTTGTTCCTCTCCTCCTTCTTGCCCCCTTCCCAAGACACCAGATGGATGCCTCCCCCCACAATGTCTTAAAGCAAGGATCTCCAAATTAGGCAACTTTAAGACCTGGGGACTTCAACTCCCAGAATTCCCCAGTCAGCCACAACAGGAGGAATTCTGGGAGTTGAAGTCCACAAGTCTTAAAATAGCAAAGGTTGGAGACCTTTGGCTTAAAGGAGCATTTCTCAACCTTTGGCCAATTGAACAGGGATGGACTCCCAGAATTCCCAAGCCAGCCACACTAGGGGGGAATTCTGGGAGCTGAAGTCCACAATTAATAAAGTTGCCCAGGTTGGATACTGTTGGTTTAAACTTAAAGGAGCATTTTTCAACCTTTGGCCCATTGAAGAGAAATGGACTTCAACTCCCAGAATTCCACCAGCCCCGCCCATCCATTTCCCCGCCCTGATTTTTCTCCCCCTCCCCCTCCGGGAACGCGCGATGGTTCGATCCGATTTCTCCTCCCCCCATTGGTCGCCGGCGCTCCGGCCCCGCCCACCGCGGCGCGGCCCCGCCCCTCACCGGCTCTCCTCAGCTGTCCGATCTGCGAGCCGCGCAGCGCCATGTAATCGGCGTCAACGACGAGGCGGACGCGGACGCCGCGGCAGTGCAGGAGGGCGACGGCGCGGCCGAGCTGCGGACTGGAGAAGGCGAAGAGGCAGAGGTCGAGCGAGCGCCGAGCCGCCAGCACGCGCACCAGCAGGCGGCCCAGCGCGCTCTCGCCGTGCGGCAGCGGGCACGCGCAGGGCGCCCCGGCCAGCAGCTCCTCTGTGCATGTCACCCTCGAAGGGAAGAAGATGACCTCGCTCACCGACGCCGACGGCCGCCGACGCCTCAGCAGCCAGCCCAGCAGCCCCTCGAGCGCCGCGCCTAGCCCGACGGCCAGCACGACCCGCCACATCGTCTCCTGCGCGTTCGAATCTTCCCGCCTTGAGAGGCGCGCATGCGCGCTCCACTCGCAGGAAAAGAAGAGCGCATGCGCCGCTTCTGACACCAGATTACTTTTTTTATTATTATTTTGCCACGCATGCGTTCTCCGTCCTGGCTGTCCCTCTTGTGCTGCGTGAACTTCAACTCCCATCATTCCCAGGCGGAATTTTGCTCTTCAGGCCTTGTGGGAGTTGGAGTCGATGTTGGAAAGACAGTCAGCCCCTCTTCTGTTTGTTTTGTTTGTTTTATTTGTCAAGCATATATGATTAAAGCAAAGTATAAACAGTAAAATTATGATTGTGTGTGTGTGTATATATATATATATATATATATATATATATATATATATATATATATATATATATATATATATATATATATATATATATATATATATATATATATATATATATATATATATAAAATAATATTACAAGCATGAATAAGAGTATAAGAGGTATGAATATATGGGTACATTAGGACAGGAACAGTAGGCACAAATGTGCGCTTATACACGCCCCTTAACTTAGTTAAAAAACAGCTTTAGCTATGATTGAGAAGGGAAATTAGTGACAATCATAGATTATAGAGGAAACTCGGGAAAGAGCCTAGGTTTCCTGCATTTTTTGGAACTTTTAGTGGAAATGCTTCAATTTGCAAAGCAAAACTTTTTTGTGCTTCCTAGCATGTGTTAAATATTAAACATCATTTGATTTAAAAAAACAGGATTTTTCTCTGGGGGGGGGAACCTTTTATTATGTGTATTTTTGCACAGAAAAATTCAACACAAACAGCATGAATTACACAATGAAGGAAAAGTCATAAAATATTTAAGAAATCTTTCTGAAAATGAGTGGCTATAAATATTTTGACATATTCACAGAAATAAACTCTTAACAAATTAGGATCTCTTTATTAATCTTTCTCCCTTTTAAAAATTCCATATAAAGTATATTCGGAATTACTTTTCTTGCCAGAAAAGTTTTATAGAGTTCATCAATAAGTGGCTGTGCAGTTAAAAAAAATAAAGAACTGAATTAATCTCATGGTAACAAAACACTAAATGTTGCATCGTTGAAATCCAAAAGTCTTAAAGTCACTAAGGCTGGACACCCCTGATGTAGGTAGTTTTGAGGCCAAGAGATCTTTCTTCATCCTCTGTTTTTCTGTCGGTCTACACAGTGTTGCCACACAATATCTGAGCTCCTTCATCCCACACAGAACGAGTGGATCGACAGTTCCCCAAGGGCAACCCAAGAGTTCCCCAGGCTAAGTCCGAGACTCCAGAGAAGTTGGACTGCGAACAGTGGACATCAAATGTGATTTGTAGGTCTTGCTCAAGCCCGTCATCCAGAACTTCAGAAGCTTCACGTTATCCTCTTCAGAAGCCCCCAAGATGCTCAACAATTTCTGGGTATCTTCTTTCGGCCTGCTGTCCACCTTGGTGAACTTAAAGAGGACCTTCACTTTACTGCAGAAATAAAAAAGAAAAGAAAGGAAAATGAGAACCGCTAGCTGCAGGCCAGGACCCGCTCTTTCAAAAATGAAATTTCTGAAGATCACACTGCACACCTCCCTTCCTTCAAGGAAGCATATGCAAGAAATACTCTAGAAGACAACTACTTCTTAACCAAAAAGTCCACCTTACTTCATCCACTCCTCCTTTAGGCAAATGAGGCACTGGTCCACCACATCAACCGAGAGGTTCTGATTCATCAGAGCAGCTTCAATCTTGTTCAGGATGGTCGGACCAACTGCAGATGGGAAGAAGGACTTGAACATCATCCAGCTTTTCTATTGATTTTTTTAAAATCAGCACTGCACAGTTGAGACACCAGTCTATCTTTTTTCTTCTGCATTTCCAGCTAAGTAGCAAAAGTATGTTCCTTTTCAAAAATTTGTGACACAACTCTTTTCGGTTGTGAACTACAGATTGGGCAGTGTTATGACTCTCTACTCAAAATGGCTTGGACTTAACGCGCATGGCTCACCTCTGTCTGCTGCCAGAGGGCTGCCGCTAGTAACCACAAACTCGTATTTACTGAGGGGCTGTTCATCGTCAAAGAGGATGGGATAAAGGCTTGACCGTGTGGCCAGACGAACTTCCACCAGGACAGCAAACTCTGCAGTGAAAAACAGAATTTCTTCATAGCACCATCCCCAGATTTGGAGGAACATCCCCCAGACTGAATTTACAGTGTGTGCAGAGTCCCGATTTATCTGATTTCCATTTGCAACCTTCCTAAGTGGATTCCAACAAGCAAAGTCAAGGTGGGGGAGGGAGCCGGATTCACTTAACGATGGCAACAACAGCAGTGATTTACTTCACAACCATGGTAGTAAAATCCAGCATGATTCACTTAGCAATTGCCTTGGTTAATGATGGAAATTCTGGTTCCAACTGTGGTCGCAAGTCAAGGACTATCTGTAGATTATGAACCATCAGGGTGCCCAAGACAAGCAAAGGGTTACCCATCTTTTCTACCAGCCTGGGGAAGTCAGAGGAAGACTCGTTCTTACCAGAGGACAAAATGTGAGGAGGGATTTTCACTTGAGGACCGAGGCCCAAAAAGTTACACCGGTAAGCCTCCTCGTACTGGTCGCTATACGGGATGATCCGGACGCAGCCAACCGGAAGCATGGTCTAGCAAAGGAAAGAGAGGCAGGTGAGAATCCAGTTGCCAGCGCAGGTTTCGTGCGGACAAAATGGTTTGCAAAGCAGGACGGAGAAAGCTGTCGTTTGAATGTGGGCAGAGGCGACGGATTTTATTGAAAAGCATAATCTGAAGATACAAAGTCCTGAAATGGGTTATTTGCATTTATTCGTTTATTTTGTACGCCACCCTCCTGGCGACTCTAGCCAGCTGCCCACCAACTAAGAATGAGGAAACATTTTAAAATAGTACGTATTAATATTAAAACAGACTAAAGATCAAGACAGCTAGATATACACGGGCTGGAGGTGCACGTGAGACATCCATGCTACCTTGGAATGATAACATTTTTATTATTATGGTTCCTACTTCTATATAAGTCACACAGTTTTTAGAGCAGTGATGGCGAACCTTTTTTCCCTTAGGTGCCGAAGTGTGTGCGTGCCTGTCCTATCGCGCATGTGTGCCCACACCCATAATTCAAAGCCCCCACACACACCCCGCACCCCTCCACATGCACACATGAACCCGTGTGCTGCCTTGCCCCACGTGCATGTGCACGCAACCCCCTGCGCCCCGTTTTGGGCCTAGCAGGCCTCCCTGAAGCCTCCAGAGGCTGGAAACGGCCCATTTCCTGACTTCCGGCAGGCCCGTTTTTCGCCCACCATAGGTTCGCCATCACAGTTCTAGAGGCTTGGAACGGTTGGTTGCACTGATTAAAATTAAGACCAAAAACAATGCAATTCTAAACCGCCTGAGGCACCGCCATGCAGGCTCACAGAGACGAGAACTTTGCATGCTCCACCCCCTACTATGACATCAGGGCAGCCCAGCCAATTAGAAATCCACTAGAGGAAGACGGGGCAGAGAAAGGTAACATTGGTTTCATACCCGCAGGACATCAAAGGCAGAGTGGATGAGGTCTCGATCCAGCGCTTTCCAGATGACCTGGTTGCCCATGAGAACGTGCCAGGCCAGCATGCGGAACGCCGATGACCCCAAGACCTGGGAAAGACACAACCAATAGTTTTTAAAAGCTTATTTTTTGCCTTTGATTTTACTTTACACCAGTGTTTCTCAAGCTTTAGCAACTTTGAAAGGTTTGAACTTGCAACTCCCAGAATTTCCCAGCCAGCTATACTTGAGAAATACTGCTTTGCACCATGCTTCCCAAGTTTTGGAAGTATCTGCTTTTTTATTATTTATGTTTATTTATTTATGTTATTTTCTCTGGGTTGCTGTGTGCAGCCTCCTAAAATTGTCAAGATGGGCAAAGGCCCCTCTCCTCTTCCAGTGATCCAATGGCCATTCCTTGCCTGTCTCAAATGCCGGAGGGAACGGAAGACAGACTGACTCCCACCCGCCCCGTTCCAGCTGCTGCAGTCTGCCAGAAGACCGAAATCGGGCTGGTTCTTCATTTGCCCAGAACCTTCTCGGACATCCTTCTGGCTGGTTGATTTTCCATCTTCTTCCTCCGAGTTGTCCCAGGCTTCTGACTCTTCCTCCAAATCTCAAGAAAGAAAAGATTTTGAACGAGGGTTACTCGAGCTTCTTCCTGCACAAGGCAGGAAGGTGGCTTTTTACAGTGAGAACGTCCATAAAAAAAAGGCTTCTGCCTTTACCAGCAAGTTTTTCCATCTGCACCAATGTGTCCTCTGTTGGGGCCCCTTCCAGAAGCTTCTCTGTGAGTCTGCTGCCACAGGCCTTCAGCAGCCTAAGGATATTGGAAACGGGTGTAAGCCCACTTGATACAGAGCAGAGCCCGGTCCCTGCACCTGGATTTCCCAGTCGGAGGTCTACCAAGTATATTCACCAAGCAAAGGAAGTGTGAAGGCAAGCCCACAGGTTCTCGTCATTGGTGAGCGAAGTCAGCGAGCGAGCTGCATTCCCATTCCGCTGATGCAGAAAAGGGGTGAAGGCCGTGTTCATGCGTTGGGCGCGCTGCGGACATCCGTACTGCTCAGCTTCAAAGACCTGAGTAACCAAGAAGCAACAATGAAAAAGAAAACTTGAAAAGACAAAGGTGTTTTAAAAACCCAGTTATGCTAACATTTATCATTAGCAAATAAAGCATCCAGACCTTAAAAAGATGTTGAGACTCTAGAGAAAGAGTGCAGAGAAGAGCAACAAAGATGATTAGGGGTCTGGGGGCTAAATCGTACAATGAATGGTTGCGGGAACTAGGTATGTCTCATCTAATGAAGAGAAGGACTAGGAGTGATATGGTAGCAATCTTCCACAAAGAAGAGGGGGTCCACCTATTCTCCAAAGCGCCTGAAGGCAGGACAAGAAGCAACAGATGGAAACTGATCAAGGAGAGAAGCAACCTAGAACTAAGGAGGAATTTCACAAGAAATATTTTCAGAAGTTGTGGGTGCTCCATCACTGGAGGTTTTCAAGAAGAGATTGGACAGTCATTTGTCCAGAATGGTATACAGATTCCTGCTTTGGGCTGGGGTTGGACTAGAGGACCTCCAAGGTCCCTCCCTGCCCTATGATTCTCAAACATCTTTAATTTCCCTCCCAGCCTGCTGCGCAGACCTTCAGAGCTTTGCCTTGCAGCTCGTCCACGATGCCCCGGATCTTCCCCAGGAGGAAAGGCCATGAGTTGATGAGGTAGATACGGTCCATCATGATGGTGATGATGCTGTACCAGCGCTGGAAGCCCCGAGCCAGGCTGTCCTTGATGAAGAAGGTGTGGCTGAAGACGAAACCGTGCTGCTCATCGCCAAAAAAGATGGGACCCTCCCGTCCGGGACAGACCTTTGCAGAGAAAAAGAGCCAGACCTCCTCACCAGAAATTCTTACGCACAGCCAGTCTGCAACACCCCCCCCCCCAAAAAAAACCATTCGGATAACTGCATTGCTATTACTATTAGTCTTCTCATCGTTCCTATCACCCATCTCCTCCCACTTAGGACTGTATGACTGTAACTTTTTGCTTGTATCCTTACGATTTATATTAATGTTGTTTCCTGATTGCTTATTTGTACCCTATGACAATCATTAAATGTTGTACCTCATGATTCTTGACGAACGTATCTTTTCTTTTATGTACACTGAGAGCATATGCACCAAGACAAATTCCTAGTGTCCAATCACATTTGGCCAATAAAGAATTCTATCCTATTCCTATTCTATTCTATTCTAATTCTATTCTATTCTATTCATAAAAGGCAAAAATAAAAGCAGCCCTTGTGTCATTTCTTCTAGTAACAGAGGAAGCCTTGCAACCTTCAAGTCTCCTTCCAACCTTAGCTAAGGGTTTTCTTCTGCCATTAACCTTATTTCTATTTATGTATTCAGTTCCTATAGTTGCCCATCTCAGTCCAGGACTTTGGGCAGCTTACAATTCCAAAACTGTAAAAACAAAGTGACGTTTAAAAAATAATTTAAAAAAGATCCAAACTAGCCAAGATAGTTAATCACTGAACAGGAAAGCCAAGAAACAGGGATAATCCCTGGCATCTTTGCTTTCCAAACCCATCAGGGGCTTTATCAATAGAAAAACCTTGCCAATCTATCAATTCTTCACAAAAAGGAAGGCAGGGACTACAATCAGGGTATTTTCCCGCAAGATTTAGCAAGAAGTCAGATCCCTTTTGAGCTGGCTAAGAGGTTCAGTTTGATCCAGTAGTTGAGGCACCTGGCTAGAAAGCGGGAGACGGTGAGTTCTAGTCCTGCTTTAGACATGAAAGCCGGCTCGATGACTTTGTGCCAATCACCAGAAGACACTGAGTTCTAGTCCTGCCTTAGGCATGAAAGCTAGCTGGGTGATTTGGGCCAGTCACTGACTCTCAGCCCAACCCACCTCACAGAATTGTTGTTTGGGGGAAAACAGGAGGAGGAAGGAGTATTAAATATGTTCGCCACCTTGAGCTGTTTATAAAAATAATAAAAGGCAGGATAAAAATAGAAATAAATAAATAAATCAGCAGTCCAACCCAGCCAACTTACTTCACAGCTGAGGCTGCGCACACAAGCCTGGCGCACAATGCTGAAGAGCTGGGGGTGGTTAGGGTGCTGGTGGCTGATGTATTTGATTGACGTTTCCTTGTCATGACTGATGTAGCCTGGATGGCCGACAGGAAGGGAACGACAACCCTAAGAGGTGGGAATGAAAAAGAAGTTAATAAGACATAGACAGTAGGAAGCACAGTGAATTCCAGAAATTGAAGTCAAAATGTTAATAATTGTGGTCACATGACTGCATGGCTGGCTAGGGAATTTTGGGAGTTGAAGTCCACCCATCTTCCAGTAATGGGCCAGGTTGAGACACTTGGAATAAAGCAATGGGAAGTAATGCCATTAAGGGAGAAACAACCGTAAATTGCAAGCCGTCACTCAAAAAGCCAATTTGGATCAACGAATGGCACAGGGACTCCTGCAGAGGGGAGGGGGGACTTGGGGGGCAGAGGGAACCCACTTGCCTCGCACATGTCTGATTTCTTGGGCCCAGGGCTGCTGGAGTCTACACTGGCGCCTTCGGCCGGGCTGTGGGAGCGAATCCTGCTGCTCATCTGAATGCCGCCTTCCTCATCCTCCGCCTGTTCGCTCTGCCCGGGGCTGTCTCCCCCCGGCGGGCCCTGCGGCAAAGGAGCGTGCAAGACCTCTGTGCAGAAGAGGGTGCGAGGGCCGTGCAGCTCGCAGAAGTGGCACAGCACCACAATGGCGTTCATGGCTGCTGCTGTCGCGGCTCTGTCAGCTGCAAAAAGCCGAGAGATCCTGTCTTGGTTTTGTGCAATTTGAGATGGAAATGCATTATATGTCTTGTTTTACCAGCAAGAACAACAACCCCGCGAGGTGGACATGGCTGAGGGTGAGGACTGGTGCGAGGTCACCCAGCTGGCTTCATGCCTAAGGTTCAAACTGGCTTTTATTTATACACATAGACAAAGATATATGGATGGATGATAGATAGATAGACAGATATAGATTAGATAGATAATAGATATAGATGATAGATAGATAGAAAGATAAATGATAGATTAGATAGATAGATTTTTATATACCAGCAGCCAATATAACAGGATACTAAACTCAAGCTGCTGCAAGGGAACCAATGCACCCCAGCACTAACAACAGCCCTGCAAAGTAGGACGGCTGACTGCTTGCCACTGGTCATAGGGCTGCCTGGGAGTCTAGGATTCAGGAGGGAAGGGGGCTGATCTGGAATGGCCCCCAGTTCTTCCTCCTCCCTCTGCCATTTTCTGCAGTGGAATCAAGGCACAGGGGCCCTTCAATCCTGCGAGAGACACTCAAATTTTCTCCCACTTGTTCGACACTCCGACTCCCATCATTTCTGCAAATGCTGGGAGTTGTAGTCCCAGCATCTTTGGAGACCGTTCAAGTTGGGGAGGGGGCATTAATGAACCCGCCGCATAAATAGCAATGCATGCATATAGGTGTGATTGTGTATATGGGGAGGTGATGCTGACCACCCCCTACAATCTGGAAACAGGCTCGTCTTTCGCCAGCAAAAGAGATCTGAGGTTATACGCGCACACGATCCTACCTTTACTCCCTCTTCGGGAGCCAGACCAAGGGGCTAGTCCTGATTGAGGTCCCCTCGCTTTTACAGTACTAAAGAACTCTAAGGTTCCATTCTGGTGGGAGTGCGCATGCGCGTCTTTCCGGGTTTCTGGCGCCGCCCAAAGCGCCTGACTCGGACTGAACGGGAGGAACCATGAAATGCAACCCTTGGAGGGGGAACCCAGCGAGCTTTCGCCTCCTTCGAAACCCCGCGTGGAATCCAACGCCAGGCAAGGAATTAGAAGCACATCTAAACAGTACACAAGTCACCTATGAATCCTCCTGGAGTTAGCGTTGAGGTTTCTTTGCCAACTACTTCACAGGATCCCCCTTCGGCTGCAATTGGTTCAGCCCACCACCATTGAGGCTTCCAGAGAAGGGCTAATCTAACTGAGAGAAATGGGGGGGGGGACAGAGGTTTCACCAGCAATTTATCTGCAGTTTCAGATCTTAGAAAGCTTCAGATCTTAGGCCCCAAAATACCAAAGCCAAATAGATTGCTAATTCGAAAGGGGGAGGTAACCAGAATCTCCTGTCCGCATATTTGGGTTTTATAGGCTCCTCCCCTGGGGAAAATGGTACGGCCCGGCAAGTCCTGTGAGAGTCACAAGATAGAAACAATGCAGAAGTTTGTCAAGAGGGGGATTTATTTAGATTTATATCTCGCTTTTCCTGCGGGAGGGAATTCGGGCCAAAGCGGCGCCTTTTACAGACAAATGTGCATTCTTTGGATGAGCCCCGTTCTTCCACCGTACCATCAATCAGGGTTTCAAAGTCTTGCATGCAAACAGAAGCACAATTGGGGTCTCTGCCCCAAAGAGCATGCAATCCCACCAGAGGGGGGGGTCATCTATGGGGCAGATCTGGACAACCATTTCTTTTGCCTTCGTTTTCAGGTGCGAGAGGATTATGGGCTTTGGTTCTTGGAGGAGACGATCTAGGAATTCTCAATCTCAGCAACTTTCATCATTATTTATTTATTTATTGAATTTATATTGCCGCCTATTCGCCCATGGCGACTCAAGGCGGCTTACAGAATTAATTTGGTCTGTGGACTCTCAACTCCCAGAATTCCCCGGCCAGCCATGGAGGAGCATGGGAATCTTCCCCACTGTTGCTGAACTTCTCTATCTGACGCATGCAGGAAGCACAGAAAGGGTCGAGACATCTTCCCAAACTAGATCTCCTTGGCAATTTTACAACTCGTGGATTTCCACTCCCAGAATTCCCTAGTCCACATGAAGCCAAATAAATTAAGGCGTCACTTAAACACATTCCACCCCAATCACGCAGATAAGCCGCTTGAGCTTTTCAGTGAAAACATGCCGAATATTGCAAACAATCATCCCAGCGGAGAGTTGGGGGCGTGCGAAATGTTTACTTCTTCCTGGGCGGGGTGTGTGTGTGTGTGGTGTAACAGAAAATAATTGAGAAGCACTGCCTTAATTTAAGCTTACTAAAAACACTGATTTTGCTGCAAGAAAACTGCTTTCCACACGAACAGTGAGTTTTCATGCGATCAGAAATCTAACTCGCCTGATAAAACTTTACTCTGCATGGAATTTTTTTTTTGTTTACAAAAAAGGAAGCCATTGCCAAAGCAGTAACATTCATAAAACAAAAAGTGAATTATTTAATGCATTAACAACGTTAAATCTCAAGATAAATCCACAACAGAATGAGACTTTTTTTTCCTTTCTTTGTAGAGCATTCCCCCCCCCTCCAAAATCATACAGTACTGAGAAGACATTTTATTAACTTCAGATGCAACAGACAGTTCTCTGCTTTCTTCTTGGGTTTTTTTTTCTTAACACTCAAATCCTAAGCTGTCTCTCTTTAGCGGGTTGTTGTTTTTTGTATGTATGTATGTATATGTGTGTTTTACAAGAGAGTAGCAAGCAAAAATGTGATTTTCAAGAATAACTGGATGGTTTGCTTCCTGATTCGTCTTCTTGGGAGCCCATACTCTGCAAAGGAAAAACAGGAATTGTTGTGAATCTGAAAGAGCAGAAGACAAAATATCTAGTGATCTAGTGATCTAGGCAGACACCGAGCAGAGAGGAGAATCAAGCAGAAAGGGCAAGATTTTCTAATCCAATGAAATTGATTCCTTTACGCTTATAGTTACAGAGAGTCAGTGTTTTTATGAGGATTTTTAAAAAAAAATTCAGTATGGCGAATAGTATTTGATTCCAGAATGGCTCCGATGCTTACCTTCTGCACAAACTGAGGGTTCACGGTGATCTCCTGATCCATCGCTTTCAGTCTCTCATCGAGTTCTATACATTTCAACATCTAAAGGAAGACAGAAGGGATTTCTTTGGAAGCTGTTTTATAGCCCACAATGGACGAAGGGCTGCAAAAGGTGATGGGAGTTAGCCGAGACGGCTAAATTGACTGCTTTGATTAAAGAAAAGGACACAATTTTGTTTCTACTTGGAAGGAAACAGCTTCTGGACTTTTACGTTTGAGGTGAGGGGGGATGAAACTTTGATACATTGGGTTTTGCTGATTTTAAGATAGGTTTGCTGTTATAGAAATGGCTGGTATATATTATCAAAAGTAAAAACGGAAGGTTTTATGTTATGACCTTATTCTACTGCACCAAAAGGAGTCGGAAGTCAATACTTTTCTTTTTCCTTTTCTCCTTTCCCCTACACTTTCCTCTCTTCCCCTTTTCCTCCTTTATTTTCCCACTATCTTCATTTTTCCTTGTATTTTACATTTTGATAAGCTAATGAAAATATCTGAATCGTGGAAGCTGTGTTACAGCGGCATTCTTCAATACTGTAGGCTGGTAGTCCCTGACTCAACCGTTTATTTAATGGCTGTTCTAAGTTACGACGGAATCAGCAAACCTCATTTACCTCTTGGTCAATGTTGTGGAGCATCGCCGGGTTGTTATATTTCTCGGGATTGTCGTGAAAACAAACCATGCCGTCTTTCTGGTTGATACTTGCAAAAATTTCCCCGTCTTCTATCTGCATAAAAAAAGGATACAATTGAAGCAGGATTTTGCTTGGAACGAGCCCTTCCTGGCTTGGTTACTTTTGTGCTATTTAGCTATCGTTTCCTGCCAAGGCAAAACACCTTACCATATGAAGGACGTATTTTTCTGCCTCCTGAGGCCCCGATAATTGCACTCGGCTCGCCATGTCTTGTAGCGACAATGTTAAAAAGGTCTGAAAAGGAGAAGCACAGCCAAATGGAGAGATTGATATCCCTTTCTCTAAAATCTCACCTGTGAAGTGGAATTTGCAAGATACTGCAGAGTTTTAAAAGAAAGGGAGGGTTGTCTTTTGCAAGGCAATGGATGGCAAATAAAAAGTAATTCAAGTCATTTTTCTCTGCAGGAGCCCCTCTAAGCCTTGGGAGGGGTGGGTGCCTCACCTTAGTTAGCCTCTGGATGTTCTTTTTGTAAAGAGATGATAAGCACTGTTTCACCAGGCCCATGTTGTTATCCCGGGTAAAGGTCTCGCTGTGCTTGTTCACCAGACTTCGCAGCTCAGAAGGCTTATTGGTGGCATACACTTGCGCTAATTCGTGATACGCGTTGCTAAGTGGCTGCAGTGAGAAAACAGGACAGATTGTGGGAACAGAAGGGTGGGCAATTCAACCTCCAATGGTCCAGAAAAGACTGGCCTACCTAATCCCTATTCTAGTTGTTAGGTTTCCTGCTTGAGTAGGGGGTTGAGCTAGAAGCCCTCCAAAGCCCCTTCCAATTCTGTTATAATGTAGGCTTTCTCACTTCCCCAGCAGTTTCAGGCTGCTGCGCTAAACCCATCAAAACATTTCTATTATTCTTTCAATCTAGTTCGGCTCACTTTACTAAAGCTAGGAAAGAAAATATCCTTTCCCCCCCATCCTGCCCCACGCCCGAGCCTCCCAACTCTTGGTTCAAAGAGGATCTCTGGGGACTCACCTTAACAAATCTACCTATTATTTGGGAAGTGTATTTTGGCAGCTGCTGCACTTTGCCAAGGAGTATCAAGGAGACTAGGATATACTTTTTGTATGATTCCAACATAATGTGGCTGACAGCCATTGCGGGGGTGGTTATAGCCTGAAAAATAAAAACAGAAGGTTAGAGGCAGCCAGCACAAAACTGGAAGATGGACCCTGGAGTCCTGGGGATCCAGGTTATGTCCTGGGGTGATGCACTTTTTTTCTAATATTATGGAAATTCAACGAAGCCTATTCCAAAACAACTTTCCAAGGACAAAGAAAGGCTGCAGTCTTACTTTACACCTGGTCAACAAAGGAATGTTTCTAGACAGACAGCAATTTAGTCTCTTGCAGAAAGAAAAATCAAAAAGCCCAATGACATTTTTAAAAGATTAACATTTGTTTTCAGCGCAACCTTTAACAGATCACAATGCAAAAAAAAAGAACCAGTTTGGTGCAGTGGTTCAGATACTGGCCCAAAAACCAGGAGATGGTGAGTTATAGTTCCACCTCAGGCATGAAAGCTGGCTGGGTGACTTTAGCCCAGTCCTTGTCCCTCAGGCCAACCCACCTCAGGGTTGTTATTATGGGGGAAACAGGAGGATTATCAGGTATGTTTGCTGCCTTGAGTTGACCAGATATTTTGTAAAAACTGGGATAAAAATTTATTTATTTATTTATTAATAGTTCATATATGCCGCCCAACTCCCGAGGGGCTCAGGGCGGCGTACAACATATTAAAATCCAATCTAATGATTTTATCCCTGCTGCAGTGAGTCACAACTTCCAGTAATATATTCTAACCAAGCAGGAATCTCAGGAACTTTGCTGGTTTTTAAACAGGCTGTCATGCTCTCCAGAAATTTTTCGACAGAAAAGAGGAAGAAAAGCAAGTTACCTGCTCGTAAAAATAGAGTGCTCTTTCGAAATTCTTGAGCCCAGTGTATATCATTCCACCATAGTAGTAGTAACACAGAAAGTGCTTGGCATCGTAGGCCCCGTTTTCTTTACAAATATCCATCATGTCCACATCTAGATACGGGAGGGCAGGTTTAAAGCATTTGGCTAATAAACAGAGCTAAAATGAAACAGACCAGAGTTAAGAAAAAACAGCCGCTAGTCTGATTTGCTTCAGAGCAAGAACATGAATCGTCAATCAAGGCAAAACACGGGGGTGGGGTGGGGTGTTCAAACATCACACCAGTGAAATTATCAGGGTAGCTGTGTCTCTGGGCTGGTGCGTCGATTAGAACCAAAGAGAGATACAGATTGTCATGGAGGAGGATAAAGCATGCACTTTCTAGGAAGTAATACAATCAAAACTCCATTTCCTTTTTACAGGAATCGCAGGGTGGGTGGCTGGCATCTGGATTGTTTTTATCCCCTGGGTGTATGCCCCTGATGTCAGCTGCTTCATGCCATCATCATGCAAACGATCCATTCAAAGTAGTTCAGACTTTTGTGTGATGAGAAACCCAACCCTCAGAACAGAAGGGAGACAGAAGCTACATAGGGGAATTCGAAGCCAGCCTGATCACATCAGAAAAATTCATCTTGGGAATAGCTGAATTTAAACAAGATTGCAGGCAACAAAAGGGCAGGGATTACCACAATGGGCAGCAAATTTCATTAGTCCTAGTATAATTCTGCATCGTCTTATTAGGACAGCCTACTCTGCTAGTAGTAGGACTTCACTTCCCACCTCACTCTAGGATCCTCACCTGGCAGAGATCAGCATGTATTGAGGTCAGTTGGTTGGTATTCATCTGCATTTTGTCTATAGCTTGCCTGAGAATGCTGATTCCGCGCAGGGGCTGTTGGCAAGCAAGCAAAAGAGTCCATTTCTACATACACGCAAAAAAAGAGATTTCTACATATTTGGAGCAGCTTAAACATGTCCTGATGTCCAGAAATCCCCCCCCCAAAAAAGATGTAAAAATATCTCACCAACTTGGCAAGCATTTATTTACTGTGATTACTATATTTTATTTACACGCCACTGTTCTACTCCAGTGAGTATCGTTCAGCATTAACACCCGATGTTAAAAATCTAGCTTTCCTCAAGATCAGCGGCCTGAGAATCAAAGGGCTGCACTGCTCAACTTCCTTACCTGCTTCCGTTCCACAAGGGCATTTGTTAACTGATGGCACAGGCCAGCGACTAGAGAAAAGGAAAAAAAGAAGGAACTGAGACTGTGCTAACTGGGGATTTAAGAACATGGAAAATCACACATCAGTGGCATAATTTGTCCACAGATACCGGTAGTTCCTTTTCAGTTAGACATTAAAGTCAGTGATGCTCCTGGGAGGAGGTTAAGGTTTAAAGCTGTTAAGGTTTGTTAAATTACATTTGAGCTTGCCTATCTATGAAAATAGACAATAAGTAGAGCTGTAGATAGACCATGTTTGGAATGTAGCAAAAAAGGTGACTTTTTTTTGTCTATCAAAAACTCATCTCTCAGCCTTCAAGCTGATCTTTTATTGATTGAAAGGATAGGCCGCACAGTACCATCATATGTGGCCTAGCTTCAGTTCCTTTTTTAAAAATAGTCTTGTAGTAATTTGCATTAAAGTTTTCATATTGTAGGAAAATGCTTTCTTTTTATTGGCATTGTTATTTCTTCCCACCATTTTTACTGTAAATTTGTTCCTAATTATGTTAGTTTGTGTTATTTAGTATTCACGCATACTCACAGACAGTAAAGATAAAGCTACTGTGGATGTAATCTTATTTAAATTAAATGGTGTCGACAGGCTCTGTATTTTTTGTAACACAATGTTCATTTCTAACTCCTTAGCAAACCAATACATAGTTTAGGCGAAGGAGGCCGCAGGATGGCAGGAGCCACTTACAAGTGTCGGTGGCGTATCGAATGTGCTCCCCGTTGCAAGTGCTGATGAAAAGCTGGACCTGCGAGAATAACGTTTCGAAATCAGGGACGCTGGGCATAGAAAACTTCACAAACCTACAAAGGAAGACAAAGCACACAATGGAAACCATCTCTTTCTGGGACCCCTGCAAGAACTCCTTAAACCCACACGAAGGGCACGTCAAGTGTGTCAGATGGAAAAGGTTGTGGGGGTTTTGTGTACATGCTGTATGCTGCCACTGTTATGAGCTGGATCGACATCGACGTCTAGTTAATAGGGGAGAAAGAAATACAGGCAGTCTTTGAATTAGGACTCCAGAACCGGAGTTTTTGGGCCCTTCCAGCTATCATAAAATGCACAACCTCCCCTTTGTGTTCACACGGCCATATTTCTGGTGTTTGGCAACCAGTTTGCCTTTATGACCAGTTTTAAATTGTGACTGCAATGGGTTTTTGCCAGTTTTGGGTGTATTTTCGCTAGTTTCCAGCAAAAAAATAAACCAAACCAAACCCACCCAATTGGAAGAGTGTGCCATTTGCATAATGACTGTGAGGATTTACTGAACGACTATGAAAATGTCAATCCTGGATCCAGTCACATGGCTGCCATGATGTATGACCACACTGACTTACAAATGGATTTCTGATCCCAATTGTGGTGGTAAGTGGAGGAAGGATCTGTCAAGCTTACTTTTAACGACAGTGGATGGATTTTAAAAAAAAACCCACACGGAATTAGGTGAAGCAGAAGGTTCACAGAAAGGAAGCCTCATGAAAATCCACTTTGTCTTTCTATTCAAGTCTAAAGGAAAAGCTTCCAATAAAGGAAGGTCACTTACAAAACAGCCAACACGCCCAGTGAGTGTTCCTGGACATCGAGTGCCCCGAGCACGGTATCCAAATGGGAGAGGTTTTTCGCTAGCAGTTCTCCACTTTTGTTGATCAGTTCGCAAAGCTGAGTCATTTGCCCTGAGAGAGGTGAAAAGTTTGGAAAGTGAGGGGAAAAAAAGATCAATCTCTCTCTGCCCTATAAATAGCCAGCTCCACAAACAGCAAATACCACGGGAGCAGCCATCTAGGTCATAAAAGCAAAGCTGTAAAAAAAGTAAGCCAATACTGTAATTAAAAATATACAGCAGCGAGAGCATGTCTCAATGTATAAGTGCTCAGGAAACTAGAGGAAGGTGTCATAAAACCAGCTCTTTAGCACAAAACAACAAAATTGTAGAAAAGATGCTTTATTAATATTTTTATTCTACACTGTTTCAAGAAGGCTCAGCTGACCGATCTATTTTTATGGACCAAAAAGGAAAGCTTTAATGAATGAAATTGTTTTCTAGCCTCCCTTACCAGCAGTTAATTTTCACATCACAATAATGCTGGGATAGGAATAGATTAGAGGCTTCTGTCCCCAACCATTTAATACCATGGACAGCACCCAAGCTGAAATCCTACCCTTTCAATCCCTCAATGAAAATGGTTCAGCCTAGGATAGAGTCTTGCACATAAGTCTCCTAAAATTTAACTACCCCAAAACAACACACACACACACACACTTATGTAAATATATAGACAATTTTCACAAATCTCTGCATAGCAATCATAAAACTGAAGATAACTATTTGGAAAATAATTAAAATAACCCTTGGTGTTCCAACAAATAACATGAAATTAGAGGCTCCAAAGTCAGGGATCTTTAGAAGAATAGAATTAAGTTTAAAACGAGACAAAAATTTGCCACCATCCAGACTGAAACAACTAAAGGGAGTCGATTCTTCTGAGATTTTCCGAAGTAAAGTTAGGACCAACTTCCAAGCTGAGAAATATTGCTTTTATAGACAAAGACTTTTATGCAGGGGAGCCAAAACCAGCAGCTTATAAAACTGCCCCTCCACAGAGATGCTGAAACGCCTCTCAAAAATAGAAAACCAGGGATCAAAAAGCTACCTCATTATTCTAAAGAACATGGATTTCTTTTTCTTTATCGACTAAAGTTGTGGCTGCAAAGAAGACTTCCATAGGTTTCATGCTTTAAAATGTTCTTCCATGCCAGCCACCGCTCGGCTCTTTATTTAAATAAAAATCCAACAAAAAGTCAAGCTTGATAGATAGGCAGAATCCAGAAGGAGCAAAGCAAAAATTGATCCTTTGGGGGGGGGGCGAGTTAGAAGGGGAAAGATGCCTGTCCTGGATAGATGGGGGGGGGCTACCCACAGAATGCAAATGACCACCCATTGACCTTCGAAGAGATCAGCAAGTGAAATTGGGCTTTGGACAGGAGACCACCAGGCGATCCCAGAGGTCTGGGAAGTGGAAAGCCCAGGTATGAACAGGCAGAGCGAGCCCCGCCCCGTCCTGATTCTCCATCCCCCTCCCCCCAGATTCCCAGCCAGCCCGGGAGCGCCAGGTTGGGGAAGGGCTGCTCTGCTCCCTCCCTCCTTTCCTCCCTCCCCCGCCCGCGAGGGGTTTGCAAGGCAAGAGGCGGTACCCCGAAGCCCCGCCCCGCCCGCAGGCAGACAGACAATCGCAGCAGCCAACGGGCATCTTCGGGAGGCGGGCTCCCTCCCGGCTCCCCTTTCTCGGAGGCCGCCCGGGGCCGGAGCGGGGCCGGAGGGCGTCAGCGGCCTCCACGTGCGCGCCCGGCCTTGCGTCTCACCTTGGGCCGAGAGCTGCCGGACGCTGTTGACGAACTGCTCCAGGGCGGACGCCATGGCGGCGCGGGGAAGGGGGAGGGAAAGGGCCGGCCGGGTCAGCCGCGGAGGAGCCGCCTCTGCCTCCTGCTCCTCCAGACGCAGCGGGAGCGATGTCGCCGCCGCGCAGGACCAATTGGGGGCCGCGCTTTTGGAGCGTCACTTCCGGCGCGCGGCGCGGGAGGCCGGCTGGGGGCGTTGCCATGGGGATCGCCTCCCACCCGGAAGTGGGCGAGCCAAGAGGGCCGCTTCCTGTACTGGGTGGAGCTCGCGCACGCGCAGAGGCTCGATAACAATCCCCGTCGCCCCGCCCTTTTTGCTGCAAAAGGGGGAGGAGGGGCTTCATGCAGACAGCAAATTGTGAAATGATTTCTATTATCTACAGCATTAAACATACAGATATCTACATATAATTAAACACGATGTGCATATCATTATTAAATAAATGTGTGTTTATATATATAAAAACTCCTTTGCAAATGCAAAACCAAGATAAACAATCCAAAATGCATATTAGATTCTTAATCTTGGTACCTTAAAAATGGGCTTTTGGCTCATTCACTAATCCAGGGGCAAAAGAAAAAGAAAAAGAATTTTGTTGTCTAGGCATTTGTGAGATTGGACAACAATTCGTCTGGAATGTTGTAGGATTTCCTGCCTGAGCAGGAGGTTGGACTAGAAGACCTCCAAGATCCCTTCCAATTCTGTTATTTTGGCTTTGCTTTATTGTCTGTCCTTTATACCCAACAGGATTTAATGTGACGAGGACTCCGGTCTTCTCCGCCCAAGCTTGTGCCATTTAAAAACAGAGGAGGGAGCCTCAACCCTCTTTGATTCCTGCCATGGAAGAAATGCTCCTTCAACCTGGCAGGATTCAGGCACCCCGGCAGGTGTCCACCCTTGTGAGGGACCTGGAACCTGCCTAGGTGGGTGACCTCAGTCAGAAGAATGTAAGGGATCCATTCTCCAGGAAAATCATCAACAGAAGTCAGAAAAGACAGACAGGCTCCCGCCAAATGTCCTACTTTGTGCACTGAGGCTCAAATTCCAGGACTTCCGTTGGCCTGGCAATCTCCTTGACCAGAGAGCAGAATTTGAATTCAACGTCTGTCAGAAATGCTTCTGGGGTCTTCAGGGTTGAAATTCAGAGGTTTGCTGGTTGCAAGACCCTGAGACGTTTTGTTCAAAAGAAGTCTGGTGGATACCATCTGTCCAATTGGTTCTATAAATTGTCCTCCTTTAGTGACCGCAATGGGGAGGCCACCAACTGGTCATTAAGTGAAGCTTAAGTGAAACCTAGAGGGTGCTTATAGTCTCCCTTAGGAAGGGAGTCCTAGTGCAGGAAAGCCAATGCCTTGCAATAAAATTTGGGCAAATCTGAGGAAAAGAGATGTGACATTCTTCTTTTGCATAAAATGTGGGTATTTCTAGGAATGCTGCTGCCTTTCCATAAGATGGCTTCGTGGGAAAAGGGAGAACCAGACCCCCTTTCTGGCTTTATTTCCTGGGAAACCCACGCAGGCCCCTGCCCCTTCCACCCCACCCCTGGCCTGGTTCGCCTTCCTCTTCCCCTGCCGCTTCCCTAAGCCCCGCAGCGGTTCCGCATGGTCAGCTCCGCAGCCGGGGAAAGGAGCGGAGGGGCCAAGGCGAGGGCGCGCGAGGCTCCAGGGTTGGCACGGAAAGCGGAGCCCGCGGCTCGCTGCCCAGTCTCCCCCGCCGCCCTTTTGCAGGCAACCGCCGGGCCGGTTGCTGGAGGGAAGGGCCTGGGCTGGCCTGGTGCTCGGCTGAACCGGAGCGGCTCCCCCGGCTCGCTGGGACGCTTTGGCACGGGCAAGCAATCCCCTTTTGCTTGTTTGCTTTTCTCTCTTTCCCTTCCCTTTCTTTTCCTTTCCTTTCCTCGCTCTTTCTCTCTCCAACCCTTCCTTCCTTCTTTCTAATCCCTCCCTCCTTCCTTCCTTTCCTTCCTCCCTCCCTCCACACCTCCTTCCTTCCTTCTTTCTAATCCTTCCTTCCTTCCCCCACCAGCCCATCCGCGCGCCCCGAGTTCCGCAGTGGCCGCCGGGCGCCTTCTCTCCGTGACCTTCGGGTCTTGCGATGGCTCGGCGGGGGCGAAGACGGCCTTGAAGGGGGTCTCGACCCCCTCTTCTCCCCGCCCAGAGACGCCCCTACCCGACCATGATCTGCCGGGGCACCAGCAGCCTCCTCCGGCACCCACAGCGGGGGCTGCGCGCCTGGGCGTCTCTGCGGGGCGCGGGCAGCGTTGGGGCGCATTCGGGGGGCGCGGCTGCTGCCCCTCCTTCCCGGCCGCTGCGGGTGCTGGTGGACATGGACGGGGTGCTGGCCGACTTCGAGGGGGGTTTCTTAAAGAAGTACCGCGCCCGGTACCCGGACCTGCCCTACATCACGCTGGACGAGCGCCGCGGCTTCTGGGTCTCGGAGCAATACGGGAAGCTCCAGCCTGAACTGAGCGTGAGTCCGTCCTCACACACACACACACACACAAACACACGGCTTGCAAGCAGCGATAACCCCCCGAAGGGCGACTGGGGAAGCAGAGTAAACAAGAGTGGGTCCTCTTTTCCTCCTGGGCCGTCAGGCACTCCAAGGATTTCAGCACCTTTCTGGGTGCCCAAACCCTCCCTGACATTCTCGGTTTGCTGCTGGGGGAAAATTAAGGGGGAGGGGGGTGTCTGACGGCTGGCCCCCCAGGTAAAGGCTCCCCAGTCCATTTCAGGCGTAGGAGATCTGTACCAGCTTCAGTGACAGTCCATTGCACTAGGTTTACTCCAGGATGTAGAGGCATTTCTTATTCTTTAGAATAGACTAGAGCTGGAAGGGACCTTGGAGGTCTTCTAGTCCAGCCTGAGCAGGAGAACCTATACTATTTCAGACAAATGGCTGTCCAGTCTCTTCTCAAAAACCTCCAGTATTGGAGCACCCACGATTTCTGGTGGCAAGCTGTTCCACTGGTTAATTTTCCTCACTGTAACTTAGGAAGTTTCTCCTTAATTCCCGGTTGCTTCTATCCTTGGTTGGTTTCCAATCATTGTTTCTTGTCCCGCCCTCTAATTCTAACCGAGATTGGCATGATCTGCGTCTCCAAGTATTCTCAACTTAGAGCCATTCCTTTAGTGGCCATTCAAAGTTACCCTCGCCCCGAAAAATATCAGTTACAGGCCTTGCACTTATGAGGGTCACAGCATCCCCAGGGTCACATGATCAAAATCCAGGTGTTTGGCAACCTGCGTGTTTCACAATGGCTGCAGTGTCTCAGGTGTTTGCCATTCGTGACTTTCCTCCCCACCCACACTCACCCCGCCAATGTCTGACAGGCGAAGTCAACAGGGGAAGCTGGATTTGCTTAACAACCACATTATTCACTTACCAACGGCAGTGATTTGCATACCGGGCCAAAAACAGATCGTAAAAATCAGGCACGCCTCCCTTAACAACCGCCTTGCAAATGAAATTCTGGGGAGGTTATAAGTCAAGGACTTACCTGTCTTCGGTATTTCAAATGCAGGTAGCCCTGGCCTTACGACTCAAAATTCAGCCCAAAATTTATGTTGCTAAGCGAGACATTTGTTAAGTGAGTTTCGCCCCATTTTATAACCTTTCTTGCCACAGTCGTTAAGCGAATCATTCATCTTCATTTAATGACCCCATACTCCCTTGCGCAGTAGAGTGAGCAACTGAATGGAGCTGAGTGTTTACTGGCCGTCTGCCCTTCCTGTCGCCAATGCGGAATTATATTCAGCAGATAAATTCTCATCGTGCCCAGAGAGAGAAATATCTGCCTCTACCTAGGATCGAACTCACAGCCTCCTGATTGTGAGGCGAGACCTCCACCTCTTGGCCACTGTACCACTCTCGTTAAGTGAATCATTGCAATGGTTAAATTAATGACACAGTTGTTAAGCGAATCTGCTTTATCCATTGACCTTGCTTATCAGACGGTCACAAAAGGGGATCATGCGGCAACCATCATAAATGTGAGACAGTTCCCAACGACGAATTTTGATCACGTGACCATGGGGATGCTACAGGGGTTGTAAATGTGGAAAATGGTCATAAGTGACTTTTTTCAGTGAAGTTGTACCTTTGAATGATCACTAAATGAACTGTCGTAAGTCGAGTGCTACCTGTATCATTTCTAGTTAGTCTCCTGGATTCCACGTGTTTAGAGACACGTCACTCGTCTTCGGATGCCTTCGTGTGCTGGTGTTCGCATCTGTGTGTTTTGTCTGTCTTTCCCCTCCCCACACTTTGCAGGAAAAGGCTATCAGTATTTGGGAATCCAAGAACTTTTTCATGGAACTCGACCCCCTTCCAGGAGCTGTGGAGGCTCTGAAGGAGATGGCAGAATTAGAGGCGTAAGTATCGGGCCGTAAAATAGAAACAGCAGCAAGTTCTCCAGATGTTTCATACACTGTGCTTCTCTAGATTAATCACACAACATAGAATCCTAGAGTTGGAAGAAGACCTCGGAGGTCTTCTAATCCAACCCACTGTTCGAGGCAGGTGACGATACCATCCCGGTCGAATGGTTGTCCAGTTTATTTTTGAAAACCTCCAGTTTTCAAAATAATAATAATAATAATAATAATAATAATAATAATAATAATAATAATAATAATAATAATAATAATAATAATAATAATAATAATAATAATAATAATAATAATAATAATAATAATAATTGATACTAGAAAACTGTAAGAACAGAAAAACGAACTTGAATATAGTCTGGATTGATTACAAAAAGGCGTACGACTCACTGCCACACAGCTGGATCATCAAATGCTTAGAAACTATTGGCATCAGCAAAAATATTACATCATTCACTGAAAAAGCGATGAAACAATGGAGAACTGTGTTGGCAGTAGGGAATGAGAACTATGGAATGGTTAATATCAAGAGAGGAATTTTTCAGGGAGATTCACTTTCACCCCTCCTCTTCATCATCGCAATGATCCCACTATCAGTAATCTTTAAAAAAATGAAACTTGGATACCAAATAGCCAAAGACGCTGAAAAAATTTCACATTTATTGTATATGGATGATTTGAAACTGTATGGAAAGTCAGAAATAGAAATCCAATCACTGACCAACACAGTCCTAATATTCAGCACAGATATCTCAATGCAGTTTGGCATGGAAAAATGTGCCACTGTATCTATGAAAAGGGGCAAAATCACTACATGTGACGGAATTGAAATGCCCAATGGCCAATTAATTAAATGCAATCAAAATGAAGCCTATAAATATCTGGGCATTCTGCAGTTGGATAACATCAGACATGGAGAAGTGAAAACTATCATTAGAAGAGAGTACACCAACAGAGTTAGGAAAATTTTGAAATCTAAATTAAATGGTGGAAACACCATCAAGGCCATGAATACCTGGGCAATACCAGTCATAAGATACACGGCTGGTATAATTAACTGGACACAAGCTGATTTGGACATTTTGGACCGAAACACCAGAAAACTAATGACAATGCACTACAGTTTACATCCACGTAGTGACACTGATAGACTTTACCTGCCCAGAAAATCAGGTGGCAGAGGACTACTACAAGTAAAGCAAACAGTTGAAGAAGAAAAGCATGCATTGGTGGATTATTTAAAAGAAAGTCAAGAACATCTATTAATTGAAGTAAAGAACAAAAATCTACTGAAGGTCCAACAGACGAAACAAGAATACAGAAAAAATGTGATAAAATCAAGAATGGAGAGTTGGCAAAATAAAGCATTACATGGCCAATTTCTGGAAAAAATAAAAGACAAAGTGGACAGTGAAAAAACTTGGTTATGGTTAACATCTGGTACTTTAAAGAAAGAAACAGAATCATTGATCCTGGCCGCACAAGAACAGGCAATTCGTACAAATGCCATAAAGGCCAAAATTGATAAATCTTCAAATGATGCTAAATGCAGATTATGCAAGGAAGCTGATGAAACTGTAGCCCATGTGCTCAGCTGCTGCAAGAAAATCGCACAGACTGATTACAAATTACGACACAACTCTGTTGCACAAATGATCCACTGGAATTTATGCAAAAATTATAACATCCATACTGCTACAAACTGGTGGGAACACAAGCCTGAAAAAGTCACTGAAAATCAGATGGTCAAGATCTTGTGGGATTTTCGTATACAAACAGACAAGGTACTGGCGCATAATACACCAGACATCACGTTGGTCGAGAACAACAAGGTGACTATAATTGACATTGCAATACCAGGAGATAGCAAGGTCGATGAAAAGGAACACGAAAAAATTGCAAAATACCAGGACTTAAAAATTGAAATCCAACGATTATGGCACAAACCAGCAGTGGTAATTCCAGTAGTGATTGGAACACTGGGTGCTATCCCAAAAGCACTGGAATTACATTTAAAACAGCTCAAAATTGACAAAATCACCATCAGTCAAATGCAGAAAGCCGCACTGCTCGGTTCCGCACATATACTTCGAAAATACATTACGACTTCCTAGGCCCCTGGGTGGGGCTCGACTAGTAATCAATGCCAAATCCGGCGAAACAACTGGCCGCTGTGATACAATTGTATAATAATAATAATAATAATAATAATAATAATAATAATAATAATAATAATAATAATAATAATAATAATAATAATAATAATAATAATAATAATTATTATTATTATTATTATTATTATTATTATTATTATTATTATTATTATTATTATTATTATTATTATTATTATTATTATTATTATTATTATTATTATTATTATTATTATTATTATTATTATTATTATTTAAAAGATTATTTAAAAGAAAGTCAAGAACATCTATTAATTGAAGTAAAGAACAAAAATCTACTGAAGGTCCAACAGACGAAACAAGAATACAGAAAAAATGTGATAAAATCAAGAATGGAGAGTTGGCAAAATAAAGCATTACATGGCCAATTTCTGGAAAAAATAAAAGACAAAGTGGACAGTGAAAAAACTTGGTTATGGTTAACATCTGGTACTTTAAAGAAAGAAACAGAATCATTGATCCTGGCCGCACAAGAACAGGCAATTCGTACAAATGCCATAAAGGCCAAAATTGATAAATCTTCAAATGATGCTAAATGCAGATTATGCAAGGAAGCTGATGAAACTGTAGCCCATGTGCTCAGCTGCTGCAAGAAAATCGCACAGACTGATTACAAATTACGACACAACTCTGTTGCACAAATGATCCACTGGAATTTATGCAAAAATTATAACATCCATACTGCTACAAACTGGTGGGAACACAAGCCTGAAAAAGTCACTGAAAATCAGATGGTCAAGATCTTGTGGGATTTTCGTATACAAACAGACAAGGTACTGGCGCATAATACACCAGACATCACGTTGGTCGAGAACAACAAGGTGACTATAATTGACATTGCAATACCAGGAGATAGCAAGGTCGATGAAAAGGAACACGAAAAAATTGCAAAATACCAGGACTTAAAAATTGAAATCCAACGATTATGGCACAAACCAGCAGTGGTAATTCCAGTAGTGATTGGAACACTGGGTGCTATCCCAAAAGCACTGGAATTACATTTAAAACAGCTCAAAATTGACAAAATCACCATCAGTCAAATGCAGAAAGCCGCACTGCTCGGTTCCGTACATATACTTCGAAAATACATTACGACTTCCTAGGCCCCTGGGTGGGGCTCGACTAGTAATCAATGCCAAATCCGGCGAAACAACTGGCCGCTGTGATACAATTGTATAATAATAATAATAATAATAATAATAATAATAATAATAATAATAATAATAATAATAATAATAATAATAATAATAATAATAATAATAATAATAATAATAATAATAATAATAATCCTGTTTTCAAAACTGAACATCATTGTTTTTTCTGGTGAGTGGGATGGGAGAGCAGATCCTGTAGACCAGGGGTCCCCAAACTTGGCAACTTTAAGGTTTGTTTGTTTGTTTGTTTGTTTTATTTGTCAAGCATATATGATTAAAGCAAAGTATAAACAGTAAAATTATGATTGTATATACGTGTAATAGTACAAGCATGAATAAGAGTAGAAGAGGTATGAATATATGGATACATTAGGACAGGAACGGTAGGCACGAATATGCGCTTATGCACGCCCTATGCTGCATAAACAACTATGCTGGCTGGAGAATTCTGGGAGTTGAAGTCCACAAGTCTTAAAGTTGCCAATTTGAAGACCTCTACTGTAGACTGAAAGCAGCAGGGAGGGTTGGGGGTGAGAAATCCTGCCCCTTCCAGAGAAGTTCCCAAACTTGAGTGGGAAATGGCCCAAGCATTCCAGTTCGTAGAAGACCTAGGAAGCTGAAAATTCTTTGTCAACCAAATCCCTGCATCACAAACCAGTTACTTTTTGTTTCCGTGCATAGAAAGTTCTGTTGGAGAGTCAGAATCCAGTTGTGGAAAAATAACTGAGAAATATGAGTGTCTCTCTCTCTCTCTCTCTCTCTCTCTTTATGTTAGGACTGAAGTCTTCATATGCACGAGTCCCATCAAGAAGTATCGCTACTGCCCATATGAAAAGGTAAAGCCTGCTCAACAAATCTTGGGTTACTCGCTGGTTAAATCAGGAGAACCAGGATGTTACATTAAGGCAAGCTAAACACTGCAGGTTTTAAAGGAATTGGTGGTCTGATTTAACCTCACCTTCCAGCTCCCTTCCTTCTCAGAGCTGACAAACAGTCCCATTCCGCGTTTTCACCTTCATGTCCTCTGCTGCTTTCCAGTTGGCTTGGATAGAGAAGCATTTTGGACAAGAATTTTTGGAGCACGTGATTCTCACCCGGGATAAGACGATCGTCTCTGGACATGTGCTGATCGATGACAGGCCTGATATCGTAGGTAAGGTAGGGAGGATTGGTGGTGGGGACGACAACCCTTGGAGGGCCCAAAAGGTGGACCGATTTGCACCATTTTGGAGTAACGCAACCCACATCTCCACCGGCTGTCTTTCCCTTCCCTCCCAGGAGCTGAACGGACTCCCACCTGGGAGCAGGTGCTTTTCACCGCCTGCCACAACAAGCATCTGCAGCTCCCGGCTTCTTGCCACCGGTTGCACTCGTGGGCTGATGACTGGAAGGCCATCTTGGAGAGCAAGAGGGTTTGCTGAAGCTTGGAGAGTTCTCAGAAAGGCCAGCAAAGAGCAGGTCTGGTTGCCTGGAGGCCATCTTCTTGAGTTGCTGGCCAGAAGAAGAAGAAGAAGAAGAAGAAGACCTTGCCAGCCCAGACCTTCCTTGGGTCTGGGCTGGCATGTCAGAAGGAAGAGCTGTGGCCTCAGATGGCAGCCCGTTTTGGCAGCTAAAGGAAGACCTTGAGTTTCTACAGGAGTGGTGTTAGCCAAGTCGCCCAACTAGGTTGAAGGCCTCTCATTGAGTAGATCAACTCAGGATGGTTTCCCTTCCCTCTTTAGGTTTCTGTGGGGTCTTCGTCTTTCAAGATGATGGCCATCCTCACCTTTGGCCTCCAATGGATGGACATTGAGCTTCTGGAACTCAAATAACCCTTGTTGCAATGGATGTGCAAGAAATGTTCCAGAGTGCAAGGAGGTCCGTGGCCTCCTGACCTCCTGTGCCCAGCCACAATCTCACAGGCACGTGTGAGTTTGCTGCACCGATTCACCCAAAGGATCTCTTGATTTCAGAGCTTTCTAAAATCCAGGGAGCATTGGGGTCAAAAAATCAAGATGGATCTGTAACTGGGAAGTCAAATCCATGCATAATGTTGCACATAATACAGACAAATCTTCAATTCCCTGTGGTAGCTTCCATCCTGACTTTTTGAACACTCAACTGTTCTGTGGGGCAAAAAGGCCATGGATGTGTCCAAGTGGACCCTAATGTCTCACAAATGATAATAGAAGAGGTACACCAGTAAAGTCTACAGTATGTTTCTTGTTCTGGAGGTCTTCAGACCTATCTATTTCGTTCCTGGAGACCGTGCTGATCTGGTCATTCCAGGGAATGTCTGAATGTTTTCCGAGAGTAAACAGGGTGTTGTTCCTAAGGATTTATTTGTGGACAGTGTGGAAAGCAACCTCAGAACTGGCCAAAGAGGCTGGATTGGGGGGGAAAGCATTCTGAAGTTCTACAGAACATTATATCTCTGTGGGGTGCTTTGTCCTCTTTGAGCCTGGGGGTTTTCTTGCAGACGTTTCATTACCCAACTAGGGAACATCATCAGTATTAGAAGGGAGTGGTGGAAACTTGTAGCATTGATGATGTTTCCTAGTTGGATCACAAAACATCTGCAAGGAAACCATCAAGCTCAGAGAACACTAAAAACCTCACTCACAATTCATCCCCAAACTACAAATATTCTGTCTTATCTCTGAAATGAGACACTTTGCACATCCCTGACTTCTACCTGGATGGATTCTACTCTCCATCCATCAGGTAGAGATTGACTTTGGGGAAATACACACCTGTTCATATCTTCATGTGGAACCTTCACATCTCCTCTAGAAGATTCTAATCTTGGCCTGCTAGTTTTCCTTTCTCTGAGCCACCGTGGCGTAGTGGTTAGAATGCAGTCCTGCAGGCTACTTCTGCTGACTGTCAGCTGCCTGCAATTTGGCAGTTCCAATCTCACCAGGCTCAAGGTTGCATCAGCCTTCTATCCTTCCGAGGTGAGTAAAATGAGGAACCAGATTGCTGGGGGCAATATGCTGACTCTGTAAACCGCTTAGAGAGGACTGTAAAGCACAGTGAAGTGGTGTATAAATCTAAGTGCTATTGCTAGTCCTTCCTTCCTTCCTTCCTTCCTTCCTTTCCTTCCTTCCTTCCTTCCTTCCTTCCTTCCTTCCTTCCTTCCTTCCTTCCTTCCTTCCTTCCTTCCTTCCCAGAGGTTAGAATGCAGTATTGCAGGTTAACTCTGCCCATTGCCAGCAGTTCGATCCTGACCAACTCAATGTTGACTCATCCTTCCATCCTTCCGAGGTCGGTAAAATGAGGACCCAGATTGTTGGGGGCCATAGGCTGTCTCTGTAAACCGCTTAGAGAGGGTTGGAAAGCACTGCGAAGCGCTATATAAGTCTAAGGGCTATTGCTATTGCTCTGCACTAAGTTACATCAGCTCAACTCTCAAAGGACACTATCCCAAGACAGATTACTCCATCCACCTTTTGGTCTACCGTAAGTAGGTTCTCGATTGATCTGGGAGCAAGCTTGTCCTAACATTTGCCGTTCTCCAATTGTGTGTGAGAAACCCTTTAGAATCCTTTCGAAAACTTCAAGTAGAGCCGTATTTTCACAGACTCAAACTGGCCGTCATGAACTTGGTTTGGGGTTTTTCTGAAATGTTCAAATGACTCCGTATGAAATCTCACCTGACAAACCAGGATGTGATGTTAATGCATGGAGATTACAGGGACGAGCAGGAGGTGTGCCTCCCCTTCCCCATGCACGCACAATATTCGGTCTATTTATTTAATCTGAATATCTCCAGCTCTGCATTCTTTTATTGTGCAAATACAACCAGCAATTCCTGCTTGGGAAACAATCCTGTCGTGTTTTGTCACGTGCCATATTTGTGGATGGTGTTGCAATGTAGCAGGATCAGCCATGTCTGATTCAATTCTTCACTTCTCTAAGTCAAGGATCTCTCCTGGGGATTTGACGGGCATGATCCTCATTGAAGGCTCGCTATTTCCTTTTATTTCCAGGTTATATTTTTCTCCCCTTATCTACCCCCGGTTCTGAGCTTCCCAGGTGTCCTTCCATCCGATCAGACTTAAATTTTCAAGCTCTGCCAAAGCCAAGTAAGCATACGCCCCCAACGTTGAACAAGCACAGTGTGCTAAATCCCCAAATCTTCCACCAGAGAGCAATCTAGGCCAAGATTTGATTCTCTTTTGTTTTATTTTTTTTTCTTTTGAGGCTGGACCAAATCGCAGCAAAGTCCAATTCCGAGCTGGCAGAAACCTGAAACCGCTTTTTGAAAAATCCAGTTTTTCACCTGAAGCTTTTGTGCAAACGTTGATGGGCGGGGGGCTCAGCCCGCTCCTCCAGAGACACATGCTGTCCAAAGGTTGAACGAGACCCCTTGATAGTGGAATGTAGCTACCAGGCAAACAGGTTTTCTAGTTTTACCAGGTTTGCTAGTCCTCTTTTCAGCTGTTCGCCAGATTCCAGGAATTGAAGTCAAACATTGGGGTTTTAAAAGTGAAGAAGATGAGGAAGGGGATGTTGGGGGGGGGGGAAATGGGAAAGAAAGAAAAAGAAAGAAAGGAAAGAAGGAGAAAGAAAGGAAAGGAAAAGAAAGAAGGAAGGAAAAAGGAAGGAAGGCACATTTTTCAAGTCATACATTTTAGTGAAAAGAATCCATGTTCCTCAGTTGCAGCTCATGAAAGCATCTGCCTCTGAATAAAGCATGTTGGGAAAAGGTGCTTCCAGACTCCCTGCTTGAGAAGCGGGTTGGACTAGAAGACCTCCAAGGTCCCTTCCAACTCTCTTACTCTCTATCCTAATTTTGAGCTTCTGTAGATTCACACAGCTCCCCTTCTACAATGCCTACTGGGAAAGGGAAATTCAAAAACAAGACGTAAGGAAAAGCTTTCTTACATCCCAGAGACAGGGATTGCTTTAATGGCCTTGCCTTGCCCCTTGCCTTGCCTGTCTGTAACCTCTGCCAGATGTACAGAGCACACAGACCGCTTTTGCCACCCAGCTGGCGGCTGAATGGCGCATAGAAAGATCCACTCTGGAGACCTGACTCCATCCAGCCAGTCTTCAAATCCAGTTGGTTTTCTGAAGGGATCCACCCTTGGGACCCAAACATAATCCAAAGCCCTTCTCTCAGCAGAAAGGTTTGGCCTGACCCAGAGGGTTGGATCGGAGCCGATACACACATCGCTCTGGCACGCTAAAGTGCGTCAGGTCACAGAGTGTGCCCTTGTGCCCAGCTTCCCTTGCACAACCTCGGGGGGAGCTTAGCCCACACCGTGAGGTTGGCAGACATTTCTGGAGAGGAGAGGGTGAAAAAAATGTCTTTGGAAGTCTTGCCAGAAAGGAAACCCACAAGGTGTGTAGCGTTTGGGGCACCACAGCCTTCCTTTCCCCACATTGGACGGTTGACGCACCCCCCCCCCAAGCATACCGGCCTTTTTTGTTTTCCCCACCTCAAAAGGACACAAATCCCCTTTTGTCGTTCTTGTTTTTAACTCTTGCTCTTTGACGTCACGGGGAGTTTGCTCAGCCGACCTCAAGGCTGGAATTTTTTAGCATTCAGCCGATGGGCAAATATGGAGGAGAGAGCTGGGGGGGGGGACGCTTCAAGAAAAACCCACTTAAAATTCACCTTTGGGGTTTTTTTTCTTCCCTTTTTAAAAAAAACTCAAGTGATTTATGCAATTCTGGGACCTGCTTTATCTTCCCAGCTTTGGGCAAAGATATAATTCTTCCTTCAGGCCGTTGTTCTAACTCTAGTTTTGAACCAGGCGAAGCTCATTTTAAGCATTGTACCAGCAGAAGGTAGTTTGTCTACGTTGTAATCATCCCCTTCAGGGCTCCCGATCCAGATATTTATCGGTTTTATGGCTTTTACTGGTTTGAAGTGGTTTTGCAATCTGCGGGGAGAATTTGGGCTATTTGAGCAAAGAACCGCTAATCGATATAGCCAGGGGCTGCAGCTTTTTCTCAAGCAGGGGAAATAAGCTTGCAAAGAAAATTTTAGGAAAGAAGCAGGAAAAAAAATTGGTTTTTAAGCAGTTTGAATGGCCTGATTTCCCAGTACATTGCTTTCCTTCTCTCTCCCACTTTCCTCCTCCTCCTCCTCCTCCTCCTCCTCCTCCTAAAAGGTTAGAGAGAGCGTACATGCATTTGGACAAATTCAGGCCGTTCTCGACTTGCGACCGGTGACTTAGTGCCAGTTGGAAAATGGGACTTAGAACCCAGTTTCGAAGTTCTGACATCTGCCCCCCACCCTCCCGCCCCCGTGGCCACACGACCCCATCTGGGCACATGGCAACCAGCCTGCATTTGCGAACACATGACTGTGATTTACCACATTTTTGACAGAAACTGGTGTTTGTTTCTACTTTTCCGACAGAAAAACAATGGGTTCACTTAATGACCGCTGCCAAAAGGGTCATAAAATTGGCTCTAGTCACCCACTTTATGACAGTCTCAACTTACGACTGTAATGTCAGGCTCAACGATGGTCATAATTCGAGGACTGCCTGTAACAGAGAGGAGCTGATGCTGCCCCTGGGCCACCTATAATTTGCAGGAATTGAACTCAGAAGGAACAAGAGCCAGAAATAGCTCGGAGAACACTGGATACACACCACAAGTCATTTTCAAAATTAAGGGCCAGATTGCTCTATAAAAGAAGAATCGATAAACACAAACCAAATTGACTTTTCTACAGACATAACATGCTGTCATATTTTTCTGTTTTGATCTGGGTTTATGAACAGAGGTGAGCAACTGTAAAACTTCTGACCTACTTTGTGCTTGTAGGCGGCTGAGTGGGAAGAAAAACATGGATATTTATTGTCCCATTTTTAAAATGCCCCCTTTGACCAAAGCAGCTTTCTTTGCATGCCAGATGGCTTCTCCAGGCCAAAGAAGAAGAAGAAATTATTTCTTAAAAAGTCCTGGGAAAGTTAGAGAAGGAACATTAAATCTTGGTGGGTTCAACTTGATTGGGTGGCCAGCTGACCACCACCAAAGTAATTTTTAAAAAATGCTTATTTCACTTGATTGGCAGCTTCTAACAACCATCTGATGGGTAGAAACCAAAAGAAGCTTTTAAAGAGAGTGACTAGACATTAAAAATTCTGCTCTCCACATTTTCTAGAAAATTTCCTTGTGGAGTGGAGAGGCTGGTTGGAAAGTTATCGATCCAGTGGTTTTTTTGGCAACCTTAAGATGAGTGGACTTCAACTCCCAGAATTCCCCACCCAACCAGGTCAGATTGGCAGCCCCCACCATACACTGTAATTGAAGCCCCCATCAGCTTTCTCAACCCTGGTGTCATTTGCGAATTATGAACCATGCTGCCTAAGGATGATGGGAACCGAAGCCGCCTCAGCTACAATCAGGGTTTGAAAAGGATGGGTTAACTGAGCTCCAGATTCACATTTGAAGACGATTCGCCTGATAGTGAGACAGGCAACATGTAAATTTAATAAATAAGTGGGTAGATGATTAGATGGATGGATGGATGGATGGATGGATGGATGGATGGATGGATGGATGGATGGACGGACGGATGGACGGATGGATGGATGGATAGACGGATGGATGGATGGATGGATAGATGGATGGATGGATGGATGGATGGATGGATGGATGGATGATAGATAGATAGATAGATAGATAGATAGATAGATAGATAGATAGATAGATAGATAGATGATGATAGATGATAGATAGATAGATAGATAGATAGATAGATAGATAGATAGATAGATAGATAGATAGATAGATAGATAGATAGACAGACAGATAGATACAGTAGATAGATAGATAGATAGATAGATAGATAGATAGATAGATAGATAGATAGATAGATAGATAGATAGATAGATAGATAGATAGATAGATAGATAGATGATGATAGATGATAGATAGATAGATAGATAGATAGATAGATAGATAGATAGATAGATAGATAGATAGATAGATAGATAGATAGATAGATAGATAGATGTGAGAGAGACAGAGAGAGACATTTATTTTCTGTGTCAAATCTTGAAGACTCCAAGTTGCAAAGGCCACAAAAATGAAAACCGGAGCCTTCCACGTGTTCCTCATCACCACCGTCTATTTTTATAGGGACATAATTTGAGTTATTTTTGTTTTGGGGGGGGAGAAGGAAACCAATATGTTTCGACAATAACACTGACCCACTTTACAAACCCTCCTGGAAAACAAAGCTGATCTCAAAGAATGGTCATCCGAGTTCATTTGCACTCAACGCTGGGCAGGTCAAGTGTACAGTAAACTCCCACTGTGCAAGCGCCCGCAGGAGACATAAAATGAGAACTCTGCTGTGTTTGGGGGGGCGGGCATTGTTGCACCTAGGCCCACTCCCAGGGCAGGTATTTTTGCAGTCCAGGGAGAAACAGAAGCCTTGCGAAGAAGAGGAAAGGTGAAAGCAATGGGAAGAAGGCTTGGCAATGCAGCACAGTGGGAAGGGATTAGATTAACAGAGTTGGAAGGGATCTTGAAGGTCATCTAGTCCAACCCCCCTGCCCAAGTAGGAGACCCTACACCTGTGATGGCGAACCTGTGTCACGCAGAGCCCTCTCTGCACGCATGCGAGCTGTTGCCCCAGCTCAGCTCCAACCTGCATGTGCGGGCGCTTCCCGCCGGCCAGCTGGTTTTTGCATGCGTGGGAGGCGGGGAGCATGCAGGAGATGCACACGCATGCGTGGGGCGAGGGGCATGTGGGGATCACGCGTGCATGCATGGGGGATGGGGCACATGTGTGGGTCACGCGTGCATGCATGGGGGGGCAGGGCGCACAGGGGCCCAAGGATGCTCTCTAGCCCTTTGAGGGAATTCAAAACTGCAATCGTGTCTCTATTTCCTACATCTTTTCTATCCTGCTCTACGTATTGGAGAGTTGGTCTGTCAAAGCCACTTGAAGAGACTAGAACAGTGATGGTGAATCTTTTCGGCACTGAGCACCAAAAAGGGAGCGCGCACATGCGCACGTGCTCGTCTGGGCCGCAACCTGGAAGAGGAGCTGCCCAGGAGGCATATGCACACTGGAAAATGAACTTTCGGTTCATTTCGTAAAAGTTCAAAATGAACTTTCGGTTCAGCTAGTCTTCTGTTTACTGGCACGCATGCATGCGCGATGATCAGCTGACCGCCGCGCATGCTCACTCCGGAAAATGGAAGGCCAGCTCTTCCAGTTTCCGGCACTGCCGCACGCATGCATGCCAGAAACTGGAAGAGGAACAGGTGACACCATGAAAGCGTGCCATAGGTTCGCCATCACGGGACTAGAAGCATTTGAAATGTGGATTTAAAGGTGGCTGTTACATATAAGTTGGGTTGACAAAATCAGAAATGAGGAGTGATAAGCCGCCTGGGAAATCCAAGGGAATTCATCAAAACCAATTAAAAGCGAAAGTTAGAATATTTTGGACATGTGATGTGACACCCAGAAAAATACGGCATCCTTCACTTAATCCTCCAGGGAAAGATTGAAGGCAAACGAGGTCCAGGCAGAAGAAGAACCTCATGGCTTCAAAATCTAAGGGACCGGTTTGGACAAAACTCAACAGCATTTTTTTGTGCGGCTGTTGATAAAAATAGGGTCACCAACATGATCACGAACGTCTGATGACGGATATGGCACAAGAAGAAGAAGAAGAATCGTGTCTCCTCTGGGTCTTCTCCAGGCTGAGCAACCCCAGCTTTTATTAAGCTTCAAAACAGAGAAAGCCCTCAACTTACAAGAGTTCAATTAGTGACCATTCAAAGTTACAATGGCACTGAAAAAAATGACTTAGGACCATTCTTGATACTTACGATAGTCACGTGATCAAAATTGAGATGCTTGGCAACTGGCATGTACTTAGGATGGTTGCAGCATCTGGGGGGGGGGCACATGGTTCCCCTTTTGCGACCTTCTGCCCAGGAAAGTTAACAGGGAAGCCACATTCACATAACGACCATGTTACTCGCTTAGCAACTACAGCCATTCACTTAACAATTGCGGCAAGGAAAGTCATAAAATGGGACAAAGGTCAGTTAACAACCGCCTTGCTTAGCGACAGAAATTTGGGGCTCCATTGAGGTCGTAAGTCAGGAGTGGTGCGGTGGCCTAGAGGTGGAGCTCTCGCCTCACACTCAGGAGGCTGTGAGTTCGATCCTAGGTAGAGGCGGATATTTCTCTCTCTGGGCACAATGAAAATATATCTGCTGAACAAAACTCCGCATTGGCGACAGGAAGGGCATCCAGCCAGTAAAACACTCTGCTAGCTCCATTCAGTTGCCCAGACTCCACCCAGCAAGGGATTTTGGGGTCATTAAAAGAAGATGTTAAAAGAAAATTGTGGTCGTAAGTCGAGGACAACCAACATCAGCCCACCCTATCGAGATTTTTGGTATTGCCCATGGTTTGCATCTCCCCTGGGTTAGAGACCTCCATTGATGATACATCGGCCACAACCTTCACAAGTCCTTTTGCTTTGGGGAAAACAAGTATTGAACCTGATCAACCAAGAATGTGAACTACGATAGATTAGGGTTATCAATCAAGTTGTCGGGGACAGCTGACCCATGAAAGCCAATATATTCACCGGGTGAAGTTCACAATCCCTGAGAAGGTATTTTTATCTGCGTTATCTGACTGTTTTATCCCCGGGTTTTATCTGACAGAGCTGTTCATCAGCGATATGTTTATGGTGCTTCCAATGTGGAAGACAGATAAGATGTACAGTTACGGGAAAGGATACAAAAAAAAATGAGGATTTGTTTCTGGATCAAAACTGCAGTTGGGGAAAAAATTATTGGCCGCTCAGCCTGGGGTATTTTGGAGCAAGCCCACTTCCCATAAACCGGTGTTATTCTTTTAAACCAAAACCAAAAGAGGGTTTTGTAAGTGTGTAGGCAGAGAGAAAGTGAGCAGTTTATTTGTTTTATTTGTTTTATTTGTTTTATTTGTTTTATTTGTTTTGTTTGTTTTGTTTGTTTTGTTTGTTTTGTTTGTTTTGTTTGTTTTGTTTTGTTTATTTATTTATTTGTTCGTTCATTCATTCATTCATTTATATTTTATTTTATTATTTTATTATTTTATTTTATTTTATTTTATTTTATTTTATTTTATTATTTTATTTTATTTTATTTTATTTTATTATTTTATTTTATTTTATTTTATTTTATTTTATTTTATTTATTTTATTTTATTTTATTTTATTTTAATTTTATTTTATTTTATTTTATTTTATTTTATTTTATTTTATTTTATTTTATTATTTTATTTTATTTTATTTTATTTTATTTTATTTTATTTTATTATTTTATTTTATTATTTTATTTTATTTTATTTTATTATTTTATTTTATTATTTTATTTTATTTTATTTTATTTTATTTTATTTTATTTTATTTTATTTATTTTATTTTATTTTATTTTATTTTATTTTATTATTTTATTTTATTTTATTTTATTTTATTTTATTTTATTTTATTTTATTTTTTATTATTTTATTATTATTTTATTTTATTTTATTTTATTTTATTTTATTTTATTTTATTTTATTTTATTTTATTTTATTTTATTTTATTTTATTTTATTTTATTTTATTTTATTATTTATTTTATTTATATCAAGTTTATTGGCTGCCCATCTTACCAGAGAGTAACTCTAGGCAACTTAATAGGGTTAAAGTTAGCAGAAACCTCTTTTGTTTTTTGCATCCTAGGAAGGAAGGACAGGGCCCCCCATTCTGGTAAAGCTAGAAATCTAAGATTCTAGTCCACTTGATCATTCCGTGAGGATCGTTCCTGTATGTTTCTGCTGCATGTGCGGATCAGGTCACCAGCCTTCCTCTCCCACATCTTCAGAATAAAACTTGCTAACTTTAGCTCTCTGGCCTGGAAAAAAAAAAAGGCTATCGGGAAAACACTTTTTATTCTCAGCTTGTTTTTGAAAAGATCCAACCCCGGAGGCATCTTTCAACAATTTTTCCCCTTTTTTCTGCCCATTAATAATGCGTTTGTGTGCTTGCACACACACACTCGCCTTAGAACAGTTGATGCAATTGTGCTGTCCTATATAAAGGTGGCTGGAGAAAGAATAGCTTGAGATAGCAGGAGGGCTTTGTATGGAGAAGATTTGGGATAAATCGTCGCTATTATTTCCTGAAGAAAATTTTGGCTCCACTCAAAAGGGTCACGAGAGAAATATTTTTCACTGTTGTTTTCGCCCACACCAAAAGGGATGTTTACCAGGTTTAACTCATTAGTTGTGAAGCTTGTCCGTCATGGATGGCTAAGGGAAAACCAATTTTTTGTATATACACAACACAGGCATACAACAATGCAGAAGAACTATTCAACCTGTACACAGTTCAGCCCACCGTCTTGCAGACTCCTCAAATGAACTTTTTAAACTTAAAAACTGAAAATGTTATCCAACAGATATGGAAGAGGGATCGCATCTCTTTGTGAACATCCTTTATTCCTTCGCTTTTGAAAAGTTGCATAAATCCGCGGTCTTCAAGGACAATCGTTTATGAAAATGATTGGGTTTCTTTTTCTATTATGTCAGATTATGGCAGTGTGAACAAGCTCAGGATCTGTCTGGGAACAGAGAGAGCTTAATTCTCAATCTCTTTGAAAAAGAGGAAAAGGGAAAGGGAAAGGAAGGGAAGGGAAGGAAAGAAGGGAAGGAAAGAAGGGAAGGAAAGAAGGAAAGGAAAGAAGAAAGAAAGAAAGAAAGAAAGAAAGAAAGAAAGAAAGAAAGAAAGAAAGAAAGAAAGAAAGAAAGAAAGAAAGAAAGAAAGAAAGAAAGGTGGATGTCAGATTAAAAAAAGTGACTCATGGGAATACTATTTTTTTCCTTGTTGTCATTTCTCAAGGAAAGCCAACATTTTGGGTCAGGCTGAGCCACACTCGGGGTCAGCCCACGTGAAGGATTACGTATCCTGAAAACAGTCTGTTCTGTGCCCTGCTAGCAATGCTGTGATGCTCCAGGAAGGGAGAAGGATCAACAAGATTCATAAAAAGGCAGTACACACCTTTATCTGTGTCCAATATTGTAGGCCATGCTATACACTGACATTGTGTGTGCCAAAGGTTAGCGTGAACAATGCCAATAGCTACCGGTAAGCCGTATGCAAATTTACACTCCCTAATCATGCTGTGAAGACATTTAATCTGTTATTTCTGAAACATGCAGCTGCTAACTCCATGTTCTGTACTTTCTCCTCCACTTCCAGTTCTGCAATCTTGAAAAATGTTGCTTTATTGGTAATCAATGTTTGGTCTCAGTTCAGGATTGCAAAATGCAGTGATAAGGAAGAAGACAGGATTAAAAAAACAAAACGGCTGGGCATGAACTAGCAGGTAGAAATGCAGCAGGAGGAAGAATCAGACTAAAATGATTAGAGGGGAAAAAACAAAGGTGTCATGTCCCACATTTCAAATCAAAGGAAGAAAGGAAGGGAGGAAGGAAGGAAGGAAGGAAAGAAAGAAAGAAAGAAAGAAAGAAAGAAAGAAAGAAAGAAAGAAAGAAAGAAAGAAATGGAGGGAGGGAGGGAGGGAGGGAGGAGGGAACAAAGGAAAACAATAGAGGAAGGGAGGGAGGGAGGAAACAGGGAGGAAGGAAGGAAGGAAGGAAAATAATAGAGGGAGGGAGGAAACATGTACTTGACAAAAATAAATAAATAAATAAATAGACCAAGGAAATAATTCCATCTTGCATCAAAAGTGGTTTTTATTTTGAAAAAACAACAGGGCTGATTTTCTGAGGAAAAACAAGACATTTTGCTTAACTTCCATCTCCTACAGCATCCAATACAACTGATGAAGCTTCTGGAATAAGAAGCGAAATGTCTTGGTTTTCCTTAGAAAATAAATCCAGTTTATTTTCAAAATAAAACCACTTTTGATACAAGTATGACCTGGATAACTGAGAATCTTCATAGACGTACTGTAATTCCATCTTGCATAATGAGGATGATGCTGTTACATGCAGAATCACAGAATAACAGTTGGAAGGGGCCTTGGAGGTCTTCTAGTCCAACCCCCAGTTCAAACAGGAGACCCTAAACCATTTCAGACAAATGTTGTCCAATCTCTTCTTGAAAGCCTCCAGTGATGGAGCACCCACATCTTCTGGAGGCAAGCCGTTCCACTGGTTGATTGTTCTCACTGTTAGGAAGTTTCTTTTAGTTCTAGGTTGCTTCTCTCCTTGAGTAGTTTCCATCCGTTGCTTCTTGTTCTGCCCTCAGGTGCTTTGGAGAACAGGTTGACCCCCTCTTCTTTGTGACAGCCCCCCCAAACATTGGAACACTGCTATCATATCACCTTCTTTTCATTAAACTGGACAGACCCAATTCATGGAACCGTTCTTCATATAGAAAACTAGCACCACACTCACCCCAACATGCTAATTTTCTATGCATATCACAGTGTAAATTATAGAGGGAGGTTTTTGGGGCTTGAATCTGGAGTTTCTGAACTGATTCATTTTTTTCACCCATTTATGAATGCTTCGTTCACCGTCTTCTGCTAAACTTGAGTTGTTTGCTTCTAAGAGTCTTCTCGTGTTCTAATGCTTTTATCAGAAAAGAGATTGATAAGGTCTTTCCTCACCCTCCCTCCCTCCTTCCTTCCTTCCTTCCAAATAATGCTTGCCCTGAATGACCGGTGTACTGCATTGAACTTTCAAATTCAACTTATCAAGGAAAAAATTAATTAATTAATTAATGAACACAGAGAACATGTTATCTGCTTTGTGAGTGTTTTAAGTCAATGTATGAAGGCTACATGGCATGAGAAATTCATTCTTCATTCAAAATTCTTTCTCTTCCCATGTCTGGACCATATTGCAATAATACCTGGACTTACATACCACTTCATAGAACTTTATGGAAACTCATCAAAGAGAGAAGCAACCTAGAACTAAGGAGAAACTTCCTGACAGTGAGAACAACCAACCAGTGGAATGACTTGCCTTCAGAAGTTTTGTGTACTCTAACACTGGAAGTTTTTAAGAAGAGACTGGATAGCCGTTTGTCTGAAATGGTATTGGGTCTCCTGCAAGACATATTTTCACGTGGCCCAGCCATCCAGATGCAAGGGTTGCTGAATCCCATCTGGATTTCTGTCCCAAACTTTGCTGGAGCTCATCTTCATCTTCCAAAGCGTGACTTTTGTCAGGATAATTAAGGAGACCCTATTTCACGAGTTGAGTTTCCTGTGCTTTTAATTCTCTCTTCCCATCAGTGCTTAATTCTTCTTCTTCTTCTTCTTCTTCTTCTTCTTCTTCTTCTTCTTCTTCTTCTTCTTCTTCTTCTTCTTCTTCTTCTTCTTCTTCTTCTTCTTCTTCTCCTCCTCCTCCTCCTCCTCCTCCTCCTCCTCCTCCTCCTCCTCCTCCTCCTCCTCCTCCTCTGCCCTGTGCTAACAAATCCATCTCTTTTCCCAAACTCTCGGTCTGCCACAGAGAACCACACAGCAAGGGAGCCAAAGGCTGGAGGAAGGTTATTTTAAATCAATACACCTTCTCGTGCCTTTCAAAACACTCCTCTATAAAAAGAATTTCATCCCCTTCGTACTTCCTCCCGCCTCGCGGACTTCATTCACGTGGCGTGGGCCCAATACTTTGTTATCCCTTTTGCTGGCCTTGTAAATACAAAAATATCTTGATTGTTCCTGTATTAGAGATTGCAAAGTAAACGGTAATTATCGGAATTCGGGCAAAGCCAGACTTCACTGCTGAAAAAAAATGAGGTCAGGGACAAATATTTTGCACAGATGTTTGCAAAGTCTGTTTGCAAACATCTGGAGGAGAAACCTGCATATTTCCTCTGCTGGGCTGATCCTGACATGACTTGGATGGTCTTTGAGATTGGGTGATTTTCCTAGAAAAATAAATACATTTGCCATAGGATACGTGGCATGACATTTAATCTCGTTCTGGAAGAGAAGATGCTTTTCCCTCCCCAAAATATGCAAATAGAACTACATTCTCGATATGAAAAAAAAAGCCAAGGATTGAAAGATCATGAGATCAATATTTGAACTAGATCTAGATTTCAGATGTTGGAAGCTTGCAAATTTTGGAGAAGGATTGTATTTTAAAGTTTCACTGAACGCCACCGTAGCAATCAATGCTTCTTCCAGAAGTCCACCAAAAGTTGTGAGAACAATTTCCTTGTATTTATTGTGGTCTTCTTAGACTTTGGGACGCTTAGTGCAACAACTGCAGTCAGCAGATATTTACAAAGATTGCAGAAATAATAATGACAGAATTAGCATACGGACTTCTGTAGAGAATATCTAGATTTGCAGAAGAAACTGTAATTAATTAATTTATGGCCCAGAGAACATCTTGATCAATTATCCTTCTACTATTGCATTACAAAAACCCAGCAACTGGTATCTTAAGAGACGTTTCACCAGGGCTAACTTATTTTTCTTCTGCAATTTAAATTAGGCATTAGGAGCCCAGATCGAATTATAGGCACTGCTTTAGCTACTTCCCAAGCTGAGAATAGACTCCACTCTCATTAGACAGAGGCTGTTTCAAGAACTCGCTCAGGGAGCAAAGAAACTGGGGGGAGGGTGGGGAACAGCTCCAGACCCAGAGTTTATTTTTTCTTTTGTTGGAAGAAATGCCCTTCTGGGTTCAGTTCCAAGTGGGGAAAAAGACACCGGAACCATGGAGGCTGTTTGGAAAGATGGTTTAATGGTGAACAGCAGGACCACATGGTTTGAGGTCCTGGGGAAAAGGGGGATCACATGCCTCGAAGATGTTGAAGAAGAAAAGAAGAAGGGGCGAAATGCTGAGAGTGCCTGAGTTTTATACCCTCTGTTGGACCCCACCTTAGTGTTTCCTGTTCTTGTATAAGAAATGTATCCCACTGGCTGTCAGACTCCCAGGGGACAGGGGGACGGGGGGGGGGGACGGGACGGGGGGGGGGGGGTGTCTTAGCTAACTCTGAAGGCTTTTGTCTGTGTCCCACCAGGGTTGGCTGATGCAATCTTCCCAGGTGTCATGTGTTGAGTTTCTGTTTGCTAGATGGGTCTGCCTGAAGGGGGTAGATCTTTGTTATGTAGAATAGACTGACCCAGGCTATTAACAAAGGTGGGGGGGGGCTGAGTTTCTGCTTCTGTGAGTTTCTACTTCTCTTTTAAGGGAAATATTCTGCCTAAAATGTTTCATTCCTCTAGGAGGGGTGGGTGGGTGCTAACATCCTTCACTTTCAAATAATGTTTGCTCTTTTAATAAAATCTTGCATTTCAGGCTGAGCTGATGTTGGGAGCCTTGCTGTCTGTCAAAAAAATGGCTAAAATGAACCCATAGGATTTTTTTTAAAAATTTCCAACAAAATCACTTGCTTTTCAATAACCAGGGGTATTTTGTGTTGGGTACAGACCTGTGCTTGTCTTGTTAGTAGAAATGGCGTCCCAGGGTTCATTGAGTTGACACAAGGGAAAATTTCAGAATCCACAGCTGGGTGTTACCTGAGCTGCTCTGGGACCAAGGTTCGAAATTTTCTTGGCCCTTCACACTGTTCTGCATCATCGCATTGTATCTCAGGGCAAAGTACCGATTTCTAAAAGTGACTCTGGTCTCGTGCTGGGACAGCCTCATTAACCTCGTGGACCGTAAGTGTAATGCTTGGCAATGCCCGTGACGAGGCAGGAGGCTGTAGGCACAGAAGATCTCCCTCACTCGGTCTGCTAAAATTGAATTTCCAGAATGGTTTTTTAAAGGATGCTGTTGGGTTCTGAGCCTCTCTGAAGTATTTTGCACTGTGAAACATAGCAGGGATCGGGAGAACTTTTCTGCAGCAGAACAGATTACTGGTCTTCTTCTTTCTTCTTCTTCTTCTTCTTCTTCTTCTTCTTCTTCTTCTTCTTCTTCTTCTTCTTCTTCTTCTTCTTCTTCTTCTTCTTCTTCTTCTTCTTCTCCTCCTCCTCCTCCTCCTCCTCCTCCTCCTCCTCCTCCTCCTCCTTCTCCTCCTTCTCTTTTCTCCTCCTCCTCCTCCTCCCCTCTTTCCTCCCCCCCCTCAGACCTTGGATGGGCTGATGTCATTCTGAGCTCGCCTGTCAGGGCTGACTGGGCCTCCCATCTCAGGATACCAATGGCCCTCACTATAACACTGTGTTCCTCTCCACAGAATCCCTACAAAAACATCTGCAAACGCAGTTGAGCTTTGAGCTCATCCCATCATGTCCTCCAAGGTCTTCTGCGGCCACCTGATCTCTCCATGAAGTGAAACCTGTTCTATCTCCTTTGCCTCTTTTTCTTGGTGGCCTGTACTGGCTGTTCTTTTCCAATGACAACGTGGTTCCCCCTCTCTGCTTTAGGCAGGTATATCTTCCTTCATGATCACCGCTTGGAGTCCCTCAGACCTGGGGGGGGGGGGCTTTGCCAGCAAGGGTTTTCTATCCCCACCAGCAAGAGCTTTTGACCTTCAGAAAGATCAGGCATGCTTCTTGATGCCAAGTTCCGATAACCCGGTGTGTGTGTGTGTGGAGAGGATGGCATGAGCCAGATTTTCTGGAAGCCAATTCTTGGGAGAAATTGGAAAACAAAGGGCCGTGTGCTGCAAAATAAGGAATGAAAATGCATCATGGACTCTGGTGGGCCACAAAAGCAAATTTGTGTAATTTGATTCTCCAAAGCTAGCATGACACTAAAGTGGAGATTGAGCACCAGAAGTTGTGGGGGGGGGGGGGTTCTTGAAATGATCAACATGGCTTACTGTTCTTTTGGAAAACATGTTCAAATCACCACAATTTTAATTAAGGAGAGGGTGTAAGATGTTAGGTCCACTCCAAACAGTGTGACTGTTGGCTATGTTAGTGTAATAAGAGGAATAAAAAACGGTGGTCATTTAGAAAGCATCCATTGCTTCATTTTCCTTCTTGCATTTGTTTTTGTATTTTTTAAACAGAAGACAATTGGATGCCACATTTGGCCGTTTTTGTGTTTGTGTCCAGAGACATTTCAATGAAAAATCTTGTTGTGTTGTTGGAACTGTTAATGGTTGGGTATTTGCACTAGCAACTATTGTGATCCAGTGAAGAATTGTCTCCTATGCATTGGATGGATGGATGGGTGGATGGATGGATGGAAGGATGGATGGAAGGAAGGGAAGGAGGGAGGGAGGGAGGGAGGGAGATTTTTCTTGGGTTCTGCAAAATGTTCCCACATGGATGCGTTCCTGGGCCAGTGTGGGATCTGTCAGATTCCGAATTGTAATCCACCCCTCTCTTGCATTCAATCAGCCCCAGAACATCCAACGCAACAGTCCAAAATCCAAGCATTTCCTTCTCCTCAGAACTGACCAAAAGGGAAGAAAGCACCAAACCTCCAGGGAAGAATGCTGAGCATGAATTAAAACAGTGGCAGTGTGGATCGGGCCTTCCTGTCCCGCCCCTCCCTTCTTCAACAAAGTTCTTGAGAAGCTGAGCAATTGCCCTCAGGCCCTCTCCCATCCTGAAGCAGCTGAGCTGGCACCGAGGGCCCAAAGGCAAAACCCCAATGGGAGTTTGAATCACAAAGAGAACATGGACTAATTGCTTTTCAATAGAGCTGAACAAGTCATCCCCCCTCCCCACTTCTAATGTACAAGGAGCCGCGCATGAGAACGCACCAGAAAGCATGATATCTTTGCAGTGGGATTCAGAATGTTCTTGCCAGGGCTCGGTAGGACTCTTTGCGTCCTCCCAGCATGTGAAAGTCCACTCTGTGGGTTTTGTGTACAAGATCTCTCTGCACTGATTAAAGATGATGCCCACAAGCAGTGAGGATGGCATGATAATGCCCGCCTTCACCTCCCTCCTTGAGTCAGGAGGAGAGCTCAGGTGTCTGACTTTCAACCCGGAGGGCTTCAGGAGAGCCAAAGCCATCATGTTCTCAGAACTGGAAAATCCTCTCAGTTTCAAAGTGGGCTGACGTTCTGCCCTCTTCTTCCCAAAGACTCGTCATCATTTCTAAGCCAGAGAGGGCCAAAATGCCAACGATAGCAATAGCATTTAGGCTTACATACCGCTTCATAGTGCTTTACAGACCTCTCTGGGCGGTATACAGAGTCAGCATATTGCCCCCAACAATCTAGGTCCTCATTTTACCCACCTCAGAAGGATGGAAGGCTGAGTCAACCTCGAGCCCCCTCAGGATCGAACTCCAGGCTGTGAGCAGAGTTTACCTGCACTTTAACCACTGCACCACCAGGGCTCCTCAAATGGGGAAAGGGGTCACCAAGAAAGACCGAACGGGCCCCCATCCCCATCCTGATTCAGCCCCAATGCTTTGGTGAGCCAAAACCAGCCTTGAATTGGGACTCAGTCAGGCTTAAACAACCAGATCCACACGTGCAGAGTTCAAGCTAACTTACTTTGTTATTTTCTGCCTATAATACAGGAATCTTTCCAGTCGGCAGCCAACTCCTGGGAGTAATTAGATAAGGCTCCAAGGAACTTAATGAGGGGACGATCTTAGTCATTTTGCGATTGTGCAGTGACTCCAAGGTAACTTCGCATCAAGCCCTCTTCATTCCTGGGTGCTTCCCAACAGAATCGTTGAGCATTGGGGCTGAATTGGGATCGGTGCCCGTTCAGCCTTTCCTGGTGGCCTCCTCTCCCCACCATTGGCCCCTTTCCCCCCCCCTTCTAGCTTATAGATGACGCCATGGTCTTTTTTTGGCAAAAGAGGGCAGAACCCCCGTCCACCTTGTGATGGGAGTTTTCAAATCTAAGAATACGGGGAATGAGGTCTTCTGAAGCCCTCCTGGTTGAAAGTTAGGCAGGTGGTTCTCCTTGTTTGAAGCTCCTCAAAAGGTTGGGGCTTGCTTGGCATGGCTTCTGCGCCCCCTCCCCCCAAAAGAAAGCACCCTGCCTCGTTTCTTTCCACTGTATCCTGAAAGGGATTAGGGCCGAAGGGAACACTCGTTCCGTTTAAGGCCCCTTCTGTTCTCGAACAGGCAGGCTTCAAACCTTCTCTTGTTTTCCGAGTATCGTCTGCTCCCACTCTCCGATCAGAAGCCGAGGGAGACAAAGATCACCCTGTTCTCCCCTTCCTATGCCACGTCTCATTCATCCTGTGCTTTTTTTTTTTTTTGGCTAATCGAGTCAAATCCCTGCGGCTGCCCTTTCAGAATGGAAGCTCTTCGGTTACGTCCTGTCCAGTGCCGACATTATCTCTTTCCCCCAGCGAAGTTTTCGTTTTTCCATCCCTTGATGCAATCGAACTGTTGGCCTTACAGGGCAGAAGGAGGGAAAGAAAAAGGGTTGGGGGTCTCTGGGTCCCTGACGGAGGAAGAAGCCCCTCCGTCTTCATCTCCAGCTGGGTTTGCAAGGAGAACCACCCCAGATAAAATTTCTCCCAAAGAAATGAGGTTTTAAAGGAAAAGGGCATGCAAGGCTCAACCTTGAAAGTGGACATTTAACTTTAACTTAGTTAAAGTTAACTAAGTTAACTTTAACTTCAACCTCAGATTATCTACCATCGACCTCACCCCATTCCTTAGAGGTCGGTAAGGGGCGTGCATAAGCGCACAATCGTGCCTACCGTTCCTGTCCTAATGTACACATATATTCATACCTCTTTTACTCTTATTCATGCTTGTACTATTACATATATATTCAATCATGTTTTACTCTTCATACTTTGTTTATAATCATATATGCTTGACAAATAAACAAATACAAATACAAATACAAATACATTTGCCCTCTTCTAGGGGATCCCAGAGAATGGTTAGGAAAGTCAAGATGGCAACCTGAATGCCATGGAAGCTCCACCTCCTTTTTAAAGTGTGTCATACCTTAAAAACAGGTGATGGAGTTTCAATCGCCTTAGGAGTTTTTCTGAGAATATTCCTGTATGCTTCTGGGTCTAGTTCAGTGTTTCTCAAACTTGGCAACTTTAAGACTTGTTGGTTTCTGGATTGGTTTAATGACCCTAACCCCTCTTGTCTCACCAGCAGTGGCGTGGTGCAAAATCAGTTCAGTTTACACATTTGTGTAAAGCGAAGAGGAAGAGAGAGACAGTGGCGGGACAAACAAGACAACTTCACACATTCGTTTGTTTCCCATTTTCCAGTTTCCATTTGCAACACTGTGTGAAGGTCCCAACAGCCAACATTACACCCAAGAAGATGGTTTGGCTGCTCTCCTAATGCCTTTTCTTTTTTCTTCTTTTCTTTTCTTTTCTTTTCTTTTCTTTTCTTTGTTCCTTTTCCTTTCCATTCCTTTGCTTTGCTTTGCTTTTTCTTTTCTCTCTTCTCTTCTTCTATCCTCTCCTCTTTTTTCTTTTCTTTTCTTTTCCTTTTTCCTTTTCCTTTTCCTTTGTTTTGCTTTCCTTTGCTTTCCTTTGCTTTCCTTCTTTTCTTTCCTTTCCTTTGCTTTCCTTTCTTTTCTCTCTTCTCTTTTTTCTTTTCTTTTCTTTTTTCTTTCTCTCCTTCCCTTCCCTTCCTTTCCCTTTCTTTTCTTCTCTTCTCTTCACCTATTTTTTCTTTTCTTTTTTCTTTTTTTCTTCCTCTCCTTCCCTTCCCTTTTCTTTTCATGCCAAAGCTGCTTGGCATGAAAAGATAATAAGGGTATATAATTAGCTTCTCAAAGCACGTCTCAAAATCAGTTTATGCCTTCCATACATTTTTTTTAGCTCTTGCAGCAATTGCTACCTGCACTGTTTTTTTTTTTTTTAGTTTTGCTTTTCCAGCAGGATTCCCCTCCCCCCCTTCTGTCTTTCCCCTCCCCCTCCCCCTTTTAGGATCCAGCTTTGATCTCATGTCCTTGCATTTGATTGCCTTCCCTTTTCGGCCCTTGGCTTTATAACAAAGTGTTCTCGCCCCCCTGAAGAACAGTGTGTGACAGGGCCATTAATACATCCAGCGCTGAAGCCAACACACAGCCTCTCCCTGGGTCGGTTGTCATGCCACCTTCCCCAGATGCTCCTGGCAAGAACGAAATGGTTGCCCCAGCCGGAGAGGAACCGCGGCCGCAGCTTCTGAGCTTCCAAAGAGGCCGGGAAAGACGTCATCTCAGCTGGGGAGGCTTGAGAGCTTGACCTGATGGATTGCGCTCCGTCTCATCCACATTCTTCGCCCTGGGAGACTCAAGATGCCGAGGACAGAGTTAAAAAGAACCACAAGCCTTCGCTAGAAGTGCCTTTTTGGGGGGCTGATTCATCCCCCACAGCTGGCATTAAGGGACATTTGTCCTCGATTTTCCTACAGGGAGAAACAAGGAGAACAATTTAGAGGAAACGGTCAATTCCGGCCAAGCCGGGAGACAATTCTCCTGTTCAAGATGTAAAGGCCAGCGGGGAAGAAAGCTTTGAGGTCCCCAAAGGTCCGGCAGACCAACCGCTTTCCTTATACAGGTAGTCCTTGGCTTACAACCGCCACTGAGCCCAAAATTGATGTTGCTAAGGGAGACATTCGTTAAGTGAATTTTGCCCCATTCTACAAACTTTCCTGCCACTGTCGTTAAGTGAATCCCTGCAGTTGTTAAGTTAGTCACACGGTTGTTAAGTGAATCTGGCTTTCCCATTGACGTTGCTTGTCAGAAGGTCGCAAAAGGGGATCACGTGACCCCGGGACACTGCAACCGTCGTAAGTAAGAACCAATTGTCAAGCATCTGAATTTTGATCATGTGACACAGGGATGCTGCCAATGGTCATAAGTGTGAAAAACATCATAAATCCCTTTTTTCAGTGCCATTGTATCTTTGAACAGTCACTAAACGAATGGTCATTAGGTTGAGGACTACCTGTATACATAAACACAAGATCAGAACTATGTTTCGAGGGCATTTGTGGAATAAATCGAACTGGAACCGCTTTGCCTTCAGACGTTGTGGGTCCTCCATCACTGGAGGTTTTTAAGAAGAGACTGAACAGCCCTTTGTCTGAAATGGTAGAGATTCTCCTGCGTGAACAGGGGGTTGACTAGAACAGCGGTCACCAACTGGTGGTCCATGGACCACTGGTGGTCCGCAAGAAAATTTTGGTGGTCCGCAGAAAAATTATTTGCATTTTTTAAATATTGCACTAGATCAGGGGTCCTCAAACTACGGCCCCTGGGCCGGATACGTGCAATGAACGTTTGTGTTGCTGCAGAGAGTCTCCCCCTTTGGGGTTTTTTTTTGTGCGGGGCAGAGGGGGGCAGAAATTCCGACTTGGGGTCTGCTTCGGCCTCCTGGTGTGGGGCTTTGGGTGAAGGCTGGAGGGAAGTGCCGCTGGTGGTGAAGAGCCCTAGGGCCTTGTTCCAGTGGGACTGCATCATGGCCTGGAACTGGCTGACCATCTCAGCTCGCTGAGCCTCCAGGCGCCGGTACCTGGCCTTGCACTCCCGCAAATCTTCCCTCTGTTTGGAAAGCCTATGCTCCTAGTCCTCAGTGAGGTGCTTCTGCTGAGCCTCCTTCTCGGCCAGATCCAATTTGAACTGAGCCAGCTGTTTTGCCAACTCTTTCTCGTGGTGGCTGCTTAGCTCCAACAACTGCTTCCTGTTGGGGTCCTAAGGAGCCCGGGCGGGGAGGCGAGGAGTGGCTGGAAGGGGAGGGGCTGGTGAGGCGCCCCTCGATGTGAGTGACATTGAGTTGACCACGCCCACCCAGTCACATGACCACCTAGCCACGCCCACCCAGATGGTCATTAGGCAGATCATATTAGTGGTCTGCGGGATTTAAAGTTATGAATTTAGTGGTCCCTGAGGTCCGAAAGGTTGGTGACCCCTGGACTAGAAGACCTCCAAGGTCCCTTCCAGCTCTCTTCTGATTAAACTCTCCATGCGTCAGATCGTCCCGAAGGACAATTGAGACAATGCCCTTCTGCCCCCGGTTTCTGCCTTAAACGGAAAGAGTTAAACAGAAAACCACATGAAGCCTGCAGGGAGATGGAAGGCTTCCAGATAACCAACTCTGTTCCTATTAAACTGGAGGGTTTTCATTTGGGAAGCCACAAATAGATTCTTTGATGACCAGGAAAATCTTTCCGAGGAAAGTTTATTTGCTTCAACGGAAGGACTCGGCAAATACCCAGTTTGTCTTTTTTTGTGACTACGACGTGACAGCTTGGGTCACCCAGAATCCTAAAAGGGCAACTTTAGCACGTCCACCAGCTGGTTCGGAGCGAGCTGCGGGCTCTTTACCCAGAAGGAACCATAAGATTTCACCCTTGGCTAATCCAGCTGGTCGACATATTTTCTCTACTTTGCTTGAGCAATCTCCCTCCTTAAAAGGCTGCGGTTATTGCAGCCCAACCTTCTCCCCCAGGGAGAGCCAATTGGACGGGTGGCAGAGCAGAGACAAAACCTTTTCTGGATTTATTGCTTTCTGTGCAGGCATGGTTGCAGATTCCAGGGCAATGCACCCTGCAAATCTATTTGGACAAAATCTCCTCTGACTTGACTTCAACCGGGAGAGATCCACAAGGGTGCAACACAAACAAACAAACAAGCAAAGTGTCAACCGTCCCACTTCGTTCGTGCAGTAAATAAGCACTTCTGGGACATTTATTTTCTCCAAGAGTATACTTTAGTAACTAGACCAACATGGTTACAGAAGGAGCGCAGCCAGCTTTGATATTTTCACGCGCAAATAGCATAGTTAACTTTCCCTTTCCCTCCTGGCCTTCCCACTTGTTATTATTTACAGTCCAATTATCTGCATTCATTTTGTTTGGGGAATGGACTCTTCGTCTCACAGGCATTCCCAGCAAGTGACTTTGGGAGGCTGGCATCTTACAGGGTTGCCTTGACTGCAAGAACTTGGTGGAAAGATCCCCTACTCTGAACTCTTTTCAGGGCACCTTTTTCCTATCAGCTTGTCTCTTACATGTTGCTCTCATGTCGTCCGACTTCCTGTGAACCACGTGCCAGGTATCTCGCAGAAAGTTGATCCATTCGGTTAGGGATGCCCGTCCGTAGCTCGCCTTTGCGAGCTGAATTGCAGCCCTGACCCAGAGCTTCCGCTGCACCATTGTGGTGGCCATCTTGACTTTTCTGACCCCCTGCGGGTACCCGTGCTTCAATGCAGCATTTGCACAGAGGATTCTCTACTGTTTTCTTGGCAAGAGTGTGAAAATAATTGGCCGTTGTTGACTTCCAAGCTGTGTTTTTTTCAGCTTCCCAATCTCACTTTTTTTTTCAGAATCAGAATAGAGCTGGAAGGGACCTTGGAGGTCTTCTAGTCCAGCCCCCTGCTCAATCAGGGGATCCTATATTATTTCAGACAAGCGACTGTCTCTTTTTAAAAATCTCCAGTGATCCAACCAGGCCTGGAGTTGTCTGGCGGGGTTTCAGGTCAGGACTAACTAAAACTGATCTTATTTATCTTCTATGCTCAGACTAAGAAGGAGGCGGTAGCTGCCACTTGTTAAGTCACAAATATACGAAAGAGGGGAAAACAGAATGAAATCAATTGCCTTTTGATCTAGGGAGGTCCCTGCAAGATTTTGCCAAGTCTTTTCTCAAGCAAAGGGTGTTTCATTCCCCATCCTACCTCCAAGATATAGAGGAGCTTTTCTTTTTCTTTCTTTCTTTCTTTCTTTCTTTCTTTCTTTCTTTCTTTCTTTCTTTCTTTCTTTCTTTTTCTTTCTTTCTCTTTCTTTTTTTCTTTTTTTCTTTCTTTTTCTTTCTTTTCTTTCTTTCTTTCTCTTTCCTCTTTCCTCTTTCCTTCCTCCTATCTGTCTGTCTGTCTGTCTGTCTGTCTGTCTCTCTCTCTCTCTATCTATCTATATCATATCTCTCTCTCATCTCTCTATCTAAATTAATTTATTTTTCATGTTTCTAAACTGTCCACATCCTTCAAAGAGGGGCTCCATTTTCCTTCCTTGCCAGGTATTTCTGAGCAGGAAGAATAAAAGCAGAATTAATGGGAAAGCAAACCATAAGGGAAGACATCTGGGAAAGATATTCTGCGAATAACCCAGGTGAATTGGGGAAAAGTGAAGTTATTTGGTCAGTGTTTCCCCTAAATCAAGGGTTTTGGGACTCTGGGGTCAACCTCTACATGTTTCTGAAGACTTCTCAGCCAGCCAGCCACCCACTCAGCCCTGCTCAGAGCAGCCGAGAAGACTCATCTTGTGGCCCTGAATCTCTGTGCAGAGGTGTTTTTGATCATCATCAGAGAACACTGGCTGGTCAAGTTGACCTCAAAATCCAACCTGGGATTTAGCATTAAAATAAACTCAGAAGGTTAGCTCTGTTCCCCAGGATCAGTCAGCTTTTCTCTCTCTGGATTTAAAGAGAAACATCTGGAGGTGTCAAGAACCAGGGTTTGGGTCTTGAAGATCAAAGGCTACTCTAGGGCGATGTCAGTCAAAGGTGGAGAGCCAACCTGCAGGTCTTGCTAAGCTTGGTTGGACCTGCCTATTTCAAAACATGTTTTCTTCATTAACAGGTAATGATTAATTCTCTTTGGAACAGAAAGACTGCCACAGGGCACGGTGGTTATTCTTCTTAAATAGCTCATCCATCATTGAACTCCGAATTTTTTTAAAAATGGCTTTCTCCATCCCTTTTTAAGAAACCTTCTATAAATATCTATTCTGACAATCCAGCTTGGTATTAGCTAGGTCTACACATTACACTGAGTCATCACTTGCTTAACTGTGGTTTGTTCGTTAAGCCTGCTTATACCATCCAGACAAAGGGTTGTCCAATGTTTTCCTGAAGATCTCCAGTGATGGAGCACCCACAACTGCGGGAGGCAAACTGTTCCCTTGATTAATCGTTCTCCCTGTCATGAATTGTGAATTGTAAGATGAATTGTGTCTAAGGAGGGGTGCCGCTGAATGCATTGTACTGGAATAACACACTGCCAACCCATGTTTCAGTTAGCTTTGCAAACACCACAAACGCTAGCAACCCGCTCCTTTTTAAAAAAAGAAAAACATTTGAAAACAGGATTTTTAAACAGCTTTGCACTTTTCCAAGGGGGCAGTGAGTTCATGGCCCAACTCCAAATCCTTGTGTTTAAGAGAAGCACACATGTCAACAGTGAGGCAGTGAAACCACGTTGCTAGGATCTCGACAAAAAATCAAAACACAATCGTATTTTCCCAGGCTGACGGATGAAAGAGAGGCTAAGGGCAATTAACCTGCTACATTAATTTATTTCTGAAGAAGGGCTATTGGAAAAGATGTGGGAATCCAGGCCATCGGCCCAGTTCAGTGGAATGGAAGGGCCGCACATTTAAGTCCAGTTAAAGACGTGACTTTTTAATGGGGAAGGAAGTTTAGGTGAAACGGAAGAACTGGAGGCGCTTCTTGGATGAGAAGCGAAACATTTTCAAGGAAAACAACAAGAAGAAGAAAGGCCAACTGCCTTTTGGAAAAACACTTTTGGCTGGGACAACCATGACCCGGATGACTGAGAATCTCCAGAGACATTTGGGTGAAAATGCAGGGCTCCAACTTTCAACTTTCAAAGCCACCAGTGATTTTATGGCCCTCATCACTATTAATCCCCTGTGGTTTATTGTTGTTGGGTTTTTTTTCCAAAGTTACTGCCAAATCTGCTTCCTGCAAAACTATCACAAATCCCCTTTGCAGAGGAAAAAAAGCTTCACTGACCAAGTGGCTGGTTTTTAAGTTTGAGGCATGGGCACCTTAGCAGGAGAAAGCACTAGTGATTGACAGATCAGCACAACAATAGGGGACTTCAGACCCCACCATGCTGTGGGGTTAGTGAGCAGAGGAGGGAACTGGTTCTAAGAGCCAAAAACAAATGGTCCAACCACTGATTAGTTTGGACACTTGATAAAAGAAACAGATCGCTGAATTTGAGTTTGCTGGCTAGGGAATTCTAGGAGTTGACGTCAGAAGAACAGAATTGGAAGGGACCCTGGAGGTCTTCTAGTCCAGCCCCCTGCTCCAGCAGAAAACCCTATACCCCTTCAGATAAACCGTGGTCCAATCTCTTCTTTAAAACCTCCAATGTTGGAGCAACCCACAATGTCAGGAGGCAAGCCCACCTATCTTTCTTTGCCAAGTTTGAAAAACATCGTTCTGAGTTATCCAGCTATTCGGCAAACCAGCAATAAATGTTGAGGATTGCCAGTTATCGGATTCGTTGGTGATGAACCAGCTTGCTAAAGAAGCATTCAGGGAAGAGACATTAAAAAAACAATAACCCTGGGCCTTCGCTTATTTTACTGCAGCTGGGAAATCTAATTAGTTAAAAGGTGGATTCTGATTTTTTACTCTTCCACCGTCTGACCACGAAGGCTTCCTGGTTAATTGAATGCATTAGATCACTTTTCTTCCAGCATCTGGAAGGGCATATGGTAAAAAACCAGTCACACTTTTTAAAGGCTCTGGTGCCCATCTGCTACGAAGAAAAACACCTCTGGGCTTGAAGAAGGGCGAACAAAAAGACCTCTGAATGCTGCCGAAGTATGGCAATTAACCGTTTTTATTTCTAATAAGGTTGAATAAGCTGAATAAGAATGTTCAAGCCCTTCCTCCCCTCCTCCCCTTCTAACTGAAAAGCTGTTGTTGCCTAAACACCTATTGTTGCCTAAACACACAAGCGCAAAAGAAGCCCAGGCAAAATAAAGCTAAAAGAATTGCTTGGCTAGGCTAAAACCTCATGATGTGTGTTTGGGTTTGGCCTAGCAGGATGACCGTGGCCAATTTGGGTTTTTCCAATAAGTTTAGAGATAGTGATCAACTTATGACCGTTTGTTGCATCACTGTTACAGCAGTCTGAGGGTATCGTTTGTATAAGTAGTGGGCTTGCCAGTCGGAGAAAAGTTGAAATTTTTTTTGCGCTGCCCTGTCCACTTCCTGGCCTTATTAACCTTTGGATCTGCAGGGTCTCTCCATCTCTCCCCCTCCGGATGTCTTCACCTCTTCCACCAAAGGCCGTTCAAATTTGCAGAGGGATCCCAAGGCAGTCTGGAGGCCTTATCTCAAGGGGTTCACACGGCAGAGCAAAGTTTGACTGGAGTCAAGGTTTCCTTTCCGGGTTCTGCAGTTGGGAAATCAGCTTTGGGAGCCTCAATTCCTGAGCGTGTTCAGAAAGCCCGATACATTAGCAGCCTCTTTGGAGTAGAAGAGGGGTCCCCAAAAGTGGCAACTCTAAGACTCATGGACTTCAACTCCCAGAATTCCCCAGATAGTCCACTTGTCTTAAAGTTGGCAAGGTTGACAAACATTGCTTTTAAGAAGGGAACATAGTTTCCAACAGTCCACAAGGGTGGATCTCTTCATCCTTTAGCCCAAGGGTCGGAAATTGCAGCTCAGGAGGCAAAAGCGGCTCTTTGGACCCTAGAGTGTGACTCTTCCACATGCGGGTGCACCAACTTAGGAACTGCTTGGTGAAATCGGAGGTTTTCCTCAAAAGTCAAGCCAAAATCAATTGGAGTTTAATTGATTCAAAGCCTCAGGGTCTCAGGGGTTTCCATTGAGACAGGATTGGTGTGATTTACATGAGAAAGAAGGAATTTCCTTTAGAATGGTAACTCTGCTAGGAAAAAAAAAGCTTCATTGCCTTCCGCCTTCCCGGGAAGCTTTAAAAGTCACCAAGTGGGAAAGGCGACCTGCAGAAATAGAGTCAGTTGGTAAGGGTTTTGAACACTCCCTTGTGCTGCAAAAGTCCAAATCCCTGGGAAATCCGTGCCTCGCAGGATCAACCTTGGAACTGAAGTGGAGATTTTAGTCGTGGTTACTCGGTATGTGTCCCTTGGGCTGAAAGTCCGGCTTTGTTTGGTTAGAATTGACTTCCCTATGGGAGCAGCAGCCTTCACTCAACGCCTATTTACCTCTCCCCCTCCCCCCCTTTGCCTTGCAAAGATGTTTACCAAAGTTGCATGTTAATATTTGATATTATTAGAAAACTTATTTATTTATTTATTTTTGTCAAGATCCAGGATGCCTCCCCCAGAAGTGGGGTGAGTGGCGGGAAGCCCAGATCAGTCCTCTTAGGCTACCACATCTGGTTGCAGCGTGAGATATCTCAAACAGGGCTTGGAGAAGGCGATTTTAGAGGAAAGTTTCAGAAAAGGGACCAATCGCCTTCAGCAAACTCCCATCTCGGCTGTTCCAAGGCTCTGCTGCTTTTCTTTCTTCCTTCCTTCCTTTCTTTCTTTTTCTTCTCTTTTTCTTTCTTTCTTTCTTTTTCTTTCTTTTTTTCTTTATCCCTCTCTTTCTCTCTTTCACTCTCTTTCTCTCTTTCTTTTTTCTTTTCTTTCTTTCTTTCCTGGAAATCAGCTGTTGATTATATTAGTTATTTTTAGTAGCATCCGCCAAGCTCAGACACTCATCCCAGAGTTTCGGTTTAGATATAAATAGCACCTGTTTATTAATATTTACTTAAAACAAATTGGGAAGCAGCTTTCCTGCGAGTCATTATTCTATGAACTGATGATTGCAATCCGACCTACAAGAAATGGGGTGTTATTTTTGTTTTCTTTTGTTAGGGAAGTAATTAGGCTTTTTGGGGAGATAAATAAATCATTTTTCTGATTAATTAAAAAGATTCCCAAGGATCATACGCTGTGATTCAATGACGATCAGTTCTCTGCCCTGGAAGGGTGAAATCTTCTCCTTAAATTTAGGCTCACAACCTTTTTGCAATTAAATCTTTCCACAAATCTTTATATGGTGACTTAAAGGATGGGTGGAGGGGGGGGAGAGAAGGAGGAGAAGGAGAAAAAGAAAGAAAGAAGGAAAAGGAAAAAGGAAGGAAAGGAAGAAAAAGACAGGAGCAATTGCAGAGCTCCCAATCCGGCCGCTGCAGCAAAGGCGGCGCAGCGGAGCCGAAGGAGGAGCTGCAAGGCGCTGACGTGCAAAAGGGCGGCGGAGGCGGTGCAGCCTTGCACTCTTGCAACACGCCTGGCGTGCATTTCCTGCGACCGCTGCACACGCGTGGGGGAAGGGAGGGGGGGCCGGGCCGAGCCTCCAGCGCAGGGCGATCCTCTCCGGAGCGAGCGCAAAGCGGCTCCCCGGCGCACCTCGCCAAGCGCAAAGACGCTCGCAGCCGAGCCGAGCCGGGCCAAAGCGCATGACCACGCCGGGAGCCGCGCCGCCTGGAGGTCCGCGGGCAGCCCTGGAGGACCCCGGCCCGCCGCCCCAGCCGCCCCCCGACGGACCCCAACCCGCGGGGAACCCCCAGGCCCCGGGAGAGCCGCTGGCCACCGCCCCCGCGCCGCTCCCCGCGCCGCAACCTTGCGCGGCGCCCGAGCCCAAGTTCCTGCCGCCCCAGGCGCAGCCCGCCGCCGCCGCCCCGCCCCGCCCGGGCCTGGAGGACTATTCGTTCCTGCCCCTGGTGCGCGACATTATCAAATGGTAAATGCCCCGCCGAGCCTCCCGGGACAGGAGCAGTCTATCTTGGAGGGAAGGGATGGGGGAAAGCCGGGTTTCACCCCCCCCCCCCGATTTCAAACTTGAGATGAGGATCTCCAGCAAGATTGGCGCTTTTCCCCCCTTAGATCTCTATCCTGTTCAGGATTTGAATCTGGTGCTGCTCAAATTTGGCATCACCAAATTCTGGCCCAGCTGTGGAGAGCATCCTGGAGCACAGCTGGCAGGCTCAGTTCCTGCCACATCTGGGCAACTGGAGGCTTCTGGAGAGGGAGGAAGGGGGGGTTCACAGCTAGACTTCGCCCAAGCTTGCACAGTCTTTACCTCACCATCTTTTATTGGTTTTATTATTAAATTTATAATAATGTGTTTATATGCCATCTGTACATGCTACCCATGCTGGCTGGGGAATTCTGGGAGTTGAAGTCCGCCCATCTTCAAGTGGCCGAGCCGGTCAAGCAACGCAGCTGTGGTCCAGTCTGAGCCCACCGGATACAGAACATCTCAGTATCCCCAAAACATCCCAAGCTGTAAATCAGAACTTAAGAAAGATGCTAACACGAGGCTAAAATAATAAGATGGATGTGTGGCACTGAACACCGCCAGGGTCCAAAGAGAGGTTTTGGATATCATTCCTAAATGCTGGTGGGTGGGGAGAGCAGTTGCACCTCTGGATGAGGAGGGGCTCTTCGGAGAAGGCCTGTCTGGACTTCTTAATAATTTTTAGGCTTAGAATAATATATAATACATTTAATTAATTTAATTTAATTAAAAGTTCTTATAGGTCGCCCAATCCCGTAGGACTCAGGACGGGTACAACATGAATAAGAACAATATACATAATACATAAATTTAAAAAACATTTCATAATTAAAAAAAAAACATTCATTCATGGGGGAATCCGATCTTTTTCACCCCGCCTGCCGGAAGAGCCATGTTTTTACGGCTTTGCGGAAGGCCAGTAGAGGGGGGATAGTCCGGATCTCTGGTGGGAGTTGGTTCCAGAGAGATGGGATATATGCATATTTATTTATTTATTTATCTTGTCATGTTTATGTAGTGTATATTAGAGGAGGTGTATCAGGTGGGTTCCGGTTTTCTTCACTGCCGGTTTGCTCAGGGACGCACTGCGCATGTGCAGTGCTAAAACAAAGCTGTGCATGTGCAGAAGCAAAAAAACAAGATGGCGGCGCCTATGGTGCCATCAAGAGAACCGGCTTGGGGGCGTGGCAGGCCTGGGTCGCTGCCGGTTCCAGCAACCCAGGCCACCAAGTTACTACCAGTTCTATAGCACCGGTCCAAACTGGGAGGAACCCACCTCCGAGGTGTATGCAACAAAATTTCATTTTGATGTAGGCCGATTAGTCTACATTCAAAGTGACAATAAAGTTATTCTAAGTTTTCTAAGTCTGGATCTTCACACCTGGCCTTCCAAAAGGAAAATGGGGCTGTTCCTTCCCACGAGACGCAGAATAAATATTTTGGTTTTCTCCTGCCTGTTTTGCAAAAGCCCATTTAGTCTAATCTTTGGTTGCCAGCCAGCTGCTAATGGAAAGTCCCAAATATAATGCTTTCTTCCAACGACGTGGGAGTTGCTTTTAGCGCAGGGACACAATTCTCTTGTTTTCAAAAACACGAGATTTATTTCTGCAATTAGCAACTCTTGTGCGCTCTCTCTCTCTCTCTGCCTTCCTCCCCAAGGTTTATTTATTTATTTATATTTCATACTTCCTAAACGCCCATCTCTCCATGATCTCTTGGGCCATCAACACAGAGAGGTGGGGAGGGGTTGGGGGGGAGTAGGAATAATGGGATCCCTTGATTCAAATAACTTTTTTTTGGTGGTGGTGGGCAAAAAACTTGCAATTTCTAAACCTTCCCATTTGGAAAACGATTAAACTTGGGTTTTTTTGATGAAAGTCATACTCAAGAGAGCACCAGGGATAGCAAAGTGTGTCTTGCAACAAGACGGGCAGCCAACCAATTGAATAAACAAATAATAAATAAATAAAAGTCCTGTTCAAAGTGACTTGCACAGAATAAAAGGAATAGAATAACAGAGTTGGAAGGGACCTTGGAGATCTTCTAGTCCAACCCCCTGCTTAGGCAGGAAACCCTACACCACTTCAGACAAAATGGTTGTCCAATCTCTTCTTAAAAACTTCCAGTGTTAAAAGAGAAAGAAAATTAAAATCCAGGATGCTAAATAGAGGACTTTTATTTTTTTTAAAATGTAAGTGTGCGGCCAAGAGCTCGCTTCGTTAAAAAAAAAAAATCAGAAAACATTTTAAAAATTGTTAATTAAAAAATTATTTTCAAAAGATCGGAGGGTCGCACGGTTCCCTGGCGCTTCCTGGGTTGTATATAAATAATGTTAACCAAAAGAATTTATTTTAATTCTGCTTCCCATTTCTTTATTTTAGCATGAATAAAGACAGCCAGGAGGTCCACCAGTTGCTGAACGAGCTGAAGACTAAATTTGTGGAGACCCACAAGCTGATCAAAACCATCCAAGGTATCGGCCTGAGCCCCGAACAGCAGCAACAGCAGCTGCAGAATCTCCGAGAACAAGTGAAAACCAAGAACAAACTCCTGCAGAAATATAAAACTCTGTGCATGTTTGAAATCCCCAAGGAGTAAAGGAGACATTGATCGCTCTGCAAACAGGACAGTTCCTCTGAAGACATGGTGTTTGCAAGACATGGTCACTTTAAGAGGCGTGGACTTCAACTCCCAGAATTCTGACTTGGGCTAGGGAATTCTGGGAGTTGAAGTCCACACCTCTTAAAGGGACCACGTTTGAAATAGAAGGGGCAGCACAGGCTTGAAACCGAACATAATGGACGTTTTAGTGTGCAAATTTGTGAGCCTAAAAGGATGTGATTGTGCAAAACTCACTTTTATCTGGTGGGAGGGGGTGATGTCTGTGGACTGCTTTCTGTGCAACTGAATGGTAAAGCTTTGCAAGAGTGTACCACTTCATCAGAAAGGGGGTTTCACCTTGCCTATTCCCTGAATTAAAAGCAAGAAAAATTGAAATCCCAAAATTGGGAATGAATTTTCAGGTTTAGCTTTCTACTTGCTAATAAGTTGATTTATTGTGGCTTTATTTCCTGGTCTTCCTGGTTAACGCTTTTCACCCCTTCAGCCCCCTGTTCGACACCTACCCCCTCTGCGGGATGAAGTGGTATGCTCCAGGTGGAACTGTGCCACCGGTCTTCATGTATTCAGAATTTTTAAAGGGGAAGGGACCACTTTATTGAGTGGGAGGGACATTCTTTGAATCCCATTTTTCAGCCCCCCCGATAATAATTTTTCTTACGCAGCAAAGCAGCAAGGGATAAAATGGAAGTAACATTTAACATCTTCATCAACTTTTTAAAAATCCCTCCATGACTTATGTTGGAATTTTTATTAAACTTATATGATGTCAATCATCCGTTTCCATGGAAAGTGTCATTGAATAGGAGAAAGCCTTCATTTATCCATGTGTGAATGTCGTTACGACTATTTTTAGGTTGCTTGTAGGGAACAAGCACTCCTTGCTTCCTTAATGGCTTTGCTAAACAAAATTTGGGGTGGGGTGAGAGATGATGGTGGATTATATTAATATTCTGGGTTTGCCTGTGCACCCCCCCCCCCACCCTGCTGACGTGGCCTGTCATGTCTTAACACTTGATTTATTTTACTTACGTCGTTCTTCGGCAGGTTTGCCAGCTGTGGAGCCTTTTCGCTTCAAAAATAGCCCTCTTTAAACATGCGGTGTGGATGTGTGTGTGTTTTTATCACAAAATCACTGCATTATCTCAACTTTGATAGGATGAAAAGATAGAAATCTGATCTGATTGTGTTTAAGGCTGAGCTGGGATTATCTTACGATTCTTGCTCGCCATTCTTTCAATCCTGATCCTTGTTGTTTTTTTAAAATCGTGTTACTTTTTTTTCTTTTCCCCCCTTCTTTCTTTGTTATGTGTAAGAATGTTGATTTCCCCCTCCCTTCGTCGTATCTTAGGACAGTTACTATTAATTAAAGTGACACTGAGTGACAGTTATGGCTTTTGTAATTAAAGTTATTTCTAATCTCTGAAAGTCAATAATAAAATGACTTGGGTAGAAATCATAATTCTACAACTGTTTTAAAAGTTACAGTTGTTTAATTGTGTTTCCTTCTCCTTTTACAGGCAAAGATCTCATTGACAACTCGACAGCAACTCAATTTACCTATAAGATGGCAGCAAGAGATTTTGGACTTGCTGAACTAGCTCAGTTCAGAGGTGGAGCAGGGAGTGTTTGGATGAAGTTGCTTCCACCAGATGCTAACATGGGGTTGGGGGCCATTGATTCTCGATTAAAAGCATGTCTAGCAAGGCAAGTGGTGAGGGAAAGGCTTGTCAGTGACCCGGATACACGAGAAGCTATAGGAGGGTTATGTATGATCAGTGCAGCTTTACCTATTCAGGCTGATAAAGTCTTCACCCAAACACAAGTCGTGGCTCTCATTCGGAATAGATGTGGCCCAGACCCCATGAATGCAGATCACTTTGTTTGTGACACTGTAGTAAATGACTCAAACTTAATTGGTGTAACACCAGGAAACTTCCCTGTGGCAGCAGTTCAGCATGTTCTCACATTTAATGGAGCAAACTGGGCTAACTGGATAGGCCAAATTAGGAGCCAAGGGTAGCACAAAATGACCCAAGTAACCCACCTCAAGGAATAAGACCAGCCCCTGTTCCTGGGGAGCTTCACCCATGGGCATTTGGGGGCTACATCACTGTCAATGTTCATGATGGAACAGCGTTGGCTGCCCGGCCAATTGGTGCAGACGACCCCTGGATCCTAAGTTTACTCCAGACCATACTTACTGTGTCTCCACAAGGTGCTTCTATTCGATCTTCAGGCATGTCCCACCTTGCCCTTGGCATTGCCATAGTCACTTGTGGAGGGAACATAACTACTGCTAGACTAAGACGAATTGTTAATGGAGTGTCAAGAGAGACACTAACTGAGAACATGGACATCACTAGAGAGATGGTCCTTCGAGGCTGGGATTTTATATCATTTTATTGGGAAAGACGTCAAGGTCGAGTAGGTGCAGACTATGCAGCCCTCTTTGCGGACTTAGAGAACCAATCAAGAGGTGTGACTGTCACTCATGTGTCGGCAGACTGAGTTTAAAATGCTGACAGGAATTGTAACAACAGTGAGGGCTATCAATAGCTTCTTAGACTTTCCTTGGGAGGCACTGAATGAGGTTGTCAGAGGGATCACAGGGAATGATGAAATGAGTGTTGTAGCAAGGTATGCAAGCTTTGTGGCTCCTGCACCACAAGTTGCAGCAACAGCACCCCCACCTGCTGGTGGCCACTGGGCTGGTTGGAGCTTCATTTTTAGGGATCAAAATGCCCATCAGATGCCCATTGCTAACTATGCTAATCTCCTTTATGCAGCACTACAAATTTCCATTCATGCTGGAGGCCAACACTCCCTCAGAGGATACCGGGCATTAGACAACCATGTAGTTGCTGCTCGACCTATTATTGACCAATGGGTGACTCAATACCTCATTCATAGAGCTGCTGCTGCCCAAAATGCTCAGGTTCAAGATGCCTCCTTGACACTAATTTGAGGCATAAGGATGTAATAGGTCATTGTTAGGGGACAAGGGCTGGTATTTACTGGCTTTCTTCCATAGCCAAGTTTCCCTTTCCCATCTGCCGTTTTAACTACCTCTTCAATCTGCCACTTTAATGTTACTTGAATTCTTGATGCTGTTTACAATAGATGTAGAAATCATACACTGTTTTAAAAATAAAAATAATGACTTTTAAAGAATTGAACGCAGATCAGACACTGTCTTTTTGAAACTTGGGGACTTTAAAACAGGTGAACTTCAACTCCCAGGATTCTTCAGCCAGCAATTCTGGAAACGGAAGTCCATCCATCTTAAATTTTCTCCACATGCTAGCCAGGGAATCCCTGCCTGCCTTCCCCTTCCCTTCTTTCTTTCTTTCTTTCTTTCTTTCTTTCTTTCTTTCTTTCTTTCTTTCTTTCTTTCTTTCTTTCTTTCTTTCTCTCTCTCTCTCTCTCTTTCTCTCTCTCTCTCTCTCTCTCTCTCTCTCTCTCTCTCTCTCTCTTCTTTCTTTCTTTCTTTCTTTCTTTCTTTCTTTCTTTCTTTCTTTCTTTCTTTCTTTCTTTCTTTCTTTCTTTCCCGCCCATCCCACTATCCAAAGCCACTCTTTGGAAGGGTATCTGTGCAACTCCCCTCCAAAAAAAAAAAAAAAATCCTTGAGAGAGGCCAAAGGTGGCATCTCTGGAGCTGCTGCTTGCCCACCTTCAGGTGTGTGAATCCAGCATCTTGGCTGCCTCCCAGCATCTCATGCAATGAAAGTTTGTTGTTCTTTTCTCCTCCAGCCCAGGAGTGCGATAAAAGCGATTATGGGAAGGGTTGGGCTGAGCACATTGAAGGGGTCAGCGAGGTCTGGATTCCTGCCATTCACCCTTGGTACATTTAATGCTCCCTGGCAGAGAGGGCAGTCATGTTGACTTCGCAAGGACTGGAAAATTTCCACTGGGCAAATGAGGCGGGCATCATGCCATTGGTATTTACGGCTGTGTGGAAGACTGATGCCAGAGGAGAGGCATGGAAAGTGAAAAGGGAATAATTATCTCTCCCCCTTTTATTTAACTTCGTTTTCCATTCTTCCAGTGACTTCATCTCCCTTCTCTGAACACCCTTTCTTCATCAGTTGTTTTAAGAACCCACCAACTTCTATCTTCTTATTAATAGTTGTAGTAACTGCAAATCGTCTCCAATGCCTTTATTACAAATACAGATGTTGGTTTATCCCATCAGCATTCACAGCTTGGGAACCTGAGAACAGACACAAGGAGGGCAGGTATAATGTCTGGGTTTATAGGCCTTCTTTTCTCAAGACCAGTCCATCTGCTATTTTCTCCCATTGCAACAGTCTGGTGAGGAAAGGCAAGACTTTTAAGACAGAAGCAGGATTTGAACCCTGGTCTGCCAGGTCCTGAGCAGAGATTCCTGGCAGCCTCCTTTGCAAGGGGTCTTAGCAGGATCTGAAAGCGGTTTGAATGGGAAAAGAGGACGCTGCCCATCAAACCCAGCAGGGATATTGAAATCAGAATCAGCCAAGTTTCTCAAGTCTTTTGAGAAGGAAAATATTATAAAGATGGGTGGAAATGTGATCTGCTTGGAAAGTGGGCCGTTGAGAAGACTACTCTTGTGTGGAGAAACACAAAGGAACCGTGATTCATGCTGGCAGGAAATTCTGGGAGTTGAAGTCCACACAACTTCCAGTTGCCAAGTTTGGAAGTCATGGTCTCATACATGTCTTTCAAGAGGTCTTCCTTGGCCTTTGTGGGGACTTCCTTTTATCTCAACAAATACAACAAGGTGTTGGTGATCACCTTTAAAGCCCTACATGGCTTAGGACCAGTATACCTCCGAGACCGCCTTCTCCAACATACCTCCCTAAGACCGATTAGAGCCCACAGAGTTGGTCTGCTGGTGGTCCCGTCAGCCAAACAATGTCGGCTGGCGGGCCCACGAATGAGGGCCTTCTCTGTGGCGGCACCGGCTCTCTGGAATACACTAACCCCCCCCCCCTGAGATCTGTATTATTCCCACCCTGCCAGCCTTCAGAAAAGCAGTAAAAACATGGCTTTGTTGACAGGCCTAGGGCCAATGATTTTAATATAACATTGAGCACTCTTGGCCCCATGAATGAATTATTGTATGGGTTTTTAAATTGTTGCTTTTAATGTTTTTTAATGTTTTAATAATCATTGTTTTTAATGCTTTTTTATATTTATTGTTGCATGTAAATTTTTATTGTTGTGAGCCGCCCAGAGTCTCTCTGGAGTGGGCGGAATACAAATGCGACCAATAAATAAATAAATAAACTAACTTGGTAAGTTTGGCCAGGCTGAATAAAAGGCTGGTCCATAATTCCCCAGGCTAAGGGTGGATTTGAATGTGGGTCTCCACAATCCAATTTCAACACTCCTGATCACACCTTCTTCATATCTCCATCTTCGACTGGGCATCTTCAAGATACCAGCCACAGTTGCTGGTGGCACCTCAGGAAACCTGCAGTGTAAGACCACAGTCGTTGAACCCCCAAAACTTAACCCTGTCCAACAGATACCTGTACCAATATAGCCCCCCCATGTCCCTCACCCCATCAAAGAAGTCAACGCCAAAGTTGTTTTTCTTTTCAAAGGTTTTATTTCATAGAAAAAGCCCTCACCCCAATATAACAAAGAACCAGTGTCAAACATTTGTCAAAGCAAGATGTCAATCTTGACAATCAACCCGATAATTATACTGTACATGTGTATATAAAGTGCCTGTTGGCTTTAATGCAATGTGGTTGTTTTGTCAACAGCGTCCCAGGAAAAATAGGAAGGGTGTAAACAGGATTACTTTTCCGACAGCTTTCCTGCCTGTCTCCCCTCCTTCTGTGCTCCCACACAATGTGGGGTGAAGGGGAAGAGGAGAAGCCGTGGATAATTTTCAGCAGCAGCAGCAAATTAAACTTTTCAACGCGCTCGGAGGCAGCACACAAGAAGCATCACAGACACAGCCATGGCAAAGTCGGGGAGTTCAGCTTACCCACTCAACCAAATCCCCCCTCCCGTTCCCCCCCAGTCTTTTTGTCCACAAACATCAGACTTCAGTGGTCTCCTTCCCACCACTGAGTCTGCAATGTCCCTTCCCCGGTCTCAGGTCCTGGCTGGATGCTTCAGCCTCGCCTCCAACTCTTGCTAAGAAGAAAATAATCTTGGGGGGACGATGGCAGAAAGTTCCCCGTGGAGAGCGAGGAGGCCCCCGTGTCTCACAGGCCCAGCCCGAGGCTTGCGTGCCCCCTAGACGGGCTGGCAGAGTTTGGGATACCAAAGAACCTCTTTGCCCCTTCTTGGTCAAGAAGGTCCGGAGGCCAGAGAGGAAAGCCTTAGCTGATCACGCAGCGTTCTTTGTCCTTGGCCTGACCGCCTCGGATGGCTTTCTCCCGGATATACATGAGGTCGCTATGGACGCTGGGCCGGCGAGCGAAAGGGGCCACAATGCCATAGGCTTCCCCAGTCCCGTCTCCAGAGGGGTCCTTCAGGAGCTTTTTCCCCTTGAGGGTCTTCTTGTGCAGAAGGTCACAATACTGCACGGAGACTTTGCGGTGCAAATCTGGGCTCATTTCATTGGGCAGTTTGGCCATTGTGAAGAGCGCCTGGAACATCTCATCCAGGCTGCTGTTCTTCTTGGCGGAGATCTCAAAATAGGGACACTTTTTGGAGTCCTGGCCCAACAATTGCTCGATCTCTCGGGATTCAACCTCCCGGTAGAAGTCCCGGTCCCCTTTGTTCCCACAGATGACCAGAGGAACCTCAATGTTCTCCTTGGTCTTGTTTTTGAGGCAAGATTTTGTTTCCAGGATCTGCTGCTTCAAACGCTGGACTTCCTCGAAGGAGTCCCGATTGTCCAGGCTGAAGACCAGGATAAAGACGTCTCCTGCAGGAGAAGGAGCAGAAAGGGAGAAGGTTAGGAGCTAAGTTTCAAAACTTCAGGATTGGAGGCATGCAACGCGAGGGAAAGAAGCAGAGGAACACAATACATATTTCTGAACTAAATTCAACTTTCTTGCCAATGCTTATTTGATTCTCTCTCCTCAGCTTTTCATGCATTTTTGAAGCATTAGCCAGAAAGCCCACTTCAGATCAGAAATGCAGCACTCCGTCTATATTTCTGCAGTAGCCATAAAAATACATTTTTGTACCAACCCAGAGGCATTATCCCCGGGCTAATTTAGAAGAGAGGGGATGGGCATCCATAAAGAGGCTTGTCCTTTTCTTATCAGCATTGGCTTTCTGCAAAAAGTGCCTTTTGTTTTCCTTTTCTTTACAACTCCAGAATAATCAGATGGCAACAGCCAAAGGCGCTTCGATGAAGCTCCTTATCACTGGGTTGTAAAACCGAGATTGAAAGTTCCAATTTATAAAGTGATGTGGCTGCGATCTCGCTTCCCCAGTAAACTTGTCAGAGTGAGGGGTTCAAGCTGCGGTCGGGAAATATCCCGGAGTGAATTCATCATCCACGTTGGGGGACTATCTTTTATTTTTTATCTATAGTGTATAGATTTCCCTTCCTCTGATTCCCCTCTTCCCATCTCTGACTGCAACCAGGCGGGTTTGGGAGCTAGGCAGAACTTGCGAAGCCCCCAACGTGGCAGAGAGGAGCACCTGCTTGCAAAAGGCTAAGAGTGGAGGAGCCGCCAGAAAGAGGCGAAGCGGGAGAGGGGAACACTCCTTAATTTGCACCCATCTTTGGGACAGAAGTGGCGGCGGGGGAGCGCGGGAGAGGCACTCAAGAGAAATAATCCCTCCTACAAATTTTGTACGAGGTGCGCAAAGCCAAAGACCACAATTCTGAGAGTTGAAGTCCACCCATTTTAAAGTTGCCAAGGTTGAGAAACGCTGATCTCCTTTCTCTCTTTTTTTCCATCTCTCTCTCTCTTTGCTCTCTCTTTCCATCTTTTTCTCTCACTCTCTTTCTCTGTGTCTTTCCCTCTTTCTTTCTTTTTTCCATCTCTTTCTCTCCCTCTTTCTCTCTTTCCCTCTGTCTCTCTCTCTGTCTCTCCATCTCTCTGCCCCTCTTTCCATCTGTCTCTCTCTTTCTTTCTCTCTATCGCAGTCCCATTCAGACTCGTTCGCGGAGCAGAGCCCAAAGGACAGCGCTTTCCCCGGACCGCCTCCGGACCTCCCCGCGCGCGCGCGCACACACACACACACACACATACACGCGTCTCACCGGTGAGGATGGAGAGGCGCCGCATGGCCGGGAAGGGGTGATTGCCCGACGTGTCCAGGATGTCGAGCTGGTAGACCTCCCCGCGGATGCTGTAGAGCTTGCGGTGGAAGTCCTCGATGGTGGGCGTGTACTGGTCCTCGAAGTGGCCGTTGAGGAAGCGGGAGACGATGGCCGTCTTGCCCACTTTGGACGAGCCCAGCACCACCATCCGATAGCAATTCTTGGCCGGGATGTTCAACTCCACCTCGCTGGGACCCATTTTCTTGATCATCTCCGCCAGGCGCATTGGAAGGTTCGGAGCAGCAGCGAAGGCGTAAAGGCGCGCGGTAAGAACTGCGTGGGAAGCTGCGGAGGAGATGCGCGCAAGCCAGACGGGTCTGCTCGACTCTGCCCTGCCGAGGCGCCTCGCCCGCCTTTATAGCCGCCGCAGAGCCGCCGCCCCCTCGGAGGCGGGGCAAAATAGCCAACGGGGGCCGGCTTGCGCCGCTTGCCTGCCTGCCCAGCTCGGACTCAGAGCTGGCTGGCCAGACGCGGACACGGAGCTGCTGGTGCGCCCGAAGGCGATGGGCTCTCCGTGCGCGGGCAGGAACACAGGCGGCTGCGGGTGCCGACCTGTGGGGATGGGAAGACGAGCTGGGCCGGGTAGGGAGACTTATGGGCACCCTCTTCCTCCCCCTCCCCTTCCCCAGAAACAGCTCCAAAGTTTGCCACTTTGGGGCGACTTAATTTGCGAGGCTCTCCAGGGCGCGCGATCTTTTCGCACTGCGGAGAGACGGCGAAGGGAGCCAGGCGGGCGCTCAGTAAGGCAGCCTTCCCTGCCTTACTCGTCCACCTCCCATGGCCCACAAGGCCAGCGAATGGGAGTTGTAGTCCCGCTGTTGGGAGGGCGCCAGATTGGGGTAAAAGCTGCTTGGAGAGAGCGAGCCAGCGCCGTTCTGTCGAAGAAACGAGGAGGACGGAGGCTCCGCGGTCTGAATGGAGCGCAGGAAGGGGGCTTGGGCGGGAGGCGGGTGGCTGCCCCGCCGCGCTGCAGCCTCGATCCTCTCTTTTCTTTCGAAGAAGCGCCTTTTGGTCCTCACTCCATCCGAATTCTTGGCCGAGATGAGAAGGACTCAATCCGCGGCGCGCTTTCAAGCCAGGAGAGGCATGGAAACAATAAGAAAAGACCGCGGAAGAAATAGGACAGGAGGGTCATCGCTCCGAGCTGGGTTGAGGGTCTTCCATTTAAAGCAAGTTTGGCAACTTTAAGACTGGTGGACTTCAACTCCCAGAATTCTCCAGCCAGCTATGCTGGCTGCAGAATTCTGGGAGTTGGAAGTCCACCAGTCTTAAAGTTGCCAAGTTTGAAGACCTCTGATTTAAAGGGTGGGGACAAATAGGGAAAAGGAGACAGTGAGGCAGGCAGGAAACCCCTCTGAGAATTTCTCTAGAGGAAACGCTCCACGATCCAAGTCATTTGGTTCCTGGGAGGTGGGTGGGAGGAAGATGATCGAATCCTGATCTTTTTCATTTACAGTTAAAGGCACTATTTGCAAATGTGTTCACTGAATTTTTAGCAAATCTATCATGCAAAGGTCTTTACTCTTCATTGCCTGCCACCTGTTGCTCAATTATCTTATTTCTGCAAGATAAAGGCACCCACATAGTGTTCCCTGCAAATGCATCACCTGGTCCATCCGGTTCCAAATACACACACCGACACAACCTTCCCAGGGTGCCCTTCGGCATCTACCCCATTGTTTGTAGGCAAAACAGGGACCCCCAAACAGCTCAGGCTGTCATGTCTTGGCAAGTTCTAGAAAGTCAGGATGCCTTGGCACAATCCTTGCCATAGCAATAACTGAGTCTCTCGCCCTGTTTATTGCTTTTGAGGGAAGGGAAATAGGGAACGATGCCTCTGAATGGGCAGCAGTGGAGAACAAAGTGTTAATCTTTAAGCCATAATGGAGAGGATCTTTTGCATCACACACACACACACACACACACACACACACACACACACACACACACACACACACACACACACACACACACACACACACACACACACACACACACTGGGATTGTATCAGGAGAGAGCTGGCCAGGAGTGAGATAGACAGAAACTGGGGGTTTCTTTAAGGCAGGGGTCTCCAACCTTGGCAACTTTAAGACCTGCGGACTTGCAACTCCCAGAATTCCCCAGCCAGCATCTGGGAGTTGAAGTCCAGAGGTCTTCAAGTTGTTAAAGTCGGAAGCTCCTGCTTTAAGGGATCTTTAAGATGGAAATTCATCCTCCCATCAGTCATGAGTGTGGGTTTGAGTCAGAGACTAAACCCAGTTCTTGCGAAGGCTGTCAAGGAAGCAAGGAGAACTTTGCTCATTCAACCCGAAAAGTTCTTGCTTCTTCCGTTTCTTCAGAAGCTTGAGATCAGTGGTGATGATGAGAAAGAGGCTCAAATTCAGGTCACTTTTCCTGGACCTGCTTCAGGAAACAAGAGACTCCAGCAAAATGAACTGGAGGAATGTATGAACATCCCTATGTCTACTCCAAGCCTCATGGTGGCAAGAAAATAAATGACAGGATAGCAGTCTTCCAATATTTCAGGGGCTGCCACAAAGAGGAGGGGGTCAACCTGTTCTCCAAAATACCCGAAAGCAGGACAGGAAGCAACGGATGGAAACTGATCAAGGAGAGGAGCAACCTAGAAATAAGGAGAAATTTTCTGACAGTGAGAACAATTAACCAGTGGAACAACTTGCCACCAGAAGTTGTAGGTGCTCCATCTCTGGAGGTCTTCAATAAGAGATTGGACAGACATTTGTCCAGAAGGGTATAGGGCTCTCCTGCCTGAGCAGGGGGTTAGACTAGAAGACCTCCAAGGTCCCTGCCAGCTCTGTCATTCTGTCAGACCAGATGGCATCACTGCAGAGAATGAAGAGGCACTGAGTGCTGTAGCCATTTCCCTCTCCTGCTACTAGGGAGCGCCAGAGGGCCCTCCAGGTGCAACAGGCCTTCTCCAGAATAGAATAGAATAATAGAATAGAATAGAATAGAATAGAATAGAATAGAATAGAATAGAATAGAATAGAATAGAGAATATAGAGAATATATAGAATAGAATAGAATAGAATAGAATAGAATAGAATAGAATAGAATAGAATAGAATTCTTTACTGGCCAAGTGTGATTGGATACACAAGGAATTTGTTTTTGGTGCATATGCTCTCAGTGTACATAAAGAAAAAATAAAATATATTTGTCAAGAATCATAAGATACAACACTTAGTGATAGCCATAGGATACTAATAAGCAATCAAATCATACTAGGAAACAATAAAGATAATATAAGCTATTACAAGGCAGGCGGCCCAGGTTCAAATCCCAGTAAGGGTATGGCTATCTGACAAGAGCTAAATAGCTCGAAATAGATCTATAATAGTCTCCCTTTATTTTCATTTATCAGCAAAAAATGCTACACACACACAGTATATATATATATATATATATATATATATATATATATATATATATATATATATATATATATATATATATATATATATATATATATATATACACACACACACACACACACACACACACACACACACACACACACACACACACACACACACACACACACATATAAGCTCTATATAAGCTCTATATAAGCTTCTCTGCAAGTTTTTGGGAGCAGGGAAATGTTCTGCACCCCTTTCAGGTGGAGGCGATGTTATGCATCCCCTGTTGGCCCCGAAGCTTTGTGTTTGCATGCATCTGGGAGGGGAAAAAAGAACTGAAAACAGCAACAGCCTTACCCAGAGAGAAAGGGAGATATTTACGCGCACCCCGTCAAGCAAATAAGACACACGGCCAATGTGGGAAATGGGCAGCTGGGACGGCAGAAATGGAGGAACACAGCGAGGAGCAGAAATAACAGGAGTCCTCTGACCTGGGGTGAGAATTGATGGGAAATTAATTCTCTCCAGCCAACAGTTTAGACCCTGGAGCTTTGTTTTGCTCAGGCAATTCAAACAGGGAAAGTGGTTTATGAGCTAATTATAAAAGCCACCCACAGGATACCCCCCTGCCCAATCCATAAACACCGTGTGGATAACAATAGTTAGCAGCAGCAACAACCACGGAGAACTGTTATTGCTTTGGGCACAAATTAAACCATTGATTATGATTCTATCCTTAATGACTTGGACTGTGGATACGTCACTGTGTTTGTGTGCATGTCTGTGTTTATGTGTATTTGTTTGTGTGTGTGTGTGTGTGTGTGTGTGTGTGTGTGTGTGTGTGTGTGTGTGTGTGTTAAAAATAACCAGCTCCTCTGAGCATAGCTGGCATTGGGCAACATTTGCTCTCGTCCATGAGTTTGTGCCATCGATAGTCGGAGAAGATCTGGGTGGGAGGGGGCTCTGAGAAACTTTGGGGTGCTGAATAAGCAGAAGGGAAGCAGGAGCCACAGAAGGTTCTGGAAGAAGCTGGAACAAGCTTTCAAAGAATCTCATGTCCCTAAATACCCATAAAATTGAACATAGGGACTTTGAAGGGGTCATGTTTGGCTCACTTGAGATCAGAGTTCTCCAAAAAAAAGGAGAAGCTCAACCAGTGGAGAAGGAGCTGGTTATTGAGTCCAGGGGTCTTCCTTGGTCCATCCTTGAAGGCTACCTTCTCTGACCTCTGCCCTGGACTGATGAGTTAACTTTGCCCCTCGGATTACATGACATGAATCCCAAACCATCCAAAGATGCACAGTGTCTTTGCCATAGTTGAGTGGATGGTGTCTTAGAAAGTTATCTATAGGCTTTCTTCAAAAGCTTGGCAGCTGCTGCGGAGTCGCTATCCAGGGTCCTGAAGTCCATCCATTGCTGTCCCTCTAGAACAGGGGTCCCCAATCTTGGTCCCTTTAAGACAGTGTTTCCCAACCTTGGCAACTTGAAGATGTCTGGACTTCAACTCCCAGAATTCCCCAGCTAGCAAATTCTGGGAGTTGAAGTCCAGACATCTTCAAGTTGCCAAGGTTGGGAAACACTGCTTTAAGAGCTGTGGACTTCAACTCCCCGAATTTTGCTGGCTGGGGAATTCTGGGAGTTGAAGTCCACGGGTCTTAACATTGCCCAACGTGGACAGGCCTGCTCTAGAGGACCCTTTGAACTTCTAAAATTGATTTTCCCAAGCTCCCCCTCCCCCTGAAAGGCCATGTGTTTTCAAATATTGCCTTTTTCTAACCACCTGGGAAAGTCATCCTTCCTTCTCAACAGGAAAGAAAGCAATATTTTTTTCTCATGTAGGCAGAAGACGATAACTTGCAAGGACAAATTATCACTTTTCTGGGCTCTGGGGTTTTTAGGAGATTATTCTTCATTGGGTCTCTTCCCACCCAGACCAACCCCAGCATTTCTTGCTCAGATTTCTTGTTTCTCCACACCTGCCAGGGGAGCCTCTGATTCATTCGGCCCACAATATTTCCATTTAGCATGTACAGAATTATGAGAACCTTAGATTGGCATCGAGAATGAAATGACTTTCCAGTCCGCTGAGCCCTGGGAGGTCTGCTTTTGTACAAATCAACAATATATCCCATACTATTCTCTGATGCTCCTGGTGGCGATTTGTCCTTTCGAAACCATCAAGGAGTTGCAACCCCAAGAAAACAAGCATTTTCTGGCAGTTCGGAAAATATTATTCTCAGAAATTATCTGTCCTTCTTTGTCTGACTAAAAGATGCTTGTCACTTCTTCCTTTTAAGAAGAGCCCCAAGCACAGAAATCCAACAGGTCATATTTCCCTGACAATTTCATTTCCAATCCAATCTGGAAGAAAAAAAGGTATAAATCAGATATAACCTGCTCACATGCCTAATCAAAGAAGAGAATTTCCAGGAATCGGACATGATAAAACTGGTGCTCTTTTATTCAGCGTACATCGGGCCTTTTTGTTTTGTTCAGAAAGTGTGTTTCTCAGAAAGTCAAAAAATAAAAAATTATTGAGGGGGAGGGGGTCGGATGGAAAATGTGTTTCTCTGCTATTCACAGGCTGTGTTCACACACCTTGTTAACCAGGTTAGTGAAAGGCCAACAACTAGACTTGCAAAATAAACTAAGATGAGATATCACTACCAAACTTTCTTTCGTTTTGTTTCTTCTAGCCTAGCATGTTGTGGCAATCCAGGCGACTGGTTAGGGCCATTGTAGAAACCAAGACAGTGGTTAAATCTACGTTAAGAGTGTTGCAGGAACAAAGTCTCTACACATTAGAATTATATTTTTCCCCACCGAATTAAACATGTGGTAGCGATTAAAGAAAAGAATGGGGCAGGTTTTTTTCCTGCAGCACAAAGTTATATCAAGGAATTTGATGCCATCCTGGCTAGCAGTTTTGAAGGAAGCTGGACAAAATCAGTGATGCTGTTCCTGATAGTTTTTGGAGTCCCTATCTGGGGGGGAATGTTGGTTTATGATGCTCCACATCCATGGTAGCTAAAGTGGCATTGAGAATGTCAATGGGTTTCAATCTTGTCAGGAAGTCTGTGGACTCTCCGGGAGTGCTGAGGACACACGAGCTGTAGGTTATTCATCCCTCTTAAAGTCCACATGAGTGAACATTCATCAATGAAATTGAATCTATTCAGCTTTTTAGCAGACCCATTGAAGACGAATCTTCAATGGCCATTGAAGAATATTATGATTATTGTGAAGTTGAGGACTGGAGCTTGTATCTTCTCATTTCTTCCAGCCTATTCTCTTTTTAATAGGAATATCTGGAAAAGAACGGCCTTCTTCCAACTCATTGTCCACAAAAAGGGCCAGCTGACCTATCAAAGCATCTTGACTTTGGCCTCAAGGGGACTTCAGATGAAAGGAATGGTGGCAGCAAATGCATACGGTTCGAAGTCAACACAACTACTTTGCTAAGGCTTCAGATTTAATTCTGGGTCACTTGTACAGTCTGTGACTTCCTGAACTTCAGTAGCATTCATCTCTCTTCCTTCCTTCCTTCCTTCCTTCCTTCCTTCCTTCCTTCCTTCCTTCCTTCCTTCCTTCCTTCCTTCCTTCCTTCCTTCCTTTCTTTCTTTCTCTTTCTCTCCTCCCAGCCTTGATGAAGCACCTTTGTAGCCTCTTGTGGCCGAAGTCAAGGAGGACTGGGGACGGAGAGGCCATATGATTTGTAAATATTTCTCTTTCACAAGTCGCACATACACAAAGGCAGCCTTGCCGGATGCTAGTGACATTTGCACGGTGCCAGTTGCTATTAGCTGAGGAGTTCGCAGCATCTTCTGAAATATGAAATTATTCCTTTGAGGTAGTCAGCAAAGTGGATCAAAACAACGGCGCACCTGCCTCGAAGCTTCCCTCTGGCTTTTGACACAAGCACTATAATGCAGGGCTCTCCAACCTTGGCAAGTTTTAAGACTTGTGGACTTCATCTTCAGCTACGCTGGCTGGGAAATTCTGGGAGTCGAAGTCTACAAGTCTTGAACTTGCCAAAGTTGGGGACTCCTGCTATAATAAAAAGACAACCAGATCTACTTTAACCCGCCGGAGAGCTCTGGATGGGGCAAGAAGGGCAGGGATCGTGCAAAAGAGGCAGCATTCGTGTTTCATAGAATGGGCAACCCATTCTGGGCACTAATTTCTTTTTTTCCTTTTGCCAATACCCACCAAACAGAAAAGTGGGAATAAATTTGGGAGCCACTCAGAAAGGGTGGGCATTTGCATGTGGCCAAGAAACAGGTGGAGAAATAAGGCAGGCAACACCTAACGGGCCTAACCCTGCATCTTGGGCTTTTATTTTTGTATTTTAACTGCCCTATGAAATTAGTGTCAATTCTTTTCTCATTAGCTGAGCCATTGAGCTCAACTCTAACCCGCTCAAACTGCAAAGTTTGGGCCTGTCACATGGGGAGCAATCAATCATCTTGAGTTTTTCATTTCCTTCCCAAGAGAAGTAAACCGGATGAGGGCCCCTCGTGAACACCTGCCGAACAGGAAGATGGGGAAAACGGTTCAACATCCATCAAGGAGGCCAAACCAGGACACAGGTGCCTCTCAGCCTTGGCCCCTTGAAGATATGTGAACTTCAATTCCCAGAATTCCTCAGCTGCCAACAGGTAGTCCTCATTTAGCAATGGCCTCATTTAGCGACCGTTAACATTGCAACCAGTTTTCACCACTTACGACCTCGGCAGGTCTATAAAGCAAAGGAAAGCTGAAGGAAGATTGTACACTGGTTTCACTTAGTGACTGCTTTGATTGATGGCAGAATTGCCCTTCCCAGGTGCAGTCACTAAATGAAGACTGCCTGTAAAGAAATGGCCAAGGCAGCATATGGCCCGATGCGTGCCTTTTCTCCCATCTATGCCCGTAATAAATTAATTAAACTGCTTGCATTTATCTGCTTGCCTCCGGAAGTTGTGGCTGCTCCATCACTGGAGGTTTTGAAGAAGAGACAGGACAGCCTTTTGTCTGAAATGGTATCGGGACTCCTGCTTGAGCAGGGGGTTGGACTAGATGACCTCTAAGGTCCCTCCCGTTAGCTGTGAATGTCATGCTTTTTTAAATCCTTTCCCTGCAAGAAAAGTGACTTTTGTGGACCACGGAGAAGCAACCAGTTATCTTTTCTTGCAAAGGGCTTGCTGAGTCATTGATGGCATCTCCTTCGCCAAGGGGGGGGGGAACCGCCCTCCCACCTCTCTCCCCACAGGTGTGCCCTGGTGGGGAGTGACTCATTGCTTTTGACCCGCCAAAGGCCTTGGGGAAAAGCCAGTGAGAGCTTCCTGGTCAGGTCAACACGTGGGAGCCATCGTGTCAAAGAGCTTTGATGTTCAGGGAAGCTGAAGTTCATGTCATTCTGTTTCATCCACAGGCTCCGACCATCCTGCTTGGGTCAGGACATCCCAGCAGGGCCAAGGGGAGCATCTCCTTCCCCCCATGTTTGCTGCTGGGACGCAGGTATCGCAGGCCAGCGTCAACATCCAAAGCCCGCCGGTGTTGATAAACATTGGCTGTTGATCTCCGAGTGGGAAAACTCCCACACCGAGACCTTGAAAAGCACACGCTGTCTGTAGATAAGGCAAAAGGCGCTCAGCTTCCAAGTTAGTGCTCAGAACAGTAACGGGGTAAAATAACAAGCGGATTCGACTATCTAAGAATCTCCCGGCTCTGAAAATGCATGTTTTGAACAAGCCAGAAGTCCTGCCGACTTGGGTCATGAGATTTGAACTCGTGGCCGAGTTCACCCATCATGCTCAGCCAGGCTTTGACCCCTTTTGCTTGGGAGACCCAACACGCTAAATCAGTGTTTTCCAACCTTGGCAACTTGAAGATATCTGGACTTCAACTCCCAGAATTCCCCAGCCAGCGAATGCTGGCTGGGGAATTCTGGGAGTTGAAGTCCAGATATCTTTAAGTTGCCAAGGTTGGGAAACACTGCGCTAAGTCATAAATCCCAATTTATTGGTAGTTCTTGATTCATGACTGAAATTGGGACCAGAATTTCCCTTCCTAAGTGGTTATTAAGTGAGTCGCACTCAAGTCTGTGACCTTTTTCCCGACGGATAAGTGAAGCATGCGGTTGTTAAGCAGATCGGACTTCCCCCATTGGCTTTGCTTCTCAGGAGCCAGCTGGGAAGGTCACGAATGTCACTCATATGACCCTGAGACACAGCAACCCTCGTAAATGTATGCCCGTTGCCAAATGCCCAAATGTTGAACACGTGCCCATGGAGACAGTCGTAAATGCAAGCGCTGGTTGTACCTTGTTGTTTTTCAGGGCTGTTGCAACCTTGAACGGTCACTAAGTGAATGATTGTAAATTGAAGATCACCAGGACACACCACGAAGGCTGGGTGAATGCGATACGCAAGCGGAAACCCGCAAACCATGTTCCGACCAGCTTAAGGTAAGAGTGAGAGAGTCAGAGGAATGAAGAGAAATATTTCATCGCATCGTAAATAATTAAGGGGTGAAATGAGCTTCCTCAAGGCCCCAAATCAGCTTCTTAAGAGCCGAGATGGCGCAGTGGTTAAATGCAGCACTGCAGGCTACTGCTAGTTCAGCAGTTCAGCTGTTCAAATCTCACCAGGCTCAAGGTTGACTCAGCCTTCCATCCTTCTGAGGTGGGTAAAATGAGGACCCAGATTGTTGGGGGCAATATGCTGAACTCTGTAAACCGCTTAGAGAGGGCTGGAAAGCACTATGAAGCGGTATATGTCTAAGCGCTGTTGCTATTTCTATTGCTATTCTCGTGGAAGGTGACAGGGTCAAAATACGGGCTTTTCAGACGATAGGAAGAAGGACAAGCAAGGTTTGGCTTGTTAGGAGACCAAGGGATGCGGTGTGTGCGGTCAGCAGCCCAGTGTGACGAAGCCCTCCAGGTAGCAAAGCCATGGGGCTGGATGAGTCTCCCCCCACCTTTTGACTGTGTTCATGGCCTCCCCCCCCCCATGTCAACCTCATGTTCATCCTTCTCTTCTCTGCTTGGTTACACAGGCGATGCACTCGATGTTCCAGCCTGATCCTCGGTTGAAATTATCACCCCCTGGTTAGCTGGCAGGGACGCCGGTTCTTCGGAACACAGTGTTTAGAAACAGGACCCCGCTGTGTTTCAAAATCCTGGGGGGAGGGGGGGGAGAAAAGCAGGGCTGGTTTTTGTTCCCTCTGGTGGTGGAGAGCGAACCATTAGCATGTTGTGCAGCTGCTGTACCCAGAAAGCGAGTGCCATTCTAACACCTCCGGCTGGCTTTAAAAGAGGGCAGGATTAGGAGGCAAATGTCAGCGGTAACCAGAGACAGTCTGAACTCTGCACACATTACTGTGAAATATAGGCCACGGAGAAGAGGGAGCCCAGCTGTTGCGCTCCAAAACACCAAAGCAGATGTTCTGCTCTCAACATTGGCTTGGTCTTCTTCTTCTTCTTCTTCTTGAGGACACCACTCAAGATGTTCTTGTGGCTTTCAAGCCAGGAAGGTCAAGCTTCTTCCTCTACAAGAAATCGTGGGTGCTCCATCACTGGAGGGGTTCTAGAAGAGATTGGACAACCATTTCTTCGGAATCATATTGGGTCTCCTGCTTGAGCAGAGGTTGGACTAGAAGACCTCCAAAGTCCCTCTTATTCTATGTTCTATGTCCCAAGCTTTTTCCCTTCCAACATGAAGTCTCTTAGAAGGAGACATTCCCCAGAAAATTGTGATTTGTGAACATATCTGGAGAATTGTCCCTTGTAGTGTCTTTGTTAAGTTGGGTGAATGAAAGAGGCAGACAGAAGTGGCTTCAAACAACAGCTCTTTATTTGGCAACTATTTACAATCCAGCAAAAGCTCCGTCTGACAGCCAGCCCTTTTATACGGAGCTGTCAGACAGTTCAGCCAATCAGTAAGCAGTATTCTCCCGCCTAAATGGAGGACCTGACTGAAGCCTATGTGCTTCAGTCCTAGTATCTAACAGTCTTCTAATGTAAGATCCTATGAAAATTATCCAGCCTGTTTCACACTTCAGGGCAAACCTTGGCATGCTTAAACCACCATGGTTTAGGGTGCAACCAATTTGCTGGTCACCCAAGGCACCAAGACACCAACAATGTTTACAAATGACCATCCTAAGGCCAAACAAATCACATTATGACTGATACATGAATCCAAGCATTGAAGATGACACCAAGGGTTGTGATCTTGGGAATGTGGATAGGTTTGACTCCCCACAAGAGGGATTATAAACTCCAACAGAACTCAGTTTAGGAGCCACGTTTTTATTTTGCTTTTAAATGCAAACGGTAGCTCCTTCAAATCATTCCCAGCCTAAGAGAAGGAAGCCACGCTTTGTAATAAATGGCACTTTGTTTAGCAAATGGGTTAAGCCAAATGGTTTGCTACCTTTTCTAAAGAGTGGCTTCAACAGTCAGATGGGCAACATATATCTTTAATGAATAAATCAGGTGGTGTTTTTAAAAAGCACCAAGTTGGGTTTTGTTGCAAAGGAAGATCTAATCAACCCAAAATTTGGCAAGAAAACAACCAAGCTCAGAGAGCATCAAAGACCACACAGCTGCCCTCCTCCTCCTCCTCCTCCTCCTCCTCCTCCTCCTCCTCTTCTCCCTTCTAGCACTGATGATGTTACCATGTTTCCCCAAAAATAAGACCCTGTCTTATATTTTTTTGAACCCTGAAATAAGCACTTGGCCTTATTTTTGGGGAGGTCTTATTATTTTGTGGCGCGTGGAGCAAGACGGGGCTCCTCTTGCCGTCTTACTTGATTTCCAGCTCTGTCTCCCTAACCCTAACCAGAGGAAATGGCGGGGGACCGGCTGCGCATGCGTTTAAATATTTTCGGGGAAGGGCTTATTTTGGGGGAAGGGCTTATATTTGGGGAAGGGTTTATTTTTGGAGAAGGGTTTATTTTCAGAGGAGGGCTTATTTTTGGAGGAGGGCTTATTTTCGGGGATGTCTTAATTTTGGGGGAAACACGGTACCTAGTTGGGTCATGAAACATCCGCAAGAAAGCCTCCAAGCTCAGGGAGCCCCAAGGACCCCCCATTTCAATCCTGAGCTACAAACATTCTCCTTGATTGAAACCAAATCACGGATTATAGCCCGGGGAACGAATCCAGCATTAACCGAATCAGATCGGAACCCGTTTCCCTGTCTTTCCAGGCATTTGGCTGTTTATTTACTTCCTGTGAGGTGGATCGCACCCTCTCTCCCCACGTGGATCCGTTTATTTGCTTGGAAATGTTTGCTCGCCCTGAACCGAAACAAACCTGCAGGGTGGGGGGACTCCAAAGGGCAAGCATTTCCAGGTAACTCTTAGTTTATGTGGAAAAGCAAACACAGGCCCAAGTTCAGAAAGGGCCAGGCAAATATTAACGCTGATTGGATCAGATGCAGAGGGGGAAAAGAAAGAAAAGGGAAAAAAAAGACAGAAATTGCAGGCTTTCTGCGAATGGCAGAAATGTTTTGCAACGTCTACAAAACAGGAAGAAAACACTGATAGGAGTTACCAGCAAAGCACTTACATCGCTATCGCAGGCAGGAAGCAGCGTAGAGTGGGAAAGGAGTCTGCATTTTGCAAACAAACGGTGCGATCGCAGCTCTGTGAGCAAGACCGAAAGGCATTGCAGCTCGCTTGCAGAAACCTGGCCAGGAAACACCAAGAGGACATGAAGATGAGCAGCGTAGATCCCGCCCCGACTCTTCTCCGAACGGGGGGGGGGGTTATACATCCCCCCAGGAGTGACTTTATAGGTTAAGAAAAGCCGCAGTACAGCTAGTCCTCACACCTCACCGTTCCTTGAGCCACTATTTGGAATAAGGCACTGAAGAAAGGGACTTGAGACCGGTCCTCACACTTATGACCATTGCAGCACCCCCAGGGTCACGTGACAAAAATTCAGACCCTTGGCAACACTTGGCTTCATATTTACAATGGTTGCAGCATCGTGTGTGTGTGTGTGTGTGTGTGTGTGTGTGTGTGTGTGTGTGTGTGTGAGACGGAGGCGAAAATTTATCTCACAAAGGAGAAATAGATCTTTTCCCGGACATCAGGCATTAGAAAAAAAACCGCAGTTTAAAAGTCTAAGTAAAAATATTTATTTCGGTACAAAACAATAAACCCTCATTATCCTACATCTCTGATATAAAAATAGGTGTTGCTTCAATAGAAGCCAGGAACAGAAAAGAATGAACGGAGATTGGAATGCGCACATGCGTACAAGAACATATCAATCACGTGCTCAGGAATAAACCATTATATTAGATAGGGATGCATCTCCCTGCATATACATATAACAGGCAATATAAAATCACTGCTTGACAGTGTGTGTGTCACGCGATCCCCTTTTGCGACCTTCTCACAAGTCAGTGGAGGAATCAGATTCACTTAATGACCGTGTTTATAATTTAACAACTGCAGGGATTCACTGAACGAATGTGGCAAGAAAAGTCATAAAACGGTGGGGAGGGGGGGAAACTCACTTAACAAATTACTCACTTAGCAACAAAGCGAGCACTTCCAAACTGGTAGGGAAGGTAAGTAGATTTCACCGCTGGTGCCACCACTTGATCACCTCACATTTCCCCCAAACCCATCATTCTCGTGAAGGAGCCAGTCAATCCTGGTTCCGTGCCTGCAGCTCAGGATGAATCAGGGAAAAATCAGCCTCTCCATCTGCCGATTAGCCAAAGCAGGTCGGATCTGACACCAACTATCCGGGCCCCCAATTAATCTGCACCCCACCAGGCAGAAATTCAAACAGAACCCTCTGGTAAATCAACAACAAAGAGGGCTCAACACAGCTTTGCCTGGGGGCTTTTAGCCTGCTGCTCTTCCCTCCTGCAGAGCCTTCATTCATAAATGTCATCAAGCTGCTTAATTAAGTCCCTGGAGAATTTTATGTTGTTTTACACACACACACACACTCACACACACACTCACACACTCTCTCTCTCTTTTCTTTTTTTTAAAGGATTATTTGCTCTGGAAAAAGATCTGTGTTGAGGAGACCACAGAGAGGACAACTGGGGACCAGAAGTTGGGGTGCAGAGGCAGAAATTTGGGCAAACATATTTTAATGGAAAGGTGGCATCCCCTGCATTGGGTAGAACTCAGACCACCCATAATTTGGTTCAGCCGGCAAACTGATTGCAAATGATGCTTTACAGGCAGGGCCAGAAGTTCAGTTTTTAAGTCCTTAGCATCCCAGACCCTGGGATATTTGCATTTCCAAGTTTTTGGGGGTTGCAATTGTTATCTGCCTTCCCTCTTGCTTTGGTTTGTGTGTGTGTGTAAAAAAAACAACCCACAAACACAATAGCTGCTTTAAGACTAATGCTCCTCCTTTATTTACCTACAAAAAAAAAACAGGCAGAAAATGACACTGACATTGTATGCTGCAAAAGTTGGAAATGCCATTTTGGGAGTTTCTGGAAGCTGTTAAAAAAGGGGTGGAGGTGGGGTTTGCTCTGAGTCCAGCTTGCTCAACACCCCTGCTTTACAGAACACACATAAGCCAAGAGTTAATAGACTTTACTACAGCAGTAAATCTCGTGGGTTTTGTCCTGCTTTATGTACGGAAGTACTTCCCACGTTTGATCTGAATCTTCTGCCATGCCAAATTAAAGTTCCCCAATATTATTTTGTTAGAAGTGAAGGGAAAGTGCAAATCAGGTGATCTTTTTAAAAAAGGCCATTAATAAGTTAAGCGTTGGACTTTTTGAAGGAAGAACTAACAACTGTTGTTGGAAATAATGTGCAAACACTCTCACACTTTGAAGGAAATAATACTGGTAGAATCAACCAGGTTGCTTCACTGGGCTGAATCGGATTATGAGAAATGAGACTATAGCCTGGCACTCTGACAAATCATCCCTCAATGGATACATAAGACATTAATAACATCTACAGACGATGCAAAAGAGACAACCAACCGGCCCAAAAGGACACAAACAGACCTCAGCACCTCCCACTACCCAGATCAGCATAGATTAATTCCAAGGGTAACATCAGCCCAACCATCAAGTAAAAAATACCCCAATCAAGGAACTGCCAAAGAAGCCAACAGCAAACAGCTCAACCAAAGAATCTCTAAGTTCATCGCCACCAACATTGACAGGGAAACAAGCCACCAGAATATAAACTGACAGCAAACATCACTCCTTACTAGCACTGATGATGTTACCTAGTTTGGTAAAGAAACGTCTGCATGAAAACAAGCAAGCTCAGAGAGCACCAAGGACCCCTCAAACGAGACTTTCATTTGCACACACACAGTTTAGTAGGTGTGAGGGCATGTATTCACGAGTCTTTGTTGCCAATGAATTTGAGTGGAGTTTCTTTGAGGGCAAGACATCACACTGTGGGTTTTGAGTTCTGCTAAGAATGGTCAAGAGAAGACCAGCAAGGACATATAGTCCACCTGGATATTCTTCCAGGTGGCAACCCCACAAAAAGAAAGAGGAATTAAGAGTTGCATGGAGAAAATATTATTTGAGTGGTGAAGCTACACAGATCAACCTCCCTTTGGGGAAGAGCAACCTAGTGGACATTAACATTTTCTCTGCTCAATTTCTGCCAAGGAGCACAAAACAAGATGCTGAAGCTCTCAAGGGAAGACTGAGCAAGAATTTTCAGCAAGGATCAGATCTGGCCAAGAGTCATGAAGTTGAAACTGGTCTTGTCTGCTTCTGTTGGTAGAGCAATTATCAACCAATTATTATTATTATTTAGCAGCTAGGCAACATTTAGCAAACTTCGGACAAGCTTTTAGCCTTTTCTGGTTATGTAAGAATATTATGAACAGCTTGACATTGGTGTTAATTAGAGAGATCTACCCTCTTCATTTATTTGTTTTTTAAAGCCTTCTTTATGGTCTATCTCTAGCACCTTACAATGTTTATCCTGCCCTCCAAAGGACCATCAGCCAGGTCTTTATTGAGTCATAGCTGCTGCATGCAAAACTATTAACTGAGTCCTCTTGTTCACACATTATACTTCTCCCTGATAACTTAACCAAGTTTATTCAATTAGCCCAATTTTCTGGATTCACACAGTACAATTCACCAAAGGAGCCAGATTTCTAGGACATTTCTGTACTACTCCACCATAAAATAGTCCGTCCTGTGCTTTATAAAATGCCTGTTGGCATCTCTAATTCTTAGAAAGAGATTCTGGTCTGTGCAGAAGCACCAGCAGCCACAATTCCATCATGTTAATAGGCCCTATTTGTTCAATTTTAGGCTTCGGCGTATCTAGACTCGAGGATTTAAACTGGCACAGCCGATTGGACAATGGGGTGATATAACCAATAAAACACTCCTGCCATCCATGTTTAGAGGAAAGGATTGCATTATTTGGAAACAATCCTCTTGAAAACTAATTAGAACAGCTGCTGCTATGTTTTTTTCCTAGAAAAAGGAGAAAAACTTGTCCCCTTTTGCTTCTGGCAATTGTTCTCTATACAGAATCACTCAGCCACAAGGTACTTTTAGTACAAGGTAGGCTAGGATGGGATTGGCTGGTGCAGATCAGCTGACCAGAGCCCCAGGTGACTCAAAGGAAGGTGACTCTGCTCAACTTACCTGTCCTGGGTTTATGAAATGGAGAGAGAAGGGGATGAGTCCACTTTAGCCATCCTTTAGATGAGGGTTCTTGACCACTTTTAACACATGTGGACTTCAACTCCCAGAATTCCTCAGTAAGTCTTACAGTTGCCAAGGTTGGACAGCCCTGGTTCAGACAAGACACTTGAGCTGCACCATGTTTTGATGGAGACAAGAGGCAGGGTGGGCAATGGTAGCAAGGTAACAGATTAACAGAGTTGGAAGGGACCTTGCAGGTCATCTAGTCCAACCCCCCGCCCAAGCAGGAGACCCTACTACACCATTTCTGACTGATAGCAGTCCAATTTCTTCTTGAGTGGTGAAGCTCCCACAACTTCTGAATGCAACTTCTGTTGCATGGGTTGATTGTTCTGTCAGAAAATTTCTCCTTATTTCCAGGTTGAATCTCTCCTTGGTCAGTTTCCATCCATTGTTCCTTGTCTGGCCTTCAGGTGCTTTTGAAAATAGCTTGACCCCCCTCCTCTCTGTGGCAGCCCCTCAAATATTGGAAGACTGCTATCATGTCTCCCCTGGTCCTTCTCTTCACTAGACTAGCCATGCCCAGTTCCTGTAACCGTTCTTCATGTTTTAGCCTCCAGTCCCCTAATCATCTTGGTTGCTCTTCTCTGCACTCTTTCCAGAGTCTCAACATCTTTTTTATAGTGTGGTGACCAAAACTGGATGCAGGATTCTAGGTGTGGTCTAGGTAGAAACTGGGTTTCCTCCAGCTGAGCCAAAATAGGAGTTCTTTGTGGTTTAGGGTTCAGCATAACATTGTAGGACTAAGAATTATTCTCCATCCCAAACAGCTGAATTGCATCAGATTTAGGGATGACTTTCATTCATAAAACAGATTTATAAAGCTTCCCTGTTTTGTAATATTAGTGGGTTGACATTTATATCCGATATGGGCAATATACTTTGTTCTGGGCAGTGGGCTGCCTTTTGCCTGTGGCTGGTTTACTGGTGGCAGGAGGAAAATTGAAAGAGATGTCATTTGCATTTATATGGAACAAAAATGAGCTGATTCCTCTCCATTCGTGTATAAAATACAGTAGAATTTGGGATTATCTTTTGGAGAGTATCAAGTCCACTCTGAAAGCTTAGGGACGCCAAATTTCACATTGTCAGTTTACAAGCCACAGACAGAAAAAAAATAGGTTAGATTGTATAATTGGTGGCTACAGAGGCCAAGGACAAATGTTTTAAAATGGAGAAGCCATTCTTGTAAACAAAATGTGAATCATGCTTCTTTTGAAGCTGGGGCGAAGAGAGATAAAACGGGGGAAAATTAAGAGATAAAACTGGGACTGTCTTTGTAGACAGTTCAAGACAGACAACAGTTTTTTTTTCCTTCCAGAAAATTCCTCTTCATGACAAAAAAACAAATTTAAACCCGTTAGTGTAACTCAGATTGACAGTCTGGTAACGGCTGCCTGAATAATGCAGCGTATTTATGTTTGTTCGGTTGTTATGGGTACAGCATACATGAGAAGTGGCTATAGAAAAGGACTCTACATGTAAATATTCCTTTGCAAGAAAGATCATTATGAATAATAGGGATCAGAAAGGAAGACAGGCAGCAGACAATCTGTAACCAGCCGAAAGAAGGGATGCATACCAATAAACTTTCTTTGAGATTGTTGTGCTTTTCTTTTGAAATTTATTTTGAAATGGTATTTTGTCTGCAGGCACTTCAGTTGCAATATTATGGACACAGTGGAAAATAGGGACATGAAATCCGTATGACGTACCGCCAAAACGTACTTTGTCTCATAGTAAGTCCAATATAATGGTTAAAACATCTCTTCTTCACCTCCTGCTGGGCCAGAGAAGTCAAACTTGGGAAGGACAGGACATAAGGGGTGTGTGTGTGTGAGAGAGAGGGATATGGAAGGAATTTATATAATTCTCAGAAACTGGTATCTGGAGATTGTTTGGAAAAATTTGAAAACAATGGGAGGTGAAAGGAATTTACGACTTTTTTGTGATAGCTGGGAGAAGCAAAAAATGATAGTAATGGAGAACAAAGAGAAAGGAATTTATAGCACCCTATCTAGGACATAAAAAGAAAACCTTGTGAAAGTGCTTAGTTCACCTGATGGCCTTCCATTCTTTGATCTTCAAAGGATTTCAGAGATGCCACCAGTTTCTCCACCACTTACCACTCTTTAGACAGACACAAACGGAGCATTTTTCATGGGCGAAGCATCCAGGCCATCACAGAAGTGACCTACATCTCTTAGAACCCGTTCATCAGATGTTCACTTCATTGAAGAACAGCTGTCTTTGGAGCCTCAGGAGAAGTTTGGGGAGATGAACATCATGAATGAGGGTGAAAAATATGTGGCAAAACTCTTGCACTCTTCAAATGATGAAAGAATACTGCTGTTTTTTGTTCTTTTTCTAGAAAGGATCACTCGAGATCAACCAACCGTACCGCTGAATCTGACCCTTTCCTACATATCTGAGCAAAACTCACAGCAGCTAAAGCGACACTTTGGGGCTTATGGATATCCATATGGATATGCTTTCAAGATCTAACATTCTCTGGAACATCACAAAAACTAAACCAGTTGCTTTGGCTGCAAAAGTTCACCAACATTGTTGAGAAAACACAGCATCTGTGGAGAGGTCCAGAAGGTGCTTTCAGAAATTAAGACATCATACCACGTAGAGAAAAGGCAGTGGTTGCAATAAATGAGGTGTATCTGAAACCCCAAAACTGAAAAAGTCATCTGATGCAGCTTTCGAAGGGGTGCACTCTTTCAGTTGAGGGACAACGGAGGAGATACAATGCAAACGTACTGCTTTCTACCAAATTCTGGGGAAGTTGGGTTTCAATCTTCTTCCTGACATCACTGGTTATCTTCCATTTTTGTTTAAAGAGCAGCCCTGTTCAAAATTTGCCACAAACCACATTCCCTTCTGGCACTGATGTCATTACCTAGTTGGGTCACGAAATGTCGGCAAGAAAACAACCAAGCTCAGAGAGCACCAAGAACACCTCAAGCTTAAGCAGGTCAGATCATGACCCAAGGAGATGCCTTCATAAAAACACGCCAACTTTGATTTGTGATCAACATGGTTAGGGTATGTTTATGGCTTTGCATATTGAATAATCTCAGCCATTTGGTGACCTTAAGACCTAAGGCATGGCGCCAATCCAGAAAATGGATGAATTGCGTTCCCAGTTGTATGTCTGTTGTGTGAATACAGATGCTGCGCGTTCACAGGTAGTCCATGCCTCCCTGCTGAAGCATCCAATCCCTTTCCCCCACAAATACTCGCAAGCAGCATTAGCGCATGTGCGCCCTTGCGGCTTTGTTCTCCTGTCAAGGAATGTATACTCTCTGTGCTTTTTCATTGTTTCAATCTCTGTCTTTGTACGTGTCCTGCACACGGTTCCAGTTACATAAACCGCTCAGGGTCTCCTGCCTGGGCCACCTTTCCGATGCTCTCCAGCCTATAATCAAAATATCCAGAATTACGTAGCTAATGGAAACGGCTGAAAGACGGGGCAAAGCAAACATCGGCGTTCAAAAGCACTCTTGCTGTGCCTGGCTTGGCTTGTGTGTTTGGGAAGTCTTTCCTTTCGGAGTTGGGTGTTCCCGTGGGGGGGGGGGGAGAAAGGAGGCCTGTTTGTGTGTTGTGTATTTGTTGAGGAGTTTGAGGAATGCGACAGAAGTCAGGCTGGAGTTCTCTCATCCTATCCAATTGTCCCATCTCGGAGCCACCAGCAGGCCAGCTCTCTGTGTCCAAGCAATCCCAGCGTTGGGGAGATCTTTGCAACTGGTGTTGTGGCCTTATTTACACTTCGGTGCTTTGCTGCGGTAGATTTCTTCGGTGAAAGGCCTAGGAGAGGGAGATGGGGTGAGGGAAGGGGCACCAGGGTTTGGTGGGAAGGGGAACAAGAAAAAAATGGTGAATATTCAGAGCAGTGGTGAAATCCAATTTTTTTACTACTGGTTCTATGGGTGTGGCTTGGTGGGCGTGGTGTGGCTCGGTGGGCGTGGCTTGGTGGGTGTGGCAGGGGAAGGATACTGCAAAATCTCCATTCCCTCCCCACTCCTGGGGCCAGCCAGAGGTGGTATTTGCCAGTTCTCCGAACTACTCAAAATTTCAGCTACCGGTTCTCCAGAATGGGTCAGAACCTGCTGGATTTCACCCCTGATTCAGAGGTCCCACTCCCCTCGCCTTGTCTGCCTCATCCCACCTAGATCAATGTTCTCAACCGTAGCAACTTGAAGCTGTGTGGGCTTCATCTCCCGGAATTCCCCAGTTGAAATCCAGACAGCTTCAAGTTGCTGAAGTTGAGAAATTGTGGGCTACATTCTTCCTTTTTTCCATGGGCAAAGAGGCCATCAGAACTGAAAAAGAAGAACTGGTCAGGCAGGGAGATCTCCACCTCTGTCCTCCTTCGGTCTCTTTAATGTCCTTTGAGAAAACTATGCAAGAAAAACTGTAAGCAGGAAAAAAAAGTTCAATCTGTCAGTGGAGGGAACTCAGAAGAACCAACCCATTGAACATCTAACCTCAATTTATCAAGCTGAGAGGGAGGTGGATCTCCAAGGTGTAAAGTTCTCGTGGATCTTGTTCTCCATTCTCTACTGAGGTCCCTTTGAGTCAGGGGTGGCCAAACTATGGTTCTTTGAGGACCTGTGGACTTCAACTCCCAGAATTCCTGAGCCAGCCATGCATGCATGGCTAGCTCAGGAATTCTGGGAGTTGAAGTCCACAGGTCCTCAAAGAACCATAGTTTGGCCACCCCTGCGGTTTGAGTGAATGCTTGGAACCTTCTTCCATAAAAATCACACACAGTCACTATTTATGCTTTAAATGTCTATGGAGATTCTCAGTCATCCAGGTCATGGTTGTCCCAACGGTGCTTTTTTGAAAGACAACTGGACTTTCTTTTTCCTTGAAGATCTTTCGCTTCTTGCATGAGAAGCGAAACGTCTTCAAGGAGAAACAAAATCCAGTTGCCTTTCGAAAAAGCACCTTTGGGATTTGTCCTATAGGCAACTGCTTCCTAGCAGAACCTGCTTTCTATCCATAACTACCGTATTTTTGGAGTATAAGACGCACCTTTTTCCTCCCTAAAAGTGGCTGAAAATTTGGGTGCGTCTTATACTCCGAATGTAGCTTTTTCGGAGCTTTTTTTCCAGCCCTAACTAGGTGCTAACAGATCTTCCCAGCTCTTACCTTGCAGGCTTTTTCATTGTTACTCTCTCCGAAGAATGTTTTTCCAGCCCTAAGTCTTTGCAGGGTTTTTTTTTTATTGCTCTACTTGCTCAGAATAAGTTTTTTTCTAGCCCTAACCAGGTGCTAACGATCTTCCCAGCTCTTACCGGCTTGCAGGCTCTTTCATTGTTACTCTCTCTGAAGAAGGTTTTTTAAGTCCTAACCAGGGGATAAAATAATGTGCTGAAGCTGACCAGACTAAGGACATTAGCCAGATGAATACCTGGTAGGCAGATTTTTTCCCCTATTTTCCTCCCAAAAAACTAAGGTGCGTCTTATACTCCGGTGCGTCTTATACTCCGAAAAATACGGGTATCTCTTTTGATGGACTAGGTGTACCTGGGATGTTGGAAGGACTATAGCTGGAAACAGTGTACGGTGGATTGTTTTGGCATAGTGATTTAGAATAGAATGGAGCTGGAAGGGACCTTGGAGGTCTTCTAGTCCAGCCCCCTGCTCAAGCAGGAGAACCTGTACCATCTCAGACAAGCGACTGTCCAGTTTCTTCTTAAAAACCTCCAGTGACGAAGCATCCACGACTTCTGGAGGCAACTTCTGTTCCACTGGTTAATTGTCCTCACTGTTAGGAAGTTTCTCCTTAATTCCAGGTTGCTTCTCTCTTTGATTAGTTAGACTGGTGTTCCGCTATTGAGCAATGTCAGTGAGATCTCCCTGGCCTTTGATCAGTGAGATGTTCTTGATCAATTGAGCTTGATCAAAAGACAGAACCCATAGTGGAACTAAACCCAAGTTCAGGGGTGAACCGGGTTGAACACCCTCTATAGCATCCTAGGACATACAGAGTAAACGGTACAATGGACACAGCTTGCCCCACTCTTCAGGTTGATTGGCATTTAGCTGGCATGCAAGGAAACACTCCGAGTGTGGCCATCTCCAGGCCCGGCAGGTGGCTCAGAAGAACCCAAGGTAAACCTCCCCTTCTTTTTATGAATCACTTCTGAATGAATGACCTGGAAATATCCATAACTGCTGGCATACGATTAACACAGCTGGAGAGGCTTATTCTAGGTACGTGTGGGTAACATTCATCAACACATCAATGAAACTTGCAAAACACAAGGTTTCTTGGAAAAGTTGGACCACACACATTATTATATACGCTATAAATGTTCTCACTGGTGGGGTTGTTCCCATCAGGAGTTTCAATTGACCAAACGAAACATCAGCTCCAGGGTGGCCCAACCCAGGTCCACCTGTTGATCAAACTCTGAAAAACAACCTCAGGTGTTGGCATGGGAATGGCCTAGATTCTCCAAACTTCTAGAATTCCTCAGTCTCATTGACCCAAAACAAGTTTATCATTTGAAGGGAGAAAAATCCAAAGATGGGTCTGAACCTATTGAGCTGGAGGGTCTGATACGGCAGATTAAGAATGACTTTCTTCTCACCTGGTTGAATCAGAATCAGAATAGAGCTGGAAGGGACCTTGGAGGTCTTCTAGTCCAGCCCCCTGCTCAATAAGGGGATCCTATATCATTTCAGACAAGTGACTGTCTCTTCTTAAAAACCTCCAGTGATCCAATACCCACAGCTTCTGAAGGCAACCCGTTCCACTGGTTGATTGTCCTCACAGTTAGGAAGTTTCTCCTTAATTCCAAGTTGCTTCTCTCCTTGATTAGTTTCCATCCATTGTTTCTTGTCCTGACTTCTGGTGCTTTGGAAAATAAGTTGACCCCCCTCTTCTTTGTGGCAGCCCTGTCTTACTGTCTTACTGTCCTATTGTCCTCATTTATCTGTACTTACTTTGCTTATGTTTATGTTTATACCCATACCTGCTATCTTGTACATGTTTGACAAACAAACAAATAAATAAATAAAATAAATAAACCGGTAGGGAAATTTTTAGATTTCACCACTGCCTCCAACCATTCTTCATATGTTTTGGTCTCCAGGCTTTTAATCGTCTTAGTTGCTCTTCTTTGCATTTTTTCCAACGTCTCAATATCTGTTTTGTAATGTGGTGACCAAAACTGGATGCAGTATTCCAGGTGTGGTCACCACATTCCAAAACAGTATTCTGAGAGCAGGAGATGGCAACCTCTTTTCTAAGTAAGATGTTCCCCACTACAACTTGTATCAACCCCAACCTGCACGTCCAAGGATGAATATTATGGAAATATGCCAGTGAAAACATCCGGAGAACAATTGTAGATTTGATGACCAGGGTAGATAATACCAAGCCACTTCTCTGAATCATAGCCCGTCTTTATATTAAGTCTGCTGGGAACACACAGCAAGTAGGTTAACTGAAGGCAGGGAGGAGGAGGAGGTGGGGGGAAAAACACAACCCCCTTTCTCAACACAGTTCCCTGAAATGAAATCATCCCTCATTACTTTTTTCATCCTGCATGGAGGCAACTCACCCTTCGTAGAGCACAGCAACTGCGTAGCACAGAGCCACCACCATGGTCAGGATGAGGCCCACTGGGCTGGCGTTCCTGATTTGAAAAAGGCAGAAGAAGAGAACAAAAGTTGGGAAAGGAAGAGAAGGCCGCGTCCGCAAGAGAGACACCCAGGTCCCCATACCCCACAATACCTGGACTGGGAACTTGCCCATCCACAGGCAAAGTAGGTCACCTGGTCAAAAAAGTTGCTGCCTTCTTTGCACAAAAAGAACAATATTGTGAAAAAATATATATATTTATCCTGACCTAATTGAGTCATAACTCCATCAAGTCTTGGAGGGTGGGTGGGTGTCGGCGGTTTTGGCTGTATTAAATAATGTGATTTGGCTCACTGAAGATGCAGCTACGAGGACAAAGCAGGGAGATTATGACGGCTTGGAAGAAGTTGGTTATACAACATAGGGAGGGGGCGGAGAGTGGCTACAACCGAGCAGAAATCTCCCCAAATCCAGGGCAAAAATGTAGGCTGAGGTCAGAACAGGCATGAGAAAGTTGAACAGGCTGAGATGGGTCTCCAAGGAAGACCACTGCCCAGTGGAATGAGTCTAAGGTCCAATATATATATCGGTTTATCATCCAACTTCTGAAGCTTTATAGACCTCTATCTCTCTGTGATGGAAAATGATGGAAAGATGATCATCCGTGTGTGGAACAATGGGTTGACTGATTATTTAGGGAAGACCAGTGGAAGAGAATATTTGTAGCTCAGGGTTGAACTGTGGGGTCCTTGGTGTTCTCTGAGCTTGGCTGCTTTCTCGCAGACGTTTCATGACCCAACTAGGTAGTATCATCAGTACTAAAAGGGAGTGGGATCTGCAGAGGAGGAGGAGGGAGACTGTAGGGTCCTTGGTGCTCCCTCAGCTTGGTTTCTTTCTTGCGGACGTGAAACATCTGCAAGAGAACAACCAAGCTCCGAGAACACCAAGCATCCCACATTTAGGAGAAAATTGGGTAGTCTTCCAGATGTTGTTTGACTGAACCTCTGGCAGTGCTGAGACAATCCAGACAAAGCTGAAGGACTTCTAGAGGGCCACCACATCCTCCGATTCGACTTTAAATCTGTCAACTGCTCAGGTCTGGCTTTCAAATTAGGCAATCCTTGTCACAATACGAGCTGGCAGGGGTCTCTTTTCCAAGCTCAGACAGGTCCCAGCTCACTTAGCAGTTTAGAAGAAGAGCAGACACATCTCTTCAATTTGGCCTTCTAAATGCCCAGCAGTGATTTTTTTTCATCTGGTGTTTAATGAGTAATGTTGATTTAATTATTTATGCTTAAGAGACTGCGTTGCTGTCTTCTACACTGCCTTGGTGTTTTTCAGAAAGTTGGCCCCAAAATATCTTAAGTTAGGCAACTGTTGTCCGACGGAATTCTCAAGTGAAAGCTTTTAAACCATCTCCAGGAGAATGGCTAAAGGATCAAAAGTAATCCCAAAGGTGCTTTTTTCAAGAGGCAACTGGACTTTCTGGTTTTTCTTTGAAGATGTTTTACTTCTCATCCAAGAAGCTTCTTCTTCTTCTTCTTCAGAGCTGAAGAAGCTTCTTGGATGAGAAGCGAAACGTCTTCAAAGAAAAGCCAGAAAGTCAGTTGCCTCTTGGAAAAAAAGCACTTTTGGGACAACCATGAGCTGGAGGACTGAGAATCTCCATAGGATCAAAAGAACCAGTAAATACATTCTATCCATCTAACCTCCAAAGAGACTATTGCTCAGGGGCCGGGCACCCAACAAATCCTGTCTTTAATTCCCAAAATTGCTACTTAGGTAGGATTTGTAGAAACTTGTGGGAAAGTGGTTTAAGTTTGTGATGCGTTATTATTCAATTTGATACCCTAGAGCAGGCAGTCCAAAGTCTAACTGGGCATCAACCAGTTTCCCAAGACAATCTTTTGACAATTTTGGCAACCAGCTTTGATTTCACCTGCCCATAATCGGCTCCTTTCTTCAGCCAAGACTAACTCATGATGTTGTTTCTGCCTTAATCCCTCCTAGAAATGCGTAGGGAGGAAGCCTTCAACCGTTTGGCCCCCTCTAACCGGAGTTGACTTAGCTGTAGAAGAAATAGGTCACTGACCAAAGGAGAAATGAATGATCATGATTAAGCAGAAGCTAAGGACGGCTCGGTGAGTGGCAGAACTTCTGATGTAAAGTGGGTGACTGTGTCCAGTCTCAGAGATGCCACAGTCCCTTTGGAACCAGCTTCCTCCAGAGATCAGGACTATTCCCACCCTGCTGGCCTTCCGTAAAGCAATAAAAACTTGGCTCTTCCGTCAGGCGGGGTGAAAGTGAGACCAACCAGACCAGATATGGGTCTCCCCCCTTGATTATGAATGTTAGATGCTCTTTTTAATTTTTGTAGTTTTTAATTGTTGTGTCTTTTTTTTATATTGATAAATGGACTGGACATGTTGTGAGCCGCCCAGAATCCCCTGGGAGTTGGGCGGCATATAAATCCATTTAAATAAAATAAATAAATAAATAAACACTGGGAAATGCTGAGAGAGAGGACATTTAAACACCAGGGAGTGAAGATCAGATGGACTAACCCTACTGAGCAAAAAAACAGAATCGGTCAACAACTCGTCTAAAACAAAGTATGGTTCAAAATACAATGCTGAGGATTAAAGATTCATTTCCTGGTTCCTCTGTCAAATTCACCCATGGGGGATCCATTTCTCCCAAGAAGCCAAACATCGAGGTGACTCAAAAAGGGACAGGGGCCTCAAGGATGGCCTCATTACACTCCCAAGTTACGAAAGCAAGCCAAAAGAAAAGGGGGTCGCCAAACATCTATTGAGGCACCTGTAATGGAGAAGATGCCCCAGCTGTGCGACTTTCATAGCCATTAGAGATGAACAGCATGACTGTAAATCTGAGTGCTGTGAAAACAAAGAATGGTGGAAAGAAGGTGTCCTCCATGAGACTCCTGGACCCTCCAGATGGGGAAGAGAAAGAGTGTAAAAATATGGATTCCATAAAGACGTCCTTCTCTTGAAGCACCCAGCAGTCTTTGGAATTCTATAATTATGGCTTCTTAATGTTTTTCAATATATACAGCAGATCAGAATTTATCGTAGCTTCATTCATTGCAATCCAGGCTGCAGGTTTAAGCTCCAGCCAAGCTTTGAAAGAGGTTTGAAGCTAAACCGTGGTGGGTGCTCTATCCCTGGAGATTTTTAAGAAGAGTCCATTGTCTGTTTATTTATTTATTTATTTATTTATTATTTATTAAATTTATATACATTTATATGTTGTCTGAAATGGTGCAGAGCCTCCTGCTTCAGCAAGAGATTAGACTAGAAGACCTCCAAGGTCCCTTCCAATTCTCTTATTTTGTTAAACGTAGAGCCTTAGCCAGTTTTTGTTTCCCCAACACCTTCTGTCTCTCGCACACAATAAAAGAGCTTCTAGCAAGCCTGGTGGAACCTCCAACTGACCTCATCTCTGCATGGAGATGAAGTCACCTAGGCCTTGCGGTGGAATTACTGAGTTTGACTCCAGGGAGATGATTTAAGGAGCCACTCTTCTCTCTACTCCAAACAGATTGCTTTTGGAGTGCAGCCTAAACCGATTTGGGAGACCTTATGGAGCTACACATCTTGAGGGGGGAGATGAAAGGAAAGCGAGTGGAAGAGAGATTAAAATAGCCTCAGTTAAACTTCTGGAATAGATTTGAGTCATTAGTCCTCAATCACGCTTCTCCCCATATGCGAGATCATTTTCAGACCCCTTAATAAACATGGATTTTCTTCTTCTTCAAGGGGGGAAAATTAGCTGTCAACAGGAAGACTCAGACTTTCCTACGGGGCTAAGAGGAGAAAGAAGCACTCAAAGCTTCTCCATTTTTCTTGCTCCATTTTCCTCCTCCTCCTCCTCCTCCTCCTCCTCCTCCTCCTCCTCCTCCTCCTCCTCCTCCTCCTCCTCCTGCAGTCAACTTTCGAACAACCAGCAAAGAAGTAAAATGCAGAAGGGGGTCAACCATGATAGATTACAGATTAACAGAGTTGGAAGGGACCTTGTAGGTCATCTAGTCCAACCCCCCCACTATGGCTGGGAAGCACCTGGCTTCCAAAAAACATAGCTTGAAGCCTGGGGGACTCTACAATTTTTGGAGGTCCTTGGCTCAGCCTGCCCCATCCTGAGGTCCTTCAGATATATGATCCAGATTTCTGCCCGTTGTACGGGGAGCATGTGGGGAGCTCTAATTCCACCCCAACCCATTTGGGGTTCCCAGTCTGGAGGAGCAAACTTGCCATCAATCTTATGAGTATGTCCAGGTCTTCTTTTAAGAAATGGAATTACAGAAATCCAGTTCCTCTTAGCTTTTTCCAGTCTAAAGCTCACTCAATGCGACATCTGCATATAATATTTCCTTATCTTCATCTATGCAAATCCACATGGAAATCTTTTCCTCAATTCACTTCTTTTTGGACTTTTCCTATCTGACTTCTTTTGTCTGCCATTTTTTCCCCCTGCACTTGGAAAACTTCATTGCAGAACCTTTAACTTGACTTTTAAAGAATTACATTCGGATTTGCAGATTTATTTGGCAAACAGACATTCGAATGTCAGCCAAATAAGTCTATGCATTTTCCCCTCAATTTCCAGGGCCTACAGTTCAAATGCTGTTTATTTAGGAACGTTTGACTAGGAAAAAACAAATCTTAAATTATTTCTTTGATCAGACTTTCCAAAAACATGCAGGTGGATTTAAAAAACGGCTACTGTTTTCTAAGTCTTAATTTTTTTTCTGGTCTCATGCATTGTTTTGTGTATCAGCCTCTACAATAAGCACACAACCAGTAGCCATTAAAAAAAACCCCAAAGCGTTGCGTTTCTTAAATGCATTTATTTTTTCCGCCCTGCTAGAACTGTTTCAAACTAAGAAACAGTTGATGCAAATAATCCCATTGTCAGGTCTAGTCCAACCCTAAATTTGCAACATTTATGAAGGGGAAAATGCTTATTGCTGGGCTTTTTAATATCAGTCAGGGTTTTGTTTAGTTTAAGGCCAGGAAATTTGATCTGCTCCCTCGGTCTCTTTCATGAGGTCATAGCAAAAAATGTTCTTGTGAAGTGGAAGGAAATAGCCTTGGTGTTCGGATGTCATGGAGACAGCGATGAGGTAGCCACTGAGAGGAGAGTGTGGCTTTTATAACACAATCACAGCCTTTCACTCTGAATCAGCAGAGGGAAGGGCTAGAGAGAGGGATGGAGAGAGACACCCGTTTAGCTGGTTTAAATTTTTACTGCTTTAAATTTTATTTTTGCAAACCCATGTTCACATCAGGCTTAGGTATGCTTCGAAAACCCCACAAGTTCTCCAAACATGACGGTCTACTTTTTGGGGGGTGGGGGAAAGAAGCAGCTCACAATAAGCCCGATCCAAAGGGCACAACATTGGGGAAAGAATGCTACCGACTGTGGGAAAATGTTTTCAAAGGCTGACGGGAGAACTTTAGAGGAGTAGCTTAAAGGGAGGAAGTCTAACCCTGAGAAGAATTAGACTCGGGTGTCAGCTCATGTGTCATCAGGGTGGGATTTTCTGCAGAAAGAATAAAAATATGGTTCTAGAAATATATTTTGCCCTCTCTAGGTCTGGATTCAAACCAAGATATGCTACTGCAGAGTTGGTTGGAAGCTGGCCATGCCAGAGAGATTTTGCCTAACGGTGCTGGAATAATATGGGTTAACATCTCTTCTGAGGCCCCTTCAAATCTGTGTTCGTGCGTATTTGTGTGTCTGTGTGTGTGTGTGTGTGTGTGTGTGTGTGTATGTGTGTGTGTGTGTGTGTGTGTGTGAGAGAGAGAGAGAGAGAGAGAGAGTCAGAGGGAGAACAATTGGCCATATTCACATCTGCAGGAGGGTTGGGCAACTGAATGCCTCTAGCAGTTCCTCCACAAAACCGTTTCATCTCCCCAAACTTCTCTGAAAAGCTCTCCCAAAAATTGGGGGGTGGCCTACCCACTTGTCACCCCTCCAGCCAGGCCAAGCCTGATGGGCACCTTGAGGTGCCAGAATTTGCAGGCTCCTCTCCTAGCAGCCTCGCATACTCATGCATGCCCACAGTTGCCTTTTTTTTAAATTGGAAGAGCCATCTTGGAAGAGGGACGGTTGTCCTTCAAATGGCCACCTAAGGACGGGGAGAAGAATGCTGTGGCCACAAAGCAAAGGGTCAGACCAGGAAAAAGAAAAAGATGAGCTTTGAGAACTGGGCGCCACAAGGATGCTACGCCAGCTCTTTAGGAGAGCTGCAGGCTTGCAGACCGAGTTGTGGTCCTCCTAGACCGTTTCTTGGCCATCGTTCAACTTCTGAAGTGGCCGTTAAGAGCGCCTTCCGCATCACCGCCTAAATGCCTCTCCTTGAGGAGCTGAGAGAGCTCTCTGTCTTCCTCTCTGATGATTTCTTGGCTCGAGGATTGTTTTTCATCCCCACTTTATGGAGAGCCATTCAGCTCCGTTGTCAGCTCATCGCAGCTCTCATTTAGTGGCCAATTAAAGTGGCAGAGATGTGTCTGAGCAACAGTTAGTGCGTCATTCAGTCTGGAGCTCTGAAGCCCCACCACTATCCTGATTTACTCCCTCTCCTCCGAGGGACACACAGCCTCACCCAAACCTGGCTTGACAAGGGGTGTGGACCCACTGAAGTCAGGCGGATATCTAGTGATCTCCTTCCCTACCCGATCTAAGACCACATCCTATCATCGCAGAGATTCCATAGGTGGCCGTATCCTTTCTTCAAAGGATGGGTGGCTTTGGGCCCATTTCTGCTCTGCCTTCCCACCTGGTAGCTTCCATCCAGGGGACAAAGCTTGGGTATTAGGGAGGAAGGGAGGGTAACAGAGGGATAGAATCAAGATCATGTGAGATGTTAGTACCGCTTTGTAAGGCTTTGGGAAGACCCCACTTGGAATACGGCATCCAGCTTTGGTCACCACGATTTTAAAAATATGTTGAGACTCTGGAAAGAGTGCAGAGAAGAGCAACAAAGACGATTAGGGGACTGGAGACTAAAACATACGATGAACGGTTTCAGGAATTGAGTGTCTAGTTTAATGAAAAGAAGGACTAGGGGTGACATGATAGCAGTCTTCCGATATTTGAGAGGCTGCCATAAAGAAGAGGGAGTCAAGCTATTCTCCAAAGCACCAGAAGGCTGGACAAGAACCAAGGGATGGAAACTCATCAAGGAGAAAAGCAACCTGGAATTAAGGATAAATTTCCTAACAGTGAGAACAATAAACCAGTGGAACAACTTGCCTCCAGAGGTTGTGGGTGCTCCTACACTGGAGGTTTTTAAAAAGGGACTGGACAGCCATTTGTCTGAACTGGTATAGGGTCTCCTGCTTAAGCAGGGTTGGACTAGAAGACCTTCAAGGTCCCTTCCAACTCTGTTATTCTGTTAAGATGAACACCTGTATTGTGATTTAGGGTGTTTTATGGGGAAAGCCGTCATCTCCTCAAAGCAGCAAAGTCAAGTATTTTACATCAATGCAGGGAGCAAGCAATGGCTCTTTTCATTTGTGGCTGTTGGTTGCAATAATAATAATAATAATAATAATAATAATAATAATAATAATAATAATAATAATAATAATAATAATAATAATAATAATAATAATAATAATAATAATAATAATAATAATAATAATAATAAAATGAAACATAACTTCCTTCCAGGGTTCCAAACCCTTGCCTGGTGAAGAGGCAGGAGCAAAAGAAGACAGGACTTACATGAGGGACCATCCGAAATAGATGGAGGTGCTCCCCCAGTACATAGGATTCTCCATGACATTGAAGGGGAAGGCGGTCACCTTCGTCTCCATGAGAATGCCAAAATAGTCACCTAGAAAGGAAAAAATGACAAACCATTGAGTCAATCAAGGATCAGGTCAGAGGCCTCTTCCTGCAGCCACCAGTTTGGATTGCCTTGATAATTCCAACAAACACAAAGATCTGGAGAAGGTTGACCAGGGAAGTCTATCGCGGCAGTGAAACTGCAAAAGTCCTTTCCCATCCCTGCTCTTCGGGCCCTTTGCAGGTTATTCGCCACCAAGACTTGTCTATAGGTGAGGAACAATAAAGGAAGCTGCTTAGAAGTAACTTTGCGTGTCTCCCTTGGGGTTTTTTTTTGGGGGGGGGGAGGTTTGGAGCTTGGCAGAAACGTACAAATCACACAAGCTCAGAATGACTCAGCCAGCTGCAGAAATTGTCAGCCCATGCTGAACAATCAAACCGGTGGATAAAACTTTCTTTTGTCATCTCATTATCCCACTAAGGCTAAGCTGCCTCTGGCAATCATGGGAGGGAGGGAGGGAGGGAGGGAGGGAGGGAGGGAGGGAGGGGAGAGAAAAAGAAATTCCAGGTGGGATATTTTCATTTGCAAGAGCTCCAGAATGGCTTTTTGACATGGTAGGAAGCTGTGGAAATTGCCAATCTGACCCAGGTACCCATTACTAATAAATTATTGCTCTGTGCTCACTGGTGCTTGAAACATGTCGTTACTAGCAATTAAGGGCCCTGTTTTATAAAGAAGTATCAACTATAGTTCAAGGAGGGGGGCAGGAGAGAAATTAATTGGTTTGCATTTGATATGACTCATGCTAAGAGCCATAACTTTTAAAAAACATTCTCCCCTCCCCAATTTTTTTAAAAGAAGTAATTTAGAAGCTGTAACACTCACTTTGTCCTGCAAAAATAATTCGGTTGCATTCCTTTTTTTTTTTTTTAATTCATAAACATTTTGAATACAGTGTATTGTCAGGGTATTGTCAGGGTTCCAAATAGTTAAATCCAAAATTAAACCAGAGTCCGAGTCAAAGTATTCCTCAAAATCCCAATTTATTAACAGAGCCATGTTGGTACATCTGGGTGAAACCCGAATCTGAAGTCCTCAGAGATGGCCTCTGAAGGCCCTCTGCTGAGAGACTGGTGGGCTTCCTTGGGCAGGACGTTGGTCAACTGTTGGAGAAAGGACTACTGGACTAGTGGTTCTCAGCGGTGCTGGCTGGCTTCAAAAGAAGGGTTGAGCCAATTCATGGAGATCCTGGGGATCAGCCGGTCTTAGCCTTGATGGTAGGAGGATTGCTCCTGAAGGCCATTGCGGAGATTCTGGTGGACTTCCTTGGGCAGCTGGTTGTCCTCTGTGAGAAGGGACTGCTGGATGAGAAGGGCCAGAGTTCCAATCCAGCAGGGTGCTGCTTACATTCTTCTATTTTTAGCATGACATCCAACCGAGGAGAAATCGTCAGGACTTCTTCCTCCAAAATTGCAATCCTTCTGGACAGAACAATTGAGACAGTGGACTGGGGCAGAAGACACATATCCTTCCCAGCTGGACTCAACTTCACTAAGTCAGGCTTTAAAAAGGGGGCAGAATTTGGTTGCTGTTTTTTCTCTCTGAAGGGAATCGATTGAAGTCTCCAGCCATTTCAAACTAGTCCTAAGGAGTTTTGGAAAGTCATCTGGTCTGAATCAGTGGCTGGTTGCTGCGGGTTCGGACTGGTTCTTTAGGACCGGTAGTGGAAATTTACCGCTGCTCCCGAACCGGTCCTCCGTCGCGATCAGAACTGGTAGGGAAGGTAAGTGGAACCCATCCCTGGTCTGAATGGTGGGAGATGAAAGAACGAGGGTCATCTTTTTTAAAAAAAGCAGTAGGATCTTTTTAATTCCTGCAAGGGTTGCAATCAATTGGGCCAAAGTCATTTTGTTCGTGAGGGAGACCACCTCATTCCTGTTTATCATGGGGAAATGGCTCTCCTATCCCCACAATGTTACGTCTTAGAATTTAGAATTCTTTATTGGCCAAGTGTGATTGGACACACAAGGAATTTGTCTTTGGGGCATATGCTCTCAGTGCACATAAAAAGAAAAGGTACATTCGTCAAGAATCATGAGGTACAACACTTAATGATGGTAATAGGGTACAAATAAGCAATCAAATCATGCTGGGAAACAATCAATATAAATCGTAAGGATACAAGCAGCAAGTTGCAGTCATACAGTCATAAGTGGGAGGAGATGGGTGATAGGTCTTCCTACACAAACATGTTTTGGGAATGGCTTCTTCACCCCAACGAATTGCAAATCTTGCATCTCACCTTTCCTCCTCCCAATTCCAGTAAAACCTAGCAATAGGTGGCTCTTTTGAAGTTGTATCGAGGAATACAAAAAGCCAAGGAAATAAAGTTAGTATGGATTTGTGTTTGTGTTACATGTGCTGGGTTGTTCTTTTGTTCTCTTTCTGTTCTCTCTGCCCCCCCTCCCTCAATTCCAAATTGCACACAGCTGTGTTGGTCCATCTGGAGGAAGAGACAGATGGAAAATTGCTTTCCCCTTTTATGGGAGGGCAAATCAAAAAGCCGCAGAGGAAGCTTGTGAATTTGTCGAAATTCATCGCAAAGCAACAAGATAAAACGGGGGAGGGGTAGCGATACCTGGATGGGATATAAGAAAGCAAAGCAAAGGGTCAAGCAAGAGAACATGGCAGAGACAGAAGAATCAAGAGAAATCGTTTCTGTTGAAGAAAATAATGTTATTGCTCCCCACATCAGGATGTCTGTATGGGGCCATTTCTCCCCCTAGGAGTTTGGGGTTAATGGTAAATCCATATCAAACAATGGGCTGATTCCTGATCCAGAATGGACCAATAAAGGTCCAGGGTTGGGAAAGAGAAGCAGTGAATGATAATTCTGAGGGACACAATTAGATGGCCTCAAGTGTTCTCAAGTAAGCATTGCCTCACTGGAACTTCCTGCCACAGAATATCATGGAGGACGTCACTTGGATGGCTTGACAGAAGACAAGCCAGATGCAGATCAGTTGGCCCTTAACAGACACTCCTGGAGACATGATAGGACCTTCTGGGTCCAAAGGTTCTGATATGGTCCAGGTCAAGGTATCCTAGAGCACAGCGGCGGGTTGCTCTCTTACCGGTGCCGGTGCACTGCACGCGCATCTCCACGCTGCAAGCGCGCGCGATTTTGCTTCTGCGCATACGCGGAAGCAAAATCGCACCGAAATCTCGCGAGGGGACGTGTGCATGTGCAGGATTTCAGTGCGGTTTTTCTTCCGCGCATGCGCAGAAGCAAAATCAACCCAAAATCAACGGAAAAAAATGGTGACGCGCGCGGTGGACTGGCAGAGAGGGTTCCGGAGCAGTCGCGTGCAAATAGCGCAATCGACCGCTCCCTACCGGAGCTGCGCACTGGGCAGCTCCGGCAGGAACCCACCTCTGCTAGAGCAGGGGTCTCCAACCTTGGCAACTTTAAGACTTGTGGACTTCAATTTCCAGAATTCTTCAGCCAGCTTAAGTCCACAGGTCTTAAAGTTGCCAAGGTTGGAGACCCCTGTCCTAGAGGCCTTGCTTGTGGGACCAGAACAGTGGATCTGCTAGGCCCATGTTTTTCAGCCTTGACAACTTTAAGAGTGATGGACTTCAACTCCCAGAATTCCCCAGTCAGCATGCATGGCCCAAGTCATTCTGGGAGTTGAAGTTCATGGATGCTGGCTGAGGAATTCTGGGAATTGAAGCCCACCCAACTTAAAGTTGCCAAGGTTGAGAAACCCTGAATTAGACCATGGTCTGAGGGACCAGCTGTTCCGGTCTCTCAAGAGGAAACATGGGGCATTGTAGGAAGCATTCTCCTCCTCTGTAAAATTCCCTCTCTAACTGATACCGGAAATTGGTTTAGTCACCATGACATAAACCTTACTGGACTGAATTCCTACGAGATGAAGAATGACACAACTTGAAGAGACCTGTATTCACAAGATTACAGCTTCCTTTCTCACCATGTCAAAAAGTACGACCCTTGGGGAAATCAAGTAAGCAACTATCTCTCAAAAAATTGAGGTGCTGGGAACAGCTAGCCCCCCCCCCCCCCATCCACTATGGCCTGGATCTTGGATTAAAATGTCGGTCAAGCAGTTTTCTGCTGCTTACATATTCACACACGCAGACACAAAGGAAGAAAATGGGCCAGCCAAGTACGAGTCTTCGGCTGTGGAGAAACTGCCCCTACTGTGAAGGAAATGGGAAGGCCACCGAGCCGTTGTTTAGCGAGAGTGAATCACTCTGTGCCAATCTAACCCCGTAGCCTACATTGGAGGCTGCAGAAAAATAACCATCTGATTATTTAAACACACGAATTATTTAAACATGCCTTTCCGAATTGCAGAATGAGACAGAGCCAACTCTTTGGTCTAGCAATCGCAAAACAAAATGGGGAGGGGGATGAGAGATACGTTTTATGGCCAGGTTGGTGTACTCCCCAGCGGGTGGTTCAAAGCACCAGGCAAACCTGTAAGTATTTGGAGGAGAGACCCCAAGCAGATGTGCTAAGGTAGACTAGATTGGGAAACGGAAGATCTAATCCAGCACAAAACTCTGATGGGGGGGGCTCAAGGCCTTTCCGGGGGGTTCTTGGTTTTGTTTTGTTTTGTTTTGTCCACACTGGAGAGAGAGGCTCTAGAACAGCATTTCGCCAGTTTGGCCACTTGAAAACGGAAGGACTTCAACTCCCAGAATTATCCAGCCAGCACACTGGAGAGATATAAAATGGGTGGACTTCAACTCCCAGAATTCCTCAGCCCATAGACTGGGAAACTTTATAATGGGTATACTGCCAGTGTTGGTGGAGATCTGGTTTTTCTCACTGGTAGTTCCTTGCGTAGGGTATTGTTTTCTGCTTTATTGTTTGTCTGGTGTTAATCCGTGCTTATCAGGGTGTTGTCTGCTGGAAAGATTGTGTTCTAGTCTTTCTTTCCCTGGCCTGGCTGGGAAGTTCTGGGAGTCGGAAGTTGGCCCATCTTCAAGTGGTTAAGGCTGAGAAACACAGGAGTAGAAGATCTTTGGTGTCCCACTCTACAATTCTGTGTTTCTAAAGTCACCTCCATATCATCAAGAAAGTGATGCGAACACATCTATGAACTCATGAAGAGCCATGTCCCACTGAACAATCTTGGACTGACTTCCCAAAACCTCCCACTTCAATATTATATATTGGGGCAGAAAGAGAAAAAAGAAAGAGGGGTAAACGGTGGTGTATCCACAGCCATCCATGACAAAGGAGCTGCCATTTTGATATCTTGGACCTCCCTTGTAGAGTTCTCTGTGGTTAATCAGCTTTGACTTGAGGCAACTTGGAGAACGTTATCTGTCTGTATCCACCTAGGGCAGTGATGGCTAACCTTTTCCGGACCGAGTGCCCAAAGCGTGTGTGTGTCCGAACCCCCAAAATGCAATGCGCACCCCCTGCATATGCGCCCCCCCCGTGCATGCGTGCCGGCGGAAGGCGCATGCACATGCATGTCGAAGCTGAACTGGGGCGACGGCTCGCGTGCCATCAGAGAGGGCGCTGTGTGCCACCTTTGGCACACGAGCCATAGGTTCGCCATCACGGACCTAGGAGAACCTTGCTGGAGAATGTTGGCATCAAGCTACAATCAGGTTGACATTACCTAAAAACGTCCCAGTAAACCCCAGTGCAAGGAAGCTGGAGATCACCAACAGGATGCCCACTGCTATGAGAGTCACGCTGGCATAGTACCCCAAAAGACAATCCAGCAGTGGCAGCTTGGGCTGACTCTTCATTGCTTCTCCGAAGCTACAAGAGATGAAAAAGAAAGATGGTTGACGTGACAACAGGAGCCTTCCTAAGGCGTTGCAGGCTGAAGAAGGAAAGGAGACTCCGTTAATTACAAACGCTTTACGTGCCTAAAGCTTTTACTGAAGGACTTTTTAACAAGATAAAAACAATAGAAATATTAGAAAGGAAGCAAAGAAAGTGAGATAGAAGAGTGAACAAGCAAGAAAGAAAACAGCTAGGAAGGAAGGAAGGAAGGAAGGAAGGAAGGAAGGAAGGAAGGAAGGAAGGAAGGAAGGAAGGAAGGAAGGGCTGCCAATTTTTTTGATAGTAGTTATAAAGGCACTCAAATGTTACCTTTTCTCTCTAAGCTTACATCATAATTTCCTTCTTTCCATAAGCGATCCCTTCTAATCTTCAAACCCATAAATCGTTCATCCTTCTCTTTTTTTCAGCAAAAAGTCCAGAAGCAGCATTTTTACAATGAGCAGTTTTGCCCTGGCAAACAGAAAACTCAATTTCCTGCCCTGTTTTTAGTTTGCTAAGTGCAAAGGGCTGGTTTTCTTTCTGCTTCTCCCTCTCCAAGTGCAGCAGACTGACACTAACACCAAACTCAGGTGCTGCACTTATCCCACCCCTGGAAGGAAAACAAATATTGGATGAAAGAGCACCTGAGGTGGGTTTTTTGTGGCTGGCGGGGGGGGGGGGCGCTCCTTCTGGCAAGGTGAGAAGCAAACAGCCCCAAGCCCACCCCAAGGAACAGGTAGAAACTGCCTCTGTGGTTTCCCATTGTGAAAAACGTCCAGCCCGGGAGGGAACGGTGTAGTAGAATTTAATTTGATGTGATTATAAACTGGGCTTGCGTTTAATACCCAGCAGTCAGCAGAATTCTTTCATAATGATTTTCCTATTTCTGATTCTTACCGAGAGATAAGTCTGTTGTTATAGAAATGGCTAGTATATATTGTTTTATATAAAAGTAAAAAGTTGAGGTTTTACGTTGATATCTTATTCTATTGCACCAAAAGGAGTCAGAAGTCAATACTTTCTTTTTCCTTTTTTCTCCTCTGTCCTTTCCCTCCCTTATTTCCCCATTATTTTCATTTTTCTTTGCATTTCTGTATTTTATATTTTGATAAATACTTTTTTTAAAACGATCATGGCTTACTTATTTCTTTCACTAAATACTGTATATCCACCAGACCTACAGACCGCCACTTAATTTTTCTTGGACTCCAACCTATTTCACTTGACGTCTGAAACAAATGTATGATAAAGGAAAAAAAGGAGAAAAACGATATGAGATTACTTGGCTTTTTAATTAGAAAAACTACAACGTGGCATTTGAAGAGAAGGCATCTTTCCTAGTGGCCCAATTCTGACAACACACCAGCTTCAGGAGGCACAAAAATTGGTTTTCCTTTCCTTCCCATGCCTTCCAACCGGCCCCTCGGCTGGTTAATCAACGATGACAGAGTTGATTAAATGACCACTTGAAAACAGCGACGGAGCTTTGGGACACGTGGCCAAGTCTGCCATCTTCCTTGCTCATGGTTCAACTCTTCTGCAAACAAGGATGGGGCTTCCATTAGCCACCCTAGTGATGCGCCTGTGTTTTCATGCCAGTGTTTGCTCATGCTAATGGGTCACCTTCTCCTGGAGGCAAGATTGATGGTTTCCTAAACAGAGTTTTGTTTGCCTAACATGTGAACTCGGAGGTCCCTTCGTTACCCAGTTGCCCTCACTATTGATAAATAAACCTTTCAAGCCTTCATATCTCTGGCCAATGCTGGTTTCTTAAGTTAATGTCATCGGTTTGGCATCTGGAGTCAATCGGGTTCATGGCATCTTTAAAATCCTACTCGGAACGATCAATCGATCAACCTTGGTTCACAGTTAATATAAACCCGGTTTACAGACGGCTGTCTCCCTCTGCTGACTTCATGCACCATTATATCAGAGGGAGGGAGGGCTGCTTGGAAGCAATACATGTGCCTAGCATTAGCAAAAAAACAATGCAATGTTAAGCGTGCACATTTTTGGTAACAGGATAAAAAGAACCCCAACCAAACAACCACATTTAAAATCTTGTAAGTTACATTCCTCTTTTGCTGCTCGAGTCGATCAAACTCCTGCTGAGGAGAGATCTAAGAGTTCCTGTTATCTGTAGCCCGATTAAATTCAAGTTAGACTACTGTACTGTGCAACTTGCGGGGCTGCCCTTGAATACAGTTCAGCATCTACTTTTGGGAGAAGAATCACTGTTCTTAGACACAGCTCACAGTCAGTTAAATACTACATCGTTTGGGTCTTGTGTGTCACGTAGTGAATATTGTCAGTTGTATGTCTATGCAGGGTGATGCACCCCTATCTAATATTATGTGGGAGCCCCATCCCTCTGGAACCAACTTCCACCAGAGATCCGGACTATCCCCACCCTGCTGGCCTTCCGTAAAGCCTTAAAAACATGGCTCTTCCGGCAGATGGGGTGAATAGGACAATCAGATTCCCCCTGAATGTTGTGTTTATAATGTTCTTTTTAATTATATTTTAATTTAAATTATGATTGTTTTTAAATGTACGTTCTTATTCATGCTGTACGCTGCCCTGAGTCCCACGGGATTGGGCGGCCTATAAGAGCGTTTAAATAAATAAATAAAATAAATAAATTATGGTATATTCCAATACAAGCAGAACACATTATATGATGTGTACGCATGTCTACATTCCTAATCCACCATTAATCTCTTCTGCCTTGGCTCTTGACCTGAACGGTCGTGTTTCTTAGCAAAGATGTAATTATTCAGGATTTATTGTTTTTGTACTGAAATAAATATTTTCTATTAGACTTTAATCTCGGTTTTATTTCTAAATGTCTGAATTCCAAGTAAAGATCCAACATCGCCTCTATGAGATTTTATTCTCATCCTAACATTGTGCCCTTAAGGGGACTGAAAAACCTGCCTGCTCCATTGTTACCTGCCCTCCATCCTTGCACACCTGAGACAGAGGTCTTTCCAGATGGGAAAGAGCTTCACGAGTGGGTTTCCCCCCCACAAAAGTTCAGCCTCACTTGAAAACCTGTGGTATCCCCTTCACAGTGTCTTTCAGCCTGTTTAATAAGTTCAGTTGATGTATTACGTGATAGATAGATAGATAGATAGATAGATAGATAGATAGATAGATAGATAGATAGATAGATGATAGATAGATAGATAGATAGATAGATAGATAGATAGATAGATAGATAGATAGATAGGTGATGATAGATAGATAGATGATAGATAGATAGATAGATAGATAGATAGATAGATAGATAGATAGATAGATAGATAGATAGATAGATAGATAGATAGATAGATAGATAGATAGATAGATAGATAGATAGGAAGGAAGGAAGGAAGGAAGGATAGATATAGAGAGAAATAGAGGGAGGAGAGAGGGAGAGCGAGACAGACAGACAGACAGACAGACATGGATAGGTGATAGGTGATAGATGGGTAGATATAGAGAGAAATAGAGGGAGGTTCTTGAGGCTGCCCCAGTGCAGGTTTCCTTCCCTGGGTCACTCTTCTTCTTCTTAGAAATTACGTTATAAAGCAGCAAGTCATTGAGTGACCCTTTGGAGCTAATAATTGGGTTTTGGAGCTCGGCTGAGTTCTGCCTCAGGGTGAGGGACACGGGTACCACTCTTCAAAGGCTCTGCTGGAAAAGTCACCATCTTCATTTCAAGGAACTCCAGCTAAATGGATGGATTTTTTTGTGTCAGGCCCTTGGATTTCTGCTTTTTGAAGTTCAGGGAAAGCATTCTGGTCCTCAACAGAACACATTTACTGGCATTCCTTGACTTATGACCATAATGCAGCCTGCCCATTAGGGACATAAAACGGGTCACCCAAGTGACCGATTTTACAATGAGTTTTGTAATGAGTTTCTGGGCCGGTTTGGAGAGGGGGAGGCTGCAATTTGTTTTCAACTTTTATAGAAGTTTTTTTTTAAAAAAATTGTTTCCTCGTACAACCTTTATTCTGGCCCGTGAGTGATGCCCAAGGAAGATTGTAGAAAAAAAACAACAACCTTCAAACACGCAAAACAAGCTTAATTCTGAGATTCCCTTTGCCGTCACCAAGCTCCGGACTCGAAAGCTGGATTCTGCGTCCTTTTTCCTTGGTCCTGTGCGATATTCATGACCCCAGAGGGTGGTGGGGGAGAGGATTTAGATTCAGCTGGTCCACACTCTGCATTTAATGCTGTATCCCCCTCAGCCTTGAATCCAGGGCAGAGCGACCAAACCTTTGGAGCTGTTGTGGATACGGAGGAAGCTTTCGGAAAGTCAACCCGCCTTCTTAGATTACCTTCCTTCCAACAAGAACATCTGAGGACACATTATCATAATGTACAGTACATCATTCATACGGGATTACGGAGAGCAGATCCGAGTGGCGAGGGAAAGCATTATCTTGCCTTATCCGAGATAAGAGAGTTGAAATGACCTGAGAATTAAATGCACAGATAATCCTCCATCTTCTGTAAACACGAAGGTTCGCTAAACCCTCAAAACGAAACTGGGCAGACACAGTGTTTTCTCTTCTTTCTTGAAAATGGGGGGGAAAAGATGCTGGAACTGAGATACCTCCTTGGACTACCTAGTGATAAGGTAGACCCACAAAGGATAGGAATAACAGGGGGTGATTTGCCCCAACCTGGTGCCATTCTGTTGGGTTCCACTGCAATCTCATGCTCATTTGGAGGGTATCAAGTTGATGATGCTGCCTTAAATGAGGTCAGAGCTTTGGGTCCCCAAACCATTCTTGATCCAACTCACATCTGGAGAACTTCTCCAGCAGAGGAAGGTTGACTGGCATGGTGATATTTAGCTGGAAATGGTTTCTGATTGATTCTTCAAGAAGAGAACCTCCAGCATCATCTATCTCTCCAACGCTGTGGTCATCAAGAGCTGTAAAATCAAGTGAGGACCAGTCCACTCAAGTCCATTGGTGAAAAGCCACCAACCCAACTCAAAGCTGGACAACGGGCTTCATTTCCTATAGAGACAGTGTGACCTATGTTGGTGTTGGACTAGAAGAGATCCAGGTTATGGGTCATGGAAGCTCACTGGGGGACTTGGGGCAGGTCACACTCAACCCAACCCACCTCACAAGTCTGTAGATGGGACAAATTGGAGGATGGATGTTTTGTAGGCACCTCGAGCTTCAGGAGTAAAAGCAGAATATAAATCTAGCCAAAATTGAAGGTAGGAGATTGGGGGGGTGGGGGACTGTCAAGGCTGACATTTGCCTTGACTTTTATATGGATTTTGAACTTTTGACTTGCGTTATTTGGTATTTCTTCCTTACATGAACCTCTCTTCCTAGGGCTGGACTCTATCAGATGCTACAGTTCTCCCCTCCAGGCCTAGATCCCAGATCATGAGCAAAGTTCTTACAGTCACCTTCACAAGGAGCTCCACACATCCCAGGAAAGGCGATTCTTTTCCTCCAGCAAAGAGGCAAAGCAATTTGGCTTGAAGAAACATCTGCCTTAGCTTGCAAGCCTCCGTGAAATCTCTGGTCTTCTCTGTCGCTTTCCAAAGAGAGAAAGCGGCTTCTGCACATAAGCACTGTTTCCTTTGCAAGCAAACGCACGGAACTCTCCTTCAATCTTTCCAAGTTTTTGGGAGCAAGCCACCCAGCCGTTTGAAGGAGGTGCTTCCCTCCCACTTTCGCCAAAGGCCTTTCAAACACCCCCAAAGGTGAGACTCACCAGTGACTCCGCAGAAAGTTCAGCGAGATGATGACAACTCCCAGGAAGTAGCAGGCTGCGTAAGGAGAACCGAAGATGCGTGTGAGTGACCGGGTCCTGTGCTCCCATCTCGCGACCTGAACAGACGAAATAAAATAAAATTTTAAAAAAGAGGTCAAAGAATGACCACATCACGAGCATCCTTTTGCAACATCCAAGGTCTTTGCAAGGAAACAGAAGCTTGGAAAGATCCCAAATTACTAATGTCATCTTCTGACAGGAAATACGGCCTCATCGGTGGATTAGTAATTCTGTTAATCAATAGTACCTCCATTCGGTTGGAGTTTAATTTTGATTGATAGGCCTTCCTTCACCGACTCTAAACGCTGACTCAGAATTTCCAGAGCCTTCCCCAAAGATGCTGGACAAGAGACAGACAACTGCGTACTGTTAGATGACAAACATCAGTGGATCGGTTTGCCTCGTTAGTTTCATAAAAATGTTGAAAAAAGGAGGCATAAAAATGAAACTCAATAGGATGCAGGTAGCCCTTGACTTACAAACTTACTTGTTTAGTGACCGTTCAAAGTTACAACAGTACTGAAAAAGCGACTTAGGATGGTTTTTCACACTTATGACCCTTGCAGCATGCCCATGATCAAAATTCAGACGCTTGGCAACGGGCTCATATTTATGACGGTTGCAGTGTCCCGAGGTTACGTGATTTTTGTGACCTTTTGACAAGCAAAGTCAATGGGGAAACCAGATTCATTTAACAACCCTGTGACAAACTTAACAACTGAAGGGCTTCACTTAACAACGGCGGCAAGAAAGGTCATAAAATGGAGCAAAACTCACTGAACCACTCTCTGGCTTAGCGACAGAACCGTTGGGCTCCATTGTAGTCGTATGTAGAGGACCGGACTCGCCAGAGGATAGGGTCCAGCCTTGTCCCTCTGGCCTCTCACGGGCTGTTTGCACTTTTAACAGTGCCAAAACTCCGGTGCATTTCTGCTCGGCCAACCAGATGCTCCCCACTGCCATTCTCGGCCAACCTGCCTACCGGTATCAGTTGAACAGGCTGGAGAAACACCCACCAGCCCGGCCATTCACCCATATGTTTGTTCCCAGGCAGAGATATACAGTTTCTGCTCATCCAGCTGGATGGTTTTTTTCCCCCAATGCCTTGCATTTTAATGGAGACCAACCTCACTCCTGAAACCCAGCCCCACTTCTATTTTATGCTGTTCCATTTTTATCCCTGGCTTACCGCAAATATACAGCAGGGAGCAGGGTATTTCTTTCTGATAAGAGTCCTTAGGTGCCCCCAGGTACCACTTCTGCTGGGGACAATGTGATCCTAGCAACCCTGATGCTTCTGGAGAGGTTGGCATATTGTTTCCTGATGGGTGAGCCCAGAGAAAGAAAAAAAAGAAAAGAAAAAAAGAAAAGAAAAGAAAAGAAAAAAGAAAAGGAAAAGGAAAAGGAAAAAGAAAAGAAAGAAAAGAAAGAAAAGAAAGGAGGGAGGGAGGGAGGAAAAGGAGGGGAAGGGAGGGAAAAAGAAGGGAGGGGAGGGGAGGGGAGGGAAGGGAAAGAGAGTTTTTTCCAGAATGAAGTACAACCCCGAAGCACTGCCCAGAGCAAATCCTGTGTGTAAATGCTTGCAATTTCAATGCAAGCAGCTACGATGATGCCAACGTGCCCTAAAGTTGGCAAATGACCCTCTGCCCCTTCCCTCCAGCCTTGCCCCATGGCCAGCAGGGAAGGGGGGAAAGGGAGGCGGGAGATGATTTTTAATCCTAGCAAAGGAAACCGCAAAGGAAGAGTAGAGCAACTGCAAAGCAGGAGAACAGAACAAAAAGGAGGGGAGGGAGAACACCCTGCTAATTACTCTGTACAAGCCAGCAATTAAGAGAAGCCTATTTGCATGCAAACTCTAATGAGCGCCTTTAGGAGCTGCCCTACGTGTGGCTGGATGGCGCTGGAACATCCAAGGTGTCTCCACAGTGAGGGAAGAAGGCTGGGCGATTGTCCATGACCCCCTCCACCCCACCAATTAGCCCCACAAGTTAATTAGGCAGCTTAAACAAGACTCAGACTTGCTGCCAACTATTGGCCAAGTTCATGCCATGACTTGCTGCGTGGCGTGAACTTTCCCTGGGGAGAAAGTGCAGCCGTGCGAGTTTTCTCTAGCGTAGAATTTTTCTCTTTTTGCTAAAATTATCCCCCCAAAAAAGATGCTGCAGGATTGGCAAAGGGGGCAGTTTGGGTCTTGTGAATACGACGACGATGAGGCTTCCCAAAAAAGGAGCTCAGCTTCCAAAGGTAACACGGGGGTGGGGTGGGGGGCAAAGATCCTGCTTCCCAAGAGTGTCCAATTTTTAACTTAAAAAAAGGAAAAGACAATTCTTCTTGGTACATATTTATACCCGAGAGTTCTTGAACTTTGCCCAATGCCTGGAAACTCATCCAAAGAGGCTTAGCCGTGGGCACAGGGTGAGGGGCTAACTACACCCAAAGGGTCCTCTGTCCTTAAGGCAGAAGGTATGAAAGACTTTAAAAAGAGAGAGAGATGAAATTGTGCACTTTAAGAGAGAAAAAAACCAAGCTTGATTTTCATCTGTTTTGGACACAACACTCTTTAGTGTGTTCTAGGCAGCTGAATAAAACTCTCAGCTGGGGGGGGGGGGATTTTGTTGATAGGCCGTGCCTTATTTTATGGTGGCTTGTAGAGTAAACCACATTGCTAGGTTTTCTGCATGTGCCCCAGAAGATAGAGACGGGATCCTTCCCCTTCAAATGAGATTTTCATTTCTTCAGCGGCAAAGAACTGTAAGTCCTTCCTTCCACACCCAAATGAGTTTTTATTGTACCAGGGGTTTCTAAGTCTGATAAAAAATTAAAACTAGTCCTCCTTTAGCGCCTGCCTCCTTTAGTGACCGTTGGAAGGGACGATGGAGTGTGTGTGAAAAAGTCACCTTCCAACTAGTCCTTGCGTTGGTGATCTTTGTAAAGCAAAAAAGAAAAAGTTGAAGGAAGATGATAAACAGCGTGAAAGTTCCATTTAACTTGGCTTCATGACCAAGTTGCCATTGCGGTCGCTAAATGAGGAATGTCTGTAATGTCTGCTTTTCAGAAGAGGTTAGACTCCCAAGGCTCTTCTTAAGATTTAAAAAAGCAAACAAACCCAAGACTGGATAGGGAGATGGGACTTCTGCCAAGTCAGGTCAACGCTATTAAAGAGATGAGTTTCCTTATCGGGGGATTTGATCGGGAAAGCTTGAAAACAGGAGACATAATCTTCAGAGCCAGGTGGAAGGGCAAAAGGCAGCAAGGAGCTTCGCAGCCTCATGAAACCCAGGACGATGTATTGACTGGGGGGGTTTAAACTCGCCTCTCCTCCATAATAAGGAAGCCATTTCGCCTAATTGCTTTCCCCTGGCAGAGGAAGATGTTATGAATTTGGAAGCCGATAAGGTAAGCCGCTCGGCTGCCAAAGGAACCCGGGGTGCAGCTGGGCCAGCTCTCCTGCTTTCCTTCAGCAAGGGAGGCCCAAGGTGACCTCTGATCTGACTGGACTCATCTCTCTCTCCCTCCCTCCCTCCCTCTCTCTCTCTCTCTCTCCCCCCACAACCAACCACAATCCCCAAAGCTTGTTCCTAAACCACAAATCTAAAGCCTGGGTTTTAACCACAATGGCTGCATTTTTCCAACATTTTGAAAAGTCTTCCGGCTGAACGTCTATGGCAGGGGTCGGCAACCTTAAACTCTCAAAGAGCCACAAAGGTCCCAACCGGAAGCGCCCCCCCCCCGTTCAATTCTGGAGCCGACCGGAATTCCGGTTCCCCCACCATAGAGTCTCCTCCTAGTGCGGTGTCCTTTTTCTTCTACCTGTCCTAACCAAAAGCCCTATCAATTATGGAGCCAACTGGAAAACCCGCTCCTTGCCATAGAGTCTCCTCCTGGCACGCCATGCTTAACCGGAAGCTCCTCTCCAAATTGTGGCGCCAACCAGTGACAGCAGAGGGATGAAAGAGCCACATGCAGCTCCAGAGCCGTGGGTTGCTGACCCCTGGTCTATGGAGATTCTCAATCATCCAGGTCACGGTGTGTTGTTGTTGTTTTTGCAAAACGCAACTGGGGTTTTTTCCCCCCTTGAAAACGTTTCGCTTCTCATCCAAGAAGCGTCTCGGTTCTGTACCTTGATTACTTGATCCAAGCAGAACTGACGAAGCTTCTTGGATGAGAAGCGAAACGTTTTCAACAACAAAACCCAAGAAAGTCCAGTTGTCCTGTTGGAGAAGCCCCTTTGGGTGTCCTCGGGAGGATTAAACCAGGAATTGAGGTCCCGCCTCTTGAGTTCTTTTCTTGGAAGTGGTTCTCAAGAGAGGAGGGTTTTGTTGCAAATGCCGGGTTCTTCCCAAGAGGAAAAGGACTCTTCAAAGTCCTTTGCAAAAATGTCCCACCCTCAACTCATCCCTTGTAGGCAGAATCCCACCAGGGAGGTGCTGGATGCCTGGCAGAGCTAAGTTCCAAATGCTTATTTTTGAGCGGGGAAAAACCAAGCAAGGAAGGGCGGTTTTGTTTCTCATCAATTGCACCTCTTCTTCCTCTGCATTCACCCAAATCCCCAGAGATGCCATCCTGGACTACCGATACCATCGTTCCCTGCGTTGTCATTAAGGGTATGGGCTGGGAAGGATGACTGGATTCTGGCTAGGTGTCATGCAGTGGAATTACATTGCTCCTTTAGCGCCCCCTGCTGGGGATTTGAGGAAAGGAGAGACCAACATGAATGGTGAGCAGACCATTTTGATGGCTCCAAACCAAAGGTCCACCAATCATATGCCTACAGAAATGCCCAAAGCCAACCTCTCATGTTTATGGAGATTCTCAGTCCTCCAGGCCATGGTTGTCCCAAAGGGGCTTTTTTCAAGAGGCAAACTGGACTTTCTGGTTTTTCTTTGAAGACGTTTCGCTTCTCATCCATTGAGCTTCTTCGGCTCTAACTGGATCCATCCCTCCACCATCCAGCCAGAGCTGAAGAAGCTTCTCGGATGAGAAGCGAAACATCTTCAAAGAAAAAACAGAAAGTCCAGTTGCCTCCTGAAAAAAGCCCCTTTGGGATTCTCTCTCTCATGTTCTTCTGGTACAGGTAGTCCTCGACTTACGACCAAAATTGAGCCCAGATTTTCTGTTGCTAAGCGAGACAGTTGAGTTTTGCCCCATTTTATGACTTTTCTTGCCACAGCGGTTCAGTGAATCCCTGCGATTTTTCAATGAGTAACCCAGGTGTTCAGTGAATCTTGCTTCTCCGTTGATTTCGCTTGTCAGAAAGTCGCTAAAAGTGATCACGTGACCCCAGGCTGCAACCGTCATAAATACGAACCAGCTGCCAAGCAGCTTCTGAATTTCTATCATGTAACCAAGGGGATGCTATAAAGGTCTTCAGTGTGAAAAACAGCCACAAGTCACTTTTTTTCAGTGCCATTGTAACTTTGAACAGTCACTAAATGAACTGTCGTAAATCAAGGACTACCTATATTCAAAAATAAAGGGACAACCAGTGGAAGATGAAAAAGATCTTTAAAAAACTAAGTTTGCGGTTGAATACCTACCGTGTTTCCCCGAAAATAAGACCTCCCCCCCAGAAAATACCCTTTCCTCTGGTTAAGGTTAGGGAGACAGAGCTGGAAATCAGGCAAGACGGCAAGAGGAGCCCCGTCTTGCTCCACGCGCCCCAAAATAATAAGACCTCCCCGAAAATAAGGCCAAACGCTTATTTCGGGGTTCAAAAAAATATAAGACAGGGTCTTATTTTTGGGGAAACACGGTATTTCCAACTGGTTTCAAGCGGGTGCGCCCTTTTTCGTTTGTTATAAAAGCTTTACAAGTTTTTAAGGCGGCATGCTCATTTTCAACTGTCCTAATTTTTCTCCAAAATGCTTTGGAAACAATCAGATATCCACAGTGGGAAATGGGGTCAGGGGCAAGAGAGAAAGATTTGTTTTAAAACAAAAACAAAAATGGGGCCACACAGCAGAAGCAGAAAGCCCTCCCTGAGTAAAACTTGCAAATATTTCCTCCCTGCTGAAATCAAACAGTGAATTCCAGCATGTGCACGCACACACACACACACACTCCTTGCAAATAGGATACAGAACATGGGAAGGGGGGTGTTTCCACTGAGCCCCCAAAATGACGCATTGTTCCCGGTACAGACACACACACACACACACCACAACCATCAAATTCCCGGAACCTTTGTGTAATAGAGTCCCAGGGAGTCATTAGATACCTAATTTTAGCTATTCCTACCATATATACATATATTTGTCCTGCCTTGCCAGGTGTGAGAACTTCTGCCAGTCCAGTCACTCCTTTGTCACTTCGCAGTTGGCAGGACAGCACAGCATGGGTGACCAATGTTCTCTGGCCTCCCATGGCCCCCGTTTCCCTCGCCCTGTTTCGATCCTCAGTTCTCCTCGGTCGACGGTCATTAAAAGCAACATTTAAAGGAAACTGTCACGGAGGACAAAAACTCAACAAAGCAGGCCCAGTGTGCTGGACAGCGCACAAAGCAGAAGGCGTTGTCCGGAGAGGGGACGATCCTAAATGGTCTCTCGGCTCACAGGGACAGAAAGAGGGAACAATAGTTATCTAAGAGGAAGGAGAAGCAAGAAACTCCAAACTCAGTTTAAAGCCAGGAGGAACAAAGACACAGGTTCTAGTTATAGTTACAACCTTTTTTTAACACTGGAGAAGGTATAAATAGCGCTTAGACTTATATACCACTTTACAGCCCTCTCTAAGCAGTTTACAGAGTCAGACTCTTGCCCCCAACAATCTGGGTCCTCGTTTTACTGACGTCAGAAGGATGGAAGGCTGAGTCAACCTTGAGCCGGTCAGGATCGAACTGCTGGCAATGGGCAGAGTTAACCTGCAATACTGCATTCTAACCTCTGGGCGGGAAGGAAGGGAGGGAGGGACTAGCAATAGCACTTATATACCGCTTCACAGTGCTTTACAGCCCTCTCTAACCAGTTTACAGAGTCAGCCTATTGCCCACAACAATCTGGGTCCTCATTTTTACCCACCTTGGAAGGACGGAAGGCTGAGTCCACCTTGAGCCTGGTGAGATTCGATCTGCCAAACTGCAGGCAGCCGGCAGGCAGCAGAAGTAGCCTGCAGGACTGCATTCTAACTCTAACCACTGCACCACCGTGGCTCGCCGTGGCTTAAAGTACCCACAATGGAGGAAATAATTCTAATAACATGAGGCCTGCACCGTTTCCTCTCCTGCCTTTTAGATACAAGCAGGGTTCAAAATCTAGTTCATCTCTTTGACTAGTTCCACCAGACTTAACTGACACTTAAGTGAGGTCTGGTGTAATGAAAAGAAGGACTAGGGGTGGCATAAAAGCGATATTCCAATATCCACGTGGCTGCCACAAAGAGGAGGGGGTCCACCTATTCTCCAAAGCACCTGAAAGCAAGACAAGAAGCAATGGATGGAAACCAATCAAGGAGAGAAGCAACCTGGAACCATGGGTTGACGTGAGCAAGGGAATGCTGCAAGAGTTGTAAGTATGATAAACGGTCATAAGTCACTTTTTTCACAACTTCAAACGGTCACTAAATGAACTGTTGTAAGTCAAGGACTACCTGTAAAGAGTCGCCCCCCCCCCCTTTTCCTACCATGAGAAGTGTGCAGCAGACAAACCCTGGCATCGTGTGTGCATAAAGACGCATCTCTTTGGGGCAAGGTCTGGGGCAAGGCCGGTCCCAGGAGGGGGTCACCTGAGTCCAGAAGCCCCATTTCTGAAGGCTTGATGAGGTGAGGAAGGAGCTGACTACCTGACTATGAGGAAAACCTGCATGCTGAATACGAAGGATTGAAGACAATGCTGGTTTAGGCTACTTGAACTGTTGCCAAACCATTGCCAGCTTTTTGGTTTCTGAAAATGTCTGACTCCAGAGGGAGCTCTCCTTGGTCCTGAAAATTGCCATAACTCCTTGGGCAGCTCTGAGGCACCTCTCAACCTGCTGCCCTCCAGATGGGCAGGAATTGTCACTTTTTGACCAGAGGATACAGGCAGATCCAAAAAAAAAAAAAACCCCCGTAAGAAGACCCAGGATCCAAATTTCTATTGGAAGATCATTCTGAAGTCCTTCTTGGGTGTTATAGGTTGAAAACTACCGGAGTTTGGTACCTACCAGATTCCAGAACAACGGGTTGAAAGCGATGGCGAGGACAGCCACGATGAAGTTGGGATCGGTCACATTCACGTAATTGGAAAGCAGAGTCATAGCCGAGAGGTCGACCTGGGAGAGACATTGAGCGTGAGTTGGCTCTCAGCCAGGAGAAGCCCCTCCACTGGGCCGGTGATTCAAAGGAGATTCCAAACCAGGGTTTGCATTCACAGTAATCTAAACCCTAAATCACAATCTGCATTCAGATAGGCCTGTAGCCATGGTCTGTGCAGTTTCCTCGTTCCCCAGCCTCTTAAACTGCAGCCAACATCCAGGTTTCAAGCAAGGGATGGCCACTGAAAGAGAAACGGCAAAGGACGAGGGCTTCAAACCCACTTGGAACCTGGGCTAGCAATCCCAGGCTGGTTCTGTATAGGGAGTCCTCAACTTAGGACCGCAACAGAGCCTCAAATTTCTGTTGCTAAGTGACACATTGGTTACATGAGTTTTGCCACCGTGTTATGACTTTTCTTGCCCCTGTCGTTAAGCGAATCACTGCACTTCTTCAATTAGTCACACGGTTGTTAAGCGAATCTGGCTTCCTCATTGTCAGAAGGTTGCAAAAGGGGATCACGCGACCCTGAGGACCCTTAAGAACCGTGGTAAAAAATGGTTGTAAAATTGGATCCGGTCATGCAAAATGACTCGTTTTATGGCCACTTTGCCTAGCGACCAAAATCTCGGTCTCAATTGTGGTTGTAAATCAAGGGTCTTACCTGCACTACCACACAATCCTGGGTGCCTGCACCATAGCAACCCTGGATTGTTTTAAACCATCGTTTGTTGAACCAGCCTGAATTTGGTTGGGTTAAAAATGAGTGTTTGCCAAGCAGTTGCATTTGGATGGCCTGACTGTGGCCGAGGCTGTAATGGAATGCAGGGGTGGAAAACGGTCATAAGTCACTTTTTGGGGGGCCTTGTAACTTCTAGTGGTCACTAAGCGAGCTGTTGTAAGTCAAAGAATGTCTGTATCAGGAGTCTCCAATTCTTGGCAACTTGAAGACCTGTGGACTTCAACTCCCAGAATTCTGGGAATTGAAATCCACAGGTCTTAAAGTTGCCAAGGTTGGAGACCTCTGGTCTGTATGGCCAAACTAACCCTAACCCTAACCTGCAAGATTCTTTCGGATGGTCCAGTTCAGGCTAATAATTAAGCGTTATCACCTGCTTGCTTTTTACTCTGCCAGTTCCAAACTTATCCAGACTATTTAACAAATAACAAGAACCGAAGAAAAAGAAAAAATACCCCAACCCTCAGGGTCATTTGATCTTGGTCAGAGTTTCTGTAAAGTGAATGACTGTTTGGCCAGAATGTTTTCTGATGTGGCAACTTCACTATTTACTTTTCTGGGTTGCTGTTTTGTCTCTTTCGCCTCCTGCCCGTAAAACCCAGAGTTTTCTCAACTTCTTTGGCCACTTTTAAGCGGGGTGAGACAGGGAGATCTCGGGGTTTCCTTGAGTGGGGGGGGGGGGAGACGTTTTTCCCTTGGGTCAAGAAAACAATTTTGAACGTCAAATGTGTGTGTGGGAGGGGGAAAGTAGTGGAGGGGGGACTCCGAGACCCAGGGAGACTTTTTACATTGTTGCAAGCGGGAAAAATAAACATCCTTTCGGAACAAAATCGGATAAACAAGAGACGAGCAATGCAGTGGAGTTGATGTCAGGTTTTTTTTTGCTTTACATTCACCCCCAACCGCCCCCAGGAAAAAGCCCCCAGCCCCGGCCTTGCTTCTTCTGCGCAGGCCCCTTGCTCATCCTGGGAGTAGCGCAAAGCGCCAGGCTGGCTTTCTTTAAGGCTCGGCTTGGGTTCTTCTGCCCCCTCCCCGGATTTGCAAGGCCTGGACCCCCGCCCCAGGCCCGGTCTTTCATCTTTAGTCCCCCCCCCACACACACACACCCGCCTTGCAAATATGGGAAGCGTGTCTGTACCTTGCTGTAATCCACATTATTGAGGCCCCCGCAGCAATCCAAGGGAAAGGGCATGTAATTCTCTCCCCCCCCCCCGCTTAGGAGCCGGTTTAGCAACGCCTGGTTCCTCTGGGGTCCCTCCCCGCCCCCAGCCCAGCAACCACTGCTCCCTCCACCCCATGGAAGCGATGTCCCTCGACAAAAAGCTGCTCTAACTTCCGGACTACTCATTGCAAAAAAATAAAAATAAAATGTCCCGCAAAGGAAGCTGGGAAATTGAGTCCGCATTCTCTCCCCCCCCCCCCCCGGATTGAACCGCTGCGCTCGGTGCGGAGTCTAGCAGGAACTACAACCCCCAGAAGGCTGCGCGAGGCAGGCTGTCCGAGCCCGGGGGTGTATGTGTGCGGCTTTCTTTAAAACTAAGCACCTCCACCTTCTCGAAGCGCCCCCCCCCCCCGAAGGTTTGGAGTCGTTTTGCATCCATTCCAGCTTTCTACACGCGTTAAGGAGGCTTCGCACGTGCTCTGGGACCCGAAGCGTGAAGCCCGCTTTGCCTGCACTGTATAAGCTGAAGCAGTTGCGGGAAACGCTTGCAATCCGTTTTTCCTCTGGTTCTTTTTCAAGGCGACGCTCAGCTGGTGCTGTTTGGCAAGGTCACCTCCCTGACACGTGTATTTGGTAACTTGCAGGCACCGTTTCCTGCATCCACTCGGTTACAGCCGAAAACAGCACCTGACCTGCAAGAGGACCACTAGCCCCATTCACACATATCCAGCTTACCGAAAGGCGGAATGACTCCATTCATATAACTTTGATCGGCTCAAAATGTTTGCTTGCTATTTTCACGGTTTATAACATGTACAAAGTACAAATCCAGACTTTTTGAATCCTAGTTTCTAATTGCAGGTAAGCCGAGTTAGTAACCCTAATTAAGGGGCAAACACAGCCAAGGATTTGATGAATATCAGAGGGCGAAGCCCCTTCAAGCTGCTGGCAATAACTGAGAAAGACTGAGAAGCCCCCCTTCTCATTCTAACATCATCTGGCTTCATACATTCGGTTAAACCGCTGTAACTGAGCACCAATCCTGGTTTGCAAACCGCGGTGGCCGAGCTCATGAAATGTGGACGCTGAAACCGAAGAGGGGTCTCTTTGTAAAACGTATGAATTGGGTGCCTGAGACACATCCTGGCCAATGTGGCAACCCTACAACTCCCATTACTGCATCCACCCATCATGTTTGGGCATTTCCACAAAAATTCTGAGCCAGATTCATCCAACTAACTCAGCTCCTCTTCTCCCCCTTCCTCAAAACCCAAAGTTGGTGGAGGGGGTCTTTGTGACTGTACAGAGGGGAGAGAGAGGGGGGGAGAGAGAGGGAGAGAGAGAGGGAGGGAGGGAGGGAGGGAGAGAGAGAGATGGCAACATGGACAGCGAATCACCTCAATTTGTGCCATGCTTGCGACCAAAGGACAGAGTCGCTATCAAAGTAGCTGGAGAAGTTAAGCCCCCCCAAAAAGGCGTGTGAAGGAAAAATAGAAGCAGCAGAAGAAGAAAAGCGAGGAGGGAGGCAATGGCAAAGGAAATCTCCCTGCTGGCACTGACCTTCGTGGGATTATTCCGTTGTGGGGATGTGGCAGCCTGGGAGAGAGAGAGAGAGAGAGAAAGAGATCAGAGATTCAGTCCGGCTACTTCAACGGCAGGATTGGACTTTGCCCCACAGATTTCCAAAGTGGGGAAACAGGCTGATGCCTGGCACGTTGGCAGAGCGGGCCAACTTTTCTTTACCGGGCACAAGAGGGGCTTGTGCCAATGGAAGGTCTGGGGAAGAATGGGGGGGGGGGTTCTCTTGGGAACTTGGCATTGCTAAAAAGGGAGGCGGGCAGACCTGTCAGCATACCCCTGGACGTTCCTAGATAGGTTGCAGGCTTAACTCTCCGGAGGGTTACAGAGATAAATTGGAGGAGGAGGGTCACAGAGTTGGAAGGGACCTTAGAGGTCTTCTAGTCCAAGCCCCGTGCTCAGGAGGAAGCCCTATACCGTTTCAGACAAATATCAACAAAGGAAAGTCTGCAAGAGAGGCGCCAACAAGCTGGAAACCATCTTCTTGAATTAGCACCCAGGACCCAGAAAATGGGGTTGCTCTGAAGCACCTTGGTTCAGTTAGCTGTGTTTCACTTCTGGGTGTGTCTGGCCTGTGCCAGGCGAGTTCTGCTCCTTCAGCGCCACAACCTCTCCAGTTGGTGGGCGTGCGAGGGTAGCGCTGCAAGCTTGGGTGCGCGCGAGGCTTATTTTTAGCCTGCACCTGTTCCTCCATATAGACAGACGCTGGTTTAAAAATAGCCTCATTGACAGAGGCGGGAAGCTGCGCCGACAGGCTCCAGACAGCGCCCGGTGCCTTTGGGCGCCCGGTTTAATTTATGCGCCATAAATCTACGCTGGACAGAACGGTGCTTTCGGCTCGGGCTGCTGAATCAGGCAAATTGGAGGCTTCTACTTGCAAAGGGCAATGGTCGGGGGGGGGGAGGAAGAGGGGGGGGCCTCAGCAGTGGTTTTTCAGCCTGGCAAGGTGGCAAGGTGGAGGGAGGAGTAAGGAGGAGAGGTTTTGCAAAGTGTGTTTAGTCTGGCTTTCCTTTGCTTCGGTGGGAGGTGGGGGCCCAGACAGGAGGACTGGCCAGGTGTGGTTTATAGCAAGGGTGAGATATGAATCCCTCCCAATTTCAGGCTTGTTCAACAAACCATAGTTTAAACAATCCAGGGCTGATATAGTGCAGGAATCCAGGATGAGTGCAGGTAAACCCGAGTTTACAACCATTTTTATCACAATTGTTAAGTGAATCACACCCACCCCTAGATGATCTGCACACATGCCCACCAGAGGTGGTATTCATTTACTTTCCCTACCGGTTCGCAAATGTGAGCGCGCGCTCGCAAGCTTCATTCGCACGCGCCCCTTCCATGTATGCACTTTGCTCACACGTGTGGCTTGCACGCATGCACACGGCTTCAAAATGTGCCTAAATAGGACGGCATAGCGCCAGGGCGGGTGGGTGGGCCTACCAGTTCGGCCGAACCGGCTGAATACGACCTCTGATGCCCACCGAGTCCACTCTCTGCTTCTTTGCCTTAATCATTCAGGAACTGGCTTCGATCCTCTGCATGGCCTCCCCTGGCCAGCTCTGAAAGGAGAACCTCTGGCCCTTTTCCCTCCTCTCATTTCCTGCTCTTTGGAGCTAAAGCCTCCAGCCCCCTTTCCCCTCCGCTCCCACGCTCGGATTTTGCTCCAAAGTTTAACCTCGGCTGCCCTCTAGCGCTCCATGAATACATTGCAGTCCAGAGCCTGAAGCACATTGATGGATCCAACCAGGGCAGGAATAACAGAATAACAGGGCTGGAAGGGACCTTGGAGGTCTTCTAGTCCACCCCCCTGCTCAAGCAGGAGATATTATCCCATTCTGGACAAATGGATGTCCAATCTCTTCTTGAAAACCTCCAGTGATGGAGCACCTACAAGTTCTAGAGTCAAGTCGTTCCACTGGTTAATTGTTCTCACTGTCAGGAAATTTCTCCATACTTCTAGGTTGCTTCTCTCCTTGATTCTTTTCCATCCATTGCTTCTTGTCCTGCCTTCTGGTGCTTTGGAGAATAGGTTGACCCCCTCTTCTTTGGGGCAGCCCCTCAAATACTGGAACACTGCTATCATGTTGCCCCTAGTCCCTCTGGGAGTTGGGTGGCATAGAAATTCCAATAAACTAAACTAAAACTAGTCCTCATTTTCACTAGACTAGACTACACATACACAATTCCTGCAGCCATTCTTCATATGTTTCAGCCTCCAGCCCCCTAATCATCTTTGTTGCTCTACATTTCACTTCATCACCTCATACTGAGTCATTTGTGATGAGGGCCAGCCCATCGATTCACCCAGTTGTGGGTCATTTTCGGACCGCTGGGACTACAACTCCCAGCACCCCCAAACCGAAAGGGCATCGGACTGGCAGAGCCAGGCTAAAGTTCTACTGACCCATTAACGGTTAACTCGGCAGCCTGCTTGCCTTTCTCCCCTCCCCCTCTAATCCATTAAGGTCCTTAAGTGATGGCTAATAAAATGTAATTGTGTTTCAAAATAATTCAATGCATTACACTAATTTATCCCAATTAAGCTTCAGCAACTTGGTGCAGATCGACTTAATGCGGGAGTGGGCAACTCTCTCTCCCACTATTTTTTTTCCAAATGATTGACAGGGGGAGGGAGAAAGGGCCACCGCCCTCTTTTAATGCCCCCCTTAGCTATTATTCTTAAAGGAATCTAGTAGGGCAGAAGGTGAACGGAGGAATCCAGAAATGAGATCTTTCGCTTTTGCAAAGACTGGACAGTCATTTGTCCAGAATGGGGTAGGGTCTCCTGCTTGAGCAGTGGGTTGGACTAGAACACCTCCAAGAAGACCAACCAAGATGCTGAGTAGACTGGAGACTAAAACATATAAAGAACGGTTGCAGGAACTGGGCATGGCTAGTCTAGTGAAGAGGAGACAGGATAGCAGCCTTCTAATATTTGAGGGGCTGCCACAGAGAGGAGGGGCTCAAGCTATTCTCCAAAAAACCTGAAGGCCAGACAAGGAACAATGGATGGAAACTGACCAAGGAGAGATTCAACTTAGAAATGAGGAGGAATTTTCTGACAGTGAGAGCAATCAACCCATGGAACAGAAGTTGCCTTTAGAAGTTGTGGGAGCTTCATCACTGTAGGCTTTCAAGAAGAGATTGGACTGCCATTTGTCGGAGATGGTGTAGGGTCTCCTGCTTGGGTGGGTGGGGGGTTGGACTGGATGGCCTACAAGGTCCCTTCCAACTCTGATAATCTGAATCAGTCTCTTCCAACACTATTATTCTATTATTTTATTAATGGCCCTCCCTATTTATGTCACGCTGGTCCGTTACCTGTCACCACGTAGAACCAGGACCAAACTGGTGTCTGGTTGGACATGTAGTTCTAACCAGTGGTGGGATCCTGCCGGTTTAACAACAGGTTTGGTGATCACAGGAAGCCCTTGCATGTCCAGTTCTGAGGCCTATCCATGCACAGCCTCTTTCTCAGCCCCAGGGCTGGCTTTGGGGGCCCCCAGTTGCAGAGATGGGAGAGGAGATCAGGAGGAGACATCGGCCTCTGCGGCTTGGCGCAAGACAATCCCTCCCTTTTCCTCGCTTCACTTATCAGCCACGGCTTAGCCGACCGACAGCATGGGGCGGAAAGTGTTTTATCTCCTTGGCCAAGCCACAGCATCCCTAAAGCGGTTCTGATTTGCTGTTACTATGGCGACACGGCTGGGTTTATCAGGGCTGAATTTGTAGTTGTTTAAGTGCTGAGCAAAAGGGATGTAGGAGGGACTGGCTCCCAGCAGTTGCCGGGGAAAGAAAGGCAGGCAGATTTTGTCACAAAGCCCTGCACTGGGCCTTGGCCCCAAAGGATGCTTGGGAAGCCCCCCCCCCCAGTCCCCAAAATAAGAACAAAGGGGGCTAGGAATGGGGGACCCGGAGAGCTTCAGAGCATTGGAGGGCTGTAGATTTCCCCCCCCCCTTGATTGCAATTGAAAGGGTCTGCAGCCCAGTTTCACAGGCTCTTGTTCTCCAAGGATGTTGGGCAGTGGTTGGGCACAGCGGAGACCCCAATATCTGGGAGGATCAGATTAGGAAAGGCTGTACTAATGAGATACTCCGACCCCAGAAGTCACTCCTTGAGGTCTTTGGCTGTTGATTTTCCCTGCCTTTAATCTTCAGGGCAGCGTATCCAGATGAGCGAGGAGGAAAATCCATGTAAAATTAAAGCGCAAAATGAGGCACAATGGAATAACAGAATAACAGAGTTGGGAGGGACCTTGGAGGTCTTCTAGTCCAACCCCCTGCTCGGGCAGGAATAGAGAGCAGGAACGGGTGCAAGCATCGTCCCGCAGTGACCAAGCAAGCAACATGAGAGATTTTGATCTCATTGTGGGAGTTTGAAAGAATTTGATGGAAGGCGGTGAAGAGGGATGCCAGGCAGCTGAGGGGCATACTGGCACTCCAAGGTACGGAGGGGGGGTGGCTAACCCGAGAGGTAACCTTTGCATTTTGTAGCATGAAAATGCACAGGGATGGGGGCGAGTGGGATGGGACAGTGACATGAAAACAGCGGTGCATTTCTTCTGTCAAATCCCAGCCTCTTCATTTCCAAGAAAAACAAGTTTTTAACTATGAGTAGAAAGAGGAAAAAATACTTTACTGTACTCTAAGTAAGGAACTAACAATTCAAAAGTGTTTTTTTTAACTTGCAATCCAGAAACAATAAGCACGGTCAATTGCCAAATGACTGTAGCATCTCATTCAAGTTCTTGGTTTGTTCTCGCTGCAAACTTTGACCATGGAAGATGCAAGAGGAAACTTAATTCTTGCATTCAGATTCAAGGGCTAGTTTTTTAAAAAAAATTATTAGTTCAGCTTCTATATCAGTTTGTTTATTCATTCATTCATTCATTCATTCACTTACATGTTGAAATTCATTTTTTAAAAATTATTTCAGCTTATACGTTGAAATTTATTAGTTCAACTTGCAATCTTCTTGAGGTTACTAAAGAGCTTGTGACCGAACCCTTCTTCATTCAATGGGCCTATTTTTTCTGGTGTTAAAATCTGCTGAAAAAGGAGTTCCCTCCCCCCTTCCCTTCCGTCCTCTTGCAGAGAATCTGGGGCATTAGCGTCTCTGCAGAATTTGGCAGCGGATCAAATTCCCATAAAAGCTGCTAAAGTTGCAGAAAGTGGGCCAGCCAGACTGTCATAAATTTCTCCTCCTCCCAGGAACATCTGGCTTGGAGAATCAGGATGACCTCTGGAATCGGCCAATAAATAAGTGTTTGGCCTTTGTAAAGGCCAGCAAGACAGAGTATCGATACTGATATACGATTCCTCTTGGCAGGAGAATTACGGCATTCAACAGACTAAGCTAGAAAAGTCAAAGAGTTTGGAATGCGATAGAAAGAAAATAAAATTAAAACTTGGGCAGTTCAAGGTACTTTTCTCATTTCATTCTGACTGTTTTCTTCATATGTTTTATGGCCCAACTAGGTAACATCATTAGTGCTAGAAGGGAGTGGGGTTGGAGGAGGAGGAGGAGGAACTGTGGGGTCCTTGATACTCTCTGAACTTGTTTGTTTTCTTCAGACGTTTCATGACCCAACTAGGTAACACCATCAGTGCTAGAAGGGAGTGGAGTTGGAGGCGGAGGCGGAGGACTGTGCGGTCCTTGGTACTCTCTGAACTTGGTTGTTTTCTTCAGATGTTTCATGACCCAACTAGGTAACATCATCCCTGCCAGCAGTGAAGGAATTTCCATTGTCCCACCATCACATCATCTGTGTGATGTTTGCACAGATGTGACTTTGAGAGCATTGTTTTAAGCCAGAAAAGTAACCCCGGAGGCATCTCTAGGTGGAACTTCCAGGACACCAGAGGAAGAAATCTTATACTACCTCTAGTTCATGCTGCCTGGCATGGAGATCTGTGTGCCCAACAAGTCTGAACTCCACTTGGTTATCTTTGCTCCTAGCCGCGACGTCGCCCTTTCTCAACTTCTTCCCCCTGTCAACACGGCCAGAGACCCAAAGGCTTGTAGGTGCAAGATCCAGCAGGTGAGGGATGCAGCAGGTGTGTTCTGGCCCCCTTCTCCGAAGTTCAGGTAAAGCAGAGAGGAAGTTGCGTGGCTCCTCCCTGCCCGAAGCCTTCCCTGCGGGCGGACCAGGCGGCGCGGTTCTCTCGGGGCGCCTCGCCTTCTCTCCCCCACCCTCCCCAGGCCGCGGGGGCCGCTCCCGACCCAGCCTGCTTTCCGGGGGCGGCCCCTCCTGGACTGGCACCGAGCCCGGGATGGGGGTGGGTCCTTGGGGCGTCAGAGCAGCTCCGAGGCGGCTTTGGGAAGAGACCCCACCCCGCCCCCACCCGCTCCGTGGCGCTCGCGCTCCAGCAGGGGGCGCTGTTGGGCTTGGCAGAGGCGCCGCTCTCCCGGGGGAAGCCCGAGCGCGTCTCCGGCCGCCGTTGCCGCCGCCGCCGCCTCCTCCCGCGATGCCCCCGAACTTCTCCGCCGGCCCCCGCCCCGCCCGCCCGCTCCTCCCGCGCTAAGCTCCGGGTGGCTCCGCTGCGCCGCCGGGCAGACGATGGGCAGGCAGGGCCGAGGCGGAGAGCGAGCCGCGGGGGCGGAGGGCGCAGGGCGGGGGCGCCGCTGCTAACCCGCCGCTCAGCCGCCGCCGCCGCCGCTCAGCCGCCTGGCTCTCCTCCCGCTGCAGCCGCCGCCGCTCCCGCGCCTCCTCCGCCCTCGCCCGCATCCCGCGGCGCCCCACAGCCCCCAGGCCGCCCCGAGCCAGCCCAGTGCGCGCCCGCTGGATGGGCCCGGCGGCCCGGCGGGCGGGAGGCTCCGGCGACGGATGTCGGCTGCTGGTGCTGCGGCGGCGGCTCCCGGTCCTCGCTGAGCGGCGCGTCGGCCAAGCGCTGAAGGCGAAGGAGGCAGGTAAGGCAGGCGCGGGACCCGCCGGGGGAAACGGGGGTCTCGGGGAGGGGTCTCCGCGCGGGTCGGGTCGGTGGGGCGCCGGAGAACAAAGGAGGCGAAGCGCCCGGGGGCGGCGGTCCGGAACGGGGCTGGGCTGCGTCTTGGGCGGATTGAGCGGAGGGGCGGGCTTGCAGAAGGACTCCAGCCCCATCATCCCCGGCCAAGCGAAGTCACGATTGAATTAGGGAAGGCTGGGAGACCCGCAAACACGCGCCGGGGTGGTGTGGACAGGCGGCCCCTCCTGGCTCCCCCCCCCCAACTCCCTGGCCCTGGTTTGGGCCACTGGCCAAGCCCCCCCGCCCCCCCCCGCCAGCTCTGGGTGCCTCGGTGGAGTCTCCTCTCTCCGGCTCTACCCGCTGGGCGAGCTCCGCCGTTGGAAGCCACGGCAGGCGAGCCAGGCAGTCCCGGAGGCTTTGGGGCAAGGAGGGGGTTCCTCCTCTTCCTACCCTCGCCCCCGCCCCAAGAGAAAGGAAGCCGGGGCATCTCGGTGGCGGCTGTGCGGGTCCAGGAAGGATTCCGGCCGGTGGTGGCTGCTCGGCCGAGCGAGGTGGGCTCAAAGGCTCTTCCTCCGGGGCGCCGCCCCCGCGCTGCTCCAGACAAACCCGCGGAGCCGGAGGGCAGCCAAAGCCGCTGCTGGTTCCTGCCCGGCCCGGGCTGGCCTCGCTCCCCGGGGACTGACTCTGCTTTGCATCCTCCCGGGCGGGGCCAGGGCCAGGGAGGGGGCGCAGGGAGGGTCTCGCCTCCATTGGGGTGGGGGGCGCAGCTTCCCTCTTTGCCAGAGCCGCCTTTGTAGAGCCTCCTTCCTTCCCCTTCCCGAAGGATGTGCGCAAGGAACGGGGACGTTCTCCCTCCGGGAGGGGGGCCGGAGTCTTTTTAAACGGGCTTCTTTCCAGCCTTGAGGTCGAAGGAAGGGAGGGGGCGGTGAAGACCCCACAACGGGATGTGTAATTTAGCCAGAACTTAGGAACCTCCCTCTGGCTTCTTCCTTTACTCAAAGTTCTCTCCAAACCCCTCACCACAGTCCTGCAGGGCAGACCAGTTAAGTCCCATCCTGCAGAGAGCAAGTCTGGGCCAGAAATACCTTGCCTTGATGAAGACAGTCAGATCAGATCCTAGGTAGGTTGAAACCCTTGGAGAAGCCTTGAAAGTTTTGTATTTTAATCTAAGGCAGTGTTTCCCAACCTTGGCAACTTGAAGATGTCTGGACTTCAACTCCCAGAATTCCCCAGCCAGCTTTGGGGAATGGGGAATTCTGGGAGTTGAAGTCCAGACATCTTCAAGTTGCCAAGGTTGGGAAACACTGATAGGGCATCAGGCATGGTTTGTAATCCTGGCTCTTCAGCTCTCAAACGTCTTTCTTTGGGGGGGTGTTGGCGCACGGCGTTTATCTTCCTGGATATAAGTAGCATCAAACCCTGGTTTCTCTGCACCATGTCTGCCTATGTTCCGAACATAGGGAGGCTTTCAATTCCATTGTACACGTGTTGTGCATTGACACTAAAGGTTTGATTTGAAACCCACTTTGCATGCAGAAAGATGATGGCCTTGAACCCCAAAATACTGTGGAACCTTGCTCTTTCTATGGAACAGACCATGCCGGTTTAGATGGCCGAATGATTTGATGTAAGATGAAAACAGTGAGAAGAGAATGGTAGAAAAAGCTATTGGGGAGGTGTGACTGTGAGGCTAAAATGCCTTTTTTTTTTTTTTGAGATCCTGGACCTGGTTTTTCACCTGGAATCCAGGTCTTAAAATGCTCCCCAAAGAATGGATCTTTTTTATGAGGTCCACAGGGGAAATTCTTATCCGGATGGTAAGGTATCTGGATAACTGCATTTAATTCATTGTTGTTCCTCTTAGAGTCAATAAACTCATGTTTTTTTCCTGACCCCCTCCATTTTTTGGCCCTGTTCACTCCTTTGCCTTTTGGTTTACCTGTCTGGGGCAGCACTTTGTCCTCACCCCATCTGTACCCACCCACACAGAGATGAAATCGTAGAATCGTGGGGCTTGGAAGGGACCTTGGAGGTCTTCTAGTCCAACCCCCCCCCCAACCAATTTCTTGGTTTGAAAAAGTACCTTTCCATGTTAGATGCATGTGTATTTACGGTATATCTTTTAAACACTCCTATACTGGTTTGTAGAGCCGAACGGTTCTGAATGATGGCAGAATAACCAAAGATTAGACCTCCGCTTGTCTAAGGTAGCCTCAAAACCTTCCTTTTCCAGTGTTGCCATCTTAGAGTTCTAAGCTATTTTGCTGATTTCTGGTATTAATCCGACTTCGCGTCCCAGCTTGTAGTGAGGGAAGCATCTCCCTAACTTTATCCATAAAGTTTTAAGTCAGGCAAGGTTTAAAAAAGGAGAAGCTTGCACCTGGACGCAAAGTTGTTTACAATAAACCTCTGCTTTTAGCCAGTAAAACCAAGTGTGTTATAGATTAACAGAGTTGGAAGGGACCTTGCAGGTCATCTAGTCCAACCCCCTGCCCAAGCAGGAGACCCTACATCTGCCTCTACCTAGGATTGAACTCACAACCTCCTGATTGTGAGGCAAGAGCTCTACCTCTAGGCCACAGCAGCTGGTGTTATAGGTAGTCCTCCAAAATTTCTGTTCCTAAGTGAAATATTTGTTAAGTGAGTTTTGCCTCATTTTACGACCTTTCTTGCCACAGTTGTTAAGTGAATCACTGCAGTTATTAAGCTAGTAATATGCTGGTTAAGTGAATCTGGCTTCCCACTGAACTTGCTGGTCAGATGGTCGCAAAAGGGGATCACGTGACTCCAGGACACTGCAACGGTCATAAATATGAGTCAGTGGCCAAGCCTCTGGATTTTGATCACGTAACCCTGGGGAGGCTGCAACGGTCGTAAGTGTGAAAAACGGTCATAAGTTGCTTTTTTCAGTCTGTTGTAACCTTGAATGGTCACTAAATGAGTCAAGCACCAACTGTAATGGGTTTGTGCCTACAGACCAATATCTATGCTTCCTTGGTGTGGAATTATCAGAGAAATTCGTCTAGGGAAGTTGAATTACTTTTGTCTCTTTGTTTCTTTTTTTGTGGTGGTTGTGTTTTGTTTTACGACAGGACCCGCCGTAATGGTTTATGCTTCTGTTCCAATGCATTGAAGGATTTGCAGTCTGGTTTAGCAGTCGTTTGAGCGACGGCCTCGTGCATGATGGGTTTGATGGTAGTAGATCTGGCTTTGTCTTAATCATGCATGCCTTTTTATTGGTGGGTGTTTTTCTATTCTACGATTAGGCAAAATTGTGGTGGAGTTGGTGAAAACACTGTGAACCGGCAGGAGGTTTTGTTCCCCGAATGCTGCAAAAAACAAAACAAATAAAAAACTGAAAACACGAGAATGCCGTGTTGAGGTTTGTACGACACTGGTGAAAATCTCTCGGTCTGGTCTAATTATTTTAAACAGCCTTGCAAGAATCAGATTTTCCTCTGGCATAGGGGCAGGAAATTGGTTGTGATTGTCCAGCTGCTTGTGGTAAGATTGTTGTCTGCTGTTGGCAAGGATCTGCTTTCAAGACGTTTCAAAGTCCTTGAAACAGAAGCTTTAGAAAGATTAGCCTGAAAACTTCTGGACTGTCCTAAGATATTTTATTACCCGAGCGAAGGGTACCTTTTTGGTACTCCCCCCTTCCTTCCCCCCCCCCAAGTTTTGAGTGAAAGCAGCTAAATGTTTCTTCCGCACTGGGAACAGGACAATGTTTTCCACCATAGCTGTGCCCTCCCAACCTCCCAACCATTGTCCTAGTGTTTGCATTCTTTCCCCCCCCCCCCAAAGATTGGGTAGCGTGCTTTTTTTAAAACAAAAATTGGCATCCTTCAACAAAGGGATGAATCATTGCCTCTTGCTGAAATTCAACTGTAGCTGTCAAGATGGGTGACCCTTCCACCCCCCCTCTCTCTCTTCTCTCTCTCTCCCCCCCTTTTTAAAGTTAGTTTTGTAGAGTTTCCTCAGATGGAGACTCCTTGGAGAACCCAGATAGCCACCTCGCAAGGACTAAGATGGAGAGACCTGAATGGCAAAGACTACAAGTCCCAGCAGGCAGTGTGGGCTCTGGAGTCCAACATCTGTCTGCGGTGCTGAAATCAAAACGACCCGATGCCTCCTGGGATTTGTAGTCTTCTCCATTTGGGGCCTCCTCATGAGGGTTTCTTGAGAGTTCCGACAGAGAAGGTGCTAGAAGACCTGGTCTGGGGGTGTGGGAAGACCCAGGGTCCCTCTGGCCCTGCCTGGTTTGCCTTCTGCACCGTTTGCAAGGTGACTCACTCCCCATGAGACCCTCAAAGCTCAGAAGATGCTCTCCAAAGCTTTGGAGATCTGAGGAGGCGCTTATGAAAGGAGTCACGGTCTCCTCTTTCTTCTGAAATCCACCGCTGGGAAAGGACAACAGGGAGAGAACAAGAGCACAGAGAAGCTTTCTTTCTCTCTCTCTCTCTCTCTTTTTTTAATAATTAAAAGGAAGCGGTGGAGGAAGAGGGCTATATTATCCCTTTGAGATGAGCAAAGAAGGCCTGAAACCAACACCATGAAACGGCAATAAAGGAAGACTTCTGTTGCTTTCTCATTTTCTTCCACCCGTCCATCCATCCCTCGGCAAAATTAATTGAATGCATTTTTTTTTGTCTTTTGTGCCAGACTCCTGGAGGGGCTGGAAGGGCAGGAGGAGAGTAGGCCATCCATTGTTCTCCAGGTGGTGGTTTCAGAGACAGGAGGAGTTTCTCAGGGGGCTTTCAATGAAAGAAGACAAGGCCAGGGTTCCAGTCATGAGTCCCGTGTTGAGAAGGATTGGAGATCAAGGGCCTGGGGGTGGGGGTGGGGAGGCGGGCTGCTTGGAATCACAGCAGAACATTTCCTGGTTTTCCGAGGTCCCCTTGAACCCCAACCTCTTCACAGCATAAGCAGGCCGGAGAAGCGTATATAGGCAAGTCCTCGACTTACGACCACAATGGAGCCGAACATTATTGTCGCTAAGTGAAACATTTGTTAAGTGACTTTTGCCCCATCTTTCTTGTCGCAGTTGTTGAGTGAATCCCTGCGGTTCTTAATTTAGTCACGGGATTGTTAAGTGAATCCGGTTTCCCCATGGCCGTTGCTGGTCGGAAGGTCACAAAAGGGGATCACATGCAACCGTCATAAATAGGAACCGTCCGAATTTTGAGCACGCGACTCCGGGGTGGCTGCAATGTTGTGAGTATGAAAAAGGGTCACAAGTCCCTTTTTTCAGTCCGTTGTAACTTCGAACGGTCACTAAATGAACTGTTGTAAGTCAAGGACTACCTGTCATGGATCCAGCATTTTAAAAATTCCTTTCAGTTTCTAGACTGGGCCGAAGAGGTAAGCTAATTTTGAATATCAAATGAAAACAGAAGAAAGATTGGCATATTCAGCCATAGAAAATGGCTGCCGTGGAAACGTTCACCCCAAATCTGTGAGTCATTATCATTTTCTCGGCCTCCAGTTCCTTCACCACCTTCTTTCTGGAGGTAGAACTGTCTGGAAGGTTCTCAAGGGATATAAACACCTTCAAACAGATATTTGGAGGTCCTGAAATTGTATATGCAAGCTATTCGTCTTCCTTGAACATGGACCAGGGCACGGGTCGGCAACCTTAAGCACTCAAAGAGCCACAAAGGTCCTAACTGGAAGCCGCCACCACCACCCCGTTCAATTTTGGAGCCAACCGGAAGCCCAGTTCCCCCACCATAGAGTCTCCTCCTAGTGCGGCATCCTTTTTCCTCTGCTGACCAGCAGTCCAGTTCCCCCACCATAGAGTCTCCTCCTAGCGCAGCGGCCTTTTTCCTCTACCTGTCCTAACCGAAAGCCCTATCAATTGTAGGCCATTTTCGCCCTCCCAGAGGCTTGAGGAAAACCTCTGGAGCACGGGGAGGGCAAACCCCCCCCCACCATGGTGCAGGAGGCCAACTAGCCACGCCCACCATGGCCATGCTCACCCAGCAACTAAAATTTTTGAAGCCCACCCCTGGAGGGGTGGGTGGTGCCAGGAGCACTTCATCCTCTAAGTAGCTGGTGGGAAGAGGAGGAGGAGGAGGAGGAGGAGGAGGAGGAGGAGGTAGACCAACCATCCTGGGTTCAGAGATGAAGATTAAATAGAAGGAGCCCTGAGCTGGCTCCAGGCTAAGAGCAGGATGGAGAGAAGGCGAGAATAGAGGGAAGGAAGGGAGAGAAAAACCACAGGGAGGAGAAGGTGGCAGGCACCAAGGCACCTTTCGGCCCTTTGCCATCTCCACAAACCCAACGCCTCTCGCCAGCCCAAGTCCTTATCTTGCAGAAACAGAACCAATCAGCCTGCAGGAAGACTCGCCGGAGGGGGAGGGGGAGAGCCATCTCTTTGACTCACAAAGAAACAACAACAAAGTCCCCCTTTCGTGTTTTTTTTAAAACGCACAAAATGTACACACGAAATTAAAAGGCGGCAGCTGCCCGGCTGGCACTGGGCTCCCAACACCTCCCTCCGCCCCCCTTGCGGGGAGGGTGTCTCTGGCATGCCACTGCAGCTCCTGCCACAGCGGTGAGTAGTTTGGAGGGCAGAAAATGCGCCTGACGGACCTGCAACCTGCCTTCTCGGGCTGCGGCGAGCCCCAAGTCCCCCCCCGAAGCCGTTGGACATGAAACCCCATCTTTGGGGGTGAATGCTGTGGGCCGAGACCCCCTTTGTCTCCTTTCTGCTCCTCGTCAAAGGTCTGGATGCCTTCCATCCTTCCTTTCCAGTTGGGAGGATTGCACGGTTTTGCCAAATGGGAGAAGGACGCGCAGCCAGGCTGAATGTGCGCTGCCGGTTCTCTCGCCGTCCAAATATATGTTCTGTCAGCTGGCAGCCAAAGTGGGAAGAAGGTTTTGTTTTTTCCTGACTCCCAAGCTGCTGGATTGTATTCACATGATCCTCCCTCTCTCCTCCTTTTTCTTCTGAGAAGCTTCCGTTCTTCTTTCGGATCCTGCAAGAGCCAGCCCCGGAATCCCGCAGCCAAAGAGAGCTAAATTCCCTCTCAAAGCTCCTCTTTTCCGGTCAGTTCCCATTTGTCATCCTTCTTCCACTAGCACGGACCCACCTACCCAATTTCTGCAAATTGAGATCATCGCCTTAATTGGCACATTCAGGATGTTGGTCCAGGCCGTATCAACTAGTAAGCAGGCTGCCTTAACACTCAGATGGGTGGGATGCCATCCTGAGACAGCTGGATTTGGGCAGCCGAGAACATCTGGTTCTAGCTTGCCCTTCTGGATGCCAGGCACTGTTCTTGGTACCCACCACCATCGTTCCTGTAAGTTTAGCCCAGTGTTTTTCAACCTGGGCCATTTGAAGACGTGTGGACTTCAACTCCCAGAATCCCCCAGCCAGTTTGTAATGTATAAGCAAATAAAGAGTTGAATTTTTCTGGATGAATTGTTCCATGTCGTTCTTGGGCTTAGCGTGATGGGAGCTGAAGTCTGCTCTGCCCCAGTGCAGCCTCCAGACACTGGGTCAAGACATCGACAGCTTCACCTGTGCCATTGGGGCTGACCTGTAGAACTAGCTATCAGCGGCATACAAGAGTTGACCATGTCCGCCGTCTCTGCCAAGGGACCGCAGCTGCTCTCCACTGCTGCAACCTATTCAAAGCCTCGGCTGGACACTTTCTTGTACTATGCCAAAGTTGAGCTGGTCCCTCCAACTCCTGCTGAAATTCCCAAGGCAATTGAGAGCCTGAAAACATTGCTGAAGAGCTATCAGACTGGGCGCTTTGCACAACTCACAGTCAAAGAAGCTCTGAGGAATGGCTTGGTGGCTGCTGAAGTACTGATGTGGTTTTACATTGGAGAAATCATAGGCAAAGGTGGCCTGATTGGATATAATGTCTGAAGAAGTTTCTTCTTTTGATTCCTTCTTTTGATGTCTTGATAACAGTAAACTATGTCACTGAGATAAAAAAAAATAAAAACATAAAATAAAAAAAGTTGACCATGTCCATGCCTACTGGCTGAGGAATCTGGGGGCTGAAGTCCATCCAACCAGACTGGGGAATTCTGGGGGCTGAAGTCCACCCAACCAGACTGGGGAATTCTGGGGGCTGAAGTCCACACAACTTAAAATGGCCAAGGTTGAGAAACACAGGAGCAGGCACAGGGTTCATTTGAGGGAGTTCCTCCCCTGGTTCTTAGCCTCTCAGAAACACCATCTCTCCTTCCAGTGGGACTCTTCAACCATTTTGCTGGGGGGCTCCTCCCCTTTTCCAAGCCACGCCCCCCTAGCTGAGTCTGCGAGTCTTTATTCATCTTTATTGTTTTTTCCCCAACTCCCCCTCTCCCCAGCAGAAGCCCCAAAGGAGTCACATTGAGCGTATAAACAAAGCTTTTCCGTGGTGAGCGAGAAGGATGGGGCCGAACCTTTCTGCTGCCCACCGACAGCTTGAGGCAGCTTCTTGTTTGCCCGGTTCCTTCTCGGAGCTGTCCGGCTGCCAGCCTTCTTGGCTGAGGCTCAGGCGCCTCCAGCTAGGCCTATGCAGGCAGCTTCTGATGGGGGGCCTTGGCAAGGACCCTGGCAGTTGACGGGGTAGGGATGGAGGGGGCGCGGAGGCAGGGAAGCAGCGGGCAGCCTGGCCAAGCAGGTGGGGCAGCTGGGCAGCTGGGCACCCAGAACATGGTTTGCACCTGGCCGCTGCCAAACCTTGCTGGATCCTTCCCTTCCTTTGCCACTGGAGTAGGAAGGCATACGTGGGCATCCTGGCACCCCTCCAGGCCTCCTTCATTCCTCAGCGGCTGGCCCCTCCTGTTAGGCCAATATGGTGACCTCATCCCAGGCACGTCCTTCTCTTGAGACATCAAAAAGCCCCTCCCTACCTCTGCTCCCACCCCCATCTCCCACTGCTCTCTTCCCTAACCTCAGAGAATGATTCTTTGCCAGCGCTGGCATCAAAGGTCCACTTCGCCCTCCTCGCAAAGGTGCGGCCCAGGTGCGCCTGGGGCTCTCTTCTTTCCCCCTCTCTGCACCCCCCCCAAGTAAGCTGACCTCCCCCCACCACCACCACCACTGGGAAGGTGCGGCCAGGGTGCCTTGAAATGCGAGCTGCGGCAGACGGTTAATCATCTCCCTTAACAGGTTTATTTGCTCGTTAAACATTTAAGACTTGTTTCGCTTTATCAATTGCAGGGAGGTCCCGGCGCAAAGATTTATCTGGCGCGCCACAGCAGGGGAGGGGGTTGTTCTGGCTGCCCTGGTTTTGGCTTCCCTGCAGATGGGGAAGAGGGGGGGCTTTAGCCGGACCCGGCAAGGCCAGGAAGGGGGGTATTGCTCTCCGTTCAGCCTCTCTGTTTCTTTGCATCAATTAAAAAAATGCCCTATTCAGAGCCTTGAGATTGGCAAGCACCTGCCGCCCCTCCCTCTCCTTTGCAAACAGCTCCTCTTCCTGCAGGAAGCCCACCCCTACCGATGCAGGGTGGAGATGGGTGGGCTTCTTTCTCTGAGTGGCCTGCTGGAGTCCAGGAAGAGGGACAAGCCACAGACTGTCGCATGGGTCTAAAAGAGGCCCCTTCTGTTTCCATCGGCATGATGGCTGGGGAATTCTGGGAGTTGAAGTTCAGACGTCTTAAAGATGCCAAGGTTGAGCAACAATGACCTAAACCAGGGATGTCCAACCTTGGCCACTTGAAGACTTGTGGACTTCAACTCTCAGAGTTGGACTTCAACTCCCAGAATTCCCCAGCCAGCCATGCTTGGACACTCCTGGTTTATGCCCTCTTGTTTGCCCTTTGAGGAGGCAGTGGCAAGGCAGAGCTGCCCCCAAATCTGCCCTTGGGAAAAACCAGGCCTTGGATGACCCCCAGCACCTCGTTTCCCATAAAAGGGCCCCCCTTTCCAGGAAGGAAGAATGAAAAGGGCTTGTTCTGCTTTCTAAACCAAACTGGGGGCTTGCCAAGTTCTGAATCCATTCCAGAAATTCGGTGCAATCTAAGGATTGGGGGGAGAAAAACTTCTGCAGATCAGCCTCGTTTTGTATCCCTAATGCAGGAGAAAGTCCTGGTTTTTGCATTGCCCCGTCGGCCTGTCTTGGCAAGTCAAGGCTGGTAGGCCTTCAAGGGCTTCCTGCCTAGCACGGCGGGCTGGGACTGGGAGGGTTTGGCAGAGCCACACAACTCTTTGTTGTTCCCTCCACCCAAACGTGTCTGGATCTGGAGGAAGCTGCCTCGCTCTTCCAGACCCCGGTAGAAAGCAAGACAGCCGATGACAGCTGGACAATGGCTCTTCGCCACAGCTCATCTGCTCCATCTTCTCAAAAGGTCCACGTTTCCTTCGGAGATCAGCTCCTCCTTTCAGTGTCCTTGACGTCCCCCTGGCTGTGCCTCCCCTTGCCCGGAACTGATGTGTCTCCGGGGTCTCGACTCGCAACACTCAAGGCAAGCTGTGGTGTGCAGCAGCACTGGCATCCTCGCCATTGGCCAGGCGCGCGATCCGTTATTCAGCGGCTGGCCATCTGTTTCTTCCCTCGGCTGGTGGGACGTCTTGTGGGCTGCGGTTTCTTGTCCACGCTGTGCCACCCGCTTCAGCTCTTTGGTGCGGGCTGAGCTCACCCTCAAAGCAAGGTCTGCCCGTCCTTGGCACTGCCAGCGAAACAATCTCTGCCACGGGGCTGGGAGACCTTCGCTCTGCATCTCTAGCTTTAGTGGCCCACGGGGGAACATCAGCAACTGACTGAGAGCTCAGCCCCCCCAAGTACCCTCTTCTTTCCAGGGGCAGCTGTTCCACCTTGGCTCTCCTCTGCCATGCCAGTCCTGCAAACCCAGAGCCTTCTCCGGCCTGGACAAGATGGATCCCACCGCCTGGCGCTTTTCTCCTTTTCCAGCAAAGCGAATCAACCGAAGGAGAAAACGATCGTTTTAGCCTTCACCAGGAGAGCTGGCAGCTTCCTCTCTAATCACAGCCAGGGATGACAAAGAAGACCAGCTGTTGCCAGCGATAGAGGTGGAAAAAGAGCCGAGTCCCCCGCCCTCCCCAATCCCCAGCACCCCAGCAAAGTCACCCGTTCTGGAGGTAGCAATGCCAGAGAGGAAATGCCAAGAGCTCAAGTAAAGAAAGCGATTTGCTGGCTCTCCACCTCTCTCTCTCTCTCTCTCTCTCTCTCTCTCTCTCTCTCTTTCTTTGGCAAGCTATTTCTTTTCCCCAAGGCTGAATCTCAGCCCCCCTCCCTCCCTCCCTCCCCTCCTCTCCCTGTCCTTCCCCCTTCGTTTGCCATTGAAACAGCTTACAATAAAACCCGGGTGCCTGCACGTGCCTTCTCAGATGCTGGCGGCAGTACAATAGGCACAGACCTGCAGAAATGCTACGACGCGGAGAGGCAGCCTTTGAAAAAATAAATAATACTTCTAAAAAAGAGAGCAAAACAAGCCATCCTTGTGTTCCTGAGCTGCTGCCTTTCCTTTCTTTCCTTTTTTTTTCTTTGCCCACCCCTGCTGCTGTCCTGGCTAATTATAATTGCACAACCCCCCCCAAAAAAACCCCTCAAAACAAAAGGCAGAATTGAGAAGCGCAGGCTGGCACCAGCCAGTTGATGGAGGATCAGGGCTTCACCTCTGTCATTTTCCGAGTAGGGGGTGAGAAGGGGGCTGGCCTGTCTCCTACGTTGCTGCTGTTTGAAGAAAGAGAGAGAGAGAGAAGAGAGAGAGAGAGAGAAACAATCCAGGTGTTGAATTGGAAGAAATTGCTTGCCATTTCGTAGAAGCTCCCTAAGGACTCGGTGCTCATTTCAAGAGCTTTGGCTCTGTTCAGACATTATCTTGGGGTGGGGGAGTAGGGGGTGTTGTTGGGGGCTGCCTCTGCTAGTTCCCTGGGGTGAAAGGAAGATATGGGTGCAGATAAATCCTGCTGGCTTGATGGGCAGGACAGATGCCGGGACCCGTGCTCTTATCTTGACTGGAACAGTGATGGGGGGTTTGATATCTTCTGGAAAGGTTTCGGGTTCAGTCTGTTGTCCAAGAAAGGCTCTTTCTCCGTCCGAACATCCTGTAGGTACAGGGAGCCCTCGACTTACGGCCACAATTGAGCCCAAGATGTCTGTTGCCAAGGGAGTTTTGCCCCATTTTAGGGTCTTTCTTGCCACCGTTGTTAAGTGAATCGGCGCAGTCGATAAGTTAGCAACCCAGATGTTAAGTGAATTTGGCTCCCCCCCCCCTTGTCAGAAGGTTGCAAAAGGGGATCACGTGACCCCGGGGACACTGCGACCGTCATAAAAATGAGTCAGTTGTCAAGAGGACGAATTTTGATGCTGTGATCTTGGAGGGGCTCCGAAGGTTGTAACTGTGCAAAACGGTCATAAGTCACTTTGGGTTCACTTTGAATGGTTGCAATTCAAAACTGTTGTTGTAAATCGAGTACTACCTATTCTGCACCCAGGAGACCTACAGAAAACCAGGCCAGTTGTAGACTAGTAGTTGTAAACTACTAGAGCCTTCCTCTGCCACCCCCCTTGGCTGATGGACTGAAGAATGACCATCTGGTTTTTTTCCCCTTGCAATGGCCAACCTGGGAATTTTCTTTTTGGCTCTTCCAAGACTTGGACATCTCTTCTCATCCATCTTGCTTTGATTGCTCTTCATTGTCCTCGACCCACGTCTGACACAGACCCTAGGGGGAGAGTGTGGGCTTGCATGAAGAGATGTTTATGGAGATTTTCAGTCCTCCAGGTCAGGGTTGTCCCAAAGGTGGTTTCTCTCTCTCTCAAAAGGCGACTGGACTTTGGTTTTCCTTGAAGACGTTTCGCTTCTCATTCCAAGAAGCTTCTTCAGTTCTGGAAGAGGAAGAGAGTGGGGCACGTGGCTGCATCACAATATGGCTTCCACAGAGAAGATGCTAGGAGCATCAACAGTTCCCTTGGTCTTTTGACCCTCCTAGCTAAGAACATCTTGCTAGAATGGACACCAATGTTCTGTTGGTTAAGCATCCTAGCCTTGATCTAGTTCCCTAACCACAGATTCATCTAAAATAAACCCAGTCCTCATGTATCTGGGTAGGGAAGACAAAGGTGCCGTTGACTGTTGGGGAAGATGGGGGTGTTGTGGGATTGATGCTCGAGACCCACTGGAATGTGTGGGGCAGGGGTCAGCCGGACTGTGGGCCTGTTGTCTTGCATGCGCCATTCCCTCTCTCCTACGGGGTTCCCCCTGCATCCCCCTCAGCCTTCCCAGTTCTTATGCTAATGAGGTGCATTAATGCTTAATGACTGTGAACAGGGCTGGTTAATTGCACCTATCTGTGCAGGAGGCACGTTGACGTGTAAGAGGGACCGACCGCCAGAAACAGCTGCGTGCCCTCCTGGACAGTCTTAATTACACGGAAAACGAATGTGATCTAAACCACCAGGACAACGATTAGCCGAAACAGGCAGGTGGTGTACGATGCCAAAAGTGCTGAAAACTCAGGAGCTAACTGGGGAGGGGGCTGCCAGGGAGGGGTGTGGGGAGGTTGTTGAAGAAAAAGGGGGAGGGGGGGCAGATTTTCCAGCTGCCACCCGAGAGGAGAAGGTAGCCGGCCCCTTTTATCATCTGCACGGCTTTGGCATTGGGTGGGGTGGGGCCGGCCCCGTGGAGCAGATTAATTTAATTAATTTATTGCAGTTAGTTTGGCAAAGGCATTATCTGTCGTCTGGAGTGGAATACTGAGCAGGCCCATTAATGCTCTGCCAGTAAATCTTACACCCAGGAAACAGCGAGATGCGAGGCTCTCCCCCCAGTTTCTGCAGTGTGTTATCTCACCGGTGCCTTGAACACAGCTCCCTGCCAGAGTTACAAAGGGTTTTTCCTTCCTAACCCTCCTGCTCCAGCGGGGGTGGTTTCGCTTCTCTGTTAACAGCTCTGCATGTCACACACACACACACATGCACACACACACGCACTCACACGCATGCACACCAGTGGCCGAGGGGAATGTGGTTCAGATGCCGGCGCTGTTCCTCTGGCAGCGGCTCCAGAAGTCAGAGGCTTGGCCACAGAGGTAGTGAGTTACCTGTCATGGTGCACCATCTGCTGCTAATTAATGATGCTTGCTGGCTGGCAATTATTCCTTGGTCTGGAGGCTCTGGAGAGGGAAGACTGCTGCCGGGTCAAAAAGAGAGAGAGCGAGAGAGAGCCATTTTTTGTGGGTGCGCGTGTGGAATTAATCCATCCCTGTGGCTGATGGCTGCCCCGTTTGGGATAAGTGTGATGAAAAATGCAAAGTGAATGCGAAGGGAAAGGAAATGCATTGCTTTCCCAGATTAAGGCGAGAGAAGACTCCTGCTGAATTCTGATCCCTGCCTTAGTCTCGCACCCAGGCCTTCTTCCTACGCTTTAGCCTCCGGTCCCCTAATGACTTTGCCTGTGGCTAACCTCTTTCTTTCTCTTGCTCCGACCCTTTGCTGAGCCTCCCCCTCCCCCTCCTTCCCTTTCCCTCTTCCTCCCCCTCCCTCCCTCCCTCTCCCTCCCTCCCTCCCTCTCCCTCCTTCCCTTTTCCTTTCCCTCCCCCTCCTCCTCTCTCTCCCTTCCTCTCCCTCCTTCCCTTTCCCTCTTCCTCCCCCTCCCTCTCCCCCTCCCTCTCCTTCCCTCTCCTTCCCTCTCTCCCTGCCCTGGCAAAAGACAACCAGCCTCCTGGGTGCCCCAGATGTGATTGTGGTAGAAAAGGCTCCACCACCATCGTGTACTTGCGGTCCTGGCTAATCAAGGTTTGCAGCAGTCAGTCTGGATGCCCAAGCTGTGCCGAGACAGCCAATAACAATCAATTACAGATGTATTGATCAGCTGTCAAGGTTAACAGCCAGAGGGCTGACAGCCCGCTTGAAATCTTGCCAGGGGAGCCAAGGCGAAGTGACTCGGTTCTGGTTGTGTTGGCGAGGCTTCTTCAGGATGACCTTACTGGCTTCTCTCCCCCCTTCTTGGCAGGCGAAGGGGGGGGGTTGGGCAGCCACCGAAATAGCTCCTGCCTCTTACCAGGCGCCAGTTCTGCACAATACTTCAGGCTACGGCATCTGGGTTGCTTCAAGTCAAGTTTGAGAGGCCGCATCTGTTGCTGTTGGACACGGGGCCGGCCGGCCACCCACCTAGGAGCTCAGGCCATTCCTGGCAGGGACTTTGCCTTCAAGCAAAAGGGGGGGGGGATTCCCCAGACCTTCACCTTATAGAGTATGAGTGACTCTCAGATTGAGGGTCTTTCTCCAAGTTGACCCTTCAGATGCCTCCAGACTCCGAGATGACCAAGAGGCAGAAGCCAGGACAGAGTTAATGCAGGGGAAAGGACCACATGCCAGAATTCTGGTTTATTCTCCAGAATTGGGGATCCTAGTGGCCAAACCAGCTTCTGGTCCATTGTAAATTTTTAAAGAATAATTTTGTCTAAGTCAGGTGTGCCCAACATTGGCAACTTTAAGATCTGAGGACTTCAACTTCCAGGATTTCCCAGCAGGAAATTGAAGTCCACAAGTCTTAAAAGTTGCCAAGGTTGGGTATCTGTGGTCTTTGTGGATATTGCCTTTGGGGCATGCCAGGTTATGAAGTCAAATCTTGACATTGGTGGACAGAAGCTGCAATATCATGGATTCTTCACCTTTGGCTCGTGATGCTGTGGGGCTCCCCAGAGTGTGGTTTGTGAATCGTGTTTTCGGTTTACCGACGTGTGAACTAAGCAACTATGGTTTGTTCCATACATCATAGTCAAATGGTGGCCACTGGATGGCTTGACACTGCACAATCTTGAGATCTACAGTGGAGTTGAGCTTCTCAAGATGTTTGAAACATGTGATAGCATCTTTGGAAAATGCAACCGACACAAGTCATCCGTTGTCTGGACAATTGCTGTTTTCCAAGAGTTGCCCAGGCTACAGCGACTCAGCCTAAAGCTATAATCTTCTGGGTTTACTGATTCCATCTGGGTTAATGAGTAGGGTTAATTAACTTGGTTAGGGTGTTTGGACAACATATTTACTCATTTTGATCTACTGGAGTGTGTCCTGCCAGATTTACATAACACAGCGAAACGAAATGAAGCTGGCTTCTTGTTGGCTTGATAGACTCAGACCCTGAGATTACACCAAGGCTGGTTTCAAACCTAGGGGGATATGTGAGTCCAGGGAATATACGGTTTAGTTGACACCCAATCTTAAATGTCTGCACCAGGTTAGCCTTTTAAGACCCCTTAATAACTGGGCATTTTTCTAGTGCGTATCAAAGCCAATTCTGAATGCTCTGTCACATTTTAGCACAATCAAGAATGAGAATATTGGTTGGGGTGTTGTAGTCCCTTGCATTTCCCCCCCCCTTAGTTCTTTCTGTAATTTGTTTGTTCTTTCTTGTTCGCTGCTTCGAGCTGCCTTTTGCTTTGATGGAAACATGGGGCATAAATTGAATAAATCATCATATAGTTATGGAATCCAAAGGGGTGGGGTGTGTGGAGTTGTCCCCTCTTTTGTTAAGATTACTATAAGGATGATTGCTGACTTTGTCAGACCCAGCAAAGGAGACCTTGGGGAGGAGGGGGCATCGGGGTCACCAAGGGCCGAAATGTCCACCGGGAGCAGAATGCATGGCTTTTGGCTTCTTTTAATCAGGGAAACCTACACTTCCCGTTCCTGCAATGGCAGGGTTCATATTTCATGTTTGAAAGCTGGTAGTGTGTTTGTATCTCTCTCTCTCTCTCTCTCTCTCTCTCTCTCTCTCTCTCTCTCTCTCTCTCTCTCTCTCTCTCTCTCTCTCTCTCTCTCTCTCTCTCTGTGTGTGTGTGTGTGTGTGTGTGTGTGTGTGTGTGTGTGTGTTAATCCGCTTGGGTAGGGAAAAAGCCACTGCTTTTTGTGTGGTGGTTGCCTTCAAAGGCCTCCTTGAAACTCAGAATAGAAAAGGGACTCATTGTGCATGCTCCTCAGACGCTTTGTGGCTCACTTATGGGACGTGAGAATTCGGTTTTTTAAAAAGAGAGCGAGAGAGAGAGAGAAGGAAATTGATGGGTCAATTCCAAACCAGTGTAGGAAACGGACTCTTCCAACAGTGGGAGAAGAGAAGTTGGCTGGAGAACTTCCCCTGAGTCAACTCTTCATCCCTTAATTGCTTAAGCCAGGGGTGTTCAACTTTGGCCACTTTAAGACTTGTGGACTTCAACTCCCAGAATTCCCCTGGGGGGGATTCTGGTAGTTGAAGTCCACAAATCTTAAAAATGGCCAAAGTTGAACACCCCTGACTTAAACCCGGGGTGTGTGTGTGTTATCCAGACATTCCTTCCTCATGTTGAACCCCCCCCCTTTTTTTTACCACCGATAAAGATTTCCTGGGCTCATCACCAGAAGAGCTCCAAGCTCTTCTCTCCCTCTGTCTAATGGTGTTAAATTGATTAGCCCAAACCCCAGCAACAAATCATAGGGGGGTGTTAATAAGATTCAGAGGGGCAGGGATTTGAAGACGCTGGGAGCCCTTCCGACAGCATTACCGTAGAACTGTCAGTAAATAGCTGGATGGCTTTAAAACTCAGAAAATTGAGGGAGGGAGGGAGGGAAGATCTATTTTTTTCCTCTTTCATTGGCTTCAAGAGAAAACGCTGCCAATCACCTGTGTTGCCTCTGCACGCTCGCCTCTCCTCTGCAACAGTGCCAAATCCCCAAACCGCACAGAGAAAAGAAGCGAGGCCGATGCTAAACAATTCTTTAAAATTAATTATTTTCCCCTTCTCGGTTCCTCCCTCGTCGTTCCAGCCACTCTCTTCTCCCCATCCCCGTCTTCTCTCTCTCTCTCCCTGTCTCCCCAGCTAATGACTTCTAAGCACACTGACATTTCCACACGGGCAGCCTCTAACCGTACGCATTACATGCTGGTACATAAATTGGCCAGACGGCTCACAGATCCCTCCAGAAGCCTTCCCCTTCGGAGGCTGATCTCCCCGGTGAACCTCCTGAGATGCCTTCAGAGGCGGGGGGGGGGGGAGGCTAATGGGAGGGCTGAGGTCCTTCCTTTTTTTCTTGAGCTGGTTACCTGCTCCTTTGCAGCCCCAATCCGTGGTTTTCCCACCAGTGGTGCAGTCCCCCTCACTGCAGTTGGCTTGGCAGAATCACAGAGGGACAGAATAACAGTGTTGGAAGGGATCTTGGAGGTCTTCTAGTCCAACCCCCTGCTCAAGCAGAAGATCCTATACCATTCTGGACAAATGGCTGTCCAATCTCTTCTTGAAAACCTCCAGTGTTAGAGTACCCACCACTTCTGGAGGCAAGCCGTTCCACTGATTAATTGTTCTCACCTTCAGGAAATTTCTCCATAGTTCTCCATAGTTCTAGGGAAGTCTCCTTGATTAGTTTCCATCCGTTGCTTCTTGTCCTGCCTTCAGGTGTTTAAGAACATAGGTTGACCCTCTCATCTCTGTGGCAGCCTCCCAAGTACTGGAATTCAACTATCATGTTCTTTCCAATCCTTCTTTTCATAAATCTAGACCCGTGCGCCATCGTCAACTGCTCTTCTGGTTTCCGGGCCGTTTTCAGTTTTTGGCCCGAAAAACGCATCGGCCAGCTGGTCTTCGGGTTTCCGGCGCTTCAGCGCGCACACTTGCATGCGCGCATTCCGGTTTGGGCACTCAGTGCCGAAAAGCTTCGCCATCACTGGTCTAGACGTACCCAGTTCTTGCAACCGTTCATCATAATAACAGAGCAACAGAGTTGGAAGGGACCTTGGAGGTCTTCTAGTCCAACCCCCTGCTCAAGCAGGTGACCCAATTCCATTTCAGACAAATGGCTGCCCAGTCTCTTCTTAAAATCCTCCAGTTGATGGAGCACCCGCGACTCCGGGAGGCAAACTATTTCACGGGGTTAATTGTTCTCCCTGCCAGGAAATTTCTCCTTGGTTCTGGGTTGGATTTCTCTTTGATAAGTTTCCATCCGTTGCTTCCGAGCTTTCGATATCGGAGGCAAGAAGGAACGGAAGGGCCTTTGAGTCATATTCTTCTCATTTCCTTTAACCGGGTTGCCGGCCACTGCTGGAGCTTGGCTCGTGCAGAAATTCAGTTTGACTCCTCTGAACCCTTCTTTCATCCTTGCATTCTGGGAGTTTTACCACGTGATCCGGGAACGACAGCCCAGCTGCGCAACTCCACAAGGCCGTTGTTTGGAAGAGTTGAGTCAGTCTCTTTCTAGTGCAGCAAATCTGGAGGGAAATAAATACATCATGCTGGTCTTAAAAGGATGTGGAAATCTTTTCTTCCCCACCTCCTTCCCTCCTCGGCCTTTGTGTGTTTTCTGCAGCTGCTAAGACGTTCGTGTGAGCTATTATTCCAAATTTTCTTGCCAAAATCATTCCTCACTGGGTGGAGAAGCAACCATTAGTAATCAGCCTCTAATCATGCGCCAGAGAAATGTTTGCGGTTCCTTTACCGAAAAGGGATGTGAGCGGAGAGGGGCAGAGGCTTCTGGAAACCGGGTCCAGGTGGGGACACACGGCGGTTCGCCCAATCGGGAGAGAGGGAGACATGCGACGGCTGTTCCCTTCCTGCTGCTTTTGTTGAGCCTGGGTTGAAGGCGTCGCATTTGCGAGCTGCAGGGCTGGATGTAAGAGGAGAGATTCCAGAAACTGGATGAAGGAGAATGTTGGAAAGCAACGCAGGGAGGAAGGGCCTTGGCAGAGCCCAATGTTGAAACAGATTCTGGAACAGGACACATCTGGGAGAAGAGCATCATAGACTCCTAGGGCTGGAAGGGACTTTGGAGGTCTTCTAGACAGGAGTCTTCACACCATAGCAACTGCACTTAGACTTATAAACCGCTCCATAGTGCTTCACAGCCCTCCCTAAGCAGTTTACAGAGTCAACATTTTGCCTCCAACAAACCGACCTCGGAAGGATGGAAGGCTGAGCCAACCTTGAGCCGGTTAGGATCGAACTCCTGGCAGTGAGCAGCCTGCTCTATTGCATTCTAACCAGTGTGCCATTATGGCTCCTATCCTGGACACCACCAGCGTCCTGGAGAAATGGCGGTCCAATCTTTTCTTGAAAACCTCCAACGATGGAGCACCTGTAACTCCAGGAGGCAAACTCTTTCACTGCTTCATTGTTCTCCCTGTCAGGAAATTCCTCCTTATTTCCAGATTGGATCTCCTTCTCAAGAGCTTCCACCCGTTGCTTCTTGTCCTGCCCTCAGGTGCTACGGAGAATAAATCAACACTTGGACAGCCCTTCAAGTGTTGGAGGATGCTATCATGTCTTCTCCAAAGCCTACTGTCCCCCCCCCATATTATCCTTCTCCAGTAGAGGTTCTACAAAATGTCATGGACAATCTTTCCTATCTTCTCAGTGGTCAGGTCAGTGAAGAGGGTTAGTTGTTGTAATCCAGCCCCTTCAAGGAAGCAATTTGAGTGTTGAGTTCCTTGCCTCAATCAAGGGGGCAACAAGGAAGTCCACTTTCTCTCCAAGGAGAAGATCCGGTCAATGACCCTGTTGAGATGCTACAAGGAAAGGCTTCTGGAAATGGAAATGGAAGCGGAAATTCAAAATCCAGGCTGGTCCAGCTGTACAGAGAAATGGGTTTGGGGCACCAGAGGAACCTGTAAGACGGGATCTGACATTCCAAGCAAAATGCAGAATTGCCATTTTTCAATTTTGGGGCATTGGCCAAACTGGCTGGCTGGGGATTCAGCCTCTAACAAACGGATGAGGAAGAGAAGGACGTGGAGTTTTCCCACTGAGACACGATGCCCAGATAAAATTGCTCTTTGCAGTTCATATTTATTTGTTTTTGCTTTTAAAATAAATAAATAAATGCTGTAGCAGTAGGAAAAGAATCATTGTAACGGCTAGAAAGTGTGGAGTTTAACCGTTCTCTCCCCTGTGGCCTTGGTGAGGAATCTCCTAAGGGTTTTGTAGCAGGAGGAATATTTCAGATTTCTTACAACCTCCTTTCCCCCCCTCTTTTTCTTTTTGCACAGCTGGGAATTTACAGGAGGGGCAGGGGAACAGGGAAATTGGAGAGAGGAGGGGGTTCCCCAATAAGGAAGGAGTCCATATTTTTCCCCCAGGGTCGTTGAGAGCAAAGGTGCATCAAAAGGGAAATAACTGAATTACAGAATTTGTGGCCAGAGAGGGGGTCCTTCTACTTCCGCGCTGTAAATACCTGGTCATTCCTTGGTACTAAATGCAAAGCGGCTAAAGGCTGATTTAAAAATAAAAAGAGGTGGAGATATAGTTAAATTGTGAATTTGGCACTGACCCTTTCTTGTTCGGGTGATTGAAGGGGGTTTGGACAAATGCAGAGAAATGGGGCGATTCACAGCCCCTACTCTTGAACCCCAGTCATGGTGGAAGAAAGAGGGTCTTTGGGGGGGGGCAACCAAGACGGATTAGGTGCCAAGACATCTCTACAAACCATGATGGGACTCCGTGGGAGGGTTCCCCATAAGTCCTTGGCCTACGATCATAGTTAAGCCCCAAATTTCTGTTGCTAAGTGACAGAGTTATTAAGTGAGTTTTGTCCCATTTTATGACCTTCCTTGGCCACAGTTGCTAAGCGAATCACTGCAGCCGTTCAGTTAGCCACAAGGTTGTTAAGTGAATCAGGCTTCCCCATTGACATTGCTTGAAAGAAGATCCCAAAAGGGGATCACGGGACCCCAGCACAGTGTGACCGTCATAGATAGGAATCCGTTGCCAAGTGTCTGAATTTGGATCACATGATCCTGGGGATGCTGCATCGGTCGTAAGTGTGAAAAAATGGTCATCAGTCGCTTTTTCCCCCAGGGCCATTGTAACTTTGAATGGTCACTAAACGAACTGTTGTAAGTGGAGGACTATCTGTAAGGAGTCTGCCCCCCCTTTTCCTATCACGAGAGTTGTGCAGCGGACAATCCCTGGCATCGTGTGTGCACGAAGACGCATCTCTTTTGCAAGGGCACTGCTGAAGCGGAGGAGGTGTGGGGCAAGGCCGGTCCCAGGAGGGGGGGGTCACCTGAGCCCAGAGGCCCCATTTCTGAAGGCCTGATGAGGTGGGGAAGGAGCTGATCTTAGAATTGGACGCCGAGGGGGACATTTAGCTTCAGTTCCTCGCGCTAGACAGAAGGTGGTTTGTGCTGGCAGGCAATTGCTGCCAGAGTCATTTATGGCTGTCATTGCGTCCCATCCAGCCCCCACCCCCACCCCCGCCGGTAGCATTTCCTCCCTCCCTCCCTCCCTCCCAACTCCCTGATGTGCCTCCCTTCTTCTTTTGATGGATCCAATCCTATCTGCTGTGCGCCTGGTTTTCCAGCTCCTTGCTAATTGCTCCAAGCAGCGCCGTGCTCGGAATAAAAGGTGGCTCCTTTGCACCTCGGCCTCCGTCTTGGGGGGGGGGCGGTTGGGGGGAGAGAGACAGGCAGCCCTATCTTTGGTGGGAGAGGCAGGAACAGACGAAGGAAAGGGGGGGCAGGAAACGGATGCCAAATCTGCCACCGGTTTCTGAAGTCTGGAGGGGGCCAGGAAGAAAAAGAAGAAGGATGAAACAGAGTGTCACTTTCTCGCCGATGCGTGTCTGTACATGCAGAGGCCTTCATGCCCACGTTTGTCTTGCATGGTTATTTCATTTCATTTTATTTTGGAAGGGAGGGGGGTGCATTGGCAGCTGCGGTGTTTTTGTCTGTCCTCTTGGGTCAGCCGACCGCGGAGGGCTCCTCTGCGGTGGCCACCGACCAAGTTGGCTTGTCCTCTCTTCCCAATCGCCGGCGTGGCTAAATGTCCTTCTTTGCCCGGCTTTCAACATGCAATTGGGGAAGGTATTGATTTCCTGCCATTTCTTCTGTCGGTGGACTCCAGAGCAGGTCCCTGTTAAAATAATCATCGTGGCAATTGCTGTAGCAAGGATTGTTTTGAAAAACGTGCATAAGCAATGCGCCCCGCTCTGGTCCCGCTCTCATTCATCATCTGCTGGCCTGAGATAAGTCCAATTGGACTTGCTTTTGAGGAGATTCCCCAGGGGATTACACCGGTTAAGACCCCCCAAGCTTCTTTGGGATTTAAGGGCATCTTTCTCCTCTCCAAATCCTTACCTCGTGAAGGGTGGCTGTGATAGTATCTACCCCAAGCACCTCTGAGTTAGTTCTCATCCTGTCCTTCTTCAAGTGTGGAAGGGCACACCTGCCCTTTTATAGAACAGCTTAAAAGGACGATCTAGGTTTGCTTTTGTAGTTGTAGTCCTTCATTTACAACCATTCATTTAGTGACCGTTCAGAGTTATGATGGCACCGAAAAAGCGACTGATGACTCTTTTTCACACTTATCATTGCAGCATTCTCATGGTCACCCGATCGTAATTCGGATGCTTGGCAACCTGTTCATATTTATGACGGTTGCAGCATCCTGGGGTCATGCGATCCCCTTTTGCGACCTTCTGACGAGCAAAACCTGATGTAAACAAATAAATTTCAATGTTTTGCCCAGGGAAAAGGACCTCTTTTGTGGCCCAGGTGCAGAGGCAGTAAGGAACAAACCACGAAATCCAAGATGTAATCGAACCAGAGAACGTGGCTTGGACGTTGTGGCTCTACCACTCGATCAAGGATGATAGGTCTTGCAGTATGCAAGGGGAGATCCAGATTTCTCGCGAAGAGGGAATGGGATGTGTGGAGCAGACCTACACAGTTGTGTGTTGTTTGGGTAATGGGTTCAATCCTTCAAGCTTCAGCCTCGTGAACTGGTGAGAATCACCCCGTTTCTCATCAAGATGAACGGGAGGCTGACGTGGTGCCATGCGTGCACCTCCATCGATGGGAGAGAACGAGGCCCTTTCCATAGGCAGCTACCCAGAGGGCCAAAATCAGCCACCATGGCTGAAATTAGACCATTTTCCATCTCAGTTAGCTTCTGGGCGAGGACGGATGGATGGAGCACCACCAACCTTTCCTTCGGGCAGCAAAACACCTCGGGCTCCCTGCACGAGAGATGGCATTGAGCGTAGGGAGAGAGAACTAAAGTGGCAGAAGGAGAAAGCTCCGGGTCAGGACCAAAACAGAATGCCACCACCATGGCTATCGTCGCAATCCCACGTGTCGGCAGCTGGAGGCTGCAGCCCTGGCCTATAGTGCCTTTCCCGGTGCCCAAGCCGGAACAGATGGCAACGCAGAGGAGAGAGCAAGGGCTCCATTGTCATGGTAGAACTCCTGGCAGAACAAGAGCGGGGGTAGAGGAGCGGCCATCACTGGCCAAGTGCCGCCCAAAGCTGATAAGGCTGGTGCCAGGGCTGCGATCCAGAAAGGGCTGACTTTGGACCTCTTTGGACTTCAGCAAAAGATCTTTCGTGCAATTATCACGACTGAGCGAAAATTCAGTCCGGTGACTTGACGTCCATCATCTCCCAATCCAAAGAACGAATTGCGGCAAAGCATTCGATTAAATCGGGTGCCCCCTTCAACGGTTGCATCAGATAATTTGATTGCGGAGAGTTGACTCGTGTGGGAGGGATTCAAAGTGTCCTATAGGTAGTTCTTGACTTACAACCGTTTGTTTAGTGACCGTTTGAAGTTACACAGCACCGGGAAAAGCAACTTATGACCAATCTTCGCACTTATGACTGTTGTGGCATCCTTACAGTCATGTGATTAAAATTTGAAAAGCGCACCAAAAAACCCAACTTATGACCAGTCCTCCCACTTATGACTATTACAGCAGACCCACGGTCATGTGATCAAAATTTGGGTGCGTGGCAACTGGCACATATTGTATTTACGATGGTTGCAGCATCCTGGGGATCATGTGATTGCCAATTACTTGACTGCCTCCAAGCAACGTCCTTGGGGGGGGGGGAAGCCCGATTCATTTAAGAACCGTGTGATTCGCTTAACCACTGCAGCAATTCGCTTAACAACTGTGGCAAAAAAAGGTCCTAAAATCTGCCGCAACTCCCTTAACTCCTTTTGCTTAGAATGTAAATTGGGGTCCTAAATTGAGGACTAACCTGTATTGGATTGAGCCTTTCCATTGGAAGAGGAGCGTTGAATTGGATCGGAACCGACCCGTGTGTCCCTGTGGACCATCCTCAGTTAAATGTTTAATTTTTCTCCCTTTTGGTCACCTAGGAAGTTGGCCGCTTGGTCTGGGGGTCCTAATCCGGCTGTCTGATGTGGGCCCTGATCCTGCTCACCCTGCCTCCCCTGCCGCTATTCCCTGGCCTTCAGCTGGGGAGCAGGAATTTCCTCCACCTGCCAGGAGGACAGATCGCTCTCCGGCGCTGGCAGCCTCTTTCCTTCCTCCCTGGAGGCTTGCAAGAATTAGCGGATGACTCTGAAGGCCCCAGGACGGCTGCCAAACGTGACCACAATGCAATTATCCTTTTTTGGGGGGGGGAACGGATTCGTTGGACAGCGAGGAGCAATTTCGCAATTTCGCGCATGAGCCGGTGGAAGCACCTGAGGGCACGGGGGTCCGGCCCCTCCCGGAGTTGTCAGAAGGAGCGCCATTTCGTTTGCATAAGTTAATTTATTTAAATGGAAGCCTGCTCAAAAACGGTTGAGTGCTGAAGCAGTGCTGGAGGCAGACGGGGAGCCATTTACCCAGCGCTAAAATATACCTCCTTGGTTTGGTAGCCGACAGAGAGGAGCTAAAATAAAACAAAGGCTGTCATTTGGAGGCCAAGAGGAAACAGACACACAGAGACCCACAAACTCTACATGCCAACACTGGACGACACCTTTACGGGGGCCAAGAAAAGCTAGCAAAAACAGTGGGTTTTGGGATTGATGGGTTGACTCTGGTTCAGGAGCCTTCCACTGCGTGGCATCTACAGTCAGGCTTCAACTTATGACTACTCATTTAGCAACTGTTCGAAAATACGACAGACCCCCCCCCAAAAAAGGGTGCAGGTAGTCCTTGACTTACGACCACAATTGAGCCCAAAATTTCCATTGTTCAGTGAGACATTCGTTTGCCCTGTTTCATGACTTTTCTTGCCACGGTTGTTAAGTGAATCACTGCAGTGGATAAGTTAGTTACCTGGTTGTTAGGTGAACCCGGCTTCCCCATTGACTATGATTGTCAGAAGGTCGCAAAAGAGGATCACGTGACCCCCGGGACACTGTGACCGTCGTAAGTCAGTGAGTCAGTGAGCCAAGCATCTGAATTTGGATCATGTGGTCGTAACTGTGAAAAGCAGGTCACTTTTTTCTGTGCCGTTGTAACTTTGAAGGGTCACTAAATGAATGGTTGTATTATGACCTGGATTTGAAGGTCTGAGTTCTTGCCTCCGTGGTCACTTGACCGAATTTTCAGGGCTCGGCAACCGGCCTTCATTTACTGATGTTTTCCGTGTTCTCATGATTTGCGTTGAGGATTTCTTTTGCTGGAAACTGGTTTTTGCGGTGCTTCCGGTTTGCAGCAGGAAATGGAGCAGCTTCCCTGGGGAAATTTTACTACGATTTTACCAGTGGTTTGTAACTTGGAGATCGGAGAAGTTTCATAAGTCAAAGGGAGGAGAGGACAAAAGATTCCCAGGCCCGACGCTCGCCACAGGCCACAAGCTATCTTCCCACGGTTTTCCAGCCACCAAATCATTCTTGGATTCCTTCCAAGGATCTTCTGAATGTTCGAGAGGGTCCGATGGGTGGTTTGGGTGAGGATTCTCTGTGTGTGTGTGAGAGAGAGAGAGGGAGAGAGAGAATTGTGTCCTTTACAGGTTACCTCGAAATGCGTTTCCTAGTCAGTAGTATTCACTGTAGGGGAGAAGAAGCACTGATAAGCTAAAGGAAGAAATTGTTCAGAGCTTCAGATTTTTCATCCCTGCCCCGGCTACTCCCTCCTTTGGCACTGCCCCCTCTGTGTGGCCACACCCCCTGGCCCGGCACTGTCTTTACCAGACACCCCCCCCCCCCGTCTTCAGCTCCCCAAATGTTGCCAGCTGTTTTTTTGCAGCTGCTTGTCCCCAAGATCTCTGTGCCTCTTGGGGAGCTGGGGAGGTGGGTTGTAAGCCAACAAGGATCTCCCCTCCTTGGGTTTTGGGTTTTCTGAAATGTCCCCTCCTTTGCAGAAGCCCCTCACCCTATTTTCTTGGCTAGAAAGGGGAAAGAAACGCAGGCAGCTTTGCAAACCTTGGTGGGTCTCTCTTCGCAACATCTGTTCAGAATAAAAAGGCCTTTCGCGGCTTCGCTGGAGCTGCAGCAGCCTGCATGGAAATTGAATCTCCAAACAGCCCCCTCCCACCCACCCGGTTTGTCTTCTCCTTGAGAGGAGACCTCCCCCCACCCCGCCTTGACCTTCCTCTGCCTCTCCTATGGGCCACATGAAAGCCGCCTGCTCTGCTGCCCCCCCCTCCACCATCGCGATAAAAGGAATTCTAATAAACCGCGGGGAGGGGGCTGCCCATTCACTCTTTCCATGGAAACCGAAGAAGCTGACCCCGAGGAAGGGCTCTGCGGCTTGATCCCCCCTCAGTCACGGCAGGAAGAAGAAGAAGAAGAAGAGGGAGGCGGTTGAAAAGAGATTTTTTTGGGGGGGGGGGGAGAAAGCAGACTTCCCTCCTTCAAGGACAGCCTTGTGCAAAACAGTGAGGCTGCTGGCTCACTTGGGAAGAAGGGAAAGAGAGCAGCCTTCCAGCCAGGAAATCCTGCTTCTTACCACCTCTGTTTTGGTGTGTGTGTGTGTGTGTGTGTGTGTGTGTGTGTGTGTGTGTGTGTGTGTGTGTGTGTGTGTTCCAGCCCATTAGCCTGCTGGCCACGGAGTCACGGTGGCTTGCTTCCTGTCTTGGACCTCTGCTCTCCTCTTCCCTGTCTCTTGTCAGCCGCGAAGGAGAGCAGGGGACGTCTTCGATTTGGACTTGGTTGGACAATCTGCCGCCTTCCTTTTTCTCCCCCTCTGGACCTTCTCCGATGCTCCTTTGGTGCCCACCGTGGGGTGATGGATTGTAGGATGTCTGGCCATCCTGCTGCTGCCCACGGCTGCTGCCCATGGGTGCTTGGCTGCTTAGGTTCTTTCTGGGTTTGAAGAACCGGGAAGGGGGGGTCAGGGGGGAGTCTGTAACCTGAGGATAAGGGTTCCCTCAGTGCCTCCCCAGACATCTGGCCTTCCTGGCCTTCTCTTTAGGGTGGTGTACTGACGTTAAGTACAGGTAGTCCTCGCTGAGTGACTCATTCAGGGACCAAAGTTATGTCAACACTAAACGAGGAAGTTTGTGGCCGGCGATCCTCAAAGTTGTAGCCATTGCAACATCTCAGTGTCACCTAAGCAAAGCAGAAGCTGGCAGGAAGTTACAAGTCGCAGCCACATGACGTTGCTCTTAATGACCGCATGCAATTCACTTAACGACCGCAACCAGAACTGCTGTGGTGAGTGGGATTTTTTGCTTAGTGACAAAGTTCCCGGACCCAATTACGGCCGTGAACTGAAGATTACCTGGGAGTGGACAGACAAAAGGAAAGATTTCTTGAAGCAGCATTTAGGTAAACTGTGGAACTCACCGCCACAAGGTTGGGATGATGGTTTATCTCCCAGGCAGTTTTGGAAAGGTGGGTCTTGTGGTAGCCTGGCTCCAACTTTCTATACCCCTTGCTGGGTTTCCTGTGGGGCTCTTTTCTTCTAAAATACAACTGCCCCAAAGCAACTCACAGTTGCCTTGGACTCACAGATGTGGGAGGCAGCTCCCTGCTCCCCAAGTTGCCCCATTGCCAGTTTTCAATCAATCAATCAAACAAACAATCAATCAATCAGAATAGAGCTAGAAGGGACCTCGGATCTTCTAGTACAACCTCTGCTCAACCAGGAGACCCTACACCATTTCAGACAGGTGGCTGTGCAATTTCTTCTTTAAAATCTCCAGTGATGGAGCACCCACAACTTCTGAAGGCACCACTGGTTTATTGTTCTCACTGTCAGGAAGTTTCTCCTTAATTCCAGGTTGTCCCAAAGGTGCTTTTCTCAAGAGACAAGTAGACTTTCTTGTTTTTCTTTGAAGAGGTTTCACTTCTCATCCAAGAAGCTTCTTCAGTTCTGACTGGATGGTAGGGAATGTCAGAGCTGAAGAAGCTTCTTGGATGAGCAGCGAAACATCTTCAAAGAAAAACAAGAAAGTCTACTTGTCTCTTGAAAAAAGCAACATTTAATTCCAGGTTGCTTCTCTCCTTGATGAGTTTCCACCCATTGCTTCTTGTCCTGCCTTCTGGTGCTTTGGAAAATAAGTTGAGCCCCTCTTCTTTATGGCAGCCCCTCAAATACTGGAGGACTGCTATCTTGTCTCCCCTTGTTCTTCTTTTCTCTAGAATAGCCATACCCAGTTCCTGCAACCATTCTTCCTATGTTTCAGCCTCCAGGTCTCTGTGAGCTGATTCTGACCCAGCCCTCCTTATCTGTGAATGGGATGGCTTCCAACCCCACCCAACCCCCAGACATCCCCAGCTAAAGGCTCAAGCTATGTTGACAAAGGTGAGGGTTGGGGTCTGATGCATCTCCAGGTTCGGATGTCTGTAGCATCTCAATGTCAGTGATCTCTTAATACTTTTCAAATTGGTGCTATAGCCTTCCCTGCTGCATCCTCTCTCATTCCAGCACATCTGGAGGCTGTCCGCTTTGGGGCCCGGCTGGGATTGTAAATCTCTATCCCTCCCCCCTCCCCCTCCCCTCCCCCTCCTGGTCTTTGTTACTCCAAAAAGCAGTGTGTGTGTGTGTGTGTGTGGTAGCATAGGGCAGCGGTTCAAAGCGAGAAGGTTGGATTTAGACCTGGGGGAAACCCTCCTTCCTCCCCCCTCTTAGGGCTCGGGGGTTGATTTGGGGAGCCTGCCAAGCGGCTCTGGGGCACAGTGAGGGGCAAGGTTGCTAGGAGAAAGGGCAGGAAGGCTGGTGAAGAAGAGGGTGAGGATAGGACTCTCCTATCGCTTTCATCCTGCCACTAAACTAGGCAAGAACTACCCGGGGTGACAAGAGACCTGGCCCCCCTCCTCCCGCGTGGGAGAATCACCCCCTGGGTCAAGAGGTCGACGGTGGGGGAGGGGGGAAGAGAGCCTTTTTTTGCCCGATTCGGCTGGGCTTCAATCCGCTTGGGAGGAAGCCCCCTCCGCTTGCCCAGCCTCTAGGGAGAGGAGGGGATCATCCCTCCCCTCCTGCAACCCGTCCCGGCTGCCCGAGGGACGGAGGCTTCCTTTGTTCCCTCCCCCTCCCAGCCTCCTTTCTCCTGCCACTCCAGAACCCAGCCTCCACACCGGGGAAATCAGATGCCACCGACTCTCATTTGCCAGGACCCTGCCTCCCCCTCCCACGCCCCCCCCACCAGCTCAGAGATCCGAGCTGCGTCAGTCACTGCCTGTTTGATCCGCCTGCAGCTGCCCGAGCGATGCAAAGCTCCAGGTGCGCCGTGCCCTCCTCCCCCTGGATGGGCCCCCCCTATTCTCGACCCCCCCAGCTCCCTGCTGACCCCCGATGACCGCTCTTTGGCCTCCCTGCCATCCTCCTCCACCCCGGCGGAGGCTGGGGGAGCGCATCCCCTCGCCCGCCTCCCCCTCCTCCCGGGGTTGGATTTCAAGGCGAGGGAGGGGCGCAGTCAGCCACGAAAAGGCGGTGGAAATTGCTCAGCTCCCGACTCGCTCTCGCTCGCTCTCTTTGCCACCCTTTTGGTTTTCTCCGACTCGCCTTTCCGCGGTCAGTTCCGCGGCCGTTCTCCGCTCTTCCTCTTTCATTAGCGTTCACCTTGATGCTGAACGAGGAAGGGGAGCGGGGGGGAGGGGGTTTAAACAACTCCGCAGCCTTTTTGATCCCCCCCCTTGCTATACCGCCGCTTGCAGCCCCCCGCACGCCCCCAAGCCCGACGCACCGCGGGCTGCCTTGATTTCTGATTGCTATTCTTGGCACAAGCGCGCGCACGCACACACACACACACACACACACACACAGAGGCAGTGAGTGTGTGGGGGGAGCTTGGATCGCGCATCACGCGTTGGCAAAGCTGCCACCCACTCGAGAGAAAGCAGCGCGCAGTGCCGTCCCTGCCTCCCCTTGAAACGCAGTGGCAGCCGCGTCGGGGATCCTGATGTCTCTGTAGCCGAAGTGCGAAGAAGCCCGTCTCACCCCCCCCCACCCCACCCGCCCCCTTCCTTCCTTCCTTCCTTCCTTCCTTCCCCTCCGGCACTTTACCTCTCCCCCCCCCTTTCTCTTCTGCTTTTAGCAATCTGCAGCCAACCCATCAAATCCCCCCTTCTGCATGCGCGCGCGCGCACACACACACGCACACACACAGATATACACACACCGCCTCGCACGCCGCACACACATACGCCGCTTCTTGAACCGCCGGCATTAAAATTTCAAACTGGATGCTACGGGGGCCTTTTTTTAATTACCTGCTGTCCCCAGCGGCTTGTGAATAATAGCTGCTGGAAGACCTCCAAAGGGATACGGGAGAGAAGGAAGGAAGGGAGGAAGGAAGGAAGGAAGGAAGGAAGGAAGGAGCGCCGATTCTGCTACTCCCTACTCATCCCCCTCTCCCTCCTTCCAAAGGATTTAATCGGTGACCGCCGCTTGTTTGGAGGCAGCGAAGAGAAGAAGCGCTGAAGAAGAGCGGCAGGCAGTCGGGAAAGAGCTGGAGAACATCTTGCAGGTACTATGGAAATTGGGGAGGGGGACGTGGAGGGGGGGCGGGAGGGAGGGAGGGAGGAGAGACAGCCCTTGTGAATGCTTTGAGGTTCCATTGGTGGGCTTGCCGAAATGCTCTCCGGCCATTCATTCATTCATTCATTCCCTCCCTTGTTCCCTTGTCTTCTTCCGCTGATGCCATTTGCCACTCAAGTGCGCTTGAGAAGAGCAACCCGGGGAGGGCGGGGGGGGGAGGCGGCTTCTGGGTACCACCTCCCTCCCTCCCCCCCTCTCTCTCTGGCCAAAGAGGGGCTGGGCTTGGAGGGTCGGTGGGATTTGAGATGCCAGCAGAGCTGTCTTTGGTGGTCCTTGCCTTCCCACATCTGTGGAGAGGAGAAGTTTGGCTCTGCTGAGGGAAGGTCTGTTTCCTCACTTTCCGAAGGGAAGTTTAATGGCTGTTACATGACCCCCCTGGGGGTGGGGGTGTGAAGATTTTGGAAGGAGCTCTGAAAATTTTGTCCCCCCCCCCAATAGCCCAAATTCTCATTTCCCAGGGCAGCAGCTTCTCTGTCTCTCTTCTCTCCAAAGATCAAGGATCTTAGCTAGGGTTGGCCAGGGACCCCTTCTCCCTCCTTGGAAGGGGGAAGGGGGTTCTGTTCCCAGGGCAAATATATTCCCCCCCCCCACATCCTGTATTCTCCCCTGCCTCTTGCCATAAAGAGATGGGCTCTCAAAAATGCAAACCCAAGAACCCCTTGAGAGAGGAGGTTTGTGGTTGTGAGAAAGTATCCAGCCACCGATGACCTCCACGAGGGGTTGAGCGAGGGGAACCCAGATTATTTATTTATTTATTTATTTATCCATCCCTCTGGGGATCAGCAAGATTCCTTCCTGTTTTGAAACCCTTCCCATCCTTTTCTCCAGCTGGGAAGGCTGTGCAAGGTGGGATGGCTGCAGCTCACGGGGAACATTTCCTCCCGAGCCATCCCATTAAATCCAACAAAGTGGAACGGAACGGATTGTGAATTGCAGCCCATTGCTTTGGCGTTTGTGTTTGTGTCCGGGGCGTGGGTGGGTGTGTGGATGTGATTGTAATTCCTAATGTAAATCTGGAGTTGGGTTTGTGTCTGTGTGTGTATATGTGTGTGTGTGTGTGTGTTCCATCTATACCTAAGGTTGCCTTGATGTTGGAAGAGAGGTGGGAAACCAGCAAAGTTTGAGAAGGTTTTGCATCTTTCTAGATCTCTATGGAGATTCTTGGTCATCCAGGTCATGGTTGTCCCAGAGGGACTTTTTCAAAAGAAAACTGGACTTTGTGGACAGAGTCCAGTTGCAAAGTCCAGTTACAAACAAAGTCCCACTTGCCTCTTGAAAAAAATCCTCTCTGGGACTTTTTTAGATGGTATTAAATTTTGGGGGATGGCAGCCAGTTCACAAGGACAGTTGAGAGCTGAGCTGAGCAGGTTTCTGGGGAAAAGTCTCGAATTAAGTAGGACGTGGCCAAGTTTGAGGGCCAGGGTCCTTTGGTGGTGAGAGGGGGGTATTTCCTCTTAACCCCCACCCCATTGCTGGTGTTTTTCAGCCTTCCCCTCCCCCCTGAGATATTTAAAAAAAAGCTGTGCATGGTTTTAGAGCAGGTGGCCTTTGTTGCCTGTCATTTCTGTGTAAGGAGGATGATTTAATAGGATGATGGTTGAAGAAGAGAAAAGATATAGCAGTTTTTTTCCTTGCTGGACTCGGAATTAGACCAAGAAAGTCTGAGTTTAAATTTCTGCCCAAGAGGAACCTCTACAAGATCTCCCTCTAACCCAGAGGTCTTCAAACTTGGCAACTTTAAGACTTGTAAGCTTCAACTCCCAGAATTCTCTGGCTGAATTCTATGCTGGCTGGAGAATTCTGGGAGTTGAAGTCCACAAGTCTTAAAGTTGCCAAGTTTGGAGACCCCTGCTCTAAAGCCATTATTGTTAAGTCTGTCCTCCCTCTTTCCTCCCTCGCAGGACAATTTCATGTAGAAAATAAATGACTGCCCATCATATTCCCCCCCCCCCCCATGGTGGTCTACAGATAGTCCTTGACTTACAATGGTTCACTTAGTGCCCATTCAAAGTTACAACAGCCCTGAGAAAAGTGACCATTTTACGACCATTTTTCACACAACTGTTGCAGCGTCCTCTGATCACGTGATCAAAATTCAGATACTTGGCCACTGGTTCATATTTAATGACGGTTGCTGTATTCCCAGGGTCATGTGATCCGCTTTTGCGACCTTCTGATTAGCAAAATCAATGGGGAACCCAAATTCAGTTAACAACCGTTTTGCTAAGTTACCAACTGCACTGATTCACTTAACAACCGGGGCAAGGAAGGTGGTAAAATGGTGCAAAAATTCACTTAACGAATGTCTCGCTTAGCAACGGAAATGTTGGGCTCAATTCTGGTCGTAAGTCGAGGACTACCTGTACCTGAGTTCTTTGGAGTATAGCTACAAATGAGAAGTAAAGACCATTGTGTGCATTTTGGGTGCATCACATCCTCACCAGTAAAATCCAGTTGCATTCACAGCTTCACACAACTGAGCTTAGGTGAGTAACAAAATTCGGATCCTGGACAGGCTAGGAGAAATAAAGCCAATGATTGCTTCACACAGCACAAAGACCAACGCAACACACAGTTCCCACCAAGGACACCATGTGTGGTCTTCTTTCCAGGTTGCAAAAACCCACCCCAGTTGTAACCTACCAGGTTTAGCCATAAAAGGAATTTTGACTTCACGGGTTGTATGAACTTAGCCATTGTGGTTTCTCCGTCTTGATTTATGGCTCAGCTTATATAAATCCAGGCACCTGTGATTTATAGCCAGGGATATGGTTTTTCCAGAGCTTGGAAGAAAAGAGTAGCAAAGTGGGGTTTTTAAAATATATATATATATATATATGCCAGATCTCAGTCTTGCTTTTTTCATGAATGCTGTTTGATGAAAAAAAAAGGGGTGGTGGTATGTGGCTTAGTAATTACTTCTGAAGGATATAAAAACAAGAAACTTTTTTCCTGTTAAAGTGAATGTGACAGCACCTATTACAGGTATTCCTCCACTTACAATCCATTTAGTGGCCATTTCAAAGTTACAACGGCACTAAAAAAAGGCGACTTATGACCATTTTTCACATGGCCATTGCACTATCCTCCCTGTGGTCATGTGATCAAAATTCAGACCATTGGCAACTGACTCATATTTATGACGGTCGCAGCAGAGTCCCGGGATCCCCTTTTGCGATCTTCTGACAAGCGAAGTCCATGAGTTTCGCTTAACAACCGTGTGACTTATTTAACCACCGCACGGATTCACTTAACCACCGTGGCGCAGAAAGTCGTAAAAGGGAGCGAAATTCACTTAAATGTTTCTCTTAGCAACCAAGATTTTGGGCTCCGTTGTCGTCCTACGTTGAGGACTACCTGTACTGCAGGTAAACAGGGAGGGGAAGATGAGATCGCACGGGGCAAGTCATTTGATAATCGCGAGAATGAACGGCAGAGAATAATAATATTTAAAAACAAAGGCGACACCTTGTAAATAGCCTCAAAGGGCAAAAGAGAAACTTAGCCTCCTCCCCATCCAGTTCAGCCTACCGAAGTGGGTGGTCATTGCTTTGAGCTGGGCTGAGGTTTCAACCTCTCCTCCTTGCCCCTGGCTGAGGGTCTCTGGGTGGCCTCCCATCCAAGCCCTGGGAGAGCCGAGGTCAGCCAAGGTCAGCTAAATGTTGCCGACCACTGGCAAAGGGCTCCCCACTGGCGAAGACGAGACCGCAGCTATCCAAGAACTTAAGAGAAGCTCAGCCTGGCATCCTTGCACGCAGAGAGAGGGCTCCGCGGATGGCTTGCACCCCAAATTGTAATACCTGCGTCGCATTTCGCTGAAATGGAGATGCCCTTGGCTTTTGGAGGTCCCCCTCCCTTCCCCCAAAGCCAAATTGAGCAGAAAAACCTTCATTTGCTGCCTTTGCCTGGTTCTCCATAAACGTAAGGCAGCCTTGGCATTTCAAACTGTCTGCAGGAAGAAAAAAGAAAGGGAAAAAAATTACCTTCCTTTCAGGTAAACAGAGTAGATCTGTTCCGTGCTGCAGATTTTGAGCAGGTTGCCAGGGGCTGTAAACCTCAGGGAAGCTAAGGTGTTTTGGGGTCCTTCGGAATTAAATCGGAGCCACCTCTGTCTTTTTTTTTTTTATGTTTCTTTGCAACGTTCGTGTGGATCTCTCTGGTCGGAGGAGTAAAGGACTATTTACCAGGAGGTTTTTTTAAATTGGGGGGGGGGAGAGGAGTAATTGCTTGCTTTGTTTTCCTCTTTCAAATGACATTGTTGTTGTTGTTGTTGTTGTTGTTGTTGTTGTTGTTGCTATTTCATAATAAAGTGGAATCCGGGAGGGCAGGCAGAAAAGGGGTGGGGGGGGGTTGGAGAGAGGATTTATATTGGGCTTAATAGATTCCCAAGGGGATCCTTGGAGACGAAAGCTAAACTGAGCCCCCATCTCTTGCATTAAAGATGCCAAGCAGCCATGCAGGACCCTTCCTCCCTCCCTCCCTCTTTCCTTCCCTCTCTATTCTTTCTCTTAAAGGGGTCTTTATAATGAATGCTCTAATAGAAGATTTTCAGCCTCCTGGGATCGCGCTCGGTTGCGTTGTTGCTGTGTCTTTGGCGTTTTTTTGCACGGTTGGGGAGAGAGCCCAGCAGGACTGAGGAATGGGGGAGGTTTAAAAGAACCCCCCCCCCTGCTAAAAGCATCCCTCCAGGGCATTTCCAAGAGGGCCCCCAGGAAGGGTCCAAACAGAACCTGGATGGGGCTTCCAACATGCTTTCTGAGGAAGACCCATGGGGGCAGCTTTCTCACCCACCCACCCCCGCCCAAACACACACCAAGGGCACCGAGGTAGACTGTCCCTGGACATGGCAGGTCCAGCCTTAATCTCAGGGCTCACAGCTGTGAAGAGTCCCTGGAAGGGTGAGTGTGTGTGTGAGAAGACGGATGGGCCAAGCTGGAATCAATGATGCCAATCAACAGTTATAATTGGTTCTGAATTGGCCCAGTTGGTACCAATTGCAAACCTCGGCTAATCAGTTTCCTTTATCTAACTTTTCCCGGTATTCCTCGGCTTACTCACTTAGTGGCCATTCAAGGTTACTGAAAAAAGCTTAGAGACGGTCCTTGGACTTTTGACCAGGGCAGTCTCCTTATGGTCACTTGATCAGAATTTGAACCCTTGGCAACCGGCGTCTGTTGATGATGGTTGCAGCGTCCTGGGATTGCATGATCACCAGTTGCGACCTTCTCAGCTGCCTTACAACAAGCCAAGTTAATGGGGGGGGGGAGCCAGATTCCCTTAACAACTGTGCAACTCACTGAACGGCCATGCTGATTCTCTTAACGGCCACAGCAAAAAGGTGATAAAAATTGGGCTTGACTGAACAACTGCCTCACTTTCTGGACCCAACTGAGGTTGTAAGTCGGAGCATGCCAGCTGAATCTTGAGGATTTGTGGATGGCTATTGAGGAAGGACAACAACAACAACAAGCAACAACGGTTAAGCTTTTTCGTTCGCTGATTCTCTCCTGGCTGAAATATTAACATTTGATGGAAAGGGAGAGCTTGCCTGTTACAACCAAGGCAACTCTGAGCAGCCGGCATGGCCTATTTACCTATATCGGGTTCAAAAGTACACCGATAAGAGGGAGGTGCGGCAATTGAGGGGAAGGCCCAGAATTCCTTTGGGAGATAACTCTTGTAAGTGAGCCAAGCTATGTGCATATCTGGCTCTCTTCGACCTTTGATCTGCTGTCACGTTTTGACAGCAGCTGGCTGGGGAATTCTGGGAGTTGAAGACCTCCCATCTTAAAGTGGCCAGGGCTGAGAAACTGTGCCCTAGAGGAAGGACCAAATTCTGCTGCCCTTGTCCGGTCCCAGAATGGCGTGGTCCTCCAAAGACCCCAAAGCGGAGCTGAAGAGACCCCGAGATCGAAGGTTGGGAGAAGGGATCCCCTAGGAACCCACATTTTTCCTCTGGAGTAAATGCTGCTTGGCGAAATTGAGAGGAGGGGGGAGCGCCGCTTGGCAGGAATCCCGGGAAGGGCTGCATCCTTGGAAAAAGAAAACTTGTTTGGATCCTGAGCTTCAAATGGAATCCTGGTAAAGTCAGAGATGGGTAGTGTCGGGTACTTAGAGAAAAGCTGCATTGGGAGCCCTCCAAGTGGCCCCAGAGTGGGGAGGGTCTTTGGCCTTCTCCAGAGCTCTCTTCCCAGAAGACCCCCCTCCCAAGAACCATCAAATGTTTCGACAGTCGGCGGTTGGCAGTCAGTTTCAAAGTGGGACTTAACAGCTGGTGTTCTCCGTTGCACTAAGAGTTCAGGGAAAGAGAAAAATGGCTGCTGTCCCCCCCCTCCAGGCCTCCCCCCCCCCTCACCAGAAGGCAGCGAGGCTATTAGTCTCCAATCTGTCTCCAGCCCTGGGCAAAGCCCACTCCTGGACGGGCATCCTCGCCTTTGGTGCCAGGAAGGGAAGAGCAAACCTTGTTTCCAATGAGGAGGCTGTGCTTCTCCAAAGACGGTTGGGCTGGAGGGCTGCAGTCCTGGGGTGAGATAGGGAGGGAGGGCAGGAGGAGTGCAAGGATGCCTCCCCCAATGCCTGCTTCCCCCTGGGGGGGGGGTGGCTTTCCTGGGGGCCATGGCCTGGTGCGGGTGGGACCCCATCTGGGCTGGGATTGAGGTGCCCAAGAGGGACATCTGAAGGCATCCGTCTATCCTCCACTTTTTCTGCTCCAAGCTCTCTCCTCTGCCGGTGACTAATGGCCCTCTTCTCTCCTTCTCCTGGAGGGAGCAAGGATGCAGCCCCCTCCTCCTTCCCCCACCCTGCCAATTCCCCTATAAATGGTCATCATTAAGATCCTCGGGCATCCGATTTATTTTGCTTTCTGTCTGGCTCAGCCTCTTACGGAAGGAAGGAAGCGAGCGAGCGCAAGCGAGCGTTGGAAGAGAGGGAGGGAGGGAGGGAGGGAGGGGGTCGGCAGACACACTTGGTTGCACAGCAAAGGGAAAATGAGCACGGGGGAGGGGAGGAAAGCCAAGGGGGCCTGGGCGAGACAATCCATCAATCCTGGGAAGGGGGGCTGGGCTCCTCTGCCTTGGCCAGAGCCTTGGGGAAGGAGGTCAGGGGGGTGTAGACCTCTGCTGGCAGGTGCCACCTGCTCGGGCTCTGTGGAAGCTCCCCAGCAGCCTTAGAAGAAGCAGTGGGCTCTGTGGGGAGGCATGGCCCCGGCTGGGGGGGGGGGTCCAGGAAGTAATCCCCCCCTCCTGACTTTCTCCGAAGCTAGGAAGAACAACTTCCAGGTTCTGGATGTGGGTCAGCTCTAGAACGTGGCAATGTACAGGTAGACTTGCATTCTTCCTGCGCTCAGCTATTTACCAATCTGCAACTTCTGACTACCAGCAACACCTTCCTTGGAAAGGAGCTACTGAAACCTAGCTTGTCCCTGGGCAGCCAATCCCTGAAGCCGGGAGCAAAGGCAGGGGGCTGGACCACACCATCCACTACTCCTGGCCCGAGGAGTTTGAGGAACCGGAGTTTGAGGAACCGTCATGCCCCTGGCTGGAAACACCACACTGGGGTCTGGAGGGCTGCCCCAGTAAGAAGGAGCAGCCCAGCATCAGGCTGCCTCTGTAATGCCACTCCACGGTGCCAAGATGCTTCTGGCTGGCATGGTTTTAACCTTGGTTGTGTCATTTTGTCAGTGGGACTGAAGGGCCGTTCCTCCTTTAAGTCAAAGGACATCGAAGGACAGAGCAGAGATATTGAGGTCCTCGCTGATGCAAAATGCCTGTGCGAAGTTTTTATTTTACATCTAAAACAAGAAAGTATTAGCTGGAGCTGGTTTGGATTATTGGTGGTTTTTTCCCCTAGCTTTTTTGCACCGAACCGAACAAACCCCGAGTCTGTGGGTAAAGCTTATTAACCACAGGGTTGCTGGACAAGGGGTCCCAGACCCCTGACTCTTTACAAGAAGAACTGGGTCTTATTGACAGTAACCTCCAGCAAGGTATCCCATTTGAATCTGAACCTGAGGGCCCCCGACGGACCCACCTGACAGATGTTATGTGGCATCGCGAGTTAATTGGGGGTTTTTTTTCCCCTGGCACCCGATTAATGAAGGGATTTTTGCAGATGTAAGATGGCGACGTAGTTTATGGGCCACTTTGTTTGTCATTTAAATCTTATGACGGGAAGGCAGGTGACGTCCACCTGAATGAAATGCGTGCGGATTCTCGGATTCTTCCGAGACCAACAGGGACTCAACGCATCCTCCGTTTTCATCCGCGATTCTTGTTTCAAACGCTGCTTCCGCTGGCATGCAGAGAGGCTGCGGGCATTCTCCTAAATTCACAGGAAAATGAAAATCGGGCACCAAGGGATAAACTCCTGGAGGGGCATTTGAGCCCCATAATTTGGCCCATGGGGATGGACAAGAACCCTGTTGTTCTTTGCCGAAGACGCGAAAGTCCAAATAACAAATTTTGGAATCTGGAATCCTCTTCATCCCTGCAGTTTTCTGAATTAAAAACAGGCTTGCCAGATGCCCCTGCAGGAGGAGATCAACCAGCAAAGATGGGTTCCTCCATCTTCAAAGCCAGCGTACCTCGAGTACCAAATTTGAGCAGTCCTCGCTTAGCAAAAGCCTCGTAAAGCGACCGTCCACAGTGACCGGGGGAGTGGGGGTGGAAAAGTTGCTTTGCCACCAAGCCGTGCGTTTACATCTTTCGCAGGTTGCAAAAGCGAAGGGAAGATGAAGGAAGGAAGATCATAAGTGCCCGCTTTGCTTAACAACCAAGTTGTTGGTCTCGGTTGTGGTTGTTAAATGAGGACGACCTGTAATGCGAGAGGAGAACCACTGACTTTGTGCCTTGTTTGTGTGTTTTCCAAGCAACGTAGCTGTCTGTTGAGGGAAGGCTGAGGGATTGGATGGGTTTTGCTGCTGCTCCATCCAGAACAGAATAACAGAGGTGGAAGGGTTGGTGGAGGAGTGGGGCTTTGGTGGTGGTCTTCTGAAGGGGTGCAACTCTTGCCAGCTGCTCTTAGCAAAATGGAAAAGGAGGGAGGGAGGGAGGGAGGGAGGGAGGAAGGAAGGAAGGAAGGAAGGAAGGAGGGAGGGAGGGAGGGAAGGAGGGAAGGGAAGAATGAAGAAAAGGAGGAAGGAAAAGAAAGGGAAGGAGGGAGGGAGGGTGACTGCTTTCCTGGTCTCTCGCCACCTCCCTCTTCCTCTTCCTGCCTGCTGGGTGAGACAGCAGAACTGGGCAAAGCTGGATCATTAGCTGCTGCAAAGGAACAGCTGAGGCTGCTTCTGTAAAAAGGCTGCCTGATTCCTCCATCGATCCGCTTGATTTAGAGGGAGGAGGGGGTCAGAGGGCTATAAATTATAGTTGGGGAGGCAGGCGGTGGGTGGGGGAGGGGCAATGCCCATGGGTTTCAACTGGGACTGGAGTGGAGGGAGGGAAGACAGATTTTGTCTGTGCAGCCCAGGGAATTGAATGTGGTGGGTGACGTGGTCGCCCCTGACCGAGTTAAGAAATCCAGTTAGAGAAGCCCGGTGACTCAGTTTCTCCCGAGGGAATGGAAGGTTTTCCGTGGCTGTTGGCTTGGTAGGAGGGCCCTTGTCTGAGTCTCCCGTGGCCCACATTCAGGAGGGAATCTGGTGGCACCTTTTTCCAACCTGCAGATTTTATTCAAAGCGAGACACGTTTTCAGTGCTACACTTCACTGCATAAGAGGCATCCAATTCTTCTTCTTCTTCTTTCGAAATGGGTCGGCTTTCATGGGCTGCCTCTCATTTCAGCAAAACCCCACAAGCTTTCGTGGGCTACAGCTCCCCTCGTCAGGTGCATCCACAGAGGCTGAGCCGGTGGCAAGCTTCCTCTGCCTTGCAATACAATTTGGGCATCGCGGAAGGGGCTGGCAGACCCCTCCGGAGCCACGTTCTAGGTGCCACAAGAGGGACTCCCAACATTTTCCTTTGGGGGCAGCCACAGGAGCAACTGAGGGATCCCACAAATTTGCTTGGAGTTGAGCTCCGGTTGGGCATTGTCGTTGACTGTCAGTATGGGGGTTCTTTGCACCCCGAAAATTGGGGGTTTGGTTGTATGGTAGGTTACAAGAAGCAGCTTGCAAGGTGTTGGAAGGGAAGTTGACACTGTTGGGAGAAAGAATCTGATCTTGGTTCTGTTGACACCAGGGGTGTCCAAGGTTGGCAACTGGAAGACCTCAAGACTTTTAAGTCCTACAATTCCTCAGCCAGCAAGAAGTTGAAGTCAACAGCTTTTCAAGTCGCCAACCTTGGACACCCCTCGTTTACCCTCAGTTTCCTCTTAAGTTGGCCTTGAAGATGTGGTGGCAGCTGTGCCCAGTAGCTGCAGGGCACCAGAGGCCCCACCTCTGCCCACCCACCCTTGGTAAGCCCCTCCCATCATTTCTCCCCTCCCTAAGACCTGGCCTTGTGCTTCCCCATCGGGGTGCCACTGTAGGAGGAAATCTCCCACTCCCCTCCTTTTCCGTCACCCAACCCGGTGCTCTGCCGATAATTACTCCTCTTCCTTAATTGAAAATTTCGGCCTCAGCGATTTGAGAGAAGGGGCGAGGGCTGGAACCCGAGCAAGCATGACACCATCGGAGCGCTGTGTAATGGGCCAAGAGCGAGGCCGGGGGATTTATGGCTCCTACAGGTTGGCAAATGATCTCATAACTCAAGCGAGGGGCTTCGGCGCAGTGGGCTCCATCAGCTGCGAAACCACCCCCCCGACACACACCCCTCCTCCTCCTTCCTTCCCGCCCCATCCGTGCCTTCTACCACCCGCTGCGGTGCAACCAGAGGGGGGGGAAGGATTTTCCTCCCTCACGGGGTTGGATGGATTCTAGAGGCGCAATCCTTTTTATGAGAATTATTACTGTTATTACCAGCACGCCCTCTCCGAACAGGGCTATCCGTCTGAGCCGGAGAGGCCGGGATGGTGGTGGGGACACGGCGAGGCCAATTAAATCAAACCCCGGCGGGGAGGGGGTCTGACTGACAGCCTCACCTTCCAGCATTCGGAGGGGGGGGCGAGGGTTGGAGGAGGTGAGAACAGGCTCTGTGCCACCGAAGACAGATAAGGTCCAATCAAGGTGGATCCACCAGGCGCTGGTATTTAAGACGCCAGATCATGCCTCGCTAGCGTGGTTTTCCGAAATGCTGCAGATTTCTCTTCCCCCCACCATGAAGAAGGGCAGCGGCGATTAAGTCGCTGTCCATCTCTCCTCCCCTCGCCCCCCCTCCCCAGTTGGAGAGAATCAAGTGGTGGGCCCAGCCAGGGAGGAGGGGGGGGGGGTCCCGCTGCGCCTCTCTGATTGTCATTAATAACAGCAATTTTACCAGATTAGTGCCCGTCCTTTAACAACTCGGATGCACATAAGTGCCAAGAGCATTTTGATGTGCTGCTGGTCGGCTCCTCCACGCTGCTAATTTCTTTTTTTTTCCCCTGCCCCCCCCCCCCAGCATTAATGCAGGAAAAAAATGTTAGCGTTTTTTTTTTAGGGTGAAGGGGAGGACCGAGGCTCTGGGTCCTTATGGCTGACCTCTTCAGCCCTGCACCCTGCAGAGTTGATCTTTGGGGAGGGGGGGCTTCCCCAGTCAGGCTCTATCTTATTTTTGGCCAGACCGTTGGTGCCAAATGCGTTGGGAGGTTAATTGGATGCGTGTCATTGAGGCATAAGGTATTTGTTATGCAAATAGCTGCCTCCAGAAACCTGAGCAGCTTAATCAAGGGAGAGCAGGTGGGGAGGGGGGGGAACGGTTGTTCTGCAGTGGGCCTCACAACACAGCACAACTGAGGCACAAACCCACACTCCTTGGAAGAGGCTGCAAGGGAATGCTCCCTCCGTGCGTTGGGTCTCCAGCAAGGTGGCATCTCCATCAAGGAGCACGGGGGAGGGGGGACGGTTGCTCTACAGCGGCTTCACAAAACATCACAACAATGTGCAAACCCACATTCCTTGGATGAGGCTGCCCCCTCATTGCGTGGGGTCTCCAGCAAGGTGGCATCTCCATCAACTTTGAGGAGCCAGGGTGGTCCTGATAGAACCAGCATCCAAAGAGTTAAACTCCCCATCTCTCCCCCACCCCGTACCAAATCCAAGGCTATTTCTTCACACACACACACACACCCATCCCAACCCCACCCGCCCCTTGTCTTCACTCATTCCAGCTCATTCACCTTGGCTCAAGTCCTCTCCTGCTTCCCCGCGATGGGAACGTGCAGGAGCCACGCGGCAGACAAAACCCAAGCATGTTATCATGCCGAACACGTCAAGCCGCCTTGGAAAGCGTTGGGGTAGGGAAAGCCAAACAAGGCTGCTGTTTCTGAGCAGACTTTTTGAGCATTTCCTGTCTCACAACAGAGGCCCTGCGAGTGGCAAACGCCGCACTAAAAATAGGCTCGGTGAACTCGTCACTGTTTGGCAGCAGGGAAAGAAAGTCCGTGCTTTGCAGTAGGATGCTGTGGGAAATCGTCTCAAGTCAGTGAGAATAGAGCTGGAAGGGAGCTTGGAGGTCTTCTAGTCCAACCCCCTGCTCAAGCAGGAGACCCGCCTAGACCGTTTCAGACAAGTGACTGTCCAAACTCTTCTTGAAGACCTCCGGTGTTGGAGCACCCACAACTTCTGAAGGCAAGTTGTTGCTCTGATTAATTGTCCTCACTGTCAGGAAGTTTCTCCTGAATTCCAGGTTGCTTCTCTCCTTGATTAGTTTCCACCCATTGCTTCTTGTCCTGCCTTCTGGTGCTTTGGAGAACAGGTTGACCCCCTCTTCTTTGTGGCAGCCCCTCAAATATGGGAACACCGCTATCATGTCACCCCCAGTCCTTCTTTTCTGTAGACTGGCCAAACCCAAATCCTGCAACCGTTCTTCCTATGTTTTAGTCTCCAGGCCTTTGATTGTCTTAGCTGCTCTTCTCTGCACTTTTTCCAAAGTCTCAACATCTTTTTTGTCGTCTCACTTCAGTGGTCCAGTCCTGCTTCCTTTCCTGCCCCCCAACCTCCCCCCCCCGCTGGCGTTCTTTGTGGTAGCTGGGCCACAGGATCAACCCTGCAGATCGACTTTGGGCAGATGCCACTCATGGATCAGGTTTCGGGGCATCTACTAGGTCTTTAGGCTGCAACCGGCTCTTCTCCTGCTTTGGCAACAGAGACCCAAACCGAGACAACCTGAATGGGCAGAAGGATGCACAGCCACTCCAGGGGAGAAGATTGTACATTTGGAAATCTTTTTAAATTGGTAGGGGTGTAATGGGACAGGCTAGTGGGGCCATAATGAAGCAGGCAGGCAGCTGAAGATGACCATCCTTGAACCCAGGAGGCCAGGGGTTTATACATTTGTTTGTTTGTTTGTTTGTTTGTTTGTTTGTTTGTTTGTTTGTTTGTTTGTTTGTTTGTTTGTTTTTCAAATTTATATGCCGCCCAACTCCCAGAGTTGAAGTCCACAAGTCTTAAAGTTGCCAAGGTTGGAGACCCCTGCTGTAGGCGATTCTGAACCACAGGGTGGGTTTTTCACGTGGTCGGTGGTGCAACCCTGTCCAACCGTGATCAACCAATTTGCTTCCCTGGGGGATCATGTTGGTTAAGAACAGAAGGTGGTTTGGGCAGTCAACTGTTCATCCTGCCAGTTCCTGGTTTTTCTTTTCCTGAATCTCCCGCTTAAATGGCGTTGTTGTTGTTTTGGAATCTTGCTTTATCCTGTCCGTTGGGTGGACAAGACCTAGCCACATGGGGGATATGGTACTGCCGAAGGCCATCGGATACATCTCCCGGAGTTATTTTTAGAGCGGAACCTTCTGGGTCTCTCCTAGCAGCAGCCCATTTTTACATTTTCAGTGTTGCTGTTATTAGGATTATTATTGGAGAAACGAATCCATGCGAAGGGATTGTAGCCGTGTCCGTTCTAGGGGAGTACCTGGTTCTTAGGAAATCTACCTCTGAGCTCCCTTGATTCTTCCAGGCAGAAATTGGGAATAATGCTGATTGGGATGCTACCCCAGCTTTGATGCAAGGAGGATCTTGGGTGGGAAGACCAGGGTTGGGGGGGGGATACACAGCTGCCCCGTTGGGGTGAGCTTGGTGGTAACAACCCACCAGACTGGCAGCTGGAAGGAGCTCCCCTCCCGCGGCTCCATTCCCTGCTCCGCATCCCCATTAAGCGGCAAGGCATGAGGATCAGCCAAATGTCTTAACAGAAGATCAGGCTGACCCTGATTTGCAAGGAGGCTGAGCGGAGAAGGTAGCAGGCGCTTCCTGGAGTGAAAGTGAGAGGTGAGAAGGCGGGGACACGGGTGCCACGGCTGAGGCAGAGCCAAAGCCACAAGGGGAGAGGGCAGGACCAAACAGGCCTGGGCTAGGGAAGGGGGAGAAATGGGGCTGGGGTGTAAATGAGAATCCAACCTCTTGTCTGTGCCACCTTTGCTGTTCAGGGCCACCAGGGTGCCGCCGTGCATCTGGGGCAGAGGAAGAAACCAAGGGGCATCACATGAGAAGGTGGCGTTGCTGCCTAGGCATGCTTGTATGCAAGGGGAAGCTTGAAGCCAAGGGAAAGGAGGTTGAAGAGGAGGCGTAATTATCCAAGCTGCCCCTCTGTTTTGAATCTGCAAGGATCCATGCTGTTCGCTCCGCTTGCTGGCTCGCATCGTGTTCTCTTAGTTATCTTCCAACATATGGACCGCTTTCCTGCAGAGAGAAAACTCCGAGGGGCATCACGCTATGAATCTCTTTTCAGAAAGATGCTCTCGTCCTCCGTGGATTTGAGTTTATCCCGATAAAAATAATAAATAAATTGGAGGAAGGCCGGGCTCTTGAATGGAATTGGAATCCGGGGTGGGTAGGCTCAACGCCACCGAGTTGACTCGGCTTGATTTGTGTTGTGGCCACCGATAACGGGATTGTCGACAGCTCTCCATCTCTGATGGTTGCGGGAAAAGGCAAGTGGTTTTAAAAATGGTGCAGGGGTGAAATGTGTTTGGAGCGCACCACGGAGATGTTTTGGGCATTCTCTTCTCCATCCTCCAGCCCCATGGGTGGATATGACGGGTTAATTTCTAAATCATCTAGGTTTGTTCTCTAAACACCTGGTTATGTTAATGCCACTGCTCACAGGAAAAGAGACGCCGGAAAAATGGTGGCTTAAAAGGAACGGCCTCCGTGCGCCTAGAGAAAACAGCGTCTTTTGTTTTCCCTTTGAATTAGTCCGAAATCAATTAATCTGTTTTTAAAAACCTCACACAATGAATCTGCAATGGCTTGGCTGATCAGGTGACTTTCCCAATACCGAATTCTTCTTATTGACTGCTCCCAACCGTATGCAGGAGAATTTAGAGGGGGAGGGGGGAAATCCATCCGTTGCAGGACTGCTGTTGTGTTTCATTCTCTTTCATTTCAGTCCTTTGATTGAAAGCCATGTTTTCACCTCCTTTGAGCAGGTGAGATGGAGGTGCTGGAGCACTCTCTTCTCTAACCCTTTCTCTCCAGGAACAAAAGCTGTGATTTTTTTGGGGGGGGAGAATTTCTTTCAAAAGCTCCATTCAGCAATTTTTCATCCCGTACACCTTTCTGCAACTTTCGAACAAGGGCCCAAAGCCAGTTAATTCGGCACCTTTTCTCACTGTGGTGGCTTCCCTTAAGGCAGTGTTTCCCAACCTTGGCAACTTGAAGATGTCTGGACTTCAACTCCCAGAATTCCCCAGCCAGCGAATGCTGGCTGGGGAATTCTGGAAGTTGAAGTCCAGACATCTTCAAGTTGCCAAGGTTGGGAAACACTGCCTTAAGGCAAGTGTTTCTCAACCTTGGCCACTTGGAGATGGGTGGGCTTCAAAGAAGGTGGGTCCCCTCACCCTCAAGCTGCCACAGTTGAGAAACGTCGCAGATGGCTCTCCTTGCCAAGCTTTGCTGGCTGGGGAATTCTGGGAGTTGAAGTCCACCTGTCTTCAACCTGCCACGGTTGAGAAATAATTCCTTAAGGAATCTTGGGAAATAAGGGAAGATGATGGGAACTCTCTTTGATCTCCAGGAAGGAGAGAGAAAGATGAAAGAAAAGAGTGTGAAGGAGGAAAAAGGAGGAAGGGAAGGAGGATGGGAGGGAAGAAATGAGAGAGATGAAGGAGAGCATGAAAGGGAGGGAGGAAAGAAGGGACGAGAAAGAAGGAGAGAGAAAGATGAAAGAAAGTGTGAAAGAGGAAGAGGAGGACAGGAGGGAGGAAATGAGAGAGATGAAGGAAGGAGGGAGGGAGGAAATGAGAGAAATGAAGGAAAGAGGGAAGGAAGGAAGAGAAGAGAAAGAGAAAGGAAGGAAAATGGATTCCTGGGCTCCTTCAGTTCCCCCTTATTTCCAGCGACTCCGGCCCCAGGGCCCGTCCCCTTGTGCCTGCAAAGATTCTCCGGAGATTGCCTGGCTAATAAGAGAGTCCCTCGTTCCTGATTTTCTGCAGAAAAGAGAGGAGGGCTCAGCGCCGCCGTCTCAGTGGGGAAGAGCTCCCCAGGAGGTTTTTTAATACTCTCTTTTTGTGCTATGACTGGGGGGTAATCTATATCTCTGTGTCAGTAATTGCCTCTCCTTATACCTGTCTTTCTTCCCGTAATTGCCCGCGTAGCTCGCAAAGGTTGGGGAGTGAGGCTTTGGAGGTGGGGCTGTCAGCCTCCACCTGGAAACCATGGATTATGGAGGACAGGGAGGAAGAGGTGGGTCGTTCTTCAGGGTTGGGAAGCAAACAGGCCTGTTGGGAGGGGGAGAGATTGGATCTCAGAGGCGACAGCCAAGCTTCAATTATTGCTGGCAAGACAAGCCTTCCCCACTGTCTGCTATTTTCCTGGGTCTGCGTGTCTGAACGCAGCTGAAGTGAACCAGGAGGTCTGTGCCCACTGATGGGGACTGGTTGGGGTCTGGATGAAGGAGGGGCAGGTGGGATAGGGGGAAGGTTTGGCTGGATGGCCTCTTTAAGGAACATTTTGCATTGCAATTTTGTGTTGGCTGCACTCACTCCTATAATTTATCGGGACTGTCCTGGTTCTTTGTTCTGTGTTCTCCAAGAAATAACCCTCTTTGTTTCCAGAAGAGACCAAGATAAGGGGTTTGTAGGCTTTCTGGTCTTCAGGCTTAGCTTCCCTCTGCAGGGCCCACAGCAGAAGGATGTGTCTAGGTGGGTCTCATTGGAAGAGAGCTCCATAAAAGGTAACCTTCCATTCTTGGTGACTTCATGGTCAAGTAGTTTTCTTGATAGTACAGGTACTTGTTGACTTAGAATCATTCGTTTAGCAACGTTCAAAGCTACAGTGGCACTGAAAAGGGGGGACTTATGACCGGTCCTCTCACTTACGACCATGGAAACATCTTTGTGTTTTCAAAATTCAGGTGCTTGGCAACTGGAATGTATTTATGATGGTTGTGGGGGTCTTCTGATGGCCTTTTGTGAACTGGCTTCCAACTAACAAAGGATGGAAGCTGGGCAGCTAGAAAATCCTAGAAATTCTTAAGAATTGCATCCCCTTCAAATTTGGAAAATAATAGTCTTCCTTGGTGTTGGCTTCTCACTACATCTGAAGGCAGCCCCTGTGGTTTCTAAACCATGTTTTTGATTTAGACTTAGCCATGGTAGTTTAATCCAATCTCCAACTTGGATTCTCTCCAAGACGTGGCATTCTCAGACTTCTCCAGAATTCCATTAAAGAAGACGTCCAGGTTTGAGGGGGAGGGGTGGCCCCAGGCCCTGATGGAAAGGGGCACTATATGGACTCAACCATTGTTCTGTCAGCTTGTCGAGAGCAAGATCATCTCCTTTCAGAAAGTTGCCAGGTTGTGATGACCGGTGTTTTCTACCCAACCTGTTGTATGCAGTGGGTCCAAGGTTGTTGACCATCTTGACCAGGGCTCCTCAAACTTGGCAACTTCTGGGAGTTGAAGTCCACAAGTCTTAAAGTTGCCAAGTTTGAAGACCTCTGATCTTGACTAATGGCATCTCCCAGTGCTGTCACCCAGTTGTGACAGAAGTAGTGCTGAAGATGTACTTCTCACGATGGGGAATGTCTCCCCAAGGTCAACAGCTCCACCTGAGAAGCCTTTAGGATGAGCGTTGGGTTCTTTCATCCAGTAGAGGACAGGACAGCCAATAGCCCTCATTTCAGAGCCTGGTTCTCCGGCACCCCCATTTTGGGGCTCCTCCTCCGTCTCCCTCTCAAGATGTTCCACCCACCTCCTCGCCGAGAGCCCGTCTGGCCCCAGATTGCAGGCAGCCTTTTATCTCGCGGAGCTCAGAATGCGCATCTGTTCACAGGCGGCACATCATGTATCACTGGCTTGACACTGCCAAGCGTCAAGTCTCCAGCCCTGCCACATGGGATTCCTTATCCCAACGGCACTTCTGGGTATTTCTGAAGCAGCCCAGAAGATTGGAAAGAGAGTGGGGCTTCCGCTGGAGCACCCCTTCTCGTATTTCCCAGGCCCCATTGAGGCTCCGTTCTTCTCCATCCCAACATTTGACATCGAGAGTCTGCCTGGCTACGGAGGCGCCGGCTTTGAAAAACAGAGCTGTTTTTTTCATTATTATTTTTGTCGGTGCCACATCAAGCATCTGCCACGTTCATGCCTTGCAGGCTGAAAAAAAATAATAATAAAAAAAGAAACCCTTGGCCAAAATGGCCTTTGTCCATCTCCACTAAGCCTCTGATCATAATGACCTACGGTGGAGCGTTTAATAAGGACGGGTAATCAGTTGTTCTACATCTCCCTCCGGAGCCCAAAAACCTGCCTTTCCTAACTAATTAGCAAATAACTCTCCACCAACCAATGGGGCTGGGGAAAATTAAAATCCCAGGGAAGGTGGGGAGGCTAAATGGCGCGGTAATTTATTCCCCGGTGAATAATTTGGCTGGTGCTGCTCAAAAACCCGAATGGGAAAAAATTTGGTCTATAAATTATAAACTAACACTGGCGATACCATACAAAGAAAACATATACAAAATGTTTTACCGGTGGCACCTTCCCCCAGCACGACTGGCAAAAATGTTCCCGAAACTTTCCCCAAAGTGCTGGAAGTGTAAAGAAGGTATAGGAACATACTACCATCTATGGTGGACCTGCCCCAAAACGAAAAACTTTTGGATTAAGATCAAAAACTGCCTTGAACAAATAATCTCAAAAACGATTCCCCTAAAGCCGGAGCTTTTCCTATTAGGTATCTTCAGGGAAAAAATGACGAATGAAGACAGATATATAATTTTACACATTACAACAGCCGCAAGAATTATATATGCGCAGACTTGGAAAACCGAAAAAATCCCAACTACGTTAAATCTCATTAATAAAGTATTTGAATGCGCAGAACTTAGTAGAATGTCACTGGAAATGCAAGACAAAGATGACTCTGAATTCTATAAAACTTGGGACAGGTGGTATAACTGGCTTAACCAAAATAAATATCAAAAATTGCTATAATTATGTGTCATGATCCTAGACACACTATGAGTCATGATCTTAGACAGTATAAATAATAACAAATGTCTACTTTTTCGCAAAGACCGGAACAAAATATCGGAATGTATACAATTTTACAAGATTATAAAATATTAATCAAGCTGAACAAAAGAATCATTGTTGAAAAAGGGAAAATTGTTTTATTGTAATGATAATAGATTGAACACAATATAACAAGAGAAAAGAATAAGGAAAATATTGGAAGATATAAGAAAGATAATGATGTAAATAATAACTATAAAGATTAAACATGTTTTTGTATCACTAGGCTGTAAAAGGATAGCGTCGACGAGATGGTTGACATGTATGTTCAATGTTCAATGTTTTCTATACTCAAAGATATTTCTTACCTATTCTTACATATGTTTATACATGTTTTTATGTTTGTTTGGATGTTTGTTTGTCTTTTTTATATAATTAATAAAGATTATTTTATAAAAAAAAAAAACCCTCTGGCCATTCCACGCCCCCCATCCCAGCCTCGGCCTCTTTTCAGCAAATGTCTCTTCTCATCCCTTCCAACCCGCCTTGGGCTGCTCAAAGACCCCCTCCAGGAACCACTCCTGCCTGAAGCAGAGCTGGGGGTTTTTTGAAGCTGGGGAGCTTTGGCCTTCTTCCCCCCCCCGCCCCACTCCGGAATGGGGCAGCTGAACTCCCACCCGTTTGAGCGAAATCCATTGGTGGCTGGCAAACGAGATGGACACCTTTTCTCATTCAACCCATCGTCCCGTCTGTCCTGCCCAAGGTGGTCACTTTTCAAGCCATCCTGTCAATTATGCTCACCACAAGGGGAATGTCTGTCTTCTCGATGGTGGCTAGCCCAGTTGGGAAACTAGGTAGCCATGGCTCCCTTTCCTTTTTGCGAAGAGGTGGCTGTGTGGCACTCTATCCCGGTTTTCGTCCAGGTATGTCTGTGAAGTTCACCAGCATTCACTCAGGTAGTGTAGAGTAATAGAGTTGGAAGGATCCTTTGAGGTCTTCTAGTCCAACCCCCTGCTCAAGCGTTGTTCAATCTCTTCTTGAAAACCTCCACAACGTCTGGAGTCAAATTGTTGGGCTGGTTAATTGTCCTCACAGTCAGGAAATTCCTCCCCAATTCCAGGTTGCTCCTCTCCTTGATTAGTTTCCATCCGTTGCTTCTTGTCCTGCCTTAAGACTTGTGGACTTCAACTTTGCTGGCTGAGGAATTCTGGGAGTTGAAGTCCAGATATCTTCAAGTTGCCAAGGTTGGGAAACACTGCCATACTGGAAACAATGGATCTAAAATTGGGCATCCGTTCTATAATTCATAAACGGCCCTTCTTGCTTCCTTAAGACCAGGCTGGGATGCCCGAAACGTCTAGAGGGAGCCTTGTTACCTGCCCATCAGGAGGGGCAATGCTTTCTTGGCCGGAGGTCTGTTTATGACCATCCTTTTCTCTGAAGCTTTGGCAAGAGGACAGCACCAGCAGCGTTGGCTTCACCTTTCTGGTGTGATTGTAAGGACCTGTTTATTTACCAACATGGAGATTGTGAAGAGCTGGAGATCTGCCAGGATGCAGGCAGCCAACCTTGGCACAGAACCAAGGGCAGCCCTGCCTCCTCAAATCTGCACTGTCTACCGAACTTCCCAGGCGCATTGGCTGGGGCCACGTCGGCCTGTCCATCAGCGACTCTTCTGCCAACGGGCAGGGCGCCAGGTCGGTCCAAAGCAGCTGGTGACAGATTGGTCTACCATCCCCCACCCACCCCGTCCACCATCAAACCAGGCCAGACCGAAGGAAAGACCCAGTTTGAATGGCAGATGATGCTGGCTCTTCCAGAGATGACACCAGATGCAGGAGGGAGGCTGCATTACGCTGTCCACAGCCATCGGCCAACCTCACCTGTCCTGGGATGGCCAATTTAAGATTTTATTTTATTTTATGATTTTACTTTACTTTATGATTTTATTTTATTTTATTGTTCTATTGTTTTATATTATTTTTATTTTATATTTGATTTGATTATTTAGTAGTTGAGACTTTGGAAAAAGTGCAGAGAAGAGCAACTAAGACGATTAAAGGCCAGGAGACTAAAAAATATGAAGAATGGTTGCAGAATTTGGGTAATCTAGAGAAAAGAAGGACTAGGGGTGACATGATAGGAATCTTCCAATATCTCAGGGGCTGCCTCAAACAAGAGGGGGTCAATCTATTCTCCAAAGATGGAAACTAATCAAGGAGAGAAACTACCTGGAATTAAGGAGATATTTATTGACAGTGAAGACAACTAACTAGTGGAACAACTTGCCTTCAGAAGTTGTGGGTGCTCCATCACTGGAGGTTTTTAAGAAGAGATTGGACAGCCATTTCAGCTCTATTCTGAATTAAATTGATTTTATTATTTGTCTATTTAGGAAATTTGTTTGCCGGCCATCTTGTATCCAATGACTCGAGGGGGCTTACAGCATAAAAACTATAACACATTAATAAAACATTACAATCCACAGTCCTAGAACACAGCGGATAAAAGTCATTAACCATTGATTGGATTTGGGGCCTTGTTTGGCTTCCTCTTCCATTGGCTGCCCTGCAATGCCTGCGGAGGCCTTGTTTTCTTCCAGAAACCAGCCCAGGGACATGAGACGGCTTTGAGCCTCTGGATAAGAAAGAAAAAAGGAAGGAAGGAAAAAGAAAGAAAGAAAGAAGAAAGAAAAAAAGAAAGAAAGAAGAAAAAGAAAGAAGAAAGAAGAAAAGAGGAGGAAGATGGGAGAGAGAAAGAAAAAGAAAGAAAGAAGAAAAAGAAAGAAGAAAAAGAAAAGAAAGAAAGAACAAAGAAGAAAAGAGAGGGGGAAGATGGGAGAGGGAAAGAAAAAGAAAAAGAAAGAAAGAAAAAGAAGAGGGGGTGAAGGAGTGAAGGAGGAAGGAAGGAATAGAAAGAAGGAAGGAAAAGAAAAGAGAAAGAAAGAGAAAGAAAGAAAGAAAGAAAGAAAGAAAGAAAGAAAGAAAGAAAGAAAGAAAGAAAGAAAGAAAGAAAGAGACACGGTTCAATGCATGCACATGCCTGCATATTCAGACCGTGATGGATAAAAGATCAAAGTCCATTCTCGCAATCATGGGCGGGGGGGGGGGAGGGGGGTTTGCCTCCCTGCTTGGCTCTTCCACACACACCCCCACCCCCCAAGGCTGCCTTGCCAGAGGAACATCGACCCAAAATCAGCGAGGGGTGGGGGAGTCAGTGATTTCCGCCCTGATGCTGCCGATGTGTCAGGCCGCAGACCTGACGGCTTTGTCATGGAAACCATTTTCCTAATTGGGGCTCTGCGGAGGAGAAGCCGGCGTGATGATCAAGGCTCAGGCAAGAGAAGAAGGTTGGGAAAAGGCGGCAGACCAGCAGAACCCACCAGGGACTCTTGAATTACTTGGACCGTTGGGGGGGGGGGGAACATAAGCTTCGCTCTACAAGGTAGTCCTCGATTTACAACAGTTCATTTAGTGACCGTTGGGAGTTACGACGGCGCTGAAAAAAGGGACTTAGGACCGCTTTTCACACTTACGACCATCGCAGCATCCCCAGGGTCACGTGATCAACATTCAAACGCTTGGCAACTGGCATGTACTTATGACGGTTGCAGGGTCCCGAAGTCACGTGATCCCCTTTGGCGAACTTCTGATTAGCCAAGTCCAGGGGGAAGCTGGATTCACTTAACGACCATGTGACTAACTTATCAACCGCAGCAATTCACTTAGCAACCGTGGCAAGAAAAGTTATAAAATTGAAATGTAGAACGGAATGGCGATTGGACCCCAAAGGGCAGTGAGGGGCTTTCAGCTCAAACTCCTGGCTGTGCCCCCTTCGAAGCCCAGGCACGGCTGCCTGTCTAGAGCGTTTGCCAGACGGGGAGGGGGGGTTCAGCCCACCCCGATGTAACCCTTGAACTTTGCAATTTCTGTCTGTCGTGTCTGGTCGCCTTTCCAAGACCCTTGCTAGAGATTTTTCTCTCCCCCTCTGGCGATTCCCATGCACAGTAGGATGTGGCTGAGAGTCTTCCCTGGTGGTTTGCATGCATTTCAGATCTGGGGAGAGGGGAGGAAAATCCCCCTGCGGCCTTCAGAGCAAAAAGAACCCCCACCCTGGTCCCTAGTATCTCGCCTTCCCCTTTCTCTGAGTTTTAAAAGCCGTGGCAGCGATTTTGTAGTCCCAAATGACCCTTTCTCCTCTTTTCCTCCCCTCCACCCCGCCAATAAAAGCAGGTTCATAGGAAGCCAGGTTTGAGTTACAGATACAGATTAACAGAGTTGGAAGGGACCTTGTAGGTCATCTAGTCCAACCCCCCACTCAAGCAGGAATCCCAACACCATTTCTGACAAAATGCAGTCCAATCTCTTCTTGAAAGCTTCCAGTGATGAAGCTCCCACAACTTCTGAAGGCAATTTTTGTTCCATTGGTTGATTGTCCTCACTGTCAGGAAATTTCTCCTTATTTCCAGGTTGAATCTCTCCTTGATCAGTTTCCATCCATTATTCCTTGTCTGGCCTTTGGGTGCCTTGGAAAATAGCTTGACCCCTTCCTCTCTGTGGCAGCCCCTCAAATATTGGAAGACTGCTCTCATGTCTCCCCTGGTCCTTCTCTTCACTAGACTAGCCATGCCCAGTTCCTGCAACCGTTCATCGTATGTTTTAGCTTCCAGTTCCGTAATCATCCTGGTTGCTCTTCTCTGCACTTTTTCTAGAGTCTCAACATCTTTTTTATAGTGTGGTGACCAAAACTGGATGCAGTACTCTAGGTGTGGTCTAACTAAGGCTTTATAGAGTGGTATTAGTACCTCACTTGATCTTGATTGTTTCCCTCTGTTAATGCAACTTAGGATTGTGTTGGCTTTTTTGGCTGCCACCGCACACTGTTGGCTCGTATTTAATTGGTTGTCCGCTAAGACTCCAAGATCCCTTTTTGCAAAAATGCAAGATTTGTTTGCAAAATGCTGCAAGACCAAAGGGCTGAGAAGGGTCTGTCTCTCCAGCTCCTGGAGCCCCTCCCTGCAAAGCTTTGAAGTCAGAATTGAAATCTAGGGAGACCCACCCAGAAACATCCCAGGGTGTCCAACTTCCTTAGGCACAGGAGGAGTCAGAATTCAGGGGTGAAATGCTACCGGTTCGGCCCAGTTCGGGTGTACCGGTAATGGCAGCTGCCGGTGGTTTGGAGAACTGGTAGCAGCAGCAGCACAAGGCTCCGCCCACCCGCATAGATGTCGCCATTTTGTTGTTTTTAACTCTCTGTGCATGCGCAAAGCATTCTGAACATGCGCAGAGGGTGAAAAGCGTGTGAGCAGAGCAAGCGCCGTGCACAAAGCATGCACTTCCGAACCAGTAGAGGATGTAAGTAGATTTCACCACTGAGTCAGATCATCCCCTCCCACACCCCCAGTTCACACGGTGGGGAGAGTTTTGCCTGGATGCCCTTCCAGGCAGGGTGATGTCTAATCCTATCAGTCCTTCTTCAAAGTTCTCCTGGATTTTATTTTATTGTTTAAAGGGAAGAAGAGACAGAAGGGAAAATGGGGTGGGGGAACGGAAGAGCCGAAGAAGCTTCTTGGTGAAACATCTTCAAAGGAAAACAAGAAAGTCCAGTTGCCTCTCAAAAAAGCACCTTTGGGAGAAGCTTCTTGGATGAGAAACAAAACGTTTGCAAGGGGGAAAAAATCAAGAAAGTCCAGTTGCCTTAGAAAAAAGCTCAAAATGTACCTAGAGACCAGTCAGCCCTACAATGTAGGGCAGACTATGAACCCAACACCATTTCGGCCAGGGCGATTTTTATGGGGTACCCCCTCCCTCCCTCCCTCCCTCTTTGTCTGGGGCAGGGAGGGGCTTGTCCAAAGAGGGGGTTGCTTGTGCTACAGGTAGCCCTTGACTTACAACAGTTCGTTTAGTGACCAACGGCACTGAAAAAAGTGACTTATGACCATTTTTCATACGACCATTATGGCATCCCCATGGTCGTATGATTGAAATTCAGACATTCAGACAACTGACTCATATTTATGACGGTTGCGGCATCCCGGGGGTCATAGGATACCCTTGACAAGCAAAGTCAAATGGGGAAGCCAGGTTCACTTAACAACCGTGTTACTAACTTACAGCTGCAGTGATTCACTTAATGACTGTGGCAAGAAAGGTCGTAAAAGGGGGCAAAGCTCAGTTAACAAATGTTTCGCTTAGCGACAGAAATGTTGGGGCTGAATTGTAAGTTGGGAACTAGCCGTAGTTCTTTGGCTGAAGACTGCCTTACCTCCTGTCCTCCAAGGCCATTCTCTCTTACACACACACACACACACACACACACACACACACACACACACACACACACACACACACACACACACACACACACTCCAAGGCCTCCCCTTTAGGTCTGGCGGAGCCACTGAGTAGAGGGTCTTCAGGGCCCTGTGTGCAGAAGCAAGCTCCATTGGCAGCCCAGGCCATGTGCCCCTTTGGGGTGGAGGGCAACTTTCCAGGTAAACAGCCAGTCGGCGTCTTGCGCAGAAGAAGAAAGGTAGCAGGAGGGGTGGGGGGGGGTGAAGGGGGAGGAGATGTCAGCTTTGGTGGTTCCTGGCTGGGAGCATCATGGATTCTGACACATTCCACCCAGCGAGGCAGAAGCCAGTAACAAGCTCCCCTCTGGGGCTTTGCTCATCCACTTACCTGGCTTCCTGAAGCCTCCCCAGGGTGCCAGCGTGCCGTGTCGTCGTTACAGCAGCTGATGAGGGAGGGGGGAGGGGGGGCTGGCAGAGAAGCCGCCGCGGTGTGGCAGAAAGCAGCTGCGGTGGGCTGCTGAGTGAGCAGCCTTAAGCAGGCGTGATGGATGTGCCAGCCCCTCCCGCCGCCAGGGAAGGAGCTGGAGCAGGCAGGGAGGGTCAGGGGAAAGGGCAGAGGAAGGGGAAGGGTCCCCGACTGGAGGAGAAGAGGGGGTGTCTGTGTTGGGGCCAGAACGGGTGTCTTGCTGGAGCAGGGAGGGCTTCATTGAACATTGGGGTTGGGGATCATATGTCAAGGTAAAAACCCCCCAGTGCTGAAGACCGTTTAGACCTGTGACTCTCCTTGCAAATCGGCCCTCCGGGAACTTGCTGGCAATTCAACTGCAGGGGCTCTACTGGATTTCTACCCCTGTCCCCCCCCTCTCCCCTGGTGTGGTGGTCTTCTCATCCTGGCATTTCTCGGCTATCTTGTTTCCCTCATCCGGTGCCAGGGGAACTTCGGCTGCAGCCCCTCAAATTCTGCAGGTCTTAAAATGATCATGTGTGTCTATCTGCCCCGGGTTGAGAGCTCTGCCGCCCAAAACTTGCTGCTTTTGTTTTAAAACCAACAAAATTAAAGGGGCTTTGAGGATGGAGGGGAGCAGATGGGATGATTAAATGAATTATTTTTTTAAAAAAAACTTTTAAGGAACACAAATTTTTGCTACTCTTTTTGCAGAAGGTATAAGAAGTGGGAGGGGGAGTTTTCCCCAAATACCCCAAAACTAAACCTGGGAAATTCTGTGTTTGTGGAGAGAAGAATCACAGTTCCTGTATCCCAGGTAGAATTGGGTCATCCATCCACAAACATTTGCAAAGAAAGCTAGTTTCTCTCTCTCTCTCTCCTTCCTCGTTCTTTTCTTTTGGCGGTGATTCTTCCTATAAGGGAATAGATGCGAATGTCTGGACAAGATATACCGTAGGTAGTCCTCGACTTAATGACCACAACTGAGCCCAAAATTTATGTTGTTTAGTGAGACATTTGTTAAGTGAGCTTTGCCCCATTTTACAACCTTTCTCGCCTCAGTTGTTAAGTGATCATTTAGTAGCCCGGTTGTTAAGTGAATCTGGCTTCCCCATTGACTTTGGCCGTCAGAAGGTCACAAAAGGGGATCACATGACCTTGGGACACAGCAACGGTCATAAGTATGAATCAGTTGCCGAGCGTCTGAATTTGAATCACGTGACCACGGGGTTGCTGCAAAGGTTATAACTTTTGGTCCCAAGTCCCTTTTTTCGGGGCCGTGGTAACTTGGAACGGTCGTGAAATGAGCTGTTGTAACTCGAGGACTACCTGTACAGCCGGAATGTCGGAAGCTCCCATCGGCCCACCTCTGGGTTATTCCCCTCTTCCCTACTCCCTCCAAATTTCCCCACTTCTTTTCTCTTTAAAGGTGGAGCTCCTGTGCGGCTAAAGGGAGGCCGGGTTCCTTTTTAGGAAGGCCTAGGAGAGACGGCTGGTCCAGGAAAGCTGGGAGACCCTCGAGCTTGTTCAGCAAATGTAGCAGCTGCGCCCCCCCCGCCCCCTCCTCAGCTTTCATCTCGCCCCTCCTTTTCCCTTCCAGATCTGCCGGGCCTCCATCCATCAACGCGGAGCTCTTGTTCCAGCCGCAAATGAGATTCCCACCAAGCTGAGCTCAGCATTCAGCGGATGGGACCCTCCCAGCTTTGGGGGATGATGTGAAGGGCTGGAGCTGGTGACCTCCCCGTTCCACCCCACCCCACCCCGGAGGCTCCATTGGGGTCTTTGGGTGCCCCGTGCGCCCTTCCGCCAGGGGGGCAGAACCCAGGCAGATAGGCTCCCTTCCCGTTCGGGTCTTGGCATCTCTGGGAATCCTCTCCTTTTGAAAGCAGCCGAAACAAAGGCGAGGAGGGTCGGAGGGTGGCTGGCATATTAATGCACCAGCTCCCCCTCCCCACCCCTGCCTTCTCCTCCCCCTGGAAAAGGCCTTTGCCGAGAGAAGCAGCCGCTGATTAAAAGTGGACTGACAAGCAGCAGCCGAGCTGTTCTTGGAGGACTCTGTCCCACCATGGCCTCTCAAGTCCCTGAGCCTTTCATCAATCACGGCCAAGGAAGAGCAGAGCAAAGGCCTGGCCCCAAGAGAGGGGGAGGGGAGGGGGTCTTCAGGTTGCATCCCTTGCCTGCGGAGGAGGGGGCAGGGCTGGGAAGGCGCCCTTGAGGTTCAGGGAGACTTGGGGGGGGGTTTGCAGCCGACCCATTGGAAGGGGGGCTTCTCCAAACAGGCTCCTTTGGGTATCTGGGAGGGGGGCTGGGGTCTCTGGGCCCTGCCTTTTCATGCATCCATCGGATTGGGCAAGGTCTGCGGGGTCTGGCCAGCCACAAAGCTCCCGCCCCCCCCCCTCTCCCCATCTGTCCTGTCAGTTGAACAAAAGGGTGGGATTGTGGATGAGCTGCAGAGAGATTGGCAGATATTGGGGGGAGGCGTTGGGACCTTATCCAAAGGGGGATGGTTGTCCGGGAGCTAAGGAAGAGGGGAGGGGTTTCCTGAAGCCCCTCCTCCCTCCTTGGTCAAGATGTCTTCATTTTATCCATCCATCCAGCTAGCTAGCTGTCTAGCTATCGTCTGTCTGTCTGTGTCTGTCTGTCCGTCCATCTGTCCGTCCATCCATCCATCCCAATTGGCCACCTGTCATATCACATGATAACTCTGGACGGCTTTACAATGCTAACAAAATAAAAACTATATAAATAAAATGCTACGAAAGTCTAAAAACACAAAATACAATAGCTCAAAGATGGGGAGGGAGGGAGGGAGGGAGATGAGTGGGGGGTGGGAGTGGGATCTGATATTAATTTATCAGCCACCTCCCAACAAGAAGCCCATTTCTTACATTCCTCCATCTTTACCCTAAGATCCACCTTCCTGGCTGAGCCAAAATCTTTTGAGCACTGTTGGCTCCAGACCGCCCCATGGATCAGCGACAGATCCAGTGAAGGGGGCAATGGGGTGCTCCCATTGAGACATTTGAGAAATTCTTTTTTTGCGGGGTGGGGGGGAATTGCTTTATCCTGCCCATGGAAAGAATTGTGCCTTTGAACCCAAGACAAGGAGAGGCTTTCCAACTGGTCCTACTTTAAAATGCTTCCTGTTTCTGCCTGCCTGCTGGGGTCTCTCTCTCTCTCTCCCCCACACCCCAGACCCAGTTTGTAGCCTGTGTTTCTCCCAGGGGAGCCATATTTAGATGGCATTTTTGGGCTCTTCCTCCATGCAGGAGAAGGTTGGGTAAAAGGGCATTTGCTTGGTGTGTGTGTGTGCAAGACTTTCCAGGTGTGGCCTTCAAGCAGACCTGGGCGAGAAACTTGTTTGCACCGTCAACAGGAGCTGCAGTCCTAGATGCCCTCCAGATACTTTGAACTCTCCCTCCCAGCACAATGTGATGGGTGGGGGAGACAGCTGGAAACAGCCCTGGAGGCTTTCCTCGGTTGAAGGGTGAAGGCAACCTTTGCGTGCAACCTCCAACCTTCTGTGGTGGCCCCAGAGCGTCAACAAGAGTTGTGTTTGCCTTCTTGTCCTTGGTTTCCTCCATGTGATGTGCGTGTTGTAATTCAGGACCCTCGTTTGTGGCGTTTTTCACGTACCTTCCCCACAGATGTCCATCTTGTCCATCAAAACAAAAAACGGGGATTTTCTTAGAGACTTGGGAGCCTCCTGGGTTGAAGCTGGGAAGGCCCACCGAGGCTCGTCCTGGCACCTGGTGCTCCCGCTCTCCATCCATCCCACCTCACAGGACTGTCGTCAGCTTTACCAGAGGCAGATGTGGAGCCGAATCCTCCATGGTGACCAGCTGGGTTCCTCCTTCTCGTAGCTGCCTTAGGGCTCAGGAGACGAGCCTTATTTAGTAACATTACAAATTCCTGAGCGTCTGTGGTCGGATGGCTGCATATTTTTCTTTCTTTTTTCTTTTTTCTTTTAAAAAAAGGAGAACAAAAAGCTGCACTTTTATTATTTTGACAAGGTCTCTGGCTTGCCTGTCTGGTTTAGCAGCTTGCTGCTTGGAGAAATCTAACCACAGGAAGCTAGATTTGGGGCAGGCAGTGGGAAAGAGGGGGGGGGGAGGAAGTATACACAAAACCTGCCGAAATCGGAAGCCCCGACTCCTTTTGTTCAGCCCACCCCACTCCGGAGTAGGAGGAAATTCAAGCTGGCTGGGGGTGGGCGACGGTGGTGATGGCAGCGTTGGGCTTTCTGGCAGAGAAGTCAGAGGTCACGGTGGCGGTTTGAAGGTCTGAAGGACTCGGTTGGGCAAGGTAAGAAGGAAGAAGGGTTTTGGGGGGCCCTGCGGACGTGACCCTTCGGGGTTCCAGGCAGGGATTCTCGGGCTCCTGGATCAGGAGGGGTCATTTCTCTCCCCCCCCCTTCCTCCGGATCCTGGATTGTGCCAGAGACCAGCCAACGGGGCTTAGCTTTCTGGTATCATGTCTATGGAGAGTCTCAATCATTCAGGTCATGGTTGTCCAAAAGGCAACTGGACATTCTTGGGGAAGGGGTTCCCCTTTGAAAACATTTTGCTTCTCATCCAAGAACTTCAGAACTGAGCACCATAATGGAACCCCACCTTTCCAAACACAGTGAAGTGGGTTTTGCCCCATTTTAGGACCTTTATTTATTTATTTATTTATTTCTTGGTTCTTATATGCCGCCCTACTCCCGAGGGACTCAGGGCGGCGTACAGCAAATATACAAGAACACCAGCAAATAAACATTAATTAAAACCAAGTACAAAAATTAAAACATTAATATTTAAGAATATCCATCAACCAGACATACCCGGGGGAGAGCTCAGATGGATTAGTCTCTACCTCCTGCCTGCAGGAAAACCCATGTCTTGACGACTTTTCGGAAGGCCAGCAGGGTGGGGATGGTTCGGGTCTCTGGGGGAAGTTGGTTCCAGAGCGCGGGGCCCCCCACAGAGAAGGCTCTCCCCCTAGGGCCCGCCAGCCGGCATTGCTTGGCCGACGGGACCTGGAGGAGGCCAACTCTGTGGGCCCTAACCGGTCGAAGGGAAGTGTGAGGCAGAATGCGGTCCCGGAGATAGCCTGGTCCTAAGCCATGAAGGGCTTTAAAGATGATGATCAACACCTTGAATTGTACCCGGAGACTGATGGGCAACCAATGCAGCTGGCGGAGTATAGGTGTCACGTGGCTGTACCTTGGCACACCCACCACAGCACGCGCAGCCGCATTTTGCACCAACTGAAGTCTCCGGATACTCTTCAAGGGTAGCCCCATGTAGAGCGCATTGCAGTAGTCCAAACAGGAGGTGACAAGGGCATGATTGATCGTGAGTAGAGCCTCCTTTCTTGGCCCAGTCGTTAAGTGAACCACTGCAGTTGTTGCTCTTCTGTGTTACTTTCTCAATTAGCACCTGGGAGGACATTGCTCCCATGCCTTCAGGGCCAAAGAAGGTAAAGACGCAAGCAGGGAGGTTGGACACGGAGTTTCCCCTGTGTTCCTTCAAGAAAATCTGCTTTGGGGCAATTGCGGGCATCTATCAGCAGAGGCAGCATCTGGGTTTTCATTCTTCCTGCCACACACTCGCCCCACAATCCTCTCATTAATTGGTTGGACGGAGCTCTCGGCTCCGGCAGAAAGGAAAACGGAGAAGGAAGGAAGACCAGGGAATACCTGCCTGCCACAGGGTCAATATAGCTGCACCTTTTTAGAATAAGATCCTTGGCTTGAGCCGAGTATGGCTGGCATGCTAAAAGGCATATTTTGATGAGCGTCTCTTGGGCCACCATCAATGAAGCTGTAGGTCAGCGTTTCTCAACTTTAAGAGCTGTAGACTTCAATTCCCAGAATTCCCCAGCCGGCCAAAACCAGGTATCCCAGGCTCTCCGTAATGGGTGCCGAATCGGCTGTTCTTCCTCCAAGCCTCTTCTCCTCTCCATGCCCACAACACCTTTCCTTTCTGTTCCTGCCTTCTCTGGCAACCGTACAAGTCAAAGCTGCTTGAAATGGAGAGCGTCAGAAATTGTAAAACCTTCATCTATTATTAAGCGTGACAGCAAAGCCTACCTTGGCATGTTTTGCGTAGCAACTGTTTCCAAGACATCCTGATCTGAACATCTGACATTCCCAAGGGTTTGACGCCCCCCTTATTTCTGGTGGGGGGGAGAGGAGTGATGGAGGTGGGCAGAGGCCAGGGGATGCCGTTGGCCTGCCAGTTCATTTGGCCCAGAAAAGAGGTTAGATTTAGGGGTCCTCAAACTTGGCAACTTTAAGAGTTGTGGACTTCAACTCCCAGAATTCTCCAGCCAGCTGGGAGTTGAAGTCCACAAGTCTTAAAAGTTGCCAAGTTTGAAGACCTCTGGGTTAGGAGGACAACCTTGCAAAGCTGGGTGTTCTCCAGGGAGCCAGGTTCTCCAGAACCTCAGTGCCATCATCTAACATCTGGGCTTGCACTTAAGCCAAAGAGCTGGGGGACCAATCCTTTTGCCGGATTGTGGATCATCTAGAATCTAGGCTGAAACCTGGTCAACTGTGGCTTATTCAAGATAGTCTGGTTGAGCAAACCCGGTTGATGATCCAGTTAGGATCAAAGGCACCTCTTTGGAATTCAGAGGAACAAATTCGAAAGGGATGTTGAAAATCTCCTTGACATAACTGGAGTTTTTTTTATTGGGGTCACCTGATGTTTTCGTTTCATTCCTGGGGGGGGGGAGCATCTATGCCAGGTGTTTCCTTTACCTTAGGTAAAAATTTGGGCTGGTTCCCAAACCTTTTAGCTCGCTGCTGTTTCATATTATGCTGGCGTTGCATCTTTGGCGTTGAAATGATATTTAGGCTGTGGCTGGTTCGGAAAGCTTTGAAGAAGGAGAGCATCTGGCAGGATAAATTCAGAAATGTGTTTCAGGGGTGTGAGCTCTATAATTCCTTATGCCTGGGACTTGTCTCTTGTGTGTGGGGGGGGGAGCTTCACCAAAAGGTGCACTGGAATATAAGCCAGTTGCCTGGCCCTGCAAAAATTTGGAGTTAAATTAAATCCCAGCCCGGGCTTTCAAGTGAGAAGATATGGAATACTTATTGTCATTGTTATCATAGTGATTGTAAGTGCTGGGAAGGAAGGGGAAGGGAAGGGAAGGGAAGGAGGAGGAGAGGAGGAAGGAAAGAAAGTGGGAAGGAAGGGAGGAAGGAAGGAGCAATCTATTTTCAGCCTCCAGAATTTCCCAACCAAATGAACCTTCACCCATCTACATCCAGATGTTTCTTTGGAGAAGCCAAAGTTGATAGCTTCAGGGCCATGTTTTCCAAGTTAGCCTTCTCCAACATGGTTCTCACCCAACAGCCCTGGCCAGCATGGGAAAACGATGGGGGTCCAGGAGGCCTCCTCCTTCAGAAGATGGCTTTTTGCCCGGAGGGGCCTGTTGCCGTTCCTTTCACCCAGGTGTGAGAACACCGGCTTGCCTGGAGGGACTGGAGGAAGCTCGCTCAGACAGCAAGCGTGAAGCTGATTGAACGCAGGAGATGCCAGGCGGAATTCCAATTGCCATCCCTTCAGTGCCCAGCTAAATGCAATCATCCCCCCCCCAAGCCGCCCCCTTTTCTTGGCATTCGTTCTCCTTGACCTCTACCATTGACCCCTTTCTCCCTGCAGAAGCTGGTCTGGCCTCTCCCCCAGCCCCACTGGGGGCACTGGGGAAAAGGCAGGAGGGTGGAGGAAGAAGAACGGCAACGGAGGGAAGGCCAGGCCAGCTTCTTAGCCAGCTCAAATGGAGCTTGTCTCTCCCCTCGCCTCTTCCTAGAAGGGCGAAATCTCAGTGCCACGAACACAGGTAGTCCTCGACTTGCAACAGTTCGTTTAGTGACCATTCACAGTTAACAACGGCACTGAAAAATGTGACTTAGAACCGTTTTTCACACGTCCATGGTAGCATCTCCAATGATCACGTGATCAAAATTCAGATACTGGGCAACTGATTCACATTGATGACCGTTGCTACGTCCCAAGGTCACATGATCCCCTTTTGCGACCTTCTGACCAGCCAAGTCAATGGAGGAGCCAGATTCACTTAACAACTGGGTGACTCGCTTATCCACTGCAGCCATTCACGGAACAACCGAGGAAGGTGAAATAGGGCAAAACTCACTTAAGGAACGTCTCACTTAAGAGCAGAAATGTGGGGCTCCATTGTGGTCGGAAGTCGAGGATGACCTGTGAATAGGTCTGATGTGGAAGGGAGAACTGGAGCCCTCTTCTCCACCCAGGGTCTTCTCCAAGAACTAGTTGGCCCTTTTCTCCTTCAGAATAGCCCCCTCTCTCGCATTGCCCTTTCCCTTCTCCTTCCTGAGCCCCATTTTCCTGCCTGCCACCCTCTAGGCCAGGCAGGAAACTTGGCAACTTTAAGACTTGTGGACTTCAACTCCCAGAATTCTCCAGCCAGCTATAGATGCAAAGCTTCTTCTGCAGCGGGGCGCCTGCCCAGGCCCCCGTCCCTATGGGCAGCAGCTCCGTTGAGTGTGGCTCCATTGAACCGCCTTCCTTCTCCAAAGAGGTGGTGGGGATGGAGGCCATTCTTCTCCTCTCCCTTCCTGAGCGCCTCCTCGGAGGAGGAACAGGAGCCTTGCAGGAGGCTCAGCTGGCATTGCGCTGCTGCATCGTTCAAGGGAGCGCCGAAGCATTACACTTCATTACTGGCCTGTCTGCTCCTCTCAGGAAGACGAAAGTCCTTCTGGCAGCAGCCTCGCGGCTGGATCCGTCTCTGGAAAGCCAGCTGCCTGCTGTTGAGAGCTCAGGCCCCCAAACGTGCCAGGGTGGAGCCGAAGGTGATCCTGTCAAGACACCGAGAAGAGGAATGTGGGCAGGAGGGAACCCCCAGAAAGGCTGAGGGGCTTCATCTGGTGGTGTGTTGGATCCAATTAGGTGAGGAAGTGCCCTTGGCTTTTTGCAAGGGCCCTGCCCAACAGTCTTCTATTAGAGTTAGAAGGGACCTTGGAGGTCTTCTAGGCCAACCTTCTGCTCAAGCAGGAAACCCTACACCGTTTCAGATAGATGGCTGTCCAGTCTTTTCTTAAAAACCTCCAGGGATGGAGAACCTACAACTTCTAAAGGAAAGCTGTCTTAGACTTGAGTCACTAGGCTTGAGGGTCTTCTAGGTTGACTGTCTCTAGAAGAATCTTTCCTTCACCTCAGGCAATGTCTTGGGCTTATGAAGCCAGAAGGAGGTCCGTGAAGTGATCGAAGGCATAGAAATTACTTGGAGCTTGTTGGCAAGGAGTTCCTCTGAGTGGGCATGTTTTTCGGGTGTTCATCCCTGTGACTCATGCAGAGATTCCGTTTGTAGGACACCTTCCTGATCAGGTGAGGTCAACCCTTCAGCTGCCTTCACCAACACCTCCGTGGCAGCAGGAAAGAAGCGGTTTCACAGACGCCTCACACTAAGGACTAACGAACCTTAGTCTTTCCAAAGTCAACCAAGGTTGAGTAGATGCTGCTACCCCCCTTGGCAAGCTTCTGGACCCCAGTCTTCAGTCCTGGCTCAGGCGTTTGGGGACTTGCCATCTTGGGACATCTGCACCCTTACAGGAGTCTCCAAACTTGGGGACCTTAAGGTTTGTGGATTTCAACTACCAGAATTTCTCAGCCAGCTGAGGAATTCTGGGAGTTGAAGTCCACAAGTCTTAAAGTTACCAAGTTTGGAGGCCCTTGCTTTACAAGACAGCCTGAACATGTAACTGGCCTGTGACTTGGAGATATGTGGAACGAACAATCCGGATAGGCAGAGGTTTTTTTGACCCTGATCTCTTACCCAAACTAAAATCCAGACTTTTCTCTAATTTTACTCTGAAGAGGAGAGGCGATCTCAGATTTGGGGAGCAGAAAAACCCAAAGCTATTGATGCTCAGCTTTGGCATAAGCGGTCTCCTCCTGGAAAGCCACAGACCTCCCACATAGCTCCTGGAATTCAGCTGCCTGGCCAGCGTTCCCTTTAAAACAAGTTTCCAGCTCTCAAGGTGCGGCAGTCAGCTGTCCTCAGGGCCGGAGGCGGTTTTGAGTCCATCCTGGCTGGGACCCTGGAGAGTAAAGCAAATTCTGCAAAGCCGAAAAAGGAACCACGCCTGTCGGAACGGCTTTTGCAAACATTGGAATGTTATTTTAACAGATTCCTTTTTTATGCAAGGAGAAAGAAAAGAAGGCTCTCTATTCAAACCCTACATGCAAAGAGAAGTAGAAGAAAGTAAAAACATGCTTCTTTAAAGGCTGTTAGAAATGTGGTCTTCTCTCCAACAGCTGCTCTTCCGTTGGCACAAGAGGTAGAAATGGCTCCTGGTGGTTGGAGATTGTGTGTGTGTGTGTGTGTGTGTGTGTGTGTGTGTGTGTGTGTGTGTGTGTGTGTGTGTGTGTGTGTGTAAGAGAGACAAGTGTGCAAGACAGCTTTGCAATGGATTAAATAGTCTGGAATGCAGATCCATCTCCCAGATGCAGGGTGGGCTCCTTTGCCCACAGATGTTTTGCAGGGCTGCTGCCCCCTCCCTCCTCACCTGAAAAAGACACCCCCACACCCCAAGAGAGGAGCTTAAGAAAGGAACGAGGCCATAGGCCAGCTCTTCAGTGGCTTTACAAAAATCTCTGCTATGAGGCTGCGCACCCTCTCCGCTCTGCTTTCGTGTATTCAGGCAGAGCCATAAGGCAGCTTTGATGCCGAAATCAAAGGCAGAGATCACGCCCAGGGATCCCTTCACGGATTTACAGCCCACCTGGTTAGGCAGGGGATGGTCCATGTGAAGTTCCATGGAGCAGGAAAATAATCTGGGGAGGGGTCTCTTGTTCTTCTTCTTCAAGGAAAAACAGAGCATTCGGTTGTGTGGTTGGTCTCTGCTGCCAGCTGCAAGGAACACTGATTGGCTAGCACATCTGCTGATTGGCTAGTAGATCCCTGATCTGTTAGCCTGTTTTCACACTTGATCCCAGTTGATTCTCCAACCTTTTTTCCTAAGGGTTTTTAGTGAGAAGGCAAGCAAAAAGATTTATAGATAACTCTCAAGCTAGGAGCCTGGGAATTACCGTCATAATTAAATTGTGTTGGTCATAAATAGGGTCACCTGGTGGCCACACCTGATTTTATGTCCTTTTTGGTGGCAGTTGTTGAGTGAATGCTGCAGTCATGAAGTGAATCCACTGATCCTTATGGACTGGCTTTTGCTGGAAACCAGAAGTAAACATGGTTTTCTGGGAAAACTGTAGTAAGTTGCGGTAACAGTTGTGGGCTCAACCACGTGACCAGGGGACAACATAGGAACTTCAAAACTGGGTTGTAAGTGGCTTTTGGGGGCTCTGTCAGGGGTGAAATAATACCGGTTCAGCCCGGTTCAGGCGTACCAGTAGTGGCGGCCGCAGGTGGTTCAGAGAACCGGTAGGGAAGCGTGCGCTTCCAAACCAGTAGGAAGGTAAGTAGATTTCACCGCTGGGCTCCGTCATAACTTCGAACAACCGCTAAGCTACCTGTACTTATTTGTGGCCTAGGTCCTGTTGGCCGGTTCCTGTGCTGTCACTGAGATACTGTGTCCCAAGCTAGTTCAACCATTTCCCCCCCCCTTTTTTATTTGATTTTTGTTTTAAGCTGATGGATAAATGCATGAGAATATATCAGATTCCTGCTTGGAAGGAAATGCGAGTACTTTAATGCTGGATTCAGCAGCGTACACTATAATATATCGGCAGCAGAAGTGGCAGAATAAAAGGGAAAGGGCAGGAATCCTTGTGGTGTGACTTGTGCTTCAAGCGTATCGCTTCTTGGCATGCTGAGGGGTCCCACGGGGGTTCCCGCCGAGTATACAGGTAGAAGAGAATTCAGTTCCTTTGCAAATGCCGAAACAAAATGCATTATAGCATTAAAAACGATCATATCGTTTTAGGATTAGGATCTGGATGGGGAGGAACAGACTCAGACTCAACCCCGACAAGACTGAGTGGCTTTGGGTATTGCCTCCTAAGGACTACGACAACTGTCCCTCCTTGGTTCTAGAGGGAACGAAACTGACTCCCTCGGACCAGGTCCACAACTTGGGGGTCCTCCTAGATCCACAGCTAAAATTGGAGCATCATCTTACTGCTGTGGCTAGGGGGGGCCTTTGCACAGGTTCGCCTTGTGCACCAGTTGCGGCCATATTTGGAGAAGGAGGCTCTACTCACGGTCACTCACGCCCTTGTCACCTCCCGCTTGGACTACTGCAACGCGCTCTACATGGGGCTACCCTTGAAGAGTATCCGGAGACTCCAACTGGTACAAAATGCGGCTGCGCGTGCTGTGGTGGGTGTACCAAGGTACACCCACGTGACACCTATACTCCGCCAGCTGCATTGGTTACCCATTTGTCTCCGGGTCCAATTCAAGGTGTTGATCATCATCTTTAAAGCCCTTCATGGCTTAGGGCCAGGTTATCTCTGGGACCGCATTCTGCCTCATACTTCCCTTCGACCGGTTAGGGCCCACAGAGTTGGCCTCCTCCAGCTCCCGTCAACCAAGCAATGCCGGCTGGCGGGTCCTAGGGGGAGGGCCTTCTCTGTGGCAGGCCCCGCGCTCTGGAACCAACTTCCTCCAGAGACCCGAACCATCCCCACCCTGCTGGCCTTCCGAAAAGCCGTTAAGACGTGGCTTTTCCTGCAGGCAGGGGGTAGAGCTTAATTCCAGCTGAACTCTCCCCCGGGTATGCTTGGTTGTTGCATGGTTGTTTTTATATTGCATTTTTAATTTTTGTATTATGTTTTTAAATTTTGTTTATTGGTTTCTTGTATTTTCCTATGCTATACGCCGCCCTGAGTCCTTCGGGAGTTGGGCGGCATATAAGAAAGCCGAATAAATAAATAAAATAAATAAATATCCTCTCTGCAGCGAGCCCTCTGTAGCTTTGGAACGGAGAATTGCTTTCGACCGAATCTAGAATTTGTAGTAGCGGACATTTGGAGGGTCTCTGAATTTGGATTCTTTGTGGGTTTGCTGATTGTTTGACATTCTAAACGCAAGTTTTCGCACCCCCTGGAATATCGTCTCGCACCCCCGGTTGTGAACCCCTGGTCTAAGTGACGTGGACTTCAAGTCCCAGAAGTTCCGAGCCAGCATGGCCATCCCTGAGAATTCCGGGAATTTACATCCACACACCTGGGGGGCATCCAGGTCAGGAAACACCATCCTATTGGTTGAGGTTAAGCCAGCGGTGAGTGTTCCCAGGGGTACAATCTGAGGACAGTGTTATGGATGTGCTCCTGGGTGGTCAACAGAGACATGGCGGGGAGGCGCAGGGGCGGGAGGTGGGCGAAGACCAAGTTTATTTGGGTAACATTAATAACCCAGGCGTAAATCACAGCGCGTCCAGAACAGGGATTGGTGGGAAAAGGAAGTCCCTGGGTTGGTGTGAATGGCAGTGTAAAATCCAGCCAGGCTGGAGCAAAGGAACCACAACACCCTTCACCAGGTCACATGAAGCCCCCTCCTCTGCATTTCCTCTCTCTCCTTCCTTCCCCTTCCTTTCTTTTTTGATCATAAGCGTTTTTCTTTCCTTTCTTCCTTGGAAGCCTGGGGGGGGGGAATTCTCCCGAGAAAAGAAGCATCTTGCTCAACATCATAAGTCATAAGAGGCAGCTGGACAGGATGTTTGAATGATGAAGTGCAGAAAGTGTTTGGCAAGAACCACCCCCCACCCTGCCCCAAAACCTGCCCTTGGTGATCCAGCCTTTGCAGCAGGCAGAGAACCCGGACTTCTCCAGCAGCGGCAGCAGGAATCCTTGCGGAAATGGGGAGCCCACTCGGGGGATAGAAAATCTCCTCTGCTCTTCTTGCAGAGAAGCCTTTGTCTAATCTATATTTCCCTCTCCCCGGTTGCAATTCTCTAACATGGCTGTGTCAGGATTTGTGTGTGTGTGTGTGTGTGTGTGTGTCCCCAAAAGACAACCAGGTTCTGTTTGTGCGGTTCGGCTGGCTGGGCCCCCATCGCAGCCGGGCCAGTAAAAGGCCATTTCGGAAGTTCTTTAACGGCCTGGGATGGGGAGCAGTGGAAGCGCTGAGATCATCTGCCTGAGAGGGGAAACCACGTGATGCAGCCTCTCTGAAAGGTCTCGCTGGCATTTGCCATATCAGGTGGGGAAGAGGGGAAGAAGCCCCTTCCTATCTGGCCAGTCCTGCTCCGATCCTACCTGGAGGAGAAGGCAAGGAAGGCACGTTGGGGGTACCTCTGGGACCCCCCCCCTATCTCCCGTTTGGCCTGGGGAGTCTGAGAAACGTGCTCATTACGTATGACCACACTTGAACCCCAAATTCCTCTTGTTCGGTCAGACATTTGTTAAGCGAGCTTTGCCCCATTTTGCGACCTTCCTTGCCACCGTTGTTAAGTGAATCACCGCAGTTGATAAATTAGTAACTCGGTTTTTCAGTGAATCCGGCTTCCCCATCAACTTTGCTGGTCGGAAGGGTGCAAAAGGGGATCACGTCACACACACACACACACGGACACGGACACACACACACACGGACACACACACACACAGACACACACGGACACTGAAACCATCCTAAATAGGAGTCGATTGCCAAGGCTTTGAATTGAGATCACGTGACCATGGGGAAGGCTGCAAAGGTCATAACTGGGACAAACAGTCGTAAGTCACTTTTTTCCAGCGCCGTTGTAACTTTGAATTTGAATTTCTCCAAATCTTCAGATGAGCCTTGTCTCTCGAACGAAGGTAAATATACATATCCAGAGGTGGGTTCCTGCCGGTTCGGACCGGTTCTATAGAACCGATAGTAACTTGGCAGCCTGGGTCACTAGAAACAGCAGCGACCCAGGCCTGCCACGCCCCTGAACTGGCTCTCTTGGTGGCACCATAGGCGGTGCCATCTTGTTTTTTGCTTCTGCGCATGCGCATAAGCTGTGTTTTAAGCACTGCGCATGCACGCGTGCGGCATGCCACTGAGCAAACCGGCAGCGAACAGAAGTGGAACCCACCCCTGTACGTATCCCAGTATAATGTTGCAGGATTCAGTCTGAGTCAGTCTCCAGGACCAGAGGTTTAGTTTTCTGAGCTTTGGGGCTGGGGCTGGTGATCGGCTCCATCATGACCCCGAAAGTTTGGAAGAATAATTCCTTGTTCCCAGTGACTGACACAGATTGGATTCTGGGAGACTTGTCCCCTGCCCTAAGGAGCTGGACCTCAAAAAAAAAAGCCACCCGTGGTGGTTTGTCCATGGGAACCTAACCCCAGAGGGGGATCAATTAAACAGATATTTCGAAGCACCTAAAGACAAGACACAACTCATCAAGGAAGGGATCAACCTAGAACTAAGGAGAAATTTCCTGACAGCGAGAACAATTAATCAGTGGAACGGCTTCTCTTCAGAAGTTGTGGGTGCTCCATCGCTGGAGGTTTTCAAGAAGAGATTGGACAGCCATTTGTCCGGAATGGGATAAGGTCCCCTACTTAGCCAGAGGGTTGGACTAGAAGACCTCCAAGGTCCCTTCCAGCTCTGTTATTCTGTTCTGTTCCATCCTCTGGAGAGGAGGAGCAGGAGGGAACATTGCAAAAGGAGGTTAGGATGGAAGGGAGCTGCTTAGCAAGAGAGGCTGCAGCCGTGGTGGAATGCGTAGGACCGACTCCAAACAGGAAGGTCAGCTCCGGGCAGGAAACACGCCTTGTCTGGGTGAAAGCTGGAAGGGATAAGAGAGGGCGAAGGGCAGGGGGATGGAAGAGGGGCAAGGGGGGTGGGGTCTTCCAGAGGAGATCGTCCCTCTCTTAATGAAGGACAGCCCTGCATTCCAGACATGAAGAGAGGCGAACAAGGCTGCCTTTTGTGCTGAGAGAGCAAGGATGAAAGGCGAGGAAACCCTTCAGTCTCAAACCTCCGGTTTTTAGCCAACAAAACAAGCCAGTTTCTCTACCCCTTTAATTAGGAAGCTACGCCCCCCCCAAAAAAAACCCAACCTTGGAAACACACACACACACACACACATATGGCTCTTATCCCCCCCCCGCCCCTCCCATCAGCTTGAAGGGAGGAAGATGTAGAAAAGGAAGCTGAAGGAGGTCAGTCAACTTTGAAGGCTAGTTGGATGTCTTTGAAAAGAAGCCCCCCCCCCCCGGTCCCACCTCATTCCTTCACCCTTCCTAACGTGGGTCCTCCAAAGGTGCCCTGAACCCTGGAGTTGTTTTTTTTTTAAGGAAGAAAATGTCTGAATCTTACATATTTTGTTCCGGATTTACACCACGTTGTCATTTTGTGAGGCTGGAGGTTACGCAAGGAATGTTCCCAGGCTTTCTTGCTCTGATGATGTTACCAAGTTGGGTCATGAAATGTCCGCAAGAAAACAACCACGCTCAGAGAGCATCAAGGACCCCACATCCTCCTCCTCCTCCTCCTCCATTCCACAAACCCTCCTCCCTTCTACCACTGATGAGGTTACCTAGTTGGGTCATAAAACGTCTGCAAGAAAACAACCAAGCTGAAGGAGCACCATGGACCCCACAGTCCTCCTCCTCCTTTCCATAAACCCCACTCCCTTCTAGCACCGCTGAGGTTACCTAGTTGGGTTAGGAAACGTTTGCAAGAAATCAACCACGTCCGGAGAGCACCAAGGTCGCCCCAAAACTTCTACTGCTTGGGAAGCCACGAAGAAGGGGGCGTAGTTATACACTCTGCCAAGCTGCTGTCCTCCAGATGTTTTTCGTACAGCTGGGACTGATAGAAGAGGCAAGGCAAGAGGCTGTTGTGCACTGGTTTGGCCAAGGAGCTGGAAGAGTTGTATGGCCAACAGCCTTCATCCGATGCCTGTTTTGGCTGCCTGACTTCATCCTTTCAGCCTGCCTCCTCTGAGGCCTTTTAATGGAACCAGGTCTCTCTCCCCAGGCCGGGGCTCCTTTTCTGGGTTCTGCTCCTGGATTTCAAGTTTAGGTCCTTCCTGGCTGCACTTTGCGGACACCCTCCCCAACAGAGCCCCCCTCCCAAAAGACGGTGAAGGAGGCCCTTAATGTGCAAGGCTGTATCATCAACATAGATATCTCTAAGAGAGAGATGGGGGGGGGGAGGCATATGGAAAGAAAGAGAGCATTGCCAGCTGGACTTTCGCTAATGTTTTCTCCACCCTTTTAATCCCCTCCTGGGAGCTATGATAATTACGACTCTGGGGGAGCGGGAAAGGGCTGACCTTTGTCCCCTCTTTGACCCTTAATGAAAAGAGGGTGAGGGGATGGGGGGGAGAGAAAGGAGGCACCAAGGGGATCCAGAAGTGCAGTGGAGGGGGTGCTCTTTCCCACCAGGCAAGAAAAAGCGATTTTGGCGAGCCGAAGGACAGAGCCAGACCTCTCGGGTGCCCTTCTGCTAAAGGGAGCCTCCGAAAAGCCCCGCCGGCCCTCGGTTTCCCCCTCAGCCTTCCCAGACAGCTGTTCCCACAGCCCAGCCGCCAAGTGGGAAGGAGGGAGTTGGAATTGATCCTTAAACCATGGCTAATGGCAAGAGGCATTCTGGGGGCCCTGAAGAGGAGGAGAGCCACCCACAGAGGTGGCAGCAGGAGGAGGTGGAGGAAGGGGCATCTGGAGATCCAAGAGAGGGTCCTGGTCAGGGTCTTGATCAGGGGACAGTCCCCGAAAATTCCCACGTGTGTCGTCCTGCGTTGCATTTCCTCCCCCCACCCCCACCCCGTGTGTGTGTGACTACGGGTGGGCGTGGGGGAGGGTCTCCTTTTAGCAATCCTCCCCAGCCCCCAGCAGGGTCTGGCAGGAGACCTTCAGCCCGGGCGGAAGAGGGATCCCCTGCCCCCCCCTTTCCCAAGCGCTCTCTTGGCCGGGCTCCAACGCCATTTATCATCATCTGTGGCCGAGTGAAGTGTGCGAGGAGCAGCTGCCGCAGTCTGCTGGTTTCCAAGGGAGCGTGCAGCAGGGGCGCGGGGAAGATGGATGAGGCGGGCCGGGGAGAAAACGCAGCCCTGCCAGCTCCTGCCTGGCGCTGGGGAAAGGTGGCGGGGAGCGCTAGCAGGCAGGAAAAGAGAATTCCCGTGCAGCCCTTGCCTCTCCCATCATCCTCACTAGAGGGCAATTGGAAAACTGGTTGGGGGAAGGGGGCTAGAGGGGATTTATTTAACCCACTTGCATTGCTGCGCAGGGAGGGTCGGCAGGAAGAGAAGGATCTCTTGGCTGCATCGCCCATCTGGATGCCAGGGGACAGAGACAAATGGCAGCAGGGCAAGGATTCCATTTGTAAAACAGGCTCCGGAAAGCTGGTGTGTGCCCATCCCTACCACTTCTCTCCGCCCAGGATCAGCCTTGGGGTCCTCGGTTCTCCCCTCTCCCCTCCCGCATGCTCAGATAATGTTTAGGTGGCGATGTTCCCTTGCAAGAGCAGGGTTGAGGGTTGGAGCTGTGGGGAAGCTCTCAGCTGCTGGACCAGCCAGGCTTACTTCACAGGGGTTCTGATGGTTTTGCTGATGGGCTTTGTGGTTCGGAAACATTTCTGCCTCGGAATGAGTGAATCTGCAACTTCTGTGCAAGTGGAAAGTCGCAGAAACTCTGGGGCTGCCTCAAATTCTCATGTCTAACAGTGGAATTCAGAGCTGCACATCAGGCCAATCTCTGTCCCCGGGGTCTACTTTGGGGTACATCAGGCCGCTGTCTGTCTCTGGGGTCTACTTTGCAGTGACCTGAACTTAGATTGGTGTTAGAAGTGGGATACAAATGTTACCAGCTGCAGAGCCCTTGAAATTGTGCATTTCTGGGACTTTCAGACACGAGGCCAAACCCAGCAGGATTAGATTGACCAGAACGCAGGTGGAGGTGAAGAATCTTGCAAAGGTTTTCTCTTGGCTCCTTTCAGGGGCGTTTAGATGGCAGCTGCAATGGCCACGATGCCCATCAATCATACCATTGAGCCTGCTATCTTTATTTTTTCGACCAACCTGGCTCCTTCCGCTCTCTTCTCCTTCAGCAACTTTGAGGTAACGCTTGTATGGCCACCATGATAGGTTACACAGGAGGTACTGTTTTCACAACTATGATCTTGACTCCAGAGAGAGCCGGTCGGTTCCTTGAGTAAACACGGGCTCCCTTTCCTTCTGCGCTAAGTTTATTGTCTGGAAATAACATTTTGCACATCGCCTGCCGATACTCCCCCCCCCAAGCCGCTGCAGTGTTCTGCATTGCTCAGGATTGGTGTGTTTATGCAGAGCTGTGACTCCACGCCACTTTCCCACGTCAGATTCCTCCCAAGTTCTGCCGTGTTTTTAATCATCTTCCTCCTTTGACTCTGGGGGAGATAAGATCTCCCCGTTTTATTGCAGAGTCTGATTGTCCCCTTCAGAAAACTGCCAAGGTTTGCAAATGCTGCCAGGCACAAGGGGACGAGTGGTAGGATTTCCTTTTTCCAAAGTGTTTGTGAGAGAGAGAGAGAGAGAGAGAGAGAGAGAGAGAGCAAAAATCATTGTTTTCCATTGTTTTGCTCCCTTGCAACAAGGCCCTCTTGTGAATTGAAGCCAGTTGGGTCGACAGGTGGGGATGAAAATCCAGTGGCTGGAAAGTGGCTGGAGGCTGAGCAAGTCTTGATTTTCATGGCTCCCTCCAGGGGTGAAATCCAGCAGGTTCTGACAGGTTCTGGAGAACCGGTAGCGGAAATTTTGACTAGTTCGGAGAATTGGCAAATACCACCTCTGGCCGGCCCCAGAGTGGCGTGGGAATGGAGATTTTGCAGCATCCTTCCCCTGCCATGCCCACCAAGCCACGCCCACAGAACCGGTAGGGAAAATTTTTGAATTTCACCCCTGGCTCCCTCCCACTCACCCACCCCCAAGCCGCCCAGACCTTTTCCGTAATTTCCCCACTCTTGCAAAGATACCCGGTTTTTTTTTTGTAATGGGGAGATACTTCGCCTTTGAATGGGGCAGCTTCCCCATGAATCGTTTTCGTGACCAGGGATGGCGAGCTTTTCACCCTTAATGGCAAGATTTCCCAAGTCCCTTTGCGTTCTTTGGAGGAATAAAACACATTCAGGCCAACTTTTCTGTTTCACGTGGGGTGGAATTTTTGGTAGCTCTAAGCTGGTCTGGAAGCTGGTTTTCTAATTATTGTGATGTTTCGTTGCACAGTCAGCCAGATGTTCAAACTGGATTTGGCATTTTTGCCCATTTTTGAGTCCTTGCCAAGGATCTGGGAAAGGCAGATGTGGATGTTTGATGGGGTTAAAAGTCTCGTCGCAGGATGTAAGCTGTTCCAAGTCAAGCTGCCTTTTGCAATTGACTAATGGTGAATTTGTCAATGCCGGTGACGTTCAAACGGTGCTCCAGATGTTTCGGGGTTGCACCCAGGGCCCTATCACTATTAGTGCTACCTTTGCATGCGTTTGTCACAGTTGTTTTACTCCCATTTCCAGGGCTTTGCATTTTTTTTATCTTCTCCAATTCTTTCTTTTCTAATTATTATTATTATTTAGCCGCCTCTTGCTGCCCCCCTCCTTTTGCTTCCTTCCCCACCGATCTTCCGCCATTCTGGGCCCCTCCCCACTGCATCCCCCGCCCTGCCGTGCCTCCTCTTAATAATAAAATTGTACGAAGCCGTTTGTGGTGTGGCAAGCGGCCAGAGAGGGCTGCTAGAAAGCCCACTAGCTCACAATTAGGCATCGTCAAGGCTGACATGCTGACAGACTCACATTCTCAAGGGGAGGGGGGCCTCCAAGCAGGAAATGAAGATGGGTGAACAACTCCCGCCTCCTTTTTTCGATCGTTCCCCCCTCCCTACCTCCCAGTCAGAGTGTGGCTTGGAATTGAATTTAGGCTTAGGCGTGAGTGTGAAATCCGGCTCGGGCATTAGAAGTGGCCGAGGTCTCTGTCCTCTTTTCTTCCCGTCCTCCTGCAGTGGTGAGCTCACATCTGTACATCAAAGGGGTTTATTTTCCAGAGCTGAGCCACACGCGTGTGCACGCTGCCCGTCCTTAAGTGAGAAAACAAAAGGCGTTTGGATCTGTTTGGATTTGTCTCGCGGTTCAGCGAGTTGGCACATTTGCCAAAGCAGATGTGGAAACACGACAGCCCTCCGAGCATCGTCAAAGGACAGCTCCCATCCTCTCTGCAGGTTGGCTGTCCTGGCTGTGGCAGATGGAAGTTGTGTGGAAGACTCCCCTTCCGTCCCCTAGCAGCCTGGGAAAAAAATTCCAAATTTTCTCCTGGGCCAGTGAGCTGGATCTCCAGTTGAACCCTCCAAGCCCAGTGTGGTCTACTCATCTTTAAAACACGCACACAGATGTACATGGGTGTCCATGTTTCCCCCCCAGAGGCAATTTTAAGTATGGAATGAAGGGCAGGGGGGATTGCACAGGCTTAGACTTCCCCCTTCCCAGATGAACCCACAGGGCAGAGGGGCAGGGCTGAGAAAGAGGGGTAGACAGGTGGAGAGATGGAGAGATGGATCAATAGAAGAGAAGGAAGGACAGGGGTGAAATATCTGCCTTAAAGAGGATTAAATGCGCATGTGCCCACAAGAGAGAAAAGACACATAAAGGAGAGAAAAAAGGAAGAAATGTGAGTTGGTGTAAAAGAGAAGAAGGACATCCAGGTGTAGGCATTGACTCTTTCCCCCATCTTGCCTCCAGTTTGACCCATGGCTGGTCTCTTGCTTCTTTTTCTCCCGTGTCCTTCCCTCGCACGACGCCCTCTGACTGTGTCCTACCTCCACCCCCATAATCCCCAGCCGTGTGAGCCTTTGTGCAAACAGGCTGAGGTACTTGGGGAGGCGGCGACAACCTGATTGGGGTTACGGGGAGGGGGCAGAGTCGGGAGGCTTGGCAAGGAAGGGATGCCACAGCGAAGGCTTGCAGCTGGCATAGCGGAGTTCCTGTGGATTGCGAGAGTGTCGCATCGCTCTGGAAGGGAGTCCTGGCACCCCAAAGTGGGAGAGGGAGGGAGGGGGGGGGGAGAGAGAGAGAGAGAGAGAGAGAGAGAGAGAGAGAGAGAGAGAGAGAGAGAGAGAGGAGAGAGAGAGAGAGAGAGAGAGAGAGAGAGAGAGAGAGAGAGAGAGAGAGAGAGAGAGAGAAGGGTGGACTATGGTAACAGCCCAACAGCAGGCAGATTCTTGGCAACAATTGAACAGATTATCTTTAGTTTACAAGACCCCTTAAAATTCCCGTCTGCAAGATCAGGAAGCAGCTGGAAAAAAGACAGCAAGATTGCCAATTTGCAGAACGCGGGGAGTTGTTTCTCTCTGTGTGTGCACGCTTGTGTGTCTTGCACACACACACACACACACACACACACACACACACACACACACACACACACAGAGCATTCGTGGAGCAAATCTTGGCCCTTAGCTCCTTCCATTGGCTCGGCAAAGGAGCAAGCAAAGCCTCCCCATCCCAAGAACATTGTGGCTGAGTGGAGTGGTTGGGGAAGGGGAGGCAAAGATGAAACCTTAAGGTGGGCAGAGAGATTGCAGTCTGGCTCATGAGAAGCCCAGTTGCAGGAGGTTTGGGATCTGGAATTCAAAATCCCCCCTGAAAAAGAAGCAGTGTCAAGACCCGAGTGCAAAAGAGAGTGAAAAACAGAGAGAGTGCAGAAAATACAGATGGTTCTCGACTTATGACCACAATTGCAGCCAGCATTTCCTCTGCTAAGCAGGGCGGTTGTTTATATGAGTTACAACCCATTTTACGACCTTTAGTGCTATGGTTGTTGAGAGATCGCTGCCGTTGTTAAGCAAAACCCCTGGTGACGTTGGTTGTCAGTTGCAAATCTGCAGCAGGTGACCCAGGGGTGGTGCAACTCTCGTAAATACATGCCTGTGGCCAAGCAGCCAAATTTTGACCACCGGAGTCATAAGTGCGAGGACTGCTCCCCAGTCACTTTTTCAGGGCCATTGTAACTTCTGATTGCTAAACTAATGGTTGTAATTTGAGAAGGACCAACAGTGAGGAGAGTAGGTTGCCCTGATCTTTGAGGGGCTGCCACAGAGAGGAGGGGGTCAAGGCTGTTTTGCAAGGCACCTGAAGGCCAGATGAGGAATAATGGATGGAAACTGAACAATGAGAGATTCAACCTGGAAATAAGGAGACATTTTCTGACAGTGAGAGCAAACAACCAATGGAACAGAAGTTGCCTTCAGAAGTTGTGGGAGCTTCATCACTTGAGACTTTCAAGAAGAGACTGGACTGCCATCTGTCAGAAATGGTAGGGTCTCCTGCTTGGGCGGGGGGGGGTTGGACTAGATGACCTACAAGGTCCCTTCCAACTCTGTTAATCTGTAATCTGTCTCTGGACCAAGAAATCCAGGTTGGATGTTATGGGGAAACCACAATGAACTTGGGAAAGGACCCAAGCTGGAAAACGTGCAGAGTTGTGCATTCCAACTAGCAACAGCAGCTGGGGGAAAAAAACTCATTTGCATTTGAAATTGTTTGCATTTCCTCCACCGCCTAATTCGGTTGGTGAGATGTTACTCCGAGTGTGGCCGTCCGTTAACGAAAAGCAGGGGTGGATTCTAACGTACCTCGCTGCCGGTTCGATTTCTCCCGTGCTGCGTGGGCACGTGCGCATTGCACACCGTGCAGCCATGCCGCACAAGCGAGCGCACATGCGCAGTGCCGAAAACCAAGCTTCTGCACATGTGCAGAAGTAAAAAAAACAGCTTCTGCATGTGCGCAGAAGCCAAAAACAAGATGGAGGCACCTATGGCACCGCCGAGAGAGCCGTTTTGGGGGCGTGGCCTACCCACCTCTGAGGAAAAGGCAGCAAGGCTTCTCAGGTGTCCTCCCTGCCCCTGTCTCAAAAGCGAGGGGGACTCCTGCAGAAAGCAAAGACCGCTTTACCCCCAGGGCCCAGCTCAACCTGCAAGGGGGCGTATTTTGAGTCCAAGGCCTTTGGATTGAACCACATCCTGGATTAACTCTGCAACCCCTCCTTTGAGAAGTGAGATATCTCTTGCGCAGAGATGGGCAGACTAAGGTTGGAGTTGAAAGACAAAAATGAAACAGAGTCTTATGAAACCTGGGATAAATTATATTATTGGTGGGAAAGGAGGAAAGCCAAAGTTAAGAGTTAGCGAAAATGTTGACGATTAACAGGAATTTAAATATTATTTTGCATTATAATTTAAGAAAGATAACGGAAAAAGAAGTAATCGAATGTAAATATGTAAACTGGATAATACGTCATGTACACGTTTTTAAGTTTCATGTTCTGTATCTGTTTGTCTTTTTTGTCTTTTGTTTTTACTGCATTATAAATAAAAAACTTTAAAAAAAATTTTTTTTAAAAAAGAGAAGTGAGATATCTCAGCCTATTTGGCAACGGACACCGATGGCGTCTTGATCTGACATTCAGAGATCTGCTACCAGGCAAGGAAGCGTCAGATTTGTGCAATCCCAGCAGCCGGGCTTCTGAAAATCTTGCATTTTTCCTAGTAAGAACAATTGCACTTTTGTTCCAACCTCACATCCATATTCATTGACTTTGAGAGGCTTCCTTGCCAGTGGCTAAAATGCAGGGCTGGGAAGCTTCCCTCTCTCTCTTTTGTTTTGTCTTGTCTCAGGAACCTTTTTGTTTTTTACCCATACCCCGTTTTCTGCATTTTGTTAAAGGGCTGCTGTTGTTGTTGTTTTTAAACCCTTCTCCTTTTGAGCTTTCGTGCCTAAACGAGCAAGACAGGAGCTGCAGAAGACTTAGCTGCCTTCACATTCTCTTTGCGGGTTTTTTTTCTTTCTTCTTCTTCTTCTTCTTCTTCTTCTAAGCAACGAAACAGCTGCAGCATTTGGATTTGGCTGCTTCTCCGAACAGAAAACATGGCTTTGAATCCTAAAGGGCATTCTGCCAATTACTGAGATCTACCTCAGGAGTGTCAGCTTTTCAGAAACGCTTCCTTCTTCCTGAAGCTGTTTGAAGGAGTTCTCCAGCCAAGCTGAGGAATGCTTCTCAGCCACTTGTGCGGTTGGGTGGATTTGCAGCCGTCACCAGCCCATGCAGCCCCCCCCTCTGCCTCCTCCCCTTTGTTCCCCCCTCCTTCCCCCCAGCTATTGATCCAGTCTGTCCATCTTCAGGCTGCCTCCAAGAGGAGAGATACTCATTTCCACTCTGAACGAGATAGGCTAGAAAATGTCTGGCTAATTATGAGCAGGGAGGAATCGAGTCGATGGAGCCCGCAGAAAAACAGCAGAACGCTCAACTTCTCCGAATTGGGAGTTGGAAGGATTGCAATTACACAGAGGGTGGGGGGGAGTGAAAAGGCCTCTCTTCTGCCCCCCCCCCTTTAAAAGCCCTCTGACCCTTTAAGTGCCAACCAGCCTCAGAATAAACGTACAATCCTAACAGATTAGCATCAAAGAGCAGGAATCCCCCCAGGATCAAGGGTGAAGTCTACGTACTTGAGGGTGATCTTCCTTTCTGGATTTCACATGCCCCTCAGCATCAGAGCCCAAATCAGAAGCATCCCAAACGGCACATCTGCACAGGAAGGACACACGTTACAACCAACACGTACCCTGAGCTCACACCAAGGACAAGTAGTGCCCCCCATAAAACTAAGTGTACCCCATTCCTTGGGAGCTTCCCCCAAAAATAAATTTCCTTGTTCTTGGGAATAAAACAAATCTCCTTTCTGGCAGTATGTCTGGATTTCATTTTGGATTTGTTCTTGTGCCACCCCACCCCCCTCCAGCTTGTGGGACCCTCAAATTGTTTGTCTAGCACTAGCTCCAGAGACATAGGCCGACTCGGTAGCCAAATACTTTGGGTTATTAAAGCATTGAGAACCTAATAGTATGCTTTCGTTTTTGCACATGGAATGGAGGTGCAGAAGAGGAGGGGGTGGGGGGTCTGGCATTCAGTCGGGGGGGGGGTGGCTGATTCCTTAGCCAGCTGTGCCTTTCACTCCTAGGGAGCCTTCTTCTCTCTTGCAAAGGGAGTGGGGGCTTCAGCTCGCTGCTTTGTCCAGGAGTGGAAAATAACTATATTCCCACAACACCTTTAACCCCTCCTACATGAAGTTACCTATTTCCTGGGTTCTTGCAGTGCATTGAACTCTAAACTCACCACCCCTGCCAAGGTACCATAATCGGTCTCACATCCTCAGTCCTCCAAATGACTCGTCCCGTGATGGTGGTGCTTGATGTGCAAAGAGAGGATGTGCGCCAGACTTTGCTGCCAAAGGAAGTTCAGGAGCCAAGGTGGACTTCAGAAAAGAAAAAAGGAGGAAGAAACCACAGCTACACTTCCATGATTAAAGAGGAGGAGGAGGAGGAGGAGGAGGAGGAGGAGGAGGAGGAGGAGGAGGAGAAGAAGAAGACGAAGAAGAAGAAGAAGAAGAAGAAGAAGAAGAAGAAGAAGAAGAAGAAGAAGAAGAAGAAGAAGAAGAAGAAGAAGAAGAAGAAGAAGAAGAAGAAGAAGAAGACTTCTATAATTGAGGAGGAGGAGAAAGAGGAGACTTTCAGGATTGATGACAATGATGATGATGAAGGAGGAGGAGAGAGGAAGAGAGGAGAGCTTCACAATTTGTTCCATGCCATGAAATGAATGAATGAAAACGCATGGGAATCTTCCCAAGACAATTCTGCTTTGTTTTCTCCTAAAGGCGCCTCACCTTAGTGGACAAAGCTGGAAAGAAGTTAGTGGAAGTTGGGAGGGCATTGTCCTGATGTACAGAGAGAGAGAGGGAGGGAGGGAGGGAGAGGGGAGAGAGAGAGAGAGAGAGAGAGAGAGAGAGAGAGAGAGAGAGAGAGAGAGAGAGAGAGAGGAGGGGGCTCATGCATGCATGCCCAGAGGCCATCTCTATGGCAACAGCAGGCGACCAAGGCCGGCTGTTATGGAGGCGCCACCATGGGGACTGTGGTTTATCTCTGGACAAGTCACAGGAAGATGGAGTGTCTGCTCTGCATCTGAGCCCCTCCAGACATTGCAAGGCCCTTCTCTTCCCAGCTCTGGAGCTGCCAGATCCCACCCCAGAAGACCCAGGACTTACGCTGTTTAGCAGTCATGGCTTTGCAAGCCCATGGATCACAGCACACCAGGTCCCCCTGCTTTCCACTGGCTCCCGGAGTTTGCCCAAATTCATGTTCACTACGCCAGTGTCTATCTGACCAGCTCCTCCTCTGCCGTCCCCTTCTCCTTTTGCCTTCCATCTTCCAACATCACGGTCTCCTCCAATGAGTTCTTCTCTTCTGACTTGATGGCCAACATATTTGAGCTTCAGTTTCAACATCTGTCCTTCCAAAGGGCGGTCAGGGTTGATTTCCTTCAGGATTGACTGATTGGATCTCCTTGCTGTCCAAGGGCATCCTCCTTGCTGTCCAAGGGCATTAAGAAGCATCAAAACCAGGTGGCAGAGAGTTCCTCCTGTAAGACCTTCTGACTTCTCAGCCAGATGAAAGAGGCCACTGATCTCCTGGGGCTTTGATCTCTCCATCTCCACGGCTCCTTTGTCCGCCCTTGGCTCTACCCTGCCGGCTTCGGTGCCCAATTTCAAGAGAATCTAATTTCACAGTTAGATTTTGCAGACGCCGAATACCCTCCCAGTATTTTTTTATGAACCGAGCAAACAAGCTCAGATGGAGAGTGCCACGTTCATTGAAGATATCAAATCTAGTATAGGCACAACTTATTGAACGTGGCTTTAGCTCTGACTGTGTGTGAGTAAAGTTTGGGATTAGTTTAGGATTCTGTGGATTGAGCAACCCCAGAAAATGGGTGTGTTCAATCACCAAGGATGTGGTAGGAACACAACAGTAGGGACATTAGAAATTACCTGCTTTAGTTCCTCAATGGAAGGCTGGTCCTTGAACCATTGGCTGGCATCCCAGAAGACACATCAAGGACTTGGCGTAAATCCAGAAGTGTGTTCCATTCAGCCCCGAGAGAAGAGAGCAAAATGGACCCCGTTCCTTTTTGGCTTAAATATTTCTACATTCAGCAAGGGGACCCCCAGAATTAACACTCTGCATTCTCTCTATAAAAAAAGAGTAGGGTCAAAACCCTACCCAGAGAAATCAGAAATACATTATCACGGCCCTGAGAATAGCAAGGGGGAAATTGTGGGGGAAGGGGGGGGGAAACCAGCCTCTGAGAAATGGCAAAGTAAATCTCAACCCAGCCTGGGTCTTTAATAACAAAACCGAAGAGAGTCGGATCTGTCAATCCAAACACCGCTGTGTTGTTTTCATCCGTGCTTATTCTGGGAACGGCAGAGCGGACCTGCGTCTCAGCAGCCTCTGCCTTTGATTTCCTCTTCTTTGTTCCTTAATTTTTTTTTCCTTTCCTCCTTCCTGCTCGGGACCCGATTTGCAGAATTGCAGAAGAAGCAGAGAAAAGAAGGAACATCTGCAGAGATTCGTGGGCCAAGTTTCCAGAGCTGAAGTCTTGGCTGTATTTTAATGTCTTATCTGCTGGGCTGTTTGGGGGATGGCTTCCTCGTAAAAGGAAAGGCGAGTTGGGTGCCTGCGTAGACATCCACGTTATGCCCCTCTTTGCAAACCAGCAAACGGGTCCTTTCTAAAGAAAGAGATAAGCAGTGATTCTGGATGATAAGAGTCTAGGTAGATGAGGTCCAAAACATGTTGGTGTGGTATCCGTGTTCCAGATTTCTATGCACGTGTCTTTTTAGAGCAATGTTTTTCAACCTTGGCCACTTGGAGATGGTGAACTTCAATTCCCAGAATTCCCCAGCCAACTGTGCTGGCTGAGGAATTCTGGGAGTTGAAGTTCACCCATTTTCAAGCGGCTCAGGTTGAGGAAAACTGCTTCAGAGCGTTGCCAGTTAATGATTTCTGTGCATGCAAAGCCCATGAAAGCATTTGCCTGTGTCTATTTGCTCAATTGCGCACGCATAGCAGTGGTCCTGCAGGTGCCTCTGTCTTTTGCAGTGGACAGACTTCGCTGGTATCCTTGTGTGCATAGCACAGTGAGCATCTGCTTGGGTTGTGCTGTCAGCTGTGGTGTGCCTGTGTGTGCGCGTACAGATGGTGCGTCCTCTGGACTACAGAAAAACCCAGGTCAAGAAAAAAGACGCGAGGATGATATACCTCTCATCAGGCCTTAGTAAAATCCTCTGAGGTTGTCTGTCTGCCATCAGCTGCCCCTTAAAGACTGCTGCCTCCTCATGAATCTAGTGGGGGGATTTTAATGGAAAGAAGGAAGGGAGGAAAAGAAGGAGAGAAGGGAGGGAGGGAGAGATAGGAAAGAAGGAAGAAATGGGGAGGGAGGGAGGGAGGGAGGAAAAGAAGGAGAGAAGGAAGGGGGAGGGAGGGAGGGAGGAAAAGAAGGAGAGAAGGAAGGAAGGAAGGAAGGAAGGAAGGAAGGAAGGAAGGAAGGCCATTTGCACTGGCTTAAAGGTATACATGGAACCACCCATAGAAATGATGGTCAACATACTGAAAGGATCACGGGGAAAAGCAGAATTAAAAGCAGAATTCAACCAGTGGAACAGCTTGCCAGTGGAGGTTGTGAGAGCCCCATCACTTGCGACCTTCAAGGAGAGACTGGACTGCCATCTGTCTCAAATGGTGTAGGAACTCCTGCTTGAGCAGGGGGTTGGACTAGATGACCTACAAGGTCCCTTCCAACTCTAATAATAAATCTAAATCTAAACTAACAGGAAAACTGGACACCAAATGTTGGGTAATGTTCCATAGAGTAACTCGGCCTACTTCAGACTGGCTAGGAGCTTCGGGAATTCCTGGTAGGGAAACACAGAGTTAACTTACATAAGACTTTTGTGGAGCTCCAGGGTAAGCCTTCTTTGGCGTTGCAGAATTCTCCCTCAGTATCCTCTCTCTGCGCATCGTCCTCCGTCGTGCCTAAAAATACAACAGCAGGTGCTCTGTGGAGTTTCCAATGCAACCAGAACTGCAAAACCCAGCATTTCTTAAATGTATCCCTGCTCTCATAAAGAGCAGACAGATTCCAGAGGTACTGCACCAATTATAAAGCAGCGTGCCAGTTGGGAATAGCTGGTTGGGGCAAGGAGAGACAGGGTTTGAAAATATCCAGGGGGAAGCCCAAATCCTGGGCCAGCCAGTTGCAGAGGCCAGGAATCTCAGCACAGATGAAAGATCTTTCTGTTCAAACAACAAAGGCGGACACTAACCAGGCATCCTGGAATTGCTGCATCTGTGCTCAGTGCTGCATTGGGGACCCTTCAAACAACATCAGGATCCTTTGTTGTTTTTGCTGTGCAGGCTGGACACAGAGACTCATCCACTAAGTGCTTTTTACAGAGTCAAAGGTGAAGGGCAAAACGCCAGACGTCCAGGCGGCACAATGGCCAGGGTGAAGGGTTGCTGGAGGAGCAGGAAAGGACCAGCTGCACCTTCTGTGTTTTTTCGGTGTGCAGAATCGGTGTGCAGAATCGGAAGGTTCCTTCCCAGGCTGAAGGGCGCCTTCAGAGCACAGGGCTGGGAGGAAAAATTAGGAGACGTTGGGGCATTTGCTGAAGGGGGGAGAAAAAGGACGATGCAGTGCCAACCCAGTTCAGCTCCTGCTTCTAAGGACAGCCACCCCAGCAGCATAGGGGGTGAGCTGCTGAGATAACTAGAGAGATGAAAGCGTTTTAAAGGGAGTATCAGCTTCATGTGATGCCTCTCATTTGCAAAGCCTTCCTTGAACCCATAGCTTTTGGGCTGACGTGCTAGTTGTCTGCTGCGGCTCAAAGGAGTTTCCAATTCAGCCTGTGTGGTTTTGTTTAAGCTCACAAGAACATCCCAAAACAATATTCCTTTGCTCGTGCAAAGGAGTAAATTCCATTCCACATCTCCGTAACCCTTCCCCCTGCTTTTGTTGGACGGGGAAACCCTTTAGCTGGAATCTAGGAGGAGCTAAGCCTCCTGAAAGTTTAGCCAGGCTGCCCCCATCGCTGGGTTCAGTCCTTCCACAAGTGGCTCCTTCACCAGAGTCTTCAACCAGGATTGATTTATGCCATAGGAATTGAAGTTCCCTTCCAGGCTCCCTTAGGCTGTGAATTCTGGTATCCATAAAGACAAAATGGCAGCTGCTCAGTGTTGGGACTAAACTATACGTCCTGCTTGAGAGCTGGAGAGAAATAGGGCCGGGCTTATTCTGTGGTTAGCGTGCTGGGCACGCACAGCCCTGATGCCCTCTTCTGCCTTTGCTAAAATTCCTCCCTGGTTCTCCCATGGGCAGGGGAAGCGTGAGTCTGTGTCAGTATGGAGAGATGGATTGTAACCAGCACACAACCGTGTTGTTGACTCTTTTGTACCTATTTGGGGGAGAATACAAAGCCGGAGTGGAGGAGAAACACCCACTCACACACACACACACACACACAGATCTGCCTTCAACTCCGGCATTTGTTTATTTATTTGTAAAGCAGAACCAATGACAAAGCCACAACAATTCAAGGTGAAAAGTTGGGCGGGGCGGAGAGAGAAAGAGAGGAGGGAGAAAAATGCGTTGACTTTAATCCTCCAGTTTTTGCTTTTTCTCTCCGCAGATAACAAGGCCCAGCCATGCAGTCCTTTCGCGAAAGGTGTGGTTTCCATGGCAACCAGCAGAACTACCAGCCGACTTCTTCGCAAGATTCATCACGCCTGGAGAATTACAGGCATCAAAGCCCAGCCTGCGAACGTCAGAGGCTGGTGACAAAAGAGTATTACAGCCCCCAGCAGCCACCTCCTCCGCTGCCCCCGTTGCCGTACCAAGCCTTTGGTGAAAACAGCGCCGTGGAGAAGTACCATCGGGGAAGCAATAAGCCGTTACGCAGCCCGCAGCTGCCCAGCAGGCCGGCTTCCTTCCCCAATTACCCCATCCAAGAGAATAGCCCCTACCCTTCCCGCTATGCCGGAGAGGACAGCCTGCAGGGGTGGGGGTCCCCGCAGCAGCAGCAGCAGCAGCCTCCACAGCCTTTACCTGGCGGGGTGGCCAAGTACGAGGATAACCTGATGAAAAAGACAGCGACCCCGTCCAGTAGCAGGCAGTACCATGAACAGACACCCCAGCTGCCCTTCCGAAGTCACTCCTTGCACCTCCAGCAGCAGCCGGGACCCCAGCCCTCTCCCCTGACGTATCCCAAGCTCCCAAGGCAGAAGATGCAAAACGAGGTGTCCACCGCGCTCTCCTTCTCGCAGGGCTCCCACTTTCCACAGCATTCCCAGTCCTTCCCGGCTTCCTCCACCTACACGTCAGTCCAGAGCGGGGGCCAGACAGCTCATTCCTACAAAAGTTGCAACCCTCCCCCTGCCCCACCCACGCACGAAAGGGGTCTGGGCAGTGCCGCTAACTTGCCCGCCGCACAACGGGTCCAGGGTTTACACAGCTACCAGCCCAACCGAATCAGCTACGAGCAGCAGCCACAACAGCCACCGCCGCCACCACCTCCTCCACCACCGCCACCTCCACCCTCTTTGCAAGGTAGACACCATGCTCAGGAGGCGTTGCACTATCAAAACCTAGCAAAATACCAACACTATAACCAGCCAGGACAGAGTTACTGCCAAGCTGACGCTCCGGTAAGGACACCGGACCAGTATTACCAAACGTTTAGCCCTAGCTCCAGTCACTCTCCGGCTCGTTCCGTTGGGAGGTCCCCGTCCTATAGTTCAACGCCTTCTCCGTTGATGCCTAACTTAGAGAACTTCCAATATAGCCAGCAGTCGCTGACTGCTGGGACATTCCCAGCCAGCCTGGCTGACCATAGCCACTTCATGCCTTTGCTGAACCCATCGCCAACCGATGGGACGAGCTCCGACACCCAGCCCCCTGCCAACTGCAAGAACCTGTCAAAGGAGAAGATCCCCGAGAACCTCTTATCAGATCTGAGTCTCCAAAGCCTCACGGCCCTGACCTCTCAAGTGGAAAACATCTCCAACACTGTCCAGCAGCTTCTCCTTTCCAAGTCCACGGGGATGCCTCAGAAGAAGGGGATCAAAAATTCACCGAGGACCCCAGAGCAACTCAAGGGACAGCACTGCAGCCCTGAGGGCAACAATTATTCTGCAGAGCAAGCAGGGACTCCACACTCGGACCCCCTCAGCGCCCCCCAGTCGGTCCATGCTGAAACCCAAGACACCGATTACCTGAGTGGTTCTGAAGACCAGCTGGAGAGGGGCTTCTTGTACTGTAGTCAAAGCCGTAGCCCGGCTCGGGTCAACAGCAATTCCAAACCCAAGCCCGAATCTGTGTCCACCTGCTCGGTGACGTCTCCGGATGACATGTCGACCAAATCTGATGATTCCTTCCAAAGCATCCATACCAGCCTGCCCTTGGAGAGCTTCACAAAGTTTGTGGCTGGTGAGAGAGACTGCCCCCGGCTGCTCCTCAGTGCCCTTTCTCAAGAGGAGCTGGCATCTGAAATTATCGGTCTGCAGGATGCTATCAACGAGAAAGCAGACAAAGGCTGGGCCAATTCTCCTGCTCCAAACAAAGACCCAGACAAATCTCCTTTCCACTTGGAGAACCACAGGACTTGCCTTGACTCTGTGGTCAAAAGCCCCTGGTCCAACCAGGGAGACTCCAATGCTCTTGCTGAACCCTTGAAGATGGACAAAGGACTGGGACGCAATAATGGGAAGAATTTCACTGAGGAGGTTTATGACACCTCCCAGGTTTCCTTCACAACAACCGAGACGAAGAGTTCCCTAAAAACCACCAGCTCTGTGGGCTACAATGCCAAGCCAAACATCTCGGTGGCCACCTCCAGTTCTGAGACCCCTGGAAGTTTCAGCTGCTATTCCAATGCCACTTCCAATTCAGTGAGTTCTGAAAACGCCATGGAGAACTTTGAGTGGCCAGATGAGAACCTCAGCGACACCTGGAAAGAGCTTGGGTCAAGCCTCCAATCTTCAGACCTTTCCAAGAGTTTATTCTCCAGCAAACTGAGTGAGGCTTCTGAGGAGAAAAAAACCCCCTCTTGCTTGAGTCTCTGTGGTCCCGAAGGGCCAAATGAAGGCTTCAGTCAACAGCAACAGGCCAGCAAAGGGGAGGCCTTAAATTACGACGAGGCCACAAGGACAGAGAGTGAACGATGGCTGGAGGACACTGCCAGGAACTCCTGTTCAGGAGAAGACTTCAGTGAACTTCCCATGATGTCTTCTCCAGACCTGAAAGAATCTGATTTGGAACCCGAAGAGTATTCCTCCTTGTGTGAATTAGCTGGCTCTGAGCAAAAGAGTTTGACTTACGATGCCTTCACCCCTAAGCCTGCAGAGAACGCTCCAGTTCTTTCTCTCCACGATACTCCAGGATCAGCAGAAGAAGCCCCCAACACCATCGAGAAAGAGAACACCGCTCCTCCTTCTCATTTGTCTGATCCATCCGTTCTCCTTTTAGGACCAGCAGTTGGCACAGACACGAAAGTGAAAAGCTGGTTTGAAACTTCTCTGCATCACTTGAAGTCCAAGGAAGAGTCAGCAGCTGGTGAAAATGTCCCTCAAGATAAGACCGAGACGTCAACTACCTTGCTGTTGAAGAAACAAGTCCTACCAGATAAGTTGACCATAACATCAGAACCCACCTCCAGAGGTAAAAGTCTTCGGAGTAAAAAGCTGCAGTGTAGGCTGTCGGGTGGAGAAGAACCTATTCAGTCCATGTCAAATCCATGTTCAGGCATTCAAGCAGCTGGCCTGGTGGCCAATACATGCCCAGCTCCCAACAACTTGATTGAAATGCCCAGTAAGAACACCCATGGCCAGACTCCCAGGTTCCCCATGGAGGGCTTGCCGGCCAGAATGTGTACCCGTTCCTTTACTGCAATGACCGAGCCACGAATGCCAGACCCTCTGGAAGGTGCCAAAGCTTCAACTCCTCATGAGAAGTTGGCGGGCAAGAAGTCAATGTGTGTTTTGAAAGAAAGAGTGGCCTTCAAAGCCAGGAAGGCCAACGGGAAGACCTCACCAAAGTCCTGCAATCCGTCTCCTCCCCTGATCTCCAACTTGACCCAGAATGAAGACTCTGCTGTTCCCAGGGCCAAAGAAGCCGACACTGTAGAAACAGAGATGAAAGATCAACAATCCATGATTCTCCGTTCCAGGACCCGGACTCAGGAGGTCTTCTACACCAAGCGAAGGAGAGAGAAAAACATGGTGGAAGTGGACTTCAGAAATGCCAAACTGCCCAGGAAAGTGTTCCCCAACAATCTCCTGCCAGGGTCCTTCAAGATCAGCTCTGAGAAGGAGAGCAAGCTGGGCAAACAAATGAAAGCCAGGCCAGAAATGATCGGCAAGATAGTCGATAGGCCACTCCATGCCCTGAAAAGAAAGTCTGTTTTCCTGCCCCCGATTCCTGCTAAGAAACGGAACCTGATCCTACGAAGCAACAATCACAGCAGCAGCAGTGGGAAGGAAGAGAAGCCAGACGTGTCTTCTGGCCTTTTTAAGAGGATGCCGTCCTCCAGACGAACCAACGTGAAACCATCTCCCAAGAACTCCTGTGAAGTGATGCTCAAGTCCCCCCAGGCAAAAGAAAACCCGGGGGTCTGCATCAAAATCACCTCCCGGGCTTCCTTCCAGGGCGCTATGAAGACCAAAGTGCTGCCCCCGAGGAAAGGAAGGGGCTTGAAGCTGGAAGCGATTGTGCAGAAGATCACCTCGCCCAACCTGAAAAAGTTTGCCTGCAGAACGGTGGCCACCACCATCCCCACCACGGTTCCCGTGGCCACTGCTGCTGCCGCCGCCCACAGTAATCCTCTCAGCCCTTCCCTTCCAGAGCGGGAACAGGCCTCAAAGAATACGAGCGGAACCCCAGCCGTGGGGGAAGCTCGGCCATTAAACCAGGCTTTGTCACAAAAGGCTCCCGCCGCTGCAGCAGCCGAGCAATTATGCAGAAACCCGAACAACAGATCCTTCAGAGGAAAACTAATGAACAGTAAGAAACTGTCCTCCAACTGCTTCAAGGGTGAGGCCTATTCATCTCCCGAGACGTTGCAGCTCAGCGGCGACAGCATGGCTGCGAGCACCGTCTGCCTGCTGCCCAAGAAGAGGAACCGAAAGGGGAAAGCTGCCTCCTTCCACGTGGCCAAAAATAGCTTGGAGAAGTGCCCTCACCTGAGCCCGGCTTTGTTCCTCGCTGCCCAAGAGAAACCCGGGGTGGTGGCGGTGGCTACGGCAGCTGGGAAAGGCGATGAGGGACAAAGGGAAGGGAAAAAGCCCAAAGGAGAAGACAAAGGCTTGGGGAACGCCGAGAGTGTGGAAGGGAGGTCCACCCAGGCCCAGACCCGGGCCCAGAAGCAGCGAGCCCACCACGCCAACTACAATGGCTACACCAAGAGACAAAGGAAGCACCACAAGCGCCGGAAGGTCCAAAGCGTACCCTCGCGGTGCAAAAACAAGTCCCGGCGACGGCACCAGCAGCAGGCGCCTCTGCTGAGCCCCACGGAGCCTGAGATCCGGCTCAAGTACGTCTCCTGTAAGCGTCTGAGGGCAGACAGCCGGGCACCACCCTTCTCACCGTACATCCGGATGGAGAAGTGGGATGAATTCCTCACCACCTGCACAGTCATCAACTGCCCAGCCGAAGAGGCGAAACTCCACAATGAGCAGCAGCAGCATCACACTTCTTCGTTTTCTTCTTTGTCTGCCCAAGCTGGGCTTTTGGGGACCACTTGCCTGCGGCCTCCAGCCATCCTACCTCTGTCGTCCATGATGCACCTCGGGCCGGTGGTCTCCAAGGCCCTCAATACTGCCTGCTTGGTCTGCTGCTTGTGCCACCAACCGGCCAATTACAAAGACCAGGGGGACCTCTGTGGGCCGTACTACCCCGAGGACTGCCTGCCGAAGAAGAAATCGAGACTGAAAGAGAAGGTCAAAGTGGAAGCCCTGGAGGAAGGACCTCCCCCCTCATCCTCGTTGGCAGAAAGGCTGCTCAAAGCAACAGATAATAATTGCGCAACTGGTACGCTGGGTGGAAAGACGCCAAGGTTGGACAGTGGCGCTGACTCAGCGAGACAAAGCGCTCTCCGTTCAAGTTCAAGGGGGCTGTTTAGGAAACTGCAAAGCTGTTACTGTTGCGATGAGAGGACAGAGGGAGAGGAGGCTACGGCAGGGGTGTCAGTAGCAGCGGTTGAGAAGCTTCGGAGGCACGAATGCGGCAAGGCCGATTTGCCCCTGCCGGACCCCGCTGGAGAGACGCAGGAGCACTGGGTTCACGAAGCCTGTGCTGTATGGACAGCTGGGGTGTACCTGGTGGCAGGGAAGCTCTATGGACTGCAGGAGGCAATAAAGATGGCCGCGGATGTGGTAAGAGGAATACCCTGAGTGTAATGGGGGTGTCCCTGGGGACAGAAACAATGACAAGCTCACCTAGCGCTGATCAGAGTCAAGGGAGCTGCACAGCAAGAGGCGACAGGCGGTGGTGGGAGGGGAAGGAAGGCAGTGGGGTAGCGAAAACTGGGAGCTACTCAGATCTGTATCTGCAGCAGGCTTTGGGGAATAGCCAAGGAATCCAGCCAAGTCTGTCTGATCCCAATGATCCCACCTGGTTGCTTCTCGCTGGATCAACTCTAAAGGGTTTAGGGTTTCTCTACTTAATTGTTCAGTTGAAGTTCTATCAGGTTTATTTTCTTGCTTGGAAAAACAGACACTCCCTATAAGAGTATCAGAAGAACCCAATTGTATCCAAGTCCTGAGTTTGCAAACTTCAGACCAACTCAAGGTCTGAAGACTAATTAAGGAGAATATTTGTAGCTCAGGGTGTTCATGAGAGTTCCTTGGGGCACTCTGAGCTTGGTTGTTTTCTTGCAGATGTTTCATAACCCTACTAGGTAACACCATCAATGCTAGAAGGGAATGGGGTTTGCAGGGGGGGGAGGAGGAGGAGGAGGAGGAGGAGGAGGAGGAGAAGGATAATTGAGAGTTCCTTGATTCACTCTGAGCTTAGTTGTTTTCTTGCAGATGTTTCATAACCCTACTAGGTAACACCATCAATGCCAGAAGGGAGTGGGGTTTTCAGGGAGGAGGAGGAAGAGGAGAAGGAGGACTGTAAGGGCCTTGTTGCTCTCTGAGCTTTGTTGTTTTCTTGCAGATGTTTCATAACCCAAACTAGGTAAAATAATGCTGACTAGCACTGATGATGTTACCTAGTTTGGGTAATGAAACATGTGTAAGAAAACAGCCAAGCTCAGAGAGCACCAAGGACCTCTCAAACTCAAGGCTTGGATATAACGAGGTTTTCTTCCGTTCTTACAGGGAGCATAATCACACAAGGAGGCTTGGGCCTTCTGGCTTCCTACACAATTATGTTTGGCCAAAGAAGGGTCCCAGGAAGAAACGCCTGTCAAAGTAACCCAATGGGTATGTGTGGAGGGAGGATGGCACCATTCAGAAGAACAATCCCTGCCTCTCTGGAGTTGCTGATGGCTTCCTGGAGGCTTTCAGGTGGTGGATAGAATGCCATTTCTGGTTGGTGCCTCTTGCATGCCCATCAGTGGAGCAGGAAGGCTGTGGGTCTTTGTTGTTGATCAGGCTGTGGTATGTTCATATGGAGGTTCCTTTCAGCAAAAGTTGGTGGTAGCTACTGCAACATTCTGTGGATCTGATTATGCATCCCCCAAAGTGTAAAAACGAAAATGATCTGCCCATTATGAGTTCTCTATCCAAATATCCACCTTTTTTTTTCACCTGATCCCACTAAGTAGGCAAGACAAGGAATTTGAGGATCTCACACTGTCATGGTATTGCAAGGCATGGCTGAGAAATATAAGGAACCAGAGAGGGCATGTCTCTTGGGAAATAACCCAGGATCTTCTAAAGGAAGTAGATAATGTTTTGGTCTCTCTGGCTTGCCCTCTGGCTCTCTTCTGTCCAAGGTGGTAGGTCTTCTTCTCCCTCATGACTTCACTTGGCTGGTTTTTTTTTCAGCCAGTGGCATCTTTTTTTTTTTGTAGAGAGCATCATCCGGGTCACAGTTCTTTCTAACCCACCGTCCTTTCATCCGTTTCCAGAGTATCCTTCAAAAACGTTCTGCAGAGTCTCATCGTTGTCTCTGCAAGCCATGTTGCCCTCACGAAATTAGGAAAGACGTGTTAAGAGCATGAACAGCCTCTGCTTCACATAGATGCTCTGGAAATTGGCATCTCATTTGGCCAAGGGGAGCTTGGAAAAAGTCCCACCATTCTGCAAGAGAGGAAGAAAGAGGCGAAGGTTGACGTTTTGCTGAAGGCCATCAGTGCTGGGACACACCTGGGGGGTTAGCACCCAAACTCAGGGACCTAAAGCTCAAATCTTTCTTGTGGGCAACCTGGCAGAGGGCTCACCTCATCAGGGGCCTCTGAGGCAGACTTTGAGGGCATCTTATGGAGGAAGATCTGCCATCTTGTCAAGGCCACCCTTCCTACATAAGATGCCCACCCTTCCTGCTGACCCTGGCGAAGAGGGACAACAAATATAGGAAGCAGCTCAGCCCAGGATCTGAGCACCTCAGAGGTCCATGATGAGTAGCTGCCTGAAACCTTGGCAAGCTGCAACCATGAGTGATCACAAACACCTACGGTACCAAGTCTCCCCCTTTCCAAAGTCCTAATGTCACTATTTTGAAGTGTCTGCAGTACAGAAGACCAGGTTGTGGTTGTGTGTTGGAAATAAGTTACTATTAGTGAGCACAGTTGAATACCGGAACCCCAGCCAGAGGTGTCATTGAGGGTGCTTCAAGCATAATATGGACAGCTGTCAATCTGGGAGGTTTTTATTTGGTTCCCTGAACGGAGCAAGATATTATGCCGTAGAAAGTATCTTAAGAAATTCAGGGCCTCGTTCCTCCCTAGGACATATTCCCCAGCAAGGCTTAAAACAGCTGTTTTACCACTTAGGTGTACAAGGGAACTGTAAGAAAACCGGCATTGCTTACACATAATGCTGATGTTTCTTTACTTTTATAAATAACACTAGTGCGAAACAGAGACGCCACGTTCAGTGAGTTCCCAAGTCAGAAAACTTTCTCAGATGTGTAAATTTTCTCAGATGTGCCCAAAAAGAGTGTGCATGCCCAAGAATGACCATTAGGGCTATGTTTTTCTAAAGTGGGCTCTGCGCGAATTCCTTTGCAAATCTGTCAGTTCCGACCCTCTTTGCATGATGGACTCCAGTAAAGTGAAAATAGGAGTTCAATTATCCCAGGAGGATGCAATAATTTATGTTTTCTGGCACAAGAGAAGGACAACAGTCATGAATTCCAATTAGTTCAGGTAAACGTTGAGAACGCTGAGCCTTCAGGAGGTGACCTTGGCCCAAACTCACTCTGGATGGAGTGGAGGTTCTTCTCAAAAAGCAACTTTGGGCAGAGTCAAGCTCCATGTCACTAGAGCTCATGGAGTTTCTGTTTTCTTCCCCTCCCTGCCGATTGCAGAGGTGTTCTGGCTGTCAGCGAGTCGGGGCGACCATTGGCTGCTGTCACAAGGGGTGCACCCAGATATTTCACTACACATGTGCCATCGACGCAGGTAAGCGTCTTACAGGTTGGAGCAGTAGGTAAAGAATTGGGAATAATTCTCTCCTCCCTTCAAGCAGGGGGTGTCCTCGGGGTGTATATCCTGCAAAATCAAGATGCTGGCCGTGTCACCACCACCAAAGTCCCACCTGTTTTTTTACGTGTGCCACGTGTGTGCCTAAAAAGCGAAGCAAGTTTCAATCGTGCTAAGGTTCTTTTCCAAAAAGCAACTGGACTTTCTTGGTGTTTTTTTTTCTTAAAAACCTTTCACTTCGCATCCAAGAAGCTTCTTCGGTTCTTCCTCAGTTTTTCCGTTCAGAACTGAAGAAGCTTCTTGGATGAGAAGGGAAACATTTTCAAGGGGGAAAAAAAGAAAGAAAGTCCAGGTGCCTTTTGGAAAAGCGCTTTTGGGACAACCATGAGCTGGATGATGGAGAATCTCCGTAGACAGCTAGCATCTTGATGTTTTGTTCTGACCAGCCTTGCCTTCAAGGTAGACCAGGTGAGGAAACAAGACATTACCTGGCTTCTAGAAATGCTATTTTATTGTTATGGGTTACGACAGCATCTTGAAAGCCTGCCAGGTTTTGCCTTTGATCCCCCTTATACCAAAGAGAATCAAGGTGGAAAGATTTTGAGTTTCTTTCTCCTGCTCCCTCCTTTCCTCTCTCCTCGGACTGAGCTGTTTATTTTCCCTTAACGGCTCCTGCAGACGTTGGTCAAGGTTATCTCTCCATTCCTCTACAGGAACTGAGAACACCTCATTTTGAAGCCAGTTATTTGAAATCCGGGAAGGGAGGGAGGGAGGGAGGGAGGGAGGCACCGTGCATCGTAGGGCAAAGAAGAAGGAAATTGGAAAAAGACAAGCAATGGGCCCTCCTCCTTCCTTTTCTGGTGGCTGCTATGAAGAACATTTCTTTTGTTATTTTAAAACGCAGGAGCAATGCAGACCCTTTAGAACAGGGGTCTCCAACCTTGGCAACTTTAAGCCTGGTGGACTTCAGCTCCCAGAATTCTCCAGCCTGGGGAATTCTGGGAGTTGAAGTCCGCCAGGTTTAAGGTTGCCAAGGTTGGAGACCCCTGCTTTAGAACAAGCTTCTCCTGGGGGGAAAAGCCCTTTCTTTCTTTCTTTCTTTCTTTCTTTCTTTCTTTCTTTCTTTCTTTCTTTCTTTCTTTCTTTCTTTCCTTCTTTCTTTCCTTCTTTCCTTCCTTCTTTCTTTCTTTCTTTCTTTTTGCTTGCAATTATTTATTTGCACAACTGCAGTATTCCTGCAGCGGAGGGGCCCAGCCTGGAGTCTCAGGGCTGCGGGAGACCTTGGAAAGTCTGCGAAGGCAGCCAGGGAGACCTCCAAAGGTGGTAGTTGTCAAACGGTAATTTCCAAGGTAGCCCAAAGGGGAAATTGTTCAATAGACGGTGGGTTGAAATCGTAGATGACTCTCTCGCTCGCTCGCCTGCATCTGAAACAAGCAGAGAGTTTTAACCGCCCATTTCCTCTTTAGGAAGGCAGCCAAGAGAACGTGGGGAGATGGGGGAGATAAAAGAGAGGAAATCTGGCTGAGATTCAGGTAGAAAGAGAAAGGAAAGGAAAGGAAAGGAAAGAAGGAAAGGAAAGAAGGAAAGGAAAGGAAAGGAAAGGAAAGGAAAGGAAAGGAAAGGAAAAAAGGAAAAGGATATTTCCTGAATGTAGAGAAAAAAGGAATCGCCAGTTATTGGGGACACAGGACTCTGAAGCGTCCTGTGTGCTCTCTGAGCTTGGTTGTTTTCTCGCAGACCTTTCATGACCCAACTGGGTATCATCATCAGTGCTAGAGGTTTGTCCCTGCTCCCTCCTAGCACTGATGATGTTACCTAGTTGGGTCATGAAAGGTCTGCAAGAAAGCAACCAAGCTCAGAGAAGCACCCAAGACTCCTCATTTCAGCCCTGAGCCACAAATATTCTACAAATATTCTCCTTTATGTGTAACCCAGGAGTTTCATTGCCATTTTTCTGCTCTCTTCTCTAGGTTGTTCGTTAGCTGAAGAGACCTTCTTGCTCAACTGCCCTAAACACAAGGTAGGTGCTCAGGAGCCACTCTCCTCTCCCTGCCCCTCGGCTCTTTCTTGAGCTGGGTCTCTGCCCTTCTATCTTCTGCAGTCGGAAGGTCTGCAAATATGGTCCAACAAGTGGTGCAGCTGACCTTTATTGATTTAGTTATTATTTATGAAACAAATGTACATAGCCCCCTCCCCCCATGTTTCTCTGCTCACCCCCAATGACTGCTCCTCAGCAACAGCTCCTGTTTCTTCCTGGACCCCCCAATCCTCTTGCTTCCCATGTCCTGTGAAATGAGGATGGAAGAGAGGCAGGAGGGGGCATTCCTTCTGCCCTGCCCCCTTCCCCCCCCCCATTAAAGACTCAGGAGACAGTCCTGGAAAGGCCTCGTCTGGTCTTGCTGAAGATTCACTGTCCAGACCTTGGGATGTAATTGAATCAGTCCACCGAGCATTTCCTGCTGGCCTCTTCCTGCCCATCATCGCAACTGGTTGTTGGCAATTTAAAGCAGACACCGTCTGAGGAGCTGGAAAAGAGAGGAAGGGAGGGGGAGAGGGGGGGAGAAAGATGAATCTGGGGGAAGATATAGAGATGTTTCAAAGAAACAGAGCAAATTGTTTAAGACAATTTTTAAAGAAGAGATTGGATAGTCACTTTAACAACAACAACAACAACAACAACAACAACAGAGTTCGACCAAGGGACCTTAGAGGTCTTCTAGTCCAACCCCCTGCTTAGGCAGGAAACCCTACACTACTTCAGGCAAATGGTTACCCAACATCTTCTTAAAAACTTCCAGTGTTGGAGCATTCACAACTTCTGGAGGCAGGCTGTTCCACGGATTAATTGTTCCAACTGCCAGGAAATTTCTCCTTAGTTCTAAGTTGCTTCTCTCCTTGTTTAGTTTCCACCCATTGCTTCTTGTTCTACCCTCAGGTGCTTGTCTGAAATGGTCTGGGGTCTCCTGCCTGAGCAGGGGGTTGGACTAGAAGACCTCCAAGGTCCCTTCCAACTCTGTCATTCTGTGAATTGGAGACGGGAGGAGGGGTCTTTGGCTGGCCAAAGAGGGCATCAGCAGCAGCAGCTACCATCAGCCAGCTTCGGGAGGCCTCCTTCCCCTCACCAAGCCGCCTGCTTGGTTTGATTGTGGCCAAGACTGAGCCTCAGCGATCAGCGAGTCATTGCAGGTTTCCCTCTCCTTCTCTCTCTCTCTCTCTTCTCTCCCCAAACATGGGGGGAAGCCTCTGGGCTGCCGAAACCTAGAGAGCCCTGGAGAGCAGTGGCAAGAGAGAGAAACAGATTCATTTCTTCCGAAAGATTATTCTAGAGCATCCCCGCAGTCACTCGCGAGGACTGACTGCAGGTCCCTTCTTCCGATCATGTTGCGACTTCAAATGTTCGCTAAATGGGAGGATGTAAGTCGGGGGCCGTCTGCGTAGAAGACAAGGGAGGACTTCTGTGGACGGGAAGGTGGATGAGAAGCCGAGGAGAGCTCCTTCAAAATATCCTCCCTGCCTCGTGCTTCACTCTCATTTACGGCCGTGCGCCAATCCACACGACATTCAGGTTTGCAGGTCTGCGTCTCAGGTGCTTGTAACCAGAAGAGGCCCTCTTGGTCTGTTGGAGAACCTGCCACTCTGTCTCAAATGCCACACCACCTTGACCTGGTTTCCGAACTCTTCTGCAGGAAATAGGGTCATACCCCGGGGGGGGTGGGGGACGGAATTGTCTTGCTCTTCTTGAGTTGCGGGGGAAGAGAGAATTGGGGGGTGGGGGTGTCCCCAGTCCTTCTCTCTTGACCTGTTTTATCAGGAAGACCCTCATAGCTTTGACTCCAAGGCCTTTGACCCCAAAAGCTCTGATTTTGAAGCCAGGCAGCCCTTGTGCGTTTTTGAGGGGACACCGGACGATTCTCAGAGGGAGCCTGAGTCTGGCTCTGGCAAGATGTCTTGTGTGTTCCAGGCCTTTCAGACGTCAGACAACATCACTGCCCTGGCCGGGGTCTCTATTTTTATTTTTCTGCCCCAGAAAAGAGGACAGGAAGACCCTCTTCCCTGCTCTGGTTTCTGTTTTTGTCTTTCACCTTAGCATCTCGCAGGCCGCAAACCCAGGCAGTGTGTGAAAAGTCCTTTGTGTCCCAAGGGAGGAGAAGCCGGGAGGGAGGGAGGGAGGGAGGGAGGGAGGGAGGGAGGGAGGGATGGGGGCATGGGGTAGACCCCCCCATCTCCAATTATCTGAGGCCCAAAGGGAGGAGGGGAGGGCCAGGAGATATCCTGGTGAGAACCTCCCTTGACTCTTCCTGAACGGGTCTCAGCCAGCCCAGAAATAGGTTTTGCTGCTGCCCTCTTGTGTCGCATCAACCGCCAGTCTCGATTCCTTTGAAACAAAAAGAAAAAGGAAGGAAGGAAGGAAGGAAGGAAGGAAGGAAGGAAGGAAGGAAGGAAGGAAGGAAGGAAGGAAGGAAAGAGAAGAAAGAAAGAAAGGAAGGAAGGAAAGAAAGAGAGAAGAAAGGAAAGAAAGAAAGAAAGAAAGAAAGAAAGAAAGAAAGAAAGAAAGAAAGAAAGAAAGAAAGAAAGAAAGAAAAAGAAAGAAAGAAAGGCAGAGGAGGAAAGGAAGCCGTAGAGAAGCTTGTGAAAGAGTGTTTGTGTTTTGGGACAAGCGCCAGCCTTACAAGAAATCACGGGGAGGAATTCACAGCCGGGGTGAATTTATCCCGATGAAGGAAAGAAGGGGCTTTTCTAAAGGCAGCTCCCCCCTCCCACAAGCCAGGCTGGGTCGAGCACAGATGCCCTCCACGGTCAGCTGGAGGTGGCCAAATGTTGAGGAGGGGGCTGTTCACCACCAGTTTCTTCTTTGGGGGGACTTAGCTGTGTCCACCGGGCTGCAGAGGAACAGCCAAGGCAAAAATAGTCCAAATAAACTTTCGGGGTGCCTCTTTTCACTTTCTTTTTCTTCTTTTTCATCCCCTTTTCCTGCAGACGCAGCTGCTATAATGGACCCACCGAGAAGGGAAGCACCAGCTGCTTCTGCTGGAGTCCCGACCCAGCGAGGAGGGGGCTCTGCTTCGGCACGCCCCTTTGCAGTAGCTGCAACCAAGAGGAACTCTGGATGGAAGGGACCAAGGAGGAGGCCGGCGCCCCCCCTCCCGGGCCCTGTCCTCCCCACGTCCCTCCCCTTTGCAATAGTACTTCTACTGTGAATGGACCTGGTCTTGCCAGCCTCGCCTCCGTCGTCTTCGCTCAGGCCTTGGCAACTTCCTTCCAAGCTGACCCCAAAGGGCAAAAGACCCCCAACTACCCTGATGTCCAGCTCCTGGGAACCTTCCTCTCCCACCCGTCAGGAAGCAGACCGGGTCGGTGTAGCGCCCCCTTCTTCCCCTCTGGACTTCTTCCATTCCAGATTGGTGCGGGAACCACCACAAAAATCCCCCCCCCTTTCTTTCCTGGTTACTCCATTCCTCTTTGGAAGGGTTTCCTGAACCAGTTCAGGAGAGAAGGCAAACTCCAGAGTGGGTTTTGTAGTCCTCCTCCTCTTCCTTACCCTTCTTAACCCAGGAGCTGCACCCAAGACTGATCCAGCTGGCATCTACCTAGGCTTGGCCACTGACCCAACCTGTCCACTCCCAGCTCCTCTGGAAGAGAGTCTTGAGGACTTTGGAAGGGACATCGGATGGCCGGAGGTGACTGGCAGGCACGTGGTGGTCCACACGTCCCAAGGACATTTGCTCGGGTCTCTTCCTCTCCAGCAAAGGAAACAAACTCTGGTCCCAGATGGGTCGTCGCCAGGCTCCCTTCTCTTTCTCTTGGCTCAAAATGCTGGACTGCAGGAGGTCTCCAGGTCCACCTTCTCTGTTTTCTGATCTGATCAACTTTTTGCCTTCAGCAAACCTCATGGTGTGTGTGCGTGTGTGCGTGTGTATGTGTGTTTTCTGTATATAGATGTGATCCACGTGTACAAAGAAGCACCCCGAAACCTTTGGGGGGCAGCAAACAAGGTTGCATCGCTTGAGTTCGTTTGCGCATTTTTGTTTTGCTTTTGTCCTTGTTCCCTCCAACTCCTAGCCTAGCCCTGACATGTCATTCGCCTTCTTTCTTCTCACCCCTCCATGTCTGACTCGCACCCCACCCTGTGCCCCACAGTCAAACCAGGAAAGCCACGGACCCCTGAGACCAGCGTTTCTCAAGCTTGGAAACTTCAAGATAGGTGGACTTCCAGAATTCTGGAAGTTACAATCCACCTCAGTGGCGGGTTGCCGTCTTACTGGTGCCGGTGCGCTGCGCGTGCATCTCCGAGTTTTGGGGGGGTGCGCACTCGCTACGCACGCGCCCCCCTTGTGCAATTTTGCTTCTGTACATGCGTGGAAGCAAAATGGCACCAAAATCTTGCAAGGGGACACGCACACGTGCGAGATTTCGGCGCCATTTTGCTTCCGCGCACGTGCGGAGGCAAAATCTCACCGAAATCTCGTACACATGTCCGTCTCCTTGCGAGATTTCAGCACCATTTTGCTTCCGCACATGCGCTGAAGCAAAATCGGCCAAAAATTAACGAAAAAATGGCGGCGCGCACGGTGGACCGGCAGAGAGGGCTCCGGAGCGGTTGCGCAATCGGCCATTCCCTACCGGAGCTGCACACTGGGCAGCGGCAGGAACCCACCTCTGGTCCACCTGTCTTGAAGTTCCCAAGGTTGAGAAATGCTGGGGAATTCTGGGAGTTGAAGTCCCTGTGTTGAGAAGTTCCAAGGTTAAGAAACACTGCCCTTGTGTTGAGAAGAGACAAACAGCAGAAAGCTCTTTATTGGAACCTTGCCAAGAGTAATAATCTGTGATTTCGTTCCCCATTTTGACTTTGGGGGAGCAGTGAAACAAAGTGCTTGCTTCCCATTTGGCCAGACGGTGTGTGACGTTTCTAGGAAAAGAAACTGGGTTCTTTGAAATTAGCAGAATGTATGAAGGTGCTGTGCTGTTCCATCCATCTTGATGGCCACTGAAGCCAGCTCACCTGTTCTGAGAGCTCTAGTGCATTACAGGTAGTTCTTGACTTACAACCGGTCGCGTAGTGACCCTTCAAAGTTACAATGGATGTCCTCAGAGCTGCTTACGACTTGATTTTGAAGTTCTAACGTCCATCCCTTTCCCAGTTACCTGATTATATTTGGGCCACTTGGTAACTGGCCTGCATTTATGGCTGTTTAATGTGCCCCATGGTCACGTGAGCACAATTTATGATATTTCTTGTTGGGAACAGGCATTTACTTTCAGTTTCAGGCAAAAAAAACCACCCAATGGGTACAGTGGGCTTATTTAACAATTGTGATGTTTGTTTAATCCTGGCTTCCTGACTTCTGACATGCCTATGGCTATCGAGAACCTTAGTAGGCCACAAATGTTCTTGTCCTCAGCCATCTGCTCCCCTCACTGCCTTCATGAGTTGTAGGATCCCATCAAAGCTTTCCTACAATTGATCTCTCCTAATATGATATGACTACAACTCCCAGAATCCCTAAGTAGGCTGGGCAAACTGCCCTAGACATCTCTTCCTGGGTTTGGTTGAAGTTGTGGTGGCACAAAAGATGAAGGTCTCTTGACCCACACTCATCAGCTTCCACCTTGCCTCCTGTCACGGAGCATACGTCAAGCCACATTTTGTAGCTTACTGTGCAGTGTGAACCTGAAGGGAATGCCGTTCGGAGGAGTGGAAACTCCAGCTTCAGTGACGGGGGCTCTCTCTTTGGTGTTTCAACATCACCAGAAGCCATAATGCACCCATGTCCGTTGTTGGCACTTGTGCAGTTTGAAGCAAGTTTTTTAGCTGGGGGCATTACGCAAACCCGGCCAGAATCCTAAGCAAAACAGAAGCATAGCTTCTGTAGACAGTATTGTCCCACCTTGCTAGGAGCTGTCCTTGGGTCTGACCCCAGACATTGAAGGCCAACAAGGGCAGGCGGGGAACTTCCACAGGACAACATACAACTCTGTTTGATGCACTTCTGGACTTCACAGGGCTTGCCTCAATCCAACAATGCCCTCGGTTACTACGAGCCTTGGGGGAAGCTTCCAGAACCCTCCAGGGTTTACCGTCCAAGACCATCAAGATCCCCTCAAAGGTAGGGAACCTTATCTTGAGGTTGAAATGAGTTTGACTGGAAGATTTTTATTGGTTTATCATTTCTAAGGCACCCACAGTCACTTAGGTGAGGTGGGCAGTGTAGACATTGGATGGATAAAACAATCTTGGGCAACCCCAAGCTGTACGTTGGGTCAGGGTGGAAAGGGACTTAACTCCTGGTGGCTTCTAGAAGACTTTGAATGAGAAGGTCTAGATCAGACTCACTCTGATGGATAACCTGGGAAGGTAGCAAGCAAAGGACACCTGAGTTGCGTAACCTGTATATATCTTCCCCAGCTCCCACGACAGAGTGGTACAATCCAGTAAGAGGGGGAGCCCCTCAATGCCACCACCACCTCCACAGCATTAAATCCGATGGGGCCATCTCCCCGCCCTCCCTCATCCGCTTGGTTTTCTGTTGTCGCTGTGAAAGAGCAACAATTCGCACTGCCTTCTGCTTGTAAACCTTTTTGTACACGGTACTCTGTGTGCGTTGCCCGCTGCCATCTCCGCTACGCTGTCCTCGCGGCATGCCCCTCCAGGTTTGCTGGCAGAGGAACGCCCGTTTCAGAAGCACACCTTCAGACGGCAGGCGGAAGACACCCCCCCCTCCTTCCCTCCGTCCTCGTCCCCACAATTCCGGCTCTCTTTGAATAGAATCTTGTACATAATGACTGTAAAATGGCAAACATGTGTGTATTATATATATTGCCTCATTCTATAGTGTATATATATGTATACATATACATATATATAATATATATGAAAGATGTAAATGTTAAAACTAGTGTTCTTATTTAGTATATTGCTTCACACTGAAGATTGTGTGTAACAAGCTGTTTCTAAAAGAAGTTTATTTTCCTTAAGAGTTAAAAAAAACAAAGAAAAAAAATCAGGTCATTGCATTCAGAACACCAATAAAGATTCAGCAATTGTTTTGGACATTTGGCGAGTTCCCTAATCACCTATTTTTCAGCCATCTCCTTGGGGGGTGGGGTTTTGGAGGTCAGATCAAAGCAAAGGAAATAGATCACCATACCTTGTAGATTCCCAGAAGCTCCACACGGCAGGATTCCTCAAGAATTCTTTGCCAGTAGAAGTAGGGTCGAAGCCCACTCAACATCAAAATATGTAGATGTGTATGGGGGCGATACTGGTGGGCATTTCCAGTAGAGTTGGGATGGCCCGGACCATATCATTTGCTAAGATAATGGTTGAGTTTTCACATTACCCTGAGCCACAAAATGTTCCACCCCTTCTCTCCTTGCCAAAGAACGTGTTGTGTGAACCCTGTCAACATTTGTGGATGCTATTTCTGCAGTGCAGTGCGTTTGTCATCTGTGTGGATAAATGTAGACGTGTTTTAGAAAGCACCACAAGTGGTGGCAGGATTAGCAACCCATTTCCACCAGCATCTTGTGGCTTGAAGGATGCAACCACCATATTAGTGCCGTGTGTGTGACCCGTGTGGTCAGTGTGAAGGCATTTTTAGGAGTGGTCATTGCTCAACAGAAAGGTCTACTTAACCATCTTGATGGACTCTTGTGAGGCCAACCCTACTGTTGAAATAGAGTGAGGTGTTTTTCCAGTGAGAGGTCAGTTCAACATTTTGCATCAAACTGGATATAAAACTGCATCCAGTTCTGGTCACCACACTACAAAAAAGTCATTGAAACTCTAGAGAAAGTGCAGAAGAGAGCAACCGGGATGATAAAGGGTCTGGAAAATAAAACATACAAAGAGCGGTTGCAGGAACTGAGCTTGGCTAGTCTGGCGAAGAGAAGGACCAGGGGTGACATAATAGCAGTGTTCCAATACTTGAGGGGATGCCACAGAGAGGAGGGGGTCAGGCTGTTCTCTATGGCACCAGAAAGCCAAACAAGGAATAACGGATGGAAGCTGACCAAGGAGAGATTCAACCTGGAAGTGAGGAGAAATTTTCTGACGGTGAGAGCGATCAACCAGTGGAACAGCTTGCCAGCGGAGGTTGTGAGAGCCCCAACACTTGCGACCTTCAAGGAGAGACTGGACTGCCATCTGTCTCAAATGGTGTAGGAACTCCTGCTTGAACAGGGGGTTGGACTAGATGACTTACAAGGTCCCTTCCAACTCTAATAATCTAAAACTTGGCCAACTCACGCAGGATGGGACATCGGGGAGGCCACAAATCTGATGAGCCAAACCAGAGGTGGCCCCCGTGGTCTTCACAGCCCTTGAAGATCTGACCAATCAACATGTCCAGGAGAGGACAGCTTTTGTAGAGCTGCTGAGAATTCATCAACCTAGAAACCAGCCAAGCTGATTCCCACCATCCTTTGTCCGTCTTCTCCTGCTCCAATTAATGTCCAGACAAGGAGATATAAATAAGTAGCTGTTTTATTTTATCCTCTGTACAAAAAACCCTCCCCTGATACTATGAAAATAACTTTTGAAAGGAAGAACCATGGCTGAGCAGGGGCGCATGTTGGCAAGGGAGGACACCGAGGTGAGTGCATCGCCTCCCACAAGTGATGGGCAGCAGTAGAAACCCTCCAGCTCCTCCACCAACCCTGACCCTAACCCTCTGGATGGTCTTCCTATCAACCACTATGGAGGGTCCCCCAAACTACAGTACGGGGTGGAAGTGGGAAGAAGGTTAGGTTAGAGTAAGAAAAGGGGCTGTAGCTTTCAACAGATAGCTTTCCAAAGGGTGGCACAACGGAGATCTCTCACAATATCTGCCTTCTATTTTCCTTCTAGAAACATTTTCTAAAAATCCTATTAAGCTTTTTCATGGCATGTCCTTTGCCTTTTTTTAAAAAAACGCAAAAGTGGACTACTTCTCCACCCGAGTCCACCTTAAGAGAAGGGGAAATGTTGTCCTCTTTTCAGCCAACTGCTTTTCAACAGCGACAGTGGATAGGTGAAGAGAGGAGAACTTTACTCAACCACAAGGGTTGTAGGTCCACCATGACTGAAGCTCATCCAAGACCACCACACAAGACCACCAGAAGTTACAGGGAATTAACTCCCACACCCTCAAGAGGTGGGGAGAAATGAGCAAACTCCAAGCAAGTCACAACAGCTCAGATGGACACACGCACACCCCCGGCCAGGCTGGGCTCTGCCGATAAGCTTCAGAAGAGATAGAGGAACATGGATTGCCAGCAAAGAGGTGGCAGGGGGTAGCCGGGAAGAAATGGAGTTGGCCGCAAAAGATGTACGGGCAAAGCCATCATCTGCTGGACAGATGATGTGATAAATTGAGGGCTGGTTGGTCTCCAAAAGATGAAGAGAATCTACCCTGCCCACCAAATGCACCCTGATCGTGGGGAGTCTAAAATCCAAGAGACTTGCAAGAGTTGGGAACATAACCTTCCCCTGGGAAGAGTGGGAAGTCAGCCAGATCCACCCAGTTCTGCCATGCTGGGTTTTCCCCTCTTGTCTATGTCTAGATCCGTTCAGACGCAGAAGAAGAAGAAGAAGAAGAGCTAGCTGAGCATCCTTGAGGAACCAGAACTGCCTCAGCAGAGAGAGTGAAAGAGAGTCACCACTGCCAGGCTCTGCCAGGCCTCCCTGCCACTTTCACCAGCACTGCCACAAGCCACGCCGGTGGGGCCACTCCGGGCCTCCACCCTCCTTCCTAGGAATCTTCCAAATCTCTAGCTGGAGGTGACGGTGGAGCCACTGCTGAGACGGACAATCATCTGCTGGCATTCATGGAAAGTCCATTTGTCACCCAGCTTCTCCAGGGAGCGGGCGGCCTCGGCCAGCATGCCCCCCCTTTGGCCTGGTCCCAAAAGCAACGCAGGGGGGAGGTAGGAGCAGGCCAGTTGCAAGGCTTCTGCTTGTTCCCTGGCGGTGGGGCGGCTCTCCTGTTCACCAGCTGGGAGGGTAGAAAGAGAGGAGATGATGGGAAGCAGGTGGACACCACAGTGTGGGAGTTTAGACCACCTTGGTGCATCTGTGGCACCCATAAATGGGTATTGGCCCACAGCTGCATTTTCAAAACCCCATGCCCACCCTCAGAAGACCTCCTGAAGCTTGCAGATGCTCACCTCCTTTGGTAGTAGAAGGTCCTCTCCTGCGGAGGCTTCGGTCAAGCAACTGGTGGGTCCGAGTGGGGCTGGCTCGGGTCATCAGTCGGGCAGTTGCCTCATGGAGGAAGACCTGGAGGAAGAGGTAGAAAAGTTAACTCTTATGACAGCATTTCCACCTCCCCCAGAAATCTCCCCCCCCCCCATCCTTAAGACAGTCATGACCTCAGAAGCCAACTCAATCCAAGTGTTGAACCTGGGCCAAAATTTGGGGTTGAAGGAGGCCAACAATGGAGCAACCCTCAAGGACAGGAGGCTCCAACCTTGGCAACTTTAAGCCTGGAGGACTTCAACTCCCAGAATTCCCCAGCCAGCTTTGCCCTCCCACCTCTTGCCAACCCAGAAATCTGACCCATATTTTATCACAGGAGCACCAGAAAGCTTCTACCACCTTCCCCATCCTCCTGGAGCACTTTTTGGTGGTTCAGAGGTCACATTGGCCCTCCCTACTTTAAAGGAAGGACACCCGGTGCGCCGCCATTCACCCTGTGCATTGCAGGCTGGTCCGCTTGCGCCAAGCGCCGGAGAGTGCTGAGATCCTGTTGAAAGCCACGCAGCTCGAGGGCAGACGCCTGGTAGCGGGCTCTGTGTGTGGGGGCCCCCTGCATCTGATGTTGCCAGAACCTGGTGCGAGTGATCAGGAGCAGGTCACACAAAAGGAACTGCACTGCCTGAAGGGAGAGAGAGACACACAAGGGAAGGTTTGGATGGAGGGTGGAAGAGCACAAGTCACCTGGGCTGGGGGAAAAGGGGTCTATCATCTGTCTGTCTGTCTGTCTGTCCCTCCATCCCTCCCTCCCTCTGCACCCCGTCTTCAGAACTAGAGGTCCTGCTTCTGTCATCTTTTAGCAGGCCCTTCCGCTGCATGGGTGCTGCCCCAGGGCTGCACTGAAGGGGCATTGCACATCTTCACCTGCACATGCAATGCAACTACAATGCACCACCGACACAGCCATAGTGTCTTCCACATCGCCATCTCCTGACTGAGACGGGACTCTCCGCCCTGTAACTCCCTTTCCGCCTTTTCTCCCACCCTTCCTACTGCCATGGACTCCCCTGATTCCAAGCCCCAGCCTCAGAGAGCAAGGGAGAAATCGGAGGGGCAGGGACCTGCCATTCTCAGGCTCTAGAGAATCGTTGCATCAACCCAGATCTGGCACTTCCACTGAGAGGATGGCCCAGGAGCCGTTGACTTGGCGGAGCGGTAGGCAAGGAACAGAACTTAACCCCTGAGCACAGCTCTCTGCTCAGGCACTATTGGCTGAATATTCCCGTCTGCAAATCTTTGGTGGGTATATGCTTTTGTTTCTGGTCTAAAGTAATGAGAGGGCTCAGCCCTAAGTTGTGTCCGTGTGTTGATAGCAGGTAGGCCCGTTCTTAAGTTAGAGGTCCTGTGTCTGGAGAGCTGAGATTTGCAGCTGAGAAACCTAACCATCATTCACCAGGATGTTGGAGCTCTTGGCAACGATGAGCCAGAGGTTGGTGAACAGAGGGATCACATAGACCATTCACCACTTTCTGGTACTTCACTCACAGTGAAGATGGACCAAGAGGAAGGTTATGGATCGGCCCACAAATGACCGTTTGCTTTGACCATGTTGAACCCCATCCCTGGTTTCGTCCAACAGCCACATTCAGAGTTCCTCCCTCCAGTTCTGCAACTCCAAGAGACCCTCCGGAACGTGAGAGCCCACCAGTTCCACCGATACCGGGACATCCCACGTGCAACGTACTCTGTCAATAGCACTCGGAGTTGCGTTCCCACCCAAGCTGTCTTGCAAATATTCGCCAGCTTTGTCGCACTGTCCCAGGCTGCTGTCCTCTTTGCCCAGCACCCGGGCTGCCTTGAAGGTGTGCAGGGCCGCACGGGGAAGAGGGTTCCTGCAGTGGGGCAGAAGAACATACACATTTCAAACCCATCCAGGTGTGAAAACATCCGTCTTGGGAGCTACACCACAATGGTCTGGAAATCCCCAAAGTTGCAAGGTACGCTTCTGACATCTGAGCTCATAAGATGGTGCAGGTATCTTAAAATGTGCTACTTTACAGAAGCCAGAAGAATGAAGGTCAAATGCTCCCCTTTTTGTCACCCCACAAAGAATAATTCTGCAAAGTCTGAGAAATTAAGAAAAGTCATGTGGATCCAACTGGAGAACGAGAAGAAACATTCGGCTTTCTTCTATAAGTACATGAGTATTGCAGTCGCAAGTTCTCTGTTCCTTCCCCATTTCAGCTTTCCTGGGGAACTTGCCCCTGGGGGTGGTTTAATGGTTTGCACCCATGTAGTACACTTACTCAGACACCTGGAGAGCTCGGGGCATGAATTCCACCAGAGGGTAGAGGCGTTCCATGCCCTCCTCGTCCGCTTGCAGTCCATGGATTGCCATGGCGACCACAGATGCCCACCAGTGAGAAACAGGATCAGTACCTAGAGATGTGAGAGGGGAATGGGCATCAGGCTTCTGAAAAGATGGGACCAAGATGATGAGGGACAGTTCCTTGCCCCCAATGAGGTCCTCCATCTGCTTTTGACCTCAGCTGAAGGCCACCCCAATCCTCTCCTTGTCTTGGGGTTGCTAAGCCATTTCCTTCCTAAGAGCCTCCTCCTTCCCATGCATCCAGAAAGACCTGGAAGGGCCTTTTGTTGGGTTAGTCCAGATGAACCCTGGTACCCTTGCTTGGCAAAGAGAAGGTCCAGACTTCCACCCATGTCATTTCCAAGTTGAGTGAGGAAAATTGGCTGAAACCCTGGCAAACACTGCTGGCTTGGGGCTGGGTTCAGACCTTGCCTAAACCAACATACTGTTGTCTTAATCAGGTTTAGTAACTTTTTTTCTCTTTTTATAACTCTGTAATCCCTTTTTATTCGGGATGGCGACTGAATGGAGCTGAGAATTTACTGACTGGATGCCCTTCCTGACACCTACGCCGAGTTCATAGCAGATATTTTCTCTTTGCGCCCTAATAGAGAAACATCTGTCGCTGCCTAGGATTGAATTCTCAACCTTCTGAGTGGGAGGAGAGCATCTTCACCACTAGGCCATGTGCCACGCCAGGTTTATTGCAGCAAATATTGCTTTGGGCATTGTGGTTATGTTCAAAATGTTGGGTGAATCCACTATGGTGCGATTCTCCTTAGTGGCTGTTTCAGGTATCTGTACGTGCCTCCTGGCAGAGGAACCGCTGTTCTTCTCAGCCACAGCTTCCCAAGGTACGTCACATTTGGACATGGAGGTCTCACCTGACCAGTCAACTCTGCTCCTCAGATCTGAACATTCAAGCAAAAGCTGTCCACCACCACCCAGTGACCCATGGCTGCAAACTCCTTCATGCTCATGATGCCCAAGTCTACCTTGGCAATTCTTCCTCTTGCCAACTCCATTTCTTTCAGTTCTCTAATCACCTCTGCATTGCTTTCCAAACCCCACTTCTGGTCAGAGAAGTCCCAGGTTTGGGAAGGCTCACCTGTGGCTGAGTCCATGTTGGTACTGATGGTGGGCATCGGGTTCGGGACAGCATCTGCACAGCTGTTGAGGAAATGCAGGTACTCCAGAGCATCCGAAAATTCCCTTAAGCGAGATGAGACAAAAGTCGGGTGAGTTCAGCTACCAGTTCAGAAATGCAGAGAAGTCTAATGATCGGGAGGAAAATGGCTTCTCCTGCCAATAATATTCCTTTGAACATTTCTGCCCAGGTCAACCGCTCTGGAAATTACTCTTTCCTCAATGGGAAAGGAAATATGGGTTCCTTGCCATAAGTCTCTTTCCTTTAGGTCAGCATGTCCTTCTGCAAAAATGCCAGAAGGTTGGGTGAGATATGGAAAGAGTTGGAAGGATGGGGGAAGTGGTCATTGCTCTTCTAGCCCATTGAGCTGAACTAATGGCATACTGTATATACCATTATAGATACCTGCTCAATCCTGAAATCTCTCTCCATCATTGCTGGTTTGTAGAAAGTGCCTAAGAGAGTCCCACTGAAGGACAGGAAGGCCAACCTCCTCTAAGGAAGGATTCTTCAGCTGGAGTCCAAGGATTGGGAGAAATATGGTCCTTACCCTTCACTGTGACTTGCAGGGGCTGGATTGTCCAGCCTGGAGACGCAAGAAAGAGCTTTCTCAAGCAGATGTTCTCGGAAGAGTTGCGTCACCTGAGCCAGGGGGTTTGCTGGTGAGAGAAACAGACCTGTCAGACAGCTCAGCCCAGGCATCCGAGTCTCTCCCAATCTGATCAGCAACTCAGGAGCCTCTTTAGCTCAATGCAACAACCCAACTTGTGCCAACGATTCACGCCTCTCCAGGATTTACAGTGGCAATAGGTGGACCCTTCAGGGACCAGAAAGGACAGAGATTGAGGACTAAGATCTATGTGGTCAAAGTTAACTCTCACGTGTTGACCCTTAATTAATCAACCAATCAATCAATCAATGAGCTAGCCCAACTTAGTTGAGAGTTAGCGCTACACCAAACAAGCCAAGAAAAAAACTAACTCTCCGTAGGCTGGGTGAAGGATCTGCATTCTGGAATTCACAGAATATGCTAAGGCCCTTCCCACACGTAAGCATCTTGCCAAGTAGGACAAACAGTTCAGAGGGTCCTCATATCCAGCAATTGAAGTGCGAGGCCCCCAAAAGAACAATCGCATTTTTAGCAAATGACTCGCCCACTGAGGTTTCTGGCTATCAGTTACTGTAATTGCATTTCTAGACTTTTCTTCATCCAAGAATTGCCCAGTGCAGGCACCCCACATACACATAAAAAATAAAATTTCCCTTCTACAAAAGCACAAAGCCATTAAAAACACTAGGCAGCCTATTTGAAAGGCACAGGTGGGCAGGGGCCTGCCTCTTTTGTCCTCCTATCAAATCTGCAGGGCCGGGTCAGCTCCCCAATCTCCCTGCTCCTTGTATACCCAGCCCTACCTGGGTGGCTAGTGGAGCTGTAGATGCTTTCCCGTGGAGAGCTTTTCACCACCCAGTCGCCGTCCACGAAGAACCGGTGTCCCACGGGGTGGCAGAGCCACTGGAGCACAGGAGGGACCGTCCCATTGTGCGAGAGCAGCACTTGCCTGGCGCTGCTGAGGAAGAAACGCTGCGGCGGGCAAGAAAGGCAGGGTTAGTCTGTGGCATGGTGGGTCAGCTACCTGGTAGACCTGGGGAGTGGCTATTTGCAAGCCTCTCTTACAGCCAGGAAGGGGTGGCTTGGGGGAGTAAGAGATGGGAGGAATGGGGTGGAATTTCAGGGGCCCATACTACAGGAAAAGGACGATATAGAGCCCTACCCAGAGACGCTGGAGGATGTGCCGTATCCTCCACTTATAACAAATGACCATTCATTTTGCAAAGTTACAATGGTGCTGAAAAAGGTAACTTACAGCCGGTTCTCACACTAATGAATGTTGGCTGGCTGGGGAATTTTGGGATTTGAAGGCCACACCTCTTCCGAGTTGCCAAGGTTGGACACCTCTGCCCTATAAAACGGCTGCCCAATCTCTTCTTCAAAACCTCCAGTGATGGAGCACCCACAACTTATGGAGTGTCACACACAGACTCACTAACCGCTAGGAAGTGACAACAATGGTGGAGGCTGGTCTTCACACGCAGGGCAGCAGCCACGTAGACTTCGGCCAGCGTGGCCACCGAGATGGTGTCCCCAGCACACTCGGCCAGGTTGACCGCACTCAGTGCCATGTTGATGGCGGACAGGTGGCCTGCCACGTGCTTCCCTGGGGGAAGAGGAAGAAGAAGAGAGGAGCACTCAGAGGATGCCAAGGTGTGGTCGGCACAGTGGGGAAAGCCAGCGGCTCCTGTCTTCAGCCTTACCTGTCATGTGAAGCTGATGCAGCCGGTGGTAGACCAGGGCCGCGTCACAAGCACTCTTGCGCACGTCGGCCTTCAGCTCCTGATCTCGGAAGAAGCCGCCGGCTCGGCCAGCCAGCCAACGCCCTACCCAGAGACGCTGGAGGATGTGCCGTATCAAGTTCCACAAGAGGCTGCAGGTGAGGTCCAGGTTGGATGTGGGGAGGGGGCGTCTAAGCGCTTTGAGGGCCATCCACAAGTTCTGGGATGCTTGTGCAAAATCGCCCTAAAGCAAGAGAGGAGTAAAAGAACGCAGACTAGGAATTAGATTCCATGCAGACCCTCCAAGGACGAGGACTGGAGGGAAGGCATCTTTCTACCCAGGCTTTGGTGGCTCTTCCTAGTCGTTCCTCTTCCAGTCTCTTGGACTACAACTCCCATCCTTTTAGCCATTCTAGCTGACAGAAGACAGGGCTTGGTGTTGTATAATTGGATGTGACTGACACCTGCCTTTCTTAATGATAGAAATTCTGGAGCCAACTGTGGTTGCAAGTTGAGGGCTGCCTATAGTGTGAAGATACTACACACTTAGTTAAGGACGGGGTTAAGTAAGTACCTATGAAGATCCATCTCCCCCGTCGCTTTATTTCCACGGACTTCCTGTTCATTTCTTTATCTTGATTCGAAGTGTTGACCTGGCATTGGAAACCCTGTCGGGTTTTGAACCCGGTGCTGTATTTCCTTGCCCAGGGAAGGGGAAAGGCCCTTCCCCGGAGTTACGTACCCGAGCCAAGTCCAGATCTGCCTGCTTGCGGTGTCTCCAGAAGATGACCGAAGACTCCGAGTGGGGTCGTGTGATGGGCTCACCGTAAATGAAAAGCCGGACAAAGGCAGCACAAACAATCAGCAGGTTGATCATCCAGAAGAACAAGGTGGGGAGAAGCCACTGGAACTGGGGAAGAGCAGCACCTGGACACAAAAGGCCACATCGAGTGAGTGAGTGAGCGGGCATCTCTGCCACCTTTAGAAGCACAAGGGTGTTACAGCCCCTCCAGTGCAGAGAGGGCTAAGAAAAGCAATGAAAATCCACCTGCATTTTTGTACACACTGCTCCTAATACTTTGCAGGTTGATAAGGTAGATAAGACCCCTCCCCACCTCCTCCCTCCGTGCCTCTTGTTCCTTTCTGTTTCGTCTTTGTCCATTTTTAAATCAATGTTAGTTTATAAATAATATTTATTGTTGCTTTCATTGGTTGTGAGGAGCCTAGAATCGCCTCTATGCGAGATGGGTGGGATTTATTTATTTATTTATTTATTTATTTATTTATTTATTTATTTATTTATTTATTTATTTATTTATTTATTTATTTATTTATTTGCTGTTCTTATATGCCGCCCTACTCCCTAGTGGCATTTATCCGTTATGATTACATAGACGACAGCTAGATCAGTGTTTCTCAACTTATAAGATAGGTGGGCTTCAACTTCAACTCCCTGTGTGGGCTGGGGGATTCTGGGAGTTGAAGTCCACCCACATTAAAGTTGTCAGGATTGAGAAACACTGAAATAGATGATGATAGATAAAAGACAGACAGATAGATAGATAGATAGATAGATAGATAGATAGATAGATAGATAGATAGATAGATAGACAGACAGACAGACAGACAGACAGACAGACAGACAGACAGACAGACAGACAGACAGACAGACAGACAGACAACAGAGGATGGATGATGGATGGATGGATGGACGGACATAAAAATGAAGCCTTCTCAATGGTCACGTCATGCAGGCTCAGCCCAGGTGGTGCCTTTCACTCACTTTCTGACTGGTCCATGGCCAGGATGCTGCGCTTGGAACCATCGTAGCTGAAACCCTCTGAAGACCCTCCGAGGCCGACTCCTCCGAGCAGGGAAGAAAGCGGGTTGAAGGAGAGGCAGAGGAAGACGAATGTGCAGAGAGCCATGCGGGACCTGTCCAGCATTCCCAGGCTGCCCGATGGAGGGGCCTGATATTTGGGTTTCACCTACAAAGAACAGCCACTGGGTAAGTTGGAGAACAAGAGCCTCTTTCTGGGTTGAGAAGAGAGGGCAGGTCCAACGACCACTTCATGAAAACCCTGGCCAAACTCTAGTCGGCCTTCGGTCGTTTGGAGGAAAAAGATAAAGCAGTCGTCCTCCCTTGAATTTCTTTAGGGGTTGTTGATCACTCAGATCAGCAGTTGTTCCTCATGGTCTTCAAGCCAACCCAATGCCCCAGGGGCCCAGGTTCTCTTGGAGCCTTTGCTCACCTTGGCCTCCTCGCACGAAGGGCTGTCTGGCTCCGAATCGGTTCCACTGATGCCACCGAAGGAGAGCGGGCTGCTGTGCGAAGGGGAACTGGCATCTGAGGGTGGGGGCGTCAAAGCATCCATCATCTTCATTCCCTCTGCCGGATCCTCCATGTTTCCACCACACGTGGCCACCAAATCTTTCAGAGACTCTGTAGAAAGAGAGAGAGGACCAAGGGTAGAACCAAGATGGGCTTCTCACATCATGGAATATCTAGATTCTCTGATTAAATAGGTTTTATTGAAGAAGGCCTAAGAGGTTGGATTGTCTACAAGGCCAGCAATCATCCAAGAGAACCGCGTGTGGGTTCAGCCAACGGTTATTCCAAAAATCAAAGAAAATCTATCCAGTCTCAGCAGAAATCAGGTCAATGTCTGTCCTCACTGCCACTAGGAGGGAGTTGGCAGGAAAAAGTGTCTGAGAGAAGAGGAATTTAGGCAAGAACATCAGTTTTTCCCAACAGGATCCAGCTGTTTCTGCTGATCACTAGGCAATGTTGACATTGGCTTCTTGATAGATGGTGAAAATCCAAGTTAGAAAAAAGATCTCTGCTGCCCACCACAGTCTCTGAAGGGAGGCCTGGAGGCCAGGCAACCTGTAGATTCATCTGCCAGCCTGGTTTTGACACCCCTCCCTGCTGACCTCCTGGGTCTCAAACCCACAAGGAGAAAAGGGCCCCTGCTTTCGGGGGGGGTGTTGAGGGGGGTGTACATGCATGAAACTCACTGTTCTTCTGTGCTGCCATTTTAAGGGCCATGTTCTCCCCCTTCAGCTTCTGGTTGGTCTGCTTCAGATAGCGGATGTAGTCGATGGCTTTGCGCAAGATAGCCGACTTGTTCAGCTGCCAACGGAGAGAAAGAGACAGGCTGGATTTATGGGAGTCCAGCCAAAAGCATCTTCTTGCTACGTGAACTGAATTTGTATAAAATGGACAAAGCTGCTTGGGATATCCCTGGCCCAACCCCATGTCTACTTGGGCTCCCTCAACTCAAGTCACCATCAAGATTCCCAGGAGAAGGAATCATGTACTTTCTGCAGTTCCTACATTAATGATGAAGAGCAAACCAAGATAAGAAACCAACAGAAGGGCCAAAAACACAATTGAGGCCAAACCAGGCTTCCTAAGCCAGAAACACCCAAGCATCTACCATGACTTTCGAAAGAGACATCTACCTTTCCACAGGTGAAAACTCCCTGACAGCTAAGATAGGAGAGAGTTCCCCAAGCAAGGATTCAATGCTCTACACTCCCAGGACATCTACCCAACAGAAACAGGTGTAGCTACCTTGGCTTCTGTGCCCACAACCAGAACCTTCAGCTCAGATATCTTGTCATTGATGGAGGAACGATAGCGTTTCTCAATAGCATTGTGAGCGGTGCGCTTCTCGCCCTTGTTGTGGGTGACCACAGGCTTCCCAGTGGTCAGGCGGTTGATGGGCAGCTTGTCGGTGTCCATCATCAGTGGCACTGTCGCCAGGATGGTGCCCCCGCTCACCAGGGTCTGCAAGAGAGGGGAAGAGAGGAACTGTGGAGAACTTGAAGGCTTCACCACAAACATCAGCTGCCCTGGGGAGAAGACCCCAAGGTGAGGATGATGTGGTCTCTGCTGGCTGAGGAGAGAGCTAAGGATGAAGGACATTTCAGGAGGACTCTGCTAGCATGTATTATTAGCACAATGTATGTATTGACACATTTCATTCCTCAACTTTCACGCACCATGGCCCATTCTTATCAGTAGAGGAAGTGAAGGAAAAGTTAATTCAATATGGGAGCAGCTGGGCAAAATTCTGCTTTTTTTTCCGCCCCACCTCAGCACCCTCTCAATATCACCACCTTCTATTGTGGGACCCCAAAATAAGCTACTATAAAGGAATCAGGTGAAGTCTTTGGCAGGTATTTGGGGTGTGCAGAGGGGAGAGAATTCTCAACCCAAAGTTTGATCATTTTTAAAAAATGTAGAAATGAATCAAAAGAGCCAGGGGAACCAAGACTCGGAGAAATAGGACCTTACTGGCATCTGCAAGGCTGTTGAGGTGACCACTGAGCTGGTGTTGGAAGTTTTGGCTCCGGAGACAGTGGTCAGAAGGAGGGAGTCGGCCTTGATGAAGTGGGGCTGCAGAAAGACCTGTGGGGAGACAATGTGAAGTCACGACCAAGCACAAACATGGAAGAGGGTGGTCCCATCCCCTAAGTCCCACTCACCGGCACTTGCTGAACCACCTGGGGGCTGCTGGCAGCCAGAAGCTGTTGGGGGGCGATGTTCTGGAATGCCGTTGGTTTCGGAGAAGGCTGCATCTGCTGGGGCTTGATGGAGACCTGTGGGGGCTCCTGGGGTGTCCCTCCTGGCTGGGGAGCTGGGAAAGATTGGAGATGCCTTCTACAGCAACTGGGCAGACCCGTGGGCCAAACCCACCCACCCACAAAAGCCTGGCAAACACAGGTAGAGCTGATCTTGGAGGTGACCTGCTGAAACACAACTATCAAATGGAATGATGGGTGGTGTGATCCAAGAGCTCTGGAGGGCTCTCCAGATATCAAGGCAAAGCCCTCAGGACCTATCTTTCCAACCCTGAGACCTTGGAAGCATTGTCCACAAGTGCCCATGAGCCTACGTCTTTCCTGAAAGGTGGTCTGAAAACCTTGAGAGTGACAGTGTGATTTTTCAGACCCGCCTCCTGCAACTCATCCGTCCTGGGACAGCCAACGTTTTTAGCCAGACCTTGTGGCTGTGTCTTTAGGAACCATTGTGCTGTCAATAGGCGGTGGAAAGTTTCACTCTACTTGCTCAGGGAAGCTTTGATGAAAGGCAAGGACCAGTTCAGAGGACTTCACGGAGGTCCATTGGGAAGCTCAAACAAGGCACATATGACCAAACTCAGCTCTCTTCCCATCCTTACCAGAAATACTATTTTGGTCCTGGAAGTCCACCAAGGGCTGGGTGGGGAAAGGCATCTGGGCAGCTGGGACAATATTTGGAGAAGGTATCCTGCCAGCAGGCAGCTGGCTTTGAGGTGGGCTGAGCGTTGGGGCCAAGGGTTCTTTTTTGACATCCACTGGAGATGGTGGCATGTTCAAGCAAGCAGTGGGCAGGGTCTGGAAGCTGGGTGGAGATGTGGTTGGAAGGTGGAACAAGCTTGTGGACGAGGGGGCCTTTGCCCCCAAATAGTTGCTGAAAAGGCTGGGTCCATGAGGGTTCAGATCAGGAAGAAGCTGAGAGCTGAAAGATGTGTCCATCAGACTGGAGAAGTCATTGTCTTCGGTGGTGATCAATTGGAGCATATCTACAAAGCCCAGGGAAGAATGAGAATCGTGATTGGAACCTGGAGGATTACTGCCGAGGACTATTTCAAAGGGATGAAGCCACTGGCTTGGGAAGGCTTGTAGGGCTGAAGAACGTGTGGGATTAAGGGAAAATAGTGCTGCCTGATATTATGAATGCATTCAAGCCAGGATTCATGAAATTTCCACCTTCTAACCCTGATCAAGTTCCTGGAATCTGCATGAGGACTGCAACTCTCTGCAGAAGAGGGCAGTTAAGAAATACGAAATATAAATAAATAGACTGGCGCCCAGAACTAGTAAAATGCCTTCATTCCAGGGGTGAAATTCAAAAAAATTCCCTACCGGTTCTATGGGTGTGGCTTGGTGGGCATGGTCTCCATTCCCTCCCCACTCCTGGGGGAAGGATATTGCAAAATCCCCATTCCCACCCCACTCTGGGGCCGGCCAGAGGTGGTATTTGCCGGTTCTCCAAACTACTCAAAATTTCTGCTACCAGTTCTCCAGAACCTGTCAGAACCTGCTGGATTTTACCCCTGCTTCATTCATTCATCAACTGGAAGGAAAACAGAAAAGGGCTCAACTCTGACCACAAAGAGCGCCCAACTCTGGCATTCAGGAGTGAGGAGGATCTGGGTCAGAAGTTGGAGGCTTCCAAAGGTGGGATCTTGTGGAGAATTAACATGGGTCCTTCTAGCCTGTGGCTTCTGCAAGCCAGGATTGTCCTCTACATCAGGGGTGGGTTCTGGATCCTTTTGCTGCTGGTTTGCGCCTGCAGCAATCAAAAAATAGCTTCTGCGCATAAGCAAAAATTAGCTTCTGCACATGCGCAGAAGCAAAATCCAAGATGGCAGCGCCCACAGAGACACTGACAGAACCGACTCCATGACGTCATCGCCGAACTACTAACAGTTCTAAAGAACCGGTTAGAACCGGTAGGAACCCACCTCTGCTCTACATCCTAATTTTCAGCCAGGGAAGTGAAAGTGGGTAGAATTGGGTTGTGGGGAAGGTTGACAAGGAAAGAAGTCTGGAACTCTAATCTTGGTGCTACCAAATCTGGGTTCCAATTCCAGGATCCAATGTCCTGTATCACGAGCTTCCGGTCATTCCCATCTCCCGAGAATCAGAACTCAGCATGCAAAAGCTGCCCTGCTCCGCTTTGGGTAAACAGACTTCCTATTTTGGCTGCCTCTCAGGTTCTGACCTTACATTAACTGAATCCAGCTGTTCTTGTCTCATTTTCTGGCCCAGGAAAGGGGGGGCAGGCTTCCCTGCATGTTGTAGTCATTCTAAAAGGAGCATTCAGTTGTACTCTAAATTCTTGGCACTTGAAACATCTGTTGGGTCTGACGGAGAGACCTTTGCCCCATTATTCATAAAAGCTAGCGAAAACAAAATATTGTGTCTTCTCTTTCCTCTCCAGCAAACAAACGAACAAAAAAGTGGACCAATTACCATTTCAAATTATGGCGGTTTGGGATCCTGCAGGCAGAAAAATGGGTTGCTCTGGGCTAGAGTTGCGGGCACCAAAGTCACCCCTGCCGCAACTCCAAGCGCCCATTGCACCCCAATTCCTCCACCCTGCAGGACTGTTCCGACCGCTACCAGAAAGGACCGCCAACACCTGCTGATCCACCAGCGGTGCAGGTGCACACCTGGAGAGCCAAAAAAAGGGACCGAACTTGCAAGAAGAAGGGGGGGGGAAATATGTCCCATTGCAAAAAGGCAAACCAGGCGCCTTCCAGAGGGACGTCCCTTAGGGCAGGTGCCAGACCCATTTTTAGTCCTGGGGAAAAGTAAGGCTTGCAAACCCTGGTTGTGCACCTTTATGGGAATCTGGGTTTGTTTGGCTGTTTTTTTCCTTTCCTCTCTGGGCCCTCCTCCTCCCCCTCCCCCTCCCCAACCGCCAGTAGCCTGTTGGAATGAGGGTTGCATGGTGAATCACAGATTTAGCATGAGGTGATCAGGCTGGGCCAATCAGGGCCGGGCGAGAGGAGCTGCTGCAATGCTGGAGCGTGTGGCACCCGGGTTACTGCCGTGCATCCGGCATTAACCCTTTCCCTGCCTCTGGCGGCAGCGGCGGTTACTCCAGGTCATTGCACGGTTAACCTGTACGGGGCCGGAGCATTGCAAAGGACGAGGGATGCCTAGCTTCTTTTGGGGGTTCCCTTTTCTGGGTTGGAAACATGCTTCACCCTTTAGCTGGGAGAGGTGACACCCAGGTTAAATGTCCCATGGGCTACCCCGATTTTGAGCTCATTAAAGGTTGTATGAGGAAGTTAAGGCTCTGAAAAAGCCTCTTGTCAAACTGCCACCGGATGGGGGATGGTGGGGAAAAAACACACACAACTTTCCTTGTGTTCTTAACAACCTGGCTAGCAGGCAGAAACTGATCTGGACCTGCTTGTGATTTCCCCTCCAGCCCTATCCGACTCTGGTTTCCATACTCTGCAGCCAGCCTGATCAATGACTGGGGATTATGGGGATGGAAGTCTTGCATGACAAGCGAGCCAAGGTTTGGGATGGATGCTTTCAGCAACACTCTTTTCTAAAAGTTTGCCAAAGCCATTTGCTTCTGAGTTTGCTTCACTGAATTCAATGCTTTCCAGGGTTGTTGTTGGTAAAAACGTGGTCTCTGGATGTCAAGCTACTGTTAGGTGAGGGGTGTGGAGTAGTGAAAAAGATGGCAACTAACAAATTGCCTTGTGTGTCTTGGAGCACAAGAGAGTCTAAGGCAGGTGTAGACAGTTGCATGCCGACTCAACATCATCCTCTTACATCCTTAAAACCTCCTGGAAGATTCTGACCTCATCTTACCAAAACTTCAGAGCAATCTCGTTGTCCTTTTTTTGGACTAACCGATGGTCTTCAAAGGCACAAGTGTTCATAAGCCACATCTAAAGCCACTTCACACAGCTGATAAAGCATGTTGGGGCTCACAAAAGCACCTGGCTCTGAAGAGCATCGGTTAGTCACAAAAGCACCTGTATTCTGGAGACCAAGATGGATCTCCTCCGACCACCTCATCTCCCATAATTGGCCAGGTGATCCATCTAATTTTGGGGAAGGATGGGGGTCTCAACACCCCTGGAGGGCCACAGTTTTGGGGAGGAGTGATAGGTCCTCCCTGGAAAAAGACAGGAAGGAGGTGCCACATTTGGGACGATATCCAGTGATGTTGAGAGGGTCAAAAGGGGTCTCCTAAAAACAAAATGGATTTTGCTTGGAAAGAGCAAAGGAAGGACTTACGGTGTGGATAAACACACCTGGGGTTACCTGTCTTCCAGAAAAAGTTGACAACTTTTCCAGAAGGACTTTGGGGGAGACACATTGCCCTGGATTACAATGTTGGGTTTCTAATGTATTTCCGTATCTATTTTTGGTATTTTTATGCTTTGTTAGAGAATCTATTTATGATTGCAAAGGGACATACAGTATATCTGAGAAATAAGCAAACAAATGATTAAGGGTCTCACAAGAAGTGGCTTGGATGAGGTCTGATTCTTGGGATGTTTGCTTTTTGTCTTTCTGGTTTCTTTCTCTTTTTGGGGAAGTGGGGCTGTGGTTTTTCATATATAGCAGTTGGGAATCCTGCGGTTTGCTGTGTTGATGCTTTGCTGACATTGTGATTTTTCTTGGGATAATTGAAAGAAGTTTTGGGAACTGCCTGAAGTCTCCAGAGGCAGGAAGTAGAGGCAGATGCATAATAATAAACCAAAAAGAAGGAAATCTGACCTCAGACACCGCCAACACAATCACACTGAAATAGAAAGTTTTGCCACCAAAAGGAAGGTGGCGAGATTCAGACAAGGCTGATACTTCTCTGGCTGGTCTTCAGCAATGGGCCCTGCTGTGGGGCACACTCTAGATTTGAACAGCAAGCCAGCTCCCCACAATCTGCCCCAGCTGCCTGTTAACAGCAGTCTCTGATGAGTTTTCAAAAAATCCAATCCGATAACTTTTTTTAAAAAGGCACCTTAAAACTGTCCCTTTACTAGATCTCTTTAGGACCCTAGTCATTTGATCTTTTAAAATGTAGTTAATTCAGGTTAGAAATTAAAATGGAACGGCAGAGGAACTCTTGGGGGTAAAAGTTAAACACAATGACGTGTACAAAGGGGGACTTTAGGGGTGTTGAACCTTTTAGAGGTGTATCATCATCCTCTTTTAATGACCCCATAATCCCTTGCGGGGTGGAGTCTGGGCAAATGAATGGAGCAGAGTGTTTAATGGCCGGATGCCCTTCCTGTCACCAATGCGGAGTTTTATTCAGCAGATATATTCTGCTGAATATAGATATATGCCCAGAGAGAGAAATATCTGTCTCTACCCAGGATCGAACTCACAGTCTCCTGATTGGGAGGCGAGAGCTCCACAACCTTTTAAAGGTGTATAGAAAAAGAAATTTGGGAGAGGCCACGGAAGCTGAGAAAAGCTAGCTAAAACTTATTCTACAATGTCTCCCCAAATCCTATCACAGCCCTTCTCCATCTTTGATGACTGCGGCAGCCATACCCATCGTCCCCAGCTCACAAGGATGGACAGTGATGATGACTGGAGAGCATGGACATTCTGATCCAAGACAATGGAGAAACCTTCTACCCTGCCAGCAAGCCCAAACACACGTGCATCAACTCCTTTCTAAATTAGACGTATTTCCCTCCTTCTATCCCTCACGTCCAGGGTGGTTTATATCACACATGCTCCTTGGGTTTTTTCCCTCCAGAACAACAATCCTGCCAGGTAGTCTGTGGTGGGCGAATGCACCTGGCCCAAAGCCACTCAGGCAGCTTCCTCAGCTGGGAGTGGACTCACACCCAGGTTCCTTACCCTCAATGTTAAGCTGAATTCCTTTTTTTTCCCCTGTCCAGTTTTAGACTGTCAACTCATTGGGGCAAAGATTTGTCTGCTAGCTCTTGTAAAACAGAACATCTTGATGGTTGTATAAGCAGAACTATTAATGCTGTTTCTCAACCAAGCAGCCTGAAGATGCTGGCTGGGGAATTCTGGGAATTGAAGTCCACCCATCTTCAAGTTGCCAAAGGTTGAGAAACAGTCCATTCAAAGGGAAACGGGAACAAGTAAATGCCCAATTACAACACCAGGCAGCAATTGTGCATTTCAGTTCCAGCTGCCCATTGCAAGGTTGCCTGGGCAGCATTTCCAAACCAGTCCAGGCTTGGGAAGCCCCCTGCCCAGCAGCTCCTCCTCCTGCAGAACACCCCAAATCTTTTCCTCCCAGCGCAAATGACCGACAGTAACCCAACCGGTGACGTCAGGCCCCTCCACAGACACCCGGGAGGAAGAGGTGGGCAGGGCCTAGAGGGAGAGCCGCCAGCCCAAGCTTCGGGTGGGTGGGGGGGGGACGCTGTTCTATCCCAAAGGCTGGTCTTGCCTTCCGTGGATCTTCTTCTGCTCCCCACCGCCTTGTCACAATCACCCAAAAGGATTTTATGCTCCTTTGTCAAAGCGCGTGGGTCTTGGCACTCTCTCTGCAGCTCCACGTGAAGCTCAGCCTGCCCTGGCCAAGCATGGGACCTGGAGCCCACCCCACCGGGCCCGGGAGGGTCTCTGCCAGGGATGCCACCGGCTCTTCCATCCAAGGTGGGGGGGGAACCCTGTTCCCCAATTTTCTGGCAGTCGCTTTCTCGCCCGGTCCTGCCTCGCCAAACACGCCCATCCTTTCCCACGCGCGACGGATGGGGAGCCCCGCTTTCCTCCTTAACCTGGGAATGCCACCCCACTGAAAAGCATCGCGGACCGGCGGGAGGACAGAGGTGGGCAAGCAGCCCCGGTAAAGGCTGAGTAGGCACTTTGGGCACGCGCGCGCGCGCACACACACACACACACTCGGCTGCGTCTGGCGCTCTTTTGCAAAAAGCCAGGAAGGGAGCTCGCGTCGGGGACGGAGGGGGAGACCCATCGGAGGAACCTCCTGACCCGACGCTCCCGGGGCCGGAGGGGGGTCTTCCCCGGCCAGGGGTCCCCAGGAAAGGGCGACGCGCCCCTTCCCATCTCCCTACCGTCAATGTCGCTCAGGAGGGCTGTGTCTATTTCGGTGGTTTCATGGAGAGTCAGCGAGAGATCCAAGCCGTCCAGCGAAGGCTCTTCGAAGGGATTCATCGCGGCTGGAGCTGTCCCCAGCGCCCCTCGCCCCCTTGCTGAAGGTGACCCACCTTGTGGGGCAGAAGACGGGGGGACTTGGAGGAGGGGGAGAGGGAGAGGGAAGGGAGGGCGATCGGAGGAGCACCCTTCGGGGTGTCTCCCGTCCTCGGTCTCAGAAAAAAAGCCAGCCAAGCAAATCCATCCACTTTCCTCGGGGGTCTCGCGCTGGGGTCTCCTGGCTGCGCGAGTCTCCCTGCCGCGGCTGGAAGGAGACGCGGTCAGTTGTGAACCGTAGCTCAGACCTGTGACCAGGGGTAGGGAGGAGCCTGGCCTGGGGCTCCGCCCATCGGCTTTCAATTGGCAGAGGGGTTTTTTGGGGACGGGTGGGTGGGGGAGGACATGAGCCGCGGGGGATTTCCAAGACTTGAAGCATCTTTGCAAACTGGGCAAGGCGGCGCATCTTTGCGCTTCGAATCTGGTCCAGCTGACTGGCTGATGGGGGGCGGGGGGGGAGAAATTGTGCCCCGGTTAGATTTGGCAATAGAAAATGTGCTTTCCGTGCAGGAAGAACTGCACCTGTTGGATTGCTGCCACACATCTGGAAGAGGCACAGCTGGGAACAGGTGGGAGGAATATGGAGAACAGGCTGTTCAGGCTGACTCGAGGAAAAAGGGGGGGACAGGAGGAGGGGGCTGTTGCACCCTTCAGCACAGTGTTTCACAACCTTGGACAAGTTAAGGGTGTGTGACTTCAATTCCCAGAATTCCCCAGGCAACGCATAGGGAATTCTGGGAGTTGCCAAGATTGAGAAAGAGTGCTTTAGCACATGACTTTTGCAAACATCAGCAATAGTTTTCTTTAGCTGGGAACTGAGTGTGGGAAGCCAATTGGTGTAATTTTGCACACTTAGGCTAATCTAACTGGCACCCCACCCTTTTTTAAAACTTTCGTCCCAGTTAATTCAGAGAACCAGTTCAAGATAGGGTTAAGATTTGCGATAGTGGGGAATATCTGTAGCTCGGGTGTAGGAGGAGGGTGTGGAGGTTTGTTCTCCAAGCTTGTGGGTTGGTTTCCGAACATTTTGTTACCATCACGAGACCCACTGACCACACAAAGCCAAAAGCCCTTATAAGAATGACATCTCCTAAATTCTGCTGAAGATGTTACCTAGCCTGGGAACGAAATGCTTGGAAACCAACCCACAAGCTCCGAGAACGAACCTCCACCCTCCTAGGGTTAAGAACTACCACAAACATTAAGTTATGCAACAGACATCGCAACACCAGAATGCAAAATAACAGAGTTGGAAGGGACCTTGGAGGTCTTCTAGTCCAACCCCCTGCCCAAGCAGGAGACCCTATACCAGTGATGGCGAACCTTTTTTCCCTCGGGTGCCGAAAGTGCATGCGCGTGTGCTATCGCGCATATGCGAGTGCCCACACCCATAATTCAATGCCTGGGGAGGGCGAAAACGGCCTCCCCCGCTCCCCCGGAGGGCCTCTGGAGGCCGGAAATGGCCTGTTTCCCAACTTCTGGTGGGCCTGGTAGGCCCATTTTTCATCCTCCCCAGGCTCCAGAGGCTTCCCTGGAGCCTAGGGAGGGCAAAAACACCCTTCCCAGTCCCCCCGGAGGCCCTCCGGAAGCTGAAAACGCCCTCCCAGAGCCTCCGTGCGAGCCAAAAATCAGCTGGCTGGTGCGCACATGCGCGCTGGAGCTGAGCTAGGCAATGGCTCGTGTGCCGGCAGATATGGCTCCGCGTGCCACCTGTGGCACCCGTGCCATAGGTTCGCCATCACTGCCCTATACCATTCTGGACAAATGACAGTCCAGTCTCTTCTTAAAAACCTCCAGTGATGGAGAAGTCACAACTTCTGGAGACAAGCCATTCCACCAGTTAATTGTTCTCATTGACAGAAAGTTTCTCCTTAATTCTGGGTTGGGTCTCTGATAAGTTTCCATCTTTTGGGAAATAAGGTGAGCTGACAAGAAATTGTGTAATAGACTCCTTCATGTGATTTCTTTGCTGCAAATACCCTCAATGGATTCAAAGAGATTTTCCAAAAAGCGGATTATAGCTTTTATAGCAGTTTAGAAAGTGAGGAAAGGAATTGTAATATTTATGAATGGAATTTTCGGCTATCAGACTGCGAGGGAGCACCACAATATTGCAATAAAAATGGTGGGACAGGAGGAGAAAAGTGGGGACAGACAACACAAAACCTCAATGCAAGGATTCAAGAGAAACCAGCCACAGAATTTGTAAACAAGACCAGCTCTGCCTTGGATCGTTCCAAGAAAGGCACCCCAAAATCAAAGAGGCTTGAACATTTCATCTCAATGCAGATCAATAAAGTTACAAAAGTACATTACACCGCTAGCAAAGGAAGTTTGGGGAAATGGTTCTCTTGCAAGTACAGAATAAACTGAAGATTAAACCTATGGAACTCACTGCCACCAGATGTGTTGACTGCTTTGATAAGTCTAAGATTCTTTTTTCTCGCCATGTACATGTATACATCTGAACTGGACTGTGTTGTTTCTCTGTGTCATATATGTAGGTATGTGGGTATATGCATAATTTATTTATTTATTTAGTTAGTTAGTTAGTCATGTTTATATAGTGTATATTGGAGATGGCAACCCTTTGAGAACTGTGGGCCAGAAAATTTCATTTTAATGTATGCCGATTAGTGTACTTTTAAAATGACAATAAAGTTATTCTAAGTTCTAAGTTCTTGTCTTTATGGAATCTAAAGTTGACTTTTGAAGAAGTAATATATGAAGAACATTCATGCCTGTGAGTTTTGGTGTCGGAAAAGATTATTGAGAAGGCCATGGGCAGCCAAGGAAATAACCCATGGGTCATCTAATTAATCAACTCACTTGGAGGAACAAAATGACAACAAATGACCCTACTCTGGACATATTATGTGAAGACCCAGCTCTCTGGAGAAAGCTCTGATGGTGGGGAAGGTGGAAGGAAAGAGAAGAAGACAATGATGATGGATCCACTATTGGAAGACCTGAAGGATCACGTCGGGGAAGATCCTCCTGGGAACAACTCTGTGTTATTGCTAAGAATCAACAATAATTCGATGCCATTTTGTCAATCCATCAACAGAAGACCCATCTCTCTTGAGAAGTCGATGGTAGGAAAGGTGAAAGGAAGAGGTCAACCAGCAGCCAGATGAAGGAACTCAGTTGCAATGGAGGCATTGTTGGAAGACCTGAAGGACCAGTTTAAACAGATTTAAACAGATTAACAGAGTTGGAAGGGACCTTGTAGGTCATCTAGTCCAACCCCCTGCTCAAGCAGGAGACCCTACACCATTTCTGACAAATGGCAGTCCAATCTCTTCTTGAAAGTCTCAAGTGATGAAGCTCCCACAACTTCCGAAGTCAACTTCTGTTCCACTGGTTGATTGTTCTCACTGTCAGAAAATTCCTCCTTATTTCTAGGTTGAATCACTCCTTGATCAGTTTCCATCCATTATCCCTTGTCTGGCGTTCAGGTGCTTTGGAGAATAGCTTGACCCCCTCCTCTTTGTGAAAGCCCCTCAAATATTGGAATATTGCTATCATGTCTCCCCTGGTCCTTCTCTTCGCTAGACTATCCATGCCCAGTTCCTGCAACCGCTCTTCATATGTTTTAGTCTCCAGTGCAGTCCCCTAATCATCCTGGTTGCTCTCCTCTATACTTTTTCTAGTCTCAATATCATTTTTATAGTGTGGTGACCAAAACTGGATGCAATACTGCAGGTGCGGTCTAACTAAGGCTTTATAGAGTGGTATTAGTACTTCACTAGATCTAGATTGTATCCATCTGTTAATGCAATTTAGGATTGCATTGGCTTTTTTGGCTGCCGCTGCACACTGCTGGCTCATATTTAGCTGGTTGTCCACTAGGACTCCAAGATCCCTCTCACAGTCACTGCAGTTCAGGGGCAGATGCTCCTGGAGAACATCTCTCTCTGTGGCAGCTAGGAGTCAAAAACAACTTATTGGCACCTAATCAGCCAATCAATCAAATGGAGCAGCCAGTAATTAATTCTTATGAGTTCAGAATCTAGCCCAATTACCATGGAGAAAATCTATCTATGCTGTTCTTAAGAGGTGACCGTGATTGATGGCCATATTTAAGCAAAGATGTGCTTTTCTAATTTTGGGGCTTAGGTTTGCAGATTGCCCAGATATATGCAATGGTGAAAGTGTCCAAATATTGGGAAATAAATGAATAAAATGCTGAGTCCGGCATTAGGAATTGAATGTTATGCACTGCTAACCTTGTGATGAGATGGGTGGCAAATAAATGTAATAAATAATAAGAGGTTTCATTTCATGAGCCATTGCTAGGCTTTCATAATTGTCTCCATGAATTTGTCCTCGATTTGGGAGGGAAAAACCCCATGTAACTTTATTTGACAACCTTGCAGGGTTGTTGTCCCCTCCTGGTTCGCCTCAGATGGGAAACCTATAGCTCCTATCAACAGATGAAAGGGTTAATTCTTGTCCACCCGTGCCTGGGCGGGGCCCCGAGGCAAGCGGCCAATCCGCAGCAACCAAAATAGAGCTGCCCCAGCGGGAAAGCTTGGTTGAGCCGCGGGGAAACACCCTCGTAGTACCAGCAGGCTCAGCCAATCAGCGCTCGGCTCCGCAGTGGAGTGATTTCACGGCACGGCTCAGGCTCGAGGATTACATCATGGGGGCGGGGATCCCCTCCTCCACGTGGAGAATGCGAGGACCTGCCCACCAATGGTGACGCGTCCTTGGAGGGTGGGGCCAATATTTAAACGGGCCGCGCGTTTTTTTTTTGTTTTGGTCCTTCGCAGGGAGGAAACTGTGAAGCGGATTGTCTGCTTAGCAGGAATAGTCGGATTCAAGTTTTGGGATTCCCCCATTGGGGGGGGGGGGGAAGGAACACCTGTGCAAAGTTTCCAACATAGCATCTGAGCATGGGAAGAAGATTCCCTGTCCTACCTGCTCCACTATACTAAGTGTCAGCCCTGGGGGCCATCTTTTCTTTTGGGCTGCCACTAAGCTTTTCCCAGCTGATGGCCTCCAGATAAATTGGGACTACAGCTCCCATCTTCCCCACACTATGGCAGCCAGGATGGATAATTGGCTGGACTTGGAGGGTGAAGAACCCAAGTTTGCTAGTGCCAGCTTTGCAACCGAAGCAGCTGCCCAAATGCAGGATTTGCAAGGATCCAGGGGTTGCAAGACCCCAGAGCTCGGGGCTAGCTGCCCTGCGCCCACCAAGACCTGCTCTGCTCTAACGAGACTGAACTGCAAAAGAACCAAATTGACTGGGCATAATTGGAAATCATATTCCTGCAGGATCCGGGGTCCGCTTTTCGGATCATTGAACGCCACTTTGCAACGTCAGCTGCGTCTCCAGGGCGCAGGCCCGCAGCTTGCATCTCTTTGTTGATGATCTCTGTTTTGCCATCTCTGTTTTGGGCGCTCACGAGGTCGCCGGCCATTGACTTCTAGTTGGTAGGCAGTATTGGCAATGGTGGAAAGTGCTGCTCTCTGGACATGTCCATACAGGCGGAACTGGCCTTCTCTCATCTTCTCTATAATTGGTGGCACACCAAAATGTTGTCGAATGGTGTCATTTGTGATGTGGTCAAGAAGGGAGATGCCCGATATCCAACGGAGCATTTCCATTTCCATGGCATGGAAGTTATTTCACAATTGTAAATGTGCTACTAAAAAGCTACCGACGTCCTTGCAAAGTTTAACCTACCAACATTGGAGAGGTTGGTGATGGTGGGGCTTCCTTTTGCTTTTTAAGGAAAGTGTCCTTCTGATCTTTGCCTTTGATCCAGCCGTTTCTCCTGATTCTCTGCTCGTTTCCCAGAAATTCAACTGGTGGAGTTTTCTGTGGCACAGAAATCCAGGGCTGTGAGAATGGGAAGGAAAGCTCTCCAGCGCATCTCTGCTGGACTTAAAACATGCCGGGAGGGGGAAAGTGCAACCCAACCTAGGACTGGTGATTGTAGTAACACGCTAATCCCTGTTTGTCCCTTTATTGTCTCTGGCAGGGCGAGAAAGATCTGCTGGGCTTCGAGAATCAGTCACGTTCTTTTCCAGCGTTTTCCTGCACAGCCGGAGAATCCAGCCTGCTGCTCTGCTCAACAGAAGCTGGCATTGCGTTTTACTGGAAAGGTGTAACCCACATAGATGCCAGGCACACTATGTGCTGGAGGGCACGAGCGCTGGGAGGAGCCGACTCTTTCCAGCTTTCTTTTCAGGAGTGCTTTGCGGGCAGGTTTCACCTGCTCTCTTCGGGTCCCTTCGGGCTCTTTCAAATAACAGCAAAATCAACAGGCATCTCTCTCAGAGTCTCTCAACCTTGGCCGCTTTAAGACGGGTGGACTTCAACTCCCAGAATTCCCCAGGCTGGGAATTCTGGGAGTTGAAGTCCACCCGTCTTAAAGCGGCCAAGGTTGGGAAACCCTGTGTTAGAGAAAACAGAACGTGGGACGTTTGGGTAGCATTGGTGATACCCATGATGGGCAAGAGAAGAGAGTCCTGGATGGGGAAGCTGAGGCAGAAGGGCTGGGTGGGGGCCTTCCTTTCCTTCCACAGACATTAGGGCAGAAGGGAATTTGGGAAAGAAAGCCCAGCTTCTGTTTGTTTCACCCCAAAAGCTGCAAGGGGACACCAGGTGTGGTACCTGACCCAGAGCTCTTGTGACTTGAAAATGGAGCTGGAAAGTGCAATGACAAGATTCACTCGCCCCTCAAAGATTGGGGCAAAAACTCTAAAAATTCAAACCGGAGAGGGGAAAAAAAAATAAAAGTACAGGCAGTCCTCAACTTACGACCACAATTGAGCCCAAAATTTCTGTTGCTAAATGAGACATTTGTTAAAGTGAGTTTTGGCCCATTTTATGACCTTTCTTGCCTCAGTCGTTAAGTGAATTGCCGCAGTTGATAAGTTAGTTACCCGGTTGTTAAGCCAATCTGCATTTCCCGTTGACTTTGCTTGTCAGAAGGTTGCAAAAGGGGATGACATGACCCCCCCCCCAGACACTGCAACCGTCATAAATGTGAAGCAGTCGCCAAGACTCTGAATTTAGATCACGTGACCCTGGGGAGGCTGCGAAGGCCGTGGCTGTGAAAACGGCCATAACTCACTTTTCTTCAGTGCCGTCGTAACTTTGAACGGTCAGTAAATGAACTGTTGTAAGTCATTTACTGTTGTAAGTTTACTTAAAACAATTTACTTTCAAATTTAAATTTAAAATTTTTTACTGTTGTAAGTCGAGGATTACCTGTGTTGAATCCTTTCAGGTGCAATGTTTCTCCTGGTGTTTGTGCCCAACAAAACCATGGGTGAGAGAGAGAGAGAGAGTCAGTGGCTCTTACTGCCTAAGATTGCACTATTTGTTGTTTATTGGGACAATTTTGACATGCAGAAACAATATATATATAAATATGTACAGAGACACAGAGACATCCAAAAGGAGAGTTAAGTGACATTGGTTAATACAGCCTTATGCAAAAAAAACCCAAAACAAATTCCAGGTGTTTTTGCTCTCTCTCTCTCGGGTATATTGTCACTAATAGAAGAAAGAGAGAAGCCGGGATAGTTTTAAATTGGTTTCAGTATTGTTAAAACTATCACTAGTCTCGTTTTTACACTGTTAACCTTTTACAGTTCCCTTCAAGCAATAAATTCCCTTGAATAAAACGTTTTGAGTGTGGTTTGTCAATAAATATTATCCATTTTTAAAATCGGGAGAACTAGAGAAGAAGTTGTAGCTTTAAATATACAGTTGGCGAGGCTATGAAACGGGTTTGGGGGAAAGGAAAGGAGATCCTGAACAGTTAGCAGTTGGGTAGTCAGTGGGGGAGAAACAGAGACTAGCTAAGGGCAAACCAACGGTAAACCCGATGCTCTGGAGGAGAGCAAAGATTGGGGGGAAAGTTGGTTTCTTGGGGTGGGTTCTTGGTTAAAGGGCCAAAGGTTTGGGGTCGCAGGCCAAGGGGCTGGAGCCTCTCTAAGGGCTGCAGATTAACTGGTCAAGGAGGGGAAGGGAGGATCCAGCTGCTTTTCCTGCAGACCCCTGATGGGTTATCAGGATCACCCAGAAATATCCAGAGTGTTGACCGAGGACTCCAGGTTCTGTGCCAAGCGACAGTTGGCAGTGGGGAAATCTCGGGACAAAGGTGGCATCACAGGCAAGAAAATGCAGCCTCTTGTCCCGGGCTGGCAGTGGCCCTGCTAGATGGCAATCTACCAGGTTCTCTGCCCAGGAGCATGGAAGGGTCACTTCCTCTCCTGGGTGTAAAGGTCGAACCGCAGCCTACAGTGCCCAACCTGGATGACTGAAAGGAGGCCAGGATGCTCCTTTTGCTTTGAGCCAACGCATTTTAATACAGCTTAATTCCACTAGCACCCAGTTATTTTTGCACCCTCTTAAGAGGCTTTTCGATTAGCGTCTGCCCTGTGGGAATGGGCCCTCTTGAAACATTTTCCCTTTTCTTAAAATAAAGCCTGGTGGGGGGGTGGGGGAGAGAAGGCTACAATCTCTCATCCCTGAAGTGGGATGAGTTTTTCTAAAAAGAACCCGGTCTCTTTTCTGGTTGACATATGGCAGCATTAAACAAAGGACTGCAGAAGAACTTACTGAGAGAGACGGGAGAAGAAAGCAAGATGGGGCAGGGTGGGGGGAGAGGTAACGGTGAAGCCCCCCCCCCAGACAGGCAGTGCTGAAATGCTGGAGTCAGAGGAGGGCAGAAGCCCCCTCTCATTCCAGCAGGGCTGCCCCCACACCCCTTTCCACCCTTTCATTAGTGTTTAGAAGAGTCCTGCCGATAATATAGTCCATTTAGTGCTTCAAAATGCAAATAAGGTTCTCTCTCACACACACACACACACACACACACAGTGTTTCATACCTCCAGACGCAACTGCCACGGGGGGGGGGGGTAACATTTCCAGTGCAAAGTGCAATCTCGTCCCTTTCTGTGGCTGTCTTTCCCTTATGAATACCGTTCTTGTAAAGGGGAGGGAGGGAGGGGCACACTGGCCTGGCCCCCCCACGGGTGGGACTGAATTTCTGACCTACTTAGAGAGGGGGATGGGGGTCAAGGGGAGAAAAGACGTGCAGCCAGTTCGCTCCGGGACCTGCAGAGAGAGGCTCCTTCGTAACCCGCAGGACCCGTGCAGGTATCCTGGCTCAAGAAAGCTGCCTTCGCACAAACAAACCTCCTTCCCATGATAGCTTTTACTAGAGCAGCTCCCCAGGCAGAGCTAAGAGAGGAGACGGTAGCAGTGGCGATGATGATGCTGGAAGGTCAGGTTTCATTTTGCAGGAGGTCGAGCGGAAGGGACCGAAGGCCAGGCTTTGGAGTCGTCCTAACTAGAGCCAAGCCAGGACTGAGTGCATGGCTATTGTGCATAAGCAAGGGGAGGGGCAGGGGGTGGGAACGGAGTTTGTGCAAGTAGTCATGCAGATCTCTCACTTTAAAAAAAAAAACGGGTGGGGGGGTGGGAATCTCAGCATCATCAAAGGGGCAGAGGTGTGAGAGGGAGTGAAGTGAGAAGCCACCCCTATCTGAGTGGTAGAACGGCTGTCAAGACCCTCCCAAGGTTAAGGAAATGGAGCCGAGCCCCGGAGGAGGAGAGAGAAGAGCAACCTGTTCTGGGGCCACCGGGGACGGGAAGGGGCCCATCGCTAGCCAGATTGCTCTTGGCCTGGGCTGCCAACGCCACCTTCTGTGCAGGGAGATCAGGGGGGGGATGGGAAGGACCGTTACAGAGCGAAGAGGGCGTCCTCGGACCGCTCCGGCTTTCTTTTGCTAGGTGGGTTCGCTGGTGGCGGTGTGGGCTCCTCCTGAGGAGGGGAGGGCAGGTTGGGGATCCTTTCTGCCGCTTTGGCACGCTCCTCCAGGAACCGGTCGAATTCTGCAAGGTTTAAACAAAAAACAAAACAAAACCCAAGGCTCAGAGAGAAACCGTCCCAATGCTAAATGTCTGTGGAGATTCTCAGTCCTCTAGGTCAAGGTTGTCCCAAAGGTGCTTTTTCCAAGAGGCAGCTGGACTTTCCGGTTTTTCTTTGAAGACCTTTTGCTTCTCATGCAAGAAGCTTCTTCAGCTCTGAAGAAGAAGAAGCTTCTCAGATGAGAAACGAAACGTCTTCAGAGAAAAACCAGAAAGTCCAGCTGCCTCTTGGGGAAAAAAGCAACTTTGGGAACCCCAATGCTATTTCGCAATCCATCCCATCAACTCTTCCCTGTCAAAATCCAGCCGAGGATGGTCTGAAGGGCGCCTGGTTGGGGGTGACCGCCCTAGGGGTCAGCTCTGACCCCCATCTGCTGGAAAAGATTGTCCAGAGGAGAAATGGCTGGCTGCAAGCTTTCACAGAATAACAGAGTTGGAAGGGACCTAACCCCGTTCAAGCAGGAAACCCTACAGCATTTCTGACAAATGGATCTTTCTTCCTGGCCTACATTTCCCACATATCCCGTTTGCAGAACTAGTGAGGGAGGGGCAGGCCATGGAGAGCCACGCATTTTCCACCCTGCTAGGCTTCATTAGCTCCCCTCTCTCGGATGTTGGGGGGGGGGGGAATGTCCCTACAGTCCATTGCTGGGGGCAGCTCTTGTGCAGGAGAGGAGTCCTCCCAATCGTCTGGCAGCTCATCCTTTTCAATAACTAAGGCAGCACCTCGATCCCTGGGCTGCTTACGTACCTTCGCTGGTCACGCCTTCTTCCAGCTCATCTCCTTTCTGGAATTGGAGGAAGAAGGAAGGGGGGAGTGGGGAAGAAAAGAGAGAGAGCTTACCATTTTTATACCCTTCCGCCTTTAAGAAGAACTGCAGAGAGTGGAAGTACGTTGCCAGCAGGGTGAGCCAACGGAAGCTGGTCCCAAAAACTGGTCCCCCCCAAAAAAAATCCCGACTTGCCCCAATTCGGGATTTAAAAAAAAAAACCAGCAAGAAAATATGGTCGCTGGACAGGGGTCCACAGATTTCCAGGAATGAAAAACAGGGATTGACCCCGCTTGGCTTTGCCAACGTAGGAGAATCAATCCTCCAACGGACAAAAGGGACCTTCCAGATTCAGTGCCCAGTTTGGGCACCTTCAAAAAAGCTGGAATGATGAGGTGCCTGGAAGGAGAGGCTGCAGCCCAGCAACTTTAACCGTAAGGCAAAGACGGGCTGACTGTTACATCCACACACCCCACCAAACCCGCTATTCTGAAAAGTCTTAGAAGCAGCAGCAGCAGCAGCTTCCATGCCCTGCTTCTGTCAGAAAGTGCTTGTCCTACTTGGAGTAAGGGGGCACCATGGGCCTCCCTCTTCTCAAGGCTTCCAATTCTTGGCACCCCCACATTCAGGGCAAAAGTGCAGGCCTGGGAGGAGGGAACACCTGTCCACCTATGAAAGCCAAAGTGAAGGATCAGCGTGCATGGATAGACACATGGGATCTACCATGCAGGAGGCGGTGGCCCTATCCAGCCAGCCGTGTCCTTCGGAGCGGGCATGACATTTCCCCATTCCAACACTCAGCCGAAAGTCCTCCTGGGGGACTTTTCCCCTTCCTTTGGATATTTTTCTGCTCTGTATTTTGTAATGCATTTCTATAGACCCGTGCTTCCTAATCTTGGCAACTTTAACTCCAAGAATTCCTCAGCCAGCTATGCCAAGGTTGGACGCCCCTGCTCTAGACTTTCATGTGGGCTGGGGAATTCTGGGAGTTGAAGTCCACTTCTCTTAAGAATTGCCAAGGTTAAGAAAGATTACTTATACACCTTCTAAGTTCCTGGGAGTTGGCCAATCCTCCCCTCTCCTTCAGCACACCTCTGTTCCAGATGCTACCCATATCGGATGGCTTCTGCAAGAGGTCCAACCCTGCCCCCTTCCTTTCACCCCACATCTTTTCCCAGGAGTACAGGGAGTAGCGGCAATAGTCATTCAGTGAGAAAAATGGCCATAAGTTACTTTTTTCAGTGGTGTTGTAACTTCAAACAGTCACTAAATGGACTGTTGTAAGTCGAGGACTCCCTGTGTTTTAGAAACGTGTGCCAAAGGAGAGCTCCTACCCTGACAGCGCCCTGCCCTCCTCGGAGGCAAATTTTAAAAAAAGGAAACGAGGACCAAAGCAGAAGAACCAAAGAGTCTCTTACCACGTCGGTACTCAGCCACTCCTCAATGTCCTCCATGACAGAGGATTGTGGGACAGGAATCTAGGCAGGGCAGCAAAGACGGAAAAACAAGACCAAAAACACACCCAGAAATATGGGCCCAGAATGAGACAGGGGAAAAAAAGAGAGAGGGGGAGGAACAAAAGAGAGGGAGAAGATAGAGAAACAAAAAAACAAAAAACAAATATAGGCTGTGTAAGATGCATTGCTGTTGTAAAATTAAAAAAAAAGTGCATTGTCGTCATCGCACGGGGGTTACAACCGAACGGGAAAAAAGCACACGCACAAACAAAACAGTGCAAAAACGAGGCAATGTGGCTAGCAAAACTCAACACAGGAAAGGTTATGATAAGTGAAATGGTGGGGGGTGGGGGGCAGTTGAGAGGGGGTGGGCATCCTCTAAACCAGGAGCAATGGGGCTGCCGCCTGCTTCCTAACCAATAACGAAAGATAGGAAAGCAGGAAGGATGCCCTGCGAGGGGAGCGGGTGGGCAGAAATGCCGGTGAAGGCTTGGGAACGGTGCCGAAGTGTGCGGCTGGGTGAGAGAAACAGACTGGGGGAAGCCCGGTCTATAAGGGTCAATCTTGGACCTGCTGCACAGACATCCGAAAATCCTTTGGGATTTAATGAGATGGTTCTGGATTCCTTTCTTCCCTGTTCCTCTTTCATGGGCACAAAGAAGTGGCTGCTGGCCAAATTCTGCTCCACACAAGTTTTAAGGTGCTTCTGTGTACACACAGACACACACACAGACACACAGCACACTTCTCCTTCCCTCTCTCTCAACAGTTGAGGGCGGATAACATCAGGCCCCCAAGCAATGGTCTAAATTAATATTGCAGCCGATTTTAATCTGAATTCTGTTTGTCAAGCAGGGAGCCTCTCGCCCAAATTGATGCACAACCCGAAGAGCAATTCAACATTTAATTGTGATCCCATCATTTGCCTCGCATTTCCAGCAGACTGCATTGTGCGTATAGCTCTAAAAAACCCTTCTGTTCATTCCCCGCTTGGTAAAGATGGTTTGGTTCAAAGACGTGGGGCTACTCCAGACATAGATCGGGGGGAAGAGAGAGAAAACTATTGGATCTTTATCAAATCTGTGCCAGGCAGAGCTGGCTTCTGTCGCAATCACACATAATGAGATTTCCCGGAGCTCAGGCCTGCACAGAAACCAAACGCTCATCGAAACGATCAAATTATACTCCAGCTTTAGACCCAAACCTATATCTTGCCATTTCAGATATCGTAATTGCTGGCTTTTTATTTCCCATTTGCCAAACATTCCCCTTTCTCCAGTCCTGGGCTGTCTGGAACAGGAGCGACCGCTATAACCGTGGCTTGTCGATTCAGGTATTGTGCCAAGTCACAGCTGGTGAAGCCACGGCTCGGGCCGGTTTCCGTGCGCTGGTCAAGGGTCAAAATGGAAGGAAGCTCCTTCAAAGCCCCTTGGCTGCTGAGTCTAGGCTACGAGGTGCCCAAACCGAATGGGGCTCACAGTCAAGACTTGAGACATGTAGAAAAATATTGTCTGGAAAAGGGAATGAGCTTCAGGGTAACTCTGACCCAACATGCTTTAAATCCTTTAAATTTCCAGCCTTGGTGTGTCCTTGCACTTCCTTCTCACCTGTCTGCTTGCACACTTGGGCAGGTCCATTTCATTATTATGTGTCTCCTAAGGAGACACGGTTAACAGCTTCTGCTGATGGGAAAAATGGTTAGGGATTAGTTGGACAGAGGTGGTCAAGTATGTCCATGTTAAAAACAAACAGGGATGAGGAGCTTGTGAAGGATAGACTGGGGAACACCAGCCTCTCCGATTCTGTACAGGTGTTATTAAAGGGTCCACGAAGGGGGCAGTAACCTTTTTTCCAAGCTGAACAAACACAAGCTAGCAGTGTGGATGCTTGGAACACCGGGGGAGGGGGAGCAGAATTTTCAAGTCAGGGGGAGAAATATAGTGGGGGGCTCTTAAGGGTCTCCCCAAGAAATTGAAACAGCGAGATGATCTGGTCTGGGGAAGGGCGCAATCTTTCGGGAGATTTAAAAGGTAAAAGATGTCAGGAGTTTCCTCCATTCTCTCTTGGGGGGGGGGGGTTGCTCGTTACAAGCAGTCCAACTCCCCTTAAATGTCACTCTGTTCCCTAAAGAGTTTGCACCCTCTTTTCCAAACCAAATTCCTTCCTCTCTTTACTCTTTTTCTAAGAGTTTGTCTCCTGCAAAAATCCACATTTTTTCTTCCCTCCCCCAATGGATTTCTATTACTTTTTTTTAAATTTCTCTTTGTATTTTATATTTTGATAAACCTATAAAAATGTGATTTAAAAAAAAAGGCTGGGATCAGCAGCTTGGGGGTGGCTGCTACTGAAACTCCTCTTTCAATGTATACCTTCAGGGTGACTTAAATAATGTCCCACTAACTCCTGCACTGCCCTGCCTAGCCGTATTCAGGGTTTTTCCTTCCCCTCCCTTCCTTCGCCAAAAAAAAAAAAAAAAAGGCTCGGAAGCAGCAGAATCTTCCAGGCGAAGTTTATGTCCAGCGCAAAGCTCTGCGTTCTTGCAAGCTGGGAGCCAAGCTTATGAGGTTGCCAGCTGTGGGTGTGCAGAGTAAGGCTGTAAAATACAGAGTGTAGAACAGTGTTTCTCAAGCTGGGCCACTTGAAGATGCGTGGACTTCAACTCCCAGAATTCCCTAGCCAGCATAGAAATCTGGGAGTTGAAGTCCCCGCATCTTCAAGTGGTCCAGCCTGAGAAACACTCATGTAGGAGAGACCTGTCTGCTATTTCCAGTTTTCTGCTCTTGCAGGACATGTTGTTGTTTTTCTCCTCTTCCTCCCAAGCTTAGCAGAAAGACGGATGAACCTAGGGCGGCCCAGGTGTGCTGAGCTTCTGGGTTGCCCAGAGGAGGATGGGAGTTCAAAACATCTGAAGGCAAGAGAGTGGAAGAGGAAGAGTCGGATCAAGCATCTTTCACCTGAGCTTAGGTTGCTCTTTTGTGCTGCCTTGTTCAACCTTTTGCAGACCCCAAACGTCGAAAGACTTGTGTTTACCAGGGAGGGGGAAAAGGCAATACTGCAGGTATTAAAAAAAAGAAGACGGCGACGACAGTACAAGGAACCGGTGGAGAGATCCATCCAAGTATTGGAAAACAAGGCCAGCGCGTGAGCACTATGTCTCTTTGTCCCCGTCCCCCCCCCGTCTGAAAAAAGTACAAGGTAGTCCTCGACTTACGACCACAATCGAGCCCAAAATTTCTGTTGTCAAGTGAGAGAATTGTTAAGTGAGTTTTGCCCCGTTTTACGACCGTTCTTGCCTCAGTTGTTAAGTGAATCAGTGCAGTGGTTAAGTTAGTAGCCCGGTGGTTAAGTGACTCTGACTTCACTTTGAAGGTCGCAAAAGGGGGAAACAGACGTGACCCTGGGACGCTTCAATGGTCATAAGTATGAGTCGGTTGCCAAGCATCTGAATTTTGATCACTTGACCATGGGGATACAGCAAAGGTGAAGTCACTTTTTCCAGCACCGTTGTGAATTTTCACGGTCACTAAATGAACTGTTGTAAGTCGAGGACTACCTGTATTCAGGCCGCCCCACCCCAAGCGGCCCAGCCTTTCATCTCCCCAGATGAGGCTCCCCCCCCAACTCCCCCCTCCTTTTACTGCCACCACGCTGGTACTGTTTGAAGAGGTTGAGTGACAGGTAAACAGCGGGTGGAAAGGGACACCAGGAGGCGTGAGGGCAACATGGAGGGGGGAGGGGATGTCACCGGATGGCAAAATGGTGCTCACCATTCCTTGGGAGATGAGCCACCTGTCTATGGGCTCCATGGGGCAACTCCCACCTTTACCTCTCTGCTGTGTGTTGAGAACAGAAAGCCTCATTACCATAGGTAAAAAGAAAAAAAGAAAGAAAAAAGAACCATGTTTCTCCCACCCCCTCCCAAGGCAGACGCGGGACATCCAGCTGCAGGTGCCTGGAAATAGGCTTTGGGCATCCCACCCTCCCACCTGGTCCTACATGCGGGTGGCCCTGCCGAGAATCGACAACCTGAGGGTAGAAGAAATGCCCCTCCGTGCCCGCTTCCTAAGACAAGAGGGCATTTTATGTCTTTTTCTGCAAGGATCTCAAGGAGCCATGCTTTGGGTACTGGCCAGCCAAGGCTGCAGATGGACCTCGACTCAGGACTACAACCAGGACCAGGATTTCTGCTGCTAAGCGAAGCAGTTATGGAAGTCGTGCCCGGTTTTACCAATTTTTTAGCCATGGCTAAGTGTATCAGGGGTGAAAATGGAAAGGACAGTGATTGCTACAGTGTACAAAGGTTGCCAACACCTTTAAGTCAGCTGGAGAGCAAAATAAGAATGTTTTCACCTGCGGGCAAAGTCTTGGGGGGGAGAGAGAGACACACCTTCAACTCCAGGAGCCCTTTGAGCTGACAACACACGGAGTAGTTTGTCCTCAACCTGGTACCCTCCAGACCTGTGCAATCCATTCTCTCCAGCCAAACAGAAGTCTGAACCAAGGGTGGGTTCTAACTTATCTCGCTGCCGGTTCACTTCCTCCCGCGCCGCGTGGCTGCGTCTCAAACTCCCACCCCCAAAAAAGCCAAAAACAAGATGGTGACTGCATGCACAGTGCTGGAAACTTGGCTTCTGCGCATGTGCAGAAGAAAAAAAAACCCGGAAAAAAATTCAAAAAAAAAACTAAAAAAAAAAGATTCCGAATTTTTTTTTTAAAAAAGATAGCAGCGCCCATGAACCGGCACTGACCGAACCGGTTCCGTGACGTCATCATGACATCACCAGCGGGTCGCTACCGGTTTGAGCGAACCGGTCCGAACCGGGAGGAACCTACCTCTGGTCTGAACCAGGCCTTAAATGGGAGCAAAGGTTCCCTATCACAGATTATTACCACTAGATTCAAATCCTGGCCATAAAGTTGATTGGGCAAATGCAAATCTCTCGTTTTAACGGTGAGGATAAAAATGGGGACCGAGGAAGAGAAGAGAGCCACAGACAATACCTTGAACTGTGTTTGGGGCCCATTTATTCTGATGAAATGAAATTAATTAGAGATAGACGGATATTTGGATGCTACTAAGGCCAGAATATGGAAGGGCGTGATCAGCTGGAGAAAGTATAAAAGCCCAGGGAGGGGAGGGGAAAACCCCTCCTGTGGGAGATGAGGTAGACAAATCAGGTCTCTGTGCTTAGCACTCAATCTGGACTGCAGGGGGGGGGAGGGAAAGTCCCCCCCTGGGTCCCAAAGTAGCACCCCATATTTCTCCACACTAAATCAGTGGCCCTTTTAAGCACAACAGCCAGATGAAGTGAGAGAGAAGCTGGGTCTCTGGGCCGTCCTCCAGAGTTTCCCACCGACCCACTGAATATCTGGTCCCCAAATACTTCTAGACTGCTGAGCCCCCCACCCCACCCCTAACAAAGAGACAACCCCAGCTCGCTCTGCCACACTACCAGTCAGGTACCCCAAAAACAGACAACTGCACACACACACACACACACACACACACACACACACACACACACACACACCTTTGGTAATACAGCAGAACAGACTTACCCCTCCTGATTTCGGTTTCCGGATATCTGGGGCAGGTGCCATCCCTTTAGCCATTTGTGGATCCTCCCTTGTCCTGCTGGACAAAAGGAAAGAAAAGAATTGCTGGAATAACCAGAAACCAACAATAGCAAAAGAAAACATATGAGAGAGAGACCCAAAGCAGGCTGATTTTATTGGCAAAAAAGAAAGGAAAACAACCAGTGAAGCCAGATGCCAGCACACTTAACTCTTCCGCCGGCGGGGGCAGATTGGATTATGGGGAGCTGAATATACACACGTAGAAAGTCTCACTTTGCTACCTCCTAAATCTGGGGATTTCTCGTCTCCCAGAAGCCCACCAGGCCAATCCAATTAAGGCAGAGGGAGCTGATTAGATAAAAATCCCCCCCCTCCTCTAAATCTGCCACCGGGTGGAGCCAATGGAACAAAGAGGAGAGAGCATCATTCATGCTTAAATGCCGAGGAGTCTCTGGGAGGTCTCTGGAGGCTGCAATTCATCCGGCAAACCTCCAGAAAGCCAGGAGGAGTCCATTTTTAACAGCCATGAAAGCGGGGACAACAATATCACCAAAACAATGCCTTGGCAAGGCCAAGGTCTCGTGAAAAGGTCTCGTGCTGCATTTCTGATCGCCTTTGATTTTTCAGTGCATTTGGATTGGCTCTGAGTAGCCTAGAAATAGTCTGAAATGCGATCTAACTGCAAAATTCCTTCTCACAAAGCTCTCGGGATAAGATCTGCTCCAATTGTGTATCTAAGAAAGGAAAAATGTATTCGCTGTAGCACAGTGGCCACGAAATGAAGGCGCCTGGTCATTTGCTGGCTCAGGATTTGAACCTGGGGCCCAGAGGACGACTATTGGCCTGAGCAGCTCTTTTGGTCCTAGGAGCCAGTTTTATCTAGTGGTTAAGGCACCTGGCTAGAAAGCAGGAGATGGTGAGTTCTAGTCCCACCTTAGCCATGAAAGTCAACTGGCGACTGTGGGCCAATCACCAAAAGATTCTGAGTTCTAGTCCCGCCTTAGGCATGAACGATGGCTGGGTGACTTTGGTCCAGTCACTCGCACTCAGCCCAACCCACCTCGCAGGGTGATTGTTATGAGGAAAACAGGAGGAGGAAGGTATGTTGGATCTGTTCGCCACCTTGAGTTTCATTTGTAAAAATGACAAAGGCAGAATACAGATAAGCAATAAATTTTCAGAGAGGCAGCGGAATCCATGCCACGGCCACTTACGTTTTACGCTGATCTGCCACGGAGCCGCCTCTCGTTTGTGCAAACATGTCAAAGTCATCCCGGGGATTGCTGTGGGGGAGCGAGCTGAGGGCCCCACTCACGTTGTTTGTGCCCAAATCTACGGAGAAGACACAGAGGACAAAAAGCGAGAAGTCTTAAGCAAAGGAAGATGGGCCCGCTTGGCTTTGAACAAAAAAAGTGGCCCTCTTATTGTTTGGTAATGGTGAGCCTCAGTGCATACACACGTTCCCTGTAGCCAAGCCTGAAGCCGGCCGAATTTCCTCTCCTTCTTCCGCTCACATGGACAAAAAGGCCAAACCTCCACCTGTCTGGCCTCCTCTCCCTTTGCAAGCCCAGCACCAGGATCTGAAAGATGAGCTTAAACCGAAAACTCATCTTTGGGGAGGTGAGAAAAGAGGAAGATCAGATTCGGGAGAAGAAAGGAAGGTTGGGAAGGAAATGGTGCCACATCCAGTCCTCCTCGCCTCTATGCGATGCCGAAGACTCCGAGCCAGAGAAGGGACCCCAGAAATCAATTAAATGAGACACAGCTTGAGTGTAATATGGGACGTAAATTTTGACTCTAAGAGCCCTACTGGGACAAACGCAGATTTGCACACAGCATGGTTGATGATGGAGTGCAAGGAAATGAAAGGTTGTGTCTTATCGCAGAGACGTATTGTGCACAAATCTGTTACAAATGAAAAAGGGCCTCGTAGTAGCTAAATGCAGAGTGTTTCCTCCTACAGAGCTGCCAGCATCCAACATCGGCAACTACCTAAGCATACTTGGCAACCTCTCAAGTTTCAAAGGCCCTTGCTGTGGACTAGCTTCCTGAGACTTCCTCCAACTCTTTGAGAAACGGAAGGGAAACTAAAATACTCACCGAGCCCAGCAAGCTGAGAGGAAAGGGTGGCGGCGGGGGCTGTGTTTCCCACCATGGGGCTGACCACTGCTGGGGACCCAGGGCCCAGGTCTATTAAGTTGTCCTCGGTCACATCGTTGAGAACCTGCAGGGACACACAGGGACACACAGGGTAGCAGCAGAGGTCATACGAGAGGAATGGCATCCCTGCTGGATCACAGGAGTCAGAGGCAGCACCAGGCGGCTCTGTTGAAGCCCAGGATGTTACGGCCAGGAGGAAGGGGTGTATACAAGCACCCACCCCCTTAAACCTCTCTTCAGAGGTTCTTTCTTTCCCTGGCCATGTCATCTCGGCTAAAAGGGGCAGAATTCTGCCAGTGCTGAGCCTTCTCTCTCAAAACAGAGGAGGAGGAGGAGGATTACGACCAACTACACACAGAAAAAACAGGCAGAACTTTGATTGAGCCATTTGGGCTACCATCCTGATTTTCTGATTAGGCCAATGGTATTCCAAGAACAGGCAAAGGTTGAATTTCCAACCTAGGTATTTCCACATTATCCTTTTCCTGATCAGCTTGAAATGGCTGGATTCCTCCCAATCTGCCAGCAGACCTTCGACTGTTGCTTTGCCAACAAAGACACAACCAGTTATGCTTAATATTCAGGGTAAATATTAGCAATTCCTAGGGGAAGAGTACACTCTGGTCTCAAGGACAGAGAGTAGCTGTTACGCTGCTTAGAAAGGCTGGCGGGAGGACTTACTCCGTTGCTTGCATTCTGTGCTGATCGGCCCAGCCTGTATCGTTCAAACCTACAGGAAGACAAGAAGAGATTAAAAAGGAGGGTAAGGGGCAGTTTTGAAGAAGTTTGTGTCTTCACCCAAAAGCAGGAATGGGGAGAAGAAATTACTGTGGAGCCAAAGGAAGGGAAGAGTTGATTCCAGGTAAGACACCCAGGAGAGTACTACAAGACCCATATGCCATTCTTTCCCTGTCTCCCTGGTTGCCCACGGAAGGTAAACCAAACAGCCAACAGGAAGTGGTTGCCTGCAAGGAGAATGTTTTGGGCCCTATCTGGGAGATGAGTCGGCAGTTCCTCCATGGAGTGCTGGTTGGTTTCCCCCCTCCCCTTCTCTCTCTCAGGCCATGCTGAAGCACTTAACTGGACTTGAGTATCTGCTTCCAGGCAAACAAACACACCCCTACAAAACAGATCAAATGCTTGTGATATGTTTTGCAGGGCAAGGCCCACATCTGGAATGCAATATCCTGACCATACAGCAACCGGTTCCTGCTTTTGGATGCCTGGCTAGCATGCATGATTTTCCACCTGGATGCTTTTTCCAGGAGGTTCTTTCTGGACATCTAGCGTCCAACTGTACACATGACACCCCACCCAGCCAGGCATCAGTGTAGGCAGCCGGGAGTCAATTATCGACAGCTGAACAGCCGAGAGAGAACCGAAGTGGTTTAACGCAGCTCTGACATCTTCCCTGCCTCCTGGGAGGGAAGGGGAGACGATGAACGGAGAAGCCCAGGAAGTAGAGAAAAGGCTGCGATTCGGTAAAAGGAAAAGACTCCTCTTCTGAGGGACAGCCCACTCCCCAATGCTGTCACTTAGAGGGAAGGCCTTGGCTTGCCCTGCCCTTGTGCCGGAGGATCTAACTTCTCAAAGAGATAAAAAAAGAGGCGTCACCTCTCGTATCGGAGGAAGACGTTATTCAAGTCGTCGTTGGCATGAAGCAGCTCCTCGGTGACTTCTTCGTTGGACACCCTGGAGATCAGCTCCACAATCCGTTGCTGCATCGCTCGGCAGGTGCGGTTCAGCTCCTAGGAGAGGAGACAGGGAGGCGACTGAGAGCAAGGAACAGCCTCCAGGGGTGGCACCACAAGCAGGAGCCACAATTTTCACCTCCAGGAGGAGGTCCTGCTGAGTATGTTTGCTTCCAGGTGTCTCTTCGCTGTGGCCCACATCTGGCCTCCCTCGTCAGCTGTTTGGGCTCCCTCTGCAAAAGGGGCCCAGCCTATCCAGTAGATCCACCTCTGCCCACTGAACAAGAGAAGCCAGCTTCCCCCGCCGGATTTTTCGTGAGTGGTGGCCTTTAACAAAAGCTAGCCTGAACCTGGAGGCTTCCCTGCCAGTGGAGTGAGAAATCAGCATCCAACCTTTGTGAAGGAGAAGCAGCAGCTGCCTGGGCTTCCCCTGCCGAGACTGGCACTGGGAGCGTGGCATCCATCTCCACTCAGGTTCTCCAGCTGCTGCAACAGCTTGAAGACCAGGTTGGCCAACGTTCAGCTTTAATCTCGTCAGTTTAGAGCCAGACGGTGGCATTTCAGACGTTTGGACTCAGGTAGTGGAGACAGGCGGACACAACTGGCTGGCGCAGCATCGGGAAATGGTCTTGTGCCCCAGTGCTTAGTGGCTTCTATTGTTTGGCCCTGTTTCTAAGAGGCAACAACCAACCACACATTTATCTCGGTTTCTTTGATCCAAGTCACTAAAGGGGCACCTACAGACAATGGCTTGCTCTCTGTCATCCCGGAAGGCAATCCCAGGAAGGCAGGTAAAATTCGCATCTGGCTGAAGTGAGCCCTACTCCACAAAGCCTCCTGCCGTTGGTCATTTGGAAAAGGGGCTACCAGACTGCATGTGACGTCTGGCGAATAAGAGGGGTTGGGAATGGAAGAGAAGGGCTGGGGGTGTCATTCCATAGATGAGTATAAACAGAGGTGGGTAAACCATCTGCCATGAATGCCGGAAACTGGATCCTTCCCCAAGCAACAGATCGATCATGAAGAACCAAATGACCTCTTCTGACTCTGGGGCTCTGGGTGTCACTCCGGATTAAATGGTCTGAGTCCATCAAAACCAGGAAAGATAAAACAAATTCAGAAAGCCCTCAACTTACGACTATAACTAAGCCCAAAATTTATGTTGCTGAGACATTTCTTAAGTGAGTTTTGCCCCATTTTACAACCTTTCTTGCCACAGTTGTTAAGTGAATCACTTCAGTGGTTGAGTTAGTAACACAGGGGTTCAGTGAATGTGGTTTCCACATTGACTTTGCTGGTCAGATGGTCACAAAAAGGGGATCACGTGAGCCCAGGACGCTGTAACCGTCATAAATACGAGCCAGTTGCCAAGCGTCTTCATTTTGATCACGTGACCCTGGAGAGGCTGCAATGGTTGAGTGAAAAATGCTCACGTAAGTCACTTTTTACGGTGCTGCTGTAACTTTGAATGGTCACTAAATGAACGGTCGTAGGTTGAGGACTACCTGTGCAGAAGAGCTAGGAAAACTGCCCTCTCATAGATTCACCTGCAGTAACTCAAGGTCTGAGGAATCCTCTTGCCCAGGGATCATTTCCGTGAGCATCTCCGACATCACCTTGGTGTTGCCACGAACAACGTCCAACTCGCTGCGTAATCGTGCAATCTGGCGCGGGGGGGAGGAGAAGGGGGGGGCAGGCAGGGAAGGAGGAAAGTGCTTTTGTATGTAAAAGCCCACACAGGTCTCCTGAAGGAGTGCGGGGGAGGGGCCACAGCTCCCCCAGCCCACCCCTGGGCCCCTTCCTCCAGAGCCTTACCTGTTCCGTATTTGCTATGATGGGGCCGGTCACGTTTAGAGGGGGGGTCTGAGGAGCCGGGAAGGATGTAGGGGAGGTGCTGGAGCTCATCTTTTGCTGAGACTGGGACTTGTGCATGTTGGCAGCTGGGTCGATTTCAGGAATGCTCTAGCAAAGGAAATGGCAGTTGATGAAAGAGAGACCCAGCCCACATTTAAATACGCAGAGGGGAGGGTGTCTGCATGTGTGTGTGTGTGTGTGTGTGTGTGTGTGATTCTGTTTTCAACAGTCACCTAAGCGCTCTGGAGGCCCAAAGATTGTGCAGCCTCCCATCCAAGCAGCTAGTAGCCCATCACCCTGGCAGATGAGGTGCTAAAAGTATCCGGGGTCAGATCCTGCAAGATTGTTCTAAAAGGTAAGCTGTCTTTTCTGGCTCAATGAATGTCTGGCGGTATTCTAGGGTTCATTACCCTACAATTTATCCCCCTCTTTAATTTGCAGTTTGGGGTCTGGGTCCTTGGGTAGGAGCTCTTATTTTCCACGCTTAGAGACCTACTCTCTGTGGGGTGTGTATTGGAGACAGGGCATCCAAATCCGCCACGGGAAACTCTATGCCTTTCCTCTTGAGCTCTTCGTAAATGTGCACCACTCCTGTGAGGTCAGGGCTGCTTCGAAAGGCATCAGCCCAAGCCTGGGTGGAAAATAAAAAAAATAAAAAGCAGGGAGGATTGTCAGGCTGTTTCTACACAATCCATATTTCTTCACTGGGGCACCAGGGACCGGTTCCATGGAGAGAGCTTTTCCCGCGGAGTGGAGCGGGTGTGGTTTCATGGGCTGCCCGCTTTCTGGTGTGCTGCAGCCCGGTGCCTGGAGGTTGGGGACCCCTGCACTAGGTTGTCTGAACTGATGTTTTTTTCTTGGATTCATTACAACAGAGAGATCATGAGACACCCCCCCCAACAGCCCTAGGAGAGAGCCTCACTAGAGACCCTCCTGAAATTACTCCTCATCTTTAGTGTGATGGAGAGAAAAGCTATGAAACAGACTAGAAACAGTCATTCATCCTGACCCTGTTACTCTTGGGCATGGGGAGAGACCTTTATGTGCTATTCAAGAGTCAAAGGTGGGATTCAGACCCTCAAACATTGCGCAAATGAATCAGGTTGTTGCCCCAAAATCTTGAGAAGAGCCGTCAGGCCAAGGTGGCCGATGCTGGGCTTGATTCACCATTTCAAGTTAAGAAAAAGGCAGCTGCTGAATGCACAACTGGAAATAATAGATAGATAGATAGATAGATAGATAGATAGATAGATAGATAGATAGATAGATAGATAGATAGATAGATAGATAGATGTAGGTAGGTAGGTAGGTAGGTAGGTAGGTAGGAGAGAGAGAGAGAGAGAGCAGTGATGGGTTTCAATTTTTTTTACTGCCGGTTCTGTGGGCATGGCTTGGTGAGCATGGCTTGGTGGGTGTGGCAGGGGAAGGATACTGCAAAATCCCCATTTCCTCCCGATCAGCTGGGACTCGGGAGACAGAGAACAGATGGGGGCAGGGCCAGTCAGAGGTGGTATTTACCGGTTCTCCGAACTACTCAAAATTTCCGCTACTGGTTCTCCAGAACTGGTCAGAACCTGCTGAAACCCACCTCTGAGATATAGATATAAAAAAGGACTATCAACCTGCTAAAGCCTGGCCAGTAGAAGCTTCAAAACTAGGTGGCCTTAAAACTGTTAGGATTTGTGATGCTATACGCTCAGGGAGAAAGAGAGACTTAAATTAAAACAATATACCTGAATCAGGGCAAGGACTTTATCTTGAACGATGGTGGGAGGATTGTTCTTGGGTGAAATTATTTTAACCAGGACACCATCTATGAAATCTCGGTTTGCTACGAGGATATGGAAGCGATGGCCGCAGTTCTTTACACACGTTTCCAGGACCTTGGTGTGAAAAACACATTTCAGGTGCAGAAGAGAGAGTCAACACTCAGCATCCTAAAAAAAGAGAGCTGCTAGGTCGGGTTCTAGGGTGACGGACATGTTCCCCCCCAAGTCTCCGGATCTTGATTTCTTGTACTTACCGTTAGAGCAAGCATCACCTCTCTGTAGTTTTTGTTTCCGTTCAGCCTCTTCTTGAGCGCTCTAACGGCATCCTTCGGGCTGAGGAGGGAAGGAGGAGAGGATGGTGAGCGCTCCAGGTGCCTCTGAAGCACAGAAACACAACAACCCTGGTTTTAAGCTGTTTGTGCACACCTGTTTTGAACCTGGGTGCTTGGAGGCATCGGTGTTTGCTCAATTACAGTGGAGCATCTCAAAGGAGAACACAGTCCCCCGAGGGAACACACAAATACTTTCAGCAAATTTCAAAAACAAAACAAAAAACCAAGCCAGGCCAGGAGCTATGAAGATGCTGAAAAGAAGCCAGCAAAAAGATGTTGGTTTTGTGATGCTTTTGTCTAAAAGGAGACTGCAGAAGATGGGCCAACAATATTGCTATGGCGTTTAAACACAGAGAGCTGCGCTGGACTAAAGTATTCCAGCTACTTGAAAAATTATTGAACAATTTCTTGAACAACATCTTTCAGAACAAGCTCTTCAGGCTTAAAATCAAATGCTGGGGGCTGTTTGGCTCATACAACTTCAAGTCACTGGTCCATTTAGTGCCATCTTCTCCGCTTGATTAGAGTTAAGGCAAGTGAACACTGTCTGCAGTTATCGGCAGCCGAACATCTAAACTGCTGGCAGAGACCACCTGACCAACAAGCAACTACTCTTCCCAGAAAAGGAGGCCTCCAAAATCGCAAAAGGCCGGCAATTTTGCCGTCAGCTAACAGGGTGTGCATACTCTTACCCTTCTTCTGTCTCATTGATGATGTCGCATATCTCCATGTTCAGCGTCCAGTCTTCGCTCTGTAGGGAGCCATCAGTGGCTTTTTCTGTAAGGCAACCAAATACGTTGCTCATTTTCTGCGAAATTGACCGCCAAACTGGTTAGCCTCACCTAACCTAAGCTGAGGTGAGCTGAGATAGTGCAGTGGTTAAAAGCAGCATTGCGACCTTCAGCTGATTGCTAGTTCAGCAGTCCAGCTGTTCGAATCTCACTAGGCTCAAGGTTGACTCAGCCTTCCATCCTTCCGAGGTGGGTAAAATGAGGACCCAGATTGTTGGGGGCAATATGCTGAACTCTGTAAACCGCTTAGAGAGGGCTGGAAAGCACTATGAAGCGGTATATAAGTCTAAGTGCTATTGCTATTGCTATAGCTCCGTGCAGTACAACACAAGTTATTCCATCAAGATTTTCTTCCTTCCGAGCAAATGGTGCACCGCACACTTGTTCGGAATGACATAAAATATAGTGCCAACAGACTGTGTCACAGTTTGCAACCTGAAGGGCCTGAAGTTTAGAAAATGACCCATAAAAGGTACCAGGAGAAGGAAAAGATTTCAGAAGTAGCTTGGAAGGGAAATACTTTGAAATCAAAATTTGAGTCTGCCATCTTTCTGCCATCTGATAGAGCAACCTCTTCCGGCCAACAGCACTCAATCACCTGTGCTGTCCTTTTACCTTTTTCCTTTTGTGCCAGAAAGCCTCTTAAGGAGGGGAAGCCCAACAGTTCATAAGCCTTTTGACTGGTGCCACATGCACATGAAGCAGACAAGAAAAATCCATAACCCCTTGCAGGGGGAGAGGGGGGAAGCAAAGTTATTAGCAAAGTCTAGGTCATGTTATCAAACTCAGTGCACAACATTTTTGAGGCCAAGAACTGAATTTTGAATGATGTGGCAAAAAGTAGGAGATTATGCCTTGGACAAAAAATCAGTTTGTTTAATATTTGCATTGAAATGTAATTATTATGGTAATACACTAGTTATTTATTTACTCTCTTGCTACATGAAAAATTACTGTTTGGCAACAATTTTCAAAGTATATGTCTTTTGTAGAGAGGTCTCAGGCTGAACATTTCTGATCTAGGTGAAAGCTGACAAATTATAACTGGGTATAATGGGGGGGTACACACGCACCCACATGCACACACACACAAATACCGTTAAATTTAGATTTATTATTAGAGTTGGAAGGGACCTTTTAGGTCATCTAGTCCAACCCCCTGCTCAAGCAGGAGTTCCTACACCATTTGAGACAGATGGCAGTCCAGACTCTCCTTGAAGGTCGCAAGTGTTGGGGCTCTTCGTATTAGCAAGAGATAAAGCATATATAAGTCAACCAATCTATTTCTTGTTATGTGTTCCTTTTGAAGATTTAATGTTCAGTTCCTGAGGATTTCCTATTGCAATATAATCCATCTGAAATAGGCTTATGGCACCCTCAAAAGCACTTTACAATATGGATGCGTTCTGGCGTGTACCGTGTTATTTATCTGCAGAAATATTCGACCACCAAATCTCGAGTACCAATCACATCCTGGTCTGAGGCCACTCCAGCATCTTGTCAAGTTATTCATAGCAGCTAATTTACAACAAGTACTGCAGAGGGCTCTAATTTTATCAGCGGGGATAACAGGGGAGCTTTTGGGTTTTGTGGTCCGAAGTTGAAAAATAATCACGCCATCTTCTGTTTCAAGAAAATGGTCCTTTGCTATTTAGGGGGACTGCTGTGGAATATGATCTCCGGTTGTTAAAACCTGCCCACTTCTAAGTACTTTTGCCAACCTCATTTACGCAGTCCTCTTAAGTCACTGTCTGGATGCTGGGAAGGGTCAGCTGCAGACCAGTAAGTTAAGGTCCAATTCTTGCAAGACAGATGGACTGAGCTAAACAATGGCTTACTGAATAGCCCCTAAGGGTTGCTGGATGATGCAGAAGCCATGGTTTATGAGCCACAATAGCTAAGCTCACATGATATCTTCAGTTGAAACCCAAATAAATTCCATTTGGGCTTAGCTTGATGTGCGAACCAAGCCATTCTCTTGGTCAGCAGGCAATCTAATTGGAAACAGTTGTTCAGAATGAGAATTGGAAGAGAAATGGTCTATTTTTTTTATGTGCAGGCCTGTGCTTGCTTTACAGATTTATCGTTTTTATTCCTGTTGTGCTACCGAGCAACCTGTGTGCCAAGCCATATTTTGCTTCCATTAGCAATATGTCGCATCGAACTAGACCTACTTGATTTAAAAAATATATATTTGGAATCCTGCACAGAACTTAAACATTCTCATCCCCGCTTTAAAAAAAAATTGTGGATCTTTCACCCTTTGGATTTTTGTCTTCAGGGATATTTTTGCATTAGCATTTGGCTATTAAATAAATAAATAAATATTAACCACCGGATATGCCAGAAGCTAGCTACCATACAATTTTGCATGTTTGGGGTGGGTGGGAAGAGTAGGGAAGAATTAAAGGATCCCAAGGAAGATTCCATGCTTAGAGAAAAGTAACTAAAAGCATATAATCAGCAATAGTCATGACCTGTTGACAGTAGTCATTTAATAACCTTTCAACATGCAGGGAGGATCTAAGAAAAAAGAGAGAAGGGAGGCAGGGATTCTCCCTGAATCCCTTGGAGAAAACAGACAGCATCGAAACAATGCACCATCCCTCACCGGTTTTAAACTGGGAAGCCATTTTTAACACAAGACTGGGTTGTTGGTGTCCAACAGCTTTCACTGTTCGAATATTTCTCCTAATGTCCACCCAAGTTTGGCTCTCCAAACTTGGCAACTTTAAGACTTGTGGAGTTGGCTGGCTGAGGAATTCTGGAAGTTGAAGTCCACAAGTCTTAAAGTTTGGAGACCCCTGATGAGTAGCCACCAATGAGTAGCCAACTGAATTTTTTTTTATGTGTGTGTGTGTGTGTGTATGCGCGCCCGCGCCTGAAATGTGTGTGTGTATGTGTGTGTATATATATATATGTATATATGTGTATGTATGTATGTGTGTGTATGTATATGTATATGTATGTACGTGTATGTATATACATACATATACATATACATATACATATACATACACACACACATATACATATACAGTAGTTTGAGATTCTGCGGGTACCTTCATTAGCTAACTCTCAGCCTCAGGGAACAATTCTTATGGTCTTCTCAGAGTTCAACACATCTGTGTGGGCTTACTTGGCCAACTCTGCTTTCACAGAAATCTTGCCCAATCTTTCATGGTCAAAAAATTCTGCCAGAAGAACCTTCTGCCATGGCAAATATGGCAAACACATAGAGGGAGTTGCATCAGGGATGAATGAATAAACATATTGCTCATTAACCTTCGGAAAGTGTTTATCCCTATACTGCTTCAACCTGTTTCACAGCTGAGTTATTTACATTTTACAACAGAGGAAGATAAGCCTCTGATCATCTCAAACCTTTCCAGTGTTTGCTCATGTTTACCCACTGTCCTAGTGTGCTGGCGATTAAATTTTCATGGGAATCAATGCCATTTACTGGCAGAGGAAGTACAATGCTGATGCATTTCTAGCCCTAGATATTTTCGGAGGCCACCGGCTTTAATTGCAGATGCCAAAGCTGTCATCAATCTGATAGGCTTTAATGGGACTAGTGTCCATCTTCTCTAACATCAAAAGGGCCACCAAAGAACGTGAAACAGCCACATGATTGCATCGCCCACATGAGCCAGGAAGAACCACAGAAACATTCAACAAGGAAAATTCAGTGAACTATGAACTACTTCAGCCAAGGTTATGCAGCCCAGGATATGTTTGTTTTTCCATCCCCGTTCAAATTGAAGTGAAATCCCTCACAGGCTTCTCTGTTTCTTAAGGCCGCTTGCCCTACTAGGCCACCAGAGGAAAACTTGTTATACTGTACATGATTTGCAGATCTTCAGAATTCCAGACTGAGATGGTACCGTAGTAATAGGTTGGATGCCTTTTTTTTTCCTCCCCTGGATAGTCAGCAACCCGGTCACATAATGTCAGTGAGATCCATACCAAAGCCTGCAAGATTACTTAAGTCTTCAACACTAAAATTTCAAATCGGGGAGGAGGAAGAGATGTGTGCGATTAAGCTTTGGACAATTTCTGACCTGAGACTTTGAAAGCAACTATTTCTCGACTGAGATCAGATCCCGCTCTGCAAGCCAAGTGGAATGTTTTGATTTTTGGATAAACACTGTGTGTAGCCAACCTTTGGTTCCTTTACTTAAAAAAAACCAATAGCCAAAGAGTGCAATCTGTTACTACTAGGCAGTTTCTTCAGAATAAAGATTTTCAAGCTATTATTTCCCATCTCTTGCCTAAGAGGGCAGAAATGTCTTTTCTCATTTTGGAGTTGGCCAATTTTAGGCTTAGGCACAGCTTCAATTTTCCAAGCGCAGCTACTTCCATTGTGAAGTGCTACCTCTGCTTGTGACTTCCGGGCTGGGCTCACTCACTGAGCTAAGCTATAGTTATGTTTAATAACTCCTTTAAAAAAATAACAATGGTTGCATTCATACAACATCCTAAACCAAGAAGAACTAAATCCCTTGCTGGCTTAACGCAGTGTCTGAACTAGCCTCTATATACTCTAATTCAAAGACCTGACAACTTCAAGGCAGCAACATTTCAAGGAATTCATTCAAAATTTCCAAAGTCCCTTCTGAATCAAGACCCTAAAGAAACTGTCCTCTAACAAAACAAAGATTTTAAAAAGAAGAGCAGCAATGCCCTGTTTTTATCGGTTTCTCTTTCAGAGATTTTTACATTTTTCTCTCCCAACTGGTGTGGAGCCTCAGGACTTTCAGCTTCACAGTATATACCAATAAATTGCAACAATACATGTACTGTAAAGAATATTTTTAGAATTGCAGTAATGTCTCCTTTTAAATAAAGGGATGTTCTGAGTGGCTTATTCAAGGTCTTGGTAAAGGTCAACAGAGTCAGGATGTAAATGACATTCCTTGGACTATACACAACACTTTCATTATGCAACCCTCTCTTGTCTGCGTTGGGAATCCGTTTTCCATTGAACAAAATGTCACAATTTGTTAGAAAAAGGGCCAGGATCTATTTTCAATTCTCCAAGGGCAAAAGGAAGACACCCTAATTAGACTGCTGCCCTTTAGAGCAGGCTCTCTGATTTCTCAATGATTTAGCATCTGCCACAAAGAAAAATGGGCTCAAATTAAATGGCGTCTACCTGCTTTCAGACCAAGCATCCCTACAGCATTCACAAGACTATGCAACAATAACATGTGTGTTGAAGTTTACTCTAATGATGCATAAGTGCACAATCGTGCCTACCGTTCCTGTCCTAATGTACCCATATATTCAGAACTCTTTTACTCTTATTCATGCTTGTAATATTACATATATATTCATTCATGTTTTACTGTTTAATCTTTGCTTATAATCATATATGCTTGACAAATAAAACAAATACAAATACAAAGCGGTTAGCTTCATAAACTGATCAAGATCCTTCCCAGTAAGAAAAGCTTGCGGCCCACTTCCTAATTTTGACTAAAAGCTAGGTAGAAACCGACACAGATTTTGTATTTCTCAAGTCTTCCTTCCAATTTCTCAAGTCTTCTTTTCAATTCCTGTGTTATATGTCTCAACACATGCGTATCCTCTCCTCCACATTTCTCAACCTTGCGCCTCAGCTCTGTCCACCCTTTCTCCTCTCCCAAAACTGAGTTCAAGAAAGTGAATGAACGGCCACTGATCGGAAAAGTCCACTCACCAAACAATTGTTGGGTCCTTCGGTTCTTTAAAGGCATGTTACATCCAGGAGCCTCCCAACCTGCCTATAGCTATTTCCTTAAAGCGCACAAGCATTTATGCAAGGCGTTGCTTCTTTTACAAAGAACAATTGGTGCACATCGCAAGGTCCTTGCACTCTAACACGTGGCTTTTGTACAACCATCAACCTTGGTCACACCCCTGCTTAGTCACTGTTTTTTAAGCCAAGAAACCCACAGCTTCTTGAGCCTTAAGTGGAGAAGTTGCCGTAAATATTCACAAACAATTCAATCATCTTTTCTTGGATCACCCTCAGGAGATCTTTTTCAAGATTACAGGGCCTCTAAATCTGCACCTTGCTGTGTTTTCAAGTCAGTTTTCCCTCTTGGGCATCCTCTGTTTCATTTCCTGCCAGCATTCCTAGCTCCAAGCTCACTCACAAGTTCTGAGCATCTCTAAACCTGCTCTTCTCCTTTTCGCGATCTCTTCCTTCACTCTCAGGCTGCGTCTTCCTACAACCTCTACTGCTCCCCTCTCCCCGACTTCGTTCCCCCTCTGCCACAGATCCTCCGAAGACTTTGCACCCCTCTTATTCTCACCCCCCCCCCAAAAAAACCTGACATATCAGTGCCAGGCAACCTCGCCTTTTATATCACTTTTCTCCCAAAACATCCCTCTGCTGCAAATGTAGATATCTTTTTTTTTAATGCATGCTTTTTTGTTTTGTTTTTTTTAATCTTCCACAAAACATAAGTCATCCTGCAGACGGATCCAGGTTTGGGAAGCTGCTGGGCGTGTCACAGCCGGCTGGGCACACACTTTCATGGCTGGGCACAAGCTGCCGCACCCCCCTCCCCCGCTCCAGGGGGACAGCTGGCCTTTGCCCGGAGGGTCTTTGCAAGGACCCCTCCCCCAGAGAAACCCCCCACCCTCCCCATGTGCCTTCAGAGAGACTTTGTACAGACTTGTATAGAAAGGAAGGAGCTAATTTGCAGCAGCAGCAGATGGCCAGCTGGAAAAGGCCCAGCGATGCTCCTCCAGCAGGGCAGCCACCCTTACCTGAGGCGCCCCCCCCTCCAGGGCTGATTGGGAGGGGTGCACATCTCAGCATCGCCACACATTGAAACCCACCACAATGCCCCCTCCCCTCCAAGGGACCCCAGATGGGGCACCAGGGACCAAAACCCCTCCTGCGAAAGATGCCCTGCAGGGACCAAAGGGGGGAGGGGCTGCTTTTTCTCAGCCAGGGGAGGGGGGCACACTTGTGCAGGTGAGCTGTTTGCAGACGTCAGAGGGGCTGGGGTGGGGGGGTGCAGGGAGGGGGAGTCACTGGGGAGAGGGCGCCTGCAGAGCTCCCCCTCCCCGCCTAGAAGGGCCTCTTCAGCCCAACCGACCCCGGGGGTGCCAAAACGGGCCTCGGGGCCTGGGAGACCCCCTCCCCATCGCGGCCCAGCCCCCCACTTGCCCTGCGGGCGCCTCAGCCGAACTCCAGCTGGCCCGAATCCTCCCCCGCGCCCGGTGCCGGCTTACCCAGGCTCTGCCCCACCGGGGTGGCGAAGGGGTTCCCCAGCAGAAACTCCATCTTAAGGATGACAACAAACGCGACCGGCCTCCCGGCCCGATCCGCCTCGCGTCGCCTCTCACTCCGGCACCTCGTCCCGCCTCCCCGGCTTGAGCGACGGCGGCGGCGGCCAAGCGCGGCGGCGCTCGTGCCACAGGACGGCCCCGGCTCCCTTTCTATTGGACGGGGTTCCCGAGGGGCGCTTTGTCATTGGAGGAACGAGACGCCCATCACTGTCAGATCAGGGGGACTCGACTGGAAAGCGGGTAGCTTCTGAGAGACGACGACGAGGCGGGGAGGGAGAGGACCCCGCCTTCCGCGCTTCGCCATTGGAGAACGCTGCGGGAGAAGCCCGCAGGCTATTGGGTAAGCATTCGCAAGTGATTCGCAAGCCGTGGTGCTCCGACAACCAATCCTGAGAGGGAACGGCTGTTTATGTGGCTTTTCATTGGTATGCCATCTCTGACAGACGTCCTGCAAAGCGAATGCGAATCGAACTCGCCTGCTAGCGGCTCCGACGCGAGAAGAAAGGCAGGCGGGCTCCGATAGAGGCCACGTGACCTTCCCTAGCAACGGACGCGGCTACCACAGCAACGAGGCCTTCCTCCGGCAGGGCCGAGGGTCTCCGAAGGCCCCGAGCTGCGGGGTGCGGACCGGAGCTCGGGATAAGCCGAGAGAGGCTTCCGTCCACGCAGGGCCAGGCCCCGGGCCAGTAGGCCTCGAGCCCCCTAAAAGAAGACCGGCAACCAAGACAGCTGCAGAAGAGATACAGGCAGTACCCGACTTACGACCACAATAGAACCCCAAATTTCTGATGATAGAGTGAAACCGTTGTTAAGTAAGCTTTGCCCCATTTTACGACCTTTCTCGCCACCGTAGTTGAGGGAATCCCTGCAGTTCGTAAGTGAGCCTCACTTGTGAGTCGTTAAACAAATCTGGCTTCCCCATTAACCTTGCTGGTCGGAAGGTCGCAAAAGGGGATCACGTGACCCCTGGGACGCTGTGACCGGCATAAATGTGAGTCAGTTGCCAAGCCTCTGAATTTTGCTCACCTCACCATCAGGATGCTGCAAGTGAGAAAACCAATCAAGTCACTATTTTTCAGTGCCGTTGTAACTTCAAGCAGTCACTAAACAAGAACTACTGTAAGTCGAGGAGTGCCTGTATGTTGCATGGGCACACTGAGGGGCCCCTGAGACCTGTCAAGATCTGGTGGTCACTGGTTGCCAGGATCTTCATCACTGGAAGCTTTCCAGAAGAGACTGGACTGCCATCTGGTGTAGGGTCTCCTGCTTAGGTGGGGGGTTGGACTAGATGACCTACAAGGTCCCTTCCAAGTCTGTTATTCTGTTCTGTTCAGAACTCTTCGCCCCTATAGAGAGAGATCCCAGCAATGGGGGTCATTTTTCCTTGCATTTCAGGGCCAGCCACGGAATCCGGTTAACCTCATCCCGGCTTTCTCCCGAACATGAGTCGCTTCTACGACAGCATCGAGCCCAATGTGATCGATGAGGAGATGCTGCAGAAAGCGGTGGAGGAGCAGGGGCCTCAGGACGACGCAGGCCAGCTGGCCAAGAAGGAAGGCATCAACTTCAAAGAGGTCAAAGCCCTGCAACTTGATTTCAGAAGTAAGGGCCGGAGCACAAAAGAGAGCATTTTGTTTTTCAAAAAAGGCCTTCCCGCTTTTCACTGTGAAGACTTGCTGGTCTGCAATTTGCAACGGGAACGCCTAGTACCGTGATGGAGAACCTATGGCACGGGTGCCACAGGTGGCACGCAGAGCCCTCTCTGCGGGCATACAAGCCGTCGCCCAGCTCAGCTCCACCGTGCATGTGTGCACACCTCCCGCCGGTCAGCTGATTTTCGGGTATCTGCCGGCCATGCATGGAGGGTGGGGCACATGGAGATGCTTGTGCATGCGTGGGGGGGGGGCGCGTGCATGCTCGGGGGCAGGGGGAGCACAGGGGTGCAGCACGCCCCCCCCCGTGGCCCATTTTTTGTCCCAGGATGCTGCAGGGAGGCAGGCCCCTTGGAAGTTCCAGAAGTCTAGAAACGGGTCCATTTCCGGTCTCTGGAGGACCTCCGGAGCCCAGAGGAGGCCGTTTTCGCCCACCCAGCGAAGCCTCTGGAGCCTGGAGAGGGTGGAAAACGTGCCTCCCGGAAGTTCTGGAGTTTTGAATCCCACCCCTAGCTCACGCATGCATGCGCAAGGGGGCGGGGGAGTGTGGTGGGAGCGCACGTATGCGCGGGTGGACAGATGCACACATTGCATTATGGGTGATGGCGCGCACGCTCTTTTGGCATGCGTCGAGAAAAAGGTTAGCCATCACTGGCCTAGTAGTTCCACTTGGGTATTTAAGGTTTGTGAAAAGGATTGGAAGAAGCTGTTGCAGCAAAGCGTTCGACTTATTGGCCATAATTCAGAGTTATTTTGCTAACTCCACTTTAAACTACGGTTGGTATTGGAAGGCCTGGAGGACCTGGTTGGGCACGGGGAAAGCTTATCCATGTGATTACTAAGAGTTAACACTGACTGGATGGTCCATAATTAGTCTGTTGATAAAACCTTTCCCCCTTCTCTTTCTACTTCTTGTCTTTCTACTCCATCCTTCTGTAATCTGTTGGCCTCCAGATGTGTTGGGTTGCTCTCCAAGGTTGCTAAAATCTGCCCAGTTCTTTGTGAACGTTGTGCAGTGCTGACCCACTGTAATAATGTGGCAAAATTGTGTCTTTTAGACAATTAGATACTATGGAAGTGTGAGAATTTGACATTCAGTGCTGTGATTTGCCTCGGTTAATATCTACCCTGGTATTGCTCGTTCATTGACTACATTTGTGGCCAACTTGAAGTAAGTGGTTCTTTTCTTTCTCATCTGGTCTCAGATATCCTGAAGATCGACAATCTTTGGGAGTTCGTGAACCTCACAAAATTGCAGCTCGACAACAATATTATTGAAAAGATAGAAGCACTGGACTCTCTGGTTAATCTGGTTTGGCTAGGTAAGGTAATGAGAACCACATCAGATAAATCTCTGGAAGTGCCACCCTGAATATATATATATCTCATCGCTGATGTCAATACATGTCTATAAGGATTCCATCTAGCAATTGCAGGTCATCTGAAATTGTGTCAAATGCCACAGCAAACAGAAACTTTGCTACCTCTTGGCTGTTTGCCCTGCCCTGCCCTGCCCTCCCGGGTGCATCTTGACCCGAATAGATAAAATGCTTTATTTCTCTATGGCTAGGATTTTTGCTTTTCCTGTTATGTAGCATTGAGATTAGTGCTGTATTCCCGTAACAGAAAAGTTTTATCTTTCTGATCAGATGATATCCACATTGGGGGGGACGTCTGATGTGAGAAAGAGCTGATAAATGATTTCATTTGCTTATTTACTGGATTTATTCCCAGCTGCTGAGAATCAACAGATTCTCAGCAGCTTTTGCTGTTTTTTTCAGGAGCTGTAAGTTCTTTTATCACCAATGCTCTACAAATGGCCATGTGGGTTTGCAGATCTTGTCTAGGAGGGATTTGATGGCTTCCTTTTGGGACTCATACTTTCTAAACTTGTTCCCACAGATTTGTCCTTCAATAATATCGAATTCATCGAAGGCTTAGAGACGTTGGTTAAGTTGCAGGACCTTAGTCTGTACAATAACAGAATCTCCAAGATTGAGAATCTGGATACACTGCAAGAACTCCAAGTCTTTTCTATAGGAAATAATAATATCAACAATCTGGAAAATGTAAGTTTTTGATTAGAAAGGATTTATAAATCTTTGGCACCCGTTTTCTTGGGCATTTAGTCGGTTTTGAACTCAGAAGATATATTTTAATTTATGCTGCTCCTCTTCTGATTTCCCCTCTATGGTAAGGTGATATATGGGGACAATGACACATCTGTAGCTATACAATGAATCATTGGCTAAGGAAGCTACTATTGATGACCTTAATAATTAGGATGTATTTAATGCTAAATAAATATGAAGGGTGGGAAGCATTGTGATCTTTACAGCATGTCTGTGGGTTGAACCACTCGAGAAATATAACAATATATTAGAATATATTGTGGATCTCAATATTAAAAAAATTGGACTTGTATTGGAAATATTAAAAGCTGAGAATAAAATTCCTCCAGGCCCAAGCACTATACTAAATTTTCTAAACAGAAGTTTCCTGAACCAAAAATCCATACTTCTCCTCTTCTTTTGTCATTTGTGACTATTGCAATATTTGTATTAATCAGTTACAGGCTTCTTGATTACCTGGGTCTTTTTGTCCATACACCGCAGATTATCTATCTCAGGAAATTCAAAAACTTGCGCACGCTGAACCTCACTGGGAACCCAGTGTGTGACAATGAAGTGTATTCCATGTTCATTGCGGCTTACCTGCCCAATCTCGTGTACCTGGATTTCAGACTGGTGGAAGAAAACAATGTAAGGATCTCAAGAGGCACTCCTCATTATAAACCGATAGTGAGACCCCCACCGCCACTCCGTCCCCCTCGGGGAGATTCTGCTTGCATGACCTGGGAACCCAGTTCTAATTGTCATTCCCGTCTCTCCTTCCTGCCAGCGAGAGATGGCCTTGATGAAGTACCAGTATGCCATAGAGGAGATGAGGCACGGGGAAACGCTGGCCCTGGCCAAGCAGAAGGAGTGGGAAGCCAGGGAAAAGGAGGTGGAATACCACAAGGTAAATGGGTCACGGGACCCTGGGGAGCAGCTGCTGGGTGCCTTCCGCCTCCCCAATTTTTAATGGGACCTTAAAAATCACCCAGTGAAAACAGAGTCAGAAACAGGCGTCCGTTTCGCTGTTTGAAAGGAAAAGTTGTCCGTGTGCCATGTGCTTAGCTCTCGAGCGAAATTCCCTGTGCTGGAATATAAAACCTGAAAAGTTTCAGGAGGAATGCCAAGTTGCCTGAACAAACTACTGGATCCTGGTTAAGTCCCAAATCCTAATTTACAAATCGACACATCCTGCTGTGCTAAAATCAAATCCACACACCCCTCACCGCACTTTAGTACAAAGTGTGAGTTTACCTCGAGGTGTAAAGTTTCCATGCAATTTGCATGCGGACATTTATGGGTTGTTTGCTTCCCCCCCCCGCACCCCCAGTTGTTTTGCCCCTGAGGATTCTTAAAGCAGAGAACAGCCTTGCAGCCTTCATCTAACTTTTGTGATTTCTCTTCCAAGTCTGCCTACGTGGAGTATCTGGATGGGTCTTATCTCTTTGACAGCATGTATGCAGAAGACCCCGAAGCATCTAAGTTGGTGTACCTTCCTGGCGTACCAGCGCTCTTAGAGATATATCCTTCCTGAGGAGATGCATCTTGGAAATACAATTTGAGGCAGTTCACTGGTCTCATAAGGACTAGCGTCACGCTTTAAACAAACAAAAAGCAAATCCAGCTGTGATGAGCCATAAGTGAAGGGAATTCCAAAATCTGTGTTAAAGTAGCATCATTTGGGGCAGCTGGTTCACTGCCCCCCATTCCATACTCTAGACAGGTTTTCCTCAGTTGGGATGAGAGGAAAGTGAATAATGTCAGGACTTTTATTTTTCTGTGTATTTCAAACCCAAGAAGCTCCCCCAAAATCTGCTTTGCCTTGTTCTCTCTGATCTATTCCCCTCCCCAAATTTAGCATGGGAAATCGCTCCTGTGTTTATTCCCAGAGAACTGATTCAGACTGACCTCTTCAAGGCAGGAGCTCCCATTCCTGTTTCAACCAGGATTTCCCCAGTCAGGAAATCAGCCTTAGACATGCCATGAAGCAGGCTTAGTGTTTATTTATTTATTTATTGCTTCTTTGACTCCAACCCCACCTACAAGAGTAAATTTGTCGAGATTTGCCAAACGCTGTTCGAATACGGCCTGCAGCAGCACCAAAAGCGAGAGGACGAGATTGCCGTTTTCTACGAGTGCCTGAACGAAGCCCTGAAAGACAACCAAGACGAGGGCACCAGAATCATTCATGAGTTTGAGAAGAAGAACAAAGGGGTGGGTAGCTTCCTCGCCACGGCAATGTTGGGGAAATCTGACACCTTGCCCACCCCAGCACCTTTCCACTCCCGTCGATTTTCTTCTTGATCCCAATCGTGACTATCATAAACCTTGCTTGCTTTGTGAACCAGAAGAGCGGGAAGAACTATTTAAGCAAACCAAGATTTATCATGGAAGCCTCCTTAGGCCTGAAAGGAAGGCACACAAATGTTACAGGTCATTTTTGACTTACAACCATAGTTGAGCTAAGCAAAATGGCCGTTAAATTGTGCCCGATTTTACTTTCGCCACCGTTGTTATGTGAATAGCTGCAGTTGTTAAGTGGATCACAGTGTCATTAAGTGAATTCAGCTTTCCCCATTGATTTTGCTTGTCAGAAGCTGGTTAGGAAGGTCACAGTGAGCACACGACCCTGGGATGTTGACAGGTGCCCAAATTTTGATCATATGATTGTGGGGAGATTGTCACAGTCGTAGGTGTGAGGACTGGTCATGAGTCACTTTTTCCAGTACTGTTGAGACTTTGGTTGCTAAATGAAGTTTTAAGGTGGGGACTACCTGCATTGCCTTGTGCTAGACTTTTTTTACCCGCTGGTAGTTGCATTTAGGGTAGTAGCCCTATTGAGGAAGCTGCATATTCCAGAGGTTCACCCATGCCACTTGAAACCTCCCGTGGAAATAGTTCACGCGTTTGTGCCAGGATCTCTTTCCTTCCTGTAAACAGAGGAATTGGGGCACAAGAAAAGCATTTTCTGTCTCATCTTCCACCAGTAGACGATCGAAGAAATTCAGAACATCGGGGACTTCCAGATGGCAGAGTTAAAGCTGATGCAGTACAACGATGAAATCACCAAGCTGTACGAAACATTGATGTCTCTGGAGATGCAGCTGGTGGACCAGTTGGAGGTAAGGCAATGGGGGGGAGGGGGGAGGCCTCCCTTGAAGACTCTGTTGGGATCTACTAAGCATGGGCTGGGAGATTGGGATCGACAGTCCTGAAAACCGGTCAGTTTCTACCAGACCATTCAACACTGCTGAGCATTTATTATATTCTTAAGCACAACAGCAAATAAGCAGCATCCCTAGGCACATGGCCTTTTGCCATACCTATCATTCCCCAGTCTTTTCACATCCAGCCACATCAGCAAACCAGTAGAAAATGAAGTTTGTAAGCCTATTGGAATGTGAAAAGTCTTGGAATTGGTTTAGTTCAAAGTCACTGTCTTTTTTTCTCCGCCAAGGAAGTTATCAAAGATTTTGAAAGAAACATTGCCGATCTCGTCTCGATTTTTATAGAAAACGAACAAGGACTATATCCTTTTGAGTGCCGCCGAGGCATCGTAAATTTAAGTAGACAAATGCTTCAAGCTGCGAGCCAGCTGGTATGTCCTCCAGAACTGCACAGGCCTCCGTTGATTTGATAAAAAGCTTTGATAAAATGAAGCTTTCCTCACTTCTCTGAAGTGAGCAAGGCTGCTGTGTTTTCCTTAACCTTCTGCTGCACGATGGCACAATGCCGGGATCTTGAAAACCACCATCATGAGAAGCTCTTAGAAATAGCCATCAACACGCTGGAGAAGATAGTGAAGAGCGAGTATGATGAAGAGATGCCAGATGACGTCCGCATGGTAAGCTTCTCCTCCTCCTCCCATAACTACACCCAGAACCAGAAGAGGTGGGATATTCTCGTTCTGGATCAGGCATTAGACACCACATACACCCCATCAGGGGCTCCTCAGAACCTTTTCTCAATGGCTTTGCTTCCAGCTCTTTGTGGACAAAGACACCATCGTCAACGCGGTCAACGCCTCCCATGACATTCACCTGCTGAAGATTGACAACCGAGAAGATGAAATCATCACCAAAGCTAACAATCGGGTTTACAACCTGATTGAAAAGGTAAGCGTAAATCGTTAGGTGTTCTGCAAGAGAGTCATTCCTGAGAAAGGGAGGACTTCTAGCGTAGTCAATGGCCCTCTCAACGGAGCTGGCTATGAAGGGAAATGCAAGCAGAAATTTTCTCTTAGCTAACCTTAAGAAACCAGGAGAGACAACATGAGTAAGAGTTGAAGCTTCTTCAGGTTTCCCATCTTCATTTTTCAAACCCTGAAGGTTCACAAGGATGAAATCCACCGAAACCGAAACCGTGTGCTAGAACTCAATCACTATATTGATCATATCCGTAGTGAACTGGATAACTTGGACATCCTAGAGCAGTAGCTGCTTTCAGTACTGGTGCAAACTCCATTTCTGGATTTAGATTCTGCAACTAGCAGTGAACCTGCCCGGTTGTCTCCTTCTGGTTGAATCTAATCCATTGAACACAAAACCTATCCCACTTCAGATACTCCTTAATCCCAATATGTTTAATGATCAAAATAAATAGACATATTTTCTTTTAAAAAGAACAAAATGTATCACTTTATTTTTGTCCGTCTTCAAAGCATACTTCCAAACAAAGCTCAGTTGTATTCACCGTTTTTTAATTTTCTAATAGAAGTTTATGGAGCCAATTTGGAATCGAGAGACAGTTCTTTAAAATAAAGGTGGCAGTGGATCCTGCCATTTTGGTTTGCAATATGATCCCTTTTGAATTTAATGGGGGGGGGGGAGTAGGATCTTTATGGTCACCAAAGGAGATATCGGTGGCATCTTGGAACCCCTGTGTCTCATGTTGGGGACTCTAGCTAGAATGTCTTCAATCTTAACAGAGATGCTCAATTGCTGCGATATATTCCCACCTCTAACCGCCTCTAGCAACATGTCCTCCAGGAAAGAATTTGTGGCCTTCCACCCATTGTGGCAGGCTCATATAGCATTCCAACACTCTGCTCCTGAAATCTGTCTACCTGCCAGGCAAAATGCAGAACCTGGGAAACAAGGAAATCTCGTCAGAAGTGGCCAGCCCAGGTGAGATGGATAGGAAGCCACTCCCAAAACTTCCAGGGAGAATCAGTCTCCAAAGAAATGGAAGAGAAGAGTCCCATCTGCTACTCTGTGGCCCAGCCATGCCCACAGCACCTCTCCATCATCCATTCCATCTGAATCTTCTTCAGGTTCATCCAGACTGACACTCTCCCTTCTTCGGCATCCCAGTTCCTCAGTGCTGAAGCAGCTTGTGCTTGACGATGGAATTTTCTAAGCAAAGGTGGACAAACAGGGTGGCAGCAGCTGTGTGGGCCCGCAAGTTATACCTTTCAAGGTCATGGGCCCACTCCACATTCCCCCAGTGCTGAATCTAAAGCAAAAGAGAGAAAAACAATAAAACTGCAGGCCTTGCCTTCCACTGCAGGACTCGGGGCTAACCATACGTCAACTCTTCCTCTTCCTGAAAAAATTCACCAACCATCTTGAACCTTCCCAGTTCAAGACGTTTGGCAGATTTTTCCAGGAAGAGGAACAGTTTACTTATATCCTAAGGGACATTCCTTAACTAAAGCCTTGTTCAGTTTGGATGTTCCTGACCTCCATTTTGGTCCAATGATGGCTGTTTACTGATCACAGCAGCTACAATATCCTCAGCCACGATGCCAAAAATAACCCCAGATTCAAACGAAACAAAGCCATAAACCACAGCTTAGAAAACATAACAGGTTTCCACTACAGATGAGCCAAAACCAAACAGGCCACAATACTGCTGAGCACGGTGTCTGAATCCACATACAGGAATGTATAAAATCTGTCATATTGTAAGGTTTACCTGATATTCTTCCTCCAGTCGAGATAGGACAACAGCTTGTTCAACTGTTAAATGTTTGTCAACAAGGCTCATTGCTAGAATCAGAGACTTCAACTGTGTTATCATGTATTCTATGCCTGGTGAAGAAAATACAAAGTAACAACAAAGTCATTTAATGTGTTAATAAAAGAAGGGGGAAAATTGTCACTTTCTCTTATAAAGTATGTTCTCCTATGCTTCAAGGTGAGTTGGCTAAAAAAATTCAATTTAAAAAGGGAAAGGTCCCTGAATCTCCCCATCATCTTCCCAATCAGCACCACCCCAACACAGAAAGACTGTTTTAATGTTTTAATCCAATGCAGTTTGAAATCCACCAGATCCCAGGATGTTATGTGACATACCTTGAAGGGCCCAGCTGTTGTATGAAGCGAGGTGGCTAATGAAGGTGTCCTTTGTGCTTTGTGGGAGGGTAGGACCCATGATGCTTGTTGAAGAGCCAATCACCACATTGTATCTGGAGATGGAATGGAGTTTCGATACATCAGGCTCTGGGCAAGGATGAAACAAAGTCAGAAGATCCAAGACCTTCGGCACTGACTCACTGCTTATACTTACCTTTTCTCAGCCCATTCAATTACCGGATCCCATTCATTCTTCTGCAGTTCTACCAAAGCTGGTGGCTCCTCTACCCGGTAACTAAGAATCCAGGAAAGTTTAAAAACAACAACAATGCAGTCAGGCCTTAGAGTCACTTCTGCATCTTAATATCTCCAGCTTTTAATCTTCCCTTATTCCAAAGAAAAACATAGTCCTGCTACGTGGAAATACTACATTGCACAAATTGTAGAAATATTTTCCCTCCCCTTTATTGCCTAGTTTGAATTTTTTATTAGGTCACTTTTCCTCCAGATATCCAAGATGGTTTATGTGGAAACCTTCCTCTGTTGCCTCCCATAAAAAAACATCCCTGTGAGATGACTGGCACAATTACCCATTGTTCTTGGGTGATCTAAATCTTACATCACAAGGAAGTCTTTAAATTTTGAACCTTAAATAAGCCGTAGAAGCCAAAATGAATGCTTACCAGATAGTATCTGTCTCCAAGAACTTCAGAGCTGCCTGGATGAGCTGATCTTTGCTTCGCTGTGATGGGTTGTCCAAAGCGGTGTTGCACAAGTTGGTCTAAAGAACATAAAGCAGTTTTAGCGATCCAGACCTCAGGCTCGAAGCTACTGGAACCTACATGTCTGAACAGCAAAGCACCAAATTTCTTGTGCAAATCTTCCCTCTGTCACAGCCTATGCAAATTTGCATCCTACACATGATTTTAATACGGATCCAGAATTTTCATTAAATTTGGCCTATTGACTTTTCATAATTTACATATTTGTCTTTATCAAAACTATAAACAGCTTCCTGTTTACACAAGGATTGGGCTTGCTTCCCCCCCAATATGCCAAGTCTTTGTTTTTACTGTTGTTTTTTTTAACATGGTAACTGTAGAGAGCAGTTTATTATTACCTAAATCATTTACCAAGAGCCGAGGAGGCGCAGTGGTTAAAATGCAGCACTGCAGTTCAGCAGTTCAGCTATTCAAATCTCACCGGCTCAAGGTTGACTCAGCCTTCCATCCTTTCGAGGTGGGTAAAATGAGGACCCAGATTGTTGGGGGCAATATGCTGAACTCTGTAAACCGCTTAGAGAGGGCTGTAAAGCACTATGAAGCGGTATATAAGTCTAAGTGCTATTGCTATTGCTATTACCAAATCAACTTTTGTAAATACAGCTCACATTCTCCTAATGTAACTATAATTTCAATAACCTTGGCTTTATTTTATTCAAAGAGACCCAACTGACTATGGTTCCAAATTTCCATTTGCTCAGCTGGCCCGTTCCTTTCACACACCAGATGCATAGTATAGAACTTGATAGTGTCCTGCTGGGAATCCCACTCAGTTGCCACAGCCAAAGCCAGAGGCTCACTGGGCACCGTGAAGAGCTTAGCTTGTGGAGTTCTCAGCTTCCGGCTGTCCAAGTTGATTTCAAAGCCACCTGAAGAGAAAGAAGAGACCATGGCACTAAATATTGCTGATCTACAGCTTGTTTTTATTTTGCTGTACTTCAGCTTTGAGAGGTGAACATTTGTCCTATTCCTGCCCCCTCAGTAAAGGGGCAAGCCTTGCCATTAATACATGTAAGACGCCCTTTAAAAACATAAGAAAACCTTCCTAGATTGGGTGAAAAGAGCATCCTGAGGGCCAACGATATCCCTGAGAAGCCCACATCAGATATAAACCCAATACTACAACATAAGCTTTGACAATGACAGTGATATATTGACAAAACATTTCACAACTATGAAACTCTGGAGAACTGTCAAACCTTTGGTTTTCTTTGTAACAGTGCAATATCCTGCATTGAACATGGATTTCCAGCTCACCACACAGATGCAAGTGGGATTTTAGAAGATATAGAGCAAGATAGAGATTCAGTTTCCCGTTTGGCCACAAAACTCTTTTTTCCCCTCTAGCGCATCTCGCAATACATTAAATGGGCCCAAATAAACAAATATAACATAATGCAAAATTGTGCTTACTTTCTCCTTGGGAGATGCTAACATTTTGGTAAAATCTTTTCTTTTCTGCAAGACAAAAATAGACAAATAATCTACATACCTAATAGACGCCGGCCAAAATAAACTGAAGCATAATTAGGCACTATTCTAATAAAAATATCGTCAAAGCACATAAGTTAATTTTTTAAGACAAATGTCCATGTTTTTACACGGATGTGAATGACTGTGCATTAAATGATACCATTTGTACCGTAAAAGTTAGATGACCCAAATAAAGGACAAAAGTGAGACTTAAGAAAAGAAAAATGAGCAAATCTAAAAACCAGCTTTCTGGAATAAGGGAAATAAGGTGACAGTGGCTACAGGGCGTATAATCCCCGCCTCACCTGTATGGGCCCCGTAAGGCCTCCTGAAGGCAGCGGGGGAAGTCTCTGGACGGGGCGCGGGGCGAAGGGGCGCGAGGGTCCCTTTGCTAAGCAGCCGCCCGAGGCTCCCTCGCCACATGCCGGAGAGCAGACCTTCGCGAGGCTCCCCGCCGGCCACCCAGCGACCCTCAAGGCGACTCCCACGGCGGCTCCTCTCAGGCGCCTCTTCTCCTTCAGTGAGGTAACCGTCCCGCCCCTCTGGGCGCCGCCATGTTGCCGGGGAGGGGGGGTCGGAGGTGGCGGGGCGGCCGGCCAATCGGCGTCACAAACGCGTTTTGTCCCCTCCGCCGCGCCGTGTCCCCAGCGGAAGCGGCGTCCCCCTGTCGCCGCGCACGTGATCGGCGCGCGGCCAATCGGGGCGCGGCGCAGCCCGGCGGGCGGCCAATCGGCGGCGGCGAGGGGAGCGGGCCGGAGCCGAGGCGGAGCGGGCTGCAGGCGGGCAGGGAGGCCGGCCCGGTGACGGAGGACGAGCCAGGCCCGGCCGCTCGCCCCGCGCTGGCGCCGGGAGACCCGGCCGAGATGCCGGTGCGGAGCTCCTGCCGCTGCCCCCCGGAGCCGGCCCCGGGAGCCGCCGCCGCCGCCCGCCTGGAGCCGCCGCCGCCCATCAACACGGCGCAGCCCGGCGTCAGCACCAGCCGCCTCTACAGCGGCGCCAAGTTCCGCGGGCAGCAGCGCTCCAAGGGCAACGCCTACGAGGTGGAGGTGGTGGTGCAGGTGAGCCGCCGCCCGGCCCGTCGGGGAACCCAGGACCCATCCTCCCCGGCGGGCTCCCCCACCCATCCACCCGCGCCTGTGGCGCTTCCCCTTGGGCCGAGGAGGAGGATGCGCTTGGTAGTCCTGGGAGGGAGAGGGGGCGAAAAGGGGTTGCTTTCCCGCGGCCCCCCTTCCATGGCATGGAGGCTGAGGAGGGGTCCTTTTGGGGAAGGGGCTTCGTGGACCCCGAATTCGGGGGGAGGGGTAGAAGGTTCCCGCCCCAAAGAGATGCTGCCTCGACCGATCCTCTCCCCCCCCCCAACACACACACCTTGCGCCTGGCATCTCCCCCCGCCCAATATTTGCGGGGATTTGCAAGAGCACCTGAGCTGCGAAGATGTCCAAAGTTTGGGGGGGGGGCTGCATGGCGAGAGCAAAGAATGTCTGGCCCTCAGGAAGCCCCTGGGACTTGGTTCCCCAAGGACCCTCCCCACACACACAGGCACCCAGATGTGCCCCGGGAGCCCACCTGTCAAGCTTACAGGTGCAGAAGGGGGGAGGGATGGAGGGTCCTGCTAGCTCAGATGGGGAGGCTTCAGATCCCCTCCCTGGAAATCTGCTCCCTGATGGGACCTTAGAGGCACCCCTTCTCAGTGTCCGTCTCCCCCCCCCCCCAGCCCTTTGGGGCAGCCCAGAGATCCAAGGGCCCCCTCCCCTTTTAGCCTTCTGGAGAGGAGCCATGAAAACCTGGCTCTTTCACCAGGTCTTGAACTGGGATGGAGGTTGAGCTGGGAGGATGATCGGTTTGGCACCAGGAGGGGAGATAAAATGATGCTTTTTTAAAAAGAGAAATCCTTGTCGTAGTGGATGGTTGTGAGCTCCCTAGGACCGTTGCATGAAGAGAGGCGGCTGTATAAGTCCTATCAGTGAAATAAAGTAAATAAATAAGCATTGAAAGGCATCCTGCCAAGAAAGAAAGACCAGAGCTGTGGAAGGCTTGTGCTTTGAGGAGACCAGTGGGTTTCATCCTGGCTTAACAGTGACTTGAGCATCTGGGGCTCAGTAGTGAGCACACCTTTTGGGGAAGAAAGGCATTTATTTGGAGCTGTAGATGTTTCAGAGCTTGAGATCTTTCTGCTGCTGTCAGGGTTGGTGTTTGGGTAGTTGTTGTAGCCTTCAACGCACCTTTATGTCAGCAAAATAGGTTTGTTAGTAATTTCAGAGGTCTCTTTGGATGTGATCTCTTCAGTTGATGCCTTGGGAGACTCAGATGTTTTTGGACAATTTCCATCTAACCTCCAGGCAATTTTTAGATCCAGATCTGCATTGTTTCCGCTGTAATCTGACTTGTCCCCTCAAAGCACAGACAAAATGGTGCCTTCGCCGTAAAGGTCAGGAGCCCCGAATAGCATCCGCTGGTCATTGTTCTGCTTTTGCTTCCTGGGCTATATTTGACGACCTGGCAACGTTCTTTCCAGGTGAGCCTACCAAAGTAGACCTTAGAAATGAAAGAGAAGGTTGGGCTGCATTTTCTTTCCCAAACTCTTCTTGCAAGTTCTTTCTAAGCAGATGAAGCAGACTGGTGAATCTGGGGGCTTTGTTTTCATGACCACGTGGTCTTTGATACGTGGAAAGGTTGAGGCCTGAGAGTTGCGGAAGTGCTTGAGCCAAGGAGGCCAGGAACGGCAAAGAGGAACCTGATGGGGCTTTTGCCTTTGACAGAAGGGGCTGGAACTCAGGAGAATGAGGAAGCTCGAGGCAAGGAGAGTTGCAGGCTAGATGGAAGAGCAAGGGATGCATCCATGGGTCCTGGTTCTTTTCTCTTCCTGACCTGTCTTGATGAGTGCTGTCGATGGTCAAAATGAGGTTCTGGAGTTGGGAGAACAAGGTTGTTTTCAATGCTGCTGTAGCTTCTTGAAATAGCCACAGCTCATAGACTTATATACCACTTCACAGTGCTTGACAGCCCTCTCTAAGCGGTTTACAGAGTCAGCATATTGTCCCCAACAATCTGGGTTCTCATTTTACCCACCTCGGAAGGATGGAAGGCTGAGTCAACCTTGAGCCGGTGAGAATCTAACTCCTGTCAGTCAGCATAATTAGCATAATTAACATTGACTTTTCAGAAGAATGAGAATTCTAAGGACTTTCAGCGAATGTAGCAGAAGGAGGGAGAGGGTGTGTTAATCTGGTTTTACTCCCATTTTAATGAAGCTCAGGGGGACATGCTTGTTTTCACAGCTGCAGAAAAAGATTCTCTGTTGTTTGATCTGTTTGTTGCAGCCTTAAGCCCTGATCTTTTTGGATATGTTTTCCTTTTGTCTTCCAGCATGTTGACATGGATAACTCCTATCTCTGTGGATACTTAAAGATTAAAGGCCTTACTGAGGTATGTGTCTGGAACAGACTGTGTCTTTCTTTCTGGAGGTTTTCTTTAATGCCCAATCACAACTGCTTTAGGAAAATGGTGTGTGGGGGGGAATAATTCTGGATTTCTTCTGTGTTCATCATGCCCCTGTTTCATTCTTTCACTCTTAGGAGTATCCAACACTTACTACTTTCTTTGAAGGAGAAATAATCAGTAAAAAGCATCCGTTTTTAACCCGGAAATGGGATGCAGATGAAGACGTGGATCGTAAACATTGGGTGAGTGCCTTGCCCTTGATTTCACCCAGCCTGGGATCCCCTGCCTGTGTGTGTGGGGGGGGGGGGGACTGAGAGAGGCAAGAGCTATTTTACACTGGAGGTGTTGTAGGGAAAGGATTCGTGGAGGTTTCTCCCTGACTTGCTAGCTTTCCATGCAAGGTCACGTTTGGGGGAAGAAGGAGCACTTCTTGGGTGTTTGCAGCAGCACGGTGTCCCAGCTGAGTGAGAACCTGGGATAATGGTTTTGGGGGGGGGGAGTGTACGTGCTGTTAAATGGGGCCAGGAATGTCAAGGGCATCAGTGATGTGTGTCTCCCCTTTTCTCCTAGGGGAAGTTCCCAGCATTTTACCAGTTCGCAAAAATATTTAACTCTGATGATTTTGATTATGAGGATCTGAAGAATGATGACTTTGTCTTCATGAGGTGGAAAGTAAGTTGTTTGAGCACAGTTCCAAAGGGTGCCTTAGGAGTGGTAAGGGGCTAAACTTGGATTTAAAGATCCTGCATTTCCCTTCCCCTTAATCTTAAGAAAAGTAATATTACTTTTATTTGCTCCTCGTAGCCATCTGTGGAGCAGTGTTTTTCAACCTTAGCAGCTTTAAGACTTCAACTCCCAAAATTAGGAGTTCCTCATGCTAGCTGGGGAATTCTGGGACTTGAAGTCCACGGATCTTAAAATTGCCAAGGTTGAGAAACACTGCTTCAAACTCAGATTGGATCCAGCATGTTTATTTCATGTGGAACAGTATATGAAAATAATTTCAATTCCCTTAAAAGATCACCTTTTAGGTAAAGAAAACCACACTTCTAGCTTTCCCTGTCTTTACGTGTTTAATTTTTGTGCAGGAGCAGTTCCTAGTCCCAGATCACACCATTAAAGACATCAGCGGGGCATCCTTCGCTGGATTTTATTACATATGCTTTCAGAAGTCTGCAGCATGTATAGAGGGCTATTACTATCACAGGAGTTCAGAATGGTAAGATGGGGGATGATGGGAAATTGAACCCTTCCTCGCCCAAGGCCAAGTTGTAGAGACACCATCCCGCATGTTTGGCTGTGATTGGGTGACTAATGTATTGAGACACAAAGGAATTTATTTTGTCCATCTTGCGTGTCCAGATTTCATCAGGGCCAAGGCCAATAGTCCATCACCGAGGGCCATCTGGGCCCATAACCTGATAGCAATAGCCCTTAGACTTATATACCACTTCACAGTGTTTTACAGCCCTCTCTAAGTGGTTTACAGAGTCAGCAACTTGCCCCCAACAATCTGGGTCCTCATTTTACCGACCTCGGAAGGCTGGAAGGCTGAGTCAACCTTGAGCTGGTGATAATCGAACTGCTGGCAGTTGGCAGAATCAACCTGCAATAATGTATTCTAACCACGGCGCTCTGATGCTGTGAGACCGCAGCATTGGAAACCTGCCGCCGCCGTGCTGCAGAATTGGCCACGTTTGCTCTGCTCAACCTGTTTTCCTTGCTCCCCCAGGTATCAATCTCTGAATCTGACTCACGTCCCTGAGTACAGTGCGCCCATTTACGAATTCCGGTGACAGGGATGCCAAGAGCTTCACTAAGAGATGGCCAGTGAGGCTGGGGGGTGGGGAGAGAGGAGGCGAGCGTGAGGGCGCATCTTCTATTCAGACAACGGGGATGTCTCGGTCAGGACAGAAGACACCAGGCTCCCCTCTTACGGGCATCTGGACCGATCTGAAAGCACGAAGGGGAATCCACGGGGCTGCCGGAGCCCGATCCTTCTTCCAGCTGCGTGGCCAACCTGATCCTGGAGCCGGGTCTCAGAGCTCCCATTCAATGCCCTTTTCTTGCAGAGCTTGCCTCTCGGGATCGCTGACAATCCTTTCCCTCCGTTCCTTTTGGGGGGGAGGAAACGCCCACGTCTCCCCAGAACTCCTCGGAATAGAAGAGAACATAAGTTGCTTCCTGCTTATGTTGCTTCCTCCTTGGCTCCGTGTAGGGGTTCCTCCAGAACAGGGGGGGGGTTTCCTGTCTGGTCTAAGCGCTACTTGAGGTTGGTGTGTCTGGCCCACAACTGCCGTGTTTGCTAAGGAAGCAGTTGGCCGAAGGAAGGAGGGCCTGGCTGGGGGTGGGATGAATAATCTGCTCCTGTTGGTTTACAAGGCTCAACTTTCTCAGGAATGTTAGTCAGTCCCAGCAGCGCGAGCTTAAAGCAACCTGCAGTGGCGGGAAAGCTGTGCTGGTGCACATTAATGTGCAACATTAAATGGAAAATGTTTAAGGACTTATTGAAAGAGAGGTGTTTTTATGGCCCCCGCCCTCACCGCTAGCTCAAAGACTTGTATGGTAACGTGCACAAATTATTCTTCATGATATTTTACAATGGCTGCTTTTTTTATTATTATTTTTTTTTCCTCTCCTCCCGGTGAAAATGAGGGCAAGCTCACCAGCTCGCATCCTGGTGGTTGGTGGTGAGCTCTCTCTCTCTCTGTAATTAACTCGCCGTGTTGCCACCTACTCATCACAAAGGAAGCGCTTGGCAGCGGTATGCAAATTACGCTTCTGACGTGCGCGCCGGGTTTACGCTGCAGAAAACGATGGATGCTTGCTAGGACTTTTATCAGACCAAAAAAATTAAAACATCCTCGTCCCCTCCCCGAATAAACTGGTCTCCCAAGACTTTGAAATGTTCAGTGACTTAAGGCTTCTGTGCCAAACTTTATGCATGTGTGGTTCATGTAAGAGTGGCTGTCCTGTTTCGTACGGCCTCACGAGGCTTCTGCATCTCCACATTGTCGTTGGGGGTGGGTGGGAGCCGCTCTGCCGCTCGGGTTTTCAGAGCAGGAACATGATGCAGCTCCTGAGCCGGGCATGATGTTCTTCCTTGCTTGCTTGCTTGCTTGAAATTGCTTAGAATCCGCTCCACTGCCCTCCTCCTGTCTGCTTCCGCAGGTGCCTTGGACTTTGCAGAGTTTGGCAATGGACAGGGACACAATGTCCCCAGTGGCCAAAGATGATAGGTTGTGGTTGTGTTCTCTTTGGGGCTCGGCCTTCCTGTGTGGCAGGATCAGAAGCGTTCCTAGTGGCATGATTTTCAAACGCGGGCAGGTAATTGGGGCGGAGGAAGAATTTCTCTCTGTCTCCAGCACTGTGTGTGCCATGGTCTTGGGGAGGGGAAGGGAATAAATACTACAGATTGAGCTCTTAAAGTACGGAATGGTTTTAGCTTCCTTGAATGATGGGAGCCGGGGTGGTGGTGTTAAAAAGCGTTGTCGCTTGCAAAAGAGGTCGCTGAAAAAAAGGCCTTGTAGGTTGGGGCAGCATTTTTCTCTGTAGCTCTTTGTTCTTCCCGACAGCGAGCAAAGCTGGAATAAATGATGCAAAAGAAGATAAATGTGCAGGCTGGCTCATTTGACACATGGATTGCAGAATCCTGCTGGTTTTTTTTTTAAATTTCAGAATTTGGCTTGTTAAGACATAGACTGTTTAAAAGAATAACCACCGGCCTACACTATCCTGTATCCTTTAGCACAAGGTAGCTGTGCATGTTAAGATGGGCTCTTTGCTTCCCTTTGCCATAGTGTAAACCAGAGATGTCCAGCTGGCTGGGGAATTCTGGGAGTTGAAGTCCACGGGACTTAAAAGTTGCCAAGATTGGACACCCCTGGTATAAACCAAGTTGCTAATTAATGAGCGCTGGGGTTTGCCTTTGCAGGGCCTAATTGTTTTAACTGGACGGGAGTGTATGGATCTCGGTAAGAGCATGCCTGCTTCAAACCAAGCGTTCCCATCAGCCATGCAGGAAGCCCATTTAGCCTGCATGCAATATATTCATGCCCAGCCACAGAAGGTCAGGAGCATCCGGCAGAATTCCCAAAGCTCTTTCCTCTGTTAAAAACTCCCTTCTGCTTCTCCCACTCTGTTTCTGGGCAAATAGGCCTCTTGCGGAGAAGTAGTTGTGCCTGTAATTGGATAGGGATGGTATCTACCTGTCCCAGGTGTGAGTTACAACTTGCCTATAATCTTTGAAGCATGGGGAAAATGGTTGAAGTGTCATAGCTTGCCAGGAGAAGATGATGCTTCCTTCAGGTTAAAGGATTTTCCAGGGCCTCTCCAACCAGTGATGCTTAACCGCAAAACTTAAAAGAATTGAACTTTTATGGCAGAAGTGACCTTGAAAGCGCTGGCCAGGGGGAAATGGAGAATTTACAGGAAGTGCGATAACTTGTCTCTATATTTCAGCCCCTCCCTGTAGCATACAAGAAGAAAGTGAAAGTGAGGCAAGTCCTCTCCACACTGTCACAAATTGAGAAACATTGCAGGGGAAACTTGGTCACTGTTCCTTCTTGGGCATCTTTTTTTTTCCCTTGGGGGAAAAATACAACCATATATCATTGGGATGATACTGTCCTGATGGTGGATGAAATGTTCACATGCTGTGGAGAGCTTTGAGATAATGTCCTTCAGGCATAGACTTCCATAATTTATGTGAAAATGGTTTTTCATCTAAGGGGGAGTGAAATCCAACTTGTGCCAGGAATTGGTAGACGGGAATGTGGCAGGCCTTCAACCGGGCTTAAAGTTAATTTAACTCAAAGATCGTATAATCGCCTCCAACCTCAGGTGGTGGTTTCTTTTGGAACCCTAATCTCTCAAATGTTGGGAAATGTACTTCTCATTGTATCCACTGAAAATGGCAGGGGCCTTTGCGCTAATGCCCAAGCTGCTTCCCAAGGTTTGTTATTAAGCAGATGGAATATTTCATAGCAGGAATTTATCAGATTTCTACCCTCCATTTGGGAGATTTGAATAACTTGGAATAAGCAAGGCAATATCAGGTTGGAGGGAGCAGAATTTCCAGTCTGGTGTTAAAGCCATTGATGTGACATTGATGCTTGCGCTTGAGATTAAATAGGTGGGAATTAAGTTGGCTTGGGGGAAGCAACTTTTCTGTTGAAAATAGCTCTTCCCCCCCCCTTTCAAGGCTTGTCTTTAATTCTCTCTTGTCTCCATTAAACTGAAGAGCCGTTGCCTCTGGGTTTGTTGAGAAAACAGGACGAAGCTTGTCAAAGGATGGGATCTTCCAAAATGTATGGAAAGGATGTTATAAGCTTAATCACAGTATTAAAGAGTATTTATAGATGAATTGCAGAAAAGAGACTGGGGGGTTTTTTCTTCCAGAGTTATCAGTGTCCCAAATAAAAGAATGTGTATTTAAAAAGCATCCATGTCTGCTCTTTTCCTTATTTTATTCGTCTGTCATAGGTTGCCCAGCTGAATTAGGCTCATAATTCTTAAGCAAGTTGATATTTTCCAAAAGGCTCAGAACCATGTGGACAATTCTAATTGTTTTCCCTGGGCAGAGGAAGTTACAGAACATCAGTATTCACATCTTTGGGAAACTTTTTTTGGGGGGGAAGCAAGTCCTGGATGTCTGGGCATATGAATAAAATTGGGCCAGCATTCTTGATGTTCCTTTTGTGCTTGTCAAAATTTCGCATTCCTGCTTCATTACTTCAAAGAACTAGAAACATTAATCAAAGGCTAATTTCTGAAAATTAAAACACCCCCCCCCCATCCCGGCTTCCATCACTTTCTTGCAAGATGGTATGATGGCTACTTTGCATACTGGATAGCTGGATGATTGAAATAAGATCAGCAGTTTTAAAACATCTTTTGTGTTTGGCCCGGTCACTGTGATGCTATAGAGCTCCGTTTTATCCTCTGCCCTTTGCCAAGGAACCCCCCTAACTCTCCTTTGGGCTGGGAGGGCCATGTAGAATGGGCTTTGTAATATTTGCAATATGGGCTTTGTAGTACTGTTGCACTGGCCAACCTTTAGCCAATAGCTGGGAGCAAGTCTGTTCATTTGCAGCTCTGACAGCCTTACTGTCCCCATTCCCCCCCCCCATCAGCTAAAGAACATTTTTCATTTTATTTATTTATTATTTATTAATTAAATTTCTATGCCGCCCAACTCCCCTTGGGGAGTTGACCCCTTTGGGTTGTAGACATCCAAGAAGCAGCAAATATTTAGAAGCCAGTATGTCAAAAATGAAAAGAGGACAGAAGTGACCCTTAAGGCTTGGGAATGGGGATAGGATGAAAAAAAGACCTGGGCTGATGCCTTTCTATTATTGAAATGTGTACATAGCTCAACTTAAGTGATTCTGAGCTGTGTAATAAAGATTTAATAAATAATGTTTTAATATATGGGCTAAATAATATTTTTAATATATGTGTTAAATAATATGTTAAATTTGTGCCCGCTGACAGTTTATTAGGGGTGTCCAACCTTGGCAACTTTAAGATCAGTGCTCTTCAACTCCCAGAATTCTGCAGTCAGCCATGCTGCTGGATGGGGAATTCTGGGAGTTGAAGTCCACCAGTGTTAAAAGTTGAGAAGGTTGGACACAACCAAAGCAAAGCAAAAATAATTGTGTAAACCTTATATAATTGTCTGCTTTACTTTGGGACGGCCTGCCATGCTATTCCAGCTCTCCCCGACAGGGGCGGAATGAAACATCGCTGGGCGGGTTGCCGTGCGGAAGGCTTAGTGCGGCGGACCTGCCCGGAGATTACTTCCGGCGCAGCCCGTCCCTAATCCCGGTCCGCCCGGCTCGCCACGATGGGGATCCTGGAGAAGATCGCGGAGATCGAGAAGGAGATTGCCCGGACCCAGAAGAACAAAGGTGAGGCGGGGGGAGCCTGGCAGGTAGGAGCCCCGCCGGGGAAGCGCTCCAGAGCCCCGGGCGGGCCGGGAAGGGGCGCTTCACCTGTTGGAGGGCTGCCTGAGCGGGGCTTGTACGTGCTGGAGGAGGGGGGGACGGGTTGCCCGAATGTCCAGGCTTTTTAAAGATGCCTCTTTAAGGGAAAAAATGCTGCCGGGTGTTATTTCAATTGGGAGGGGGGTGTCATTTAATGCAAAATAAAATTAAATCATTTTCAAAATCTGACTCGTTCATATGTGTGTATATATATATATGTATATATACGTGTGTGTATATGTATGTACCTGTATGTGTGTATATATACACACACACACACAAACATATGTCTGTATATAAACATACATGACTGCATATAAACATACATGTGTACGTGTGTGTCGTATGTGCCTGTTTACGCTGCTTTATACATTTCCTAAATATAGTAAACGGCTGCATAAATGAACTGAAGTTCAGAGCTGAAGTGGTGCAGTGGTTAAATGCTGCGACTGCAGGCTGACTGCTAGTTCAGCAGTTCAGCTGTTCAAATCTCACCAGGCTCAAGGTTGACTCAGCCTTCCATCCTTCTAAGGTCGGTAAAATGAGGACCCAGATTGTTGGGGGCAATATGCTGAACTCTGTAAACCGCTTAGAGAGGGCTGGAAAGCACTATGAAGCGGTATATAAGTAAAGTGTTATTGCTAACTGTTTTCTTTTTCGTTGTTTTATTGTTATTTTATTTTCGCGTTCTTTAAACTTTTTTTTATTTCTTTGTTTCTTGTATGGTTATGAGCCAGAGTAGCCCATGCTGAGATAGGCAGCAAATAGATTTTATAATAACAATAACTGGTGCCTCCAGTATGATCTGATGCATCCCCCAGCCCAGATAATAGCAAAGCCATTGAAACAACCAGGATTCCCTTCTGGCCAATTGCCCCCTCCTCCTCCTCTCTCCTCCTCCTCCTTTTCCTGCCAGCTTCCAGAAGCAATGGACAGCCATCATTGCCGCCCTGATGGTCCACAAGTGTGGGAGCAGATGGCTGGCACAGCTCATACGGAACATGCTGGGAGAAATGGGTGGTGGGCACAGAAAATAGGAAGAGGAGCAGAAAAGGGCTACCTGGGATTATATTTACAAAGTGTAGCAAGAAAAACGAACAAAAATGTGTTACTACTGCATTATGATTAATATTGCTTTAGATTTATTATAACTGCTGCCCAAAGAACTCCCGGTGACTCAGATGAAACAGATCGCCCTGAGTCTCTTCTCTCCCCTCCTCCACCTTGTCGATTTGGCTCCTTCGTCACCTGCTTGTTCTTTCTCTGTTTCCGCTCTCCCCTCCCCCCCAGCTACGGAGTACCACCTTGGTCTGCTGAAGGCCAAGCTTGCCAAGTACAGAGCTCAGCTTCTAGAGCCTTCCAAATCGGCTGCAGCCAAAGGGGAAGGCTTCGATGTGATGAAATCGGGAGACGCCCGGGTGGCACTGATCGGTTTCCCTTCTGTGGGTAAGGTCAGTGCCGAGCAGAGAACAAGGACTCTTTGGGCATGGCTTTGAAAATAAGTTCTGCTGCTTTCTAAATATCTGCCTTCTCTTTCAGTCCACCTTTCTGAGTTTAATGACTTCCACAGCGAGTGAAGCAGCTTCTTACGAATTCACCACACTGACCTGCATTCCTGGAGTCATAGAGGTAAATGCACTTTTAATAGGTTCCCTCTTGCTGGGGTAGCAATTAACGCAGAGAAGATCCTGATGCTTGTATGAATGTGAAGCTCACAGACTAGTTAATTTGGCACTCAGATTCAGAGGAGATGATTGCTTGATCATTCATGTGGTGGGTTGCTTTCTGAGCCTCCCTGCCTCTTCTGATTTTTCTTAATTTATGTGCAGTACAAAGGAGCCAATATCCAGCTTCTAGATCTTCCTGGGATCATTGAAGGAGCTGCTCAAGGTTAGAATTTCCTTCTGCTTTTTAACTGCAAAATAGCTCACAGGTTTGTTGTGGGGAAAATAAGAGGAGGAATGTGTATTGGATATCTTCACTGCCTTGAGATATTTGCCAAAATAATAAAGGCGGGATTGGTTTTTTTAAAAAAAGATTTTTTATTTTCCTACAAACATATCGTTGTGTGAACAGTGTGAAACCAGAGTTACATTTTAGTACAAATAAAACAATATTCTTCATATTTAATACAATTAACAATCTTATAGTCTTTTTGTAATAATACACATATTTTGTTTAATTATAATCTTTAATTATTCAATATTTCAATATATTATTTTTATGTCAACCTCCATATTCTTGATATCACTCCTTTTACCAATAGAATACCAATAACCATATTAGTTGTGGCTCAGCCTTTCTTATGGTCCAACTTTCACAGCCATACATTGCAACTGGGAAAACTAAAGGCGGAATACGGATAAATAAAATAAAAAATAAGGAAGTCCTATTGTTGAGAAGTGTCAGATGGGGGGGAGGAAGCTGCACTTGAGCTGTTGTAGGAGAAAGCAATGTTTATGTCAACTTTCAGAGAGATGGTTCTGTTTGGATTGACCAGGTCAAAAAATGAACATGATCTCACTCTTTTATGCTCTGGTTCTTTGTCAGATAAGAATAATTTTTTGTGTGTTTTTAGGGAAGGGCCGAGGACGCCAAGTGATTGCGGTGGCCCGGACCTCAGATGTCGTCATCATGATGCTGGATGCCACCAAGGGCGAAGTGCAGAGGTCAGCGGGGGGGGGGGGTGCTTCTGAGGGGCAGAATGGTGTGGGAAGAGAGCTCGAACCTTGGCGATTTCTCCTTTGCCAGCCACCTTAGAAGGCAGCCTTCCTGTCTTCTCTGTACGTGTGCAAAATGTAAGGGTTGCTGCTTGCAATCAGGCTGCAGGGCATGCTCCTGCAAACATGCATTTGGGCAAAAGTTTGAGTGCGTGTTGTGATTCCTCCTGCAGAGCTCTCTTGGAAAAGGAACTAGAAACGGTGGGCATCAGGCTGAACAAAAATAAACCCAACATCTACTTCAAGGTGAGGCACAGAAAGCCTGAAAGCCCTGGGTTTGCACTGTGGGAGGGAGCTTGCTTTGCCTGCTGGCGTCTCCAATTCAAGGAGGAAAGGGGAAGCTTGGGCTGTCCAGATGGCCGGATTCCAACCTCCATCAGCCCCACAAATATTCCATGTCGTAGTTCCAGACAACCGCAGAAAGTCACTTTGGAGAATTCTGGAATCGGATGTCGTTCCAGGCTTTTATTTGCCTTCCCACAAGCTTAGATCCTTCGGGGGGGGAGATCTGGGTTAGGCTCCTCTTGTGTCCTGAATTCAGGCCAGGGAAATCATGAGACCATGTATCCGTTCACCTGTGGTAGGTTTGACATTGAGGGACATTCCGGCATCGCCCTAACAGCTCCTCTGTCCTCCTTCCAGCTCAAGAAGGGGGGCGGCATCTCCTTCAACTCCACCGTGACTTTGACCCAGTGCTCGGAGAAGCTGGTGCAGCTCATCCTCCACGAATACAGTATCCTTTCTCCGGGTCCTCCTGGGGGCATGACCTGTTCTTCTCCTCAAGCACCCAGGATTTTAAGTGGGGGCGGGGGTTTTGATAAAGAGGTGTGGAAGAGCTCACCTGGAATTCGAATCCCAGCTGGGCTCTGTTCCTGTGGCCATAAGCAATGGGAGTCCCACGAAAGGTGATGTGCCCTTACCTCTCCCATCCTAAGAAATCTTCAACGCCGAGGTGCTGTTCAGGGAAGACTGTAGCGCAGATGAATTCATCGATGTGATTGTTGGCAACCGAGTGTACATGCCCTGCCTCTACGTGAGTAGCTTGCGAGAAACTTCCTTCTGTAACAAGCCGGGATGGAGTAAGTGGTGCACCGTTCTAATTAAGTGGAGACATTCTTTGTCCTTCCCGTTCCAGTTAGCTACGTTTGGGAACTTAAAATATTGTTCTGATCTGAAGCAATCAAGATCCCAGGATTCCCTTTGATGAAAAATCCTTCAGCTGATTATTTTTCCTCCCAAATAGCAATAGCACTTAGACTTATATACCGCTTCACAGTGCTTTACAGCCCTCTCTAAGCGGTTTACAGAGTTCAGCCTCTTGCCCCCAACAATCTGGGTCCTCATTTTACCCACCTGGGAAGGATGGAAGGCTGACTCAACCTTGAGCCTGGTGAGATTCGATCTGCCAAATTGCAGGCAGCTGGCAGTCAGCAGAAGTAGCCCGCAGTACTGCACTCTTAACCACTGCGCCACCATGGCTCATAAATAAGATCAATTGTCCCGGAACATTTCTCTGCCTGGGGTGTGAGGGCTTATAATTAAGATACCCAGTGGCAAGATGGGCAGCCAATAAATCTAATAAATAAATAGCATTTTAGAAACTGTGTGTGAGAGATGGGAGTGGAATCAACATCAGGGTGTGATGTGTATCTTTTTTCCCTCCCTTCTCGGTGTCTTAATTTAGGTTTATAACAAAATTGACCAGATCTCCATGGAAGAGGTGGACCGCCTGGCTCGGAGGCCCCATAGCGTGGTGATTAGGTAAGGGAAACTCCCCCACACACACAAAGCCCTGCACAAATTCGAGTTACCGCTGTGTCCGTTGACGTTTGTGTCTTCCCAGCTGTGGCATGAAGCTGAATTTGGACTACCTCCTGGAAACGCTGTGGGAATACCTGGCTCTCACCTGCATCTTCACAAAGAAAAGAGGCCGTGAGTAACAAGCCGGGAGCGGCCGAGGAAGCTGGGTCATGCCTGAGGATGAAGGGGAGGTTGGGAAGGCCAGTATGGGTAGTGAATTAGAAGCCAAGCGTTTCCTTTTCCTCTCCTTCCCTCACTGGAAAACGCTCGTTCCTTGCAGAGAGACCTGATTTTTCTGATGCGATCATTCTGCGGAAAGGGGCCTCTGTACAGCATGTGGTAAGTCCTTAAAAGCTCTCGGGGATCCTGGGCTTGGGTGGTTAGGAACCCCATTCAAACTTAAGCTCACTTCCCCTCATTCTGCGAAGTTTCCCCCGATCCAAACTGTCTCCAACGAGATGGATCTCGACAGCCAGCGACCTCAGGAAGGGCCTTGTGGCTGGATGTGCTGGGAGTTGAAATCCCCTCCCAAGGGGAGACGGCCAGGCGAAGCCATCGGATGGGGTTGTGGGAACTCGGCTGTTGTGATGGTTGGATCTTTGGTGTGTGTGGGGGGGATGCTTTGATCGAGGATACACGAGGCCCCCTCCTCGCCTACCTGACCTTTCCCCCTTTTCAGTGCCATCGAATTCACCGGACGTTAGCTGACCAGTTCAAGTATGCCCTTGTGTGGGTAAGTGTTTGCTGAAGGCAGAAGGGGCAGTCTGGTCTTTTATTCGCAGCAGCAGACCCATGGCCAGAATTACGGTCTCAAGCCTGGCTGTGGGCACCTAGAGGAACAATCTAGGGCACAGTGATATTCTGGTGCAACCTTGGCAACTTTAAGGCTTGTGGACTTCAATTCCCACAGATGTTTGAACTCTGGGAGTTGAAGTCCACAAGCCTTAAAGATGCCAAGGTTGGAGACCCCTGTTCTAGTGCTCCTTGCAGGTGGAAGTCCAGCACAGCAAGGACAAACTTTCCATCCAACCTCACTCCCGAGGGTCCCCTTTTCTACTGGCAGTGAACTGTTTTTCCCAGGAGAAACTTTCAGAAAGGGTCTCCTTGTCCCCTCCATATTCTGCCCTAGAGCAGCCTGCATAACGTTTGCGAGAAGGACGGCAGAAACGAGACTGTGTTTTTCCACCATTGTTCAGCTGGAACAGGCTGCTGGGCAGGCTGTTGTCCTGCTGACCATCTGGGACAATCCTTCTGCCTGGTTGGAGAGTTGGGATGGATCCTGGGTAAAGGCCCAGATGAAAGGAATAAAGGCAGCAAGAGCAGACCATTAGCCCCACAGCTCCTGAGGGGGTCTTGGCATATGCAAAGAGAGCCCCCTCCCCCCCCCCCCATCAAGAGGGCAGGCAGAAGCTGCTACAGCCTGCTTGCCAAGCATAAGGGGGTAGCTTCCATTCCCCTTCCATTCGGTCAGAAGTGAAGAAGCTTCTTGGATGAGAAGTGAAACGCCTTCAAGGGGGAAAAAAAGTCCAGTATCCTTTTAGGAAAAGCACCTTTGGTTCAGTCAAAGTAGCATCTCGGAGGAGAATCCGAGCCGCCAACATCTGCCACCACCTTGTGCCCTTTGGGCGGTTCCACTCTAATCCCCACCCCTCTAGAGCTAAACCTTGGGGCAGCGTTTCTTGGTCTTGGGGTGGAGTGGGGAATTCTGGGCATTGAAGTCCACTCCTCTTAAAGTGGCCATGGTTAAGGAATGCTGTCATATCTGATATCAACTTGTTTAACTCCTCTTTCACTCTGTCTCTCTGCCTTTCAAGGGAACCAGCACCAAGTACAGCCCTCAGCGCGTGGGGCTCAGCCACATGGTGGAGCACGAAGATGTCATCCAAGTGGTTAAGAAGTAACCGCCCGTCCCTTGCTCCCTTCCGTAGAGTTTCCGTGCAGCTTAACTGCGAAGTGTGCAAGAACTCGGCTGTCTCCCCCTGGCCGAAGGACCCTTTCCCCCAATTCCAGGAAGGGAGAGGAGATGCAGCCACAGAAGGCAGGGGAAGCTTTTTGGGGGACACAGAAGGACCAGGGTTTTTCTCCCGAGCGGGAACCTGCTTTCGATGGCTGCCTTGGGAAAGCCTGTCTGTCGTTGAGGGCCTTTCGGTGGGAGATGATTTGAGACTGACCGATCGATCGTAGCAGCCTGGCTACCTCTGGCCTCAGATTTGTGATGTCGGATCCAGAATGCGGAACCTTTCCCCCTTCAGAACTCAGCCTTGGCACCTCTTCTCTGCGGACAGGAGGATTCCCGAAGGAAGGATCCCCCCACGGGTGGGAGCCTGGATTAATGAGTCCTCTCCCCTCCCTCCCTCCCTCCCTCCCTCCCCATTTCACCAGGTCATCTCCTGATCCCACAGCCCACCCCAGGCTACCCACCGGCCCCCTTCCCCTTTCTTCTGCTGAAATAAAGGATGGTTCCCCCCCCTCCCCCGTCTCTTTGGAACTTCTAAAATGTTCGCTTCCTTAGATTGCTTTCAACGCCGCCTGTAACCTCCAGGGACCCTCCTGAAGTCGTGAGCTGCAGGGCTGTTGGCCGCTGGTCACTCCGGCTGGGGACGATGGGTGCGCCAATAAGTCTTAAAAAGATCAGGCTGAGAGTTCCTTGTGATGGATTGGGGCTCTCGTTCCTTAAGGGGCCCTTCGCTCTGATCATCGCAGCACAGCTGCTTCTGTTAAGCTCGGCCGCTTGTTTGGACAGCTTTGGTGTCCGGTTTTTGAATTCCTTAACCGAAATGTTGGTAGTTTGGGTGAGGAATGGGAAGCTGCTGGCGCTCCAGATGTTGATGAACCGGTATTCCTGAATGGTAATTCAACCCTTTTGCTGGGTTGCTTTAACTGTGTGTTACTCCTTTCCCCGTTGGTCACATGCCAGCAACAACTCCGTTGTTCGCGATGGAGAGAAAAATAGGGGGACCAAGGGGGTGGAGCAAGGTGAATGGGGTGCCTTTCCCCCACCCCACCCCCATCAAAACCAGCCTGGATTCTTCCGTTGGTGAGAACATCCAAAGGTCTGTTTTTTAAAAGTAGATGGGAAACATGAGCATCAGTTCTTCTCTCTGCCTGGAAACACTTTGATTTCCAAGGAACAGGAGCCAATCCGGATTGCTGGCTGCGGCTGTGGCTTTCCAGCGCTTCTGAGGCGTTGTGTAGTGGGGCTAGTTGCGGCTAGAACCCGGCCTATTTGCTGGGCACCTGCTTTCCCCACAGCTTGCTCTGCCTTTTCCAGGTTTTATTTATTTTATTTTGTTTGTTTGTCAAACATGTACAAGATAACAAGTATAGGTATGAACATAAACATGAACAAAGGATGTAAATACAGATAAATGGGGACAGTAGGACAGGGACGGTAGGCACCCTTGTGCGCTTATGCACGCCCCCTTTATGGACCTCTTAAGAATGGGGTGAGGTCCACGGTAGACAATTTGAGATTGAAGCTGTGAGGGTTTGAGGTGGTAACAACGGAGTCGGGTAGAGCATTCCAGGCATTGACCACTGAGCTGCTGAGGTCAAGGTTGGGGGGTTCTTATCCCAGTCCACAATGTGGCCCCAGAAAGGTTGAAGATCTTCAGCTTTTGGGTGGTAAGAAACTCTGAACACCAATCTTCCTTTCTGTGCTACAGGTTGCTTTCTGGGTGGGTCAAGTGGCATCAATTCATTCGACTCCCGGCTTTCATTCCCCACCCCCACCCCAAAAGAGCTTTCTGCTGAAGCTTGTGTGAATGAGACAAAAAGGATGAAAAAAGACCATTCAAACCCACCAAAGGAAAGAAGTGGGGAGGCAGTTCAAATCCCCCACGAGAGACCTACCTGCGTTTGACTCTCAGTGGTTTTGTGAGGTCGGCCCCAAACCTGCCCTGAGAGTGTTGGGGTTTGGGGGTGCAGAAAGCGAAGTGGGCCCCTGCTGCTCCTTGGTATTGAGGTGATGCCCCTGCATCCCCACTCCTGCCCCTCTGCAAATGCTTCCAGTGAAAGACCTTCCCCCACCACCCTCCTCCCAGCTCTTTCCGTCGCAGGGAAGAATAGCTGCCATCAAATATGCATGGAGCCGGCAGGTGTCTGGCAGCCATTCTGGCAGGGCTGGCGGTCACTGGGTGAGTTGCTGCCCTTCGATTGGGGAGCGAGGGGATGGAGTTGCCTGTCCTCCCGAGGGCTTAGCCCACTGCCAGCCCAGAGAACAGGACGGGGGGGGGAAGCGGGCAACCCCTGCCCAGGTAAGTGGCACATGCCACTCTGGTGGCAATGATCTCTTTGCATTTGGTCTGGCTGTCCTTTAATCTGCAAAACGGCCATCAGCTGCTTGATAGTATACTTGTTTTTAGTTCTTTGGTAGCCAAGTTTTAGAGTAGGAAACGGTTAGGGTTAGGCTTGTTCTCCCTTCTGAAACCCTCACAACAGCCCTTGGAGGTAGGTTGGCTCGAAGGAAGCGCCTGCGGGTGGAAGGAAGGCTCAGTTTTCTTATTGGAGGTTTTGCAAAGCTGGAGGGTGAGCTGCTCTTTTAATGAGTGGTGGTGTGCTCCAGTTAGCCCACCTCACAAGTCATAAAGGTACATCCCCATTTGTAAGAGTAAAGCAGAAATCTTGAGTCCCGCTCTGGGGGAAGCTGCTTTGAAATTCAGTAGAATTTTGGGGAAATCTTCAAAGCCAGAAATGGACAGGGAAGGGATTGAAACAAGGATACCAACCTGAAGACTTGCAGGTAGGATTTTGGGGCTCGGTTAAAACTGAAGTTTCTAGTCCTCAGCAATAAATCTCTCTAGCCTGACCTCTGCTTTAAAAGAGGACCAGGAAGAGAAGGTAGAGAATCTTCTCTGTTTTCTATGATTTTTGTTTTCCTTCTGCAAGGGTTTGGTCATGCCATCCAAATATAACCAGGCACCTTTGTGCCCACCACCCTGTCCAATTTGAAAAGGTGCCAGCAGCTGTCCCGCCCCACAATTTGTAGCAGACTTTGGAGGGCACTGAGCCCCCAATAAGGGGTCCAACTAGCCCCCCTTCTTAAACCCAGCAGGAATTCCTTTCAAAAGAGGCGCCTGTCTTCCTCTTGGCTGCAGGCAGATGGAGAAGAGAGAAAGGTGAGCCTGTCTCTGCCAGTTGCCCGGCAGAGGGGCTGCTGCTCTTCCATTGTCCCTTTGATTTACGTCTCTCGGCCATGACGTCCGAGGCCTGGGAGGGGGGGAGTGAATCTCCCATGGGGAGAGGGGAAGCAACAGTTGCCAAGGCTCTCAGTTAGAGATGGCAACTTCCCGTCGGTGGGCTGTGGCACTGGGGTGCTGATGGCACTGGACATCTTCAGATTGGTTTGTGCAGGTCTTTAGATCTTTGGGAAACCCTTGCATCGGCCGAGCTGGGAGCGAGGGGCCAACGTTTGCCACGTCATGCCAAAACCAGGGTGCCTGAGGGCTCGGGACTGACCCTTGCTGTGGGTGACGTCCAGGGGGCAGCAGCCGATGCTGTCCGATCCGAAAGGTAAGCCCCCTGGCAAGCTTATCTGGGTTCTTCCTTCCATGTGTCTCTTGCACGTTGTCTCAAAGTTCTCCTCCCGTTTGGGTCTGATCTGTGATGCCGAGGAGATGGCAAAGAGCCAGAGATGCAAAGCTGCACATCTGGATTTCAGCAGGACGCCACCGAGATATTGGGCCACCATTTGCCTGAAATCCAGTAGGGTTTCCTACTTTAGCAGAGGTCAGACTAGAAGACCTCCAAGGTCCCTTCCAACTCTGCTACCTCTCTTCTCAGGCTCACAGTTTCCCCGCCCTTGTCAGTTTCTCATCCTGAAATTTGCAGGTGATACTATTCACTTGCCTTTGAAAGGAGGACCGAGGTTGGGACAGAACTGGAGATGCTCCCAAAAAGTCAAAGATGACGGTCCGTGTTGGTGGGATCAAAACTCCACCAGTTTGCGTGTGTGTGTGTGTCTTTGATCATGCCATTGTGGCTGCCATTTTGACCCCTACCTTGCCAACACCCCTGTCCCTCCCAGCCCTCGATCGCTTGCCTTTCATCACTCCGAGCCCCAACCTAGTGTTGCGTTGTAGAGCTGTTTTTGTAACTCTGGCACACAGACAAGTTTCAATAAGAAAGTGCCTCTGTGTGTGCGCATGCACAGCCTCCTCCTCACCTGTCACAGGTGTGTAATTGCACCCACGTTCCTTCAGCTTATCTTGCAGTTCTCTTTCCCAGACCTCTGGGTCTTCTAATATCCCCTGAAGGGCAGCGAGGAGATAAGGTGTCTCCTGGCAGAATCCATTTTCCTTCTGAAGCAGCTGCAGTGAAGGGAGAGATGCAGAAATGATGTCCCTCCCACCCACCCACCCACCCACCCATCCCCACAAGGGCCCTTCTTCAAATTTCTTTAAGCACAGCTGCTTTTTTTTCCAGAAAGAGGTAAATATTCCTTTCATCATCACAATTAAAAAGAGAGAAGGAAGAGAGCAAGAGAAGTGATTTTAGTTTTCCTTCGGATCCAGCTGAGCAGTCCATATGTTTATTCCAGATTCTGATTTTTAGTTCTATTACTTTAAAACAGCATTTAAGACAAGGTGATTTTTTTTAAAAAAAAAGCCAGATTGGTGAAAGGGGGCTCACCCACCCCCCTTCCTTTCTTCTCTCCTCCTCCTCCCCACTCCTTCTTTGGAGGACTCTCGGTCTGGAGATGGACTGGTCCATTTACATTATTCATACGGAGGACGAGAGCCCAAGAGATATTGTTACATTGCCAGCTCACATCAAGAGCTAGACCTTCGCTTTCCTCCCAGCTCCTTGCAGGAAACACAGGGGGGGAGGGAAGGGGGGGGAAGGTCCCAGCCATCTCCGGAGAGAAGTCCTCTGTGTGCGAGATCAACCTTCAGTGCAAGCTCTGTTGGGCCTGGACAGACCCTCCTTGGGTCTCAAGCTTCTGAGGAAGACTGTTGAGGTCTACCACCTTCAGTAGCTGAAGCCAAGGAGAGATGTTGGGAGGCCCACAAGGACTTTATCCAGCTTCCTCCACAGGTAAATAAAACAGAGTCTTCTCTCTACGGTCACTCTGAAATGCGTAATTGCCGAAAACAGGACAAGTGAAGGGAAACAAGAGGTCTTCAGAGCTTCACAGGCTGGTTTTCAGTTTTCAAAGAGAAAGTGTTGCTTTCTGACATCTTCCTGCTTCTTCTTCATCATCATGTTTGCTTTCTCCTCATCCTCCTCTCTGTTCCCGCATGGACAAAATTTTTACTGAGCTTTCCCTGGAGGGGATGCAGCCAAGGAATGTATGAACATCTTTGACCTCCTCGGAAATGGCTAAGAAAGGAAAAGAGGACAAAGGGAAAAATGCCCGGAAGGGGAAGAAGGAACCTGTAGCTCAGTTGGACGAGGGGTCAGATTCTGACATGGCAAAGGGGAACGCTGAAGAAAGCGAGCTGGACAGCGAGCTGGTGGAGGGAGAGGAGGCGGAGAATGAAGATGACCCGAAGAAGAAGAAAGGGAAGGACAAGAAAGGCCTGGTCAAGAAGGCGGGCAAAGGGAAGAAGGGGCAGCCGGATGAGAAGGAGGTCAAAGACCTTCCTGCCAAGACCAAGAGGCAGCTCAAAGGAGCCTCCAAGCTGGTCATGGGTCTAGCAACAGAGGACCCCAAGAAGAAAGTGGCCAAGAAGGAACACGCCAAAGCCCAGCTGAAGGGAGCCACCAAGGCCATGGTCATGGCCAAGAAAGAGGCAGCGGCCCCAACCAAGAAGAGGCGGAGCTTGAAAAGCACCTCCAAACTCTTCATGGGCGTAAAAGGGATGGGGCCCCAGAAGAGCACCAAGAAGAGCCGTTTCAAGAACACCTCGCGCTTCTTCTGGGGCCTGAAGAGGTACAGCACGAAGAAGAAGAAGGCGAAGAACAAGAACAAGGGGGTGCTGAAGTCCACCTCCAACCTGATGATGCGCTTCAAGTCTCTTGGGAAGAAGGGGGAGGAGGGGGAGGAGAAGAAGAAAGAGGGAGCCCCTGACAAGGAGACCAAGAAGTCCTCCTTCATGCTGATTCGGCTGGGAGGCGGGAAGGCAGAAGAACACCAGAGGAAAGGAGGGAGTTTCTTTGGCAACCTCTTCCGGCGAAGGAAGGCAAATCAGAACTTTAAACCCCAGGCCCAGATGATCAGCAAGGTGGCTGCGGTCACCAACTGGCTGACCCGGAAATTCTTGAGTAAACGTAGCAGAACTAGATATGACAAACGAGCGACTGACGACTCTTGGCTAGCCAAGATTGGAGCCAAGAAACTGCCTTTCCCTTCAGAAGATGAAGTTTTGAGACACCGAGCGAATATGAGAAGAGTTCCTGGAGCCAATAAATGTACCTGTTTTGGCCAATACCCGGACAGATATGGCCACTGGGACCACCTGGATTCTGCCACCTTACAAGATTACTTTGATGATTATGAAGAAGAACATGATTGCTATGATGTCCAGTCCCCTTTCAAGTATGGCTTTTCTGGTTATAACCAGGATTGTTATGGGAGGCATCCAATAGAAGAAGAATATGGGCCTTATGACGAAGACTACGATGAGCAGGACCCTTACGAGTACCACAGTGACCCCCAAGAATATGGACCACCTTTCAATTATCCACCTTATGAACCTTATGAGGACTTCAGCAGTGATTATGAAGGGGAAGGGGGCCCTCATTGGACTAGAGAACTGGAACACCCTGATGAGGAGGAGGAGGAGGAGGATATTTACTATCAACAGGACATTAATGACAGTGACCAGGAATGGGTCTCCCAGTCTTCATACAACCCATATGCTGGCCTGTTGGATGACATTGCTGAGGTGGAAGAAGCCGACAGAGCTGAGACTGAGCCAGAAGATGACCCCGTTGCTTTCTCCCGTTCTTCTGTTTTTGAACGAGGGATGGGAGGAAAGACGGCAGCAATGGCACCGTTGAACAGAAAGTTCCGGCTTTTCCCGAGGCCCCAAGTGAAGCTGTTCGGTAAGGAGAAGCTTGATGTCCCTCTGCCCCCTTCCCCGCAGATCTCTATGGCTTATTTGGATCCTGAGGAGGAAGGCATCCCTGAGGAAGAAGAGCAGGAGCCTCTAATTTCTCCATTTGCCCAGTTTGATGGTCGGTATCTGGAGCCTTCTGGGTCTCAGGAGACCTTTTCAGAGTTGCTCCCTGCGAGCAAGCTTCAGAGGTCCCACCGGACCAACTTGGGTGGAAGGAATTGGACTCGGGATCCAAATCACTTGAAGCCACCTCTTTCTCCAAGAGAATGTGGGAGCCCTCTGGGACAGTTCCTGCAACAATCCATCTCTCAGCCAAGACCTATTCTGAAGCACCATGGGACCTGGGGAAGGAACCAGCCAGGCATGCATGAGCCCAACAGAAGAACTCCGTCTTCACGGTTTGGGAAGAAGAGTCCTCTGGAGTCATCTCCTCCACCTCCAAGGATGCCTTTAGAAAAACCAAGTTCCACCTTCCCGCCCAGCTCCATCAGGCAGCTTAGGGGTCCAGGGAAACACCACACTATTTTTGCACCTTCTCACACCGCAGTAGCAATGCAGGACGCTCTTCACCAAGAGTTGCAAAGCACTCTCCGGTCAACTTTCAATAGAAAGTCACAGCAAGATCTCAGGTTTTCACAGAGGAACACCTCACGGTCCACAACTGGACATCAAGATCCTTCCCTCAAGGGGAGGAGTCCACATAATCACGTGTCTTCTCCTTCTCAGAGAACAGCCAAAGAAAACCGGGTTTCATCCAAAGACTCCTTCTTCCAGACACCTCCTTCCCCTCACCCATCAGCACACAAGCATTTGGGAAGTCAACGCAGCCTCTCGTCTTCTAGTTTAGCATCTGTTAAAAGCCTGATGGACACCCCTTTCAGTCGTTCATTATTTCATACCTCCAGCACTCCAGAATTTCCAGATTCTGGCAGAAATAGGACCTCTGGCAGGTCTGTCCCACGAGAGTTCCATAATCCCATCAGGAGGAGTTTGAAGGCTCCTCCATCACCTCAACCATCCCTTAGGCGTTTTGGATCTCCTCCCGTACCAGCTCACTTACAACCAACAAGGGCACTTCGTCAGGTATCTACGGATGCTTCGGGAAGTCTACCCCAGGCTTGGAACAGGCAGGCCGAGCCCCCAACGAAAGCAGTGAAGCCATTAATGAGAAACCAGCATCTGAGGCAGTTTGGCCATCGCTCCCCAGTTTTATCTGCTAGGGGTTCTCCTCACATGCGGCCTTGTCAAGGAAGCCACAGAATCCGAATCCGGGAGTCACCCCAAGGCTCATCTCTTTATGCCCAATTGCCCTTTGAAACTGGTAGGCCAAAGGAAGCCCAGCCCCAGGCCCAGCAGAGGTGGTTTTGTGCCTCAGAAGAAGAAACAGAAACTCCTTGGAGTTCCTCACCCAAGATGGGAGCTCCGAGAAGCTTGAGAAATGGTTTCGACTTGCCCCAATCACCCACTCAAACTCCAAGGCCCCGGAAGGACTTCCTTCAGCGCATTGGTCAGCCTCTGGCTGGAATGGTTCAGCCTGCTTCTTCCGTTCAGTTCCTTCCTGGAGAAAGAAGAGGACATTTAGAAGATGAGAATCCATATCTTGCGGAGTTTGGTCCAGAAGAGACTCAAGCTTTCTCAAGGCAGCCATTTCCCCAGCATTCTCCAGCTGCCGTTGCATCAATGAAGAAGAAGACAGAGGCCGTGTCTGTCAGGTCTTCTACTCCTAAAGAGGCACGTAAGCTCTTGGGTGGGCATTTCTCCTGCACCATCCCTGGTGATCACCATGGCAGTTTGAGGAGGCCCAATCTCAGCCCCATGTCTCAAAGAACAGTTTCATTCCAAAGACCCTACCCTTTGGAAGAAGAGGGCTCCTCTTTGGCCAGACCGCCCTCCCTTCGCAGCCAGTATAGCAAGCCGAGAAGACCAGATTTTGCCCACGGACCTCCTGAGCTTCTAGAACATGAAATGGAAGGAGGCATAGGGAGATATGCCGTGGTGATGCCCCAAGTCCAGCCGATGGGTTCTTCTCCTCGGAGAAGGTCCCGGAAGCAAAACCAGCCATGGTCTGAGTATCACACAGTGAACGTACATGAGATGCCAAGCGAATGGACCTCAGAGAAGCTCTTCCAGCACCCTCCAGCAGAGAGTTTTAGGGCTCAAGAAGTTCATCGTGGAGGAGGAAGAGGAAGAGGGAATGGGGTGTTTTGGTACCTGACACGGGGAGCATCTGGGCCCAAGAACGAATATGGAGAGACCAACAAGAACTGGCAATGCAAGGTAATTGAAAGTGTTCCCGTCTGCTGGATACTGAAGAGGGGCAGAGGGAATCAGAGACTGGAAGGCAGAACTGGTGGGGGGGTGAGAATTGGAGGAGGCCCCTCTGAGTTCAATTTCTCTTGAACTTCCTGAGTCATCCAATGGGCTGTACGTGCCCTAAAGGAGATCAACCCACCCAAGGGGATCTGTAACCTTCTGGACTCATCCAGTGTGGCTGAGAGGCTAGTGTGGCATAGCAAGACCCAACCAGACTCTGACCAGACACCCCCACCTCTCAGGCGTGGCCCCCAAAGCCATTCCAGCATTTAACCCCCATGAAATAGAAAAGAGAGGGCAACAAGGACCTTCCTAGCACATTGTGGCTTTTTCGTTGTCTTTCGTTGAACACAAATCAAAACAGCTTGAGCCTTAAGCCTTGTCTGTGCTCCACTTAGGGGAGTCAAACCTTTGGCAAGTTCCTCAGGTGTCCAACAGTTTCTTTAGGACAAGATTAAGGTTATCCATCATCAGTGGTCCCCTCTTGATTTGATGCAGCCGAGGGAAACCGGGGAGGCCACTGACTGTAGGAAGGCAAGCGGGTGCTTCCTTGGTGTCTCTCTCTCTCTCACACACACAATTGTGTGCCTCCCCCTCTTCAACCTTCTCTTCTCCTTTGAAAGAAATCTCAAACGCAAAGTTGGTTTGATCCGATTAAAGAGGAACTGGCAGGGGAAACATGCACGGCAGCCTCTCTGCTCTGCTCTGGGGTAATCTACACAAAGCCTTAGATCGAAGACGGCCATCATGGCCGGTGTGTGTGTGTATAATATCCCCCCGTAACCAAAGAACAATATGCACAGGGGAGGACATTGAGCAGAGTTGGAACTGGAGGGGAGAATTAATTAGAGCGAAGCAGCTACCTGACTCCTATCTCCTGAGTAGTGGAGTGAGTCACTGTTTAATAGCCAGTCCACCATGACATCCAACTGAGGTGTGTTTGCTTACTGTCAAGACGTGGCCTTTGCAGATGCAGAAGCATAGCTGGGCATCACTTGCAAACCCTCAATCTTTTCCTAGGTGGAAGGGATGGCAGGAAAAACAGGCCGGAAGGAGGGGTGGGTTTCAGGCCTAAGTCAGACCCTCCCCGTGCCATGAAATGCATTCCGTGATGCTTGAGCTGCTGCCAGCTCTCAGCTGAATCTACCTCTCAGGGTGGTTGGGGAGATTCAAAGAGGGAGAGGGATATTTTGGAGGCCTGTCTTGACCTTCTCCTGGTCTTTCCACCAACTTTTAGATGCACTGCATTCACAATTTGCAATCGGCAACCAACCCAGGAGAGGAGAGCCATGACGGCGTGGATGACTTGACCCAACTAGAGTAAGTCTTGAAGGATGGGTTCTTGTTGGAGACCGAGGGGTGCTGTCCACCCCCGAGAGATGGAGAGCTGTCTTGCTCAAACCTGGCAACCTGAAGATGATCGGTGGACTTCAACACCCACAATCCCCCAGCCAGCACATACACAGAGAGATACATACACACACACACACCATGTATGTCTTAATGAAAGTTCTTTTTTCTGTTCAGCTCCTCCTGTAGTATTTTGGGGTGGGGCAAAATTAAACAAAAGATTATGAAAAGGAGGAAAGACCACTTATAAGAGCATCTCCCACACGGGGCCAATTTAATTCTTCTTACTAATCTCTCTGCTCATGTGTAGAGTGCAGCCTTTTTTTCAGTGGTGAAATTCAATTTTTTTACTACCGGTTCTATGGGCGTGGCTTGGTGGGCGTGGTTTGGTGGGCGTGGCAGGGGAAGGTTATTGCAAAATCCCCATTCCCACCCCACTCGGGGGCCAGCCAGAGGTGGTATTTGCTGGTTCTCCGAACTACTCAACATTTCCCCTACCGGTTCTCCAGAACCTGTCAGAACCTGCTGAATTTCAACCCTGCTTTTTTTCATCATTCACCTGAGCCAGGTGGAGCTTAGAGCCCTGCTACCTACAAGTTAACAGGGAGCAAAGCTTGTTTGTTCCTGTGTCAATATCTATTTCCCCTTCTTAAGGTTGTGTTGTGTTCAGCCATGTTTGTTCTTTATGCCACAGAGACCTCCAAGAAAGCATGGTCCTTCACAATGTCCAAAGGAGGTTTGAGCGGGGGCTGATCTATGTAAGTTGGTTGTTTTCACTTTTGCTCTCCGGGCTTCAAAACCATTGAAAGAAACACCCAGAGTAATGGGTGGGGAGGGTCTGGTTTCAAACCCAACTAAGCCACAAGATCTCCTAGGAGGAACAGACTTGGCCTTCCTCACAGCCTCGTAGGGATGGTGACCAAGAGAGAGTCCCCTGGGAGTTGGGCGGCATATAAATCCATTTCAATAAATAAATAAAATAAATAAATGGAAGTAGAGAATTTGGCCCGTGACTGGTGGTCTTTTTCCTTCAAGAAGAAAAGACTCAACAACAAAATATAGGTGTTAATTTGAAAAGTTCTGGAAGGTTTTGAAATATTACTTGCTTTTTATAGGTTCTCACCCTATATTTTGCAATGTCTGTTCATAAAGCGTAGGAATTGCCTAGTTCAGAGTAAACCAGGAGTTTATTCCTATGTATAGCGCATGAAGTTGTTGTGTTTGGATTTACACAGAGCACAAAGTCCTCCAGAATTTTGTGGTTTTTTGCTTTCCCTAACATGTGTTCTCTCTCTCTCTCTCTCTCTCTCTCTCTCTCTCTCTCTCTCTCTCTCTCTCTCTCTCTCTCTCTCTCTCTCTCTTTCTGTTTTTCTCTCTCTCTCACACACACACACACATGCAACACATTCCTCTTTCTCTCTGCCAGACCTACATAGGCAGCATCCTGGTGTCAGTGAATCCTTACAAAATGTTCAACGTCTATGGAACGGACCACGTCCTGAAGTATGAAGGCAAAGCTTTGGGAGAGAACCCACCGTGAGTCTCCTCCTGGCTGCAGGTTTTATTTGGAGGGTGTTTCACTCCGTCCTGCAGAAATAGGGACGGTTTTATTCCCCTGGGCTCTTTTGACAGGCGATATTCTTAGTCCTGGTGGCCATGAGGATCTTCTCATGTTCTTCTGTGGGTCAGGAAAGGCTGACCGGATGCTTCCTGAAATCTCAGCGGTCTGGATGAATAATGTCTCGGTTGCTTCTGAGTCTTCTCACCCAGCAAACTAGAGGATTTGCAACTACAATTCATATCATTCTGGTTCTCTGCTTTTATTGGTTAGGGCTGGGAATCTGAAGCAGCTAGAAAGCATCAATGAACATATATACATCCCTCATATATAGTTTTACTTTAATTGGCAGTGAGTCTCTAAGATTGCAACTAGGTAGAACTACCTGTATTGGTGTTTCTATAAGTGGTTCCTTCCGTATGTTTCTAACTCTTGTCACTAAGGCTTGCGGAAATGCTAGCTAGAAAGACACAGCTCTTGACTTGAGAGCAACCTGCCCCTCCCCCCATTTTTAAAGACAGCTTGAAACTTCCTTCCTTCCTTCTTTTCTTTTGCAGACACCTTTTTGCAATCATTAACGTTGCCTACAGCAAGTTGAGAGATGCCAAACTCAACCAATGTATCATTATTAGGTGAGCTTGGGATGTTCCCTCTGACAATAGTCCTCAAAGTGGCTAAGAGAAGAAAGAGAACCCCTCCCCCCTCCTCCCCTCTCCTTTTAGGTTAGGTCCCTGTTGGGATGTTTCATTGAGCTCAAGGGTCTTTACACTCCTTCCATCTGGTTGGCTTCTAGTGGAGAAAGCGGATCGGGCAAAACGGAGGCCACCAAACTGATTCTTCGTTATCTGGCAGCTATCAACCAGAAACACCTTGCGACTCAACAGGTAGTACGGAGGGGATGAGCAGAGGCAACGAGGCTCAGCCAAAGCCTTGGTGCTCACCTAAGGCCCAGCTGAGGTCAACGGGTGGTGGTTGAAGGGGGAACGGCCCTGAACCTTTGAAGACCTACCATTGCTTCCTACCTTCTGCTGCCATGCTGTTTTTGATGCTTCCCTAGATAAAGGTATGGGGCGTGCTGTGCATCAGGTTTAATTTTCCTCAGATTGGTTAATGCCGTGGTGCGTGCATGAACTTAACTGTGTAGGAATCAGTTCGACTCTGTCTCATTTTCCCACCTGTCTTGGAGAATGAGGGCTTCCCTCTGAGCAATCAGTCCATCTCCATTCCTTATCGGTTGACTTATTGAACCAGGGTGGCAGTTTCCTCCAAGCTGAAGTGATGAAGACTCAGCTCCGGCCTTTCCTACATGATTTGGACCAATACACCTGGCTACCTTTCTTATGGCTGACTGCAGTAAGGGATCTTGCCCTCAAAATTCAGTCATTGCTCAGAGGTCAAGCTCCTGCAAATAAATATTCTGATTTATTCACTTTCACATCAGCTGTTGCTCAACCATCTCTCTCTCTTGGCTCCCCCTGGTTTTTTTAATGGGAGGTTCATGGAGTATTTTGTCCATTCTCCACACTGCCTTTCTCTCTGGTGCTTTGGCAGGCTGGATTTTGGCGATTAAATAAAAATCAGGTTCATGTAACAGCCAGGGCACGTTGAGGTTTAGAGACCTCCCTTGCCTCTAATTGATCCTATTCTAGGTCCTTTCCATTTGATTGCTTCCAATGGGGATTTGTGACAATTGCTCCTTAATTGCCCCTTGGCAAGGTTTGGTTTCTATGGGAGAAGAGGACTGAGTAATTTATTTCTCCTCCTGAGGGATTTCTTCCTCTTTTTTTAAAACCACACAATCGGGCTCTTTTGCTAAATAAAAATGAACCATGAAAAGCAACAGGAAGAATAGAATATTCAACTACAGACAGGAACGGGAAGGGCAAAGCGAACTGAAGGAGAGATTTGATTTGATTTGATTTGATTTGATTTGATTTGATCCTGCATTCATCTATGTGCCCATGGGTCTGGAGGTTTCAAACATATTTGCTCCTTCCTTGGAGCTTTGATTTTTAAATATATATATTGCTCTTGTGTTTTATCCGCTTGAGTCAGATTCTCGAAGCAACCCCTCTTCTGGAATCGTTTGGAAATGCCAAGACTGTGCGGAATGACAACTCCAGCAGATTTGGAAAATTTGTGGAACTCTTTCTGGAGGAGTAAGTTATCTTTTCAAAAAAATTCATATTAGTGGTCTGCGGGACTTAAAAGTATGAATTAGGGTCCGTGGGATTTAAAATGATGACCTTGGTGGTCCCTGAGGTCCAAAAGGTTGGGGACCCCTGCATTGTTTGCATTTAAGGTCTGTAGTAGTGGATCTGGAGGAAGTTAGGGGCGTGCATGCCTAGTTTTGGTTGTTGGGGTGTGTGTTATTGGGATGTGTGCCGTTGGTCTTGCGTTTGACACATTCAGCACGGTAGTCGATGTATAGGTCAGTCTCTCCTTAACAACGGCACCGGAAAAAGTGACTAATGACCGGTTGTGTTTCTCCAGCAACGGATTGATCTGTGGTGCCATCACCTCCCAGTACCTTCTGGAGAAATCAAGAGTCATCTTTCAGGTGAGGTTTCCTTCTGTTCTTGGGGTGGTATAGTCATGGCAAGCAAGGTGAGAACTGCAAAACAAAGGATTGGCCCATTTCCTTTTTAAGAATTGCAAAGGAAGCCTTTGGAAAAAAAATACTTAGCATTTGCGGGGAGCTGTTTTGGAAAGGGCCTCTCTCCAGCTTGAATGTGTTACAAATAATGCATTGGATTAAGCTGGTTACTTTGATCCTTTAAAATTAACCAAATGGTATTGTTGGTTGCACGGATCTGTCCAAACTATGATGATTGTCTACGAAAGAAGTGAGAGGTGGGTTAGATTTGAGTTGAGCATTTATTAAAAAGCAGAATTGGATTTTTTTTTCTGGCAATAAGGAAAATTGAAAAGATCGTTCTAGCATTATGAGCTGAGCCTTCTCGACAAATGACTCTTTTGTAAAGAGTTCTCCAAGAGTGCTTAGAAATATCAAACCAAGTGCAAGCCTATGTATTATTTTATTTTATTTTCCCTTACTTTCATTGGTAGCCATTCTGGATTTTTGCACATGGGGGTTAAAATATTCTGGTTTCTCACTCGTAATTATCCTTCACATCCATCCGTCTTGTCTGACTCATTCCCCTAGGCCAAAAATGAACGAAACTACCACATCTTTTACGAGATGCTAGCTGGTCTCCCCACGCAGCAAAAGCAGACGTTTTGTCTTCAAGGTGCAGAAACCTACTATTATCTCAACCAGGTATGGAGCTGAGTGAGAACTCCTCATACTTATTCTTTCATGATGATGTCTTTGTCCTTCGAATTTCTGCTTGTTCAATTTCTCAGATACTTAAAGGTCCCCAAAGTGGCTCAGATCAGGTTCTCAAAAAACTCAGATACCTTCTCAGAGATTTCTCACGAGATGCAAATGGGAAAGAAAAAGAGAAGGGTGAATTCTTAAAATCCAGGAGAAAAGAGTGAACCTTGATCAAAGTGGGCCTTGATCTAGGTTGGACCAACCAATCCTCATTTATTGAGAAAAGTCAGTGTTGGTCACCTCCTGCCAATTGCTAGGAGAAGCCTAGCTGTGCTTCTTTGCAGCTCTTTGGTCTCAGGACATTTAAGTAGAAGAAGATGAGGTCTCCATTGGAAGAGTAGATGTTTCTTCTGGATTCTCCTGCCGTTTAAGGCACTAGGACATGCCGTTGGGAGTCAGATGTTTTCCTGCTGTCTTCCCCAGGGAGGCAACTGCGAGATTCCCGGCAAAACAGACCTAGAAGACTTTCATCGGCTGCTCGACACCATGGAAGTCTTGAATTTCAGCCTCCAAGACCAGGACAGCATCTTCCGAATCCTGTCTTCCATCCTTCACTTGGGGAATGTCTACTTTGAGAAGTATGAGGTAAGAGGCAGCACTGGAAGTCGGAGAGGTGATTCCTTTTTCCAAGGGAAGATGTTTGAGGCCTGACTTGGGTCCTTGCAGACCGACTGCCAGGAAGTGGCCTCTGTGCTGAGCGCCAAGGAGATCCGGGTCGTGGCTGAGCTGTTGCAGATCTCTCCCGAAGGCTTGCAAAAGTCCATCACCTACAAAGTGACGGTGAGGGAGCTAAACTCTAGACATGCACACCAGTAATGGGTTTCACTTACCTTTGCTACCAGTTCGGAGATGTGCACACACATATGTGCAGATCGTCCGTGATGACATCCGGGTGGGTGGGCGAACCGGTAGCAACCCACCACTGATGCACACACACACACACACACACACACACACACACACACACACACACACACACACACACACACACAAAGGCAGATGCTGGCCTCAGTCTGCAACGTGATCCACACTGAGCCCATAACTCACAACATCTTGGATAGTCTTGGTGTTTTGTTTTCCGCCAAGTGTTGTTTGCAAGCGACAACACCTTCAGAGCCAAAAGGGAGCAAGTGGAGTCAGAACAGGAGGTTGGAACAAGCCTTGAGATGGTCCACAGCACTGCTGTCTCAACAGGGTGTTCTGCCCCAGCTACGGCCCTCAAAGAATGCTGCACGGGCTGCTGGCGGGCCACAACACAGGGAGGACTGGAGTCTATTTATAACATCAGGTCTTATCATCAATGGATGGAGAAACTGCTCACCACAACCCCTGAGTTTGAGTCAAACATTTTGAGCAAATGGGGAAGTTCGGAAGGTCCCATAACTAGCCAAGGGCCCTTTTCTGTCCACCCTAAAATCCCAGTTTCCATCTCTAAGCTTTGTAACTAACAATCATGGCCCATTTTAAGATTATAGTTAGATCTTCTGAATTAAATACCCCCTCTTTGGACATGACAATATCATATTTAACTATTCCACAATAAGGAGACTACAGAAGCCCCATCTAATGGTACCACTGTGAAAATATTTTAGTGGGGCTGATGGGTACAGGGAAGAGAAGGCAGCCATCTTGGTTCTTCCTTTGCTTTTTGATAGGAAACGCTGAGGGAGAAGATTTTCACACCACTCACTGTGGAAAGTGCCGTGGATGCCAGGTAAAGAGAGAATGGAGGAAGGGAAAAGGGAAGTATGATGCCCATCTTGGTGCCCTAAGTTGGAGACCACCGTGCTTAAAGCAACATCCGTTGTCTGCGTGTGTGCAGAAGCAAAAAACAAGATGGTGGTGCCTATGGCGCCACCAAGAGAGCCGGTTCGGGGGCGTGTCCAGCCGGACATCGCTGCCAGTTCGGCAACCAGGGGGAAATTCCCGCTACCGGTTCTATAGAACCGGTCCGAACTGGCAGGAACCCACCTCTGGTCTTCCCTCAATTTTCTCTTTTCAGAGATGCCATAGCCAAGATCCTTTACTCACTGCTTTTCAACTGGCTCATGGACAGGGTCAACAAGCAGATGTACCCCAAGCAGAACACCCTATCGATTGCCATCTTGGACATCTACGGCTTTGAGGTGAGGAAGAGAGAACTAAGCTAAAGATGCACCTTAGGCAGAGGTGGTATTCAGCAGGTTCTGACCAGTTCTGGAGAACCGGTAGAGGAAATTTTGAGTAGTCCGGAGAACCGGTAAATATCACCTCTGACTGGTCTCGCCCCCATCTATTCTCTGCCTCCCGAGTCCCAGCTGATCGGGAGGGAATGGGGATTTTGCTGTATCCTTCCCCTGCCACGTCCACCAAGACACGCCCACAGAACCAGTAGTAAAAAAAATTTGAAACCCACCACTGACCTTAGGGTATTCTGCCATGCACATCGAGGAAAGAGAAAGGAGGAGAACACAACCATGAGCTCCTTTGGTACCTTCCTCTTCCAGTTTACAGAGGCCATAGTTCAGCGTTAGGTATCTTCTGCCACTGAGCCCTCAAGGCGGACTTCTAGAAAATTCATGGATCATCATCTTTTCTTGCAATCTCTTTGCAAGTTTGGGGCCTTTCCGTAGGTCATTCCAGCTTATTAATGAAGGTTAACCATTCTGTTTAAGTACCAGTCCATTTTTGTTGGTGGTTCCTTGCAGCTAACATCTGATTAAGCACGTTGCTTGGTAGGTTAATTTGTTTATTCAATATATGGCTGCTGAAGTATGGATTCCTCAGAGTTTATACAACTGATTAAAAAGTGTGCAGCCAAATGCTAAAAAACAGTAAAAACAATGTGGATAAATTGGATGCTGGAGCTTCTAAATGCCTTTTTCTCCCTTCCCTTCCCGCTTTTCCCATAGGATCTTGGTTTCAACAGTTTTGAGCAGCTGTGTATTAATTATGCCAATGAATATCTCCAATATTTGTTTAATAAGATCATCTTTAAGGAAGAACAGGTAAGACCAGGAGGAACCAAAGCCCTTGAGATCTTAAAGGCTGGTGATTGAATCAGATCCACCACCCAGCTTTGATGCAAAGGAAACTAAAATGCACCTGGCATTTTATTTGGTGGCTCTCTGCTTTATGTTAGAAGACCTCCTTTGAAAACGTCCTACACAGCAGAGAGCAAATAGCAATACAGTTTTTAAATAGATCTTCACCGTTTATGGTCAAGAGGTAACTGAAGACTTTGAAGGCACGTTCACCCCCAAAGTTCTTAGAACTTCGGGAAAATCCTTCCATGGATTCTGCTTTGGGGGGGTGAACCAGATTGGATCAGCTGGACTTGCATTCCGATGGAGGCTGTCCTTGGTCTTCTTTTTCATGAAGGTTGCTTAGCAAAATGGCAACAGCTGGTTTTTCCCCCCAATGGCACATCTGCTGCCTGCTTAAGGACAGCAGGAGATCACGGCTCTTGTGTTGTCCTCAGGAAGAATATATCCGTGAGCAGATTGAATGGAGGGAGATTGCTTTCACGGACAACCAGCCCTGCATTGAGCTGATTTCCCAAAGGCCTCATGGCATTTTGAAGATCCTGAATGACCAAAGCAGTTTCCCTCAGGTAAATGTGGCCTCCCTTGGCTTGCTTGGGGCAAGGCGGAACTCAGGAATTAATTAAAAGATAAGCTTCCTACCTATGGAAAGCCGCCTGCCCAAGTTCAGAAGAAATCTGAAATCCCCTAAATAGTCTTTCCATCCCAAAACTTACTCATAAGTCCTGAGCAGGGGAGAGGTCTTCTCCTTACACAGAGGGTGTTCCTTCTGAGCCCGGAGACAAGTCAGTCTGGAAGTCTTGGGGTGACTTGTGATCATGCTTCCATCTTTCTAGGCCACGGATCACACATTCCTTCAGAAATGCCACTATCACCACGGCTCCAATCCCCTCTATTCCAAGCCAAAAATGCCACTGCCGGAATTCTCTATCAAGCACTATGCAGGAAAAGTCACCTACCAGGTGAGTGGGGGGGAGAACGAGGAGGAGGAGGAAGACTGTGGGGGTCCTTGGTGCTCTCTGAGCTTAGTTGTCTTCTTGCAGATGTTTCATGACCCCACCAGGTCATATCTTCAGTGTCAGAAGGGAGTGAGGTTTGGAGAGAGGAGGATGGGGAGGAAAGGAAAGGTGATAAAGGAGGAGGAGGAGGAGGAGGAGGAGGAGGAGGAGGAGGAGGAGGAGGAGGAGGAAGGCACAGCAACATATCTGCACCATCAGGGGTCCAGGAAGATTGGGGATATCTTGATTTGTGGGATCTCAGCAACCAGTTTTGGTGCCATCAGCTGTTTCCATTACAAGCTAAGAGGCTGAGCACTCAACTTTCTGTGTGCCATCTGGGCTGAATTCTCATCTTGCACAATGTGATCCATCATAGCGGCCTAAGGAAAGTGGAGCTGGAAACCAACATTCCTGGACAGCATCAAAAGCTGAGAAATGAGCCATGGTTTGTTCAGCCTTCTCAAGCCGGGTGCCACCTAGGGAATTGGACTTCAGCTCCAAGAATTCTTGATCCTGGCTTTGCTGCTTGCATTTTCTCATTCTGTTTTCTCCTAGGTGCATAAATTCTTGGATAAAAACTATGACCAAGTTCGCCAGGATGTCCTCAATCTTTTTGTCAACAGTAAAATCAAAGTAGGTGCTTAGACTGACCTCTCAGCTGGCCCCGATTCTTTGTGCAAGTTTAAATGTTTACGCGAGAATTTTAGTTGCAATGTTTGGAAAAGGGATAAGGAGTGAGATATTAGAAACAAAGAAATAAAGGTGGGGGTGGGGGGAGAGGTTCATAAGACACACTACTAAGCAGCTCATAGTCTAATATAAACTATCAATGATTGCAGAGTGATAAATCCACAATTATTAGTCATGGTTTGCCTAAATGTGATGAAGATGATGGATGGTCCAGTAGCTGAAGTTCTCCAGCAAATCCCTTCTAGATTATTAAAGGATCTTGGTTTAACCCTTCTTTTCCGGCTTAGCCCACCTCCCCAAATCCCTGAAGAATAAAATAAATAGGGGAGGGGGGACATCCATCTACACTGCATGGTGCCCCAAGCTTCTTGGAAGAGGCGGGATCCTGATGGGCATGAAGGAATCAAGAGGGGTGAAGCCATTTCTCGTCTGCTCTGCTCTTGGTTCAGATGGTCGCCAGCCTCTTCTTCAGCCACGCTCAGCTGGTGGCTCAACAGAGGACCATGATGGGGAAAAGCAGCACCAGCAAACGGAAGTATAAGCCCCAAACGGTGGCTGCAAAGTTCCAGCAGTCGCTTCTGGACCTGGTGGAGAAGATGGAGAGGTATGTCAAACAGAACTCCAGTCTTAACGTCAATTAGTAGATGCACCGTGGACACGAGACCTTCCCTTCAGAAGTTCTGGGTGCTCCATCACTGGAGGTTTTTAAGAAGAGGTTGGAGAGCCATTTGTCCAGAATTGTATATGGTCCCCTGCTTGAGCAGGGGGTTGGATTAGAAGACCTCTAAGGTCCCTTCCAACTCTGTTATTCTGTGATGAACCAGACCTGTCATGGCCCATGCCACTGCAGAGTCTAGCTAAGGGTCTTCTGAGGACTATAACCAAGGACCTGATCCAGGAGAAACCCATGCTGAAATCCCACTGCAAAGAACAGACCACTTTATTAGCAGAAATTTACTCAAAGCCCACAGAAGATAAAACTAAGAGGAAAGAGACAATTGCTCTATTTAAAATGCAGAAACTGAGCAAAATTGTTCTCTGTGGTTGTAGAAGGAGGATCTAGATGTGGACATCCGGAATGGGCAGCTTTGGAGTGAATGGTGGAAATATCCTAATGATGAGCTAACACACATTTTAAATTTCCCTTGCTTTCCCAAATGAAAGCTCAGGCACATTTGTTTTTTTTGTTCTTGGGGTACCCCTTTATCCACAAAGCAATTTTGCTCAGCCATATCTCTCTCTCTCTCTCTCTCTCTCTCTCTCTCTCTCTCTCTCTCTCTCTCTCTCTCTCTCCAGATGCAACCCTTTCTTCGTTCGCTGCATCAAGCCCAACAGAAAAAAGGTAGAGCTGACTCCACGCTGTCTCCCTCTCTCCTGGTCCTGTTTTTCCCAAATCAGGCAGTTCAGATCAGGGGTGGGTTCTAACTTACCTTGCTGTCGGTTCGCTTCCTCCCGCACGTCATGGGCGCGCCTCGTGAGCACACGTGCTTTGCACACGCGCACATGCGCAGTGGCAAAAAATCCAAAAAAATTCCCCCCCCAAAAGCCAGAAACAAGATGGTGACTGCATGCACAGTGCCGGAAACTCGGCTTCTGCTCATGCTCAGAAGAAAATAAAAAATAAAAAAAGTCAAAAAAAAGTCAAAAAAAAAGATGGCAGCGCCCATGGACCTGCACCGACCAAACCGGTTCTGTGACATCATCGTGACATCACCAGCGAGTCACTACTGGTTTGGGCGAACCGGTCCGAACTGGGAGGAACCCACGTCTGGTTCAGATCCCGTTTGTGTGATGACAAAATATGCGCCATGCTCCATCTTGTCCATCAATCTCGTTTTAACTCAGTTGCCTCTTTTGGACGCACAGCAATAAGTAGATTATTACTTGTTGAACAACTGCCATGATTAGCTTAACGATCAGAGTAAAAACGGTCATCAAATTGGATCCATGTGATGACTTGTTTAATGACCGCATTGCTTAGTGCCCAAAGTTCCTGTCCAAATTGTGGTTGTAAGTTGAGAACCAGCTGTAGACTTGAGTGCGTATTGGGAAGCCAGGGATATATTGTCCATGGTGACATCACACGGATGATGCAATTTCAATCATTGGCATGGTTTTTTTACATCGTAAGGTATCTGACGCCATCGTGGCTTGTACCAGAGGCCTCCACTAGCAAGTGTTATGAAGTTGACTTAAGCGAGTGGAAGATGGTTGGAGCTGCTTTTCCCAACCTGGGCTCTTTCAGACATCTTGAATGACAGTTCCCACCAAATCTGTGTCCCAGCAACACACATATCCAGGCTACTGAAGGTTGAGCATCTGCATTTGGATGCTGCAGAAGACTTAAGATTAAAACTAACCATGGTTAGTTTTTCATGGGCTGGCCTATTCACTTAGTGTAGGGCTCAAGTATATTGTGAAAGCCTAGGAGATTAATAGGTTGGACAAACGTATCTTGACTTTCTTTTTTTTTGTCATCCTATCAAACACCCTTGTTGTTGTTGGGGTTTTTTTCTTCTCCTCCTTCTCCTTCTCCTTCTCCTTCTCCTCCTTCTTCCTCTTCCCCCTCCTCTTCCCCCTCCTCTCCCCCCCTCCTCCTCCTCCTCCTCCTCCAGGAACCAGGACTGTTTGAGGCCGATATAGTCAGCAACCAGCTACGATCCTCGGGAATCCTGGAGACCATCAGAATCCGCAAGGAGGGCTTTCCTGTCCGGATCCCCTTCCAAATCTTCATTGACAGGTGCAGACAAGCTATTCCAGCCTAAGATCACAGCTCCATGACCCCCAGATCCAAGGTTCAGAAACCCACCTTCAAATCCTTAGGGATCAGTGGCTCAGGTGTCAGGCCACCATTGCAGCATGGAAAAACATGTCCACCATACTTGATGCGTCCAGGCTTCCCTCAGGTCCTCAGCTGAAGCCGGCTACTGCTGCAAGCTGATTGGTCGCAGTCGTTCTGGCTCGACTATATAAGGAGCGGTCAAGGGTACTGACTTTGCCGCTCTCTGTTAGCCTGAGCATGCCGCACTATGCAGACAGGCTAGCGCTTTCTCTGTTAGCATTTACCTTGAGCTGAATAAACTTGTTAGCTTTTTCGAACGTGTCTGCCTCAGTTTGTATGCCTTCTAAGACATGTCAATACGATGGCTTAGCACTACATCCCAGTCCAAACTGTGTCTCCTCAGGTACCGTTGTCTTGTGGATATCCGTAGTGACATCATCCCGGATGGGTGGAATTCTGTGGGGGTGCTGAAGAAGCTGTGTCCGGTCACCCCAGAGATGTACCGCATTGGCACAACCAAGGTAAATCCACCACTGTTGATGATAGTTTAATTACAAGAAGTTATAGAACAGATAGTAGATGAACATTGCACAGGGGGCTTGGTGGATTCTTCTCAACTGATTCCGCTCACAGTGTCCAGATGGATTTGGACATCAAGAACTGCTCTTTAGGTTCTCCTATCCCAGGTCTTCTCCATCACCAACTGCTCCATCTGGTCATGTACCCATAGGAACAACCCAATGTTACCTGAATTCTCTTAGTTTGCTTGTCCTTCACCTTCCTACCTTTCCCTCCTTGTGCATCTCATCCCTTAGCTCTCATTGCCAAATGCCAATGATTCCAAGGGCCGAGGCAAAAAAGTCAAAACATCAGTGCCATCCACCAATGAAGATGATGGACTCGTGGCCCCTTGAGCTTCTACTTCTCCTCACCCATCTTTCTCTTCCTCCTCTAGCTCTTCATGAAGGAAAGCATCTACCAGCAATTGGAGGCCAAGCGGGAACAGATTGTCCACATGGCGGTAGTGACCCTCCAACGTTACGTCCGTGGCTTCTTGATCAAGAAACGCTTTTATGCCTTACGCTGCAAGATTATCCTCTTTCAAGCCCGGGCCCGGGGTTACCTTGTCAGGTGCTGAGTTTGACTGTCCTTGAGAGCCTTGGGGGTGGAGGGGCTTGAACAGGGCCTCTGTCATGTGTGGACCAACCTGTCATTACTCAAAGGCTAAGCCCTTTTCAGACTCAATATTCTAATCCGGTATAAAGTCTAATTCTCTGCCCATTCAACCAAATATTCTCTGAAAAATAGTCATGGTGGCAGAGTGGTTAGAATGCAATATTTCAGGCTGACTCTGCCCACTGCGGGGAGTTCGATCCTGACTGGCTCAAGGTTGACTCAGCCTTCCGTCCTTCCGAGGTCGGTAAAATAAGGATCCTGATTGTTGGGGGCAAGAGGCTGACTCAGAAGGCTGTGAAGCAGTATATAAGTCTAAATGCTATTGCTATAGGTTCTTCTAAGTCCCTCCCACCTTTCTAGATAGATAGATAGATATAATTCTTTATTGGCCAAGTGTGATTGGACACACAAGGAATTTGTTTTTGGTGCATATGCTCTCAGTGTACATAAAAGAAAAGATACATTTGTCAAGAATCATGAGGTACAACACTTAATAATGATTGTCATAGGGTACAAATAAGCAATCAGGAAACAATCAATATTAATATAAATCGTAAGGATACAAGCAACAAGTTACAGTCATACAGTCATAAGTGGGAGGAGATGGGTGATAGGAACGATGAGAAAAACTAATAGTAATAGTAATGCAGCCTTAGTGAATAGTTTGACAGTGTTGAGGGAATTATTTATTTAGTAGAGTGATGGCGTTCGGGAAAAAACTGTTCTTGTGTCTAGTTGTCTTGGTGTGCAGTGCTCTATAGCGTCGTTTTGAGGGTAGGAGTTGAAGCAATTTATGTCCAGGATGCGAGGGGTCAGTAAATATTTTCACGGCCCTCTTTTTGACTCGTGCAGTATACAGTCTACTCAGCCCCCCACCCCAGATAATAGCTTAGGGATCTCAGAAAACTCTTAAGAAGCTCTCCAAATGCATTTCCAACCGAATTCTGAAAAGATTCAACCACTCTCACTGATCACTTAAAAGAGAAGGCCCTTTCTATCCTCTCATTTTAGCATCTTAACGACCTCATGAGATGGGTTCCTCTGAGAGTGAGGGACAGGTTTAAGGGCCACTCAGGTGGACTTTCTTAACTTAGTAGGAATTTTGAGGACTTCCCCAACTTGGTGTTCTCCAGACATGCTGGAGAGCCACAATTGTCAACCAAGATCCCAACAGCTTTGCTGGATGGGGTGAGATGATGAATCTCCAACCCCTCTACAAGAGGTCATGTTGGCGAATGTCCCTCCAAGTGGCCCACCTTCTCCCTCTGATGTAGATGCCTTTGCCATCCTTGGTCTGGCCTGTCTGTCCATTACTGTGTTTTGATTTGATTTTTTACCCTGGGTAGGAGAAAATGTTGTTGAGACTTGGGGTGATCTTTCCAACCTCCATCCCGGGGGTTTCCCGTCCTGCAGGCAAAAATGTGGGAGGCTGTGTCAGACGCTCATCAAATTCAGATGCCTGGTACGCATCTATATGAACCGCAGGAGGTACCTCAAGGTGAGTCTCTGGGGTGGGGGGGGCTGAGTGCAAACTGGGGATACAGGAAGAGGATTGGGGAGAGAAGAACCTTAACATAAATTGCCTTGGTCACTTGGTGTCTACTCTGCATGGTGGATGACAATTCCCACATTCTGTGATCAAGGAGAAGGCCCCAAGAATTCCCACATTCTTGGGGCCCTTTCCAAGGAAAGTACTTACTCTCTCCCTGCACTTAGGTGCTCTGGAATAATTGGATTGCCTTCTAATAGAATTCTATTAATGGGGTGCAATGCTTGTGTGACCTTGGAAATCTCACTCTGGTTTCAGAGGAAGGACGAGGAGCGTCAAATTGCAGAACAGGAGAAGAAAAAGGCTGAGCAGGTAATTCTTTGGTATTTTGGGGTGTACTGGGGGCACAGGGGTCAGTCTGAAGACGTTCCTAAGCACACCCTCACTCCCAAGGCAAATCCAGAGGTTCTTAAAACTTTTGAGGAGAACTTGGGCTGCAGAAACTTACTTTGATAACTCATGTATGCAGCTGGAGCAATTTTGCTTAATGCTCTAGAAGGGAGACAGTCACTGGGATAATTAGAGGTGACCCATTCCTCTGGGTTCCACTAGGAACTGAGTCAGCGAGAAGTGATGAAAGTCGCAGACTTGGAAATGCCTGCTGATCTGGTTGGACTCTTAAACACAGTGGCTGGTAGGTCATGATCCACTACGAACCAAGGGAACTTCAAGAGGGTGGCCAGATGAACTTCAACAAGGATTTTAGAAGGAGGACCTTTGTGGTCCCACTATGATAACATTTCAAGGAAGGAGGTTAGTTCCTCCTCTGTACCACCAGTGGCAAGCTGAGTAGACCACAACATCTTGGCTGTCAGAAGGCACCAGACACTTAATTGTTTGCCTATAGCTGCCACCCTTTAGCTGTAGCCCTGTTGGTCTATCCTTGCCAATGGAGCTCTAAACAGGTACATTATAAGCACCATTTCCAAAAAAAAGTACTTGGATGGATCTTCCACTTGCATTCTGGGTCCCAGAAAAGGGGGGCGGGATATAGCTGGCATTAGAGAGAACCTATTGCCCAGTTGACATGGTCCAGCCAATGTTTTCTGGCATTCTCGTGAGTGAACTTAAGGGGTTAGGATGGGGGAACCCCTTCTTTGCCTTCTACACTGGCTACTTCCTGTTCCTCGTAGTTCACAAGCAAGTGAATGAGGACTGTGTCATGCCTGTCCCTCCACCCAAGATGAAGGCCGACTCCCAGCTCACCCTGCCTCTTGACATCAACAATTACCCCATGGCCAAGTACGTGCAGCTCCACTTCAAGGTAAGGGTGATGATGCTGGGCTTAATTATGTAAAGGGTTCTTCGCTCACTCCACTGTTGGGAGGTAGACCAAAAAGTAGTATTTGTGGCTGAGTTTACATGCTGCATTTAGCCATGGATTGGGTTTAAAACATGGCTTGTTTGGGGAGCTGCTATGGCTGGCTTTGCATGTATCCCTTAGGAAATCAAGAGTTGATTTGACTCACACATCAAGACCCCTGCATTGGATTACAAACTACCATGAGTAGATTCATGCTTCCTTATGAAACTCACTTTATAACTTTTATACTTGATAACCAGCTCAGAATTTTCATATAGTGGTTTTTTTTATTTTTATCCAAACCCTAAATAGTGAATCCCTAATCATGTGTCTTTGAAAGTATGAGTGTGTCTTATTTTTCTCATCCCACAGAAATCCATGCCAACCTGTTTGTAAATCGTATCCTTCTAATGTTAATGTTCTTTTATTTTTAAGTTGGATCCAATCTTTTATCTATGTCAAAGCAGATGCTTGATAATAGAGTCCCCATTCCGGAAGGCCGAATCCCCCTCTATTTCTATTATCTTGTAAAAACTTCAATTTAATTCTTGGGTTTTTTCCCCACCCATATAAATTTGGATGTCATTTTATTCAAATGTTCAAAGTATTTCTTCTCCAATTTAATCGGTACTCTTTGAAATAAATACAGCAGTTTAGGTAGTATGTTCATTTTGATAGTCGAGATCCTTCCAATTAGTGAGATTTGTAATTTATTCCATTTTTCTAAGTCTCTTTCTATTCGTCTTACTAATTCATTATAATTATCTTCCTGGGTAGGACCTCCAGCACCGTCTCTGTCCAGAAGGCTGTGCAAATGAGTCTTTCAGTCACTTCTCTGTCAATCCACAGGAGCCACTCTGGGGGATGCTCACAAGGACTCTATCACACCCCCTGACTCAATTAGATGAGAATCTGGCCCCTGATGCTCTTAACCTCTTCAAGCTGGTAGGTGAAGGTGAATTGCTTCCTCCTGCGTGGTCAAGCGATGGCCATCAACACAGCGTTAGTGGTAGGGTGGGTTTTTGGGGTCACTCTCTGCATTTTTTCTCTGGCAGATCCTCCGGTTTATGGGTGACGCCCAGCTCAACGGCCTCCAGGAGAACCTGTTTGGGAACTACATTGTACAGAAGGGGCTCTCTATGCCAAGCCTGCAAGACGAGATCCTGGCCCAGATTGCCAACCAAGTGTGGCGGAACACCAATGTCCACAATGAAGAACGGGGGTGGCTGCTGTTGGCCTCCTGTCTCAGTGCTTTCGTGCCCTCCCCCCAGCTGGACAAGTACCTGCTGAAGTGAGTGAGGGCAGGTCTACCTCCAAAGGAGATCCAAAGAGGGTGGCCGCATTAGCTGATGACGATGGTGACCCTAGAAGGTGTCAGAAGCACCAGGTGATGGTGGCCTTCCTCTTCCTCTTCTTCCCAAAGCCACACGAGGAATTTAAAAAGAGGCTCAGTTGATTGACCTGAAGTTCATGGCCAGGAGAGATAGGAACACAGCTCAGTTGACCCTCGCTCATCTATTCTGAGCATGAATGCCAAGTGTGTGCCATGGCTGGTATCTTCTTCTACTCACTGTCTCCCTCTGCACTTCTCCCCACCCACTCAGGTTTCTTTCGGACTATGCCTTTGACGGCTATAAACCTGTGTGCCAACACAAGCTCATGCAAGCAATGGCAAGGGGTCAGGATGGTGGGAAGGCTGCCCGAGCATATCCACCCACCCTGCTGGAGTGGACAGCCAGCCGGGACCGAGTGAACATGGCCCTTGATGTGTATTGCTTCAATGGTGAGTTAAGGGAAACCGCAGGGCGGGTTGGGAATCGATAGGCAGATCAGACGCCTCCTTCTCTGGAACCTGGGAGCTTGCTAGAGAAACACCACAGGAAGAGGGAAGGTCCAAACCTGAATGTATAAGGAAATAGGTTTATACTTGCAGGAAACTGCATTCAGATCTGTAATTGTGTGTGGAAATGATCTCGGGTGTAAGATATCGCCTAGGAAATTATCAGATAACAGAGGACATAACCCACAGCTGCATAACGGGCAGGAAAAGACACTCAGACGGGATCTCTCTAACTTCTCAGACTATAAAAGAGACCGCGGGAGATTTATACTTTCAGACTTGCAAGATTCTGTTAATGTAGCCTTGCAAGAAAGTAGAATTAGCTCGTTGGGGTTTCCTGATTGTTCTGCATCGAAAGGCGGACAAAATAAGGCACCAGGAGGGACGCCCATCAGAGTGAATGACTTGGGGTTTTGTTTCAACAGGAGATCATTATTCTTGCCCTGTCCATTCCTGGACCACAGGGGAAGGCCTTGCTGAAAGTGTGTTGAAATACAGGTAGAAGAGATGATGGGGTGTGGGGGATATGGGTAGTGGGATGGAGGAAGAGGGGGCGGGTTGCTTTTCAGTGGCCCTCTCCAGCTCTCCAAGTACTGGAAGTCAGAGGCAAAGAGCTGTTGAGAAGCTCCTTGGAGGCTCTCATCTCATCCACCTTCAGCCCCAAACAGAGTCCAGCTGCCCGATGTGGGTCTCCCCTCCTTGCAGGAGAACCTAGAGTGGCCAAACCCCGATGTTCCTTCACAGGGGTCTTACAGATGGATGGCGAGGCTGGTCTGTCACCATGAAGGATGGTACCCAATGGGCCGAGCTGGCTGGCCACGACTATGTCTTGGATCTGATTTCTGATCTGGAGCTGATCCGTGGTTTCCCCAAGCAGAAGTCCTATTTCATCCTTGCCTCTGAAGGCCCAGAGAAGTACACTGGTGGCAAATTGTAGGTGGCATCATGACTCTTCCTTAGGTGGTACTTTTGGTGGTGTTCAAGAGCTTTCATTGGTTCAGGGGGCTTACCAAGGAAGAAGAAGAAAATAACCAACATGGGGTGATGTTACCCCAGCAATGGGAGACCCAAGTCTTGGAATTGAGATGGCTGTGGAATCTTCTGTTTTCTATGTCTTGATCCTGAATGGGACAGAATTATTTTTTTCCTAGACTGTGAAAGAGGGCTAGATATCATGGATGTAGACCATGAAGTCCATGTAGTCCCGAAGTCAAGGTTGACTTTGGTCTTTCCTCCTTCTGCTTCTTAGAGTTTTCCAACGTGGTTTGGATTCAGATGGGAGAGTTCCTCCTCCGCCACTGATAAAGGCCCCCACCGTGGCCTCTGCCCACCTGCCAGACTCCGAGGGATATTGCAGCCATGGTGAGAGATTGGGAGGCAGCTTACGGATTATATCAGAGCATGGGATCAATCTTTGCAAGATCTGGGGAAGTCCTGTAGCTGGAGCCACACAGATTTGAAGACTGGTGTGTCCAGGGGTGGGCTTCAAAACGTTTAGCACGGGGTTCTCTGTCTGGTTGCTGGGTGGGTGTGGCCATGCTGGGCGTGGCCTAGTCGGCCTCCTGCACCACGGGGGGGGGCGGTTTTGTCCTCCCCGGGCTCCGGAAGCTTTCTTCGAGCCTCCGGGAGGGCAAAAATGGCCTCCCCAGGCTCCTGAGGCCCATTTCCGGCCTTCCCAAACTTCTGGTAGACCCATTTTTTGCCCTCCTGAGCCTCCACGCATTACCTGCATCTAAAACGGACTGTGTGGGGACTCCTGGGAGGGGAGGGGTGGGCGGGGCCAGCCAGGAATGGGATTTGGGGGTTCTCCAAACTGCACAGTATCTTAGCTAGAGGTTCTCCCGAACCCCTGTGAACCCCAAGCAGCCCACCCCGGGTGTGTCTATTAAACTGTGTTAGAGCAATGTTTTTCAACCTTGGCCCTTTAAGATGGGTGGACTTCAACTCCCAGAATTCCCCAGCCAGCAGTGCTGGCTAGGGAATTCTGGACGTCCACCCATCTTAAAGAGGTAAGTTTGGAAAACATTGGATTAGAGGATGCATTTTTCTCACTAAAGGAGAATATTTGTAGCTCAGGGCTGAAAGAAAAAAGTCTGCAAGAAAAAGACCAAGTTCAGAGAACACCAAGAAACCCCACATTTCTCACTGCCCCATTGGTTGCATTCACACAAAACAATTAAGAACGGATTTATGCCACGTATCACCCATTAGGCTGCTGACATGGGAAATGTGTGTTTTGAAAAATGCTTCTCTACCAGCAATCCGTTTTCTCTTTGCAATTGATCTTATTTCTATTTCTTTTTCTAAACAGATTCAGATACCTGCAGTGAACCCCGGAGCCAAAAAGGCCTGGATCATTATCTGGATAGCCTCTTTGATCCTGTGCTGTCCTATGGGAAAGGGGTAAGACAAGCATCCCTCTCCCCCCACAACCCCTAGATTAAAAAAAAAAAAGGCCAACCTTAAAGTATCTTACATCTTATTTCTCATAGAAATATGTTTTTCCAAGAGCTGGGAAAATCCAGATGTGCATTGCCAACATATTGAAGGGAGATCAGATAGGTTAAGAACGTATGAAGGAGCTCAGCTCAAAGCATTTTTTTTGCCCCATGTGGGTTCAGGCCTCGGGGGTCCTGAAGGGGAAAATGGGTCTGTAGAGACGCTTTGGTTTCTACCCCCTCAGGAACTAGAGAAGCCAGCGGCCATCTCACGAAGGATGAAAGGCGGTGGTCGTGTTGGCCAGGGCAATGGTGACAATGTGACTGTTGTGGTCCCTCAGACTTCTGGTGAGTACTAGTTACGTTGCCTTAGTCTATATATTTGTTGGGGGATAAAAAGCTTCCTCTGCCATCTTTTGGAGTGTGCTAGTCTTCCAAGGGCATTTTATGAATATTTAGAAGTGCAGAAACACAACCGTAACAATAATATCCATGATCAAATTCTATCAGTGCCGGAATAAGACACAGCAGGTCCTATATTATATTATTAGACTAGCAATGGTTTGTGCAAAGGCGGACAATGACGAAGAAGAAAATTCCAGAGACCAGGGGCCACCCAAGCTGGATCTTATTACGGTTTGTGATGCTGCTCGGGAGTAAATCCACGAATTTCTGAATGCCAGGAAGGTGTTCTCTGTTTTTGCAAGCATTCTAGCATTCTTTGGCAAACTCAACAAGCTGTTTCCATCTTTCCTCTCCACAGGAAAGAAGGAGGAGGCTGTGTTGACACAGCTGGCTTACAACAAACACCAAGAGTCAGTTCTGGTCAGTAAAGGCAGGAAACGTCCAGTTGAACTAGAGGTACTTTAGAGATGTGTGGGATAGAGAGACATGTGCATTTCTGAAAATAAATCTATGGAGATTCTCAATCATCCAGGTCACGGTTGTTCCAAAGGTGCTTTTGCAAAAGGCAACTGGACTGTTTTTTTTTCTTTGAAAACGTCTCGCTTCTCATCCCAGAATCTTCTTCAGTTCATGGCTTCTTGGATGAGAAGCAAAAAGTTTTCAAAGGAAAACAACACACAAGAAAGTCCAGTTGCCTTTTGGGAAAAAGCACTTTTGGGACTTCGGAAAAAAAGCTTACAGCATCCTGTGCAGATTTTAGTCTCTCCTGCTTTCCACGTGAGACACCTCAGTTTCACAGGTGTATAATGGGGGGAATGGGGCCAACCAGACTTGCCAACCCTCAAACAACCCACTGCCAATTTGGCCATCGGTGAGGAAGCCAGGAGCTGCTTTGGGGTGGCATCTGGGCACCTGCCAAGGCTGCATCCACAAGCCGATCCCTTCCTCTTTTCCGATGCCTTTATACCCTTCTCAGCTGACCCGAGGCTGGCCGACACTGGATACTCACCTCCCAAGCAGCCTTTGTATCCGTTTCACTTGCAGGCTGGCATCGGCAAGTGCCATAGCCCTGGGCCTTTTCCTGCTGCGTGTCCTCCAGGCAAGGACGGGCTTTCAATCCACTGATTTGCCCTGGAGCGATGGCCCAGGTCTGGAGGACGGTGGGTGGAGGGGGAAATGGCCTGGCAGAGGGGTCTTCTTTGGCTTCCCTGGACTACTCAAAGGCAAGTGGGTAGCTGTAGGCAGAGGCGTAGGCAGAATTTTGGGGAGGGGTCCTGAATTGGAGAAGATAGGCCAAGATCCCTGCAACAGGACCGCAAAACCCAGGAAAAACATGATTCCCAGTTTGCTAATGAATTTCTCCAATCCCTCTTTTTGGCAGAGGGAAGCTGGGAAACGGCTGATGGACGGATCTGTGTCACCTTCAGGCATTGCACGGAGGAGAACCAACCTTCAGAAACCAGGTAAGGAAGAATCCCAGAGAATCTGCCAGTTGCAGAATAAACGGCGCAGAAGAAAAGAATGGTTTAAATTCTTATCCCTTATTTGCTTAGGGTTTCGTAACATTTATGTGGATTTTTATCTTTTGATATCTGCGGTTTTTTGTTGTTTTATTCAATTGTTGTACGCTGCCCAGTGTTGCTTGTTGTGAGGCGGGTGGCTACACATATCAGTTAGACACATAAATAGATATTGAATGCTTAATTTGAAAGTTAACACTCATCAGTGGCAGACATGCCATGTGCAAGGCACAGAAACCTGCTTAATTGCACACGTGCACACAGAGGTTGTACAGACAGGTTCAAAGGGGTTGAGAAGTTGTGGTCCAACTTCTGTGAGGTGTAAGAACAAGACCTTTTGCATCAGCCATCAAATAGTCGACCTGTTTGGCTATGGCATTTTAACAATAGCAATAGAGCTTAGATTTATTCACTAGATCTATAGCAATAGCCCGTAGATTTACAGCCCTCTCTGGGCAGTATACAGAGTCGGTATGTTGCCCCCAACAATCCGGGTCCTCATTTTACCGACTTTGGAAGGATGGAAGGCTGAGTCAACCTTGAGCCGGTCAGGATTGAACTCCTGGCAGAATTAGCCTGCAATACTGCCTTCTAATCACTGTGCCACCAGGGTTCTTTTATGGCAACTAGCCATTGTGGTTTGTTAATCTGGGTTTGAGGATGAAAGCTTTTCTTGTTCCAAGAATCAATTTACTCTGGTTTCCCTCCCTCCTCCCTGTGCAGAGTCTGGCTCCACGTCTCAGGCCGATGGGCTTGTCCGCCACTCCAAACTGAATTCGGAACACAACCCCGAGCCTACGCAGAACATCCGCAACATCATCAAGCAATACCAGCAACCTTTGCGAGTTTCAGAGCCAGTCAGGTCAGATCTGGTCCTCCGGCAGCCTTTCCTCTCCCCCACCCCCCAAAAAAAAAATTATTTGAAAAAAGGGGGATTATGCTCCCTCTTGATCATGCAAATCTTCCACATTTAGATGCAGCGTATCTGCAAACGTCAGGGACTAGGAAGTGCTTCCAGATCATCAGTTCTTTTGAGGGGGGGGGGCTTTGTTGGGAAAGGACACAACTGTTTTTGATCGATTGGATTTGGAAACTTCTGTCTGCCCTGCCTGTCTTTTCAGAAAGGAAAGGGGGAAGGTCTTTGTGAAGAAAATGGATCCCCACGAAGAAGCCTTGATGATTCTGAAGAGACGGATGGCACCCACAGGAGTATCTGTGAAGCCCCTTCAGGTAGGGCCCTATGGCTGGCCTGGCAGAGCCACTTCTTAGGAACCCCCACCCCCAGCCCAGCAGGACTGGCTTTCTCATGCATGGCTCCATGGGTCTGCTGCTGGTAGGGAAGTTGAGGCAGGTGAGAAAGAGGAGACCTTCACACCAGCAAAAACCGTATCAAAAACCAGGAATAAATGCAGAGGACTTTAAGAAGAGCTGCCAAAAGTCTGTTAACCTCAAAATGTGGAGCTGATGGCTGGTCTCTGAGCCTCCTGCTAGTCCTTCCATTTTTGGCTGCCTCTGCTTGCTCACTGACCCTTTGAACCACTGAACAAAGAGTGGTAAGAAGGAGAAATTGGAGCATTTCCTTGGGGCAGCTCTGCCAAGTGATGCCAGAGAAGAGCAAACAAAGGAGAAATGTTAGCGTGGAAATTGGGTCCCCTAGAATAAGGACGGGCACTCGAAAAGCATCTTGGCCAAAGACCCTTGAAACTTAGGGTTGGCCACCTTAATCTCAGGTGGTTCTCAGGCAAGGTAAAAACAAGAACCAGGTAACCAGGCTGAACATCTGCAAAGGACAATGCTGGGTCCCCTTTGGGTAATGTGTGAAATGGCTTCTTTGCAGGCTGTCCATGAGCCAGCACCGAGAGAGATCATCGCGATGGTGAGACCAGTGGCTAGTTCCAAGGTGGTTGAACCCCCTACCATGGCCCAGTCGTTGCCTGATGCTTCTTCAGGTGAGCAATCATCCTCTTCTCTCTGTCGGTTGGATTCCTGGCCTGTGAGAACCAACTTTTTTTGCTTGGTGATATATCTCCATCTACCACACCAGCCTCTGGTTTGTTTTGTTTTTTCCTCCCGCACTAACTAGGAGGATTAGAGTCACGCACGTCAGATATCGTGGTGGCTATGATTGCTTTCCCCTGTACCTTCCTGCCACCTTCCTGGTGGATACTTTTTCCCTTTAGAAAGATGAGGAGGAACAGTTGAGTTTTCTCCCATCCAGCTCCCACCTCGCGAGAGTTGGCATCGGAGGATGAGACGGTCCAGACAAAACTTTACGGTCGAAGCAGCAAGGAGTTTTATGGGTACAACAACGTCTCCTGGAAGATCTATCTCAGGAAAGAGGTAGGTTTTTAGGGACTCTCTCCTGGCTGCGGGGTGACAAGGGAAATATGGTCATGCTTTATAAAAATTAGTGCAGAAGAAAATCTGTTGGTTGCTTCTCAGACTACAATTCAGGGCAGTCAAAGAAAGCACCCAATGAACCTCTAATCCTGGAACTCATCAGGACAGAGGAAGAGGAGAAGAGTAAGGAAAGTCTGTAGATGGCTAATAGGCTCTGATAGCTAAATCAGGCCTCCATATTCAGTAGCACTTTATCTTTGAGCGGCAGATAAATATTTTAGAGAAATATTCTAGAGATTGTGCGCTGTTTATTTATTTATTTGTGAGATTTATATACTGCCTCACAGTGCAAGCACTCTCTAAGCGGTTTACACCATTAAGCAATGTATATTTATATCGCCCCCAACAATCTGGGTCCTCATTTTACCTACCTCGGAAGGATGGAAGGCTGAGCCAACCTTGAGCCGGTGAGATTTGAACCGCTGACCTGCGGATCACAGTCAGCTAAAGTGGCCTGCAGTACTGCCTCTAACCGCTGCACTACCTCGGCCATGAGTTGTACGCAAGATGCTGGGCTGCATGGAGCCTTTGGGTGTAGCCCTGCACACACACACGCACGCGCACACACATACACAAAATATCCCAGAATTTTCCTCTTTCCTTGCAGGTTTTTTACCCAAAGGAGACTATCAGCAGCCCTCTTCTGCTAGATCTCCTTTTTCGGCAGGTGAGTGACCTCTGGCATGTAAGTTAGCCACTGATGCTCCTCTAAACCACTTGAGAAGGTGCGTCCCAAGTTATCCTGGACCTCAGATTCCTCCCTGGGCAGGTTGTTTAAGGGTGAATGTTTCCCTTTGGTGCGATGCAATACTATTGCACTCGGTTATTTTTGAGTTAGTTTATTAAACTTTCTATGCCACCCAGATTGCTGAGGTCTGCTGACAGTTTATAAACAGATAGAAACTCCCAATTAAATGTTTTCCATAAGCAAAATTGTGTTGACTTCTTGGTGTTATCCAAGTTGGGCGGTTTTCCCGCAAATGTTTCATTACCAGTCTAGGCGACCTCCTCAAGGCATGGGGGAGTGTGGTTAAACTACATTCCAATAAAGATGACCAGCAAATTTTACTTCTCGTGCGTTGATAATAAAAACTGCAGAAAACCATCAAGCTCAGAGAACATTAATAATGGAGCTGCTTATATTCTCTACACTTTAAATGAAATCTATGTTGTGACAGCCTTTCCGAGGGTCAACTAAGACTTCTTCTCATCTTGCCTGAGTTGCTTTGCAGATCTTCAACGATACTCTGTCGGACACCTGCATTCGTCTCTCCGAGGAGGAGAAGCTACACATGAAAGCTCTCTTTGGTAACCACCATTGAGAGGGAGGGAGGGAGGGTGGAAGAACTTCAGATGTTTTAGAAAAGTGTCCAAAAGCTACTAGTGGCTGGAGCATATTTTCTGCACCTGTTGATGTCTCTTAAGTGTCTCTATCAGCTAGAAGTATTGAACAGAGCCAAACTGCAGGTGTCATGCTCAGGAACAGTCTCATTCTGGATGAAAGGGCGGGAAATGTAGCTCTTTTTGTCCTTCTTGCTGAGAGGCCTTCTTAATCCAAAAGGACCAGCCTGGCCATTGTGGGGAAAAGATTCTTCTCTCTCAAAACGCTGCATGTACAGTTGTGGTGGAATGTAGTCTGGATTCCCAGCAGGGAGGGGCTGCATTCCAGAGGAACAAGAGACAGCCAAGTTTAGAGAGTTTGTATGAGAGAAAGAGGGTGAAGACAGCTCTTCCTTCATGGTTCCCTGGGTCTGCTTTAGTCTGGCAAGATTCTGTCTCTAGGTGAAGCACAATAAAGGAAACTGCTTAGACGTCACTCTGCATGTCTTTCTGGGTCTTTTGGAGACTGACGATGCCTGCTGGTTGAACGTTTAGCTTTAAATCTTAGCTTTTCAGCTCACAAACTTTTAAAAGAAGCCAGAATGACAGAGGAATTGGGTGCCGGTTTGTCCCTATCAGAAACCTTCCGAACACCAGTGTGGTTTCTCCCCACAGCGGAAAACAAGCTGGACTCCTTCAGTCCGGTAGCCGATGAAAGCGTCAAGAAGGAAATTATCCGTGTGGCCCGAGAGAATTGGGAGGTGTATTTCTCCCGCCTTTTTCCAGCCACGGTAAGAGAATTCCCCCAGTTCACAAAACCCTGAGAGGAACTTAAACCAGGCTGCGGTCCAACCAGTCAAGAGGGCACTTCTTACAGCACATTAATTTTGAACGGTCACTAAATGAATGTTCTTAAGTCATTGTGTTGATATTTTGCACTGTTATATATATTTAACAACGGCTCTCATTTCAGTGGTGTGAACCCAAAATTCTTTCGGAAAGCTCTCCTTTTGGCTTGCTTGAAGCTGCCGCTTTCCTTTCCTTGGGTGCTGGGTCCAGCCTTGCCCACTTCCCTCTCTCCCCCTTCAGGGTAGCGTCGGCACCGGAGTGCAAATCCTGGCCGTCTCTGACACGGGGATTAAACTCCTGCGACTGGTCAAAGGGGCCAATCTCCCTGGGGAGCAGGTTCAGGTGCTACGAGGCTACAGGTAAGTAAGGCCAGGACACACCTGTCCAGAGGAGAAGTAATAGAATAACAGAGTTGGAAGGGGCTTCAGAGGTCTTCTAGACCAGTGATGGCGAACCTTTTCAGCATTGAGTGCCAAAAAGGGAGCAAGCGCTCGTCTGGCATGCAACCCAGAAGAGGAGCTGCCCAGGGGGCATGCGCGTGCTGGAAAATGGACTTCCGGTTTCCGGCACGCACATACCCGCCAGCCAGCTAGTCTTCCAGTTACTGGCACGTATGTGCGCGCGACGATCAGCTGGCAGATGCGCATGCTCATGCCGGAAAACAGAAGACCAGTTCTTCCAGTTTCTGGCACTGCCACACGCACAAAGGCCAGCTGATCATCACACACGCATGCGCACCAGAAACCCAGAACGGGCAATGCCGCACATGCCAGGCAACATGGCTCCACGTGCCACTTCGGTCATGCATGTCATAGGTTTGCCATCATGGTTCTAGACCAACCCGCTGCAATTAGCAATTAACCAAGGGACCCCTTTGTCTTCTCCACATCCCCCCATGCCCCCCCCCACCAGCTACAAGGAGCTCCTGTTTGTCACCATCCCCTCAAAGAACATGCTGGAGTTGAACCTGGTCCATGAAAAGCTGATTCTCTTCTCCCCCAAAGCTGTCCAGGTGAAGGCCTTGATCAACCACTTCATCATGGAGCTCAAGAAGGTAAGACCTCGGGGAGGGGAGGGGGGATTTGGTTGGGGAAGGGGGCTGCAAGGAAGAGCAGAGGTGGAGGCCAATATCTCCAAATGCATTCGGAGGTCTTTGCAGGGATGAATGGACAGCTGGACAGCTTTGCTCGGTCCACTATTTTGAACCAAACACTTGTGGGTCTTTTTTCTCACAATGTAGGACTCACAATATATGGTTGCCATTAAGAACCATATCACGAATGCTGAAAACCTTCTGAGTTTTCACAAGGGAGACATCATTTGCCTTCGACCGATGGAGGGCCTGGTACCAGGTGAGAAACCTAACGGGGGAAGAATTTTAGCAGCAACAGGAAGATAATAACAACGTTTGGACTGGAGTTGGCATGTTTATCCGCCTACCCCAGGTCCTTGAGGAGGACTCAATAGGTGGACCAAAATGCCCAATCCAGTCTAAACATCTGGCTGACTGTGTGACAAACCATAATAATAGCCATTGAATAACACCGGCATTGACAAAATCCCCACCAGTCAATTGCAAAAGGCAGTTTGACTTGCAACAGCTTATGTCCTGCAACAATACTTTTAGCACCCTTAAACATGCACATCTGCCTATCTCAGATTCTTGAGGAGGACTCGATAGGTGGACCAAAATGCCCAATCCAGTCTAAACATCTGGCCACCTGTGAGACAAACCATGACATTTATATCAGCAGCTGCAATAAATATACGCGGGGTAGAGAAAGCATCGCTGTGGTTTAACCATTGCAGGAGTAGGGATTATCAAGTTTCCCAAGGTGATCAGTTTCCTTCATGTCTCAAATATTCCCTTTTGCTGAGTGGCGGAAAATCCACCTCCGCCCTTTAGTTGAGCTCACCCACCCTTTCCTTCCTCAAAAGAGGCACAGGTGTCCGACAGATGCAGGCGAACACTTGTTGAATTAATCATCATTCAAGATGTTGAGACATGTGTCCTCAGATGCCACCCTGTCCTTGCGTTGATAATCACGGCCCAGATGCTCCAATACTTCTGACGTTCTGGAACGTCTGATTCGGTCTGTTCTAACTATCGTTTATAAATGTGGCCTCCTGATGAAGAAAACACATGTTGGATGCACAAAGGACAGCCCATCTCTGAATGTCAGTCCTGAATCTGGGGTAACAATTGGAGCTCCCCCAAGTAGCCAGCAAGCATTCCTTGCTCCTTTTGACTTCACGTTCAGCTGTCATCCTGGCCTTGCTATCTGCAAATGTGATTCTTTCCCAGCACTCTTGAGGGTGAAAGGGGAGTTTGCACACCGTTGCATCTTGACAGCTAACAGACCATGAAAGGACATTCCAGATTTTCCAATAGGCTATTGACCCGAACAGCCTCCAGCAGCTTGGAAGGGGTGATAAATAAATGAATTCCGGGGAGCCCGTGAAGGCAAAGCATAAAGAATTAATGCAATTTCCCTCTGATGCATAAAAGGAGACTTGAACCCGAGAGAGGGAGGTGAAATGAAACTTTGCTGCAAAAGGAATCAATCAGGGAAGACGGTGAAAAGAAATTGAAAACATTTTGTGGTGGTGGTGGGGAAATAATCTTAATAACAGCCCCATACATACAGAGGCCGGGGGAAGCCATTAGAAAAGGACCATTTATGCCGCAAAATAGTAAATGGAAAAGACAAGAGCGAGGAGAACAGAAGATGAAAAAGATTTTAATAGAAATAGAGACGAAAGAGGGAGGCTTAATGAGATCTCCAGGAAGGGAAACACGTTTTACAGGAGATTAAACTTTTCATAACGCCGGCTGTCTGTGTTCACGATAAGAGAAAATGGAAACAAAAATGACTTTTGCAAAAAGAAGGGATGCAAAGTGGAGCCTCATCACTGCCAATGCAAAAGGGGAGGGATTGGAATTGGAATTGGATTGGGATGGGCCCGAGGCGGCCACTCTGCGTTCTTGGGATCCTTCTGATGCCCCTGTGCTTCTCCCACCTACAGACCACTATTATGGCTGCGTGGTGAGGAAGAAAGTGATTCTCCTGGAAGAGGTCAAAAAAGGCACCGTGGATTTTGGTGGGTGGCTTTGGCGTGGTGTGGAGTGCAATGCTCTCTTCCAGATTCCTCCTCTTTAAAATCTTCCACCTTTCAGTTGCATGCTGGTGTTTGATTATTTTTCCCCTTGAGCAAACTCAATCCTTGGTTGGAGATGTTTAGAACTTCCTAGGTCCAAATAGGCCTAATCAACAATGACCTGGAGCAGGAATGGGCAAATATGGCCCCTTTATGACCTGAGAACTTTAACTCCCAGAATTCCTGAGCCAGGAATTCTGGCGTTGAAGTCCACAGGTCTTAAAAGTTGCCAAGGTTGGACATCCCTGTCCTAGAGGAAAGGGGGGTAGAAACCGATTGGGCAGACCTCTGTGAAACCCACTCCTTCCTTGGGGGAAAGTGGTTGGAAGACCATCAAAAGGGAGGATCGCTTGACAACTGTCCTGAGGATCTCTTATTCCTGGGATAGGCTGGAAGTTTGGTGCCATCTACGGGAAGTCGGGGCTCTTCCCCTCCAGCTGCGTCCAACCAGTGGCAGCCCCAGATTTCACACAGCTGCCCACGGAGAAGAAGGAGGGCCCCAACAACAAGCAGGCCAAGGTGGCTGGTCCAGCCTCGGTGGCCGTGGCTGTGGCATCAGCAGCTGTGGCTCAGGAGCTGGACAGGAAGATTGAGGCAAGTCAGTCGCGGAGGTGTGAATGTCCTTGTGTGGCAGGAGGCGGGATTCAAAGGAAGGAGGCAGGAGCAGGCATATGGGTCCTGTTGTTCCTTGGTTGAACATGGTTGGTTTATGTCCTGAGACTGGACTATAGAAGTCCTGGAACAGATTGCTTTTGTCCAAATGCCTTGCAGGTCAAAACAGGGATGAGTGATTGATTTGGTTATGGTTATTGTTTTCATCTGGAGCCGTGGTGGCACAATGGTTAGAATGCAGTATTGCAGGCTGACTCTGCTCACTGCCAGCAGTTCGATCCTGACCGGCTCAAGGTTGACTCAGCCTTCCATCCTTCCGAGGTTGGTAAAATGAGGATCCAGATTGTTGGGGGCAACAGGCTGACTCTATAAACCACTTAGAGAGGTCTGTAAAGCACTGTGAAGCAGCATGTAAGTCTAAGTGCTATTGCTATTGCTATCTGCAAAGCTTTGGAGAAAAAAAATGGTGACCTCATGGCTGAGGATAAAAAAATATGGACCTCTTTCATTGAGTCAAAGAGGGATCCCGATTTGACTAGCAGTCTCATCTCTGCAGTCATTATAAGTGTGGGGGATTTCATCCAAGACGCCCAAAGAACCCATTTCCTGAGTTGGCACAATGGTGCTGTGCCAATGTAGCAGTTGCGTCTTTGAAGATCGGCAGAGAAGCTCCATTGGAAACCGTTATGGGTCACTTTAGCTCTCTTCACCCTGACAGGTTTTCCCAGTGGGCGAGGAATATTTGGAGAGCTGGGAAGAATTTCAGAGCCCCCCAGAGATCAGACCCCAAGGAGGCCCTTTCACCATGCTGGAGTTTGCCAAGAAGTATTTCCGAGAAGGGCAGAAGGCAAAGACGTGAGTGATGGCAGAGAAGGGAAACAGTAGCTGAATGAAAGAATGAAAGAAGCAAGCAGAAGGGGAGAGAATGAAGCAATTCCAGGAAGCCACCATCTCCCACGTTATCTTGGAATACCCCATATTTATGAAACCCCTGATATTGTTTGGGGGGCCATGGGAGGTGCCAGAGGAAAGCCAAGAGTGGCCGGGGTGGGGAGCAGACAAGGTGAGAGATAGGATCTTTCATAACCGGAAATGAGTTTTGATCCCAGCAGCATACCGAGAAATCAAATATCTGAAATATTCACCAGGGCACGAGAAAAGGGATTTTTATTTATTTCTGGTCAAGTTTTTGAAGACGAGCATCCTACAGTTGGGATCCTCCCTGCCCCCCAACACACACGGCATTCCTACTTTAATGTTTTATTGACTTTATGATTTCAGAGACAAGCAGAAACCGAAGAAGGGCGTCGAATCTAAGACCGTGGCGGATATTCTGAAATACTCCAAGGTAACAGGATGATTTCCTTCAGGGGCCTGGATCCTCTGGTCTGCTGGCTCTCTTTTCCCACTTCTGCAACTGAACAAGCATTCTGTGCACAGCAGAGCCATGGTTTGGGTAGTTTCCTCTTCAATCCAAGTCTTGGACATACCCACCAGAGCGTGCCAAATATCTTGGCTTCCTCCAATGAGTGTGAATCCCACACCCAACTGATCATCTCACTTTTTCCCCCCTTCCTGGCTTTCCAGTGTCCCATTCAGGAGTCACTCATTGGATTCACCAACAGCAGCTTGAACAAAATGGCAGCAGAATCCTTTCAGGGTGAGTCCTTCTCTCGTACCAAGGTGCCCGCCTCTCCTAGGAAGACATTGGCACCCTGCGCCGTGAGTTCAGACTGACGGGAGCTCTCATAGGAGAAGAGTTTTGTGGTCATTGTGTTTCAGTAAACGCCTACCGTTTCTTTTTCTCTCGTCGGCTGCCCAAAGTTAGCTCTTCAAGCTTGGCAATCAAGACTGGTTGGCTTATGATAGCAGCACGAGCTATCCAAGTTTTGGAACAAGTTGCTTCCACCCCAATGCTCTGCACGTCAAAACAGCAATGAGTGATTTAAGCTTTGTGATTGATTTGGTTATGGTTATTGTTTTCATCTGCAAAGCTTTGGAGAGAGAAAACAATGGTTCCAGCACCGTTCCAAAGGAAAGCAGTCTTGGAAAAGTTGTCCTCCAGCTCTTCTCCAGCACATCCAGGCTTGGAGAAGTCAGCCAACGATCTACGGCTGCTTTGCTGCTGAGTGGATTTCTGGTGTAAATTAGGAAAATGAGCTCATTCTGTAACTATTGTAAAGCTTCGCAAACTAACTAAGTATTCAGCCATAATGCTAAGCATGCCGTAGGATGGGCAAACAACAATGGGTTGGTTCATTCATGCCAAGTCAAAACAATAAGATAGATTATGATGACATCTGAACCTAACAAAGGTAGGAGTGGTTGAAGAGATAATCCCAATTGAAAAGGGTGTGTGTGTGTGTGTGTGTGTGTGTTTCTTTTGTCTCCCCCCAGCTGTGATGAAGTTCATGGGTGACCTTCCACTCAAAGGACAATCTGAGCTGGATGTGGTCTATGCTTTGTTGAAGGTAATCTTCTTTGCAGTGTTGGCTTGTATCAAACCTTGTGGAGCAGATGATGGACGTGTTCCAGGTTCCGACGGTGTGCATTTTTTAAGTTGAGGGGGTGCATTTGAAAGGTGAAGGTACTTTTTTAAGTCAAGTGAAGACTAGCTGTAAATCTTCAGAGTTTTCTGAAATCCAGTGTTTTGCTGCCAAATTTCTGTAGCTTTGTGTTTTGGGGAGTTTGGGATCCTGCAAAAATAGGAGGTAGGGAGCTCATTGCCAACAAGGATGCTCTGACGTCCCTTCTGTAGAGGAGGTTTTTTGGATTCTATGTGGTCTCAGGATGCCCCAACTGGCCAAGCCTTTCTAGGTGAGAAGGTTTTTGGGAGAATCAGTGGTTGACCAATTATGGGGCGGGGAATAGACTCCTTCCTCCCATGCTCTCTTCCTGCTTCTTCTCCAGCTCTGTGGAGACCACGAGGTCATCCGGGATGAGGTTTTTTGCCAGATCCTCAAACAGATCACGGACAACATCAGCAGCAAGACGTAAGCCAACCTTTCCATCTTTCATGGCTTTCCGGAGTCCGGTGTTCCCCTCCCTAGAGTTCTCCAGGGTATTTAGATTTAGATTTATCTATTATTATCTAGTATTTCAACTCTCCTAGCTGCTCAGGAGTATGGGAGTCGAAGTAGCATTTATCCCAAGGACACCATGTTGGAGCAAGCTGCAGTAGATAATAGTAAAGTGTGGACATACCCACCTCCTATAACTCACCTTTAGCCCTTGGGCAGTCAAGGGACAGAGAAGAGTACTTTTCAACCCAAAGGAGTTTGGAGATAGAGCTGTTTTGGGGGAAGCTTCCCCCAGTTGGGGCTTCTTCTTCTCTCTCTGGGGGAAGGCAGAAACCCAGACTCTTAATGTTCCAAGCCAGGAGCTGAAGTCTAATGCCAGGAAGCCCTTGTGTTAGCTCTGGGTCCCAAGAGAGGCCAGGAGAACCAGTGCCTGAGTCAGTCCTGCTCCTATCTCTAGCTATGGGTAGAGCCTCCCCAAGATCCAGCTGAACTTTCACATTGGTGTCTCCTTTGGCCTAGGGACAGCTGCCCAAAAGGATGGAGGCTTCTGTACATCCTGAGTGCCTACTATAGATGCTCTGAAGTCTTCAAGCCCTACCTTCTACAGTTCCTGCAGGAGGTTTCTGCCCACCCTGGTTTGCATTTCCAAGGTGAGCCGCTGGAACTTTCCACGAAAAGATTCCCAATGTGGCCCAAGATTATTTCAACTCGGGCCTGTCCTAGGCTGTATTAACAGAGGGATAGAATCAAGATCACGTGAAGTGTTAATACCACTTTATAAGGCCTTGGTAAGGCCACACTTGGAACACTGCATCCAGTTTTGGTCGCCACGATGTAAAAAAGATGTTGAGACTCTGGAAAGAGTGCAGAGAAGAGCAACAAAGACGATTAGGGGACTGGAGACCCTTACCCACTAATTTACGCAAATGCTCACCTTTTAACTTTGTTTTAAAAAATTGAAAAACAGCTCCAAAAGACAATAGGGAATGTATTCAGGAATTCCTGGGGGTTTGTCCCCTGGCCCTCTGTACAGTCAATGCTCTAATCTCCCATTTCAAAGAATCAAACTGGAGTCTTTTAGGGTTTGGGTTTTATCAATTGTAATAATGGAGTTATTTTTTTTAAAAAAAACCCAAACATATTTGCATTAACAATAGTGGAAATCTCTCCTTCTCTCGCCCACGTAAAACATTGCCTCCCTGGGGGGATGTAAAGTGAATTAAACGCTTCGATTCCTAGGACAAGGCAGGTGTTAAAATCCAGCTGTTAGAGGAAGAAAACTGACAGGGCTTAAGCCAAAATTCATCAATCAAATGTACTTGCTCTCCAATCGCTAAAACGTGGAAATGAATCCATCTGCTCTGTCTACGGCTGGAGGAAAGCCTGCTGGGTCACATTGCAGCCCAGGGTTATTTTCTCATTAAACTCTCTCCGGTGGGACAGAGGTGATTGGCAAAGATGGATGACCCCTAGCTTGACTTCCAGCTGGGCCATGATTTCAGCCCATCAGCACCTCTCTTCGGCTGGAGAGGAATGCTGCTGCCATTAGAGAAAATCTGGACCTTGGGAGGTTCTCAACCATGGAAGGTTAGGGAATGACTCAAGCATGGAAATTGCCACCCATCCAGTCCTGCTTTTCAGGGCTCAGTAGCCCGCTCCAATCTAAATTCTGCAGAGGGTAGCAAACATGGGCAGAGAGGCCCATCTAGGTTGGAGTGAGAAGAGTTAATCTCATGAGTGGGACTTCTCCATGGGCGATTGAGAACCTTCCACCTCTTCTTCGGGGTGTTTACCTCTCTTCTTCCCTCCTTCAACTTCTATCAGGCATCGCCAAGGCCTGCGAGCAGAATTTGCTGAAGACTTTCAAGTTTGGGGGCCGCTGTGAGTTTCCTACTGCTGTGGAGCTCCAAGCCTTGGTGGTGAGTTCTTGACAAGAGAAAGAAGGGAGGGAGGGAGGGAGGGAGGGAGGGAGGGAGGGAGGGAGGGAGGAAGGAAGGAAGGAAGGAAGGAAGGAAGGAAGGAAGGAAGGAAGGAAGGAAGGAAGGAAGGAAGGAAGGGATCCTATCAGCTGGGAAGTGGTCACCTAGAGAGGGATGATGGCTTTGCTATGGGCTGAAAGAGATGGACAAGCAAGGTGCCTCCATAGCACCCACTTTCCCGTTTATGTCCCTAATAATTTTGCTTTTTGCCATGCTATTCCTCCTCCTCCTGCACCAAAGGCTGGAAGAAGTTCAAAGCGCCAGCTCTTTCTCCTTCCAGGAGGGATCGAAAGGCACCTCAAAATCAAGACTTGCTCGGTGAGTGCCAAAAAAACAGCCTCCCTTCCCTGATTTGATGCAGCCAGCAAATAAAGAGGGAATTTTTGTACTCAAAACTCCAAAGTGGCATGTTTCAGGTGTCAACAATGCACCAGCCAGCCCAGCATTCTCCTTCCTTCCACGAAATCTTGCAGAATATAATATCTTTCCTCTTTCCTCTGTATGTGTTCGTTTCCAGAGCTTACTCCAGAAAACCATACCTATCTTTTCAGGAAGCAAACTTAAGAGTTCCACTGAAAACTTTTATGCTCAAATGCACTTTCAGCCAAAATGGGCCGAGTCCACTCTGTTACTTTTCCCGAAGACAGATCCTACGCCACCTTTCCCCACAGTGTCAGGTTAACAACATTTGTTTTCTCTCTTTTTCTGACATTTCTTCTTACACCGTCCTCTACAAATACCTAGACCGAACATTCGTCTGGCAGAAAAATTCTGTGCCGTTCTGAAATTTGCACCTTCCACATTTTGACCTGTTGCTAGGCATTTACAATTCTCCTTGGTGCAACTTCCTGTCCATTCACGTTTCTAGGTGGCCCAGGATGTGATAGAAGAGATTTGCTTCGAAATGGGTCTGCACCAGCCTGAAGCCTTCAGGGAATACATCATTTTTGCTGTCTCTGGTAAAAGTGAGTTGATGAGGCTAGAAGGGAGGTGGTTTCCCTTATCCAGGCATCAAGAAATAAACACCTTCTTTTCTGTGGACTTTCAGATGTCCAGCTGCATCCATGCTACAAAGCCATCCAGCATCTCATAATTACTTGCAAGTTTTCCTTAATATTGGAGGGGGGGGGAGTGTGCATGTTTCTCCATCTGAGAAGCTGCTCCACCCTTTTCTATGTATAATTCTCAGGAAAATTTATAGAAATGGTTAAGATGGTGAGCCCAGATTCTCATTCTTGGTTGGGTACCACAGAGTTCATTCATCGGAACCATTGATGAATTTTTGCCTGTTTGTGTAATCCACCTTAACCTCAATATTTGGGATCCACATAGCCAAGAGACGTGGCCCTCTTTCTCTTGGTTTAAGCAGGAGAAACGTAGATGTTTCCTTCACCAGATACTTGGTCTTGTGTGTGGAGTGGCAGAGAACTAGGCGGCCCATCCATCGGCAAAGGGGAGCTTCTCATTTCGGGCCGCCTGGTTGTGTAGGTTGTTTCAAAAAATGGATTCTCCCCGTTTCCACATCCCAGATCAGAACGTCCGGCCTTTGGACAGGCGGGAGTACATCCTGGATGTCACCCTGGAAATGGAGAACGTGGACTGCGGCTACATGTTCTGGTACCGGCGTGTGATTTGGGCCCAGCCACTGAAATTTGACAATGAACTCTACGTCACCATGCATTACAACCAGGTGAGACCCTTTGAAGAAATGTTGAGAGGAAAAACTCAAGATCTGGTTCTGTTCTGAGAGGATTCAAGCACCCTTTCTTAACTTAACCTATTTCGTTCGTTAAACTATACTAACCGCATGGAAATGCATTAAATATTGAAACATCCTACAATACGATAAATGCAAAAACCATACAGTATCAAAAGACTTTAAAATATACCGAACAGCTTGTGTTGCAGAAGCTGGTCTTTTCCAAGTGGGTTCATCGTCATCTTCTCCATTGAACTCATCTGGAGCAGGGGTCTCCAACCTTGGCAACTTTAAGACTTGTGGACTTCAATTCCCAGAAATCCTCAGCCAGCAAAGCTCTGGGAGTTGAAGTCCACAAGTCTTAAAGTTGCCAAGGTTGGAGACACCTGATCTGGAGGGTCTCAGGTTGAGTTAAGGCTGCTTCCTGACAGTGATGATGTCATTGGTGTCTCTCTCACAGGTACTACCTGACTACCTGAAAGGTCTCTTCAACATCTCGTCTCCTACAAAGCCAAGTGACCAACAGTTCCAGCAAATCTCCAAATTGGCTGCTCTGCAGCTCTGGGTGAAGGGCCTGGCAACCTTGTAGGTGCCTTCGAATTATGGTGGTGTTTGGACAAGGCTAATGCCGCAGGCAAGAGGGAGGCTGACTCCTGGGAACTCAAGGCTGAGTGGGCAAAGACTGGGCGGGATGGTCATCACCTTCTGGGTGTGAGGCCGTTGCACCACCCTTGGGATTGTCGTTCTCCTTGGCTTGGAGGAGAACTTCCCTTTAGCTCCTCATGCCCCTGTTTCCTCAGCTGTCTGTGACTTCTCACCAAATCCTTCTGCTTCTCCTCCAAGAAGGGAAATTCAGGACTACATCCCACCCCAGTTCTACCATCTGCAGAAGGCTCAGGTGTGGCTGGACATGGTGGCCCCCTTCATGCATCAAGCACAAGCCTTGAGCGCCCACCAGGCTCGGGCCCAATTCTTAGGTAAGGCCTTCTCCTTCCAAGGGGCCAGAAAGGGTGGGCAGACCAGCCAACCTTCTGGAATTAAGCTGCAAGAATGCTAGTTGGCCAAAAGAAAAGCCCTGTGTTTCTCGTTTCAAGAGTTCTCGGTTGCTAATCTCCTGGATTCTCTGGCAGCTGCACAATAAACATACAAGTAGGGTTGGATGAGGGTCAAATGAGAAAGGAGCCCTACTTGACTGTCTGGATTTGAGGGTCCCGTGATTGTTTTGGAAAGCGGTGACCAGAGGCTTCCAGGAGATGACTTACGGAAGAAATCATTATCTCCCGCAATGAACATCAAGAGCATGAGTGTGATCTTTACTCACTAAGAAATTCCTGATGTCTTTGTCATGATTTAGGGATGGGAATAACCAACCTTGGCCATTTGGAAGACTTGTGGCTTTCAACTCCCAGAATTCTCCAGCCGTCAAGTCCACAAGTCTTCGAGTGGCCAAGGTTGGACATTCCTGATTTAAGGGATGCAATCCACTAGTAGTTTTAATTTCTTCTAAATGAGTAACCCTCTCACCACTGAAGATTGTGAATTCCCCGAGTTTGCAAGGAAGAGCTCTCCACCACCACCTTCTACGTGGGTCCCGTCCTTGTTCTTTGTGGACAAGGAGTTCAGTGGCCTCCTATTCCAGATCCCCTTCTTTGAGTTGATGGTTGGCCTCCGTCCATTGCAGGGCTCCTGAGCGCCTTCCCCATGTTCGGCTCTTCATTCTTCTACATCCAGAGTTGCAGCAACAACACCATCATTTCGCCCTGTATCCTGGCCGTGAACCAGAATGGGCTGAATTTTCTCCACAAGGAAAGTCACGTAGGTGTTTGTTCCTTTGACCCCCTCAAGGAAGAGATCACTTGCTTGTTTTCTGCTAAGGAAAGGAAGCTTGGACTTCATGCCACTCCTTGGAGGAAACCCTGCAAGTGGTTTACCAACAGATGATCCTGCAGGATAATAAAAATGGTGTGTTCTCCATCTCAAAATATGCAGCATCTCATCTGCAGCATCAGAACAAAGCTCTCCAAATGTAGCCTCGCCCACTCGCCGGCCCCTACCCTTCGGCCTTCTCGCCTCCTCTTCCTGGCTGCAGAGATTGCCACTGACAATGGCTTGTGTTTTTGGGCTCCGCACGTTGCAGTTTCAGCCTCCAAACGCTCGTGTGGTGCCCAAAATGGCTACCCGGAACAGCTGCTGCCTTCTCTTACCCCCTTCCGTGCTTTGCCTGCTTTAGTCACTGGAGCTCCCTCCGAGGATCAGCTGTGCTTTTGAAGCTGTTTTTCAGCCCAAACACGAGCTTGACCTGCTTTTCTAATTGTTGCTCCCTCCGACGATCAGCTGTGCTTTAGAAGCATAGCCCCCACCATCCCCAACCTCAAAACCAGCGAGCGAATGAATGTGCTGAAGCTGACCAGGCTTAGCCAGATGAATACCTGGTGGGCAGAATCCCCCCTCCCCTATTTTCCTCCCCAAAAACTAAGGTGCGTCTTATACTCCAAAAAATACAGTAATCATTAGTACTTTAGAATGCGCAGATAGACAAGCACACACACCCAGACACATTCACACAATGTATGTATGGAAAAAAGAAAGAATACAGAGAGGAGGTATCCTCCAGGATCAACCAGGTAGAAGGGAGTTTGGAGATTCCAAAGAGCTGTTTTGTGGGAGAATCTGCAGGACCATTCTTGACTTCCTGCAAGATGTGAATGGGATGGACATGGGCATTAAGTGACTACATCCCAGATGTGGTGGGGTCAAAAACCAGCTCAGGGCATGGACTTCTCTAGTTCTTAGCCACAGGGGTCAGGGAGCGTCTGGGGAGACAGAAAATGACCTTGTGGTTTAGACCAGGGGTCTCCAACTTTGTCAACTTTAAGACTTGTGGACTTCAACCCCCAGAGTTCCTCAGCCAGCAAATTCTGGGAGTTGAAGTCCACAAGTCTTAAAGTTGCCAAAGTTGGAGACCCCTGGTTTAGTCTGCTTTCTCTTCTTCTAAAAGCTTTCTCCTCCAATCTTCTAGGAACCCATCGTGACGTTCTCTCTGAAGGAGATCCACTCTACTCGGACCCAGAGACCTTCGGCCGGATCCAGCTACCCCTACGTGGAGATTATGCTGGGAGACCTGGTGTCTCACAGGATCACACAGCTGCAGCTTAAGCAGGTATAGCAGGGGAAATGCAGGCCCCAGGAGAGCATCCCAATTTTTCCACAGCAGGACCTGGTCAAAGAGGTGGTTTATGGGTTTGAGGCTGTCATTCAAATGATTGAATTTTTCTTTTTTTTAAATAAAGTTAAGGAATTGCTTCTCAGGGAAATTGTTGGGGAAACTAGAGTGGGTTTTCTTAAGACTTAAGCTGGCTTTTGTGCACAGCCCCATAAATGTGTAGTGAACATTTTGGGTGCTTTTTCTCAGACAAAGCAGTTGTCAAATTTTAAGCCAAGCACAAAACAAAACAAAAGGTCTAAACAACAAGCAAAATGAGGAAGATTTATTTATTTATTCCACATCACTAAGTTAAAAAAAAGAGAGAAAGAGGCAAACCATTATTTGAATCGATCTCTGGATTTGATTAGATTTTGTAGCCAGAATTCTTGTTTTCTTTTTTTTTAAATGTAGACTGCCTAATTGTTAAGAATACAGCAAGTTTGGCCCGTCTTTTCAGAATATATTGGCTCCGTGATATGTTATAGACGTATTTTGACTTTGTTGGAAATATGTTGAAACTCTGTGAAATAAGCTTAACTCATTTTCCTCCTGTCTCTTTCTGTCTCTTTCTGTCTCCTTCCCTGTCTCCTTCCATTGGCTTTGTGAAGCTTAACCTTCAGATGGTAGGTGTTTTCCTCATAATAATTCTGATAAGGTATTGGGGTGCAACCTTTGAAGCGTTCCAGATGCTTCACTTCGTTTGTTTTGCTGTCATGAGCCCCCACATCTGCAGAGGAGGGCAAAATGGCCGTCCAGGTTTCTATCGGAGGGGTAGGACAGACGGGTGTTGATTTAGGGTCCATGAGCTTAGGATGGGACAGCATTAGAAGTGCTGGAACTCTTGAGTGAGTTGAATGGGTTGACCCACCATGGCAGACCATGCAGGTTTTAAAGGTCTGAATAAACCCTTGAGAGACACATCCTGACTTCCGTTGTGTCCTCTTTTTCCCTGCAGGGCCTGGAACTGTGTCGTGTCATTGCCACCCACATGGAGAGCCTGCTGCATGCCCGTGAAAAGCAGCTAACGCTGCCCCCAAGCGAGATTACTTTGTTGTGACTGGAACTGCTGCTCTGCGTCTCTCTCGCTCTTCCAGATTCCAGAACAGATCCTAGCCCTACTACTGGAAGATATATCTGAGCTATAAACAGCTCATCCTGTAGGATTCAACGACATCCACATTGTCATCTCCAGATTTAGGGGTGGGAATGTGAGCAAGGTGATTTCAGGGCATCGCATCCGGCTGGTTTGTGTGATGTAATAGATGCTTCTGGTTTTCCCAGCTCCCTTCAGATGCCATGTAGGAACAGGGATATCGCCTAACTCAGCGGCAATTCCAAAGGACTCTTAGAAGCATCTTGTGGTTTTTTTTTCATGTGGACTAGAAGCCTCTACATGTTTCATACAGACTTTTTCTATATTAACCAGTTGACTTGGCCAGCAAAATGTCGGCCAGACAACACGTTCTCCTTTGGGTGTAAATTGGTGGTTATGGCCAAAGCGAGAAATTATTTTGCTGTAGCAGGCCAAGTTTTTACTTGGCTCAATTTCTGTTTCCAACAGCTGATGGCCAGATGTTATATGGAAACGTCTGAGCAAAATAGGATGATGATTCATCTACTGTTTGTATCCAGACTAAATTTATGTATAAAAAAGTTTTTAGAATTGTTTTTTAAATAATTATTCTCCTCCTGTTTCATGGTATGTGTCTCCAAATTGTAGTTCTTTATTTATTCATTAATAAAAGCAGTCGATCTATCTTTATAAATGACATTCTGTTTCATATTAAGGTAAGATATGGCAGTTGTATAAAATAGCGGCTTTGGAAACATGACATCAGAAGAAAGACACAGGTAGCCCTCATTTTACGACCGCTTGTATAAGGACCATTCAAAAGTATGACAACACTCAAAAAGTGACTTATGAGTGTTCCCCTGCGGTCACGTGGTTGCAATTTGGGCACCTGCCAACTGGCATATCTTTAAGAGGGGCTGCAGCGTTCTTCAGCAACCAGAAGACCAAAGTCTGGGGTGGCTTTTTTGCACCTCACTTTTGCTCTAAGCTTGCCCCCCCCCCAAGTTGGAGCAGGGCCACACACACAACCCTGATGGCTCCATGCTCTGCAGCAATATGGATGGGGTTTCCCATTTCCATCTTCTGCTTTTGAACAGTCCCCGCCCCAATGCCGTTGGGATTTCCTAGTGGTCTCCCATCCATGGATGTCTTTGGTCTGCAGCTGTCTGCAAACATGGCTCAGACAGCAACGCTTTGGCAGCCTCTTCAATGGTGCTTCTCAACTTGCTCGATGTGCACAGGCGAAATGCCCTCATTGCCAAAGAAGGCAAGGTTTTAAAATTTGATTTTATTTGATTTGTGTACTGCCCATCTCGTCTAGAGGTGACCCTGGGCCGCTTTTGCTCTCTGCACTGCAAACCAGACCCTTTTACAAAGGCCTTTTGGGGCTGCAAGCATGCTCCCAAGGGCTGGCTGGGGATGATGGGACTGGATTCCTGGCTGGAAGAATCTGCAAAAGGAATTTCCCATAATGCTTCGGGGTTGGCTAGAGTCGCCTGCGCAAGGCATCATGGGAAGCCTTTCAAAGAGGAACCAACTTCTTCGCTTGCAGTCACTTTGGCCGGCTTTCCGCGCGCGGATTTCACTTCCGCCAATCAACGAGCAGCCTTTTCAGGTAACTCCGCCTGGCAGGACAAGCGTAGCCAATCGGCGCCAAGGTGGCCACGCCCCCACCCTACCTCAGTCTCCTAGCGTAGACTCTTTAGGCACCTTCACATCGCCGGGCGAGAAGATGCATGCTTTGTGCGCCTGCGCTGTTTCCCGGCTGAGCATGCGCGAGGGGACCCCTCCAGCCGCCTTTTCACGCACGCATTTTACAGGCCGTTTTCATTTCCGGCCGCCGTAGGGAAATACCCATTGCATAACATTCACGGAGGGGCGTTTCGCAAGCATCGAGAAACTCCTTCCTGATTCACATTTTCTTCCAAAAGAAACCACCACCCCCAGGAGCATTCCGCAGGAGTGTTCTGACTGAAACAACCCCGTACCCCGCGTGCCGCTCTATCCCCTCCCCTCGTTGGTGGCGAGGGCCGCATGCGCAGAGCCCTCCCGGGCAAGAGGCCGCTTCCTTTCGTCGCGCGGCCGGGGCGGGGCTTGTCTGCGTCTGCGCAGTAAGGCGCGCCGGCGGCTGCGCCTGCGCGGGAGGCGCGGCTTGCGCTCTGAGGAGAAGGCGGAGGAGGAGGAGGAGGAGGAGGATGCCCTGAAGTTATTTATAATGTCGGGCCGGCCGCGGCTGACGTAGCGAGCCGTCCGGGCAGCGGGAGCAGCGGCGGCAGCCTCGTCCCCTCGTTCGCCGCGCCTGCGCCGCCATGAAGGGAGCCCGGCCGGCGCTGCGGCGGGAGGCGGACTCGGGCGGCGCGTGGTGAGGGCGGGCGAGCCGGCCGGAGCGCGGTGAGTCCGGCCAGGCAAGGCCCCGCGACCTTCCTGGCCTCCCCCACGCCTGGGGGTCCCTCGGCGGGGCCTGTCCCCTCCTGGGGGAGCCTAGCGCCTCACTGACTCTGCTGGGGGTCGCAGCCTGAACCCCCCCGGGCGCCCCCCTCGCGACCACGTGACAGGGAGAAGGAGGGGGTGCCCCAGGGGTCCTGCGGGGTCGTCTGCCTTGGGGACCCCCACCAGGAGCGTCCCCACCTGGCCAGGGCATCGCAGCCCCCTCCTCTCATTTTTTGGGCAGGGGGTTTGATCAGCAGCAGAAGGCAAAACGGGGGGGGGCGGATGTGGAAGGATCCGCAGCGGAACTGCTCCCCTCTCCTCATGGGGAGAGAGGGGGGGCGGCAGGAGCTTTCCCCCCAGCCCCCCCCCCCCAATGCTATCTGAGTCACTTTCCTCCGTCAGAGAATCCGCGTGGCTGGCGGGAATGCTGCGCTTTCCCTGCTGGTGTCAATGGGGCCACTTCCTGCTCCGGGCCTGATTGAGAAGGAAAAAGGAGGAAGGGGCATAAGTGGCTCCTTTTGCGGGGAGGGGGAAGAGGGGAAGGCCGCTTGGCTTGCCTTGGTCAATAAGGAAAGGGAAGAACAGCTGAAGCAGAGGAGGGGGGGTCTTTGCCCCTCTCCTGCTCAGCCCTTCCTGACTTTTATCAGGACCAGCAGTTTAGAGGCAGTGAAGGGGAGAGGCTCCTTTGCCCCCTTGCCCAGAGAAAGGCTGGCAGAATGGGCTCCCAGGGGCATATAAGGACTTTTTCTCAGCTGACTGTCTCCTGTAACTTGTTTCTCCCTGCAGGTGAGATCTCCGAGGTTTTGGCACACACGTTGGAGGAATAAAATTGGTGGCTGCAGGTGGAAATGCCGGGCTCGGCGCCTGTCTCCTTTCAGGCCTTGGGCTGAAAACTGAATACGTAGCTTTCTCGCAAGACTCGGGGTCCCCTTGCCCCTGTTCCGGGGGGGGCAAGGGGAAACTCTTGGAAGGGGGAGGGGGCATCCTCCCCATACGGAAGGGCCCTTGATCAGGGCGGAGGCCAAACTGTAGGCCTTTGGCTTTCTTTCCTCCCCGGGCTCGTTCTGCAACGCCGGATCATGCCGTGAACATTATAGCAGGCCATCCCGCTCACCAGCCCTTCCAACCGCACCTCAGGGAATTTAACCGAGAGGGCAGTGGTGACCAGGGGACTGGCCATGGCTGGGAGTGGATATACGGACCTACGAGAGAAGCTCAAATCGATGATGCCTTACCGGGACGGCTACAAGAGCAGCGGCGGCGGCAAGAGCAGGCGGGATCCTGCTGAGTCCCCCTACGGAGCTGCGGGGGGAGCCCCTGAACGCAAGCGCAAGCACCACCACGATTCCGACTCCGAGCCCACCGACTCCGAAGACCCCTCACGGGAAGAGGAAGAGGAGGCCCAGAAGGTCAAAAGCGGCATCCGGCAGCTGCGCTTGTTCAGCCCGGAGGAATGCATCAAGATCGAAGCACGCATCGATGACGTGGTCTCCCGGGCCGAGAAGGGCCTCTATAAAGAGCACACGGTGGACAGGGCCCCACTCCGGAACAAGTACTTCTTTGGGGAGGGCTACACCTATGGGTCTCAGCTGCAAAGGCGAGGCCCCGGCCAGGAGCGCCTGTACCCGCGGGGGGAAGTGGATACCATTCCTGAGTGGGTTCACGACCTGGTCATCCGCAAGCTGGTGGAACACCGGGTCATCCCCGAGGGCTTTGTGAACAGTGCGGTGATCAACGACTACCAGCCGGGGGGTTGCATCGTCTCCCATGTGGACCCCATCCACATCTTTGAGAGGCCGATTGTGTCGGTGTCTTTCTTCAGTGACTCAGCACTCTGCTTCGGATGCAAGTTCCAGTTCAAGCCCATCAGGGTCTCCGAGCCAGTCTTCTTCCTGCCCGTGCGGAGGGGGAGTGTCACTGTACTCAGGTAAGGGAATGCCGCCCAGGAGGCTCCCCTGAGCTTGGACTCTGCCTCACCTGCCTACCCAGTGACTTGGTTTGCTCGAGGCCATCTGAGCCCTTTTCCTCTCTGCAGTTGATTCTGAAAGAGGGAATGTTGGACCGCCATATCAGAATAGAATAGAATAGAGCTGGAAGGGACCTTGGAGGTCTTCTAATCCAGCCTTCTGCTCAGGCAGGAGACTCTATACCATTTCAGACAAATGGTGGTCCAATCTCTTAAAAGCCTCCAGTGATGCCTCTACAACCTCTGAAGGCAAGCTGTTCCACTGGTTAATTGTCCTCACTGTTGGGAAGTTCCTCCTTAATTCCAAGTTGCTTCTCTTTATTAGTTTCCATCCATTGTTCCTCGTCCTGCTCTTTGGTGCTTTGGGGAATAATTTGACCCCCTCTTCCTTGTGGCAACCCCTCAAATATTGGAATAAATATTGGGTTAGAGATTCCTTGTTGAGCCACAAAGGATTTTGTTGGCCCAGTCTGCAGTTCTCGTTTATTGAAAGGCTGATTTTCAAGCTGTCTTCTGGGAAATTTCAGAGTCTTCTAAGTGAGGTTTAGTTCACAAGGTCTGTAGCGATGAACAAGCCTCAATATTTGGTTTTAGCCGTCTCGCTAATACGCTGTTGGACACAGAGAAGTCGTTTCACAGCACAGTCCCAGATTTGCGTAAGATAAGACCCAAACCCGGTTGATGAGGTGAACTAAGAGTGCAATTTAGATTGCAGCTGGCAGAACATTTGAGTTCCAGACTCCACAGAAAGCAGGCAGTGTTGAGAAACCGTAGAGGCCGAAGGAAGCTTGACGTGAGCAACATAGGCACCGTAACGGCAGAAAGTAGCCCATTTAAGATAAGTGCAGAGCAGTGTGTCCAGAATAAGAATAGTTAGAAGAAAGAGCAGCGTGGGGAGAAAACTGTAGACCTCAGGAATGGAGGCAGAAGAAGGGACATTCTACCCTACTTCGCGCACCTTCTGGAAAAGGCTTGTGTGGGTTTGCACCTCTGCTGGAAATGTTTTGACTGCCAGGGTGCACCTTCTCGCTGAATGTGAGCCTAATGACTTGTTTGCATTCAGAATGCAAATTGGAGAACGGCATGACTGATCAGTTCCCTAAGGCAGCATTTTTAAGAACAAAGCGCAACAATAAGGCAATGGAGCAAATGAAGGCTGGCCTGAGGGTCTCTTCTGAGTCAGCAGTTAACCTCTGACTTTGGCCCCTAGGGAGGAGGGCATGGTGAGGAGGACTTACCTTCCATGCTCATTCTTGAGGGCCGAGACTTGTCCTTTCCTATCATGTGGATTTTGCAGAAGGTCTTAGTCCTCTAAAACAATAACTTCTTTTTTTTCCTGGAGGAGGGAATAATCATTCAGCGATTCTATCCAGAGCAGTTTCTGCTAAAGCTGTAAAGCTGCAGCTGGAACTTGCAATCCTTGGCTCTTTTTTTAAATTTTCTTTTCTTTTCCTGTACATCCCACCACTTTTAGCTCTGATTTCCCCCCCTGTAAAACAGAGGATGGAGATGATCCTGGATAATAAAGAGATAGTATTGCCTGTGGCAATTAGCACCTCATGAAGATGGTGCTGCTGCTGCTTCTTCACAAGCCCCGAGTGTGAACAAGTACAAAATGCTGGGTCAGGGCAAACTCGTGACAAACTGTATTTATAGGCTTGTAAGCCGGAACCACTTTTCTGCCGGGATGAGTCAAGCCTCCCTAGTGATCCAACGTTGCCATGGTAAATGGAGGGCAACCGATCTTTTGGGGGGTCTGAGGAGTGAACATTTCTCACTCTTGGAAGTGCTCCATGAAGGGTAAGGTGATCCCCTGCTTGCCCTGGTAAGATTATCTCCACATGGTCTGGAAGGAAAACCTCTCCGTAGCACAAGCAGGGTCTTACACAACAGCCCAGGTGCATCAATAACAAAGAGAAGCAAAAACTAAAGTGTTATTTCCAGGGAGCCTCACACATATTAACTAAGGTTCGTGCAGGAGACAAAGTAGCCTCGACGGTCAGGAAGCGGCCAAGCAGCCGCGTAGAAAAATGACCTGTAAATCTGAGGTCTTTTTGGTAGCAAAGGAATTTTAGGCAGGGTGATAGCTGGGGATACTTAGATGGCTTATTTGTACATGTAGCAAAACACATTCTTGTGTAGTTGGCCAATTTGCAGGTGGCCATTGACCTGCTTTCTAGCAGGAGGCTTCTAATTCACCTGTTTATTCACCTGCATGGCACAGCCAACACCCCCAAAGATACCAGGACAGTTGACCCAGGAGAGCATTCTTATTAGCACAGGTAGTGAGCAGGTATTATTTTCACAGCTTTTGCATTCTGTCTAGAAGTTGCTTCTTTGGGACAGCAGGTTTGTTAATTTTGGCTGGGGATCACAGTGGCTCTCTGTTTCCTGTGTCAAGCTGTACCTTATAAGAAGATGGGTATACTGCCTTTTGCCAGTTACAAAGCCCACCTGTGTTTCAGATTGCCCAAGTTGGGAGAAAAAAAGGGGTCCTAACCAAACTGGGGGAGCCCTTTGGTGAGCAGGTTAACAAAATCACCTGTACAGAGAGCTGCTTGACTTTTTCAGGATGACTTCCACTTCCTCTGCCAGTTTACCAAGGCAACCAGTGGGGTTTCTCTCCCCCCCCCCGAAACCTTTTACGGTTGCAATAGGACCAAGGGCACCGTGCAGTGCCTTGACATTTATTTCCTGGCAGCCTGGTTTCCAAGGTAAGGGGCAGACATCTCGCCATTAAATGCCCTTTAAACAAGAAGTTTAGACTTCAGTGAGCGGGCACTAAGTAGGTGCAGCATTCTTCTGCATTAACTTAAAGGCCTTTAAAGTTGAAAGTTTTGCTGGCTCAGAAGGGGGACAGCATCCATTTCTTTCAGGTTTTCTTGAAACTACCAGCCAGTGAGCCGGATCTGAACCTTCAGCCAAAGAAGTAGCAACTTCTGAATGCAGCTGTCTTTAGGAGCTATAGAGAGGAGGAGGGCAGGTAGGCAGGGTCAGGTTCTTAATCCTGCTTAATCAGAGGCCTCCTGCCAAGATGGCATTCGACAGAAATTACGAGAAGCGGCCTGTATGCTTTCTACATAACTTCTGGTGGAGTACTGATTTCTCTTGGGTTTCCCTATCTTCTCGTGTTCAACACCACAGCTTCTCCAAACCCATCCCCTGCTTCTTCGACTTCTAGGCTGTGCTTTCTAATATTTACAGTTGCAAGCCTTGTTCCTGTGTTTGTGTTGTTTGTGGTAGGAAAGGACAAGCGTTCCACAGCTACACACAGCCTTTGCAACTGATCAACCAAGCTGGAATGTTTTCTTTCTCTTAATAGGTAGCCAGGAATTTTTTTTATTTTTTTGCATTAAAGACAAATGAGAACAGTTCTGTTTCTGTCCAGTTTTGGACAAAGCTTGATTGTGGGCACTGAGTGAACCTGATGAAATTATTGGGAACGTCACCATATGGTGACACTCTTAGAATAGCTGAGATACTGGAAGGCAATGCATTCGACATGTGTTTCCACTGCAGGCCCAGGTTGGATTAATAGCCATGACGGTTCCAGTGGATCTTGGTAACAAAACTAGAGTCTTAACCACACCAGCTTTATAGGGAAGGGTGTTGTTGTTTTTTCTCCATTCAATTGTGTCCAATCCTCAGAAACTACCTGGCCAAGTCCCTGCAGTTTTCCTGGCAAGGTTTTTCAGAAAGGGTTTGCATTGCCTCCTTCCTAGGCCTGGGAGAAAGGGACTGCCCAGGGTCATTCTGCTGCTTCATACCCAAGGTAGGACTAGAACTCAGGTCTCCCTGATTTCTGGCCTGATGCCTTAATCACTACGCCAAACTGGCTGTCATGAAGAAGTTACCAGGCTGCAAATCAAACATTCCCTGCAGGAGTTACGTAATCTGAGGCCCTTACTTCGAGTGTCTTGCCGCCCAAGCCGTAACAGCTGGTTGTTACAATAGGTTGTAACCACCCTATTGTCATTTCTGTCTTCTGGAGATACCGGCCCCAAATCCTATTGACTCGCCCAGCCTTTTAATCTACCCAGTCTTTCAAATTTGTGCTTACCTGTTTGGCCTCAAATCGGCTTCATTCTGTTTTTACTTCACACATGAGTGTTGCTTAAAAAACATCCTGCGATACATAGCCTTGGTATTTTCTTGCATTTAAGTGTACCAGACATAGCTTTGTGAAGTGTGTACCGGTTAGTACCGACCAGATAACTTACAAAACAAGAATTGGAGTTCAGTCCTGAAACTTTTTTCTCAGAATTGGGGTTGGTTCTGCAAGACGTTATCATATCTCAGTGCATTTCCTTAGGATTTTGGTAGCTAGCTAAAAGAATAATGTGAACTTATGCCACGGGACCTGTCTTGGCCTCTTGAGCTGCTGAGAGCCGGCCTTTTAGACCACAGATACTTGGTTACACTAGCTGTGCATAGGAAAATATTCCTGAGTTTGTCAAACTGACCAAGAGCTGAAGATCACAGAAAGATCTGATATCTAGCAAAGGCAGGCTTGGCTAGCACATGGGGGTCTCGCTGATGCTGTGGTGTAAATCCAGCCTGCCAAGGAATGTCCACGCTGCCTAATTTTTTGGTAACTGCCGTCCCAATACATCTAGGAGAGCTGTTACGTTCTTTTGTCTTCCATCTCCTCCTCTGTAGCCTTGTCAGAATAGACGCTTATCTGATCTTTGGTCAGAAAGGGATCAGAGTGGAATATCAGGATAGACATCAAATATCTTTATTACAGTCTTTGACCAGCCTATGATATCAGGATATTGACAGGGGCTAGGAAAATTCAAAGCAATTTGATTGGAGACCCGAAGCATGCGAGAGGACCCCACTTGTGGTGGGCCAATGTTTGTGGCTCAGAGTTAAGGATTTGGGGGAGGCAGTGGAGTGCTATAAGTATTATTGAAAATGGGGGAGCCCCTTGGGCTACGGAGCCCCAGATAACTTTTTCTGCAAGGCCTGGCCAATCATTCTTTGAAAGAGTCACAGTGTATAGCAGCCGTGGTCGCAGACTTGGTAAGAAAAATTCCTGCGCTCTAAAACCCCTTTTATTTCACACAGTGGCTACGCAGCTGACGAAATCACACACTGCATCCGACCACAGGATATCAAGGAGAGGAGAGCTGTGATCATCCTTCGGAAGTGAGTGGCGGGATCTCTTTGAAGGGAAAGCTCTTCCTGTTTGTCTCATTTACTGGTTTCCGATGCCACCTTGGAGTTAGTGCAACTGATGCTGACTCGTTGTCCTCGGTCCTCCTGCTTCTGAGGTGTTGCCTCTTGAAACATTTATTTAACGAGGGGGGCATACTTCTCGGTCCTTTCTGTAGAGATGAATCACTGAACCATGAGCAGTAGGGGTTGGTGAGAGGCCAAGAAAGGACCTTCTTCGCCCACCCAAATGTCTTGCCGTGTTTTTTAAGAACTTGCAACTGGGGAGGTTGGGATCATGCTAGGTCAGCGCTTCTCCAACCTTGGCAACTTTAAGCCATGTGGACTTCAACTCCCAGAATTCCCCAGCTGCTACACCCCAGCAGAAGGCAGAGGCTCTGTTTGGCAGGTCTTGGTTGGGTTTGAAAACATGAATGCTTCCAGCTGTTTTATGCACAAGGAAAACTTGAATTAAACTCAGCCTTGTGGTTCCACTATGACATCATGCTGTCATCCTGCCGATAGTTGCATGCGGTTATCCCAGGATATCTTCTGCAGGCTGGAAGTAGATTAATTACTGCTGTAGTCTAGGGGGAAGCAGTGGTGTCATCTTATTTTCGTTAACCTTTGAGATTAGCGTCTCCGGTAATTTGTATCAGGAAAGCAGCTAGAAAAGAGCAAAGAGGCTTTGAGACTTGCATAGTAATAATTAGCTTGCAAGCTTATACCTCGTCATTATACTCCCGTAAGCATTTGAGGGTACAACAATGGAACAAAAACCTGGAATATGGTAAACTAAAATTACATCCGAAACTAAACCACGAAGATCAACAATTAAAAGCTTTTATGGAAGAGTGGCAGCTAAAGGCATCTTCCCGCAAAGAGCATTCCAAAGCCTGAGAGCTCCCAGTAGAGTATTGCATACTGTAGCCATACCTGCGCTAGCCAGGTCGATTTCTAAAGGGCTTCATTTGTTGATCTCAAACACCTGGGCAGATTCGTGGCGAGAGGGGCGTTCCTTTGTTGCTTTTGCACTTGCGATGCCCACGCCAACATCTTGAGTCGTGCGTGTGAAGCCTCCGGCTGCCAGCACAGATCTTCCTGTGCCATCGCATGCTCCCTGCACCTTCTGCCGGTCAGCAGCTGGCCATGCGCTTATCCAGCAGTGCAGCACCACGCTGTGTGCCAAGATCAGTGCACACGTCTCAGTCCTGCAGTCCTGGAGATCCGGCCTTTTGCCAAGAGAGACGAGAGAGCGAGCACGTTGCGTGGAAAGGATCTGGCATGGATGGAGTGGAAATTCCCTTCAGCTGCCTGGTTACCGTGTGGTCATAAACACTTCAGGGCAGCTGAAGTGTTTTTGTGGGTGGGTGGGGGGACTCTTCTTATAGGCCAGGAAAGTCGCTGATGAACTTGGAGCAGAAGGAACAACCGGGAACAAAAAAAAATGGGCCCAGTTTATCGGGTAAACAGACCAAGAACGCTTCAACACAGCTTCGTCCTCGGTGGCTTTCGCGAATAATCGTGTGAATTTTCCGCTGTCCTCTTACTGCGAGGCAGACTTGGGAGCCTGAATGTTAGGCTCGGTACTGAAATACCAAAAGGCATCTCGGTTTTTCTGCCATTGGCTACTTTTTGTGGCTGCTTCATCCCTTTAAAATGTCTTAAAGTAAATCCGTTCGCATGGAGCAGTCTTTAAAACATAAGGAAATTTGGACAGAAGCAGGTCGAAAATGAATGATGAGAAATGATAGGACGGTTTTTTTTAACTAACAACAAAGGGCACCCTGGCTCTTTTAAAAGCTTTTGTTATAAACTGAAACTGGCTGTTTTTCCCCCTGATGCTTCGGGGAATGCTTGATCAGCCTTCCCATTTTAATGTTAGGTTGGAAGTTTCTATTTCGCCCTTATGGAATGGTTTTTTTTTTTAATTTTGCGTTTATGTACTAACTGCTGTGCTTCAGTCATGTGGGATGGCGCAGAGGGTTGCACTTATTACAGGGAGTCCTCTAGTTACAACGGTTTACTTAGTGACCGTTCAAAGTCACAATGTCACTGGAAAAAGTGACTTATGACTGTTTTTCACACTTACGACCGTTGCAGCATCCCCATGGTCACCTGATCAAAATTCAGATGCTTGGCAACTGACTCCTATCATATCCTCTTTGACCAGCAAAGTCAGTGGGGAAGCCGCGTTTCGCTTAACAACCGTGGAAGACGTCGTCCTCAACCCTTGGCCTTCAGACGTGGGTGGGTGGATGAGACGCGAGGTGTTCTGTGTGATGAGCGGCCCCTGGTGACAAATGCTGTTGTGCTGTCTAATTCTTCCAGAACCAGAGTAGACGCCCCCCGGCTGGAGACCCGATCGCTGAGTAGCTCTGTGTTGGTCCCTGGCTATGCTTCGGAGCGCCTGTCTGGGAGCAATCGGGACCCCATCCTGAAGCCAAAGAGGTCCCATCGCAAAGCAGACCCTGACGCAGCCCACCGGTAAGAGGCTCCACAGGAGGCAGGCTGGCACTGGGGCGGGGGACGGACGGACACGAGACTCTGGGTGGGTGGGATCTCAGCCTCTCTTGAGTTAGTCCATGCATGCAAATCTCTTCTTCTTCTTCTTCTTCTTCTTCCGGCAGACCTCGAATTTTAGAGATGGATAAAGAGGAGAACCGGCGCTCAGTCCTCTTGCCGAAGCACCGGAGGCGGAATCATTTCAGCTCTGAGAACTATTGGCGAAAGTCTTACGAGCACATAGAAGACTTGGAGGAAGAGGAGGAGGACGAGGACGACGACGAGGGGAGTCCGGCACGGAAAGTGAAAATGAGGCGGCATTGAGGAATTCTTTGACACCCACATCCTCCTTCCCCAGTCTTAGAGGTGATGAGACTGGCCTTCAGGCTGTGAAATTGAATCTTTCCCCTTGACCCTCTCTGAGTTATTTCTCCTTTAGCTTCAAGTTATTTCTCCTTTAGCTCTATCGCCCCTTCTCTTCCTGTTTTATCTTGAAAAAGAGCTGGAACAAATCTGGCTTCCTCCCTCTTTTTTTTCCTTCCTTCCTTCCTTCCTTCCCTCCCTCCCTCCCTCCCTCCCTCCCTCATCCACGCTGACTAGGATGTATGTGGTGCCACTTGCCCGCTTTCTCGGGGCAGGTGGCCATGCCTCATAGCAGAGGCAGCTTTTTTTTTTTAAAGGAAATAAAACTCCGTGGTTCCATCGGAGGCGTTGGGCTGGAGCAGATTTTGAAGATGCCAAAAAGCGATGCGTTTTGAGTACGCTGAAAGCTGGCAGAGTTCCCTCTGCTCCAAAGCTGCTGCTGCTGCTTCCTCCGAAGGCTTTCCCCCCCCTCCCGCGCAGCCTTTTCACATCGCCACGGACACAGCGACGCCTCTCTCTCTCTTTCTCTCTCTCTCTCTCTCTCTCTCTCTCTCTCTCTCTCGCCCCCCCCTTGCTCCGTCTTGCACCAAAGGGCTCCTAATGCTGACTCTTGCGAGAATTTTTCTCCCGCGGTGTTGAAAAAGCTGCTTTCCTCCAGCAACTGGAAGTGCCGGCCAGCTCCTCTCGACAACACCAGACGGCAAAGCGTATAGGACATGTTGCACTTTAGTGTCAGGGTTTATTACCCCACCCCACCCAGCCCCTGCCCCCCCTCCCCGTTTTTGTGTGTCCTGTTCGATGCCATAACATTTCCCCCGTTCCCTCCCTTGCTTGGGCTAGCAAGCACCCGTTTTTTCCTGCGCTGCTGCTGCTGCTGCTAAGAGTTTAGTCTGTTTTCTTTCTGTGAAGGAGGTCCGGCAGTCCCACCTCGGGGCTGCTGCTGCTGGAGGGCTCTTGAAGGGAGGTGGGGGGGCGCTTGGCCAGAAACCCCAGGTTCTGCTCAAGTCTTCACACTAACGGCACAGGGTGGGGGTGGGGGTGGGGGCTGCGATTCCAGCATCAGAGAGAAGAGGGAATGTTCATTGAGCCCAGGAGAATGACCTATTGAGCTGGGGGGATGTCTCTTCCCTGCCCCCGCACCCATATTTTAGCAAAGAATTTTTATTAATGATGTTGTTGTTTCCGATGCCTGAAGGTCAACCTTAGGCTGCTGTCCTCGGTCCTTCAAGCCAGATGGTCAGGTATTACGAAGCATTGGTATTCCAGAGGGTAGAGGGGTTGTTGGTGGAGCTGTTCTCGGCTCTTGGTCTTGTTAGGTCAGGAGTCTCCAACCTTGGCAATCCTGAAACTCGTGGACTTCAACTCCCAGAATTCCCCAACCAGCCATGCTGGGAGTTGAAGTCCACAGGTCTTAAAGTTGCCAAGGTTGGACACCCGTGTATTAAGTTGAGCAGTTTCGTAGTGAACAGGGCTGGAGCTGCCAAGTTGGCACCACATGGGAAACAGGAGGGTTCTTCTGCCCCAGGCAGGAGGGGAGGTTAGGTGGCATCATCCGTTCTGTTTTCTCCCCTCTCTGAGGCATCTTGCCAATAATCCCCATGTCTCAGCCTGCCAACCCCACCTCCCCTGTCCACCTTTCGTGATACTATTGCCTGTTTTACCTGCATGACAAGGGCCTCGCTTAGCCTCAGACAGAGAGAGCTTTCAGGGAAATCAAGCCTGGATTTTCCTTGCCCTGTTTTACTCCGGAGGTGTAGATGCCATTTCCCCCTGTGGCTATGATCTGAATGCCTGCTGATAAAGAACGCTCATTGAGATGTGAGAAGGTTCTTCTTTTCTGAGACTTCCTGTCTTCTGGAGCAGAGAGCAAAGTTTGTCCCACTGGCGCTTGGCTGCAGCGTGGCACCACGGGTAGCTTTAGAGCAGGTTGTGCATCTCCTTTTGTTAATTGTGCGGCTGCGGCTATTGGCCGGGTAGTTGAGAAAATTGTTGGGAGAAGGGATCCCTCTTTCTCGTCTCGAGTACCTGCATAGGTGAGTGAAGCAGAAGACCTAACAGTGCTTCAACTCCCAGAATTCTGGCCGGCTGGGGAATTCTGGGAGCTGAAGTCCACCCATCTTCAAGCGGCCATGGTGGAGAGCATTGTCCTAACATCACTGGCAGGTCCTGAAATAGCCTGATCAGCAGCAGCTTATGGCCGGTGGAGGATTTGGTATCTCAGAAAACATTCAGCTATTTCTGCTTTACTATTTGTGACCAGTTTGGAGTTTTGACTAAACCAAGACGGGCAGTTTGGCCTTCCGGAGTTTCGAGCCTCCGACTGGGGCTTTAAGAAAAGTGGCCGTTGTGTGTCTTTGTCCGGCAGCCTAGCCTAGCTCAGCCTCTCCCGGCAGGGAATCCCAGGGCCTTGAGCAAAAGCGAAATCTTCTACGCTGGGGATGGCTGGCTTGGTGGGAAGGTCGGCGGCACCTGCATCCCGTTTTTAGTTTTTAATGTTTGGCTTGAGGGTTGTTTCTCCCGGCCAGGGCAAGGTCAGCTGGGCCCAGCCTTTGCTGAGAAAGCAGAAGGAGCTTGTTAGCTAGCCTGCTGCTTTATTTTTATTCGATTTTATTTTATTTCTTTCTGCCTCCCCCTGAAGCCTTTCCTGCCAGGAGGGAAAAAAATGCGTAGGTGGCTTCTCCAAGCATCTGGGCGACTCTGATAGACCCCTGGCCTTATCTGGTCCTTGCACCTGTTTCAGTGCTGGTTGCATCTCTCTGGGAACTCCACCAACACCGCAGTGGCCGACATCTGCGTCCCCCAAGGCTTGATATTCTTGGAAACTGCATGCAGAGAGTTGAACAGGAGGGGGTCTCTACGCATGCTCTTTCCTTTCCCTATAGATCTCCCCACCACCACCACCTCCCCTTCGTTGGTTGACTTGGTTGTAAGAGGCTGATGCTTCAAGGGAACAGTCCGTTGTGTGAGTTGGAAGACCTTCGAAGGAGAACCGAAATCCTTGTTTTAGTGCTGTTAGTGTGAGGTTTCAGAGGGGCCTCCCTGGAAAAGGATCCTGCCTTAGCCTGTCAATCATACCCAGACTGTTGCTGAAACCTGGAATTGGCACAACTGGGGTATCTTTTCCAGCTGATTATAGCTGGTTTAGCTTTTCCCAGGGGTGTCGAACCTGCGTCACGAGCTAAGACTTTTTATTTTGCTTTAAAATGCACCTGGGTTTTCTCTCCTAGCACCACCCGTTTCCTTCCAAGCACACACTTTAAAATAAAGTTCTGGCTGACTTTTTGTGTTTTTTAAATAAATAAATAAAAATCTAATTGTTTTGTTACAAATAAAATAAGTGGCAATATTTTTTTTGGTAAATTTTTCATAGGAAAAAAGTGTGATTTGTAAACAAATCGTACAGTTCTGAAGTTTGGGATACATAAAATAACTGTACTGAGTGGCACGCTGTAAATGGGGTGGGGGGGGAGAGATTATTTTCCGTACAGTGTATTTGGGGAGAAATCTTTTAATTCGGGTTGATTTAGGAAGAAATATAGTTCCCTGTCAAGGGTTTGATTTTTTTTTTCTTGTATAGAATGCTGCATTTAACTAAATAAAAGCTGAAAGCACCACTTGATTGACTTCTGTTTTTGGATCGGTGTTTTTTTTTTTAAAAAAAATTGTGCTGTGCTAGTTCAACGCTTGTTTCTGCCTTGAAAGTTTTAGGTGTGTTTCCTATATTAACCATAACCCTTAATTACAATAGTAAAAAAATAATACAAACAGAGAAGGAGACTGGAAAGAATGAATGAAAAGTGGAAAAAATAAAAACATTATAAAGGATATAAGGAAGTGACTTCCAACCTTCATCACAAGAAGTATAAACAAATTTAATAACTCTTCACCCCCTGTAAGGTTAAACAGATATCTCTTCATCCCATATCCTATCCCTCATTTACAAGCGAATCTGTAAACCAACTTTTCAATCCTGGAGTCAGCAAAAAATCCATAAAGGGTTTCCAAAACATTTGCACACAAATGTTTTCATCTTGATCAAGCAAGCCGACTTTATACTCCTTCCTTTTACTTCTAACAGTCTCCTTTGATTCAATCAAATTTTTTTGTAGGACTTGATTTCTCTTTTTTCTTGGAGAAGCACAGATCTCTTCAAGGTTTTATAACAAGCTTCTTGGTAGATCCGATTAGAAAAATATTTTCCATGGCCATTCTCTTGGCTTATCATTTGTATTCCCCTTTTAAAATTTAAAACTTTAGCCAGTTTTCCTTCGTCTATCCAGTAAAGTGTTTTTTCCTAATCCTTCTCTTGGCCTGCCATTTGAAGTTTCACTTTCGGTACTTTCTCTGCCTTGTGGAATAAAATTTTCCCAGCCCCCCCCCCCCCCCCCTGATATTGCAACGAGCACCGAGGCAGTTTCTCCTTTGGGAAAGCTGGACCTGAATGGCCAAGCAGCCTTTGGATTTTTGCATTATTCTCTTAACCCACAAGGTGGTGCAGGATGCCAGGCTAAAGACTGGAAAGGAAGCGAAGAATGGGACGATGTGCGACAGTAATTGTGCAAATCAAGAAGAAACTTAGGAGTATTTTGGCTTTGCACACCGTAGGTAGCCTTAAAGCTGTGATGGGGAAAATTTGAATGTTGGTAGGATGATGAAGGCTGGATTCAATAGTCCAAATTGGCAGGAAGCAATTTTCTGAATACCACCGTGGAACGTGGAAGGGAAAGGCAAATCCTTTTTCTCCACTAGTGCCAGACACTCAGGGAGGGGGGAATCTGGCATCCCACAGTGGCTGAGCCTCCACACAACGGAGGGCAGAGAGGGGCCGATGAGAATCCTGCCCCTGTGACTAGTACAATTAATTCTGCAGGAAAAGCGAAGCTGTCTCTATATTTAACTTGCCAAAGAAAGTTTATTTACAGAACTATTTCTATTCCGCCTTTGGTCTCCAAACAGATGTCCCTTTTATCTTTATCTTTGTTTGGTGGGAGTACAGTATACCAGTATTTCACAACCTTCCCTCAGTCCCTTCTATGGTGCTGGCAGCCTCGTAGAAATCATAAAAAGACCGTTTGAAATTATAACCTGGGCTGGCACAGCCTATCCTTACATTTACAGAGTGCCAGTTTACTGTCTCCGTTCACCCCTTCCTGGCACATTTCTCCATCTGGGGGGAAGCATCTCACCCACACAGGTGCCCTTCCCCACCTGGTCCCTGATCTTCTGCCAACATGGCCTCTCCAAATTAGGTCTTGAAGGGGTGTGTGTGTGGATCTCCTCGGAGTAAGGCCACACATGACTGGGGGGGTTGTGTTCTTTTCAACAGGGGAGGCCCACTGCTTTTCTCAGGCTGGCCCCCCTTCTCCCCACCATTCTGCCCTGCTTACGCCAGGCACCCGTGCCCGAGGAAATCTTTGCCATCCGAAGCAGAGGAGCACAGAGGACCAATTGTCAGCCAGCATCTCCCAGCTGCAGAGGAACAAACGTAGCTTTGACACGTGCAGCTGAAGCTACCGAGGCAGAGCCAACAGGCTGGACCTCTTAAGTCCCTCAGTGCAGTATCGTTGGGTGCGAGTTTGCCCCTTTCAGTGGCTCCTGAACTCAGTTTAAGGATAAACAATCAGAATAGAGCTGGGAGGGACCTTGGAGGTCTTCTAGTCCAGTCCCCTGCTCAAGCAGGAGAGCCTATATCATTTCAGATAGGTGACTGTCATATTTATTTTATTTATTTATTTTGTGAGATTTATATACCGCCTCACAGTGCAAGCACTCTCTAAGCGGTTTACACCAGTAAGCAATATATATTTATATTGCCCCCAACAATCTGGGTCCTCATTTTACCTACCTCGGAAGGATGGAAAGCTGAGTCAACCCTGAGCCTGGTGAGATTTGAACCGCTGACCTGCGGATCACAGTCAGCTAAAGTGGCCTGCAGTACCTGCCTCTAACCGCTGCGCCACCTTGGCTCTTGAAAACCTCCAGTGATGAAGCACCCACAACTTCTGGTGGCAAGCTGTTCCACTGGTTAATTGTCCTCACTGTTAGGAAGTTTCTCCTTAATTCCAGGTTGCTTCTCTCCTTGATAAGTTTCCATCCGTTGTTTCTTGTCCTGCCTTAATAAAATAAACCCAGGATAGGTTTGTTCCTAAGAATGTCTGTAGAGAACTGGGCAGGAGAAATAACGGGGCACGTGTCTCAGTGCCTCTGTGTGCCCACCTCCTCTAGCAAGGAGCAAGACGGTTGATATGTCTCTCAACATCTGACGGGCAGCTGCAGCCACAGGAATGCTGCTTAGCTCCCGTCTGCTCTCTCTGGCTGCAGAAATCTATCTGTTGCCTCGCCACCCTCTGCATTATTTCTCCGTTATTTCTTTTATAAATGTCTGTATTCACTGGGGGCTCGGCCTGCCCTTCCACCAGGAGCCCCATGGTAGCCCCTGTGTAAGGCTCCGTCTCCCACTGTATCCCTGCGGCCACCACACGGGAAGCGCAATGAGCGGAGGCTCCCGAGTTCTACTCCAGGAGGGTCCAACCTTGGCAACTTTAAGACCTGTGGACGTTCAAAGTTACAGCAGCACTGAAAAAGTGACTTATGGCCAGTCCTCGTACTTATAACCGTCGCAGCATCCTTACACACACGTGATCAGAATTCAGGCGCTTGGCAACGGGTCTGGATTTGCAACATTTGGGACATCCCAGTGTCGTCATCATTTGTGATCTTTTTCCAATTAAGCACAATCGACGCTCACAAATATCCTCTCAAGTGCTACTCTCTATCCTTCCAGCTTGTTTACCTCCTTGGGTTCCTCTCTGGAAACGGCTACCCTGAGGTAGACTGCATGGGGACATGGAGGCTTCATTCAGGTGCACCAACTAGCCTTGTCTCTCAAGAGGCCTGCAAATTTGCAGCTGGATTTCCTGCTTTGTGCCAGGAGTCTTAGCTGGGTCCTTGATGCCTTGATATGCTCCTAAGCAGCAGCCCCCCCCCGTTTCCTCCCTCCCACCCCTCTTGCCCCAGTCTCGTCCTCCGTCACAAGCTCTGAGTACCAGCCCTTCCCGGCAGGTCACTGTCCCCATGACACACACTCTCGAGGCCGTTTGTTCCCCTCCGCGGCGACTTCAATGCTGTGTTGACACTTTCCAAACTGTTGACTGGAGAGCCGCATGGCACTGAATCATACGCAAGAGGGTTGTTTTGTACCCAGAACTGCACATCTGGTTGGGTGGGTGGGAGGTGGGTTCAAGAAAGGGAAATAGTCGAAGTAAGCAGACGTCACATTGGCCAGGGAAAAGAGACAGACCTGGGTAAACAGGAGCCGGAAGCAAACCCAGGCTGCAATCTGTCGGTGTTGCAACTGTGAAAATCTGGAAGGATGCAGGCTTGCTTCAACATCTGTGGCATCTTCTCTGCCTTTCTAAATGCACTATTTTAGGGGTGCAGATGTGTTGGCTGCTTGTCCTACCTTTGCCTGACTCCCAGCAAGGGGGGGGGGGTTGCATCATTGGGCGAGAAGAGCCAAAGACACACAAATGCAAAAAAACTTTTAAAACTGCGCTCTGCTTCCTTGCCTCACATCCCCGGGGGGGGGGGGCTGTCTTTTCCGCAGGAACGGCTTCTCACATTCCAGACGAGGGTTCCAAGATGGCCTTGCTTGCTTGCGCAACCGGCAGCCGCCTGGATCTCCAGCCGAAGCATGTTGTTGTTGTGGAACTGGTTGCCTGTAAATCTGGCCCCGTGAATGAATCATCTCTTCCCCAGCTAGTTAGCTGCTCAGTTAATTGCAAACAGCCCTTGTTTTTGACGGGACTTGGTGAGGGGGATTCGGCAGAGATCCGAGGGGAGCCTTATATGAGGGGTGGGCGACTATGTCAACTTTAGGACCTGTGGATTTCAATTCCCAGAATTCCTGAGCCAGCCATGCTGGCTCAGGAATTCTGGGAGTTGAAGTCCACAGGTCGTAAAATTGCGATTGTTGCCTACCCCTGCCTTATATGGTACCCCAGACCCCCAGTTTCCCCTGTTAAAGTCTTCAGTCTTTGGGTGCAGAAGGCAAGCTCAAGACTAGAACAACAAACCACACCCCACAGCACAAAACCACACATCAGGCTCTTCCTTTTCCATCCTGCCAAATAAAACCAAGCTGGCTTATCTTAAATATCAAATAAAGAGCCCAACTCATGCTCTTGGCAAGACCTCATTAAACCCCGATGGGACAGAAAGTAGCGACTTTCGTGATCCAGCTTTTGGGGAGGGGGTTTCCAGGCATCCTCCACGCACACGAAGCTGCCTGTTAATGAATCCAGATGTTGGACCAAACTCACCCAGACTTGTCAACTCTTTCCCCAGCCCCGCTCAGCCCTGGCGTGCCAGAGACACCAGTTGTGTTTGCTTAACTCGCCAAGCCATTCTTTGACCAGAGTTTATTGAACCCAGCACAGTTGGCAGGATTCACACAGCCTGCTAAGCCAGAAGTAAACCTGGTTGGAAGCTCAGGGTGTTGTGTGACCTCAGCCCTAAAGGTGGGATGCTTACTTGAGCTGCTGCAGAAATCAGAGAAGATAAATGATATTTCTGTGTCCGGTGCTTGTTACTTTCTTCATAGACTCGGTTTGCAGCCAGCCAGCCTGCCTCTCTGCCCTTCTCATCAGCACGTGTGAAACAATTCTCCCTAGTTTTCAAGAAATCGCATCCTTCCTAGGAAACCAAGACCAAAACCAAAGGTCCTGTTCTAGACCTTTAACTACAATAACTTACCCTGCTTACAAAGTGAATTCCAGGAATTGCACCCTTTTTATTCCTAAGCCTCCCCTGTAATTTACTAGGCTTACAAAGAGATGATTTACACCAGGTGTAGATGTGGCCTGTTGGAAAGAGCCAAGCACCAGATGCTCCCTTTGTCTGCAAAGGCAAATGTTCCTAATTATACTTTTTCCACTGCAGTGCAATTTAAATTCCTGCCCTTGGAACGGTGGCTCTGCTAGTGCCAAGGTCCTTCCCAAGGAAGCCAGAGCTATGTTTGGGAAAGCAGAGTAGCTTCCACAACCCGGGAATGTCATCCTTGGTTTAGTGAATCCAGGATAGAAGATGGTCAGTAGAAGAGACGGAAAGAATGTGGAAATACGTTGGGAACAAGAAGAAGAAATCTGGTTCAACGGATGTGCAACATGACAGTATCTGGAAAGTGGTGGTAGATGTGAGATGATGCTTAACAATAGTGGATTAAAAGTTTGGAAACCTAAGTAACATAATGGTCCTATTTGCAAAAGATCCAATACTCCAGCATTTCATTCACAAGTGTGATGTGCTCATTACATATTCTGGGTCTTATCAAGCTTGGCCAAAGTCTGAAGCCATGATGGCCACTTGGAAAACTGGCCTCTAATGTATTATTTATATGTATTTATATTTCATATTTCTAAACGGCCCATCTCTCTCAGAGAGGGGCTCTTTAAATTAGGCCTTCATTTGCTAAATTCCTCCAAGCTTGCTCATCTTCAGGAGCCTTAAAAGCACAGAGAGGCAGAAAAGATGTTTAATAAAACCTTCCGCTTCTAACCAGAGAGAGAGAAAAAAAGTGCGGGGAGGATAATCAGTGTTTGCAGTCACAGATCACATGGGAAGGAAACGAAATGCCTACAGGTTTTGTGGGGAAAGAAAATCAGCTGGTGCCAAGGCGTGGGGGATTAATCAAAGGAAATCGCCTCTTGCTGAACCTGTTTTCCACTTGTGGCCAAGATCCTTTAAAGGTAAACTCTGGTTGGTTTGAAGGAAAACTGGCTTGCCCAGCCAAAAAATGAATCCAACTAGTTAAATGAAGACAACTATGGACAGCTGCCAATTCATTACGCTGATGTGTTTCCTCTGGAAAGCTAAAGCAGAATTTTTCTGCCATCCATGTTGGCTAGTCCAGCGTGAAACCTGGCCAGCCAGGAATGGCCAATTCCCTCCCCTTTCTCACCCTCTCGAAACAGACCGGATCAGGAGAAGTTTTACTCTCAGGGCCCTAAACATCCACATGTCGGAATAAAAGAGATTGAATCCTTCCAATTTCATTTGGGCTGGATGTTTTTTGAATGCCTCTCCAGCGAGAAGAGCACCACTCCAACTTGCCACTTTGACGGAAGACGTGTGGTGCAGTGCCAGAAGGAAACCAACCCACATTATGACTAAGTGCTCTATGGGATTTGGAGGATGGCGGCTGCAGCCATGTTTGAGATGTTGTTGGAAGGTCCTGCACATTCTTTGCTCCCACGGAGACGCCTTTTAATTTTGCCACATTCCTTTTTTCTTACAGCGTAATGATGCTTACAGTACTTGTAAATAGGCACTGGGAATTTCAGCAGGGGATTACTGGGAAATAAAAAAACTACAGGATGCAGTCTTGGTGGACTTCAACAACCAGAATTCCCCAGCCAGTATGGGGAATTCTGAGAGTTGAAGTCCACCCATCTTAAAGATGCCAAGATTGAGAAACTCTGGACTAGAGACTTAATATCCGGAGTGGATCTGCCCAAAAAGGAACTTATGTCCCATCTTTCACTTAATACACACAAACGTTTGACCTCCGAGGTCCCTTCCAACCCTGGGAGTCTATTTTCTAAAAGACACCAGCGAGAAGGGGGCCTCCGCCCAGCTGAAAACCTGCCGTCCAGATCCTCCCTTAGGAGCCCAGAGCAACGGCTTCTCCCGCGAAGCATCCATCCAGATGTGCAGCTGGCAAAGCGGGAGGAGGGGGGGAGGAAGCAACTTCGCTGCTGCCGCCCTTGCAGGGTCTCTTCCAGGAGATGCTCCGGGGAAGTTTGCCTTCCACCAGCTTCTCCTGGGAAGCCCACTTGGGCAGTTGGGGGTCTTCGTAACGTTTCGCAGGGGCGCAGTTCCCGGGGAGGCTCAGCCACCCGTCCCGGTTTCCCGGCTGGTCGTGCCGGTAAGAAGCGCAGCGAAAACGAAACTCTCATTGGGGGGAAGCGCGGCCCAAGCCCGCAGGGGGAGGGGAGGTTCAAGGGTCTTGCGCCCACCTTCTCCAAGGAGCTTCCGGGCATAGTCGCTGCCTACATCCCGCGGAGCCAACTTGGAAACGGCCCGGGCAGGCAAGGCTGCGCGGGGGGCAGCCCAGAGGCGGAGGACAGGATCCGCGGGGGCTCCGGGAGAAAACTACGTACATTAGGGATCCTTGCTGCTCTCTGGGCTTGGGTTTTTTTTCTCTCTACAGACGTTTCACGACCCAGCTAAGTAACACCATCAGTCTAGCACGATATTTCCTAGTTAGGTCATGAAACGTCTGCAAGGAAACCCCCCAAGCTCAGAGAGCGCCAAGGACCCCACAGTCCTCCTCCTCTTCCATTCTGCAACCCCCCTCCCGCCTAGCACTGATGATGCTACCCAGCTGGGTCACCAAACGCCTGCAAGCAAACCCCCCACATTGAGAGCGCACCTCAGCTCAACCCTGCGCTACCAAGTCTCTCCTTTTCAAGACTACATTTCCCGGCAGGCGGCGGGAGCGCAGCGCAAGGCACAGCTGGAAAGGAGGGGCGGGGCGGGAGCACCTCCCTCCTTCCCCCCCCCCGCCTCTCCCCGCCCGTCTGCTACTCCGGCGGGGCGCGCGCTCGTCGGCAGCCTATTGTCTGGCCGGGGTCTCGGCTCGCGCGGGGCGCGCTGATTGGCTGGCCCGGCCTCCCTCGCCCCCCCTCAGCGGCAGGAGCCCCCCGCCCAGCTGCCGCCGCCGCCGCTCCTTTTTCTGCTGCTCCCGCGACCGGGGCGCATCTGCGCTCCTCGCCCTGCTGGATGCGGAGGGCGCCGCCGCCGCCGCTGCTGCTGCATGGGGGAAGCGCCGCCGCCCCCCCCGCCTGGCCGCCTCGCCCCCCGCCCGCGCCCCTCGGCAAGATGATGAAGTTTCGCTTCCGCCGCCAGGGCCACGACCCCCAGCGGGAGAAGCTCAAGCAGGACATCTACGCCTTCAACAAGGTGGGGGCCCGGGAGGAGGACACCCCCACCCAGCATCCCCGGCCCCGCTCCCTGCCCCGCTCCCCGCTCCGGAGGGGCTCCTGAGCCGGAGGGGCGCCGGTCCTCGGCCCCAGCATCCCCGGCCGGCCCGGGGAAGCGGAGGGGGGGGTCCCCGCACATGGGGGGCGCCTGGTTGGAGGGGGGAGGGGCAGGGTCCTTTCGGCTATTGGTGTGTTTTAGGGGTCCTGGGGCTGAAATTGGGGCCGGGGCCGGGAGACGGGATGCGGTCCAACTCGGGCGGCTTCCCTCTGCCTTTGGGGCTTCGGGAAAATGGGGAGGGGGCGAGAGAAGCCGGGTCTTTTCTTGGGTGTGGGAATCGCCCTGTTTGGCGCGAGGGGCTTGGTGGGGGGGGCGAAGAGAGGAGAGCTGAACTAGCCCACCCTTCCCCCCCAAAGGGGAGGGGGAGGCAGTTTGGAGAAGGGGAGTTAAATTCTGCGTCCCCAAGAAGAAAGGGGTGCCGGGGAGAAGACCCCGAACTGCTCCTTTTGCATGTGCTTGTCCGCCCCCCCCCCCCCATTTTTTGCATCTGGGGCTGCCCCTCCCTCCATGCAGGGTTGAGAGCCCAACGGAGGGGGCGCTGAGACGGGCAGGGGCCTTCCAGGGTGGGGTGGGGGGCTTAAAAGGAAGGGAAAGGAGAGCCGGGCAGGCCCCGGACTGGGGGGGGAGCTTCGGGGGGGGGGGCAACACACAGCCCGAGGCAGCAGCGGCTGCTCCAGAAGGAGGAACTCCCCCAACCCAGCCTGGGTTGGCTTTGTGTTCCTGCGTTACCCCATCAAGAAAGCTTCGGAGCGCCTTCGGTGTGTGTGTGTCTCTGTGTGTGTACCTGCCTTTTTTCATTCTCCTTTTCCAATTCCCTCCCTTCCCACGCTCGCTCCCAGCAAAGGTGTCTCTCTGCCTTTCTCTCTCTCCCCTTTTCTCGTCCGGGGAGGGGTTGCTGGAAGCTCCTGAATTTGTTCTTTTAACAGCACCTCGGTGCTCCTCCCTATGCAACTTTTACCGTGGACTGAGAAAGGAACTGACCCAGCATCTCCCCCCCCCAGCTCCAACCCCGCCCCCCTTTTGCACACACACATACACAGAAAACACACACTATTGCTGCTTCCCAAGCTGGCTGCTCTGGTGCTTCCGTGCTCTTTTCAGCCCCTTCGGTCCAGAGGGGGAGGCTGGGTGGGTGTCCATTGTGAGGCTGTGGAGTTCTCTCCCCCTCCCCTTTCCTGGGCCATCTGCAGCCCTCCCACCCCCTCCCCACCCTCCTTTTCAGCTCCTTCCCCCTTTGAGTGAATGGAAGCAATAAAAAAAAAAATCTGCAACTGTAGATCTGGGAAGGCCGGCCTTTGACAAGAACGAAGAGGGTTCTGCTTTCTTTGGGGCTGTTTGTGCAGGGTGGGGAGATGCTTCTCTGCCCCCAAATAGCTCCTTCCTCCTCCTCCTCCTCCTCCTCTGAAGAGTTTTAAAGCATTTTTGTTTGTTTGTTACGAGATGGTGTTTTGTTTTCAGCTTATTCCTGCAAACCAATTGGGCTGTTACTGGGGATGGACTTGGAAATGTAAAAAAAAAAAACCATACCAAGAAAAGCCGCTGCTGTTCACCCCGTCCCCTAGCCACAATAGTTTGGCCACTTTGTCCAGAATTTGGAGCATTTTGGGAGGAGGGGGCCCCCCTGGAAAGCATCCATCCCCTTTTGAACTCCCTCCTGTTTGTAGCCTCTGTTTTGCGAAGGGTGGGTGCTCAAGAGCGGGACCAAACCTTGCTGGAGGTTTAGGAGAACCCCTCGCCTTTTAACCTCCCCCTCCCCTGGTTGTGATGGGCTTCAGAGCGCCTGGAGAGCACCAGGTTGGGGTTGCTGATTTGGGCAGAGCTAAGTTCTGATTTTCAGGAGGCTAATAGCCCAGGTTGGCACCTTCAGGAATCAGCCAGGATTCCTGGTTTGTTGCTTGAACAGCTCTTCTAGTTTAAAGAGAAAAGCCACTTGCTGTCTGGGCCAAGATCTCAGTTCGGGGGAAGACATCAGATAATACCCTGTCTGGGCTGGGTTCAAACTTGATAGCCAAAAAAGATTTATTTCCATTGCTTGCAGTTTTTTCTCCCTCTCGGAATAGTTCTGCTGCCCTCTTTACAGTCTTCCTTTTTTTCATTCTTTACTTTTGTGTTCTTTCTTGCTCTGCCTGTTATATTCTGGCGGCCTCTTAAAAGGAACTGTTCCAAGGTCTGCGTTGTTGGAGGGGAGAAGTGGGGGGGGGGAAACAGGAGCTAACGAAATCCAAACTGTATCTTGGATACCTCGGCTGCTGTATTTGCTCCAGACAAACAGCCTGCTTTGCTTTGGGTCAAATTCGGGGCTGACCAAAACTATGGGCTGCATTGAGCCCACATCTCCTTGGGAATGACTGGCTGGTGCTCCTGCTCTCCCACCCCACCCCCAGTAATGTTGCTTGAGGAATATTGTGATTTAATCTCTCCTTTCTTCCATAGGGTAGAAACTGAGTTAGGCATAAGCCTTGAAACGGCTTGCGTGCAGGGCAGGAAACTCAAAACTGATGTTTGTTGGTTACCCACCCATCTGGAATCCAATTCCCTTCTTCCCTCATTCCTCCTGCTATTTTTCCTTGGTGCAGGATGATACACCCTGTGGCTCAGGACAGTTATGCTCACATGCAGCTGTGCATTTTATTTCCATGCATTTTAATCCTGTCCTTTTTTCTGGTGTGCTCTCTGGGGCTGTTGTCTTCCTTTCTCTCCTCCCCCTGTTGGGAGTCCTCACAACATCCCTGTGGGGTAGGCTGTGGCAGCAGCGGTTCTTCCACGATCACCCATCCAGAGTTGCTTCAACAGTGAACTGGGCAGCATATAAATTTAATAAATCATAGAGTACAAAATGAGCTTTGGAACTGAGGAAGAGTTGAGCTTATGTCTTGCTTGTGTCACCTCGCCTGGAATGCATAATTGGGGAGGGGGGGCAGGTTCCACTTATATTTGCACCCCAAGACACCCATGTACGATGCAATCTCAAGGGAATGCTGGCGTGCTTGTCCCTTGCAGGGCAAAAAAATTGAAATGATCTGCCAGCTGAGTTTCCCATCTTGCAGCCATCCTCGGCCTTCGAGGGGCCCCCCCATTGGCAAGGCCAGCCTCTTCCGGTATCTCTGCCTGGCGTGTTGCAACACGGAAGGGGTGGAGAAGATTCCCTCCTTGTTTGGGATTTGAGTTTGGCCCGAGAACTTGTGCTTGACAGCAGCACAGCCAGTACGAAGAATTGGGACTGGGGGGAGGAAGCGGTGTGATTGATCCCGTTTCTTGGTATGATGGTTTTGAACTTTGCCAGACAGCCTGTTGATCTTGGCCTGGCTTGCTCTGTCATCCCATCGGCGGCACGTGGGACTTGGGCAAACACAGCAGGCGGATGGCCCATTCGCGGGTCACCAAAGGCTCCCCTGTTGCCTTCCTGGGTGAGAGGATGGCCATATGCCCAGGGTACCTGGAAGCACCTCCCTGGCTGTGTTCAGCAACCCATGGTTCCCGGCTAAACGGGGACTGGGTGGTTTGGGGTTCAGCAGGTGATGGGGAAACTTAGGCAGCGTTAAGGCACTGCAGGGAATCCTTGACTTACGACAGCAATCGGGAGCAGCATTTTCGTTGCTATTCCATTGAGTTGCGCCCGGTTTTACCACGGTGCTAAGAGAGCCGTTGCAGTTGTTAAGCGAATCCATCTTCCCCCATTGACTGCTTGCTGGTGGTTGGGTGGGAAAGTCGCAAATGGCCGGCAGTGACCCTTGGGTGACTTCAGCCATCCCGCCGTTCGCCAAGTGCCTGAATTTTGATCAGGTGACCTGGGGATGCCGCCAAGTTCGAATGCTGATTGCAAATGACCTTTTGTAACTTTGAATGGTTGCTAAACGTTTGTAAGGTGAGGATTGCTGGTTTTCTTTTTTTTTAAAGTTGTATCTAAAAAGGTTAACTCACAGCAACTGGACCAAAACTTATTAAACTGAGACTTTTTTTTACTCATCCAAGGAGCTTATTCGGTCACCATGGAATGTTGCTTAGGCAAAGAGTCATTTGAATGTACTAACTCTTGCCATAGCGACTGCAAGGGTTTCTCCCCAAAATTTTTTAGATACTTTTGGCCCGGATGATTGAGTCTTCATTTACATGCAGGCAGCAAGTTGTATCGACTGAGGACTTTTGGGCTGTTGACCTGAGATTCGTTTATTTTGTGATGCCGGATATTGGCTAACCAGCTTCTCCCATCGCGAGACAGTCCTGTTTGACTTTATTCGGAAGCCAATCGACTAGCAAAGTTGGTTTTAAAATGATGCTTGTCCCCTCCTTTGGTTGAAAATCCACACACAGACATCTGGGGACTCAAGCCCCTAGTCCTCATGGTTGTACAAAAAAGCAGCGATACGCCGCCAATTCCCAGTTTCTTTCCTCTCTGAACTAAAGTTGAAAACTGAGCAACCAGACTGCCACAGCGGTGCCGAGCAGATGGCGAACGTGAGGCGTTTTCTCCGCTGTGCTGTTCTTGTGTATCCATGGAGTTCATAGCAGAAGAGAGACGTCAGGCTTTTAATCGCTCCCCCGTTCAGAAGACAATCCAAAGGCTTCTCCTGGTTGCAGGAACGGCTGCCAAGTGTGTGAGGCCTCAAGTAGGATTAGCGAGGAGACGTCGTGCTATTTGCAGGCTCCGTGGGAAGATCTGGGCGTACCTTTGGGGGGGGGGAGGTGTTATTAAATTTATGTCAGGGATGCCCACTGGACGCAACTAATAGAGTTTGGGACTCTGAGTCTGCTTGACGAGATGCTGGGGAAGAACAAAGTCTCTTTTCCTATTCCAGTTTTCCTTTTAAAGAAGGGGGGGAAAGTATTTGGGAATGAATATTCCAGAATAAGAATGTTCCTCCTTCTCCCCTCTCCGTCTTTCAACCAACCTTGGTGACTTTAAGACGGATGGACTTCAATGCCCAGAATCCCCCAGCCAGGTGGAACTGGGTGGGTGGGCATTCCAAATGCAAGGCTGGTTCCCTCTTTGGAAAGTGGCGATGCAGCCCTGGGTGAAAGGGGCATCCTATCTCAATCTGAGCTTTTGCAGAACCCGCTCGGGCCTTGCTTTTGGAGGTGGGGAGCAGTGTTATTAGCGAGGTTGCCCCGATATTTGGGCTTCCGGAGAATCCGTGAGAGAATGGGCGCTCCCGTTTCCTTGTGATGAATTCCTGCCTGCCTGCCTGCCTGCCTGCCTGCCTGCCTGCAAAGTGTTTTCGGACACGGATCTTCCCACGCTTGCCCAGCAGAGCGACTGAAAATGCAGGTGTCTGTTTTGCGGGAGGCTCCGTGCGGGCAGCATGCCAGGCTGAGGGCAGATGCATGGCAAGGAGGGGTAGAGCTCGGCTGCTCTCAGTTGTGTGTGTGTGTGTGTGTGTGTGTGTGTGTGTGTGTGTGTGTGTGTGTGTGTGTGTGTGTGTATGCCAGGGGCTGTCTTGAGTTCTCCAGGAGAGCACTTGGGAGCAAGATGTCTCTTTCCTTTGATGGTGGAGAAGCTCCCTCTGCACAAACACGATCTCTTTGTGGAGGGGAGAGAAGAGTTTTGGGTCTCCCCATTTCTTGAGGACCAGATGTTTTTCTCTCTGATGGGGGCTCTGATGCTGGACTGGCTGTGTGTGACTTTCCAGATGTTGCTCCATCGCCACTCCCTGCCTTCCTTTCCGTTGGGGCTGTTGGTGGGAATTGGAGAGCCAGAACATCTGGAGACGTCTGATTCAGCCGAGGTGGCCTCTTTCTGGCCTTTTCCTACCGGCTGTGCAAGGGCTGAGGGGCAAACTCTCGATTTTTGCAAGGGAGAAGAGATCTTGACTTGAGCAAGCTTGGCGGGAGGGGAGTCCAGCAACAGGGGCAGTTTATCTGACTGGAAATCGGAAGGGCGCCACTGGAACGCTCCCTCCAAGGGTGGTGAGCCTGAATGTGTCAAAAACGTACAAGGACGTCTTTTCTGAAATAAGTCAGCTGAAGGAAGGCAGAAGTTCCTTCTGAACTGGGCCAGTATTACCAGGTCAGCAAGGAAGCCACTCTTCACCGGTTCTGGAGGTGGTGAAGATCCTCCTAAGATCTTATCTGCAGGGCCATCATCTTGCCTGCTCATCATCAAGGCGGGATCTGGAAGGGAAATATGCACCAGGGTTGACTCTTGACTCAACCCACGTTTGACGGTGATGCTCTCAGCGTGGATGGTAGGTAGCCAGGCGTATCTGCAGGTGTGGCAATGAGAGTGGGCACGACTTCCCTATCTGGCCTGAACCACCCACTTGCCTGCCTCTTTGCTATGGCAGGATCCCCAGTCCCAAGGGAAGTGCTGAAGCTGGCATGGCCGCTGCAGAGACCCTCATGGATGCTTCTGGCGCATTTCCTACAACTGCTCCTCTATTCTTCTGCTCCCTCCTTGCAAGGATCGTCTCTCTTTCTTGCTGGTGGATTTTGCTTCAGGATGCAGAGTCTGTCGACGCAATCTGGATTGCAGGAAGCGTCTTAGCTGGCTACGGTCCTTTCCCCACCTTTGCAGGAAATGCAGTGCACCTTTTACCATATTGCAAGATGATTTCCTGTGCGCTGCACTGTCTCCTCACACTTCTCTCCTGCAGAGACCAAAACAGATGGGATAAACCTTGTACAGCAAAGGGTTTTTGATGTCTTCCTAATAGACCTGCTTCTAAAAAAGGCCAGGTTGCAAGGAAGGAGCAAGAAAACAGCCTTTCTTGCAGGCTTTGATAGCTGTCCCTCTGCTACGGTCCTTTTTTAAATCCACCTGCACGAGGATCAGAACGAGGTCGAAACTTGTCCATTAAATTGAATTCTTAATTAATTGCGTGGGATTCTCGGTTAGACCTTTGCCTCAGAAGTCTGGAACCAGGCCAGGCTGAGGTTTCTGGAGCCCTTTTGCTACTTCAAGGGCGGGCATTGTGCATTGGATGCTGAATACTATGGGAAATGGGCTGTCCCTAGAAGGCCTGGAGTAAAGGGACTTCAGGAAGTTTTGCTGAGTGGTTATGAGCAGTTCTTTACGGGAAAGAAGGGAGGGAGATGGGAGGAAGGGCAAGGAGAGTGGATGGATGGATGGATAGAAGAAAAAAGAAGAGTGGATAGATGAAAGGAAGGAAGAAGAGGGAGGGAGGGAATGTCTTTAAAAGATGTGTACAAAAACTCTTGAGACTTTAGGGCTGACTTCCTCAACAGGTCTCCAGTGAACTTGCATTTTTCATAAATAAATTCCATCAATGAAGATAATCTGGCCTCACCCGGCTTGAATCCCTAAATGTCCCTATTCTTTTAAACTAAGGGGTGGATCAAAATGGTCCTGGTTCCAGATCTCTTCCTCCTCTTCCTCCACCCTGTGATCTGGGGAGGTTGGGGGCCCTTTACTTCAAACCTGCCAGTGATGGGGGGGGAGGTTGTTCTGCTCCTCCTCCAGCGGGCTAGAGACCCCCGGCCCCTCCCAACTGTGTTTCTCATAGGGTCGTCTACTACTGTGTGGTCTGCTGAGGTGGGGAGAAAGGGGGCTGGGGCTGGGGCTGACCAGGGAGAGGAAGTGGGAAGCTTTTTGCTGGAGAGCCCTTAAGAGCTGCCTCTCTTTCTCCCTGCCAACTATTCACTGGCGTTGACCCTGCTGCGCCTGGGAGAAGCGAAGTTGGAATTGGCTGAAAAGATTCATTTGTCCGTCCACTCCTGCAGGGCTGGGCTGAATGGATTCTCCGGGGAGCAGAAGGGAAGGATCTTGGACGTTGCTCTGGGCCAGCTCTTTATTAATCCATCCTTTCTTTCGGAGTGGGCTCTACTCCACCAATTTGCGTGGGCTGCCTTGGCTTCCTTAACTCATTAGCAGAGGTGTTGGTCAGGCTGAAAGACCACCAGCGTCTTTGGACCGGTTCAGAGAACATTGGACCGAGCCTGGCCCTTACAGGAGGCGGCAAGCCATTCCAGCTCAGCCTCCCTGACTTTTTAGCCAGCTGTGCAGGAATTAAAAAATACGGACAGTTCCCCCCCCCCCCCATCGCTTTATTTCCAAGCCCAGAAAAGCTTCAGCAATTTCATTTCTGTCTCTGGGGCTTGATAGAAATAAAGACGGTAGGAATAAGTAAAACAGAGCTTGGCCTTCTCGACGTCTTTGAGTCAGGAAAACAACTTGGAAGAGAAGGAATCTTTCTTCCTCTCTCTAAAATTGGTACATGCTGCAAGTGGTCTATAAATGGCTCTGGCCTGAGGCTTCTTGTCTGAAAGGGAGATATGGAAAGAGCAACGAGAACAAAATTGCTGTGTCTAAACCAGGATTCTTCAACCCAAGTTGCACATAGCAACTCTCTGGGGTTCTTAAATTACAGCTGCAGGTTGAGATGACGGAGAATTAAGCAGCCGAAGTTCCAGTGGGGCTCTGGCAGCCTCCCTGAAATCTCTGGCCTGAAAGTTGGTGAGATATTCCTCCTGCATGGAGGACGAGGCACTCTGCAGCTTATGGCCTTTTTTCAGGGACTCTGCAAGTCAATCACAATGTTTGTTCTACAGCCACTTCTCTGTTATGTTTTTATATATATATACAAAATAAACATTCATCCATCAGCAGTGTGTCGTCTGGTTACAACTCTTTTTTGTGACATCCTCTTTCAATTTCTTGTCTTCATTTACCTTATTCACATTATACATTTTATTCTTATCAACTATTTTTATTCTTTATCTTAGTATATATCTGTTAATTTTTAACCTTCAATTCCAAAATCCTTTTTTATTCTCCAACCATTTATAAAATACCTCCCAAATTTCATAATATTCAGTTTGTTGTTTCTCTTTAATCTCTAAAGTCAATCTATTCATTTCTGCACATTCTAATATTTTTCTTATCACCACCTTCTCACTAGGAATCTCTCTACTTTTCCAATGTTGTGCAAATACAATTCTAGCTGCTGTTAACATGTGTATAATCAAATATACATTAGCTTTTTGATACATTTCTGATAACATTCCTAACACAAATATTTCTGGTTTGACATCCACATGTTGTTGTGTCATTTCTTCCAACCATGTCTTAATTTTTATCCAATACTTTTTTGCTTCTTCGCATGTCCACAACATATGATAATAGGATCCTGGTGTTTGATGACATTTCCAACATTTCTCTGATTTATCCTTAAACATTCTTGTCAATCTCACTGGTGGTAGATGCCATCTGTAAAACATCTTATACAAATTCTCTTTATATGCAGTTGAAATTGTTAGTTTATAATTTCTATCCCACAACTTCTCTCATTTATCCAATTCTATCGTATGACCAAATTTTTTCGCCCATGTTATTATTGTTTTTAACTTGTTCTTCTAATTTTATCCCTAATAAATAACTACAATTTTTTAAATTAATCTTTCTTCTGTTCCTGTTAGGATTTTGTCTAGTTCTGTTAATTCTATATAAAAACCCTGTTGTTTAGCATCTTTTTCATATCTAGATTGTATCTGCATATATGTATACCACGTTATATTAATCCCTTTCTCCCTTAATTCTTCTTTGGTTTTGAGTCCCCCTTCTTCATTCCTCTTCTCTGTTATGGTTGAATGGCAGCTGGACTGGATGGTTGGAGGACAAGGGTGGGCTTTGGCTAAGATGGGGAGGGAGAGGCAGCAGGAAGAGGAAGGGAATAGGAGGGCACAGTTTGGGGGCTTCATGAGAGCCCCTTCCTCCTTTCTCTCTATGGCTCAACTGGCATGCCCTTGATAACACTTGATACGTTCTTGAGACTCAACAATTGGAAACCTGCTTGGACCAAAGCTTGTGTGATTCTGTAGCTGAGAGATCTCTTTGACCGGGAATGAAGTTTGGGGGTGACTGATCTGAGAATGATCTAGCTCACAGGTGTCAAACTCGATTTCATTGAGGGCCACATCAGGGTTGTGTTTGACTGCAACCCTCTTGCCAGCGAAAACAGAGCTCAGGAGGGCCGCTGGCAGAGGCACGGTGGGCCAGTACTACGCTGTTTCCAGGGTGGCCTCGCAGGCCAGATCTAAGCACCCCGTGGGCTGGATTTGGCCCCTGGACCTTGAGTTTGACACCCCTGATCTAGCTGGAACCAAGTTTGAGAAGCTTCTGCATTTCTTGGGCCTGCCAATCTTGGAAAGCATTCCCATCAACCTCCTGCTTTGATGACCCTCCAACACCATTCTTTCTTCTCTTTCTTCTTCCAGATGGTGGAGCATGGCTTCCCCAACCAGCCCAGCTCCTTGGCCTTTGACCCCAAGCTGCGCATTATGGCCATCGGAACCAAATCGGGAGCAGTCAAAATGTATCCTTCTTGGCATGGCAACAGCGGCCTTTCTGGGCATGGAGTTCTGGCAGAAGGCGAAGAGGAGGTTCCCCGCGAAGCCTGCAGCAGGGTTTGGACGGCGCCTGGGGGTTGGGAAAACCCTCGAGGGGGACGGGGGTTGGTTCTTGCTGTGGGAGGACTTGTGCATTGGCGTCTACCGTGTGTCTCCTGGGAATTACGAATGCAACGTGTTCCAAGCTGGAGTCCCCCAATTTGAGAGTCTCCAAAGATGTTGGCATTGCAACTTCCAACATGATTGGGAATTGGGGAATTAAGGTGCCAACTTAAGGACAGCTGATTGATTAGAAAACAGGAGCTCCCGGTTTGGAGGCTTAGAGGTCTGGTGATAATGGTCCCAACAGAAGTACCGGTAGTTCTTGACTTACAACCACAACTGAGCCCAAAATTCTTGTCACTAAGCGGGACATTTGTGAATTTTGCCCCGTTTTACAACCTTTCTTGCCACATTAAGTGAATCACTGCAGTCGTTAAATTAGTCACCCGGTTGTTAAGTGAATCCGGCTTCCCTGTTGACTTTGCTTGTCAGGAGCTCGCAAAAGGGGATCACGTGACGCTGCAACCGTCATAAATATGAGTCAGTTGGCCAAGCATCCGGATTTGGATCACGTGACTGTGAATGGATGCTGCAACGGTCATCAGTGTGAAAAACGGTCATAAGTCACTTTTTCAGTGATGTTTTAGTTTTGAACCGTCACTAATTGAACACTTTTAAGTCAAGACCTTTCCTGTATTGGGCCCTTTCTGTGAATAAGTAGAGCAGAATTTTGCCCCCATTTCAGGATGTTCTCGTGCTAATATTCCTAGCAGCTTTCTCCCCATAATGCAAGGTATTTCGAGAAGGAAGATGCCGTATTTCCAACCGCCGAGGGAGGATTCAAGAGATTTAAATAGCGAAGACCCAGCTGTTCCCTTTTCGTGGACTTTTGTGTCCCGGAGGGGCAGGAGTTGGGAAGTTTTCCCTGGGTTCTTGCCTGGACCCACAATCCACCGTTGTTGCGTTGAGGCTGTGTGTGTGTGTGTGTGTTGTGCAAGGGCCATTTGGAAAACCACTTTGAATCTCCAGGGCTTCAACGGCCTCTTTTCAAGCTGTAGCCTTGGCATGCTTGCCCGGCGATGCCCCGTCTCCATGGAGTTGGCAGCCTCTGAGTACAATACTCTCCGGCCTTGCCTTCTCCTCCCGGGTCTTCTCTTCCAGGTTGCTCCTGTTTGATCTTTCCTGCTTATCCTCACCTCCCCCTTTCCTGGGGTGGGGTGGGGGGCATCTGTGGGCTCAGAGCAGTGGCCAGCCTGTGGGAACACTGCCCCCTTCCAAATTTTTATCCATTATGAAGTCCTTTTTCCCGGCTAGCTGAAATAGGGAACTCTTAGAGTCAATGCTAAAAAACCTTCAACCTCAAAGATAGCAGCTGGAGAGTGAGAATTGGATGGCATTCCCACTGTGTTGAGTTTTAAATAAACGGCGTAAAGAGGCCGGTGGGGATTTCTTGAGTCATACTTGGATAACCTCTGTTTCTTGAATAAGCCAGCATGGGCCGGCTCCGTAGATCGGGATCTCTGCTTACAAGCATTTTTCAGTCTGGACTAAAATAAGACCAGGGCAGAAATGTTTAAGGGAGGCAGTGGAATCACAGCAGCAGTTGGAATTTGTTGGTGGCCAGGGGAATTTTAAATCCTAAAGCTGTTGCATGGATGTATTTTAGGATTGCCTCTTGTTCTGGCTCCCCAAGGGTTAGGGTTGCCCCCACTCAGTTGCTGTTTGTGTTTTTCGTGCATCCACACACCCCTTGTTAACCTTAGGAATTTTTCAATAGTTTAAATATTAAAGGCAACTTTTGAAGCAAAGGAGGGCTTTGCTTCAGGGGCTCAGAGGCTGCAGCCCAGGTGTCCCCAAACTTGGCAACTTTAAGACTTGTGGACTTCAACTCCCAGAATTCTCCAGCCAGCATAGAGAATTCTGGGAGTTGAAGTCCACAAGTCTTAAAGTTGCCAAGTTTGATGACCTCTGCCAGTGCAGCCGATGTCTTGCAGGCGTGAATGCCTCTTTGATCTGGAAAAGGGGCCTGCAAGGAGAGTTTGCCATTTGTCTGCTTGAGTGTTAAAACCTTGTTCTGCCCTCGGAACGCTGTAGTTGCTGTTTGCATGTAAAAGCACCGGCCTCTTTGTAGATCAGCTGAGGGTTTCCCCCCTAACCGTTGTGTTTGGAGATTAAAGTTGGCGTTTGGGGCATCTAAGTTGGGGGAGTTTTCCCCAGTGCTTCTGCCACCGACCCCTTCCTCGCTGCCCCAGCCTTTCCTTCCAGCATCTGTAGTGCATTGGGAGCCTGGCTTGGCGGCTGGACAGGACATGTGCAGCTTGGCAAGACAATGGAGGAAATGGCTGAAGAACAGAGGATCCAGTCTTTTGGGAGGGGGGGGAGAGTCTCAGCAGGGCTGGTCGGAAACAGCTGAGGCAGCTTAAAAAAAAACCTTTTGGTCCAGCGGCGTCTCTGCTTTGGGATCTTTCTCCCTGTGGCCCTTTGCCAAAGGGAACTGTGTGTGTGTGTGTGTGTGTGTGTGCGTGCGTGAAATACTGGTGTCACATTCACCCCACCAGAAAATGAAGTGCCAAACCATTCCAATATTGGATCCTGGCATCCTTGGCAAAGACAAATGCACCCGGTTCGGTGGTAGAGCAGTAAACTGAATTGCCAGTGAGATCTCTTGATTCAGGGCAGTAGGTGGGTTCTAAAACCCACTACCAGTTTGCGCTCGCACTCAACACTTCTGCGCATGCACAGAAGCGTCCCAGGCGGCTGGGCGGAGCCTCCTGCCGCCAGCACTACCAGTTCTAAGAACCCGTCCGAACCGGGAGCAACCCACCGCTGATTCAGGGCTTTTGGGGACAGGTGGGGTGGGGGAGACAGAAGGAATCGGAGTACATGAAAATCCTCACTTGGGCCGTTGTGTGACCTCTCGACCTCTGGGGCTTCCCTTGGGGCAGGAAGGGAGAAGGCAATGTGCTTTCTGCACTGACCAGCCCCCACCCACCCTCCATCGTTTCCTCTCCCCCTCCTGCAATGGCAGAATGGGCAGGGTTGGTGCCAGTTCTCCAAACGCAGCCCCCTCCTCTCTTTCTCCTCCTCGGGGCGATTGGAGAAGAGGGGGCTGGATCCGCAGGGGACTGAGCTGCTTCTCCGCATTTGAATGGCTGAATGATTTTTGGGGTCACTTCCCAAGAAACTGGGGCAGAAAATCACGTGGCTGTTTTGCTTCGGTCGCTTCCCCTTCAAACGGCGGCCTTCGCATTGTTTCATTTGTCTGCCGGTTTCTGCTGCCCTCCTCAGAGGACGGGTGGGGAAGGGGGAATGTGGATGACTTGGTTCTGCTTCTTTCGTCTTCTCTGAAGGGTCCCTTCATCATGTTTTGGGGGGTGGGACAGAAATACCCCATTATGGGAACAGGCAGAGTTTGCCTTGAGATCTTGCAACAGCTGCCCTAAAAGGCTGATGGACCAATTCTTGAAAGCTTCAGAAGCTTCTCAAACAGATTGTTTCAAGGGTGGGTGGGTGGGTGGGAGAAACCTTGAGGGTCCCCATGAGGATCCAGACTTGTTTCTGGCTGAACTGGGGGAACGTCTTCTCCCTAAGTGGGAAAACCTAATTCCCACCCGATCAATACCGCGCTGGGGGGAACAGAGGGGGTCCCTTTCTGCAACGCTGTGTCTTTGCCCATCAGGACACCCCAGGCAGTTCTGGGGGGGCATTTCTTAAAAGTGGTGGGAGGCGCAGGGGTGCCGTTGCCTTTTGCTGCTTCTCGGGGTCAGCCACGGGTGCGGTTCTCCTTCCTGGCTTGGCTGGCCGCTGCTGAAGGCCGTGGACTGTTTTCTCCGTTGATGCAAAGATCTTTCTCCCCCAGAGGAAGCTGTGAAGCTGGCTTGGTGGATCAGACCTCTGGCAGACCTCCCGTCTACCCTGGGGATGGTTTAAGGGGGCTGCTAAGGCCCCATCCCTCCCGTCCCCCGTCTTGGCGTTCTCCACGCAAGGCAGCTCCAAATGACTCATGCACAAAAGGACAGATATGTGGCTCTCCAGGAGTCAAGCAGGCATCACCTTGAAGGTTTATTATGGGATGCGACTGGTGTGTTTGGGTCAGGGATCTCCCGCTCAGCCCTCTTTTCTCCTCCTCCCCCCAAACGTTCCAGCCCTTAATTGGCAGAAGGCTCTTTGGAGGAGAATATCTGCAGCTTGAAATGAGGGGTTCTTGGTTCCCTCTGAGCTTGCTGGTTTTCCTGCAGACGTTTCATTGCCAAACTAGGTAACATCATCAGTGCTGGTAAGGAGAGGGGTTTGCTCTCAGTTTATATCAGAGGTCTTCAAACCTGGCAACTTTAAGACTTGTGGACTTCAACTCCCAGAATTGTTTATATTGTAGTGGCTTGCCCTGTCAGTGGGGGTGAGGGTGGTCTTAGAAGTTCTTGGGAAGGTTCTTTGCTTGCCTCTTTTGCCAGCCTTAAACACCCTCGTGAGCCAGTCTTTCGAATCTCCTTTGCAGGTTTTAAGAACTCGCAGCCAGCTGGGATTCCAGCAGCCCCGAACAGCCTCTGTGTCCGTTTTCTGCTCCTGGGTTTGACCAGATGGTGTTTATTCTTAGAACCTGTCTGAAGCTTTCCTCCTCTTCATCTGAGAATAGTCCTCAGCCAAGAGCAGCTTTGCTCCGCTTGGTGAAGGGGGGAAGGCGTCGAGCTGCTTTGCTTTCGATCCAGGGCTGCTTGTGACCAGGCCATGCTGGGACCAGGGGTCCTGCTTGGCAAGGGCAGGGCGTTGGGGGCTTCCTGGTGGAGGCTGGTGAGCCCCAAATGTTTTGCCTTGTGGGGTCAACTTGTTTTCCAAAGCCCCAGAAGGCAAGACAAGAAACAATGGCTGGAAACTAAGCAAAGAGCGAAGCAACCTGGAATTAAGGAGAAACTTCCTAATGGTGAGGACAGTGGAACAGCTTGCCACCAGAAGTTGTGGGTGCTCCATCACTGGAGGTTTTTCAGAAGAGTCTAGACAGTCCACTTATCTAAAATGGTATAGGTTCTCTTGCTTGTGCAGGGGGCTGGACTAGAAGACCTCCAAGGTCCCTGGCAAAGCTGCATGATGAATTGATTGATTGAAATGAAGTGTAATTGTAGATGAACTCTGTGGGAGGTGCCGAATCCGTACTGAATCATCTTCCCAGCAGTGGAGAAAGATCTCCTCTAAAAAGGGAGAAGAATCCAATGTTCTTTGACTGTTGGGGGAAGCAAGGGCTCCTCTGCAAAATTGCTCTGGCCTTTCCACAAACGGGGGTCTGTGCAAGTGGCCCTTCTGTGCTCCCCACAAGCCGCACCATGAAAGGGTTGTGGTGCCAGAAGGACCTTGGATGAACTGTTGAGCAGAAGACAGACAAGGGAAGCGCTTTTTTCTCAGGTCTTCTTCCCCCAGCAGCTCCTGCGTGAGGAAGTGGGCTTGTGTTGCAAGGCGTCGGGCAGACTTCAGAAAGGAAGGAAGGAAGTGAGCCCTCTTGGGTTCTGCAGAAGACCCAGTGGGTGGGACCTCTGAGGAGACTCTGCTTTCTCTGATCTCATTGAGCTTTTAAAGGAGGGGAACTTGAGGATGACATTGGGGAGGGCTTGTCCAGAGCCGCGGATGTGGTGCGAGGGTGCTGCTGGTACTTGTAGCTCAGGGGTCCCCAACTTCTGGGCCGTGGCCCGTTTGGAACCAAGCCATGGAAGCGGCAGATGAGCATGTACACGCAGTTCCAGTTGCGCGAGTAGGGTATGTGTGTGTGTGTGTGTGTGCTCACCACGTGTGCAAATGGAGGTGCGCACGCATGCTCACCCGCCACTTTTGTGTGACCTTTCCCTCCCCCTTCGTGCCCCCCTCTGCCCCCAGTCCACAAAGCCGGAAAGGTTGGGGATCTGCGTGGTTGAAAGAGGTGAATATCCAGGATCTTGGCAGCAGATAAACCCAGACGAAGTGCCTGAGAAGTCCCCTTCGGCTCCCCCTTTTCCCAGGGCCGTGTTTGAGGGTGCAGATGCCCCATCCGACACCCCATTCTGAATTCCTTCTAGGCCACCCAACTTAAGAGGGATCCTGCTGCCTCTCTGTGTGTGATCTCCTGCTCTGAAGTTCACCTCAGCTGGCCAGAGCTGCTTGTGATTTCACTGCATGTGTCTCCTTCGGTTGTGGCTTTGTCCTTTTTTAGAAGAAGGGTCTGTCGTTTCTGCGGGAGACACACTTCTGATGTCCCCCCCCTCCCCAAATCCACCTGCAGGGAGAACAGTTGGCCCACCCTTTGCGATTCACCATACAGCTTTGGTTCCCAGGACTTGAGTCAACCGTTGACCTTCCCCTTGGAGAAGATGATTGGTCCAAGATGCACCGCTCCAACCCCAAAGTTAATCATTCCTCCCCCCTCCCCCCAGGTTTTCCCTTTAGTTGGATTGTAGCTTGGATTGTGTGCACCACCAGAGCCAAACCCAAGCATTGCCTCCCCCCCCATTCTTTGAAAAGTAGGTCACACATCAGCGTGGTAAACAAAGCCCAGTGTGCCTGGGGGGGGGGAGGAGGCTGCAGAGGGGAGCGAAGTGGGAGGGGGACCGATATGTGCCGAAATCGGATTCCTCTTAAGCCAGCAGTGAGCCGAGAAGTCGACCTTAAGGAAAATCTCCCTTCTTCAGCGATGGGCTCCAGTTCTTAGATAAATAATGCCAGCTGAGTCTGTTTGCTCCATCAGTTTCTTCCAATAGTTTTTGCTGGTTTATTTTTTTTTTTTTGTTTTAAGCAAAAACGATTTTGGTTTTGCAAGGCAGAGAGGCGCTGGGCGAAAATCAACTGGCCTCTTTTTTATTTTTCTCCTCCTCCTCCTGGCAGCTTCATTCAAAGATGAAGCGATGGTGTCATTTCCTCCCTTCGTGTAAACACGCACGTTTTGGAGAATCCCCAGCCAGGCTAGAAAAGTTGCTGAGTCTCTTTTTTTTATTAAAAAAAACTTGTGGTGCTTGGAAGGCTTTCCAACCTGTAGAATTGCAGTCGAAACACAGGCGCCTTGTGGGCGTGCACAACCTAGTTTGAACATCCTTGTGCAAAGCCAGGGGCGTCCAACCTTAGCAACTTTAAAGACTTGTGGACTTCAACTCCCAGAATTCCCCATGCTGGCTGGGGAATTCTGGGAGTTGAAGTCCTCAAGCCTTAAAGTTGCCATGGTTGGAGAGCCCTGTACTAAGCCATGGGGTATGAGCTGAGAACAAATCGAAAGCATTAAGTTTGTATGAACACTAGAACAAAGCCACCACTAGCCTCTTGCAGGAGATCCTTATTGTGTGAATGCAGCCTCTGGGTCTTTTGCTGACCCAGGCAAACTTTTGGAAGAAAGGAGGACCTTTAGGGGCCAAGACAGGAGTTGGGGATCTCTTGCCAATGGGTGTCCATTATTGGTGATCTTTTCTGGGCAAACAGAGCCAACGAAAGACCCTTCCTAGGGGAATGTCCTGACCACGACTGAAGGGTCAACCAGGAAACTCTCAGGGACGGTTAGATGGAGGTGTAGGGCATGTAGTATTGGTCAATAGGTGGGTAAGGGGATGGCAGAGAGAAAAGAATGTGGGCAGCACCCCGCAGGAGCTTGCTTGTCACAAGAGCTGACAAACTTTTGGGAATCTTCAAAGAGAATCTGGCAAACCCCTGGAAGAAAAGATGTTTCTGTTCTCGAGAAAGCCTCCACGCTCAAGAGTAGGCTATCTTGCATACCTTTCAGTGCCCTAAAAACAGCCCTTAGTGCTTGTGCGTTGCACCCACGGGCTCTCATCAAGGCTTCCCGCTGTCCATGGCTGGAAATGGGATGTTTCTCACGACTGCAGAGGTGGTGAAGGCTGGGTTGAAGATCTTCCTTTTCCGTTGTTGAGACTCTTCCTTGACTCTGGGCCTCCTGAAGCTACGGTGCTCCCGGGGTGGAGTTCACGGGGCTGCACAAAGAGATGGCAACCGTCACTCAGATGCACTTCTTACCTGGACAGGTAAAAAAAAAGAAAGACCTGGGTTTGGCTTGTTTGTGTGGCTGCTTTGATTGACCCTATGAATCAGAGTTTAGAAAGTGGGTGTAATCATGTTAGCAGCTGTATGAATTATTTAATTTGTTAATTTATTCATTTATTCCATTTCCATAGCCGCCCAACTCAACTAAGTGGCTTACAATTATAAGACAATTCAAAACAAAACAATAAAACAATAAAAAAAACCACCCAGGAAATAAATAAATAAATTGTAATGTAAGTGCTCCAAGGTTGGATTTAATAATGTGAAGGAGAGACAGTTTGGTCTAGTGGTTAGAAACTGGGAGATGGGTGAGTTCTAGTCCTGCCTTAGGATGACTTTGTGCCAGCCATTCTCTCTTCGCCCAACCCACCTCACAGGCTGGTTGTTATGGGGAAAAAGAGGAGGAGGAATAGGCTGGATATGTTCGCCACCTTGAGTTGTTTGTAAAAATAATAAAGGCAGGATAGAAATTAATTAGTGGTGAGGCAGTGGGAGGGGGCTTTCTGGAGGCGAGGCTTGGAAGTGCCCTTGAGAATGCCTTAAAAGCCCCCACCCCTCCGATTTCCTACAGGGTCTTCTCCTTTCCCTTCTGGATGACAACACGCTGCACCTGTGGGACGTTTACCAGAAAGACGGCTACTCTCACCTGGAAGAGACCCGGAGCTTTGTCCTCCCCGGACGGCCAGGGTTCGACAACGCTAAGTACTCATGGCTTCTGCCCCCCTTCCCCCTTCCTTCCTTTCTTTCTTTCTTCCTGGTTGGGGGTGCCAGGGACGCTGGGCAAAAGTGAGAGGGGGTGGGGATATTCAGCCTCCAGCCACCTCCTGGCTCTTTCCTTGTCCCTTCTTGGCTCTCTGCAGGAGAGAGGGAGGGAAGTCCAGCTGGGTGGGCAAGGCATAGCCCCGAATGGGCAGGAGGGCTGCTGGGGCATCTATGGGGCAGAAGCTTCTTTCTGCTCCAGATTTTGCAAGGGGGGGAAAGTGCAGTTGAGGGTTGGGCTACAGGAAGGAGGAGAGAAGATGCCAGCCTGTTCTTGGTGCCCGGGCATCGCTGGCAGAATGACACACCATGGTGGGATGATGTGTTGAGGCAGGAAGCTTTTCCTGGCAAATCACCTTTGGGGTGCTGGCTCCCCATCCTTGCAACGAGGATCTAGCACTAGTTTCACTGGTTTTCGGTGGGGGTGCAGATATCCACTTGGGTGTGCATGTGCCACAATCTTGGACGACCGTTTGCAGAATGTGTCCTGGCTTCTGTTTTGAAGAACCAAGTTGGCAGAAGCATCTCAGAGCCCTGATCGATCTTTCCATGCAGCTCATGCTGTAGGGAAGTGCCAAAGACATCACAGAGTCCATAAATGATGCACCCTCAGCTGCAAAGCTGACCATCTGCTCTGAAATAACTTCCCCAAAAGATTCTGAAAACCGCTGGCCAGACGATCCAGCTGCCGCAAGAGTTCTGGATACAAGAGGGTTCTCTTTCTTCTGACAGTTCTCCTCCCAGCATCACCCGGGTGACAGTGATCCTCCTGGGGTCCACCTGCAGCATCGCGTACCTTGGCACTGAAGGGGGTGGCATCTACTTCCTGGGCCTTCCTGGTCTAACGCTGCTGGAGGACAGCACCCTGTACCAAGATGAAGTCCTGCAGAGGTGAGCGGCTCTTAAGAAAGCCGGGGCTTGAGGTCAGCGGGCATGGGTCTACCTGGGTGGGGAGATGGGCAGCAGAAGAACATTATCAGTGTGTGAAGCACCAGACAACCGTTGAAGGCATGAGATGCCTCCTGAGGGAAGCACCAAATGCTAGAAGAAGAGCTCAGGGCATGCCAGAGATCTTCACGAAAGCTGGTGGTGGTGTCAGATCAGAACATCTAACTGATGTCCTTCAGAAATGGTGTGTCAATTGTAGAAAAACGCACATGCCTCTATGTGTCTTCATTGTTTTGGACACCACAAGCATGATGGGTCTTAATGTGAGGTCCTTTTCACGGAGAGTTCTTCTGTCCTCATTGCTGATGCACACAATGAGGTCACGTCTGCAGAAGGGCACCTCGTGTCACTCAGGTTCCATAACTACCTTAATTCCCTGGAAAGGGAGATCACAGGTGAAGCATCCCTCTTCCTCTCACCTTTCTAGTGTGCCTGAAGACTACCGATGCGGGAAGGCCCTCGGGCCAGTAGAGTCTCTTCAGGAACACCCTCAAGACTCATCAAAAATCCTCATCGGATACAGCAGAGGCCTGATGGTCCTGTGGGACAGAAGCTCAAGAGAAGTTCATCATCTTTTCTTGGGCAACCAGGTAGGTTGCTTGGCTGGGTTGGATGGAGTCTTCCTCACGCCGTATCCCCAGCCTCCTCGTTTTTTGCAGGAAGTTCCCAAGGTTAGATGGGACGGAGCTAAGGAATTCCTCCTGCCAGCTGAGATCTTGAGGAGCTGAAACTAGCCGCTAGGGGAGATTAGCGGGCGGTTAAAGCGAACGGGGAAGGACTTCACAGATTACCCACCCTGATTACCCAGGATTAAAAGCTGATCCCTTCGGGTAACCAGGATTAAAAGTCTGCAGTGGCTCGAGGGACCCAGTAGGGCGCTCTCAAAATGTCTTGTAGCCATATGACCTTGACTGGCAGGTTGTCTTTCAGCCTCTTTTTCTCCTCTGTGCCCAAGGCTTGATGGCTTAGCTTGGGTCTGCGGCTTTTTTGCAGCAACTGGAAAGCGTCAGCTGGGAGCGGAGCGGCCGGACACTGGTCAGTTCTCACAGCGATGGGGGCTACACCTTGTGGTCGATGGCAAACGGTTCGCCCAAGACCCTGCAACCCACAACTTCCACCGTCCCTTATGGTGAGGCTAATACGGAGAAGCTCAGGGAGATGCGTGGTCCCTTGGATGAGGGTTGGAGTCTGGAGGTCGTCTCCTGTCCCAAAGCCCAGAAGATAAACCAATCTACAGGTCACCAAGCAGAGGGAGGATTTCACACCTAGAGAAACTGAGGGACAACATTTAACCGTTATGGAAGCTAAATTATGCCCGCCTGGACAAAGGTTTCCACTGCTCTTCAAAGCTCCTAATTTCTCCCCTGTTCAGTCCACTCAACGAATTTATCCACTTTGAAGATTGTGTTGATTGTCCAAAGCGATCCTTGGCTCAGCATTGCTACTGTTCCACGTAGAGATAGAAAACTTTATCCGCTCCGCTCCCCACTGATTTCAGCCCAAACTCTTTCAAATAAGGCATCCACCATTTTTCCTCTCCTGGCTGTCAGTTTTGTCCACCTTCCAATTCCCCGTTGTTGAGGACCAGACATCTTGACGTTGCCAAGGTTGAGAAAGAGCGAAATAAGGGTTTGCCATGAGGACAAGCGCCTTTTCACGGGGTGGGAAGTTTTTCTCTTTCCTCAGAGGCTGATCAATCTCTCCCTTCTCCCCTTCTAGGTCCTTTCCCGTGCAAAGCCATCACCAAAGTCCTGTGGCAGAACTGCGACTCCGGGTGCGTTGCGTTTGTCCGAGTGGTTCCCCCCGGCCTTTCTCCTCTCCCGTCTCCGATCTCCGCTTTCCTTTCTCGTAGAATGGCATTTCACTTACAGGCAGTCCTTAAATTACGACTGGTCCCTTAGCAACCGTTTGAAGTTACGATGGGCTTTCCTTGGGGCTACTTACGATCCAGATTCTGACGGTCAGCCCCTCCTCCCCTCTGCCCAGCGACATGGCAGTTTTACGGGGGGGGGGTGGTGTTACCAAAAAAGAGCCCTTCTGGTTTTCAACAAAACCGTGCTCACGGCAAACCCTTGATTTGCTTAATGACCATGGTGTTCGCTTAACAAACAGGCGTTCACTTAACGACTTCTGCAAAAAAATATATCATAAAATCGGATTGATCATGTGACCAACCCATTTTATAACCATCACGACTTAATGACCACGGTTTGCTATGGTCGTAAATTGAGGACCTGCCAGAATCCTACTGATTACTGCAGCCATCCTCGGGGGTGGGTGGGTGCAGAACGAGGACCCGTTGCACCCCTGAATGACTTATCTCTGTTTCCTTGTCTTCTTTGAAGGGGCCACTTCATCATTTTCAGCGGGGGCATGCCCCGGGCCAGTTATGGGGACAGGCACTGTGTGACCATCCTGCAGGGCCAGACTTTGGTCACGCTGGACTTCACCTCGCGGGTGATCGACTTCTTCACGGTGGGCAGCACAGAGGCAGAGGACGGTACGTAGAATTCTGGGAGTTGAAGTCCACAGGTCTTAAGGTTACCAAGGTTGGACTCCTCCTTATCCTTCCACCTGGTTCTTTTTCTCTCCTGGCTGTCACTTTTATCAATTTCCCCCCTTCCTCTGATCCAACCTGGTCTTTCTGCCCCGAAGCATCCCTGAGAGGTGCTATGTTTTATCGGGTGGTTCCAGAATTCAACAACCCAGCAGCCTTGGTGGTTCTGGTGGAAGAAGAGTTGGTGGCGATCGATTTGCAGACGCCGGGCTGGCCCACGATCCCCGCGCCCTACCTGGCCCCTCTCCACTCCTCGGCCATCACTTGTTCCTACCACATCTCCAACGTGCCCCTCAAGCTGTGGGAGAGAATCATCAGCGCCGGCGAGCAGCAGAACCCTCGCCTTTCCTCGGTGGTGAGTTGGGAAATGGGCTCGTTCATCTCCGGAGCCAAAAGGGTGGACAGGAGCCTCTCTGCCAAACCCAGAGCTTGGAGGAGGGGGCCTGTTTGGTGGGGGAGGGGGATCAGAAGCAGCTAACCCTCCCACTCCCTCTTCTGCATGGAGGACTCGCCACGTAGCAGTCTTCAGGTTTTGGGAGGCGGGGACCACATGGACGTAAACCAAAGCAAGCTGTGTGTTTGTGTCCTAAACAGCCTTGGCCCATCGATGGAGGGCGGCCCCTGGCTCAGGAACCCACCCAGAGGGGGCTGCTCTTGACCGGGTAAGTGGTCATCCTCATGGTTGCTAGCTGCAGAAGGTCCCTTGCGGGAGAGGTCTTGGCCAGATGGCCAGGATGCCAGCAAAGCCCTCGAGGGTTTGGGTGGGCCATTCTTATGGGGTGAAGCCAAAGATTGGAGGGCACATTTTGTGCTAGGAAAGGCCTGCGATGGATGATGGCCTAAAGTCCCGAGGGAATCCTAGAGAGGGGAAAGAAAGAGCCGTCTGGGCAATAAAGAGAGGCCTCAACTTACAACAGTTCGTTTAGTGACCGTTCGAAATTACAACAGGACTTGAAAAAAGGGACTTATGACCATTTTTCACACTTATGACCATAGCGGCATCCCCGTGGTCACATGGGTTACACTCGGATGCTTGACAAGTGGTTCGTATTTATGACGGTTGCAGTGTCCCGGGGGTCACGTGATCCCCTTTTGCGACCTTCTGACAAGCAAAGTCAACATACAAAACCTTTGCCAGACCTATCCTTGAATACTGCTCACCTGCCTGGAACCCAGACTGTATTTTGGACATTTATACATTAGAGAGGCTCCAGAGGTATTTTACTCTTCTGCTCGCAATAAAATTCCTTATTCCAGTAGACTTGAAATTTTAGGCCTGGATAACCTTGAACTACGCCGTCCAAGTTCTGACCTAAGTTTAGTACACAAGATCATCTACCTTAACGTCCTACCTGTTAACAACTACTTTAATTTCAACCGCAATAACACTAGGGCTATCAATAGATACAAATTTAAATGTAATCCGCTCTAATCTTGATTGCAGAAAATACGACTTCTGCAATAGAGTAGTAAATGTCTGGAACACTCTACCTGATCCTGTTGTTAGTTTCTCTACCCCACCCCCCAATACCTTTTACCTTAAACTGTCTACCATGGACCTTACACGTTTCTTAAGAGGTCCGTAAAGAGGGTGTGCATAAGCGCACCAGCGTGCCTACCCTCCCTGTACTACTGTACCCATTTGTATGTACTCATTTTATGTGTTTATGGCTATGTTTTGCTTCTTTATATCCATTTATTTGTGCCATTTTTTTCATGTGTCCTGTTTCCTTGCACTTGTTGACAAATAATAAAATAAACAATTACAACATGGAAGCCACATTCACTTAACAGCCAGGTTGCTGACTTAACAACTGTGGTGATTCACTTAACAAAAGTGGCAAGAAAAGTCGTAAAACGGGGCAAAACTCACTTAACAAATTTCTCACTTAGCAACATAAATTTTGGGCTCAATTCTGGTCGTAAGTTGAGAACTACCTGAATAGTCCCACCGCATTTGGGAGGTGTCAGATGGAGAGTCTCTGAGTTGGCCAAGCCAGGAGAATGCCAAGTAGGAGTAAATCGTGGTGGCTTACCGTGAGGAATGCTACTTCTGAGTGGAGAAGTGGAGACGTTGACCGCTGTTGGCCACGAGCAAGGATTAAATTCCTCCTGCGAGTAATAAAAGAGCACAAACATGTTGTGGTTGTGGTTGTGGTTGCCAGAATGGCCCCGGCACCATTCCACCCCTGCCTTTCCTCTCCTCAGGCATGAAGATGGCACGGTGCGTTTCTGGGACGCTTCCGGGGTGTCCCTTAAGCCTCTCTTCAAGCTTGGCACGGCCAACATCTTCCAGATGGACTGTGAACACAACGACAGCTTGAATCAATCCTACGAGGAGGAATGGCCCCCCTTTCGGAAGGTGCTGGCAAACCCTGGGTTCAATTGCTTCCCACTTGTGGGTGGGGAGGAGGGAAGCCCCCTGGATGCGAAATCACTGGGGGTGGTTGATGGTCCAGCCCTGGGCAGGGATTTGGTTGAGTTCTCCAGATCTTGCTGAAGTCTATCACCAGTGGGCTCCTGGGAGTTGTAGTTTGGCGGCATCCGGAGGCCCACCTTAGCCCAGAACATCTCAGTTGATGATGATGGAATCAGAAGGTCCATCTTTGGAGACTCTACCTGCAAGGAGGAGACCATGTCTGTTTTCTGTGTGCAGAATCTGACTTTGTTTCTTTCTTCTACCTCTTTGGGGACAACCCACTACATTCATCCAGGTTGGCTGCTTCGACCCTTACAGCGACGACCCCCGCCTGGGTATCCAGAAGATCGCCTTGTGCAAATATACGGCTAAGATGGTGGTTGCTGGCACAGCAGGGCAGGTAACAGTTGTGGTGCATCTGTTGGGGTTTCCACCAAAATCCAGTCTTTTCTCTCCAAATATACCTTCACCGTCTTGTGTGCCATTAGTGGCCTCCTCCAGTCAGATGGAGAAGGCTTTGAAATAATAGAAATCACTGAACAGGGGGGGGGGTTGAAGTTTGGGAGAAGAGGGAGAAGTTACTTCATGGAGCCTTGTAGGTATTTGGTGGAGGTACTTTTAGAAGAAGAGAAGGAGGTATGATGGGGTCATTTAAGGGCAAATAAGATCTGTGATGCCTCAGAAATTGGGGACAAGAAGAGAGAACAATGGAGTTGCTTGACGTATCGGAGCTCACAAGGAATCTTAAGGGTCATAGTCATTGAATCATAGGGCTGAAAGGGGCCTTGGAGGTCTTCTAGTCTAACCCCTTGCCGAGGGAGGAGTCCTAATCCTGGAAAGAGAACTTGAGTTGTGTCAAAGTGTGAATAGAATTGTCTTCAGGTTTACAAATCTTGGTCTACTCCAGGATGAATTGGTGTCCAAGACTTATCTGGGCTTCTTCTCTCTTTGGCAGGTGCTGGTGATGGAGTTTAACGATGAGAAGTCCGAACACATGGTCAACATTGCTGTGTTGGACCTACTCCAGGACCGTGAAGGCTTCACGTGGAAGGGGCACGACCGGCTGCCCCCCAAGAATGGTGCCCTCTCCTTTGCCCCCGGCTTCCAGCCCAGCGTCCTCCTGCAGTGCCTGCCCCCCGCAGCTGTCACAGCTGTCACCCTGCACTCAGAATGGAACTTGGTGGCCTTTGGAACCAGCCATGGCTTTGGCCTCTATGACTATTACCGCCGGAACCCCGTGCTGGCCAGGTAGAGAGACCTCTGCCAGGGACACACCTTGGTGACTCCAGAAACGGAGTTGACACCCCTTGGATTAGTGTTCATAGCTGAAGGCCTGCTGATTGTGACGGTTGCTGATTGGTTATTCCGTTTTGATAGGTGCACCCTGCACCCCAATGATTCTCTCGCAATGGAGGGCCCCCTCTCGCGGGTGAAGTCCCTGAAAAAGTCCCTGCGCCAGTCCTTCCGCAGGATCCGTAAGAGCCGCGTGTCGGGCAAGAAGAGAGTCACGGCCAGTAGCCCCTCAAGTAAGGTAAGCAGAGGGAGAAGGGTGGAGATGCTGGCTGGGGAATTCTGGGAGTTGAAGTCCACATATCCTAAAAACCTGCTGAGGTTGAGAAACACTGGTCTGTAACCTCAGCTTGAAGAGATTTGTTTGAATATCTGTTGTGGCCCATCTTCTCTCCTCTACTATTCGGAGTTTCTCCATTGAACCTTCCTCATGAAGTTTTGGAGAAGATGAAGTTAACTATTCGCCAACTTCTTCCCCCTCTCCAAATTCCATGGAGGGAAGAGGGATGAAAAATCTACTGTGAAGGACAAGCCATCATTTGAAGGAAGAAGGGAATGGAGAAGGCCTTTTCATGGAATCAGGGGATCGTGGTCTCCTGTCCTAGAGGGTGGCTGAGCACTTTTGAGGCTCTGCTGATAAGCTACCTGGATCTGGGCCTTGCCTTACCTGCTTCTCCCACCCCACTAGGTACAGGAAGCAAACGCCCACCTCGCTGAGCAACCTGGTCCCCACGACGTGGAGATGGCGCCCGTCCAGCGGCGGATCGAACCTCGCTCAGCAGACGATTCACTGTCCGGGGTTGTGCGTTGCCTCTACTTTGCGGATACCTTCCTCCGAGATGGTAAGGGAGGGACCCCGATGGAAGACGGTGACCCCAAAGGGAAAGGTATCCTCCCACCAAGTAGTTAGTGTGCACGGAGGGAGACTTGGCCTAATTTTGACTCCCAAGCAGAGTCACAAGGGTCTTGCTGGTTGTGAGTGGTGGGAACTGTGGTGTATTGCTCATAGAGGGTTGGGAGAGGCTGGGGGGAGGATAGGCAGCCCCTCAATTTCTCCTCCTGCCTTTCTGCAGCTGCACATCATGGACCCACCATGTGGGCTGGCACCAACTCGGGCTCGGTCTTTGCCTACGCCCTGGAGATCCCTTCCCAGGAGAAGTTTTCGGAGCGCTCGGTGGAGGCGGTTTTGGGCAAGGAGATCCAGCTCATGCACCGGGCCCCGGTGGTCTCGATTGCTGTCCTGGATGGCCGAGGGAACCCTCTGCCGGAACCCTACGAGGTCTCTCGGGACCTGGCCAAAGCCCCCGACATGCAGGGCAGCCACTCGGTGCTCATTGCTTCCGAAGAGCAGTTCAAGGTAATTCGGAGCGAGGCAGAGGAAGCCCTCTGGACGGTCTCGGTGGAGTCTCGTCTTCTTGGGTGGCCCCGGCATCTCGGTAGCCATTCTGTGCTTTCTTACTGTTACGATGGAGCACAAAAGGGCCCCAGAAGGGATTGGCCATGATCGGCTCATTCAGAGTCAGAACGGGAAGCATTTCCCTCCCTCTGAACTGGCTTTCTGCCACAGGAAGTCCTCGACTTACAAACACAGTTGGGACCAGAATTTCCATTGCTAGGCAAGGCAGTTGTTAAGCGAGTCACACCTGATTTTATGACCTTTTTCGCTGGTTGTTAAGCAAATCTCTGCACTTATTAAGCGAATCACGTGGCCATTAAAGAAGTCCAGCTTTCCCTATTGACTCGGCTTATCCGAAGATGGCTGGGAAGGTCTCAAAGGGCGATCACGTGACCCTGGAATTCTGCAACAGGTGTAGTACATGCCAGTTGCCCAGCATCCAAATTTCGATCATGTGACCCTGGGGATGCTGTGACGGTCATCGGCCACTTTTTTCAGTGCTGTTGTAACTTCGAACGGTCACTAAACGAATTGTTGTAGGTCAAGGACTACCTTTATTGTAGAATAATCAGCTGAACCGATTGTCCAGATCAATGCGGCCACTGGTCCTCGTGGCCAGCGCCTGAGAAGGAGCAACTTAACTCCACCCTCTTTTTCCCCCGGCTGCAGGTCTTCACCCTCCCCAAAGTCAGCGCCAAAACCAAGTTCAAGCTTACCGCCCACGAGGGTTGCCGCGTCCGGAAAGTGGGCTTGATGAGTTTTGCCAGCGCCACATGCGACGACTATTCGGAGAACGGGCTGGCCTGCCTCACCAACCTGGGGGACCTCCATGTCTTCACGGTGCCCAGCCTGAGGCCGCAGGTCCACTACGACTGCATTCGGAAGGAGGACATCAGCGGCATCGCCTCCTGCGTCTTCACCAAGTACGGCCAAGGTGAGCGAGGGGCGGCAGGTGCCCGGTGGGGGGGGGCAGAAGGGGGCGAGGGACGAATGCCTGAAGCTCTCCGAGGCACCCCGGCACAGCCGTTCAGCTGAAACGGGATGGTTTTGTGGGCCGCTCTGAAAATATATGAAATGTTTTGACAGCAGCGAGAATTGTATTTGCACAACATTGGAAGAATGAGGAAATGCCTTCCGATGAAAATATAATCAAAAAAATATTAGACTGTGCGGAAATGGATAGGTTAACATTAAAGATAAAGGACAAAGAAGACACAGAATATTTTTTAACTTGGGATTTTTTTTTTAGCAATGGTTAGACAATAAAGTAGAAATTGGAAATTGGAAGAATACTATTGTATATAAGCAAAGAATATTATTACCACTATTATTATGTATATGTAAAATGACCCAGACAATACACTGTTTATTAAATGCTTACATATGTTAAAAAAAATGTATCTGAAATGATGGGGAGAGCAAGAGGGAGAGGATGGACCATGGCGCATTGGGGAGGAGAGATTCTGGCTGCGAATCCTTCGGAGGTGAAAATCTCTACCTCCAGATGTGGTGGGTTTAAGCTTATTTATTGATCCAATTTCTTCACTTAAGTGGTTGACAAACGACATAATAAAGCAAGGTAGAAACATGACTTAAAAGCTCAGGTAAAACCCCAAATGACGAACAATGGCTAAATTTTACAAGGTAAAAGTAAGAATGAAAGTTACAAAACTGTAACTCAAAGAGGAAGAAGGCAAGTCCTTTTGAGACGCTGGCCGTTGTTGAATGAGGACCAGATGTGCTGCTGAAGGGGGAGACGTTAACCCGCAGCTAAACTGAGCCTCCTTGGCTGGAAGAAGTTTATCTTTTAAGGATCTGGGGCTGCCAGATGCAGAGTGGGTGAGGGAGGGGTTGTTCCTTCCATGGGGAACAGACTCTGCTTTTGCATTGCTGTGAGTATTTGGGGGCAGAGAGGCCTGCAAGCGGAAATCTTTTTATGTTCCCTTTGCAGGCTTCTATTTGATCTCTCCGTCAGAATTTGAACGCTTCTCCTTGAGCACTAGAAACATCACCGAGCCGCTGTGTGTGCTGGAGACGAGCCGCACCCACGACAGCCTTTCTCCAGGGTGAGGGAACCCCCTTGGCATCGCCGTTGCTATGCAAGTCCAGCTGAGCCTCTTGGGGGGACATTTTTTCTTTAAATACGCGATGGGGACCCCTTTGGTGCAGAAGAATCTCTGCCAAGGCAAAAGGCTGGCATAGTTAAACCCAAAAGGACGTACAGCTGGCTTTCTTGAAACCCAAACCACATTTCTCACTATTCGCGAGGCAGAGAGGGGCTCACGAGCAGGTGGTACCCCTAAAACAGCTTTGCATTTAATAACTAAACTCAAAGAAACAGTGCTAGTAGATTGTTGTGCTTCAAAGACAAACTAAGGGGGTGATACACAAGCTGTAAGTGGATGCATTTTGTGGAAGATTGATTAAAAAAACCAGATGGGATGGGGGCTTGATCTGTCATCTGTCCCACTTTGTGACAGCTGCAGTCCGCAACTGGAGGGCAATTCTGCTGGATGTGGGGTGGGAGCCATTCAGGGTAGGACCCTAAAGTGGGCAGAGGTTTAAAGCCTGCCGTGTCCCACCTCACGGCTTAAAGCGGGGAACTTCACAAGGAGTGGTCCAAAAAGAGGAATGGTGGCTGTGATGTAGTGATCACAGCCCCGCCTGCTTTGTTACGTGTGTCGCATTATGGGGAATGCATTTCATATCTCCTGTGTGCTTAAGATACTTGATGCATCAAGAGGTCGTCCTACTTATTTATGGTGTTTATTTTGACCCTGGAATGAAGACGGACGATACGGGAGGCGTATAATGAGGTCTGGGGTAGGAGATGGCAATTGAGGTGCTGTTTCCTTTTTTATTACAGAAATAACTTCATAGCGACACCAAAACTAAGCCAGGCCAATGGGACGCATGTTTTACAAGGATCAGAGGCTAATCATTCCCCTGCAAGCAACAATGATCGTAAGGAAAACACCTTTGCAGATATTTGGGTAGACTGGCAAGTCATCCAGTATATGACTGCCATGGCAATGGGGTGCAAGTTGTTTGCAGGAGTGTGTGTGTGTGTATGTGTGTGTGTGTGTGTGAAAACTGGTTCAGCCTTAGTTGAGCAGTCTGAAGTCTCTGCAAACTCTTGGTTTTATCGTAGCTTCTGATAAAATGAAATCTTGGCCTATTTATTTGTCTCAATGAAAGAGAATAACTGCGGCTGAGGGCTGAACTGGGCAGTTCTTGATGCCCTCTGAAGTTGGGGACTTCGCTTGCAGATGTTTCATTACCTGACCGGCTGGCCTTGAATATTGGTCTGTCTCCCTGAGAAAAATCGCTCTGTATAGTTTTGCATGTTTTAAGGATAAGTTCAGGAAGTCTTGAAGGAAATTCCAGGGCGCTCTTGATAAAATAAAAGGGGTTTGTTTTTCTTTTCCTCTGTCTCGGAAAAATCCTTTAGTTTGCATTCATTAAATTCAGAAAGTTTTGAGGGACGTTTTATAACGGATCCAGTCACAAAGAATGAAGCGTTTTAAAGACGGAGAAGGTTAAATTTGAATTCTGGATGTTTATGGCAATATTGCAAACATCTGCTTTTCTACTTTCAGGGTCTCCCGAAGACCATCCAGCATTGTTTGCCTCAACACCAGTTGACTCCCCCGACAGCAGCATCGACACCCCCTTAAATACCACTGGAGATATTACAGTCGAAGAAGTGAAGGATTACTTGACGTAAGTCTCTGTCCTTTGGTAGCAACCTGGACGTAAGAACATGCCTGCCACCTCTGCAGAGGCCCACCTAATCTAGGGGCAACATTTACAGAATAACAGAGTTGGAAGGGACCTTGGAGGTCTTCTAGTCCAACCCCTTGCTCAGGCAGATTGGTCGCCCCTTCTTAAAAGCTTCCAGTGTTGGAGCCTCCACAACCTCTGGTGGCAAGTTGTTCCACTGGTTAAGTGTTCTCACTGACAGGAAATTTCTCCTTCATTCCAGGTTGCTTCCCTCATTGATTAGCTTCCACCCATTGCTTCTTGTCCTGCCCTCTGGTGCTTTGGAGAAGAGGTTGACTTCCTCTTCTTTGGGGCAGCCCCTCAAATATTAAGAAGACTATCCTGCCCCCCCCCCCAGTCCTTAATTTCATTAAACTAGACACACACAATTCCAGCAACTGTTCTGTATATGTTTTAGCCTCCAGTCCCCTAATCATCTTTGTTGCTCTTCTCTGCACTCTTTTCAGAATCTCGAGATCTTTTTTGTAATATGGTGACCAAAACTTGGATGCAAGATTCCAAGTGTGGTCTCTTATCAAGGCCTTATAAAGATGGCTTCACGTGATCTTGATTCGATCCCTCTGTTAATGCAACCTGGGCCAGCATTGGCTCTGTCTGAATGCCCCTTGGAAATGGCACAAATGCCTCTGGCCTGGCACGTCTTGATGCCCTTTCTCATTCCAGGCCCTCCGAGGAAGCCGAGAGGAATCTGCGGAACATCAACGAAGAGGAGGCCAGATCTCCAGGGATCCTCATTAAATGAGGCACGTCCAGGGAAAATGGTGGGTCCTTTTTGTAAACAAGGGGGAGGCGCAGCTAGTTCTCAGGACTGCCTGGGCATGTTCTGAGCGAGGGCAGAAGGCATTGGGGCAGCCCAGGCTGGGAGGCCTCTTGCAGACGAACAAAGATTGCAGAGAAGAAAAGGACCTCCCTTTTACAGGTAGTCCTCGACTTACAACAGTTCATTTAGTGACTGTTCGAAGTTACAGCATTGCTGAAAAAAGTAACTCCCCCCTGGTCACGCAATCAAAATTCGGAAGCTTGGAAACTGGCATGTACTTATGACGGTTGCCGTGTCCCGAGGTCATGAGATCACCTTTTGAGACCTTCTGACAAGCAAAGTCGGCCTATAAGAGCGTAGAAATAAATAAATAAATAAGTCGAGGGGGAAAGCCAGATTTGCTTTAGCAACCGTGTCCGTCAGTTAAAAAGTGCAGTGATTCGCTTAACAACCGTGGCAAGAAAGGTGGTAAAATGGGGCAAAACTCGCTTAAGAAACGCCTCGCTTAGCGATGGGAGTTTGGGGCTCAGTTGTGGTTGTAAGTCAAGGACAATCTGTATTGCCACGTAGAATAAGGTAGGAAAATAAACAAAAGGTACAGTGTCCTCCTCCAGTGCAACCGGAAAGGGAAGAGAAAAGATGGAGGGAGGGCTGAGTTTGGAGAGAGAGGGAGAGGGAGACAGACAGACAGACACACCCACCCACCCGGTGCTCTGTCCAACCTGTTTTAAGGCGTGATCGTTTCCTTTGCAGGGACCCAGCACCGTCCTACGTGATGCTTGGAGCTTCGGGACTGAGACTTCTCGCTGTTTTTGCAACGAACTGTTGGTCCCACCTCTCCAGAGGAGCCCCCGACTCTTCCCTGCCTATTTTTTTACAAGGACAAAAAGAGTTGTGGTCTTTTTCTAACAGGTGGCCCGGAAGCGGACTGGCGGCATCTCTTCCTGGGTACCTCTCCAAGTTTGCATTTTTGATAGATTTTCTATATACATATGTATATGTATATACATATACATAGATTACACACACACACACACACACACACACACACACACACACACACACACACAAACACAATCTATGTATATGTATGTAAAAAAAAGGAAAAGAGAAACAAAACAAAACAAAAAACCAGAAAAATGTGCCAAGGTCCCGGAAGAACCACTTTGGGAGCATCTGCTCTTTCACTGCAGAGAGACTTTTGGGGGCTTCAATAAGCGTTTTCTTTTGAAAACAAAACCACTGGGAGGACGACGACCAGGCTGACTGGGCTGAGGACTCCCCCCCCCCAAGAAAGCGATTGGGATTTTGCCCCAGCGGGTTTTCTGACGGGGGGGGGAGGAGCTTTTGATGGACAGAAGACAGAGGGAGGAATTTTGCTGCGATGCGATGCTGGACAGTTCCTCCACCTGCCCTTTGCTGTACCTGGGAACAGCTGCCAAGGCTCAGATTCTCCTGATCTTGCTTGAAACATCCTCTGTCCTCTTCAGAACCCTCCGCTGTTTCTGGGCTGAACTTCCTGAGGAAAGGTGTACTGGATCCAATGACGAATTAAGTGTTTTCTGTTCACTGGTGGGAACTTTGAGGCCAAGAACAGATTTGAAGAAAGGGTTTTTGTGATACTGATGGAAACCAACCTTCCTTCTCCGCCGCCATCATTCCTTCTCTTTCACTCCCTCCCTTCCTCCCTCCCCTCTTAATTTGGAGGGAATGGTTGAATATTTTTTTTCCTTTTTCATTTCTTCATTACACAAGATTTCTAATTGGGAGTATTTATCCGAGCACAAAGCAGATTTTGTGAAATAGGAAGCCAGAGCTGCAAGAAAATTACAGCAGTCCAAGAAAACCTTGTGCAGGAAATACTATCATACCTTTCTGATATTGTTCACTTTTCCTTCCTCCCCAGTGTTATGTTCAGGATGAGAAAATCCGAGTCCTTCTATTCACTTTCCTCTCCAAGAATTTGATGTGCAAACAGGACATCCAAATCTCACCTCCTCCTCAGCCGCCTGTGGGCCCGATTTGACTTTAAACAGTTTTGTAGATTTGGGGATCATTAGCAATGCCAAAGTAGCTTCCTCTTTCCTTTCTAAAATTCCAATTTCCTGGGATTTATTTTTTGTCTTGGGGAGGGAAAATTAATTGGGCTTGGTAAGAGAGTTGATGTACATCTCTTAATCCCAGGAGACGATATGATGGTAAATAAGTTCAGCTTCTGTTTCTGTGCTATTTTTTTTCCTCTTTGATTTTCAACCTGAGAAGGGACTCCCCAAGTCTAGGAAGTGAAGTTTTTTTGCTGAGCTCAGGATGGGATTTTGGTCCGGTTTGGATGCACTGAAGAATACAGGGTCTCCATTGAATGCAGGAAGCAAGCCTTGGGACCCCTTGGTGGGCTTGTCTTCTATCGGGGTACCTCTGAGCTGCCTGCTCAGTTGCTACCCACTGGTCACCCAGTTTCCCTCACCTCCAGTTTCCCACATTAGAAATCCTGGCTTTGGCTGCCTGTGCTGAATTTGGCTGAGCCAGCTCGAGTTTTACCCGATGATCCCAATTTCTGCAGTGGCTGCCGACCCTCGGCAGTCAAAGGCACGCTGCATGCCACCACAAAGATCTTCATGGGGGGTTTTGGGGGGTGGGGGGGTCTTTCCTGCCTTACAAACCCCTTGCTGGGATTTTTTTTTGCAAGCCACAAGCGGACTTTCCAAGAATGAGCTGTGTGCGCCACTGTGCAAAAGCTGTGGCAAGGTGTTTTTGTGCACGTTGCTGAGATCTCATCTCAAGAATGGGGCTTCAGCCCACCCCTCTCCCACTGCTGCCCGGCATCATGGACCCCTTTCTCTGGAGCGGAAGTGGGTTCTCTTCTACTTCACCTCCATGTTTCCCCGTTGAGGTGGGAAAACTTCTTGTGCCAAAAAGGCGAGCCCATCGCAGGACCTCAAGCTCCATTTTCTGCTGGGAAGGGTTCCTTTTTCTCACGGATGTTTTTGTGCCAAGAAAACTCCCCTGGAGCAGGGGTCCCCAACCTTGGCAACTTTAAGCCTGGAGGGCTTCAACTCCCTGGCTGGGGAATTCTGGGAGTTGAAGTCCACCGGGCTTAAAGTTGCCAAGGTTGGAGACCCCTGCCCTGGAGGGTTGATAAGATGGGGGGAAGCTAAGAAGTGGGGCTGAACCCTTAAAAATAAACCCTTTTTGATGTACGTGAGAATTGGGCTCCCCAGGAAGGACCTTTGCGAGTCCACTTGGGTGGAACGGTACGATTCGATCCTTGCTGTGTGTGCGTGCAAGTGCAACGGGTGTCTGGAGGTATGTCTGTGTGTGTGTGTGTGTTAGCCACTGAGGGAGAGTGGGCTAGTTTCCTTGTAGAATATCCTCTTCGGATCCCCACCCCTTTTTTTCGGTCCAGAGAATGGATTTAGCATTGTTTAGTAATTAATGCAGGTTTTTAATAAAGGAAGAATAAAGGATTTACTATCTAAAGCAGCCTCCCTCTGTCCAGTTTCTGAGCGCCGCTCTTTGCAGCAGGAGGCAGAGAAAGTACGGCTTCTAACTATCGAATTAGACGTTTTCCTACTACCAGCCAAAGGGGGGAAATGCCGTTTATAGGACTGGCATCCAAGAGGGGAGGAAAACCACTAAAAACGGTGGGAGCGAACCAGGGTCTGCTTATAGCTGTCAGAACAGAATGACGCCACGGCACCTCACAAACTGCCATCTTTGCAATCTTTATTGAGACCTTAAAAAGGAAGCTTGTGAAGTCCTGGGATGGACGCCCCCTTCGCTGTGTTTGCGCCAGGCTTGAGGCAACCCTGCGCGTTGCCAGTTGAATTCCTGCCTGCTGCTGTAGCTGTTTGGAGTTAGGATGCCTGCCATCTTCTGCCTTTGGCCATGCGTTCTGCAGCTGGTAGCCATTGCTGATGTTTGGCGGGCACGAAGTTGACCCGGGTTGGGTTTAAAACGGGTGCCACTTTTGCTTTTAACGAGTTCTTCCCACTGTTTCTTTTCGTGGCTTTCTTCCCACCCTTTCCAAAATGTGGGTGGCATCTAGGAAGGAACGGGGCCACTGCAACTGACTGCAAAGCAGAAAGTTGGGAAGAGATCTGCTTTTCGAAACCTCATGAGGACTAGAAGCAAGCAACCACTTCTTTGTGTGATTTTAAAAAAAACACCTCTATAATTCAGTGCAAAAAGAAGAAGGAAGAACAGGCATTTCAACCAAAAGGCAATAAAAGAGAGTTGTGCTTTTAGTAGTAAAAAATTTAAAAAAAATTTTTTTTTTTAGTTGGGTGGCTTTGAGGAGCACAGAAGCACCTGCTGAAGTTCTTTCTTCTCAGAGATGGAAGATGGGGGGAATCTTATGTTCGCTTTGCAGATCAGGGTCTTCCCCCTCCCCAACCCCTCCACTAAACCTCTCTGCTTCCGCTCCAAACTTAGAAATATCTTTGCAAGCCTTTGTCAGAGACCCCCAAGCAGAGAGACCCTCCTGGGTCTCAGCCTGGCCTGCACAAAGTTGGGAGGTTGCTGCTCCTGAGCAGGGGGAGGGGGCTCAAGAGAGCATCTGGGGGGGGCAACAAAGGGTTTGAGGGGGAGGAAAACCAAGATTTCTCCTCTGTAACAATGGCTAAGAGAGAGCCAGGCGTCTGAATGACTCGCGGAGGAAACGGGAAAAGGAGATTTGACTGGCATTGGGAATGGAAGCAGGAGGAGGATTTTGGGGGGTGGGTGGGAGGGAGCAATTCGGCTCCCCCACCTCTCTCTGAGTAACCTTTTCTCCAATCCGCGGCTCGAAGAGAAGCGCATTGCAGTGAAGGGCGGGGATGGTCCGCCCAGCGCTGGCACAAGACTACAAAGTCCATCCGTTGGGGAATTCCCATGGCGGCCACTGCGGGTGGCAGGAGAGGTCTGAGGTTTGGCGCTGGGTGCCGCCGTTAAGCTAGCGGCTTCCGGAAAACGCTCCAGGCGTGGAAGCAGCGGGTGAAGGGAAGCGGCTCGTTGCCTTTCCGCACCAGACGGAGCTTCCGGGGCCGGCCGGCATCTTTGGACCGCATGTGCTGGATGTAGACCTGAGGTGGGAGGGAAAGCGGTTCAAGCCCAGCAAATGAAAAATGTATCCTAAAAATATTTAAAACTTGACCTATAATAACCCATATGCCACTTCTTGAATTCCTCAAACCATTCAAAATGGAATACCAACAGGCAGTCCTCCACTTACAGCAGTTCATTTAGTGACCAAAGTTGCCACGGCACTGAAACAAAGGGACTTGGGACCGGTTTTTCACAGTTACGACCTCTGCACCAGGGAACTGCTGTGGCCTAGAGGTGGAGCCCTTGCCTCACAATCAGGAGGTTGTGAGTTCGATCCTAGGTAGAGGCAGATGTAGGGTCTCCTGCTTGGGCAGGGGGTTGGACTAGATGACCTGCAAGGTCCCTTCCAACTCTGTTAAAAAGCATCCCCAGGATCACGTGATCAAAATTCAGACGCTTGGCAACTGACTCGCATTTAGGATGGTCGCAGGGTCCCTATGTGAACGGTCGAAAGTTGAGGACTACCTGTGCACCTTGATGCCTTTTAGAGTGGAGAAGGGAGGGTCTTTTCTTCCCCGCCAGCAAAACCCGGCTGAAGCCAAAGCAGGAGGTGAACACGGACCCTCCTTCGGGGTCCACCCTGAACGGTCAGCAACACTTCTGGGTCATTACCTGGCAAGCTTTGAGGCTCAACTTGATCTCGACCTGGCTGGTCTGCGTCCCCACCCACATGTAGACCTGGAAAAGAAGGAGGAGGGGTGACCGGGTGGGGTCTTCTCCAGAGGAGACCACAGCAGACGTCTCCTTCTGGTTCCCACCACTTCGCAAGCCATTCATCCACTCCAGGCCACAGCCGGCCAAGGGTCCCATCCGGCTCCTGCCCCAGACTGACCTCGCAGCCGTTGTCCAGCAACATGATGTCATCGTCGGCCAGGTCATCCTGGCAGAAATCGGAGCATTTTTCGGACACCGCGAAGTAGCCCTTCTCGTTGGAGCACCTGGTGGGCGAGGGACGAAGCCAGGAAAAAGTCTTCAGACAGAGCTCAGAGCAGAAGGAAGGAGGAGGGACCCCCCTCCCTGCCCCCCCCAGGAGGAAATTCGGTCTCTTTCTGGGATCTTCTTGGATTCTGCGACAGATTGGAGGGCTTGCTGGGTGATGACGAATTTGGGGAAAAGGGCAGCTCCTTCTCTGGCCTGTTGCTCTCCGGAAATTTATTTTTAATTTATTGTATTATTATTGTATTTTTATTTTATTTTATTTTATTTATTTTATTATTTTATTATTTTATTATTTTATTTTATTTTATTTTATTTTATTTTATTTATTTATTTTATTTTATTTTATTTTATTTTATTATTTTATTTTTATTATTTATTTATTATTTTGTTTGTTTTAATTTATATGCTGCCCATCTCACCAGTAAAGTGACTCTGGGCAGCTTACAAAGATTAATATAAAACAAATAAAATTAAGAAAAGCTATATAAAGGGTGGGTGGGTTTTGGCTCCCGCCAGGGAATTACGGGAGCCCTTTTGGAGAAGAAAGAATCCACCGGCCCACCTGAAAAGACGGGAGAAGTTCATGTATTCGGCATCTCCATCGTAAGGTTTCTGGGCTCCAATCCCGACCCAAAAGAAATTCTCCGGTTCTTCTCCCTCGTTGATCACCTGCAAACCAAGGAGGAGAGGAGAAGTGGGGAGGGGAGGGGAGAAAGTGGGAAAGATTTGCTTGCGGGTTTTTCCCACCCAGATTGTCTTTGGGGTCATTGGTGCACTTTGAGCTTGGTTGTTTTCTTGGAGACGTTTCATGACCCAGCTAGGTAACATCATCAGTGCTAGAAGGGGGTTGCTCTCTGTTTATATACGAGTGGCTTGCCCTGAGGGTGTTCCTTGTGGTTCCTCAGTTAGGCTGTTGATTGCTGGCCAGGAGGTGGTGTGATCCAGTAGTATAGCTTGCTACTGTATATAAATATGGAGCACTCCCCACTCCCTCCTAGCACTGATGATGTTACCTAGTTGGGTCATGAAATCTCTGCAAGAAAACCACCAAGCTCAGAGAGAGCACCAAAGACCCCACTCAGGTTTAACCCTGAGCTGCAAATATTCTCTTCTGTTTGTTCTCTTTACCTGTTTACTGTACGAGTCGTCAAACATGTGGTTCATGATATCTTCAGCCAGCTTGGCTTCATCGGGGTTGGCAGCTCGGCCGACCCAGGTGTACACGATGCCCTGGTTGTCGGAACTCTCGAAGGGAACCTGGAAGGAGAATTCTGGGAGTTGAAGTCCACAAGTCTTAAAAGTTGCAAAGGTTGGACATCCTTGCGTTAGAGGTCAGCCTTCTCCTGCCTGGCTTTCACCAGATGTGTTCAGGCTACGTGAATTCGGAGTCAGCATGGCCAGTGGTGGTATGAAAGTGTTAAGCATTCTGGGGGCACCAATTTTGGAGGATCAGTGCCCCAGAAAGAGGCCTTGAATTCCAACTGCCATGCTGCATTTTACAAAAGAGCATCATATTTTTTTTTAAAGGAAGCGACTGTTCAGTTTTCATCCATTGGTGGCTTAGTTTACCTTTAAAATGAAGCAGAATTCAGAGTTCAGAAGACCGGAGTCCGTATTGATCTGGATGCACCTGGAGAGGAAAGTGGGGAGACCATCAGCACCCACAGGGACAAAGGGGAAGAACCACAGGTACCTTCCCATGTCTGGGTTTGGGTCGATAGGTTGATTTGGGTTTGGGTAGTTGGGTTGATGGACTGGCACGTGGCCAAAGAAGAGTTACTAAGGGAATTGATTTTGTTCACAAAGAAGGAGATGGAATGTCAAGGAAGCCAGCTTTGGCCAAAGGCTGGGTGTCTCCTGAAGATAAAAGATTTGGTGTCTGACTCCAGAACAAACCGTCTCTGGATGGTCTCTCGATGGTGGGAGGAGGTAGGGATTAGCAGAGGCCGGCCAGCCTTCTTTTAGAAATGCTCAAATTGCATTTTAGGTGGCAGCTCTCCAACTCTGGGTTCCAAGATCCAAGCACTTGTGTGCAAACCCAGCTGGGAGATCCCAAAATGCAAGGAGAGCAGAAATGGGAGAACTTCTCCTATGTTCCAGCAGGACGTCAATCCCCTCTGAGGCTTCGAAGGGTCTCAGCAAGTCCAGAGGTCCAAGACCTCAACCCTGCCCACAGGGAATGGAGCCCCTCACCGGGTACAGAGCGCGCTGCCGTTGGTGCGGATGTGGTAGAGGCTGGGCTGGAGGTTGTCATCCCTGGCTTTCCTCTTCCCCTTGTGGACGATGAATTTCCTCTTGAAGTGGGAGAGGAACTTCGGGTTCTCCTGCTGCTGCGTCATGCGCACAACCTGGAGGATTTGGGGAGGGGGAGGTGCAGAAATCTCAGCCATACTTGGAATGTGGAGGGATGAATCCTCCCAGAATGCAGCAGCCTGGCTGTGGGGCCTTGACTGCTACTTGCAAATGGCCAAGGAGGAAGTGGGAAGAAGGAACAAGACACGCACACAACTCCCGTGGAGAAGCAGAAGGATCTTGAACAGTATTGAAACCTTAATGTGTTTTTTTTCCAGGCCAGATTAATCAGGGAGCATTTCCCATTCTGGGTGGGGGATTCTGGGAGTTGAAGTCTAGCACATCTGGGCAGGACTATTTTAGCGTCCCTGCCTTCCTCTGGCCAAACCTCCTGGTCAACGATGCAGAGATATGGAGGACAGGATCATTTATTCCAGCTCAGCTCCTACAGCAATGTTTTTCCAACTTGGCTCTTTTAAGATGGGTGGACTTCAACTCCCAGAATTCTGGGGGTTGAAGTCCACTCATCTTAAAGGGGCCAAGTTTGAAAACACCAGCCCAGGACTCTGCCCAGAGGATGGATGCCCCCAGTTCCCCACTCGCCTTCCAGCTCCAGGGATGAAGATCTGGCTCACCTCCAGCTTGCCTGGGAAAAGGTTCTCAAATTTCTTCTGGAGGCTGAAAGTGAAGGTCAGCCACCCCATGTTGGAGGCCTCACGGCCCTGCCAGAAATAAACCACGCACTGGAAATCTTCTTCTGGCTGCTTCTCTTCTTCTTCTACCTCCTCCTCCTCCTCCTCTCCTTCAGCGCTCCCTTCCTCTCTCTTCTTCTTCTTCTTCTCCTCATCTTCCTCTGTCTCCACAGGGATCCAGTACCTCTCAGGACAAAACCAAAGTTACTCAAAGTGACTTCTTCTCGAGCAGGAAAGAGGTGACTTGAAGACCAAGTCAAGGATCATGCAAAGCAGCTCTGAGGGGTGGAGACCTCAGAGAACTTCTCAAGGGAGGGATGGGGTTGGCCGGGCATCTAAGCTTTGTCCAAAGGGCCCACGTGGGACTCAAGAGGAAGGGCATCTCTGAAAGGTTGGTCCCTCGGCAAAGAAAAGTGAACTTCCATGAACAGAGGTTGAATTTCAGCCCACCAGGAATCAGGCAGGAGGGTCCCAGAGACTCCCACTGGAGTGGGGGAGGAGCATTTCTGAAGAAGCAGCTGCTCTCAACCCACTTCCCTACTCTGAGGAACACCATGCACTGCACTGATTTGGACAAAGGGAGAAAGACCCCCCGGGAAACCAAGGTCATGGAGGACCTGGAAAGTGGGCGAGATGACCTACCTGCAGAGAAAGACGTAGCAATCCTGGGTGTAGAAGTGGCCAAATTCCTCGTCCGGCATCCGGGTGAACTTCTTGTTCTCCAGGACAAAGCCTTCCATGCCGTCCAGATCTTCGTTCCATTCTTCCATGAGCTGCTCTGCCTGGGGGAGGGAAAGCAACTTGAGTCACCAAGGTGGTCTTCGAGGGAGACAGAGGAGGTGCAAGAATGGAGGAAGGTTTTGGGTGGGGAAATGTTCTAGGTGTCTCAAAGAGATGCTTCTTGTTTGCCAGGAGCAGACCTAGGTCATATATGGTCCCATCATCCAGTGTTTCAGCAAGTTGAAGATGGGTGGACTTCAAGTTCCAGAATTCCCCAGCCAGCTCTTCCGGCTGGTGGATTCTGAGAGTTGAAGTTCACCCATTTTCAAGATGTCATGGTTGAGAAACACTAGTTTGGAGAATGCTTTATCTACTTTCGCACAAGGGAGCCAAAGCGGTGGACCTTGCTTGGTTCTCTCCACCTGGCAGGGCCTACCTCGCTCAGAGGCATCGGGGGCTGACGTGGCAGAAACAGGGCTGTCAAGTCAGCCTTGAGCTGGTCCTTCTTCTGGGCATCCTTCTGCACTTTTCCTGAGAGACCACCAGGTTGATGGACAGCCTCGGCGTTGCGGGTGTAGTCCACCTTCAGAACGTCATCCCAGTTCTTGAATTTGGATTTGAAGACCTGGCAGGGACACGGATCCCCATCAGTGCCAGAAAATCCAGGCCAAGCAGAAGAAAAATATGCTGGAAGTTTTCGCTTTTAAATTTGGCGCGGGGGGGGGGGGGGGACATTTCCCCTCCAGAACACAAAGTAAGGGAAACACTCCTTAAGAACTCAAATTCGTTTTGAATCAGAAGCAGCCTTCCCTATATCAAGACATTGTGTCCTACAATTAAATTAATAACAGTTTTAATATTTTAATTAATTGTGCTAGAGTTTGGCAGTCATTGTGATTCCTGCTACCATCAGAACACTTTAAAACAAATCACACATGTCTTTATTTTTAGGATTTACTGTCATTTTCTTCAAAATATTCAAGGTGGTCTACAGATACAGAGTTCTGAGAATCATGAAGAGCCAAGACAAGGGACCGATCAAGTCCAGCCTTCTTCAGCTGAGGACTTACATTCCCAGAATCCCCCAGGCAGCCACATGCAATCAATATAAGCTGGGTTTATTTTCTTGTACGACTGTCTCTTCACCTGAGACCTTGGTCCTCCAAAGCTTCACTTGCTTTGCATATTCTGCCCCCTTACTTTCTGAACCCTGCAGCATCCTATATGTATGTTCCCTCTCCTGCCAAGTGGGCAAATATGGCCCGACCGACCCTTGAAGAGGGCTAGAGTTCTTTGGAAGCACCCATCCATCGTCCCTCCTCGCCAAATTGCCCTCCTTCCAACCTGGCACTCGGTGCCCTCCAGGTTCCGGATGACCATGGCGTGCTTGGGGCGGTGAAGCATGCTGCACAGCTCCTGACCCAGTTTGAGAGCAGCCGCCCGCACGAGGCGTGAGGACTTCCGGCCAATCCAGATGAAGACGTCTGACCAGCAGTCCAGAATGTAGACCAACTTGGTGTCCAGTAGGCTCTGGAGCTACCAAAGGAGAAGACAACAGCAGACGGTTGAGACTCAACTGGACCACTTGAAATCTCCTTTCAGGACTCTTGGAAGGTTAAGAGAGATTTAAAAAACAGGTTCTGGACCAGGTTTAATCATAAATCATCTAAAACTTCTACTCTGGTCCACCAGCACCTTCCAGACATTGTTCCTACCAGCCTCATTTCGGGCAAGAGGTCCACTGGTGGCCTTTTCTTGTGCTCCACAGAGAGCCTGTAGTTGATCTGGGGCAGCTCCAAGTAGCCCAGTCCCAAGCCAACCTGCGCAGGGGGAGGAAAGGAAGGGAAGGATGAAACCAAAGCCCAGTTTGAGCCATCCTGGGTTTGATCCAACCCAACATGACATCACTGATTTTCCAAAGTCCTGCCTTCTCTCGCAATCAACACCTTTAGGCATAAATGCCCCAAAACTAAGGTAAAGTCTAGAGCAGGTTGATTTGATTAGGAATATTGCAAGAAAGGTGCACGTTTCTGGAAAATCCCTACAGAAATGGGTGGAGAAGGCTGACACCGGCTCTTAAGCTGTGTGATCCCAGCCAGCCTCTCTTTCTCTCTCCTTGACTCCCTCCCACCTCACCTTGTAGAGCTTGGGTCTGGGTGGCTTGAAGTCATCTGGGACGTTGGCCTTGATCTCTTCTACCTGCCCACCTAGCAGGTCCCAGAATTCCGGGGTCTCCTCGGTCTGAGTCAACAGCAGGATTTCCGCCTTGCCTTTCCGCTCGTTCTTGTTGATCTTCTCAGCAAAGAGCCTGAGAAGAGAAGAGATGAACCCAGAATCAGCAGAATGAAAGAGAACCCGGATCTCCATAGAGAAACCCTCCCTGCTTCCAACTGTGGACCCGGCTTTGGTGCCCAACGATAGCAGGCCTTCAAAGCTCTACTTTTGGTTCTGTTGCTTTTTCACAGCCAGGCCTTGTGAAGGAGACACACTGGCTGGGGTACCAGATCTCCCCCTCTCCCCAAACCTTCCCCCCCCACGTGATGGGCTGTTGTCCAGATTCCCAGGAGGGGAGGAGGGAATTGCAGAGGAGCAAGAGGCAAAGCAGCTTAGGGAGTTTGTGTGTGAGAAAGAGGGTGAAGACGGCTCCTCCTTAAGGGTTCCCAGAGTCTTTTCTGTTTTACGGTCCAAGTAGTCTGCATTAGTTTGGCAAGATTTTTATCTACAGGTGAGGAACAATAAAGGACACTGCTAAGAAGAATCTCAACGTCTCTTTTCTTGCTTTTTGGAGCCTGACATCACCATGAAGGTTCCATTTTTGGGGGTGCTGGCAGTAATGGCAAGGTAAGATAGTGACGTAGCTAAAGTCAATGCACCTCTGCAGAACTCCTCCAGATGTTTCAGAGACCAACTCTGCCACAGCCTTCTTTTGGCACTCACCTGGCTTTGGTGGTACCATTGAGAGTAGCCTGGCTGCCCCTCCAGATGTAGATCTCAAGGCCGTGATCCAACAGGAAGACAAAACTAGAAGGGATGAAAGAAAAGGGAGAGTGGAGAAATGTTTTTTTTTAATAGCCAGCAGCATTTTCCCAGCCACCAGCAGACTGAGCTCAAGACCTCAAAAGGCGGCTGTCCTGCGTATTTACCGAGGATCTAAAGCGGTCGCTTTCAGAGGAACTGGTTCCAATTTGATGTTCTTCTTTCCATAAACGCGGTAAAGCCTGCGTTGAAATTGCAGAAACAACAGCTTGATCATATCCACTTGGGGGAAGGAGGAGGGGGGGAGGCAGAGAAAACAAGAAATGTTGTGCAATGGATAATCTCTCTCTCTCTCTCTCTCTCTCTCTCTCTCTCTCTCTCTCTCTCTCTCTCTCTCTCTCTCTCTCTCTCTCTCTCTCTCTCCTCTTAAGGCATTTGAAGAGGGCATTCGAAAGACGTTGAAATAATTACTGCAGCCTCCTCAAGTGATGGATTGGGGTTTGCAAGTCGCCATCACAGAATTGTCAAATTAGAAAAAACTATACCTTGAAGATTTGCAAGCTGGCTATTTTGGGGGCAAGTCAGGATAGCAGGTGGGAGCCACCAGTTTTGACCCCAACCCAAAGACCCCTGCTATCTCCTGAAACTCCACCAGGTAATCCTAACTCATGGGCGTTGCAGGTGGAGGAAGATCAGCAAAGTCTAAGGAGCCTGTGAAATCGTTATTTTTGAATTGAGAGATTCAGGCTCTCTCCAACTCCCAAACGTAACCACCGGCTTCCTCCCGTGCACCTGGCGCAAAGCTTGAATTCTGTGGATGCTTCAGGTTTACCTGGTGACGTAATGGATGTCTTCCACCGTGTAGAAGCCGCTCGCCGTGCCCCCTTCGATGTAGGAGATCTCGTGATCAAACACCTCGTGTCCAAAAATGGGATTTTCAAAAGCAGAAAGACAGAAAGAATGACATTAAAGCCAACCTGCAGCCCTCGTGGATTAGACATGCAAGCCAGCTCATAACCTTCTTCTCCTCACAATAGCACAGAAAACTTATTTTCATCTTAAGTCATTGTTTGCTCTTGCTTTATCCACTTTCCTCCTGGTCACAATTTCTTCGGCCCATTCCCTGCAGTTCTGAAGGCCTGGGTCTTTGCAAAGGTCTCCGGAACGGAAGCCCCCCCAGCCCCCCTGGCCGAGAAAGGTGGGTACCTGGCTGAACTCATCGCTCTCGTCCCCCATCTCTTCTCGAATACTCCGGCTCTCGGCCCCCAGGAAGTTCCGCAGGTTGACGGCGTGGATGGCCGCACAGGCCTTCTTATCCAGGGAGGACTCCTGGCCGATCCAGTAATAGATCTCCCAGTTCAAGGATCCACTGTCATCCAGGAAGGTCTGGAGAAGAGCAATTAGCAGTTGGATAAAGGTCCGTCTCGGTTCTTAGTACTCAAAGTTCAGTCACATGATCATCCGAAGTTTGAATCTGGGTCATACTTAACCTAAGGTAGGTCTGTCGTAACTTCAAACAATTGTTAAGCAAACGGTCACAGGTTGGGGACTACTGCAGATCTCTATTTCCAATTCTAGAAAACATTTCCCATGAGGATTCGTCGCTGTGCGATCTGCTCTCCACAACCTTGAAAGGCCATGGCGAGATGTGGGCTGTAGACTAGATATCTTGCCCAACTTCTGTAAAGTGGTTGAAGGACATTGCCATAAACCAGTCTCAGACAGGGAAGTTAGGGCTGTGGATATATCATAGTAACACACACACACGCACACACACACACGCACACACGCACACTGGCAATTCCCACCTTCAGCACAATGTAGCAATCGGCTTCATAGAACTTCCCATGGAAAGCCTCGTCCACCATGGTGGGCACGAAATTCTCGATCTGCCAGACGGTGACCCCCGGCAGCTGGCCCACATGTTCCGTGAAGAACTCTGAATAGTTGAGCTGAGGTTTCTCCAAACTCTGGTCCCAGCGGCGGGTCTTCAGATCCGTGTATTTTAGGTCTTCGTTCTCCTAAAGGTGAAAAAGAGGAAGGGGAGGGTTTTTTCCTTCAGCTCCCCATTGCAGCTTGTCAGTTTCCTCCGCAGCCACGGGGGTCACCTGGAGAGGAATCCAACCTTGTGGGTCACCACCTTACCTCCAGCTTCTTATTCTTTTCCTGGGCCACATCTGACATGCCTTTCAACACCTGCTTGGCTTGATCGTCTTGGGCTGAATCTTTGCGTCTCCGTAAGCGCATTTTCCGGGCCAGGGGGTCCTTTGGGCTGTTCCCTGGGAACCAAAGGAGGGAGGGGGAGAGTTTTAGAAAGCAAGAGGTGGAGAGGAGAACATTGGATGGAGAAGCTTTAGCTCCCATCTAGAAGTAAGACGATCGGGAAGAAGGCCCCAAGACAGAGGTCTTCAAACTTGGCAACTTTAAGACTTGTGGACTTCAACTCCCAGAATTCTCCAGCCAGCTTGGGGACCCCTGCCCTAAGAGGACATGATTCAGGGAGAGAGGTGTCTGATGTGCTTCTAGTTTACAAGGCAGGTGGAAGTTCTTGAGATGATCAGGTTGAAGGCAATAGTTTGACTGTCTATTGCAGTGATGGCAAACCTTTTTTGGTTTGCATGGCAAAATGCTCACATCCATTCCCTCCCCCTCACGCATGTGCACAACACCCCCCACGCTGCCCCCTGCACATGTGCACACACACCCCGCGCATGCGCACAGGCCTCATTGAAGCCCCGGAGTGCGAAAAATGGCCCAACGGGCAAACCGGAAGTTCAGAAAAACGGACTTCCAGTTTGCCCGTTGGGCTGTTTTTCGCACTCTGGGGCTTCACGAAGCTTCCCTGAAGCCTCCGGAGGGCGAAACGGCCTTCCCCAAGACCGAAAATCACTTGGCCAGCGCATGCATGTGTGCTGGAGCTGACATAGAGCAACGCCTCGCGTGCCCTCCAATATGGCTCCATAGGTTCACCATCACTGGTCTATTTTGGCTGTTTGCTGGGGAAGGCTAGAAAACTACACACCTACATCCAAAGGGGGTCCTAACCAAAACCCAAAGGAGGTGCTAAGCTCACCTCCAGCTGCTGCTGCCACCGTGGCAGGAGATGCCCCAGCCAGCCGCAACTGATTTTGCAGGGAGAAGTCAATGTTGTACCACTCTGAAGTTCGGTCTACAGGCTTTGGGGGAATCACCAAGTTTGGGTTCTCCCGGACATCCAAGATCTGCAAGCAGAGAAGAGGACCTCAGTCAGGAGTAGAGAAGACAAGAGGGACTTCAGGGACAAGACTCGGGCTGTGATGTGAGAATTGAAAGCTCTCAACCACAACCCACTTTCGCTCGCTGTCCCTGAGCCCTCAGCTGCGATCTAGAACACAAATTGGAGACTTTCTCAAAACTAAAAAGTTTTTGGTTCGCAGCTAGCCCTTAGCCCTCAACTATGGTCCCAAAGGTGCTTTTTCAAGAGACAACTGGACTTTCTTGTTTTTCTTTGAAGATGTTTCGCTGCTCATCCAAGAAGCTTCTTCAGCTCTGATTTCCCCACCATCCAGTCAGAGCCGAAGAAGCTTCTTGGTTGAGAAGCGAAGCGTCTTCAAAGAAAAACCAGAAAGCCCAGTTGCCTCTTGAAAAAGCACCTTTGGGACAACCGTGACCTGGATGGCTGGGAAGCTCCATAGATCTCAACTGTTGTCCAAGGAGGAGCCACTTCCTTTTTGCAGGATGTCTCATCCTTCTCCTCCTCTTTGCAGGATTCTTTTGCCCCCCAAAACTCTCACCTCGACGTCCGTCAGAAAATGCACCGCTTCCGGCAAGGTCACCAGGCGATTCTTGTTCAAAACCAGCTTCCTGAGTTTTACACACCTGTGGAATGAGGGTCAGAGGGCAGAGCCCAGCTGAAGCTGAAGTCCAGCTTGTCTAGAGAGTGATGGCCGCGTCACTTGGTGGAGGAGCGAAGCGCGACCTACCTGCAAAGGCTTTCGGGAATGAGCTCCAGGTTGTTATTGGCTGCCATAAATTCCTCCAGGTTGGCCAGCTTCCCGATGCCGGAGGGGATGCCATCAAAGTCCAGCTTGTTGGAATTCAAGTAGAGCTTCTTTAGTTTGGTGAGTTTGCAGATAGCAGACTGGAGGGAGGGAAGACAAGAACGGATGAAAAATTAATTTCAGGAAGGAAAAGAAATCCCCACTTGCGCATTTGGAAGCTACTTTTCCAATTCCAAACTCTGTCCAAATACATCCCTTGGAGCACAAAAGATCAGAATGTTTTTTATAAACATAGAACAAAGGGGTCCCTAAATTGCAATGCAAAGGGAGAAAAAATTGATTTACTGTTCTACATAACTCTTAATATTTCTCAAACCTGGCAACTTTTAAGACCTTTGGGCTGGAACTCCCAGCATGCTAGCTGGGGAATTCTGGGAGTTGAAGTCCACACATCTTCAAGGTATAAAGGTTCAGAAACGCTGGCCTATATCCTTATCCCTGGGATGTGGCCAGTTCCTGAATATCTCTGCTTTTTCTTGCTTGTAAAAACAATGCATCCATCATACCCATCTTCCCCATCTAAGAAAGTTTGGATCCGGGTCATAAGTTCCCCTTTTCAGGTAGATTGTAACTTCAAATGGTTCCTAAGTGATTGGTCATAAGTTAAGGACTACCTATACGCTTGATTGAGGAAACTGTGGTGCTTTGCTCTTAAGAGCAGACCAGTGACTCAGTTTAACCTGCCAGCTTTAATCAAATATGATGGTTTAATAAAACCATCATTGGCTCCTGCTCCAGTTGCCGGTCTGTCCTTAGCTAGACTTCAGGAGCCCAAAGAGCATGGTGGTCTCCAGGAAGGGGCACCCACCGGTAGGGAAGTGAGCTGGTTCCTTGACAGGTTGAGGGTCTCCAATTGTGTCCACTGGTCGATGCAGAGAGAGAGCTCCGAAATCTGGTTGGTGCTCAGGTTCAGACGCCGCAGGTTGGACAGAGTGTAGAGACATTCCGGAACCCGGCTCAGGTCGTTGCAAGAGAGATCCACATCTGTGCAGGGCAAGGAAAGACCAAGTTGCACATGGGAGGGGGTTCACTGGAGGGGGGGAGGGAAGGGGGGCAGGGGGTCATCCATGTCTGCAGGTTCTGGGGTCCACAGTACCCCGATTTGTGTTTATTTATTTATTTATTTATTAAAATTTCTATGCCGCCCAACTCCCGGGGGACTCTGGGCGGCTCACAGCAGATATAGAAACACATAAAAAACAATTTTTAAAAGGAGCCATATTAAAATACTATCCATTAAAAAACAAACTTTCATTCATACCCTGCCTGCCGGAAGAGCCAAGTTTTTATTGCTTTACGGAAGGCCAGTAGGGTGGGGATGGTCCTGATCTCTGGAGGGAGCTGGTTCCAAAGGGAGGGGGCTCCCACAGAGAAGGCCCTCCCCCTAGGTCCCGCTAGCCGACATTGTTTGGTCGACGGGACCTGGAAGAGGCCGACTCTGTGGGCTCTAACCGGTCGTAGGGAGGTATGCGGCAGGATGCGGTCCCGAAGATAACCTGGCCCTGAGCCATGTAGGGCTCAGTACCAGTGCCAGCCCAGTACCAGCCATGTAGGGCTCAGTGTTGCAGTAACTTCCCCTCAATTTCAAGGCATTTCTATTATTGTAAGTAAACATGCGCCTTCCATCCTCCAAGGCCATTCTCCCAGTGCATCGGAAGTACAATTCCCACAATTGCCCACCCAGATGGAGGTTGTAGGACTTGCGGTCCAGCGCCTTTGGAGGACGCCAAGGGGGGAAAGGCTGGGCTAACGGAGTCTTTCAAGGTCCCTGGTGGGAGGTGTGATGAATGCAACTGGTACCTGCCAGGCTGGTCAGGCCGTCTAAACTCGTCGGCAGGTTGGTCTGGGTCCTCTGCGTGTTCCGGAGGTGGAGCGTTTGCAGAGCTGTCATGGCGGGGAGTTGCCTTCAGGTGGAAGAGGAGAGGGGAGAAGGGCTTAGCTAGGAACACCGGGTGCAGGAAAGCAAGGTGGGATTCTGCCCCGATTTGGCCTTCATCAACCTGCCTATCTGTCCTCAGCCCTTTGCCCCTGCACCCAGGTCTCTCCCGAACCCCAGGGACTAGCGTCTTTAAAGTGAATAGAGACTTCCCTTTAGGCTTGGAAATGGGACCCTCCCCTTGCAACTCTCAGGGGAACAAAGATGGAAGTCCCCCTCCCTCCCCACCCCTTACCTGAGCTGGGCGTGCATGAGAGGGTTATTATTCAGAAGCAAGGTCTGCAGCTGCAGCAGCCGCCTCATTTGGGGGGGCAGGCTCTCCAGCTTGTTGTCACTCAAATCCAGGTAAAGCAGGTCGGTCAGGTTGATGAAGAGCTGGTTGGGGATACTATCTATGCTGCGGGGGCAAAGCGGGAGGTGGGGCGGGAGAGAAAAGAGGGACACACCTTGTTTACATTGTCAGGTAGGCCCTGCCTGGTACCAGCGCATCGCCCCGCTTGCCAAAGACACTTAAGCAGCCAGAGGTTCACACCCGTTTTGTTCTGCAAGGAGCCATTAGTTTCTCTCCTCCCCAAACACCCTGGGGTGTCTCCCTCCGTGGAGGGCTGGACCTAGAAGCTGCCGCTGGCTTCTTCGAGGCGATGCCGACGTGTTCTCGGTGCTTGTTTGAGTTGGCAGAAAGGCAGAGGACGGACACTCGAGATGAAAGGAGAGGAACCGGCAGAATCTGCCAAGAAAACTTTTCATCTCCCCTCTGCATTCTGTTTTGGGCAACTGGTCATTATGGTTTGCTCTGGTTTAAGCTTGGATTTGGGCCAAGAAAAGAAGGGAACAGAGCGGGCATCCTCACACACCAGCAGACAATTTTCTTCTTCCGCAAGTGCAGAAGGAGAACAGTTATAGCCGAGTGAAGGGCAGCTCCAAATACCTCCATTTTACTGGCAGCCGCTCACGAACAAGAGAGCAGAAAAATACTTTAGACTGAAACTTTAAACTGTTCTGTCCAGTTGCCTCTTCCTTCTCCACGTACAGGGGGTTCCTTGACTTACGACCGTAATTTGTGAAGCCCTGAATTTTGGTTATGAGTTGTTGTGATTGCAGGTCAAGGCATCCAGTGACTGGACCCGATATTTTGGCATTGGCAGCCGTTGTTAGGCAAATGCCATGGTGGTTGTTAAGCAAACACTCTGACACTAAGCGAAGCCATTTTATTCAGTGGGCATTGTTTGCTGGAAACCAGAAGTAAATCTGAATACTGGCAAAAAACCAACGGAAAATTGCAGTCATGGGACCACAGTATCTGTAAAGGTGAGTCAGCTACTAAGTGCCCCAAATCATGTGATCATGTGACCATGGGTGTGTGTGGCTGTCATAACTTTGAAATCAGGTCATAAGCAGCTTTTTGGGGGGGGGGGGTCTGTCGTAACTTCATACGGTTGCTAAACGATCGGTCATAAGTCGAGGACTATCTGTATTACCTGTTATGTTTGAGGTTGAGCACAAGGATATTCTTGGCATTCTCAAGCTCCCGTGGACACTCGGTCAGCTGATTGTAGCTCAGGTCCTAGAGAAACAGAAAGCCAGGAAGGGGACATCAGAGGCCACGGAAGCATCGTGCCGTGGCTGCCAAACAGGCCACGTTTCTCAGAGACCCGAAGGAAAAGAGCACGAATAACTGGTGCACCTGAATTTAGAGCAATTTTCTCAAACCTGGTCACTGTAAAATACGTGGACTTCAACTCCCAGAATTCCCCAGCCAGCATGCTTGAAGATTGTGGACTTCAACCCCCAGAATTCCCCAGCCAGCCACCAGCCAGGGCTGCCACCTACCAAGACCGAAAGGTCCTCCAGCTGGAAGATTTCATAAGGAATCCCAGAATTTTTCAGTGCATTGGCCCGAGCGACGATGGCCTGGGGAGCAGGAGGAGAGAGAACGGGGGGTCAGACCTCCCTGGCACCATGCAGAGGGGCAACGGGGGAGCTCTCGGGTGCAGAGGACCTACCCGCAGGCAAGGGAGGCTGGAGAATTCTCCATGGAGGGTGGTCAGGTTGTTGTGGCTGACGGAGAGGTGTTCCTATGGGGAAAGACAAGCAGAAAGGGTCTTGGGTCTGGGGGCTGCGTGGGAGGTTAAGGAGGGTTGGCCCCCTCTCCACTGACTAGCTTCACTGTGGACAAAGTATCTGGGTTATTGAGCCCAAATCTAACTGAGGAGGACATGGCTTGGGGTGGGACATAAACTGGCCCATGAAGAGGGCAGGAGGAAGGGGGGGAGATCTTTGGAGGGAAATCCCCCCCCAAAAAAATCCTCCATCCACAATCTCTCACTAGTCCTTAAACCTGAAGGATCCCCAGCCCCCCCTCTTTGGGCACCTGAGTTTAGCCTTAAAAAGAGAACTACGGAAAGGTAAAAGGGGTAGTTATAAAAGCTCTTTCTTGCAAAAATTCAATTTTAACAATTAAGGGGGATTTTTAAAAAAACAACCCTTCTGTACCCCATGTCCCCCCCCCTTCCCCCAGTGTCCTAGCCTCCAAAATAACCCCCAGGGAGGCTGCAGAAGGAAACGCTGATCTCTCACCAGCTTGTGGAGGGCAGAGAGCTCCTCTGGCAAGTAGCAGAGGCCCGTCCGGTTCAGCTTCAGCCATCGCAGGCTGCTCATAGACTTCACGTGCTCCGGGAAGAAGCCGCCCTGCCGCAGGGAGAGACATCAGAGAGGGGCTCAGATCTGAGAAACCAGCTGGAGGCCGTTCTGGCAAGGCACCAGGGGGATGTTGCGACAGTTAAGTGTGAGGACCAGGGGTAAGTCACTTTTTTCAGCACCATTGTAACTTTCAGTGGTCGTTAAACAAGTCATAAAATGAGGATCTATTTTCTATTCTATTCTATTCTATTCTATTCTATTCTATTCTATTCTGTTCTGTTCTGTTCTGTTCTGTTCTGTTCTGTTCTGTTCTGTTCTATTCTATTCTATTCTATTCTATTCATTCTTATTCTATTCTCTATTCCAGTGATGGCTAACCTTTTCTGGACGGAGTGCCCAAAGCGCGCGCGCCCCCAAAAAAATCCAAAATGCAATGCGTGCTCGCCCCCGCACATGTGACCCCCTGCATGTGCCCCGTCCCCGCGCCCCCCCACACATGTGCACGACCCCGCTGCATGTACCCTGACCCCTGCGCATGCACGGCAGAGACCCGATGACCAGCTGGATGGTGGGAGGTGCGCGCGCATGCGTGGCAGAGCTGAACTGGGACAATGGCTCACATGCTCACACAGAGGGCACTGGGTGCCACCTGTGGCATGCATGCCACAGGGTCGCGATCACGGCTCTATTCTATACTCTATTCTACTCCATTTTCTATTCTTTTCTATTCTTTTTTTCTTTTTTCTTTTCTTTTCTTCTTTTCCTCTTCTCCTCTCCTTTTTTCTTTTCTTTTCTTCTTTTCTTTTTTCCTTTCCTTTCCGTTCTATTCTCTATTCTCTATTCTATTCTATTAATTCTTATTCCATTCTTATTCTTATTCCTATCCCTATCCCTATTCTTCTCCTTCAAACAGGTCCCTGACTAAAGGGGTCTTTGCAACCCACCTCTTTTTAAGTTCAATGTCCATAAAATATAGGCTCACTCCATGACATTGCGCAGACCCTCCCCGCTCCAACCGTTTGTGTCTCAAGAAAGTTATAGTCTGACATGTTATGAAGTTTGATCCGCCATCCACGCCAGATGCTAGAAGGAGCCCCAGAGATCGAGTGTCCATCCAAAGGCTGGCTCCCATCTGCCCCCTCCCCCTCCCTGAGTGACGTCACTATATATAAGCAGGGCCGGGCGTCACTTCAGAAGCATTCTTGGCCTCGGTTCCATCTCAAGGCAAACATGCCTCCCCCCTCCCCAATGTGGCTCACTGCTAATTATAATTCTGATATCAGCCCCGTAAACCCTGCAAGAGGAAATGAGTTGGGCGATTGAGAAACAAGAAACATGGAAACTTTTAGGGAGATGGAAAGGAACCCGGGGAGGTTTAACTGTAGGAAACAGGAGGAACTTTTACGGTAGTAAATAAATTGTGCAAGATTTCATAATATTTTCTGGTTAAGTAGCAGCAAGCTAGCGACAGGAGATATTTCATATCTTCCATTGGAAATTGGGGATTGGAGCTATACATTTAATAAGTTTTTCTTACAATTATGAAAACATGACTTTTTCCATTTTATGCAACCTTTCCCTGTGATCACCCCAACAATTGGTGAATATTATCTTTTATGAACTTTGTGGAATAATTGGTGAATGTTTGCTTTCTTTAGAAAGAAAGAGCATATATTCCCCCCCCCTTCCCCAAATGAAGGTGCTTAATCTAAACTGTCCCAGGTCAGACTCTGCAAAGAGGAGATGGCCCAGCCCACTCGCTCTCCCCTGAGGTCAGTTGACATTTGCAGCACTGAGTCACAGAACAAGCCAAAGACCAGATCTTAAAACGACCAGGAGTTGCCAGGAAATGCAGCCTGACTTCACAGGACCTGAGTAAATCAATCCTTTTCTTGTATAACCAAAAATTAGGAATAAGGGTGGGGAGGGGAGAGAGAAACCTGGTCACCCCCTTCCCCATAGAAAAGGGCTTTCTCTATTTGACATTCTGAAAAAGGAGGTGAAGCCTCCAAGGACAGGAGCAGTGTATCATACAGTGCAAATGCAGGCAGCCACCCTCTGGATCCGACTCTGGGGATTTTGAGAGGCGTTGGGTTAAATTGATATGGCGACTTTTCAGATGGGTGGACTTCAACTCCCAGAATTCCCCAGCGGGCATGAATGAAGTCCACCTATCTGAAAAAGTCGCTGAGGTTGAGAAATCCCCAGGGGTTGGACCGGAAATGTCACTTACCTCTTTCTCTAATAATCTCTTTTCATTTTATTTATTTAAATCCACGGGAAAAGCCAGCTCAGCCAAGCGAGTCAGGGTGGAGAAGAGCCACCAACCCAATGGAATATATCTATATAGGTATCTATATACAGGATATGATTTTGACGGATGCAAACATGAAACCCCAAACTTTTATTTTACTTTCGAAATTGCATGTATTTTCTTCCCCCAAAGTCCTCCGTCCGGGCTGGAGGTCCCCCACCTTTCAGAAGCTTCAGGCGGGGCTGCCTCGACCACCGGGGCGGGGGATTCCTGGACGCCCCCTCCCCACCCCGCCGCTTCTTGCCACCCTCGAAAGCCCCCGACAAGTTTCCCTTGCGGCTTGAATGGCCGGCGGCGGGGGAGGATGGGAGTGGGAGTCCGCAGGAAAGGGGGGTGGGCATTGGCTCCACGCGGCGGGCGAGCGAGCGGCTGCCCGGCTCGATCCAGCCCAGCCCGGCCGGGGCTCCGCGAAGGGGCTGAACCCAGCCCGGGGGCAGCTCAGCCCGCCTTCCCGGCTCACCTTGAAGTCGTTCCCGCTGAGATCGACGCCGCGGATGAAGGGCAGCACCCCGGTGGAGGCCATGGGCGGCGGAAGGGAGCGGCGGCGAGCGGGGAAGCGGGGCCGGGGAGGCGGCGGCGGCTCTTTCCACGGACCGAGTGGGGGGGGGGGGAGGGAGGAAGGGCAGGCGGGGCGGGGCCTGGCGCGGACACGCCCCTCGTTAACCCCTTCCTCCCTCCCTCCCTCTCTCGGGCATTCTTTAGCCTTAGCCCAAGCCGGCCTCGACTTACGACCACAACGGCGCGCCAACCTTTCCGCTGCTAAGCGAGGTTTTATTAAGGGGCTGTTTTGCCCCGTTTTATGACCTTGCCGGCCACAGTTGTTAAGCGAATCGCTGCAGGCCGTTAGGTTAGTAGCACAGTGGTTAAGCGAATCTGGATTCCCCATTGACTTTGATTGTCGCAAAAGCGGATCACGTGAGCCCCGGGACGCTGCGACCGTCATAAACGCGAGTCCGTTGCCCAGCGTCTGGATTTGGATCGCCTGACCATGGGGATGCTGCAATGGTTAAGTGTGAAAAATGGCCATAGGTTACTTTTTCAGTGACGATGTAAGTTCGAGCGGTCACTAAACGAGCTGTTGTAAGTCGAGGACTACCTGTAGGACTTTTCAATAATTAAATGCATGCTAAAAAAAAGGGGGAGGATTAAAAAAAGAAGGAAATTAAATGCCGTCCTAGATTTTTTTGGTATGCTTCTCTGGCCGGACTCGGGTAGAGAGGAGCCTCCTCGCTCAGCATCGTCTACCTGCACAGTGCACACCTGTCCGAAGTGCGGCAGGCGGAATAAGCGCGCGGCCCCTTTAAGGCGGCGCAGTTCCGGGGAAGCGGAAGCTGCAGAAGATACTCGGCGATCGGAACCGAACGTTGGGAGCGGGCGGAGCGCTGCCATTGGTTGCGCGGGGAGAGGGGCGGAGCTTTCGGTGGCGTTCCGTCTCGGGCCGCGGCCCTGCGCACTTCGCTGCGGGCGGTTGAGGGTCGGCGAGTGGCGCTTCGGAAGGTGTGTACGGGGGGGGGGGGCTTTGGGGGTGAAGCGGGAGGGGCTCAAGGAGGAGGGGGAGGTCTTGCAAGGGCAGGGCTCTTGGAAGAGGAGGGGGTCTTGGAAGGGGAGGGGGTCTTGGAAAGGGAGGGGTCTTGGAGGGGAAGGGCGCTTGGAAGGGGAGGGGGTCTTGGAAGGGGAGGCGGTCTTGGAAGGGAGGGCTCTTAGAAGGGGAGGGGGGCTTGGAAGGGGCTTGGAAGGGGCGGGGGTCTTGGAAAGGGAGGGCTCTTGGAGGGGAAGGGCGCTTGGAAGGGGAGGGGGTCTTGGAAGGGGAGGGGGTCTTGGAAAGGGAGGGGTCTTGGAGGGGAAGGGCGCTTGGAAGGGGAGGCGGTCTTGGAAGGGGAGGCGGTCTTGGAAGGGAGGGCTCTTAGAAGGGGAGGGGGGCTTGGAAGGGGCTTGGAAGGGGCGGGGGTCTTGGAAAGGGAGGGCTCTTGGAGGGGAAGGGCGCTTGGAAGGGGAGGGGGTCTTGGAAGGGGAGGGGGTCTTGGAAAGGGAGGGGTCTTGGAGGGGAAGGGCGCTTGGAAGGGGAGGGGGTCTTGGAAGGGGAGGCGGTCTTGGAAGGGAGGGCTCTTAGAAGGGGAGGGGGGCTTGGAAGGGGCTTGGAAGGGGAGGGGGTCTTGGAAAGGGAGGGGGTCTTGGAGGGGAAGGGCGCTTGGAAGGGGAGGGGGGCTTGGAAGGGGAGGGGGGCTTGGAAGGGAGGGCTCTTAGAAGGGGAGGGGGGAGTCTTGGAAAGGCGGGGTCTTCTCGGCTGGGGGCAAAAGCAGCCGCCTTGTTGAAATGAGGAAGGGGCTGAAAGTCTGCCTCTGTTTGTTTAAAGCCCCCGGCTGGGAAGCTGCGCGTGTCTGCGTGGTCCTGGCCCCGTAGCCCCCGGGTCAGAGTCCTCCTCCAAGGAGCCTTCGGGCTAAAGGAGGGCTTGGCCCGCGAGGAGACGGCTGGGGACAGCGTTGTAACGTGGGAAAAGGCCCTTTCGTGGAGAGGAGGGGGTTTAGGTGCCAGGGTCTTTTGAAGGCAACCGGCAAGGGGGTTGCTTTCAAAGCCTTCGCCTTGGGTCTCTTCTTAATGAAGAGCGGCCGTCTCTGCAGGGTTGGCCTGCCTTGTTTGCTCTGCAAACTCTCCTTCTCTGTCTTGGCTCTTGCCCTATGGAACAGCCTTCCTTTCCCCCACCCCCCAAACTATAGATCCCAAGACCTGGCTCTTCCCCAGGTATCAGGGCCAGGATGTTTAGTGGAGCCCAATTGAGGTGCTTTTTCTGTTATGGGTTAGTTATGCAACGTCTTGATTATTGTATTATTATTTTGCACCTTTTGTTCAGTTTAGCGGGGGTCATATTGTGCTGTGTTTTCCTTGTGTGTTGGTTGTTAGCCACCCAGAATTATTTCTCACTGGCAGCCATGAGCATTTTCTAATCTAAATAAAGACATTTTTCTAGTAGTCACAAAGGCCTGAGTGGATTGGAATTTGCAGCCTTGCAGCCTCTCCTAAGGTCTCTAGCGTGACGCCTCCTATTGCAGCTTCTGCCTCCTGGCTTGCTAATAAGCAACATAACTAAATTCTGTGCTGGATCGCCCCCATTTATTTTGGATTCCGTTTTAGGATACCTGATATCACCACCCCACCTACCCATTTTGTACCACGAATCTAATTTCCTGGGTGATCCTGCAAATTCTGAGATTTCCGGACAAAGCCGTCATTTTGCAACAACCTTGTAGGCACAAAGCTCTTGGGTTGTCAAGAGAGGTGTGGACCAGTTTGGTATGATGGGGAGGCTGGGGTGGGGGATTAAACCTTGACGGATACAGACCCTACAGACTCCGTCGCTTTGCTAGCTGGTGCATTATTTGATGGTGCATATTGAGATATGGAAAGGGGTCAGACCCACCCCTGGACCAGCTTCTAGGATTTAGCCTAGAAAAGGTCATTTTCTAGTTCCCCCTCCCCCAGAAAATCTTTTTCAAGCGTACCCAAGCCAGGTAATAAATGGAATTAAAACAATAATAAAAGGGGAAAAGTGAAATGGCAGGGGTGTGGAACCTGGGATAGCGGCCATCCTAAAATTGCAGATGTGGTTCAAATAAGAATTCCTTCGATCCCGGAAGAAATGCGTCAGGGGGCTAGGTTAGGTTCCCCTGTAAGAAATCGACCGTTGAAAGCACCGCAGGCACAAAATGAGCCCAGTTTGTTGGCTGCGTGCAGCTCGAGGAGGGCATCAGAGTTACTGGGCGGTGCGTTCTGCACATGCTTAGGAGCCCTCTACATGAGGTCCCATGGGGTCTGGCCCATCCCTGCCTGGATTTCAGCCTGGGGAACTGGCTGGCAATGGGAAGGCTGCCGGACCACCGGGATATTGTTACCTTGCTTCAAAAATAGCATCCAGAAACTTGACCCCGTCTGCTCCGGAATTGAGGAATTCAGCTGTCTGTCCTTGGAGGTGCTGGGGATGGGGTGGGAGAATCCATTTAGCTCCATTGAAGGACGTTTCTGGGGGCATCTGGTTGGCAGCCCCTGCTGGCTTCAGGGGTGGCATCTGTAGCAAAGTGCTTTCTTTCCAGGCGAGGGAAACCAGCAGAACCGAAAGCATGGCGGTTTTCCGCGGCTGGCAGGATCTGGGCTGCTTTTTCCATGGTTCTGGGTCCCCATGGCGACGTCTTATGGAGTGTTCTGACTCATAAATGCCAGTTGGATTGTGGCGGGGGAGGAAGGCACCGCTCTGGCCCCACCGAGGTTGGCAGCTGGCAGATAGACTCTTGACTGACTCTTCCCTGGGTGGGTACTTTACAGCAGGCTGACTGGGGGATTCTGGGAGTTGAAGCCCACCCACGTTAAAGGTTGCAAAAGATTGCTTTACAACCCAGCTCTGACTAGTGGAGACCCCCAGGAGAGAACCTCCTGCCAAAATACTGATGTTTTTGGTTCACTTTGAAATCATCACACGTTGATATTTATTACATTTTAGTCCCTGGTGACCTTGGGGCAGGTCCAGCAATCCTTCAGCATGTAACTAATGTTGGCCCGGACAAAAACAAAACAAAACAAAAACACCCCACCTAAGCTGGCTGGAAAATTCTGGGGATTGAAGTCCACCCATCTCAAAGGTCCTTAGGTTGAGAAACACGATCATAGATAGATGATAGGTATGTACATAGGTAGACAGATGAATAGATGGATAGGAAGATAGATAGGAGAGAGAGAGAGAGATGAGAGAGAGAGAGATTAGATAGATAGATAGATAGCCAGGTAGATAATTCTGTAGCTAATTCTCTTCTCTGCCTCTTCCAGGTCTGAAGGCTTCCAAGAATGCCCCGGTCCTCGTTGAATCTTCCTGCCTTCTCTTGGTTGCGTCCATAAAGACTTTTCCCTGGCACTAGCCAAATTGGTACTGACTTCTGAAGACGAACGATGGCAACTTATGCCGGCAAGCAGGGCAAGAGGCAGGACGAAAGCAGCCTGGGCAGCCTGGTGGACCTGGTGCTGGCCAACGCCCGGGTGGTGCTGGGGGTCAGCGGTGCAGCTGTGTTGGCCCTGGCAACGCTTGCCGTCAAGAGGGTGAGACCAACCGGCCCTTCCCTGCCACGGGCGACCCGCGTATTTTGTGTGATGACAAACGTGCCTTTAGGGAGCGGGTCCTGTTTGTTGTTAACCTGCCTTTTGTTAATGGTCGTTGTGAGTTGCGAATGTGTAGCAGAAACCGTTCGTCTTTGCTCAACCGGCCAGGCCTGCGGAAGCCCTAGGGCCTTCCAGCCTCGCTCTGGACGGGTTGGGGAAATTCTATTTGTGTCCTAAATATTTCCGCTGGCCCCTTTTTGGCTGAAACTCACAGTGGATTACTTGCAGATTTGTAATTTGTAAAGACCCGCAAATGCAATTTTTCTTTTAATGCTGCTCCTTCTGTCGTGGCTCAGTGGAGCATTAAATGTGTGGGAGTGAGGGTGGGCACGCATGCGCCTGCTATGCGTGCATTTTGTTGGAAGATCGCGGAGGGATTAACAGAACTCCCCACCCCGGTGCCATCTACGTTTCTTTTTAATTTCGTGACGCAGATTATGGCCTTTCCAGTCAGTTATTTAAATCAGGGGTCTCCAACCTTGGCAGTTGGCTGGGGAATTCTGGGAGTTGAAGTCCACCAGGCTTAAAGTTGCCAGGGGTGGAGACCCCTGCTTTAAACATCCCAGTTCTGGCCTCTTTAGAATCGTAAAAAGTAGGGAAAAGTACAGGTAGTCCTCGATTTAACAGCCACAATTGAGCCCTGATTTTTTTTTGCCAAGTGAGACGTTAAGTGAGTTTTGCCCCATTTTATTACCTTTCTTGCCACCGCTGTTAAGTGAATCACAAGGTTGTTAAGTGATGTTTTCCCCATTGACTTTGCTTGCCAAGACGGTCAGAAAAGGGGGTTGCGTGACTCTGGGACACCATGACCGTCATAAATAGGAGTGTGTTGCCAGGCGTCTGAATTTTGATCAAGTGACCGTGGGGCGGCTGCAACGGTCGTGAAAAACGGGCATAACTCCGTTTTTTTTAGCGACGTAACTTTGAACGGTCAATAAATGAACGGATGTAAGTCGGGGACTAACTGTACTTTGAAAGGGTTTGCCAACCAACCTGAATCCTGCAAAATGAACTCGCCCCCCCAAAAGAGACAGGCAACAAGTGGAGACATGAAATGGGTAGCTATTTATTTATTATTCATTTATTTAATCATTCTTATATGCAGCCCAACTCCCGCGGGACTCAGGGCGGCGTACAACATAATAAAAAACAATAAAAAGCTAGCCAAGATTGGTGGTTGGTTTAGTCCCTTCTCAAGCAGTTGGCCCTTCAGAGGTTATTTTGCCATTGGGGTGTATGTGCGTGTGCGTGCATGCTTGTTGGGGTGAGGGCGCCTGGTTGCAGAGCAGCCCAGAAGTAACCTGATAGAGGCCCAGATGTTTCCCCGATGAAACCTCTAACCGTCTGGCTGCAGGTGAAAAAATGCGCGTTCAGCCAAGGGTGGGATTGCCTCAAGAGAAGAGCGGCTCCTGCTAATTGGGGAAGGGTCTCTCCTTCTACAGTTCATTGACCGAGCCACCAGCCCGCCGGGCGATGACGACGACGACATAAAAGCCAAGCAGAAGTCCCTGGAGGAGAGCTGGCAAGAGCTAAGCCTGATCAAGGAGGTGTCCAAAGCGCAGCGGCAAGATCTCGAGGAGCCCCTGCTCTCCCCCGTCATAGCTGCACCTGCGCAAGGTCAGGCTGGGCTTGAGGGGCGGCTGATCTTTCCAGGATGGGGGCAATTCCTGAGACCTGCTCCAATCCTCTGGTGGTGGTGGTGGTGGTGGTGGTGGTGGAGTATTTTCCCCAGGGTGGCCTTGTACAATTGAACCCCAACTATCCAATCCCAGAGTTGGATGCCCCCCCCCCCGATTCCAACCCATCCGTCCCAAGTCCCTAAGAAGGGCCAAAATCCAAATTAAACCATCCCAGGTTAATGGTTGTCCGGCTTTGGCTTGACCACAACTAAGGAAGGAGAACCCAGCACCTCTTCAGGCCCTTGGTTCCATTCTTGAACTGCTCTCAAACTAATTAGAACAGGGGTCTCCAACATTGGCCGCTTTAAGACTTGTGGACTTCAACTCCCAAAGCTTTGCTGGCTGAGGAATTCTGGGAGTTGAAGTCCACAAGTCTTAAAAGCGGCCAACGTTGGAAACCCCTGAACTAGAACATCTAGTTCGGTCAATGAACCGGACGTTGGCTTCCTGTGACTGACATCCTTTTCTCTGTCTTCCTTGCAGACTCTCAAGATCTTATCCTGTCCCCGGGGGTCTCCTTGGGGCAGTCCAAGTCCCTGCTCTGCCTCACCCTTCAGGAGAAACTTCTCTCGTTCTACAGGGATCACATCTACGTCTCCGAGACGGAAAAGGCTGTTGGGAAGCAGCTGGCAGAAGACATCCGGGTGGAGCTGCAGACCTTCCTGAAAAACAAATCTTTGGACCTGCCCTTTGGGAACATTTCCCTGAGCGGCTACCTTTGTGACGACCTTGTTGGCCAACACCAACTAGAGGTGGTCTTCAACCTTCCCTTGGTTCTAGAAGACCACCTTTGGCACTTGATCGGTGGGGAAGAGACACTTGTAGATAACTCGTGGTATGGGATGATCAAACGGAATGGTCTGGAGTATTTCCCACGGGGGAGTAGCCCTTGGGACAAGTTCATTGTAGGTGGGTACTTATCGTCCAATGCTATCAACGACGCCCTCCTGAAGACTTCGGTGGCCTCCGTCAACTGGCCAGTCATCGGCAGCCTTCTGGAATGCATCATCCGGCCTTCCATGGCTCCCAGGGAGCTCAGGCTGGAAGTCAGACATGAAGAGGTCCTCCTGGACATTACCCTCTGCCCGATAGTGGAAACGGAAGGCAAGGTTTTCCTCGCCACATTCTCTGGGGAACCCGTGGAGAACCTCTGGCAGCAGAGTTTTTACGCGGCGGAGGTTTCCAAGCTGAAAGAGCTGGATGCCGGGGACGGAGGCATCCGGCAGTGTTGCCTCCTCATCTTGAAGGCCACTTTTGACAAACACCCTTTCTGGAGCAAAATAACCGGCAGTGACTTGACTCACGTTATCCTCCACCTGAGCCGAACGGAGCTGGACTGGTCAGAGGCCATGCTGGCCGTCAGGTTCCAGCAGGTCTTGGAGGAGCTGGTCCAGTACCTGGCCAAAGGTTCCCTCCCTTGCTTTTTCGACGACAGGATTGACCTGTTGAGCCATCTGCTCCCGGAGGAGATTGACGAGATTGGCTGCACCTTGTACGAGGCTTTAGCCGCGCCCAATCTTGCGGATGGGCTGGGTTTGTAAAGTGGACAGTCCTGGCTTCCTTTCGGATGGAGAAGACCCCCAACCCCTAATTGCAATTCTTTTGCACCAAATGAAATGAAAGTATTAGCTCTTGAAGTAAAATGGCCCCTGATTTGTAAGCCCTTTGTACTCACTCTCTCAGCGGATTCTTTTGCCCTTCGGAGCGGATGTTCTCCTCCTCTGGGGAGCGTGTCCTTTCTCCCTAGGGCAGGATTGGAGGGCTGAGGTGGCAGAGGGTAGCTGATCCCCCTTCCCTCCTCTCGGATTTCCCCATTGCTTGAGTTCTGAAATCTTGTGGATGCACACCTCTGAACATAATGCCTCCTCGGGGGCTCTGAGAGATGGCTGCGGAGGTCTCTCTGCTTGGCAGAGGAGAAGGTTCTTCTGTTTTTTATGAATAAATAAATCAATAAAGCAAGCAAGCAAAGCAGCTCAGGTTGCTTCTGAGCATCCAGGAACCAACTTCTGATGTAAACTTGTGATGTTTTCAATACTGCTTACGTAGGGGGTTGAATACCGGCACACCCAACACACATAGCTGAAGCCAAATATATATTTTAATTAAAAAAAATATTTTCCACATCAGTTGAGAGCAGGCAGTAGCTGCCCTTAGCATAAGAATATAGCATTGAGCAGGACAGGAAGCTAGAAATATGAAACACTCTGGGTTTTGTACATACGTATTTTCCTTTTGAATAAATTATCGAGGCTGGTTATTCCAGTTAACAGGGAGGGTGGAATGGGATTTCTATGGAGGAAAAGCTTGTTCAGCTTTGAAATTATGTTCTCTAAGAAAGCATCAGGCCTAGAGTGAGTCCCAGGTCTTTTGAGAAACACCACCTCATTTAAATTCCCGAAGAGAAGAAAAGCTTTATAAAATCAAATATCAGCATAGTGTTAGTCTAAAGCAGAGGTCTTCAAACTTGGCAACTTTAAGACTTGTGGACTTCAACTCCCAGAATTCTCCAGCCAGCATAGAATTCAGCCAGAGAATTCTGGGAGTTGAAGTCCACAAGTCTTAAAGTTGCCAAGTTTGAAGACCTCTGGTCTAAAGCACTGTTTCTCAACCGTGGCCACTTGAAGATTTGTGTACTTCAACTCCCAGAATTCCGGGAGTTGAAGTCCACCCATTTTCAAGTGGCCAAGGTTGAGAAACCGCAGCCTCAAGTTCTTCCACAGTCCCACCTATATTTTAAAACTTAAGAGGTGGTGGAAAATTGAAGTCTGCAAGAAAGGAGGCCGATCTTTCAGAGGTCCACTCGCAAGGCTCTTGTTTGCAGACGGGCCTTCTCGAGTCTCCCTGGCCAACCGGCCTAGCCTCTTCCGTGGGCCACGCCGCTTCAGCGATTTTGCAGACACGTGGTTTTGGTGTGGCCAGGCTGGTGGCAAACGCTGCACGTCCTTGGTCTCTTCATAGGTGCAGTCAAAGAAGAGTCGCTATCTGATCTTTTCGCTTTGGCCCCAGGCCCCCGTTGGCCCCACTCGCCCACGGAAGGAGGAAAGGTGGAGGCAGCTGCAACAGGAGGAGAGGAGAAGATTAGGGGAGTTTTAAGTCACCTGAGAATGGATTCTCCCCATTTGGGTATCCTCTGATGGCCAGAAGTTTAAAAGTTGTTTTCCTAACAACTTTGAATGTGATGAAATTGAAGCCACAGCTGGAGAGAACTACATCCCCTCACCTCTCCCCTAGGTCAAAACTCTTGCTGGCAGTACATTCCTGTTCTTTGGAACTGGGCAAGATCCCAAGCTACAAGGGAAGCTCTTAAGGAAAGTTAATTTAAAGCAGCATCATGCAAACCTCGCTGTCGGGTCCAAGTGTAGCTCTTTATTTGCTGACACCCAACAGACGGAATCTTGCCAGATTAAAGCTATATCTTTCTAATCCAGAGGTGTCCAACCTTGGCAACTTTTAAGACTTGTGGACGCCAACTCCCAGAATTCCTCAGCCAGCTACAATTGGCAGGGTTAGGGTGTCTCTTAAGGCTGTGTGTGTGTGTGTGTCCGTCCAACCGTGGTAATTTTAAGACTTGTGGACTTCAAATCCTAGAATTCCCGAGCCAGCCATGCTGGCTGTGGAATTCTAGGATTTGAAGTCCACAAGTCTTAAAGCTGCCAAGGTTGGATTCCTCTTGTCTTGCCCCCCCCCCCTCTGCTTCCCTCTTCCAGAAAGCCATGATGCGCCTGCCAACACTCATTTAGTTGCACGTTCCATCACGCGCACCCACCAATCCTGCTCATGCCAATCCAAAGATGCCCACTCCTCACTTACCTGGAAACAAGCTCCCATCTGCCCACTCGAAAAAACCACACTGCTGCTCCCTCGGCTTGGAGCAAGTGTGGAACTGGCGGCCCTTGTTGGGTCCTTCTTTCTGGACTATCCTGGTCACCACGGGCTGGTCGCACCTGCAGAGAGGGCCTCCTCGGCCAGCGCTGGCTCCAGGATCAGAGCCCGCCCTCCTGAGCCCTGCTGAGCTTCTTTGCCCAGGCAGGGAAGGGCCCGGGGGCGGTGCCAGGAACCCGGATGTCCCGTTCGGCCTGTTGTCGGGCTCCTGCTGGTCGGACCACAGGAAGAAGCGGCAGCTGCCGGTGTTGCATTTGTAGAACTGCCTGCCTTGGTTGGGCCCTTCTTTGCGGACGGTGAGAAGCAGGGCCTCCTCGCCACAGTTACACATCACGGCATCGTTCCCGGCTGCATTGGTGAGCGCCGGAGGAGTCCTGTGTGCTGGCGCAGGAGGGGGCACGGGAGCAAGCACGCGCTGGCCACGGCTGTGGATCGTGCCGTTAAGGGAGCCGGGGGCTTCCTTGGGGAGATTCCTCGGCTGAGTTGGAGCCCTGGCTGGTCCTTGCAGGTACTTCAGGTCTAAGATCTGCCTGAGATTTTCATCGCAGCCACCGATGCAGCCCACAAACTCCAGGGGCATCACGGCCGGGAGGCTGCCTCGCTTGAACTTCAATTTCAGCCTGCGGGGGAGAGAAGGGGAGCAATTAGCCCTGGACTTCTGGCACTGCAGCCCCACGGCATGGAAGCTTCTGCTCGGCCCCCGTGTCCAAATGACCCTCTGCCAACGGATTTCAATCTCAAGATCTGTCCAGGGTTATCAAGATGTGAGAAAGGAAAGCGAGGGAATGCTTTAGTATAAATCAAGTCTGCTGAAACAGTTGCATATTAGCAATAGCACTTAGACTTATATACTGCTTCACAGCCCTTTCTAAGCAGTTTACAGAGTCACCCTCTTGCCCTCAACAATCTGGGTCCTCATTTTACCCACCTCGGAAAGAAGGAAGGCTGAGTCGACCTTGAGCCGGTCAGGATCGAACTCCTGGCAGTGGGCAGAGTCAGCCTGCAATCTTGCATTCTAACCACTGCGCCACCACGGCTCTGAAAAGGAGGCTTCCCTCCAACTGGGGGTGCTGAGGGCAGGTCTTGTGGCTTAGGCAGGATGAATCTCCCCCCACAGGTTTCCTGAATTGCAGGGCGGGGACAGAGCGAATACTCAGCCGGAATGCAAACATGCCCTGAAATTCCAACGAGTGCAAATCTCAGCAGCTCGGGACATTCCGAACGGCAGCAGAAACAGAGCTCAAGGCCTCCCCTGTGCCCAGACTCACCGATGCACTGGAGGCGGCTTGCAGACGTCACAGACAGAATCATCCTTGCTGACTTCCAGCACGGAGTCGGGAAACCAGACTGAGGATTTACAGGCAGGGTAGCCCAAGCAGCTGAGATAAAAGCTAGAGAAGAAACACAAGAGGAAACGTCAGAACAAGCAGAAGAGATGGCAGTTACGGATCACCTGTCAAAATGGGTCTGGTTGGCTCGATATTTTTCCATTTAGTGCTTTTTTGTTTGGGCAAAGTTGCTATAAAACATCTTCTGTTTAAACCAGGAGCGCTTGTGTTTCTTGCAGCATGCCAACGCACCCTCCGTTCTTCTTGGTCTTCAGGATCATGTCGGAGTTGCACTGGGGGCATTTCCTAACCGGATCGGGCATCGCTGGGTAAATGTCCTCCTCCTGAGCCACCTGGGTCATCTCCCCAAAATACTGAGCCAAGGCCTCATCCAACCTGGAAAAAAAAAATTATGAAGCGGGCATATTTCTTCCTGCCATCAGCTATGTCCAGCAAGGATTCATGGATCCTAAGTATTTTGTGCAGAAAATGTGAATACATGATTATTTCAGGAGAAAGTTCTGAGAAAATCCAGGGAGGAACAGCCTGTGGCTTTCCACGTGTTGTTGGGTTGAACCTCTCTGTAACTGTTGTTTTAAATTCTTAATACCTGTGTATTTATTTTGCTCCCCGCCCAGTTTCTTTTGGGCAGCTAAATAAATACATAAATGACCTACTTCTTTGCTTACACAATTGATCTTGATCAAGGAAGGACCTAAACACCGTCCCGCACTGAGCTAGCAGCACCGACTCGATAAAAGTTCTGTGACGTATCTACTTTTTTAAAATTTCTGAAATAGGTACTTCCCTTGTAGGAAAGAAACAAAGGTTTAAAGAGGGATTTCTATGCAGCTTCCCCTGGACTTCTAGCTGCCCTTCCTCTCCTCTCCACCCACTGCCAACTGAGCTGGTCCAGGCAGGGGCTACAAACCCCCCACAATTTTCCTTGATCAGGGTGGGGGTTTTTCAGCCCTCACTTTTTGGCCTTGGCCACGGCGGCCACGAAGACTTGCTTATATTTCTGGATCTGCTCTCGGAGGACGACGGACTTGTCCCTCTTCCCCTCACAAATCAGCTTCAAGTCATTTTCGAGTTCGGCTCGAAGATCCGGTTTGGACATCTCGTAGCCCATGGAGTCGTAGCCTGCAGGGGGGGGGGGCAGGCAGAAAGAGGAGTGGGTGGAAGGAAGGCTCAATGGGAGAGCCAGGTTTTTAGACGGGGTCAGTTCTTACCTTCCACCAGCCCCATTCCCAGGTGTCCTGGAAGGAAGCGCTGGTCTGGGGTGAGCCCCACGTACATGCGGGACTTGATGGTCTCGATGTGCTCCGCGTGGGTGGCGTCAGTTCCTGAAAGCCAAGCGTTGGCATGAGCGGCCCAGGTTCCTCTGCTGCTCACATTCCTTAGAGCTGCTCAACCCAGCAACTTTTAAGATGGATGGACTTCAACTCCCAGAATTCCACGCATCTCAAAGCTGGCGAGCTTGAGAGCACTTTTCACCAACTGACCCCAAGCCCAACCTTTTGTCTTCCAGAGATGCAGCTCTCAACGATTCCCCGATTGTATGCTGGGAACTGTAGTCCTCACTTACAAGCCCTAGAGGTGAGCTCTGTGCACCCTTGGCAATATTTACGTCATAAACCAAGGAGGTTCAGTTGCTTCCGTCCTGACGCCAACAGTGACCCAATCCAGCCCAGCCTCAATATCCCTGCCCTCTGCTGTTGGCCAGGATGCCCACAATCCTTGGCCCCTTTTTCTCCGTTACCGCTCTCGAATTGATCTGTTCTGCCACCAGAACTTGCCTCCCAGGGAAGGCTTCGTATCAGAGAAAGGCTCTGCAGCAGGGAATCAAAAGGTGATGGCAAAGAAGCCATCGGTGTATGGAAATATCCTTAAGCCTTTGGGAAGATGGGCAACGTACAAGTTTGAAACATAAATTTAAAAAAAATACACAAAATAAACTCTGAAGATGAGTGAGAGAACATCTGTGATCCGCAGCCGGGGCAGAACTGACCGATGCCGTGTTTCTCCATCAGGGAAATGAGGTCTGCTTCGGTAAGCAGCTGGGGGGGGCTGGTCTCCCCTTCCACCATCTCCACCGTGGTGGGCTGGAAGCAGGAGCCCTCCTCGTAGAGGGGGATAACCTGCGGAGGCGAAGGAAGATAAGGCTGGGAGGAAATGGGGTTACCTGGGAGAGCTAAGAAAGGACGGGAGAAACGAGAGAGGTATACAGTAGACCTTGACCTACTACCGGAACGGAGTCTGCCCATTATGGTCCTAAGTCGTGACCGTCATAAAATGAGCCTTTGGGGTGGTCTTGTTGTAACTTCAAATGGTCTACTGATTGTACTTTGAAGACTACCCCTGAATTGTTAGTGCAAATGGGGACTGTGAGTGACGAGTAATTTTTCTCCCCCTCTTAAGCTACTACAACCTCTCCTAAGGAGTTGACCCTCATCTGCTTACTATCGAGCACTTGCTCCCACCTTGTCACTCCACCTTTCATAAGGATAGACTTCCAGGTAATTTTTGGCAAGGACCATCAACCCGTGAGCCATGAAGCGCTCGTTGGAAATCTCGATCTCCACTGTGGTTTCTTGCCCCTTAGCATCTTCGGAACAGCAGGCCAGGAAGTGGCGGACGATGAATTCATACAGGCGCTGGTCGTTGCCCTTGTAGGACACAAAGGAAAGGGTCAACAGCAGGAAAATTAAGAGATTTTTTTTGCAGCAGGAGACAGACGGAGGAGAAATAGATTTGCATAGATGTTAAGATAATCCTCCTCTTCCCCACAAGGAATTTGGCACACGCTCCCGAGACCTTTTCTCCCTTTCAAATGAGACCTGGAGTTTGCCTGAAAAACCCACCTGGAGATTCCAGGAATAAATATTCCCACTTTGAACCAGAAGAAAACGTATTCCTGTCCTCTAATAAAAGGGCATTTTGTAAGGCACCGCTTTCTGCTTCATTGACTTTTCAGATTCTTCAGGGTTAACCAAACGCACCGGTTACAAACCGCGCTCTCTTCGGAAGCAAAGCTGCACCTGAGGCTCGCCAGTCAGTCTCGGGGACTCACCTGCAGATTCCCGGCGTGTTTGGTGGGATGAATGGGAGGGTGAGCCTGATCGGATTTTATCCCCTGCCGTGGGGTTGGCCCACCTCGGTCCAGGATCCTTTGCGCAAAGGCTCCCCAGTGGGGGTCTTGGGTCTGAAGCTGCACCAGCTGGGAGAGGTTTAAGTCTTTGGGGAAAATGTTGGTCTCTGTTCGGGGGTAACTTATGTACCTTTAAAAACCAGGAAAGGAGGGGAAAAATTACTTTTTAAGAAGTGCTTTTTATGAATGGCCCAGGCACCATGCAGTGTGTGTGTGGTGAGGGGGACCCATTAAGGCTGTTGCTCATTTGCTATAAACAATCTCTCATATCATTTCAACTGCCAAACTATTCTTCCTGTCTATTTTCAAAAGGAATATTTTTCTGTTCTTAAGGCAATAGCTTCTTCTGCCCTCTGGGATGACGGGAAACGGGACTAATTATTTACTCAGTTACAGGCCATTCCAACTAGGAGATTGCAAGGCCTCACAGTTCCTCCCATGACCGCTTGTGGAATATTTGAAGAGATACCCTGCCCTAATGCCCCCTCCCCCCCTCCCCTTTCTCAGAGCAACACGGGACTCCCTTAACCTCTCCTCTTAGGAGATGCATTTTCAGTCTCCTGATCCTATCTGGTTTTACACAATCCATTGCTTAGTTGTGTTTCTAGTTTGCACCATCTCTAGAGATGGGGGCAATGGGAGAGAAGAAAAATTAAAATAAATCTTCCTGGTGGGGAAAAAAAAACCCACGGAACTGAAAGACCATGATCCTATTAGTCCCTACCAATAGCAGGCTTCATCCTACAGCAGAGGTCTTCAAACTTAGCAACTTGAAGACTTGTGGACTTCAAACTCCCAGAATTCTCCAGCCAGCATAGAATTCAGCCAGAGAATTCTGGGAGTTGAAGTCCATAGTAAGTCTTAAAGTTGCCAAGTTTGGGGACCCCTGTCCTACAGGGAGTTACCCACAGAAAAATAGCTGCTTTTACTACCCTTGGGTATACAGCTTCTCGGCAATCTTCATGGTTTCCTTGGCATTTATTTTCAGCTTACGGGAAGCCAATTTCTCAAGTTCCTATGGCAGAAGAGGAAGGAAAATACGCTTGATCACTGTGTGGCAAAATATGCCCCTCTGCCCACGTAAAAATCAATAGGATTCCTGGAATCAGGAACACGAGCATGCCTCCGTGGCACTTGAAAACCAGCGACTTTTCTCAACCCAAAAACTCAATCCTGCAATTCTCTTAATGAGACATTTCCACGGTTACAAGATTAAATTATGGATGGACTTCCCACCAGAGAAGGCCAATACATTCCTCAGATTTAGCCACTTCCCTGTCTCCTCTGAACGTCCAACTTGAGGCTTCCAAAAGAAGGTCTACCAAGGGGGTTTGGATCAGAAGCTGAGCTGAGAGCTCTTCTTATTCTGACTTTAAATGGTTTCTTCCCCCAAAGCCTACCACAGTGTCCAGCGGAAGAGGTCTCCACTTGCTCTTGGGTTTGCTCCCAACCTCCACGACGGTGGCCCGAGGAGCCTAAGACAAAGGCGTGCAGAAGACAAGGTTCTTCAAAGCTCCTTGCCAAGTGAAAAAGGAAGAAGGCAGGGCGGGCGGCTTCCCTACCTCCATGCACATCTGGTAGAGGACAAGGCATGCCGTGTGGTTGAAGAGACGGTGCCTCTTCCAGCTGAAGTCCACGATGCCCTCTTCGTGGTCGTGAGTCACTGTGGGGGAGAAGATGGATCAAGGCTCGGCCTCACCCAAGGCAACCTGTGGCACCGTTCCGCTTACAGCTGCAGAAAGATGCCTGCGTGGGAGGGAAGATTCTTCTCTACAGCTGCTGGAGTCCAAAATGGTAAGATGGAAATGGCAGGTAAAGCAAGGCAAGTCTTTGTGTCAACCCTGAAGCTGACCTGACTGAAGCCATCTTGGAGCTTCAGTGTTGCCACTGGAGCTGAGGGATAGGGAGGGGGGATTAGAGACAGCTGGGGTCTTGTTGCCAAAATAAAATACTTTCTCTTGGGAACCAAGGACATTCCCACACCTGGCCAGAGGAAGGAGGAGTGATGTCGCCAAGCAACCAGACAGCACCTTGATTGGACCATGTGACTGATTGTTTTGAGAAAGTGGGAAAACTTTTACTTTTAATTAGATGAAAATCGCGGGAACCCTCAGAGTCGGTTTTCACCAGCTCTGTGCCAATATGATATATCCAATAAAGCTATTCTTTGAGGAATCCACCTGCCTCGGAGTTTTGCTTGCTATGGGTCTATTACCCAGACACTTTAAGTAGACAATGCAATTTGCCGACAAAAGCCAAAGTCGCCCCAATTCCAGACAAAACGAGAGAAGCGAGACTGCAGTGGTACGGACATGTGGGCAGAGCTGGCGTGGAATCCATCGCGAGACGGACACCTGCACTCAGCCCAGAGGGCAGCCCCAAGGATGGCCGAAAAAGTGATGGGTGGACTGCCTGCAGGAAGCCATAGCAGACCAAACAAAGTGGTGTGGGAAATGCAGAACTGGGGACCCCGGGATATGGCGGGAAGAACGCAAAGAACAAGAATGGGATTTGAAAAGCAAATTCCCACTCTAGGTTTCCCAGTCCAGGTATTTCCCTGCTTGGGCACCACCTTCTGAACCCTAACCTTTAATTCTGTAGAACGTTTCTTGAACGAAGGCTTGAATGGCCTTGAATCTTTCCACCACGAAGCCCAGGGTGGGGAACTGGCAACTCCCGTAGCTGATGAGCTGTTCCGCTAATACTTCCGGGAAGATCTTCTGAAGCCTCAGGGTCTGGAACCGGGTAAAGGCAGCACCTGGTCAGGGAAGCAGAAAATCCAGGCCCAACATGAAAAGGAAACTATTGGAAGAGGGGAAGAGTTATTGGACAGGCCCAGCGGAGCAACAGCAACTCTTCTGAAAAGCTGGTGACATCACGGTTCCAAGGAAAAATAAAAAGCCACCAGCTATCAGAAAGTAAATCAAAACAAAGTGTTTGGTTTTAGGAATGCCAACCCACAAAGATTAAGCTCTTTAGTTAGCTTTGACAACAATCCATGTTTGGTTACATCGTTCTCCTCCGTATCTCAAGCCACCATTTGGCTCTACGGTCTGACTGCTGTGCTTTCTCTCTTACCTATTCTGAGATCCAGCTCTTGCCTGACCTCCACAGCATCGTTGACGTTCGGATCTGGCTGGGTGAGGTTCTCGCAAGCGGATCTGATAGCCCGGGGTGTGATCTCCGAGAAACGGGCTCGGAACACCTGGAGGTTTGGCTTCACTGTCCAAGAAAGGTTCAAGGCCATTGAGTCAGGGGAAGCAAAGCAAAAGCATTGCAGAGGAAGAAACTCGTCATGATTTCTGTCCCGGAGAATCACACGAGGATGTGTGTATGTTGAATGCCCAGCCCTTCACCCTTTCTCCTCACACACCTGCTTTACACACGTGAATGATTTCAAAGCCAATGTTCTCCCCTTCGCGATCACAATCGGTCCAGATCACCAGGGCCTGGCATGGCTGAACCTCTCGCTCAAGGGTGCGCTGGAATTGGTAATGGGATATAGCAACATGAAACAACGGAGGAGAAAGAGCCACTCTTCTGAAATAAGAGATAAAACCAACGATATTTTATATTATGCCCGTGGCTGGACATAAGGCACATTCGTCAGTCAGAGATTGGAGCCACAGAAAAGGAGGAAGGAGACCTTGCCTCTTATTAAAAGAGGAGGCTGCAGGCAGCACAAACCTTAATGTCCATGTAGTTTTCAGGGCAGAATTTCTCAATTTCTGCATCGAAAAGGACCAGGGGGTTACAGCTATGCCTGTTGGAAGAGCATCAGAGAAAGGCATGCAGGAAACAGCAAACATTTAAAGAAATACTATCTAGATTCTAGAGACATCTAGGCCTATGATGATAATTACCTTGTTCAAAATCTGATTATATAATTGCAGAAAGTTAATCATCCTTCCTGTACTGTTGGTACGTACCATTTCCGAAATGGTGTCTTGAAATCATGAGCCAGCAAATGTCCGGACACAGATGTCATAATCAAAGTTACATTCTGCATAAAACAGAGAAAGATAAATTATTCTTGGCCATGCTAAGTGTAGCTTTGCAAAGATGGATTCGTATCTAGACAGTCTAAGTTATTTTTTTTATTCGTTTGGACTCATTATTAAGAATACTTGCTTTGCCACTTGGTTGTATCGTTTGATTTTTAGTTATATAACTAGCAATAAAGTAAAAGTCATTGACAACATCCCTGTTATATCCACAGTGACAGATGTAATAATAAGAGGCACAGAGAGAATTGTGATGGACTGTTTGACACAAACCTGGTTAAACAAGTGATACTGGAATTCATAGACCTTGTTGTACTTGGACATTCCTTCCCTCTGGAAAGAAAAGCAAACAATTCTAATCCACAAGAAAGCAGCTTAGCTAAATAAACAAACCAATACGATACTCACATAAATATTGTGAGAAATCTCTCAGGATGGTTATGGCTATCAAGCAGTAAGCCATGATATTTATATACAGGATATAACTCTGCCACTATTGGCTCTTCGCAGAATTTGACTAGACCAAATTCTGCTTGATCCTTTTACTTCTTTTCGCAGTCTCAAATAAAGGCAGCATTCCCTTCCCCTCCCAGACTGTTATTTTTCAATCCCAGGTTGGATCTTCAACTCACAAACAAGCAATTATAAATCGCTCCATTACTCTTACAATAGGCCCAGATTATTCCCTTGAGGGTCATTACCTCCAATTTAGGAACCGATGGACTAGACATAAAATAGTTTTCCAGCCCATCAACATGGACAGAAATAAATGCCTGGGATCATGACAGATTTCCTGTACTTTTAACAGCTGTTCGCTGAGAACTTATGGTAGAAATGGTGTTTGAATTTCCCATGCCTCTGACAATGATTTTCGGCTCATTTAATAAATTGGAATTCAGATAATCAAGTTGGATATTATTTCAGCTTCAAATGAATGGGCTCCTGTCAAAGTCATCCCAAACACGCTGTATCTTCCCATTGACCAGGGGAAATCTCGCATTCAGGGTCAGAAAGTCAGCTTCCCTGCTCTCCTACCCTCCTCATCCTGCTGTTCGAAAGGATGTCTGCAATCCCGCGGGCTGCATCGTTTTTCTCTGCCACACAGAGAACCTTCTGGAGGTTGTGAAGAGCCATGATCTTTGTGGTCAGCCTGAAGCAAAGTTTGGAGGAGCAGGAGAAGAACCTCACGGTTCCCCAAGCCAATCCTCTGGCCTGGCCGAACATCCTAAAACCCGGCCAGCCCAGATCCAGCCGGCCGGCCCATCGTGAGCCCTCGGCAGATCCTTTTCCAGGCAGTGAAGGTCTGTCAGCAAGATAGAACTCTGGTCCGGTCCGAAAGAGAGTGGATCCCTTCTTGGGGCTGTTCCCCCAAGTTTCCACAGGTCACAGAGGCAGATGGGGAGACCCCAAATGTTCTCTGAAGGGTAGCAGCCAGGAAGGGGGGGGGCTTCCCTCAGGAGCACCGCATGGCAATCCCAGACTATTGGGGGGGGGGCACAGGGGCCTCAGGCATCGGTCTCCCCCCCCAGGGCTGGCAGGGTAGCGGCTTCTCTCCTACTTGGCCCCCAATGGGACAGACCCTCCCCAGATCCCCATCAGGCACCCACCAGGGCCAAGTTGATTTCAGGCCTTTCTAGCTAACCACCTGTTTGCTATATGAATCTCCCCCTCCCCAGTTTTTATTCCCCCAAGATTAGGGTGGAGGAAGCCCCTGGTGCCCCCAGGCCAACTCAGCCCCTTCCTCTGCACCTCCTTAGCCTGTGAGACCCTCCCCCAGCAAGTCCCCTCCTCCACTGGCTCCTCCCCCGCCTGTCCAGGCCCTTCACCCCTCCCCCCCCCGGGGCTCCTTTCCTCCTAGATGGGAGGGAGCTACTTGACCTGCTCCCCCTCCCCGAACTCCCTTTCCCTTCCCGCTTCAGCTCCCAGCCGTATTTCGCGCCCAGCGCCGTCGTAAGCAGCCTCGGCAGAGCGGATTGGCGGAGAGGCGAAGGGGGCGGTGTTTCTCTCGTTTTACGGCCCTGCCGTGAAAGGACGGCGATTGCGCAACTTCGGGGGCTCCCTTTGCGAAAGAGGAAGCAGCCGCTGGTAGTAAATAAAGCGTCGCTGTCGCTCATCCTTGGAACCCACCTCTCAGGGTGGTTGTTCTGGGGAGAGCAGGAGGGAGCAGTTATATCTAAAAATCATCTAACCATCCTCATGTTAATAATCATATGAAAGTCAGAACTACAACACCCAGCGTGCCCTTCGGCCGGGCCGCTTCAACGCTCCGCCCCTATTCTTCCACAAAGCCTTCCCGTTAATGTCAATCAATCCAGTCAGCCTATCAATCGCGGCAGTCAGCCCCCCCACGCCCTCGGCGCGACTGCTTCCGGGGCCAAGGTCCCCAGCCCACGGCTCATGTGACTCCAAGATGGCCGCCCGGCGGCGGCTGGGAAGCTGAGACAGGGCGGCAGCGGTTCCGGCGGGGCAGGCCGCGATCACCGTTTCCCGGCCAGGATGATCGGCGCGCCCGACGTGATGGCCTTCGCCAAGGAGGAGGCGGCGGCCGAGGAGGCGGCGGCGGCGGCTGCGCGCGAACCGGGCCTGCCCGAGGAGTACTCGGTGCCGCTGCTGCCTGCGCCAGGCCGCGGCGCCCACCCGTGGTCCCGGCGAGGCGGCCTGGGGGGCGGCTCGGGGGGGTCTCCGCCGCCGTTCCCGCGCGACTTCCTGCTGGTGGCCGAGTTCTCGGAGCAGGTGGGCCCGCAGCCGCTGCTGACGGTGCCGGCCTGGGAGACTCCGGGCGGTTTCGACCTAAACTACTTCGCGCTGCGCATCATGTCGGTGGACTACCAGGCCTGCGCGGCGGGGGCGGCCCCGGGAGGCCCCTATCCGCGCCTGCGCTTCTCCAGGGACTCGCAGGTGGTGCTGGGCGACTCCAAGGCCGGCGCCTTTGCCTATGTGCACCACCTGACGCTCTACGACCTGGAGGCGCGTGGCTTCGTGCGGCCCTTCTGCCTGGCCTACGTGTCGGCTGACGAGCGCAAGGTCATGCACCTCTTCCCGGAGCTTTCTGCCCAGTTCTCGGGTGCTTCCGAGGGCCTGAAAGACGGCAACCGCAGGGCCTTCGCCCGCGAGCTGGAGAAGAAGCTGCGCGACCTGGACTATACCCGGGCCGTGCTGCACCGCGAGACCGAGCTGCAGAAGCACACCCTGGCCAAAGGCTGCTACTCCAGCCGGGCCATCGAGAAGGCCAACGAGCTGGCCAACGTGGAGAAGGCCATCATCGAGCACCGTGACCTGCTCCGGCAGATCCGATCCTATCCACCCGGACGGCGGAAGCAGGCCAGCGGGCCTCCTTGCGAGTCGACCGGAGAGGACGCCCAGCCGGAGTCACCTGTTGATGATATGTTGCCACCGCCCTCTGCCCAGGGCTCCTCCTACACCCCGAAGCTCATCCCAGCCAAGTCCAGCAAGTGCTTCGACAAGAAGCTGAAAACCCTCCAGGAACTCTGTGAGGAGCAGTCCTTCAGCCAGACCCTTGACCGGTTGCACCGGATTGAGAAGATGTTCCGGGGCGACGTCTGCTACCTCCTGATCAACCGCATCAGCAGAGCCCTCCTGAAGCAGCAGGCATTTGCCAGCTTCCTTTTCGAAGACGTGTCTCTTCTGGACGAGGAGCAGCAGGAAAAGCCCTTTGAAGTCGGTCCGGGGCAGAACCTGGACCCTCCCAACATGGCTGGTTTGGAAAGCTGCCCGAATCCTGAGATACTAGTCGATCTTGCCTCTTACAAATCCAGTGTGGAGTCTGTGCCGATTAAGATGGATCCAGAGGTTGAAGACTGCCAAGACCCAGAGGTCTCCCACCCTTTTCCTTATGACAACGTCGAACTTCTAGATGTTGATCTGAAAGGGAGCGTCAGCAGCGGTGAAAGCATTGAAGTTTTGGGAACGGAGAAATCGGCCACTACGTCTGTCCACTCTGAAAGTCAGTCTGGCTTGCTACAAGCGCCCCCCAGCCCCCCTGTGGTGAGGGACAAAGTCACCAGCAACAGGACCATAAGTGGGGACAGCATCGAAGTCCTCAGTACCTGCCCCTCGGAGGCCCTGATCCCAGACGATTTTAAAGCAAGCTACCCAAGTGCCATTAACGAAGATCCTTACGGTGGCGAAGAAGAGGAAGGTTTCCTGTTCAACCGTGACTTAAATCTGGACAGCACCGAAGAGGAGGTGGAAGGCAGCCCTGCGCCTGAAGCCCCTCCGGGGGATGCTTCTTGCTGCATTGGCAAAGAGAGCCCCAACTTCCTTGAGGGTCAAGCCAATGTGCCTCCCAGACACGGTGATGACGATGGCGTGGTCAGCATCCCCCCACAGCCATACAGACCAGGTGACGCAGGGTTTCAGGTGAACTTCACAGACTGCTCCCACGATGGGGTCCTGGGAGGCCTCCTTGCCTATGAACTCGATCCCCATTACCTCTGTGACGGCCGAGAAACCAGTAAAATGAGCCTGGATAAGTGCTCGGATTCCATGAGTTACATGAGCAGCGCGGCGTCCACAAACTCCGACAGAACCCCGTCCCCCGCTGCTCTCGCAGGAGAAAAGTCCAAGAAGGCCGGGCAGAGCGCCTTGCGCTTCATCCGGCAGTACCCCTTCGCCCACCCTGCTATCTACTCTCTGCTGAGCGGAAGGACCCTGGTGGTGCTGGGAGAAGAGAAGGCCACCGTGGAGAAGCTCATCACCGCCCTCTCCATTTTTGTCCCCAATTCTGGTGCCTACGCCAAGCCCGTGAAGCACTGGGCCACCTCGCCTTTGCAGATCACGGACTTCCAGAAGTGGAAGCTGGTGGGGCTCCAGAGGTAACATTTCAGGCCCTTGGACCTTCTTCCCCGAGGGGGTTACTTGCAGAAATGTCCTGTCCTGGCACATTTCCTCGCCATATCACATCATGAATTGCCTGCTCCTCCCACCCACCCTCCTGTCTCTGACCTTGCCATGTTGAGTGGCAAGATCTGAAATGGGTCTCTGCTGGTATTGGCTGGCTGACTGGACTGGGCAGTGAGGTGTAGAAGTAGAAGAGTGTTGTATATTGGCATGTTTATCCTCCTTATACATAAATATCCTATTCAAATATGGTTTGAGGGATGTTCTTTACCCAACACTTGGTGGTCATAAGGAAGGTGGGTCAAAAGAAAGCTGAGCCTGGTGAACTATATTGAGAAATAAGGCTAGACTGGAGCAAAGTGGCTAACCTGTTAGTTTCTTTATTTGGCTTCTGTAGCTGCCCATCTCAGCAGACGACTCTGGCAGGTGTGCCTAGCAGAACCGGGCAGTGCTCGGCTTCTTGTCTCCTGCCAACCAGTTGATCAGCTGACTGAAAACAAAAGGTTGCTGGTTTCTTGTGCCTGGGCAAGCAGTAAACTTGAACCACAGCCTGAGGAGAGAAAGAGGAACTTGTAGTTTTGCTAAAAAATCATCAGTAACTTCCTCAAGTAACTTCAGGGGTTGGTGGACATGGCCAGGCTGAGATTTGAACAGCCACAATCATAACTTCATTTATTGTATTCAAATGGTTTGTCCGCCCCTATTAAGTAAGCAAAGGAGGCAATTGTGCAGATGTGATCTCCGTTTCCTTCATTCTGCTCTAACAAATACTGGGATAAGGGGAAGGGGTTCAGGTAAACATAGATAAGGGAATTCCCTGTTAAAAGGCAATAGCTTTTTAGCTATTCTTTAGGTAAGATAAGTGAATTAGAGAAGGGCAAACATGCTTATAAAACCCTTTTCAGTAGTGGGCATTGAGAGAGTTTAATGTTGGCTCCTCTTAAGACGCTTCACTCTGTCTCAAGGGCACCTTTTGCCTTCCAACCTCCCCATTTGCACCTGTTCTTTCTCTTTCCAGGTCAACCTCTCCAGGTGGCCCCAACATGATGCATTCTCTCAGCCGATACAGCCGATACATCAGCGTGCTGGACGCTGACCACAAGACACTCCGCTGTCCGCAGTACCGAGGGCACCTGATCCTCCGGCTGGCCGACCACCGCACCCAGATCAAGCGGGGGAGCACCTACCACGTGCACGTCCAGACCCTCCTCAGCCAGCTCTGCTCCAAGGCCTTCCTCTACGCTTTCTGTCATCACCTGCACCTCCCCATCCGAGAGGGAGAGACAGAGGACTCTGTCACCGCGCGGCGGGAGAACTTCTTGAAAGTCCAGCTGGGTCTGGCAAACGAGGACCGCAGAGTGGTCCAGTATCTGGCCGAGCTTCTGAAATTGCAGTACATTCAGGATCCCATCCGTGGGGTTAGCCCCGTGCTCAGGTTCGATTACCTGCCCAGCTCTTTGTACAAAATTTAGGCTGCATCCATAACCTGCCCTGCCAATGTCCCTCCTCATCCCACATTCGTCTGTGGCCATTAACAGGCTTCCACCGTTCCAGGACTCTCCCATGGGAATCCTGAGAGTGATAGAGATTGCAGTGAGACTCCAGACATCGGGCACCACTGCCAGGTTGCTCTTAAAAGGCAGGAGAGTGGCATTGTACAGAGAGGGCATGAATGTGGCGGGCAATCATAGAGTTGAGGAAGCTGAGTGGCATTGTACAGAGAGGGCATGAATGTGGCGGGCAATCATAGAGTTGAGGAAGCTGGGCTACCGAATTTGTGAACAAGTTCTTCCTGTCGGGTCTTTTGCAGATCGGTGGGATATCTCCAGTACATCTCCTTGCATGTGGGATAATATTCCAAGTAATGTGAATTATTATTTGGGCAATTGTCTGCCACATTTGAAATGAAAGAGAGGCCTTGTTGGTTTTACTCGACTTTTTCGAGCAGAGACAGTGTTCGGAAACCGACTATAAAGTTTGATTCACGGAGGCTTTGAGGGTTGAATTGCAGGTGGGGTGAAATCGGGGGGGGGGGCATCCAATTCGAAAGGGGAACGCTGTTGCGTTGCACTTCTGAATGAGGAGAGGGTGCAGCTCTGAAGACTGTTGAGGCGGTCAGGTGTTAGGGATGTGAATATGGGTGGCCCTTGGTAACAGTCTAACGTGGCTTGGTTTTGGGGCAGGAGAGAGCCTAAGAGTTGCTCAGACTGTCGGCTACATTGTGTAGACCCTCTTGTGACATTGAAACATTGCCCTGTTTCCCATAGTCTGACACCTGAGTTTTGAACCCCAAATTGGCCGGGTCAAGTTCCAGTGACCTGGCCAGCATAGGCATGGATGCACCCAGGCCCTCCAAAGATAACAATTCCTTTGCTCTAGATCAGTGTTTCCCAACCTTGGCAAGTTGAAGATGTCTGGACTTCAACTCCCAGAATTCCCCAGCCAGCATTCGCTGGCTGGGGAATTCTGGGAGTTGAAGTCCAGACATCTTCAACTTGCCAAGGTTGGGAAACACTGCTCTAGATAGTGGCTTAGAGCTTGGCTAATAAAGGAAGCTGCTCAAGCAGCCTTTAAGTTTGGTGGCTTAGAACATTTGTAGATTGAGATCTTTGTTGTTTGCCCTTCAAAATATTCCCGCTCGTGCTGAAAAGATGCCAGTTTTTCCTTCTGTGGAAGGTCAGGATTGCACAAGGCCAAGCTGGAGGAAGCTTTCGGAGTGCACGTCGTTTGCTCATTTGGAATATTTCCAACACATCGATTTCTTGTCCCTCCCAATGAAATGTTTGGGGAGGGTTGGTTGTTGCCAGTTTCATTGATGTCATCCATACTGGCACAGCAACAAAGAATTGTATTTCAACAAGACCAGGGAGCAGATTTGGAAATAAAATGTTCCGTTTCTGGGCATATTTAATAAACCCTAGAACTTGTTTGCCTGCAATCCCCAAGAGTTGGCTGGAAAGTGTCATCTAGTTCTTTAGGCACCTGAGTGTTTTCAGAGGGATTCTTTGACTTTGGGGCAGTGTTCCTCAACCTTGGGCACTACCAGAGGTGTGGATTGCTGGCTGGGGAATTCTGGGAGTTGAAATCCATACCTCTGATAGTGCCCAAGGTTGAGGAACACGGCTTTAGCAGAGGGTAGCTTGGTGGCTGTGCCCTTCCAGGGCCATCGTGCCTTTTGAGAGCAATCTGAAGTTGCTACGACTATATGTAGACCTTAATTGAGTTGATCTGGTGCTGGCTGGCCTGCCCTTGTAGTATCTGTAGACGTAGCACAGCCCTTCCGGGGGTCCCTGGAGAGAAAAGGCTGCCCCCCCCCCCCGGAGAACATTTCTCTTATTGCCAATTCCTGCACCCTCTTTGTCACTCCTTGCTAACACCATCACTTTCCAAGCAGCGTCTCATCTCTGCATGTTTGGTTTTCTGGTTTGGTCCCAGAGCTTTCGCATAGGCGGAGCTTAGGAGACAATAAAAGCTGGGATCCTTCAGAGAAATTCAGGCAGCCTTCACGCATTTTTGCTATTAAGTCACATCCTGAGCAAGAACTGGATGAAATAATATTCAACACCAAGTGACTGTGACTTAAAAAAATGTATATTTAAAAAAGGAAATTATTTATTTGGGCGCAAATATTTTTTGAAATACATACATATATATATATATATAGTTGTATTTTTTAAAGCTTATATAACCCATGCACTCGTGGTAAAATTCTTAATTTTATTGTGCTTAGTAAAAACTGTCCTGACGGTCTGTTTGGGCTTGTGCATCTAGTACAGTGAAGGCAACTGTCGGTGGTGGGTGGGGAGAGAAATCGCAAGTGGGGAGAAATTGGTGTCTAATATGTTGCTCAGCTTGTCATTAAAAGCACCCCTTTCCTTGAACGACACATCTGCTTTTTGGGAACTGAAAGTACAAACCGTGGGACAAGCTCAGGCATACGAGAGAAAACTAAAATCCCCGCATTGTTTAGCTTCCAGCTTCCCTCCCTGGCCAACCACCAGGTTTCCTAGAAAGGCTGCGAGGTGAACAGAAGGAAGGCCGCCATCTCCTGCTTAAGCCATACGGTCCTCCCTATAAATTGTGGCAATAAATTCTGTAACTTAAGGCAAAGCAGTTTGGAGAACAATCCCCCCCCGCAAAACTTCTCTCTAAAAGATCTCTAGAAGAGATGCTTCTCCTGTTGTATCAATGCGTTTATTATTATTATTTTCTGGCAAGAGGCCTAGATGGCATCTTCTGCTTGAAAACCTTTTACACAATTGTGCTATTTCTTCTTTTCCCCACAAGGTCAAAGGGCGAAAGAGCACAAGGTGGAATAAAGCCATCGGGAAGGACTCTGAAAGGATTCCGAAAACTTTTCAAGGAGTATCTAAAAAGGGTTAAATCATGGCAACTGGACCAAAGTTTATTAAAACTGAGACAGCGTTTTGTTACTCATCCAAGTGACGACTTCTTCAGTCAGAATGAAAATTTTGGGTAGGCAGAGAGATGTTGGAATGACCCAACTCTTGCCAGAAACTGCGGGGAGTTTCTGTAGAAGTTACTTGGATGAGTAACGAAAAGTCTCTCTTTTAATAAACTTTGGCCCAGTTGCCACGATTTAACCTTTTGTAGGTACTTTTGGCCTGGATGATTGGGTCTTCATTTGCAAATTCTTCAAAGAGATTTGCAGAATTACTTTCCGTTGGGACTAAACGTGGAGCTGTCCCTCAAAACAGCCTCACTGCCCCAGATGCCAAACCTCATAAAAATACAACTCAGTCAGTTGGACTATTAACCCTCCCTCTCTCTCCCATTTAAAATGGATTTTTTCTTCCCTAAGGGTGAACCTCGTATTCATTGACCTGGGATTTCACTCCCCAAGAAAGGAAGGCAATGCTGCCTGGGGGGGGGGGGGGGGGGGGGGCACATACTGGCCTGTCATTAATTGTTCCAGAGAGGGTGGGTGGGTGCTAAAATTCGCCCTCCTTCCATTTCCTTGCCAGCTCTGGTGCATTTTTTCTTTTTAAAAAGGGGGAGGAACAGAATTTGGTTAAAAAGCTGATTACAAAAGCAGAGGCCAAGCCAAGGGAAACCAAAGACAGATATTGGGGGAAGGAGGGTCCCGTTGCAAGAGGGCAGCTGGGGTGGGTGGGTGCCATTCCAGACGTGGCTCCTTTACAACACAGGCAAGCCGGGAAGCGGGAAGGAATCGGCGAAGGTCTCCACCTCCTGCTCGAGGGACCTCAGCAGCCCTCGATACTTCTGCTCCGTCACCAACTTCTCCTTGAACTCTTTCAGGGTGGCTTTGGGGCTCATGTCGCTCTGGACCTGCAAGGTGAGCTCTATACCTGTATGGGGGAAGAGAGACACCTGCCTGAGCTGAAGCACCTCATTGAAACAAGACTGAGTAACGGGGTAAATTTGGAAGGCTGCCCAATCCCACCCTGTGGAATGAAATCTCTAGGATGCAAGAAACAAGGGGTTCATCTGGCTGGACTTTGCCTCTGCCCCCCCCCCCCCCACTTCTCAAAGGAGTCTGTTCTAGGCTTAAGAATATCTTGCTTTGGAGGTGTAGAAAATTCTTCTTTTCTACAGCTGAAGAAGTCTTTACACTTGCCCATGTCTTGCTCGGCAGCTTTGCAGACCCCTCCCCTCCTCCAAGTTCTCACCCAGTTCCCTTAAAGTCGGCCTCTCCAACCTTGGCAACTGTTAAGACTTGCAGACTTCCAACTCCCAGAATTCCCCAGCCAGTGCATGCTGGGATTTGAAGTCCACCAATCTTAAAGTTGCCAAGGTTAGAGAGCTCTGCCTTAAAGCACTTTGCTAGCCCCCCTCCTCATCTTCTTAGGATTCACACAATACCCGCTTGGCCTAAGAAAGGGAGGGAGGGAAGAGGGGGGGCAAGCAGGTACAAAGACCACCCCACCTTTGTGAATGAAGTGAGCTACTTTTTTAAAGTCGGCTTCCAGGAATCCTCTGGAGGTGAGAGCCGGGGTCCCCAATCTCAGCCCGCTGGGGCGCAAAGCACTTTTGTCTCCTACAAGGAGGGGTGGGGGAAATAGGGATTAAATTGCAGGAAAGGGGTCATTAGATTAAATTGCATTAGATTAAATTGCAAGCCTTGGGGTCATTAGTAGCCACTGCATTGTTTTCCCTGTGGAAGAAGGTCCAAGTGGTGACACCAACCAACCAACCACCACCGTCCTTGAAGACCCCAACGCTAGCAAAACCCCTGGGGCTGAAGCGTGTCCCTTCTGGCTGAGCCCCCCTCACCTGGACAGGTGTTCTTGTTGCAGGCGATGGAGCAGAGCTCCAGGACCCGTTCAGCTCGCCCCCCATCCGTGCCCCGGTTGCGCAGATCAACGAGAATCAAGTGGTTGTCGGAACCCCCTGCAAGGAGAGCCAAAAAAACAACAACAGCTGAAGGGTGCCACCAAGCACCATTGCCACCCTGAGTCCCTCGGGAGTAGGGCGGCATAGAAGAACAAATAATAAATAAATAAATAAATGCTCCCCAAGTCAGAGGAGAACTACACACATGGCTGCCTAACAACACAATCTTGTTAGACGTTTATTCAGAAATAAACCTCGTGGCAGTTAGGAAGCTGACAAAGAAAGTGGGGAAAACCTGGAAGCTTCAGATTCGGGTTTTCCCAGATGTGCCAACATGACATCTCTAATAAATTGGAACTTTGAGGAACTTCTAGCCTTGGAGTTTTATTTCGTTGGGGGTGTTTTTTTGGAACCCTGACACCTTGCAAGGTGTGGGAATTGTCTCGGAGAGGATAATATTCTTACCAGTGACGATGTGGTATCCCAAGCTGGTGAGAGCGGCAGACAAAGCCTTGCAGTTGGCCACCACCTGTTGCTGGTACGTCTTGAATTCGGGAGTCATGGCTTGTTTCAAAGCCACGGCAATTCCTGTCCCGACCCCCCCAAGAGTGGAAGATGGATTAAATCAGGGGTCCCAAAACTTGGCAACTTTAAGACTTGTGGACTTCAACTCCCAGAATTCTCCAGCCAGCTATGCTGAAGTCCACAAGTCTTAAAAGTTGCCAAGTTTGAAGACCTCTGGATTAAGTAGTGCCTCTGTACAATAAGGCCCCTGGGGCACAGGCCCTGCCAGAGTGAGGGGTTGAAAAGCTTTCTGGCCACAAGGAACGGCCTGCGATGTGAATTAAACCCAGTTTTTAAAAACATTTTCTTGCCCTGAGCTCGAAGGAATACGTTTGCCGATTTTTCTTCTTCCTCCCTCCCAGTTCCCAGGATCTGACTGTCTTTTTCCTCAAGTGAAGCTCACCTGCGATTGCGTGATTGTGAGGGCCTCCCTGGAGACCAGGGAAGACTGCCTGATTGATGAGACTTTCCAGGTTGTACAGGACCTCCTTCCCCGTTTTGGGGTCCACGCTGCGGACGCCTGGAGAAGGGAAGAAGGGTGCTTGGAAGATGCCGGATGCCTCCCCATCTTCTCCAGGGGTTTCAGCCCAGGAAGATGGAGCATCAGTTACCTGTTTGCTGCAACGCTCACCTTTCCGGTAGAAGATCATGCCAGCTCGGCAGCCCCGCAAGGTTTTGTGGGTGGTGGTGGAGACCACGTCGCAGTGCTGGAAAGGGGAGGGCACTACGCCGGCGGCCACCAAGCCGCTGATGTGGGCCATATCGGCCATGAGGTAGGCGCTGTTCTCATCCGCGATCTTCCTCATCCGGGCGTAGTCCAAATTCCGGGAGTAGCAGCTGACCCCTAGGGTGGGGGAGAGGGAGAGGGTTACTCCAAAGGGCTCCAGTAAAGGAGATGCCAGCGGGGCCCTGGACCTGCTTCTAGGATGGAGCTCCTCCTGACAGGGAAGGCCCTCACACTGGAAAGTTAAGAGAAGCGTTCTCTCTTCCTTAACTTGATCATCTTCACTATCCTGTACATCGAATGTACTCCTGTCAGTTTGGTCTCTGGACTTTTCTGAAGATGCAGTCCTAAGACAAGGGAGGCACAACCTGGGGAAGGGTGCCCAGGCCCAAGCAGATGACCTCTGAGTAACCCCTGGGAGTGGAAGAGAAGGAGCCTCACCTGCAATGATCAGCTTTGGATGAAAGAGGCGGGCGTTCTCCTCCAGTCGGTCATAGTCAATGTAGCCCGTTTCGGGGTTGACCTGAAGCCAAATGAAGAAGTTAAGAGGGGTGCTTTCAAAATAAGGGGAGGGGGGCATGAGAAGCCAGGAAAGGCTTGTGGCTCCCCCCCCCCAATCAATTCTTTTCACCAGAAGAGGAGTGCAATCCTGAAGTTCACACAAACTCTGAGCCAATTTCTCTTTCTCTCTCTCTCTCTCTCTCTCTCTCTCTCTCTCTCTCTCTCTCTCTCTCTCTCTCTAGGTGGCATGGAGCTCACCTTGTAGGGCATAGACTCAAAGAAGATGGACGTGGCGGAGATTTTCTTCTTGTCGGTCATGAAGCCGTGGGTGAGATGACCCCCATCCGGCAGATCCAAGCCCATAATCCTCCCGTGGGGCTCGACCAGGGCGGTGTACACTGCAAAGTTTGCAGGGGAGCCTGAAGCAAAGGGACACAGAGACAGCCGCACCGAGTCATGTTCAAACTCTGGCCGGTCTGGTGAAAATAGCCCTGTTGTGCCCATATGGATTGCCACAATATGGACTGCCTATTGTGCCCATATGGACTGCATTCTGCAGTCCGTTCCAGAAGAGCTTGCGAATACCTGAATAGGGCTGGACGTTGACCCCCCACTTCTGTGGGTCCAGCCCATAGGCCTCCAGGGCTCTCTTCTGGCAAAGTCTTTCTAACTCGTCAACAAATTCTGTCCCACCGTAATATCTAACAACAACAACAAAAAAATAGATGGAAGCTTTAACTACCGTTGGCTGGGGAACTCTGGGAGTTGAAGTCCAGATAGCTTAAGGTTGTGAAACACTGGTTTAAATACACCTTTGGAATATGTGTATTTACAGGGAGAAATCTCTGAAGACCCTTAAGCAGCCACCTGAGCAAAACCACGTTGCCTCACCACGTGAGGCGGCTGCAGAGCCACTTGCAAACCACATTTCAGAAAACATCATCAGATCCTAGAAGACTGTAGATCTGTGATCATTTTACCCACTAACGTATCCAATTCTAACCCCCACCATAGGGCCAATAATTCTGGAAATTAAGTGCCCAGTTTTAAGTCAAGGACTGTATCAATAACATGGGTGGGGAAGGGGGAAAACAGGTTGCTCCTAGCATCCCCTTTACAGGCATCAGATGCAGGCTGGGGGGGGGCTTCGTCTGGTCAAAGGGTCTTCTTCGACCCCACCCCCTTCCTTCCCAGCCCCACCTTTGCCCCGGATATCCTTCTGAGTATTTGTTGTTCAGGCAGGAGCCCAACGCCTCCAGAACGGCTCGGCTGGCAAAATTTTCCGACGCGATCAGCTCCAACCCGAGTCTCTGTCGCCGTTTCTCTTTCTTGATAATATTGTAGACCTGGGGAGGGCAGGAAAAGGGGCTTGCTGGAACAGGATTGAGGGGTGTCTATCTGGGGGTGGGAAGGCAGAGGGCTTGGCATGCACCCCCTGCCAAAGAAAGGAAGTTCTCCACCACGGGTCCCCAGGCAGGGAGGATGTAAAGGATATACCGGTACTATAAAGTATAGTACAAAGGATATAGTTCACCTTGAGAGAGTAAGGTGCTTCACATATTTAACTGCCCACGGGTTATAATTTTCCTAAACAATTAACAATATATCTTGCTTTGCATTGGGGGCTGCTGGGAATATCTGGTTTGATCGGTTGGCATGCTATCTTTGTAGCATCATAGCAAATATTTTTGAACTTCCCTCGTGAAAGATTTCTGAAGTGCAGGTATAAAATTCCCTGAGTGAGTCAATTTCAGCAATTCAGGAAGGTGAACCAATATTCCTGTTACGTTCTTCCTGGATAGCCAGAGGGGAGAATGGTGGCATTCCCTGGAGTTTCCCATGTGAGCTGCACCAGCATTGACATTGCAGCTCATCCGGGCTGTTTACTCCGAGGAACGCAAGCCATCGATTGCAACAAACCCAACCGTGGAACACGTTGTTCTCGCTGCTCTTATTCCCTACGCAAGGTTGAAAGGTGTGTCAACCTGGAAGAGCTGAGCCAGCTTAAAAACTTTCAATTGAAGGTCATGCCGCCGGTCAGTGGCCTCTGCCCACCCGGATCAATACAGCCCCCTCCCAGTTGAGGTCACCAGTCAAAGAAGCAGAAGGGAACGGACGAGCGACCTACCTCGGGGTCATTGGTGTCCAGGGCTTCCATCACCATCTTGTTGTGAGAGACCCAGAGGTCCCTGGTGACCTGGTCTCCACCGGCGTTTGTGCTGGCCATCGCAGCTGGAAGTACTAGCAGCCTGCAAAAACTTGATTTTGTAAAGAACACCAATGCTGCGTCTCGCAAAGTATTTTGCAACATTCTGTTACCGTCCTCAAAAAGGAGTGTCTCTGACTTGCATTTAGGCAATGATTTAAGGTGTGTGTGTGTGTGTGGCTCTTCAAAGGAGAGTTATAAGACGGGAATCAATGCAAACCAGAGTTATGTCAGTAGTGAGATGGGTGGTGTATAAATTGAATGAATGAATGAATGAATGAACCATTCTAAACATCCAGGAAGCGGGGGCAGGGGGGGGGGCAGATCTACAGCCCATGTTGTGATGTTATGGCTTGGTTGGTTCCCTACCCAGTGTTCAGATTCACAAGCTACACCAAGCCTCCAAGGGTGTGGCTTGGTGCTTCCTGCCTTGTCCAAATCTGGAGGGCTTGAAAACCATTAGATTTAGATTAGAACAGCTCTTTACACCCTGGCCAACTTTAAGATGGGTGGACTTCAACTCCCAGAATTCCCATGTGCCAGGAACTTAGGTCCACCCATCTTTAAGTTGCTAAGGTAGAGAAAAACTGGTTTAGAGGATTGTGTGAATTCATCCCAGTGTTTGTGCAGTGCCCAGTGCTTTTAAGCAATCCTCTCTTTAGCATGTGTGAATAAAGGACAGGGGGTGGGGGGTAGTGGAATGAAAAGGGAAGGGACCAGCTGAGTCTGGCTCTTGCTGGACAACAGCCCAACTAACAGCTGCAGAAGAAAGGTTCTGGCCATGGCTCCCGAGGGGGTGGGCAGCAGGAGTCCCTAAGGCAGGGGTGACCAACCTTGGCAAATTTAAGACTTGTGGACTTCAACTCCCAGAATTCTGAGAGGTGAAGTCCACAAGTCTTAAAATTACCAAGATTAGAGAGCCAGCCCTGTCCTAAGTGACACCATGACAAGCCCAGCAGCTTCCCATCAGCTGACCCCAATCCCTCCCTCTCTCCCAGAGTTTCTGCCTAGACAAAGAAGGGTTGTCTTTACCACTTCAAGTTATACATTAACTTTCCAAGAGGAGCAAAAGCCTTCTGGAAGCTCCCAGCCCTGCTGTAATCTAGTGTTGAAATTCTGCCTGGCCTCAAGTTCTTCCCAACTTTCTCGTTCAGAGGCCACGGACGGCAGATATGGAGGCCACCAAACTGTCAGGTTGCACACAAGTTTCTGTGCAAACACCTGCAAGCTCCCTGAGTTTACACCCTACTGCTCCTTTTTTGCTCAAGGCCTGCCTGGCATCTCAGGAGCGAATATGAACTTGGTGCACAGCTTCTAATGTTTGCAATGTTGAAAACTTGACATTATAATCAGCAGCTTTACGGATTCCCCTCTTTCACCACCCTTATCACCTTATTCAGTTATTTAATCACATTTTGTATAACGGCCTATCTCACTGTCCCCTTGCCAAGCAAGTTTTTTTAAATCCCTGCTACACTCCTGTAAACTGCTGGTCTGCACACAGCAATCAGATTGCATTCTCACGAATGAAGGCAAATACACCTGTCCCAGGATAATGATGTGACATCGGTCCCCGGGACCAGAGATTTACTCTATTAGATTGCTAATATATTCTAATAACATTCTAATATAGGTTTTCCAGGCAGGAGAAAAACAGGCTGATCCAGAGGCAGCGTCCTAAAGCTACCAACGATCTGCAACCGCCCCGAGCTGGGGAGGACAGCTTGGCAAGGCTCCTGGGCTCTGGTTTTGCAACGGGCTGCAAAAGCCAGGGAGGCAGGGAGAGAAAGCGGGAGTGACCTGTTGAATTTCAGCCTGTTATGCAGAGAAGTAGCCCTGCAGGAAAGGGCGAGAGATCCTACAGAAAAAAAAAGGAGAAGGTTCCTCCGCCCCCCCTCCAAACCATAATACTTACTGGGATCCTCGGTGCAACGGCGGACGCCCCCGCGAAAAAGAGGCGCCTCCCTGCAAACTCCGGGCTTAAATCCACGAGGCCCCGCGCGCTCGGGGGATGGAACGTTCAGCACTTTCTGGCCCGCGCTGCAGCCAATCAGCGCGCTTGCCTGGCCCTCCCGGAGGATTCTACCGCGGCGCATCACAACCAATCAGAAGAAAGCAGCCCGTCCCGCCTCCCGCGCGCTTTTTTGCATCGGAGAGATTTTGCAAAGAGATGCGCGGATTGCGCAAGATAATTAGGCGTCTCTCGGGTTGAGATTTTTAACTCTTTCTATCCAGAGAGTTGAGATCAAAATAAAAATACAAGGAGAAAAGTTTCTGGCTGTATTCATTATGCATTTGCCCCATCAGGAAGCCAAATTTTAGGCTCCATCAGCGCCCCCCCCCCCAAAGGATCTTCCGAGGATTGGCTGCGAATTAGAGCAGTAATTAAACAATAGAAGACATGAGCTATTGGAGCAGAAAGACTGCACTTCTAGGGCACGCTCTATTCTATTCAGTAAAAGTTATGATTTCTCAGCCTTGGAAAATTTTTGTGGACTTCAGAACATCTGGCTGAGGAATTTGGGGAGTTGGAAGTCCACAGATCTTAAGTTGCCAGGTTTGTGATATGCTGGTGTGAATCCTTGCAGTTGGGACAAATCTGTCATGTCTTTGCTCTTTTTGTAGATTTGTTTTATTCCATCTTTTATTATTTTTATAAACAACTCCGCCAGCTGCATTGGTTGCCCATCGGTCTCCGGGTACAATTCAAGGTGTTGATCATCATCTTTACAGCCCTTCATGGCTTAGGACCAGGCTATCTCCGGGACCGCATTCTGCCTCATACTTCCCTTCGACCGGTTAGGGCCCACAGAGTTGGCCTCCTCCAGGTCCCGTCAGCCAAGCAATGCCGGCTGGCGGGCCCTAGGGGGAGGGCCTTCTCTGTGGGGGGGCCGCGCTCTGGAACCAACTTCCCCCAGAGACCCGAACCATCCCCACCCTGCTGGCCTTCCGAAAAGCCGTCAAGACATGGCTTTTCCTGCAGGCAGGAGGTAGAGATTAATCCTTCTGAGCTCTCCCCCGGGTATGTCTGGTTGATGGATGTTCTTAAATATTAAATATTTAATTTTTGTACTTGGTTTTAATTAATGTTTATTCTGGTGTTATTGTATATTTGCTGTACGCCGCCCTGAGTCCCTCGGGAGTAGGGCGGCATATAAGAACTAATAAATAAATAAATAAATAAATAAACTCAAGAGGGTGAAATTGCATAGCATTCCTTCCTCCTCCTATTTCCCCCACAACATCAACCCTGTGAGGTGGGCTGGGCTAAGAGAGAAAGAGGGACTGGGGTAAAGTTTCCCAGCCAGCTTTCATGCCTAAGGCCAGACCTATTAAGTATTAATAATAATTAATGCTTAATAAAGCCGTTTCTTTCCATTCCCTGTAAGTGAAACCAGATAATTTAAGCAGGGCAGGCAGTCTCCGCCATCAATGACCTGCATCCCAATACATTCGTAGCTTGAATACTTTTTTTAAAGGCTTAAAAGTTCCATCAGTAACAGATTGAGGAAGGAGAGGTGGAATATATTAAATAAATCAAATTCCCCTAAAGTCACACTTATGGAAAGAAGAAGGAAGATCTTCAAGCCACCCTGAATCACCGCTGGGAAGATCCCTCTCTCCAAAGGGACAGACAAAATGCGACACGGTGGGGGTAGCGATCCAGAATTCGATCCAGGAGAGACATCGGTTGGAAGAGGAGAAAAGAGGGGTGAGTTTTCCCATATATCCCCCCCCCTCCAAGAGAAGGGGAGAAATAGAGGAAAAAGAACAGAGTCATAATATGGGAGGATTTGTGTCTAGACGAAAAGAGAGGGAGGAAAATGATTTTTAAAAAATGAAAGGGAGCAAGGGAAATCAATATATTAACAATAAAATTAAAAAAGGGGTTTAAGCAGAACAAAATCCCAACAGGGGACAATGCTTGAAAATGCAAGCCACAATATTCCTAATTAAGAAAAGCAATTACCGATAATGTGTTTCTTAATATTGAAATAAAATTAATGTTGTAATTGCCGTTAGGCCAAATTTTGCTTCAATCCAAGTTTGGGGGCAGTTTCCTTCCTGTTGCATTGCTTTTCTTCAAGGAAAGACTGGACTGCCATCTGTCAGAAATGGTGTAAGGTCTGCTCCTTGGGTGGGTGGGTGGGGGGTTGGACTAGATGATCTACAATGTCCCTTCCAACTCTGTGATTCTCCATAATTTTTAAACCATTTTGGGCAACCTCCAATGAGATAAACTTGACGTTTATCTGAGACGTTTCTCTCATTTCAGGATTCTCTCTTCCGAATGGAAAGCATCCCCCTCGCGCCCTTCCTGACCCCTTCCACTCCGGGGTCCGAGAAGATCACCCCTTCAGCCCCGGATACCTCCCAGGGCATCGAAAGGACCCTGTATCTTCTCTCCATCGCAGTCTACGGGGTGGCCTGTCTCCTCGGGGTGACCGGGAATGGCCTGGTCATCTGGATTGCCGGCTTCAAGATGTTGAAGACGGTGAACGTGGTGTGGTTCCTTAACCTGGCGTTGGCCGACTTCGTCTTCACCTTCTTCCTGCCGCTGAGCATCGCCTACACGGCCCTGGGCTTCCACTGGCCCTTCGGCCGTTTCCTCTGCAAACTCAACAGCAGCCTGGCCTTCCTCAACATGTTCGCCAGCGTCTTCCTCTTGACCGTCATCAGCCTGGACCGCTGCCTCTTGGTGGTGCTGCCGGTGTGGTCCAGGAACCACCGGACACCCCGGCTGGCCTGGGCCATCGCGCTGGTGACCTGGGGGGCCGCCTTGCTCATCAGCTCCCCATATTTCCTCTTCCGAGACACGGCCCTGAGTGCGAGGAATGTCACCAGCTGCTACAACAACTTTGCCCTCTCCAGCAACTACACCAGCGAGGAAAGCCGGAGCCTGTGGAGGAAAAGGCACAGAGCCATGATCCTGGCCAGGTTCGTTTTTGGCTTCCTGCTGCCCTTCACGGTGATCGCCGTCTGTCACGGCGTGGTGGCTTTCCAGGTGCAGCGCAGGCGCCTGGCCAAGTCGCCCAAGCCTTTGCGGATCATCGCGGCCGTGACGGCCTCCTTCTTCCTCTGCTACTCACCCTACCACGTCCTTTCCCTGCTGGAGATGTCCAAGACGTCCGGCAGCCCAGCGGTCAAGAGGGCGCTGCACCTGGGCGTCCCGCTGGCGTCCAGCCTGGCCTTCTTCAACAGCTGCCTCAACCCGCTTCTCTACGTCTTCGTGGGGCAGAAGAGCTTCCGGCGGTCTGTGCGGGGGGCTTTTGAGGGGGCCTTCGGGGAGGACGCCCTCCTGTCCTTGTCCAGCAAGAGGAAGTCCAGGGCCGCCTCCCAAACGGAGATCCGGATGGCTTAGCTGGGAAAGCAAGTTTAAGAGATGGTGTGGATGAAGAAGGAAAGGCCCCCTTGGGTTTCTGTTGTACTTCGGGGTCTGGCAATGGGCAACTGGACCCAGCTGTTCTTGGGGGTCAAAGATTTGAATTGACCAAGAGGCCGGCTCCGGTCCAGGGGGTTCCTTCCTGCCCTCTGCCCATGCCCATGAAACATTTCTTTGTGCACATGCTGGTGGCAATAAAGTTACGTTGCAGCAGTCTTATGTAGTGCAATTGTTATGATGGACCCCCCCATGTCCCCCCCATCCTACTAGCAAGACAGGTTGGCTAGGATCTCCCCCCATACCTGAGCAAAGCCCCCCCCAGCAGGACAGGGAAGGCGGGGCACCCCCTAAGTTGCCAATCACCCTCGCGAGAAGACTTTTGCAGCCCTTGGGGGTGGGTTTGATCTGGGGAGGGGTCCCTCTGTGGATACAAGTGCCAGCATTCCCCAAAGGGGGAGTCTTTTGGGGAGACCCTCACCCCACTACTTTGAAAGGGGCGGGTTGCAGAACTTTCTCTGCAGCTCAAACTCCCTTCTTCCGGGCAGAGCCCCCCCCCTCGGTATAACGACCCCGCGAGGTAGACCGCCGCTGCCTCTGAAGGATGGAGAAGTCAGGATGGGCTCAGAGGGGGCGGGGCCAGCCTCCGCCGCGGGCTCGGATTGGCGGAGGCTCGCGAGGGGCGGAGCCTGAGCAGCCCCGCCCCACCGCCATTTTGCAGCCGCCGCCGCCGCCGCGCCATCCCCTCCGCGGGGCGCAGGTGGGTGGTGGTTGTCTCGGGGGGTGCGACTCCCCGCCCCCCAAACCCCGCCCTGGGAGGGGGGTCTCCAGGCGGGGGAGAGCGGAGCCAGGCCGGGCGGACACGGAAGATGCACGTAGGAATGCGCCCGCGCCGCCGCCCCCCCTCCTCTTCTCCCCCCCCCGGGCAAGGGGGGGGCTTGGGTGGGGGGATGGTTGAGGAGGGGTCCCGCCCTCCTTTCTGAGGTCTTTGCGATGGGAGGGTCGTGGCCTGGATGCAAAATGGGGAGCATCCCTTTCAGCCCAATGTTGACCTTATTCAAGGCTGCGTTAATTCCTCATAGGAATTCTATTTATTGCAGACTTTCCTGGGCTTGAGGGGGGGGGTCTGTGCTTCCCCTCCCCAAATTAACCTGGAAGGCGCCTCGCACTGTCTTATTCCGTGGGATATTCTCTATTCTGTCATTAAACTGTAAATAATGGGCTTGCATCTTATCTGAGCTGCCTCTCCAGAAATTGGGGGGGGGAGAACCCCAGTAATATACTATGTTAGGTTAATTTAATGATATTATAGATTTCCTGCAGCCCCGTGCAGACATATGAGCCTGGGCTGCCCCTCCAAATCGCGAGGAGAGGGATATTGGGTCTATTATTCCATCGCCTGTTCCCTATTCTGCTGTATGATCAAATGATGCCTTATATTACAGAGTTCCTGTGGGTTTGCTTGCACACATGCATGATTGTCCTCTCCCTCCAGGAACTAAATGGGAAGGACCATATTATTTTATTTATTTGCAAATTTCTATAGCCACTCCTCTCAAGTGACTTTTATTATAGCTTCCTGTGGGATTGGTAGTGTCTGCTTTTCTTCTGGAAACTGAACTGCAAAGAGCAATAGGTTAGGTAGGGGATCGAATAGGTTTCCTTGGGGGGTTGTGTTCGTGGAGACGTTCATACATGCCTCTCTACCCCCACCCCAGCTTTAATTTCAAGGGGACTTAATAGCCTGATCTATATTACATTAAACTGTATGGTCTTATATTTTATTATATATCATAATGTGTCTGCTTAAGTGCCCCAACATGTTTCTGGTATAGCATCCTTTGATTTCATTGGGGGGGGGGGGTTTCGTCCTTTTGTCCCTTTGGAGGAAACGACCCTGGGAAGGAGGGATATGGTGAAGGGGGCTGCATGGTTTTGGGGTTCGGAGGACTCAAAGCAACAGCTCAAAAACAACTACTTTGGAGGCCAGAGAAAGCGGTGGGAGGGGAGAGGTTTCCTGGAAATCTCATGCCTGGAGGTGGAGGCTGGATGAAAACCCACCCTGCAAGATGTCCATCCATTTCTGGAGAAACGTCCATGGGTGTTTCCCGCAAAGTCACTCGGACTTCAATCCGGCTCCAAAGAGGCTGGACTTTCCCCTCCCGACGGCCGATTTGTGTTGTTTACCGACTGGTGGATGCCTTTTTTCTTCTTCAGAAGGGGTTTTATTTCCCTGCAGAATTTGAATTTGCAGCTAGGTTTGGGAAGGGGCCAGAATGGAGGGGTGACTTTTCTGCTGCCCCGTTACCTGTTGCCAAGTCCCACCACTCAAAAAAATCTGAAGGGAGGGGAGAAGATGGATCGTGGCCCCATGGCGTTCAACCAGGTTCAGATCAGCCTCTGCTGTTTTACGGCCTCTCTGCCTCGGCTCACTTTTATTTTATTTCTGTGTGCCTTTTATTTTTATGGGTGGGTTTTTTGTTCTGTCTGTCACTTTTACAGCTGCGTGTGCAATTTTCAGTAGCGGTCTGCTTCCCGTCTGGGTCAGGCCCTGGTCCTTGCACATCCGAGGCTGTGTTCCTCAGATGGCTTTCTTGCCGTTTTCCCTCCTGCTGTGGCCTACCGCCATGTTTCTAAATCCAGATGGAGCCCATACATTTTATAACACCTGCCCCACGCACCTAGTCCCTCCTGTGCCAGGAGCCAGGAAAAACCCGCTTGCGACTTGAAATATCCATTACTGTCAAGTGAACAAAATAGAAAGCTGCTCCGTGGTGAGCAGGAATTTTGTGTGTTTCACCAGATGGATATTCTCACTGATGGGCAAGGAAGAGGGTGCTCTTGCTGGATTTTAGCACACCCCTTGTTTAAATTCTATTTAGAGAGAGATGAGGAGTCACAGAATACAAAGAGCTGGTTAGTCGTCTGGAAAACAAGATGGAAATAACAGCGTCTCTCTTCTGAGATGCAGTGAAATACAGCTTTTTCGGATCCCACAACCAGTGACTCCGAAGCGGATCCCAGGAAGGAAGCAGAATGGGTCTCCTGATCCCCTTCTGGGGGAACCTGCTGTGAAAAACCAGGCTTGATTACAGGAGAATCCCAGACCGACCTTTGGAAAGATTCTTGCATTGAATGTGGAGATTTTATTATTTCATGGACTTCACTCCCAGAATGTGATCTTCGTGCCGTTTCATCGCAAATTACTGATCCAGTCGGTTCACCTAGTGGATTTGCAGAGTTTACAAATTCAACCCTGGCTTTTATTTTACAAATTCATCCTTGCCCTGCGTCTCGCTTGCAGCTGCCAGCCTTCCTTGCCACCCATAAGACCTGTGCCAGTTGACGTTGGCGCCTGTGTCACAGGACCCGACTTTGGGTTGTGTGTTGTGGTTTTCATTCTCCACTGCATTGTCGCTGCTACCTTGGAAAAGAAGTTCTTCCGCTTTGGAGGAGTCTTTTGCCAGGCGGTTTTGGTTATTTTTCTGCCTTTCGGCTTTTCCCCCTTTCCAATGGCTGCCTGCTGGGGGACAAGAGGCTGATTTATGTATTTGAACGGCTTATGAAGCGTGAAAGAGATTTTCCAAAACTGCTTTGGGCTGGGAAACGACACCAGAGCTAAACAAACAGAATGTTTTTGGTTTGCCTGGGAGACAAGGCTAAGAAAAAAAGACTTCTATAATGTTGTTGGCCACTGCTGGATGCAGTTCTGACTCAAAATATTTATTTTCTCAATTGATGCCACAATTAGAGGGGCAGTTTTCATGTTAGGGTTGTTAGATCCCTTTATCAGTCAGACAGTTCTGGATTTTAGCACAATTTGTACATTCCACCTCTTGTCAGGAGTTGGTAAACTAATCCTCTCTGAGTAATAAATTTGGCATTGGATGATGTCCTGGGACGGGAGTACATTTTAAGGAACACTCATTAGAGTTGGCCCTTTGTCTAAGCCTAATCCGACACTTGCTGGCGGGTGACTGAAGTTCTTTCCTGTTTTCGGTTTTCAAAGATAGTAAACAGATTTCTTGAACCGGAGCTGCTTGTTAATAGAGAGATATATATCTTCTTTTTCCGCAGGTGCTTAAAAGCAACATTCTAGAAGAAGCGTGAAGAGTGGTGGGCCGAGTTCCCTAAACTCTTTTCCTGGATCACACCTTTATTTGTAAGTGCAAAGAGCTGGGAATGCTTTTCTGGGGTTGGAAACAGCCATAGGGAGGGAAAAAAGGCTGAATTCACTGGTGGTGGTTGTGTGTAGATTCTTAAGCATATGCGGACATTGTGGTGGAGCCTAAATCTGTTGGTTGGGAAGGCTTAAGGTTTAGGTTACTGTACCTGCTTTTATTCATCCCTGGTTTGTATGGCTGTGGCCTTCAGATTCTTAAACTGCTGGTAAATGAGGTTCCTTGAACAATGGGAGGTTATAAATGAGATTTCTGCTCAGACAGGCACAGCTTGTGTTCTGGGTGAAAAGCTGGTTGTATTAAGGCCCTCTAAATCAGTTGTTCCTCAACCTCAGCTCTGCTGGCTGGGGAATTCTGGGAGTTGAAGTCCACCCATCTTAAAGTGGTTGAGATTGATTGAGAAACATTGCTTTAAATGCTCCAGGGGAGACACCCCCAAGTCCTCTTGCAGAAACTCTTGAAATGCAAGATTTCAGTCTTGGTGTGGGAACTTTTGTTTGGTGGAGGGTTGCTGAAAAGTTCTTGGTGGATTTTTTTATTTTTTTTTGGCAGTCTATCCAAAGGCGGAACAACAAAGGCAGTTTTGATGTTTTGCGTGGCACCCGTTGGAACAGGGCCCATCATGAACGTCACGAAGGGTGGTCTGGTCCTCTTCTCGGCCAACTCCAACCCCTCCTGCATGGAGCTCTCAAAGAGGATTGCTGAGTAAGACTTCCGTTCTTTTTCCTGACTGTTTTCAACAGTAGAGTTTTGATATAGAGGGGTGATGGATGATAGTCTCTGTCTCTCTTTGTCTCTGTTTCTCTCTCTCTCTCTCTCTCTCTCTCTCTCTCTCTCTCTCTCTCTCTCTCTCTCTCTCTCTCTCTCTCACACACACACACACACACACACACACACACACACACACACACACACACACACACACACACAGAGTGAGTTTAGAGTCTTTTGCTTAAGTCAGGGTTTGATTGATAATTGGTTAGAGATCAAGCAAGTTGAACTCTTCCAATGCAGAGTTTCTCAACCTGAAGATAGAATTCCCAGAATTCACTAGTCCACCTGCTGACTGAGGAATTCTGGGAATTGAAGTCCATACCTGCTGGATCCTCTTCCTCTTCATGACTTTGCTTTCTCTCGGATCCTTTTGCAGGCGCCTGGGTGTGGAAATGGGCAAGGTTCAGGTGTACCAGGAGGCAAACAGAGGTGAGTAGAGGACACCTGTGGCCTCACTATCTGAAGGTTGAAGGAGGAGGAGCAACCTCTGTCTCCTCCTTCCCTGCTGTGCAGACACAAACACAACACACACGCTTGCTGGAGAATCCTGTCGTTTGCATCGATGCCCACTTGTTCTGATTTTCAAAAATCACTTGTGCATTTTCATTTTTCATTGCACTGCGATGTAATTTACTTTACACATGTGTGTAAGTCCTGAGCACATCTGTTTTGTCCCCCCCCCTTTTTTTGCCCCAGAAACGAGGGTGCAGATTCAGGAGTCCGTGAGAGGCAAAGATGTTTTCATTATCCAGACCGTTTCCAAGTGAGTACAAGCATCGACTGGAAAGAAGTCTTCTCGAATTCATTCTGCTTGTCTGTCTTGGTCATTTTTGCGAAAATGATGTTTTAGTTTTACAGTTTTGTGTTGTGTATTTCAGAATGTCCTCCGATACATTAACATGTTGGTATTCTAACTCACTGTTTGGAGCAGTGAGGGCCAGTTGTAACTCGGGGGAAAAAAAGGCTGAGCCACCAGGTACATCCAGCCGCAGACAAGCAGGAGCTGCAAAGCTCCGTCGGAAGGGCGGTTGCTGGATTGGCGTCTTTTCCTTCCAGGGACGTGAACACCATCATCATGGAGCTGCTGATCATGGTTTACGCCTGCAAGACCTCCTGCGCCAAAAGCATCATCGGCGTGGTGCCCTACTTCCCCTACAGCAAGCAATGCAAGATGCGGAAACGGGGCTCCATCGTCTCGAAGCTCCTGGCCTCCATGATGTGCAAGGCAGGTAAGAGCCTTTTGCCCTTGCCCGGCCGTTGCCGCCCAGGATAACAGACGGCCTGGATGGAGCAATGCCAACCTGATTGTTCCCTCTGCCCTCCCCAAAGGGCTGACTCACCTGATCACCATGGATTTGCACCAAAAGGAGATTCAGGGGTTCTTCAACGTGCCAGTGGACAATCTGAGAGCATCACCGTTTTTGCTGCAGTACATCCAGGAGGAGGTGAGCCAGGCCGAATCCTCAGCCTCCGGGCTGGGCAGACCAGTGCAATCTGTCCTGAGCCGGGAAATGAGGTGGAGGTCAGCCACGCCTTGGGGGGGGGGGGTGTAAAGACACCCGCGATCCTTTTAGGACGGATGCCAAAAGTGAAGCTATGAGGGAAAGGCAGTGTTGTGGCCTGTCGACCACCGGCCCCTCCAGCAGCCAAATCAGAGGAGGAGGAGGAGGCTTGAGAGTCAGGGTCAGCATCAAGGCAACCTGAGAGCTCCGAGGGGGAAGAGGGAGTGGAGCTGGCAGAGAGGGAGAGGGAGAGGGAGAGAGAGAGCGGAGCCTGGGCCGCCCATCAACCCTCAGATGGAGAGTCAACAGCCCCCAGGTCTGGAAGTGGCTGATGAGGAAGAGGAGGAACAGTTGGGTTCAGTGCCTGATGCATGAATGTGCAAGAGGCAGAGGAGAGGAGAGCAGTGGAAATCTATGGCCGGTCCTTGGGACGGAAGAGTCACTGCTGCTACTGATGTCCCACCCTAGCTCTGGGGATAAAAGGCAGGGGGCAGAGATGAATAGATGTGGCAGACAACTATTCATCTCCCTGCCGGACAGACTTGTTTAACCTGCGTTGAGAGAGAAACTTTTTGCTGCTGATGCTCCTAATAAAGGAATTTTGAGTTAACTTCAGAGGGTTTGTCGTGTTTGGGGAGCTGGGTCAGGCTTTGGGGTCAGCTGTGAGTAATCTCTAGGGCTTAGATGGCCCCGAATCTCGGGGGGCTTCACAGCTTGGAATCTGGGTGAGATCGTGGGGGACAGAGGAAGCGCCCTGGTTTTGGGCTTCAGCTCTCTGTAGAAGAAAGGATAAGGGCCACCTGAAACATCCTTTTTGTAGTCAAGGTAAAAGGCCAGCTCTGACTGTCGTCGTTGTGCTTTTCGTTGTATAGATTCCGGACTACAGGAACGCTGTGATTGTGGCCAAATCTCCTGCATCTGCGAAGAGGTAGGAGGGTGGGTCCCTGACTTCCTAAGCCCATCTAGTCTTTTCCCAGAATTCAGTAGGGCAGTGATGTCCAACCTTGCCCACTTTAAAACCTGTGGACTTTGACTCCCAGAATTCCCCAGCCACCATGTGTAGATTTCGGACTACAGCATGGCTGGCTGGGGAATTCTGGGAGTTGAGGTCCACAGGTCTTAAAGCGGCCAAGGTTGGACACCCCTGTTTTAGAGGATGACGTTCCTTCCCCTGAGATGTTTCTATGTGTCGTGCGGGGCATTTCCTCTCCTCGCATCTCTGCCCATGCCAAGAACATGGTGGGCTCATTGTCCTCCTTGGCAGGGCACAGTCGTTTGCTGAGCGTCTGAGGCTGGGCATCGCCGTGATCCACGGAGAGGCTCAAGATGCCGAGTCTGACCTGGTGGACGGGCGGCATTCGCCCCCAACTGCCAAAAGCGCCGCCGCCATTCACCCCAGCTTGGAGATACCCAGTAAGTAGCCTCGGGCAGGGAGAGTGGCGTGGCTTGCCTTCCTCTCCAATAGGCTATAATCCATGGCCGGGAAATCCACCTGGTTTGGATGGCTGTGCTCAAAGGAGGGATGGAGAAGCTGTGAGTGGGATGGAATGAAAGTGTGCATGGCCTTGGGAGAAGGAGGAAGAGATGCTGAACAGGGGACCATCGGATAAGAGAAGACATAACCCAGAGCTGCATAACAGGCAGAGGGAGAAATTCAGAAAGGAACCTTTCCAACTTCTCAGGCTCTAAAAGGGATGGGGGGAAATTTGTACTTTTAAATTCAGAAGGAGGGTCCTCTTAGGGTTCCCCCTCCTCTGTCCCCCTTGATCAGAGTCAGGTTGGCCTTGTCCAGGATGGCATTTTGCAGGGGTTGAGGCAGAAATCCCCCCCCCCCCAGTTTTCTCTCATCTTTCTTCCTTTTTTTTTTTTGCCAGTGCTGATTCCGAAAGAGAAGCCGCCCATCACGGTGGTTGGAGACGTTGGGGGACGAATAGCCATCATTGTGGTAGGTGGCTGTCATGGCCTGGAGGCCTGCAAGGTTCAGAGCCTGCCTGTGCAAAAACAGAGAAGCGTTTGGGGCGAATCTCCACCTTGATTTGAAGAAACACCCATTTCTCTTTCCTGAACTCGTGAAAGCGGGACTGCTTCGTAATCCGGGGATGCCAATCCTGGCTTGTCTGCTCTTGAGTGGTGTTGGGTGCCAGGCTAAGCTCCCTTTCTTATTCTTCGGTACTTGAAACTTGCCCTGCGCAGAGGTGCCTGTGGGAATGTGGTCAGAAAAGTCAAGATGGCAGCTGCAAATGATGGGGTTGAAGGCCCCCCCAGGGGGAGGCAGATTAAATCTCCCCCGGCCCCTCTAATGACATCCTTGGTCTCCCCGGTCAGGACGACATCATTGATGACGTGGACAGTTTCCTTGCGGCCGCAGAGACCCTGAAGGAGCGAGGCGCCTATAAGATTTTCGTCATGGCCACCCACGGCATCCTCTCCTCCGACGCCCCACGGTTGATAGAGGAGTCGGCAATCGATGAGGTATGCAGGAGGCCTGTCTGGGCGAGCGGCTGCATTTGGCAGATGAAGCTGAACAGTCGGGGAAGGTGGCATGGCTCGTGGCCACGGGAGGCCCTGGGTTCAAACCTCCGTCCCCCTGGTTCATGTCTTGGCTTCTGCTCCCACATTGTCTGGGCCTGAATACCCAGGAAGGAACGTAGACCAGGGTTTTTAAGCCTTGGCAGCTTTTAAGATGGGTGGACTTCAATTCCCAGAATTCCCCAGCCAGCCAAGCTGGCTGGGGAATTCTGGGAGTTGAAATCCACACACCTTCAAGTGGCCAAGGCTGAGAAACACTGTCTAAGCTCCTTGCAGGCAAGGTCAGTTCATTCCCCAGCACGAGGCCTGTGAACCTTCCCACTAATGCCAGGATTTGAACCCAGTTCTTGCAGGCTCAGGCTTAGAAATGTGCCCAGTTGGTTTAGCTGTTGCTCTCATTCCTCTGATGACCCTTAAAGCAGTGGTCACCAACCAGTGGTCCGCAAGAAAATTTTGGCGGTCCGCAGAAAAATTATTTGTATTTTTTATATTGCACTAAATACTATTTATCTTTAAAAAAAAATCATATTAGTGGTCCGCGGGCTTTAAAATTATGAATTTAGTGGTCCCTGAAAGGTTGGTGACCCCTGCCTTAAGGGGTTCAAATGTAACCTGTTTCATCACGGAGCCCTTTGGTGACTTTGAAGCAGTTCAGCCCACCTCATTCTGCCCGGCAGGGAAGAGCAGACAAGGCAGGATCGAAATACGGTGGATAAATTAAATTAAATCTTTTAAAATAATCTTACTCTGTTGGTCGATTCATGGCGATCCATTCCAGGCCGAATTGAAGGAATGCCTAGTGCCCCAAGAGAGTTTGTCCAGCTTTGCAAGGAGGTGAGACCTCAACTCCTGGGGTCTCTCTGTTCACCCACCCCCTTCCACAGTAACTTCTGATCTCTGCTTTGTTTCAGGTTGTGGTGACCAACACCATCCCTCACGAGATCCAAAAACTGCAGTGCCCCAAAATTAAGACGGTGGACATCAGCCTCATCCTCTCGGAGGCCATCCGCAGGATCCACAACGGGGAATCCATGTCGTACCTTTTCAGAAACATAGGACTAGATGACTGACGGTTGCTTGGGAGGGCTTGAAGGAAAGAAAGAAGAAAAAAAGATTTTTTTTTAGGGGCCAAACTGGACACGGGACAGAAACCCAGCTGTGAAACTTTTTGTGGTTTAATCTTTGTATTTCGGTGTGAGCCCTGTTTTTATTAGATGGCTTTTATTCCCCTCCCCCTTTCTTTCCGGTGGTTTAAATGGAGTAGACAAAATCCTCAGAGCTTATTTTCCTTGCGATTTTGTTTTCGAGAAAGAAAGAAAAAGGATTTTATAAAAAGTTTTCAACAACAACCACAACCCTCTTTTCAACTTCTAGAGACGGTCAGGTTAGCTGCGCTATTTTGCAGGCAAGACTCCACCCCCCCCACCCCCCCCCAGGCAGAGATTCTTCTGCTGCAGCTTCATTGCAAGGAATCCAAGTTGGGAAACATGATTGATGATTTTCCTCTTCTTGTGGGGGTGATTTGGGGTGATCTTGGCGGCAGGAGGGACTGCACCTCAAGGGCATTTATTTCTAACATGGATCCGGAACCGGGATGGGCCCATGTTCATAAGACTATGGTGTCCCAGCAAATATGAAGAGTCTTGCACGCCATTGGAGCAATGTTTCTGAAGTTTGGCCACTTTAAGATGGGTGGACTTCAACTCCCAGAATCCAAGCTGGCTAGGGAATTCTGGGACTTGAAGCCCATCCATCTTAATGTGGCCAAGCTTGGGAAGTGCTGCCATAGAGCTTGAGATAAAAGCAACCATGTCAGACTCGGCTATTTGTCACGTGAAAGCAGCCGCTTCGCACGAAACACGGTTGCACATGTGGGAGGGAAATGAACAGAAACGGCTGTTTTCATAGGAGTTGAATCCTGGGAATTGAAATCCAGCCATCTTAAAAGTGGCCAAGCTTGGGAAACGCTGCTTTAGAGCTTGGGATGAAAGCACCCATGTGAGGCTTTTTTTACTTGTCATTGAAAAGAGCCGCTTCTGTTCGTTTCCATCCTTCATGTGCATCTTTGTTATCTTCCCATGAGATTCGCACAGGATGCATTCTCCTGCGTTATTGGAAGATGAGGTAGCCCACAATCTTCCTTCCTGATCCTCCCGGCTTGCTTTCAAGTGCTTTTGTGTGTTCTTCGACAAACGGTAGCTATGGCGTCGAGTTTGTGTCCGAGACCAGCCAAACAAGAAAACCGCACCGTTGTACGCAGTTCCGTGATGTTTTTTTTTTTATATAACCATGCTTTTATAGGGAAAAAACCCCCATAAGGAACGTGCGCTGGTATTTATTTTCTGGCACAAATAAAATGACTCTGTTTTTGCATGAGCTTTTTAGGAAATATTTGTTCGATTGTTGTCCTCTCTTTGGTGTTGGGGTGTTTTCTTAGCTGAGCACGGGAGAAAAAAACGTGTAGACATGAAAAAAAAATGGAGGTACAGTAGTTCAACATCTAGTGAATGCTGACCTCCCAGTTGAATTCAGATGGTGGGGAGAGAGGCATCTCTGAAATTTTCTTGCCAGCCATTCTGGAGTTTTGGAATGTGTCTTTTGACTTTTCAGTCTTGCCTGCGGGCCTTGGGTCTCTTGGTGGCCTCCCATCCAAGAACTGATCCACTCTGCAGATCAGTTATTTTATGTCTGTTGAAAGGAGAGTTTGGCTTAATAAGAAGCTGACAGAACATACAAAGATCCAGGTCTATAGAGCCTGCGTCCTGAGCACACTCCTATATTGCAGCGAGTCTTGGACCCTTTACGCACGGCAGGAGAGAAATTTGAATACTTTTCATATGTGCTGTCTCCCAAGTATCCTTGGCATCACCTGGCATGACAAAGTTCCAAATAGTGCAGTCTTGGAACGTGCTGGAATTTCTAGCATGTATACACTATTGAAACAGCGACGTCTACACTGGATTGGGCATGTGAGAATGGATGATGGTCGGATTCCGAAAGATCTCCTGTATGGTGAACTAGTGCAGGGAAAGCACCCCAGAGGGAGACCACAGCTGCGATATAAGGATATCTGTAAGAGGGATCCAAAGGCCTTGGGAATGGACATTAACAGCTGGGAAACCTTGACCTCTGATCATTCAGCTTGGAGGCTAAAGACGCAGTATGGCCTTCTCCATTTCGAGGAGACACTCGTTCGGCAGGCCAAGGCAGTGAGGCAGTCCCGGAACCAGCGAAATCCGGGGGGGGGGGGGGGGGGCGGCAGGGGACGGAATGGATCTGCCCTCAGTGTGGAAGGGATTGCCACTCTCGGACTGGCCTTTTTAGCCACACTAGATGCTGTTTTAGGAACTCTTTCCAGAGCACGATTCCATAGTCTTTCGAGAGTGAAGGATGCCAATGAATGGCGCATTGAATGCCCATTAACTCACCTCTCAAGGGTGTAAAATTGCAATTTATGATCCCTTCTGTGTGTCTCAAGTGAAGGAGGTTCTGCATCCAGCCCTCCGGGGTTAGACTTTAACACCACTGCTTACTAAGCGATGTCACAAGCAAATGAAAAGGTTGACACATTAACAAGATACGTCAATGTTTGTAAGAGATCTGGACAGTGGATGGGATGAAAAAGGGAGGTTTGTAAGATTGGGCTGAATGGGGATTTGGTCTCTTAAGATGAAAGAATGGATCCCATGATCAAATATGCAAGCCATGAAGAGGCCTATTGTTCTTCCCTGGACGTGTTTTTTTGAAATTTTACAGCAATGTTCTAGCCATCTTTAAGGCTATGGTTCACAATCTTAGAAACTTTTAAGAGGTCTAGACTTCAACTCCCTACAGTTATCAATAGATCCAATGAGCCCCCCCCCCACACCCCAAGAGGCAGCATGCTCTTAGCCTTGCTTACAAATTGAATGAATAAATAAAATAAGTTGCTTTTTGAAGGACCGAGTTTTTAAGGCTCTCCAAAAAGTGTATTAAGATGGAGGTTAAGAATTAACATGAGCATCTCCACATTTTTAAATGCGTGTTTTCCTTTTTCCTAAATGCATCGCCGCTAGGGGGCAGCCCCGAGCCACTGTTCGCTGGTCTCAACTAGGCCCACCCAAGTCACCTTCATCCTTGGGTGGGAGGCCACCAGGTGATGCCAAAGTCACATTGACCAGCCTGGGAAGTTGGAGGGGGGAAATCGCAAACCCTTCCATTGTATTGTCAAGAAACGAAATTGGAGTTGCCCGAGGGGTTGACTTTGAAGCTTTAACTCAATACGGAGAGAGATTTGCTCCCTGTGAAAGTGATTGACTTAATTCCTCAAATGTGTCCTTGTGTCCAGGTCCTTCTAACCGTGCTAAATCTGGCGTGGGTCCACCCAGGTCATCCTCGCAGCTGCCGCTCCAACACTGTCAAAGGGAGCTTGCCAGATACAGAAGCCAGCATCAGTTTAGGTCCAGGATTTCTCCCAGGGTGTCTTCTGAACGTTTGAGAAGCTTCACTTCAGGTGGCTGAATTGTCCGCGTGTGTTTGTGTGTGTGTGTGTGTGTCCCACTCTCCATAGCAGATGGAGGAAAGTTCTTCCAAGAGTGAATCCCAAAAGTTCTTTTCCAAAAGACAACTGGAATTTCTTGCTGTTTTTATTTTTGTTTTAAACTTGAAAACATTTTACTTCTCATTCAAGTTCTGAAGAAGAAGCTTCTTGGATGAGAAGCAAAATGTCTTCAAGGGGGGAAAAAACCCCAAGAAAGTCCAGGGGCCTTTTGGAAAAGCACTTTTGGGACCACCATGACCTGGATGATGGGGAATCTCCATAGACATCCAAAGGGTGAACGGGAGCAGGTTCAACCTCGGCTTCTGATCATTACAAGGACCACGTCTCCTGGCCACCGCAAAGTCCAAACAACCCGGGCCGAATCTGAGGCTGTTTTAGCTGAAAAGGTGGGCAGCCTCTGAGCTGCGGAGGAAGGAAGGTGTGGGTGTTCCACCACTTGGTGGTTTAATCATCAATTCCCTTCGGCTTGGAAGCAGCTAGAAGGAAGACCACGGTGAGCTTGTCTTCTCTTCCGGGCTGAGACACGGCGTCCATCCATGGAGAACAATTCCCACGCAGAAATCCCTGCTCTTTTGCCCCAGTTTGGCGTTCCAGATGTGGTGGTGGTGGTGATGTATTTCCTTTTGAACCTGGCAGTTGGCATCTGGGTATGGCAGCCACATTTTTGACCCCTCTGAATTCCCTCGGAGTGGGTATTCATCTATGGAAAAGCTGTAGTTGCTCCGTGGAAGGGCCGTCTTTGAGATGCACCTTCTTTCTTAAAGTGCTGTGTTTTAATCCTGATAGCATCATTGTTATAGGGTTACATTATGTTTCTTTTCAATCAGAGCTAACTTGCAGCCTATTAAATAAAAAATAAAAAGGGGGAGAGAGGGAGGAAGAGAGAAAGGAGCTAGCTGATGGTCTTGGGTAATAATCTAATTCAGAGGTCTTCAAACTTGGAAACTTTAAGACTCGTGGACTTCAACTCCCAGAATGCTGGGAGAATTTTGGGAGTTGGAAGTCCACAAGTCTTAAAGTTGCCAAGTTTGAGGACCCCTGATCTAATTCATTGAAAAACATGACCTCAAACATACAGTCCAGGCTCTCATGATTCAGTAAACAAGAAAATCAACCAAATAAGGGGCGATTAAAGAAAGAATAAAGGCAGTAAATAAACATGGGGTGAGGTTTGATTGCAAAGCAGGGATTCAGCCGAGCATTTGGAAAGCAGGATTCATATTCCCAGAGGGAGGCAGGGCTGGAGAAGAGGTGACGGGGAGACAGAAAAGACAGATTTAATAAATCTCACCCCGTTCCTGGCTCAGTTCGCTCTTTCCCTTCGCAGTCCTCATGCCGGGCAAGTAGGGACAGCGTGAGTGGTTACTTTCTGGCTGGAAGGAACATCGCCTGGTGGCCGGTGAGTAACTCCGACTGGGTGTAACTGATTCCTACTGGTCTCTTGCAAGGAATATATGGGTATATATTTGTTGCTGCTTATATCTGTCATCTCTGTCTATCATAGCTGGCTGGGAAAGTCTGGGAGTCGAAATCACTTATTTTAAAATGGGCAAGGTTGAGAAACACTAATCTTTCTGTCTGTTTGTCTGTCTGTGTCTGTCTGTCTGTCTCTTTCTTTCTTTTTCTTTCTTTTTCTTTTCTATCTATCTATCTATCTATCTATCTATCTATCTATCTATCTATCTATCTATCTATCTATCTATCTATCTATCTATCTATCTATCTATCTATCTATCTATCATCTATCTATCATCTATCTATCTATCATCTATCTATTTATCATCAATCAATCTACCTACCTACCTATATCATCATCTACTATCTATCTATTTTACACGGCTGCTCAAGATGACTCCGGGCAGCATACAGTAAAACCAATGATTTACATATTTTACAAAACCAATTAAACCAATCCAGTTAATGATTAAAGCCAAGAGTCACAGTTTTCTGTTTGCTTTATTGTTTTAATAGGTTACTGGGTCAGCTCGTGATGCTCGAATGCCCAGGGTAGCTTGCTCCCTGAGCAAATAATAATAAATTTAAGGCAGGCTGCCGAGAGTCTCTTTGGATAGCGAAGTGGGCAACACAGAAATTTAATAAATAAATAAAATCAAATAACCATCACCAGCGAGGAGTTTTGTTCCTGTTGTTTGGTGGAGTTCAACTTCTGAGGTTTTCCTTTGCAGATCGGTGCTTCGCTCTTCGCCAGCAGTGAAGGAGCCAGCCTCTTCATCGGGCTGGCCAGTAGTGGAGCCGCCGGGGGGGTCGCTGTGGCCGGCTTTGAGTGGAACGTAAGGGGCTCAACTCTGCTGGCCCAGACCTGGGTTTAAGCAGACATCCCCCTTTGGAGTGTTCCCCCAGGGTGGGTGGGTAGGTTGGGGTCCACCCCACCTGCATGTCTAGCAAAGAGGGTGGGCCTGGCTGAGGCTGACCCCCTTCTGCTGTCTGGCTTCTCTGCCCCTTTTAGGCCACCTACGTGCTGCTGGCCTTGGCCTGGCTCTTCATTCCCGTCTACCTTTCGTCAGAGGTGAGTGCGAGCCAGCTCTCTCGGCCCCCACCCTGCACTCCTGGCGCTGCGTGTGAGGGTCTCCTTGTGGCTCCCTCCTTCCCCCTTGAAGTCAATCTTGGCTTGCTGAGCCAGAGTTTGACAGAGAAGCCACCCTTGATGGCTGCTTTGCAGATCTTGAGGGGCAGCTTCACTGAACATGGTAACTCCGCAACCAACCAAACCTTCCTAGTGGTGGGTCGATCTGGTACTAGGTTCTCCATCCAAAGCTCTTCATCCTTTAGCTCCATCCTCTTCCTGCTTCTGGTTTCCCATCGTCCCCTCCAACCTGCCCCTTCCATTTCCTTCAGGCTGTCCGGAGACTGACCCTTCCTCTCTACCCCCAGATCATCACCATGCCGGAGTATCTCCAGAGACGCTTTGGAGGGGATCGAATTCGGATCTGCCTGTCCTTTCTGTCGCTCCTGCTCTCCATCTTCACCAAGATATCTGTGAGTGGCCCCCTTTCCTCTGCATCTCCAGGCTGAACCCCTTTTTTGAGCCTGACTGGGGTGATGAGGGGTGGGGCGCCTGTGTTTCCAACTGGAGTTAAAGCATTTCAAATTATAGATCCCTCCCTCCCTCCCTTCCTTCCTTCCTTCCTTCCTTCCTTCCTTCCTTCCTTCCTTCCATCCATCCATCCATCCATCCCTGCCTCCCTCTGGCATTGGACAGCAAGTAACCTGTCTGATCCTTAATTGGTTTAATTAATTAATTTGTCTGGTCCTTAATTGGCTTCTTCAAGTGGCTTTTGAACCCTTGGAAGAGATGAGCCCACATTGCACTCAGGCCTTTCTCCAGCAGGGGGCGCTGTTGACCACCGCATTCCCACCGGCATTCACTTAGCACCTGCTTCGGAGCCAGCTTTCACCTGGATGGCTTCCTGCTTTCCAAATTCTTAAGACCCAAATTACTCTCCTCTCCCCCCAGCAACCCCAACCTTTCCGCAGTTGAGCCTCCACGTTTTAAAAGTCCGTTCCAAGCATTTCCTGCCCCTCTGGGCCAAAGCGCCAAGATGCAAAAACTTTACCTCGTGGTTTCCTTGAGGCCTCCTTTTAAAAAAATGCCTGTCCTGTGCAAAGTTTATGATGACTGTAGCATGTGGGGAAGGGTTTCGTTTCTTCTTTGAAAAGACCGTGGCTACAGTAGACCCTCCTATTCAGTAGCAGTCTACCTTTCTAGGTGGATTGTTTGGGAAAGAGAGAGAGAGAGGGATTGTTTTTGTACTTGTGGGTTTTCTGGAGACACCTGACTGGCCGCTGCTGGGAACCGGACTGTGAGGATGGGCGATTGGGAGGTTGAAAGCCCAACAGGTTCAGGTGGGGCCGGTGTAGCCAAACCCTCAGATTCACCCAGAAAGACTCTTCCCACGGAAAAGGGTGATTTTTTAATAAAAAAATTAACAATAACACCAATTATGATTGGTCACCTAGTCACCCAGATGTTTAGACTGGATTTGGTGTTTTGATCCACCCCTCGAGTCCTTCCCAAGGATCTGTTCTGGTTTGATGGAATTTAAAGGAATTGTCGCAGAATGGAGGTTGCTCCGTTCTGCAATTGACCGATGGAGATTTGGTCAATGCCGATGGGGGTTCAGGCGGTGGAAATGTTGTGCAGATTTTCTAAGTGCTGTCCAAGTGTGTGCTGACCACCACGGCTGGCTTATATCCATAAACTTCCAATTTCGATTTTTCCAGACTGCCATCTGTCAGAAACGGTGCAGGGTCTCCTGCTTGGGGGGGGGGGTTGGACTAGATGACCTACAAGGTCCCTTCCTACTCTGTTATTCTATTTTATTTGCTGAGCTGGAAGGCCCAGGGAGGATTTGCCTTTGTCAGGAGTTTGGCGATGCACGGCAACCGGTTCCCTTAATTGGATGCGAAAAGGCTTGGCCATGGCTTTAATCAGATAATTCCTGCATCGTTTTTAATTGACGAGGGATAATAAGCGATGATTAGCTCAAAGAGAAGCTTGAGGTAGGAACCGGGCAGGAAATAAGGGCTATTATTCACTCTTCTTTGATTCCGGCCTCTCTTCGCTCCCGACGAATTACTCTTTGCAAAAAAACAAGGGAGGGAGGGCCCAACAAAACCTGAACTTCCCTCTTTGTTCTCGCCTAGGTGTAGATTCCGCCAGGTGTGCGCAGCTCTTTGTTGTGATATGGGCCGCTTTGGGTGACGTGGGAGCTGGTCTCTCCCCCCCCACCACCGTGATTGACATCCTCGCCAAGTCTTTTCCGTATCCAAAGGGAGGCTGGTTTGAGCTGCCCCAAGAACGGAGCTTCTCCTTCCCACCCGGGGATTAATTGCTTTCCAACGGCCGTTGAGTTGCTCCCTGGAGGGGCCGGCTTGGCCCCGGGGCTTGAGGCATCCACCCCTCTTGGGATGGGGTCATCCCATTGACAGCAAAGGTGAGGGCGAACCTCTGCACACCTGCCGGATGCCTGGGGAAAGAGGGCAGGGGATCTGCATGCGGCTACAGGGTTCATTTAGTGAACACCCGAAGTGACAAAAACGGGCCGTTTTTCACGCTTACGACCGTTGCAGCCTTCCTGGGGTCGCGTGATCAAAATTCAGATGATTGGCAATTGGTTCATATTTATGACGGATGCAGTGTCCCACAGGGGTCATCTCATCCTTTTTTGCGACCTTCTGGCAAGCAAAGTCAAGGGGGAAGCAAGATTCGCTGAGCAGCCATGGTACTAATTTATCGACGGCAGTGGTCCGCTTCACAACTGCAGCAGGAAAGGTCATAAAATGAGGCAAAGCTCACTTAACAACGGTCTCACTTAGCAAGAGAAATGTGGGCCTCAATTGCAGTCATAAGCCTGCCTTATCCTCTGAGGCATGATGTGATGTCACCCCTTTAACTTCAGTCTGGCCAGGCAAAGCCTTCTGGGGTCGAAGAGCAGCAGATTTCGCTCTCCTGGCCCCAGAGACGGCCCCCAAGGAAAGAAAGGGCCCCACATATGCACACGCAGGGAGTCCTCGACTTACGACCACAACTGAGCCCAAAACTTGTGTTGTTGAGTGATAAATTTGAGTTTTGCCCCGTTTTACGACTTTTCTTGCCAAGTTTGTTAAGTGAGTCGCTGCAGCTATTAAATCAGTAACCTGGTTGTTAAGTGAACCTGGCTTCCCCCTTGACTTTGCTTGGCAGGTCGCAAAAGGGGATCATATGACCCCAGGTTTGAAATCCAGCAGGTTCTGACAGGTTCTGGAGAACCGGTAGCGGAGAGTTTGAGTAGTTCGGAGAACCAGCAAATGCCACCTCTGGCCGGCCCCAGAGTGGGCTGGGAATGGGGATTTTGCAGTATCCTTCCCCTGCCACGCCCACCAAGCCACGCCCACAGAACCAGTAGTAAAAAAATGGATTTCCCCACTGCATGAGCCCCGGGATAGCGCAGCTCAGAATTGGGGGTTTGGTTATCAGGCTGAACCCCCAAAGGATCCAGCAACGCCCTCTGGGGTTTTGCCAATGGCTTCCTCCACCATAGAGGAGTTGTTTTGGGATGCCTGAATTTTGATTTAAAAAAAAATTATGCCTGAATTTTGAGTGACTGCGGGGGGAGTGGATCCCAAAGCAGCCTTGGATTCCCCCCCAGCTCTGCTCCTCTTCCTTCCAGGAGCTGCTGAGATCAAAGGGCTTCCCAGCAGCCACAGCTGCTGTTTTATGAATGGGCCAAACTCCCTGGGGGGGGGGGATTTCTCCTCCTGTTTTTGAAGGAGGAGGTGAGTGTTGCATTCGAGTCCTTGTTTTCCCTCCCGTCGGGTGCAGTGATGCTCAGCTGGCAAGAGGGAGCTGGAAGGACTCGGGCTTTGAGGCTTTCGAGAAATGCCCCGTGTGTGTTTTTAAGTGGGGTGCAACGCTGCCAACTCCTCAGCGGGCATCTCCACCCCTTTGCAGTAATGACAGAACATTCCTTTCCCTTGGGTGCTGCTGCCAGCCGCTCAGGCAGCTGCTCTCTGGGCTGAGAAAGGGGCCGGATCGGAGGGGCTGGGCCACGGCCAGGAGAGGGCTGGTCATCTCCTTCCCTTGACCAGCAGAGCTGCCATCTTCCAGTGCATGGGGCCACCGACGGCTTCCTCTGAACCATGCCGGGCCGTTTCCTGGAAAGCCGCCCAGAGTCCTTCGGGAGTTGGGCGGCATAGAAATATAAATAAATAAATAAATAAATAAATAAATAAATAAATAAATAAATAAATAAATAAATAAATAAATAAATAAATAAATAAATAAATAAATAAATAAATAAAGGTGGCTGTGGAGGATGGGGCCACATTGGCGGGATCGATGGAGCTCTTCTCTGGCTCGGAGAGACATTAATGGAGCTCCTTTTCAGAGGCCCCTTTTGGGCTTCCCTGAAACTCGGCAGGAGTCAGCACCCTCCCACCAATTGCAGAATTAAGGGATGGAATGGCCAACCATCGGATGACGCCAATGGCCAGCAATTTAATTGGTTTTTAAAGGAAATAAAGCAACTGCGCAAAGGGCTGGCCTTTACTCGGAAGGAAGCATCGCTCCGCCGCAGCTTTGGGACTCTGGAGAAAACCTCTTTGCACAGCGGATGTGCATGTACGAGCCACAAAGGAGGGCTGAGTGGGTTTTGTAGGGCAGCGCCTTGGGAAGAGCCGCTGGTCCCTCTGCCAGGCTCCGTGGAGGGCCAGCAAACCTTTCTCGGTAGCCCGGTGCGGAGCTGGCACTGGGGCTGGGCGTGCAGGAAGAGCTTGGCAGCTGACTGGCAGGCGGGGCAGGTGCCCGAGGGAGAAATTGTACAAGCCGGGAGAGTGAAAGCGCTGGGCATCGCCCGCCTGCCGCCTTCCGCCTTCCGCCTTTGCCTGGCAGGTAAAAAGAGGCCAGCCTGGCTTTGCTGAGCCAGCAGGAATGGAGAGGAGACACCACCCACCACGCTGGGAAGCTGGAAGCTTCAGCAGCCGAAGGGGTGGCTTCCTCTCCGAGTCCCCCCTCCATGGGTTCTTTCTATGGGGAGGGCATCTAAATTCATAATGATCAAAAGCCAGGATAATACCGATGGTAATAGGCACCTTGGGTGCAATCCCAAAACATCTGGAGCACCACTTGAACATCATTGGCATTGACACAATCCCCATCGGTCAATTGCAAAAGGCAGCTTTGCTTGGGACAGCTTACATCCTGCGATGATACCTTTAGCACCATCAAATCATCCACCTCTGCCTATCCCAGGTCCTTTGGAAGGACTCTGTAGGTGGATAAGAATGCCAAAACTGAGCCTAAACCTCGGGATGACTAGGCGACCATAATAATTTATTTTTTAAAAAAGATAGATTTGTTTTCTTCCCCCCCTTCCCTCCAAGATGCTTCCCTGGATTCCGGTTGACTCCCAGACTCAGAGACTCCGATCTTAACCATCCTGGCTAATAAACCATTAGTGCAGCTCCTCCCTTTCCTTGTGTTTGTGTTGTCTCCTCCGACAGCCCAGATGGCTTTCGGTGATCCTCTCACGGCAGTGAGTTCCATAGGTTAATTACAGGCTGCAAGGCCAAGTCTTGCCTCAAATGTTGTTGCATCTTCGTATCTGAAGCTCCCCTGGAAATGGGCTGTTTTGATCTGACAAGCTTTCTGGGGTTCTCTGCCCCACCAGGGCGGCTGGGTGTGCCTCCCCACAAAGCAGCCGATGAGAGACGTGTCCCCAAATCTCGCTGGGGATATTTTGCCCCTTGTTGACAAGAGAGTTGGGCAGGTGCGGAGCCAGGAAGCCTTTGGTGGGAGGCATTTTGCATAGACAGCCTCGGTTGCTTCACAGGGCCCGGCTGGAATGCCTGAGCTGGAATCTTCTGCCAAAACAGATTTTTCGGTGTCAGGATTCAGGAGGGAAGTGCTTGTTACTGAAATGTAGGGCTGTGACAATTCTGTGTCCGTATGGCTTGACCGTCCTCTTTGTGTCTCCTGATGCAAAACGGCATGGCAGAGGTGGCTTTTTACCTCCCCTGCCGGACCCCAGGCTTAAAGCAAATTAAAAGGGGGCTGGGTTTCCTCTTGCAGACAGACTTGTACTCCGGAGCCCTCTTCATTCAGATCTGCCTTGGCTGGAACCTCTACCTTTCCACCCTCTTGATGCTGGGGGTGACTGCTGTCTACACCATCGCAGGTGAGATGAAGATGCCCTGTGCAAAATCTCAGGCTCTCAGCCCAGGTTGGTCTCCTGCAGGACTGTGATGGGACCATTCTCACCATCCCTGAGTTAAACCAGAAATTCTGGTTCCAGTTCTGGTTGTAAGTGGAGGGTTACCTGTAGGCTTTGTTGCTTTGAGGGCCCATATATTTTGGGGGGCAGCAAAGCAAGCTGTTTGCCATTTCCTTCTTATTTTCACCTGCCGTCTTGGCATCTCCCAGTGCTGTTCCCATCCAACTAGCAATTAGGCTGGCCCTGCTTCTCTCAGGCTCCAGGTAAGGACCGAGAGCTACTACCTGCTGAGACTCACCTGTGAAGCCACCAGAAGGTGACTTGAAGGAGACTTCCTACCTGTTAGCTTTTGATTCCAGACAAACTAGGTTTTTTTGGGGGGGGAACCAACTCATTGTGTGCTGGGTGCTCTCTGACCTTGGCAGTTTTCCTGCAGATGTTTCATGACCCAACTAGGTAACATCATCAGTATCTTCAGGTAGCACTGATGGTGTTACCTAGTTGGGTCATGAAACGTCTGCATGAAAACTGCCAAGCTCAAAGTGCACCGAGGAACCCACCATTCAACGCAGAGCTACAAAGATTTTCTTCTCGTGATACCAACCCGTTGTGTCAACCCTTTTCCAAGTTGCATCCTACATTGTTCCAGGTGGGCTGACGGCCGTCATCTATACCGACGCTCTGCAAACCCTCATCATGGTGGTTGGTGCGATCATCTTGACGGTCATTGGTGAGGACTCGAGACCCGCCTTTTGCTTTCTTCCCTTTGCAACTTGAGGAGAGAAGCTGGAGGCCATGGTAGACAACCCCAGGGGCTTGAGGGCAAAGGCAGATGTTCTGTTGGGAGCAGGAGGAGCCAACAGGAGGAACCAGCCCAAGAAGTTCTGCCTTTCCTGTGCATCTCCACCCCCAGCCCAAAAAGACTTTCCCATGGCTTTCAGGGCAGGGACGGTCCTTCCTTATATTTCAATTATCTCACCCGCCCAATTCAGTTCTGTTGGGTGGAAAGAGCCACGCATGTTTCTGCAGCTTAAAGACCTTTATTCTCTTTCTACATTTGTAAACAATTGTTTTGGACGTGGTACACGAAGGCCAGCCCTCCCAGGCATCTTAACTCTTAGCAGCATTTATGCTGGAACCGGACAGCCGACCGAAGGCTGAGCCTGCCAGGGCTTCTTCCTACCTTCTGGCTGGCTGGTGCGCTGCCCACCTCCTCCTGGGGAATATAGTCGTTTCCTGTGACTTCCCTGGAGTTCCTTTCCACTCCTTTGGGATGCCTGGCCCTTTCCCCTCCTAAATTCAAGTCATACGTAGGGTGAAATTTGAATCGTCAGCTCCTGTCTTTAGCTTCTTGGGAGTGAAATCTGTCAAGGGGAAGGTGAGTGAGCTAACCAGTTGGGGTACAGCGCCCATATGCACCAGGGGAGCTGTGGGGAGATGCGTAGAAGGGAGGGGAGAGCAATGCCATCACCGCATTGTCATTACAGGGCATGGGATGCCACGGTGGCTTTTGTGGTGTCTGTGACGCCACTCTGGCTTCAACAACGTGGCACTAATGCCTGTGAGGTGCATGGATGCAAGGGGGAAAATCTCAGAAGGTGGGATTCACCCCCTTGCTGAAGGTGCAGATGGGGGGGGGGTCTGGGAACATTAAGAGAAGCTTCCTTTTGGGTATCTGGGTGAGATTGCGATTGCTGTTAGCACAACTTTCCTCAACTTGGTGCCCTGTAGATGCACCATGGATTCTTCTGGCTAATTGAAGAGTTTTGGGCAGCTGAGGAGTTGATGGAGGAGATGGTGAGCCCTTGGTTGCTCCTCATGCTTAGATGGTGCTTCAGAGGTTGACCTCTGAAGACTTAGGATCAACTGGAGTTGGACTCTAGAATGGGACTGAATCTAAGATGGCCTACAAAGAGGACCCAGTTCCTTCTCACTGCCCATGACCTCTGCTTTCAAACATTTTGGGGCGCAGTGTGTTGGCCCCCTTCTTCTCCCACCTCATCCTGAGTTGACAGGAAACCCAAAGCCCCGATGTCAAGGGTTCTCCCTCATTCTTTGGGGGGCAAAGGAAGGAGATGGGAACCATTGACTTTGGAGGAACACAGACAAGGGGGAGTGATGTGGTTGCTCAGCTCAGCCATTGTTCATTGGTCCTCTCCTCTCCCGCCCCATTGATTTTTATTTTGGGCAGCCTTCCACCGGATTGGGGGCTACCACAACCTGGAAGAGGCCTACTTAGCTGCCACCCCGTCAAAGATTGTCCCCAACACAACTTGCCACCTGCCCAGGCGGGACGCCATGCATCTCTTCCGGGATCCCATCAGTGGAGACCTGCCCTGGACGGGCATGACTCTGGGTCTGACCGTCTTGGCCACGTGGTACTGGTGCACTGACCAGGTAATTGCAAAGCAGCCCAGCCCCCATTCCATTGGTCATTCGGTTGGCTCCACTGGCCTTACTGGTCCTTGGGGTGGGCGGTCCCAGGGGGCTTCCGTTTGGACTCCAATTGGGAGGTCTTGCTCTTCAGGTGCTTTGACTGGGAGAGCTTGGACAGAGGAATGCCCAGCGGAGTCCTTATTTCTTTGGGTGACCCCTGAGGGCCTTCGGGGAGTGGAGTCAGGGACTGACCAGTGGCTCTTGGGGTGCTTGTGCCACCTCTGTGGGAGACGGGGCCGGGCTGGGCATTCTTAGCAGAGGTGAAGTTTTTCCTTTGCCAGAAAAAGGGGTGGGCTGAGCTTGGGGCAGCTTTCTTGGCCCCAGTTCTGTCCTGTGGCCGTTTGTCCTCCTCTGAGCTTTTCCGCTGCTGGGGACGGCTTTTGCCCCGTTCAGCTGAGACTTGCACCCGGGATCCGTAGCAGAACAGTTGGGGCCCCTGTGGACAGAGCAGAAAACAGCAGCAGTTGAGTATCAGCATCAAGAAGAAGAAAAGAGACTTGAAACATCTGCATGCAGTTGTGTCCAGTGCGCGGTTGAGTTTTGCAAGGGGCTGAGAGGCAGAGTCCTGCTCCCATGACTGTGTTGGAAATAACTCTCTTGATTCAGCTGTAGACTCTAGATTCAATTTAGAGCAGAGTTTCTCAAGCTTGGCAACTTTTAAGATGGGTGGACTTCAACTCCCAGAATTCCCCAGCCAAAATGGCTGGCTGGGGAATTCTGGGAGGTAAGTCCATCCATCTTAAAGTTGTAAAGTTGAGAAACACAGTTGATAAGTAGGTAGGTAGGTAGGTAGGTACTAGGGGTGTGTGTGTGTGTGTGTGTGTGTGTGTGTGTGTGTGAGAGAGAGAGAGAGAGAGAGAGAGAGAGAGAGAGAGAGAGAGAGAGAGAAGGACGGACACACACACACACATACACAAACAGAAATAAAGAGATGCTAGATCAGTTTCTTAAGCTTGACAGCTTTAAGATGGATGGACGTCACCTCCCAGAATTTGCTAACCAACACGGGAATTTTTCAATTCTGGGAGAATTCACTCTTGTGTCTTTCCAGGTCATTGTCCAGAGGTCCCTCTCGGCCAGGAGTCTCAACCATGCCAAGGCCGCCTCCATCCTTGCCAGCTACCTGAAAATGCTGCCAATGATTGTCATTGTTATGCCGGGCATGATTAGTCGAATTCTCTACCCAGGTAAGTTGCGTGTCAAAAAAAAATTGTCATGGAGGACATGCTGTTTTTTTCCATACCGAAGAGGCCCGAAGGCCATGGGCTTCATAACTGGGGCACCTAGCAGAACCCAGCCTGGCGCAAGGAAGTAGTTGCCAGAGGACTTCCAGGGTGGGCACATGCGCCCAGCTTGGCAAATGCAGCTGGCCCGGGACAGGAGAACTTTGCCAGTGACTTCTCCTGTGCCTCGGTGCAGGGCAATTAACTGGCCTCGTTGGTGGTCAGTTCCTTCTATGTCCTCCCTGAAATGGGACACTTGCTCACTTCCTGAACATGGTTAACAGTGCCATCCTCCGGAAATAATCTCAAGGGTGCTAACTGATTGGCAGGAGGGTGAGCTGTGCACGAAACCTGCCAAGCATCTGAGGAAGCATGTGTGGGTGGAGAGGGAAGGTATTTCTATCCATAGCTTGTCTGATGTCCATCAAGGTTACTGCACTTCTCCTCCTCCTAATGTTAGAATTCAGGACTGTCTGGTGTTAGGATAAGCCTTGTTAGTCAACTGTGGCTTGTTGACTACGCTGGAATAATAATAACCAGTAGCTTTGCACAATATCTATATCTTATATCTATGCACGAGAGGCCTTTTGTATAATTGTTGCTGCTGTTGTGTTGTTTTTATTTCCTTTCCCTTGTTTTGTTTTGTTTTTTAATTTGCTGGCTGGGAAATTCTGGGAGCTGAACTTCACCTAACTTTGAGTAGCTGAGGTTAAGAAATCCTGCGATAGAGGTTAAAGTGGAGCCCTTCCATTTAATTAGTTGGATAACTGCACTGATGTTTTATGTAATTATGTATTGCTCCATTTTAATTTAATTTTGATGGCATTGTTTTTATTCTTCCTGTATTTTATATACATGAGTATATATATTATGTCTACATCGCCAAGAGGCGCATGATTGCGGCAAGAATATAAACACTATTGACCTAATAAATTCATAAAAGCAGGCCAAGCCAAGAACGAACCAATCAGAACATGGCTTGTGTGAACCTGGTGGGGAAAAACACCAATCAGAGGTTGTTGTTCGGTCACAAACCATCCTGGGGAGCCCCCAAAGGATGTGGTTGGCTTTAGACACCCCATAGCAACCTTTGGGTGCAAGCATCTTCCAGCAGTTGTCCTTGGATGGTCTTCAGCTACCACATATTTGGACCCTGAGGCTTTGGACAGAGGACCTTGGCAGCTGGACATGACAAGGCCCAGCATCTCTACTTAGCATTGGTCCTAAAACTGGGTTTGAAGCACTTTGGGAGAACAAGGATGGCTCTTCCCCAGATGGCTTAGTGCAGATCAAGGCCTTTCAAGAGCTCTTGGGAAAGACTTGATAAATTTGGGAGGAAATTAAAACGATGGAGCTGGCTGTTCTGTTCCCATATCTTCTAGGAGAAGGGGCAGCTCAATATGAGAGTGTCGCAATCCAAAGATGGGAGAGAAATGTGGGCCTGGAAGACATATTGCCTCTGGGGCCATGAGAATAAGCAGCTAGAGCGCATTGCAATTATTTGGGTGAGAAGGCCAAAGAAACTAACAATTACAGCTTCTTTCGGTTGCCTTGTAACTTCACTATTGGGAGAGCAACCAAGAGCGACTGCAAATGATTCCCATTTGTGACCAATGGCTATAATGGATGTCCATCCCTTGTGGATAGCTCCCAATATCAACCATTATTTTACAACTGTTCTATTTTCCCCCCTATTTGGTGGATCTGGCCTGGGTTTTGGTTCCCATAATTCCCAGCCAAAGGATCTTCTTCGGGGTTCCATCCCAGCCCCTCAATACCCCACAGAAATGTTGGTGGATGCAACCAGCATTTTTATGAGCTGATAGTGTTGGGTTGGGTTGAAGGCATGACCAAGGCCCAGGGTTGGGTTGTCAATTGGTTATTGCTGTTGACATCTGATCAAGAGGAATATTTCTTAGAGCTGAGTTACGGTGCCCTCACAGGGAAGCTCTGGAACTGCTGGCACCAGGGGTGGTGAAGGCCATCTGCTTGGATGGCTTTGAAAGGAGAAGAGGTGGCCTTTGATCTTAATGCCCATATCTGACCTCCAGCATTGGAGATGGCTCTGGGAACCATGGGCAGAAGGCAACAGTTGGGCTGATGCCATGTTTGGTGGGCTACTGAGAAGATAACGATGCTCAATGAGATAAGGCCCTTATCTTCTCTCTGTCTTTGCAGCTATTTAATACAAGCGTGTTTCTGAGCAGCAGCACCCAAGGGTCATCCTTGTCTCCCAGCCCACCACTCTGAGAAAGGTTCCCACAAGGAGTAGCCTTGCAAGGGGCCCTTCTCTCCAGGGGCTGCTGGGACAGTCACTGCCCAAGTTCTGTGTTAGAGGACAGCCACGTTTTCTGCTAGGGAACCCTGCTGGGGGTTTCCTAGAGCTGAACCCACATGCTAAGAGTAGAACGCTGCCACAGAGGTGCCTACCTGTGGAGCCTCGCTCGTACAGGTAATGTAGCCAGCAGGTAAAGCATGCAGGGGGTGGCCCCTTTCCCAAACGCACCTCGTCTCCTCCAGGCTGTCACTTTTCCGCCTCGTCTTTTGAGCGGCTTCCTCCAGAGGCGGAGTAAGCCTTGGTGGGGGGCTCCCCAGGGGGCTTACAAAGGTCCCCCAGCTGATGTAAGGCTCACTCAGTTTCCGCTGCAAATGGTGAAGGCCGGGCCCCTCTCCGTTGGGAAGGAAGTCGGAGTTGGTCCTCCGCAGGGGGCACATGCGGCCTGGGCCCCCGTGTTTGTCAGAGTGGATGGACGCGTTGGAGAGGTCGCAGCTATGGGCAGGGGAGCTGTTGGCGAGGCTTCCGTGGTCACTGGGGGTCATGTAGTCTTCGTCCTCTTCCGCCTCCCCCTCACCACTCTGCACCCCGTTCATGGGGAAGACGTTTCCTTCCTCAGTCCCAGGTGTTTCCGTGCTCACCTTGAGATGGTTCCCTGCGTTGGCAACCTGTGGGGTCCCTTCTTTGGGTGATGGATTTGCGGGGGTGGTCCCTGGCTGGCCTTCTGCCATCACCATTCTCTCCTCTTTTTTGTTGGGGTCCTTCGCGTGGACCCTCCTCGGTTTGGGCACTGGGGCAGCAGCGCTTTCACCTTCTGCTTGGGGGTCCAGCATTTGCTTCAAGTGCTTGTTGTTGGCCAGAGTGGCAATTGTCTCCCCGTTGACCAGGTGCCTGGGAGACTTTTCCATGGGGCTGGTGGCCAGGGGTTTGGAAGGGGTCTCCTGGTCATGGGCTGGAGAAGGGGCAGATTCCACCAGGGGTGGAGAAGTCTGAGGTGGTTTGTTCTTGGCCCCTTCTTGACCAGCTCTGTTTTTGGCCTCGAGGGCCTTTTGTTGCTTGAGGAGCAGCCTGTGTTGGGCGTTGGCCTTGGAGACATCACACACCTTGATGCGGTTGATTTGGGAAAGCTGGATGTTCTTCACCTTGGGGTCGATGATGTTGATGTAGCCCAGAACTTCGCTTCCAGGTTCTGGATCGGGCTCCACCCAAGTGGGCAGGTAGTCGAACATATTGGCCTTCTCCAGGTTGAGGAGACCTGGATGGATGGGTGGCACCTTCTCCATGAGGTTGCTTGGCCTCTCGGACACGCGATCTTCAGGGATGACCTTGCTTTGGGCTCCTGCCCGTTGTTCAGTGAGGACCTTGTCACTGCTGGCTTTGCCGCTGCCCACCTGCTCGGTGCTTTTGGCCTTGACCAAAGCATATTTCGGATTGATCAGTTTCTTCACCATGGAGTTGGCCGGGGTCAGCGAGATAACAGAAGGTAGGGTGACCGGCTCAGGTTCCGGTTCCTCCCCCATGGGGATGGACTTGAGGCTGATGCTCCGAGACATGAGGTACAGCTCCTGGAACTGCTTGTCGAAGGCCTCGACCACCTGGCCCGAAAGGACGGAAATGACGTTCCGATCGGTCCTCGCGGCTGACCAGGTGAAGCTGGAAGGGAATACGAGAGGGTTATGTTGGGGGCTGGCAGTCTCTTGAACTTAGAGAAAATATTAAAAAGGAAAATTGGCTAAGGACTACCATATCTTATATTTTTTGAACCCCCAAATAAGCGCTTGGTCTTATTATTTAGGGGCGCGTGGAGCAAGACGGGGCTCCTCTTGCCATCTTACCTGATTTCCAGCTCTGTCTCCCTAACCTTAACCAGAGGAAATGGTATTTTCAGGGGCAGGTCTTATTTTCTGGAAAACACGGTAGTACCACTCAAATATGCTAGAACGGTGTTTCTTAACCTGGGCAGGTTTAAGAGGTGTGGACTTAAATTCCCAGACTCCTCCAGCCTGGGGAATTCTGGGAATTGAAGTCTACACCTCTTAAACCTGCCCAGGCTGAGGAGCACTATGACAAACCATGCAAGGTGCATTTTTACAGCCAAAAATTTGTGTTCAGTGCACATCTAGACCATTTTTCTGTGCAAAATCTAAATAGTTGCTGCTTGTTCATCTTGGTTGTGGGTCATGAGAAGAAGCTAAGTATTAAAGCTTTGGTTGTAGCAATACCCCCAATTTTCTGCCTGATCTCTCCCATGAGAGTGGAAGGCTCTCTTTGGCTGCAGGCTCTCCCATAGGAGGTCTTTTACGTCCCCCCCCCCATTCAGTTCTCCAATGGCATCCTTCCTACCCACAAAGCCACGCAGAGCCCCCTGAAGTGAGTGGGACCCCAAACCAGGCTGTTCTCCAGGTTCTCCACCTACCTGTAGGAGCCACACACAGCTTTGTCCCCATCCACAAACATGAACTTCTGAGCCAAGGCCCCCTTGAATGTCATGGCGGAGCGGGTGAAAAACTCGGTGCCCCCAGTCGTGCCAATGCGGAGATTCTGCAGACACAAAAGGGCAGAAATGAGCCGCAAAACAGTGGATAAAGGCTTGCTATTGGGTGATTGGCACGTAAAGGACATTTCTTTTCATTTTGGGCACCTGGGAGCCAGAGTTGTGATGTCAAACCCGGATGGGCAGAGGGCGGAGCCAGGAGCAGGTGTGGCGTGGCCATTCAAGGTAGGACATCCAAGGTTGACTTATTCAGCACAATACCAGCTTGCTGCAAACAGGAGAGGCAGCCAAGCTGATTACCGAAGCATCTTTGCAAAGCCCAAATAATTTGGACTGTGCGATGCCTGTTTTGCAAACCTCTCTTGGCTTTGGTGAAGGGAGGGGCTGGAGTGAAAGCAGGAAGTGGGAAGTTGTGGTGTGTGAAATCCAGAAAGGTGCAGAATTGCAACACGCCAACATGTGTTGTGCGCTCCCTGTAATGGAGCCTCCTCCGTACTGAGAAAGCGCTGAGCTAAACCTATTTCCCTGGCGGATAGCTTATACCTAGCTTATACCACACATTAAGGCACCTGTGTCTCTCAGGCTGTTATGATGTTTCTGCTGAAAAGTGGAATTTGCTTCTGGTTTGTTTGTTTTTAGCAAAAACCACCCCATTGCAAACCGGTTGCCACGTTTGCTTAGTAACTACTGCAAAAAAAAAAGTTTGCAAAAATTGGGTTGGTTATGTGATGAACCGCTTTATGATGGTCGCAACTTAAAACAACCATAATGGGCAGCCTGTATTAAGGTTGTAAGCTGAGGACGACCTGCAGAAATGTTTTAAAGGGAGAAATAAAAATAAGTGGGAAGCTGAAGGAAGAAATATAAAAGTTCCCTTGTAGAAACAAGTCAACGCGTGCAAACGAAGGGCAGGTGTGAAGGAGCAGGCCCACCGAAGGTGGAAGAGGACTTGAGGGACTAGCCAAAGGCCACGTAGAGAGTTCTTGGGAAAGCTAATAAAAATTCCAGCGCTGGATTTTCCCGTCTTTATTGTCTTTGGTGTGACTACGCTCACATTTGAGATGTTCTGAATTCGAGAAAGGCGATGGGTTGGCGAAAAATCAACAAACCCCGGTGGCTCATCAGGAAGAGAGCTGCCTTAACAGTTCTCGAGAACTTCTTTAAAAGTTTGGGTCAAAGGGAAGCAGAGAGTCTCGAGGGAAAATCTCCAGGAAGAAGGTGGAGACCAAGGGCTCAATTTACTTCTTAATTGCTCTTGTTCCAAAAACATATATTTTTTTCATTCTTCAGGCTCTTCCTCACCCAGACAGCATTTTAAGGCTGAACGCCTTGTTTTGTTCTGAAGTTCATAAATGACGTTATGTTTATTCTCCTCCCTTCCACGGAAGAAAAGCAAGCCCAGTCCATTGAAAATAAGCGATTGACAACAAGAAAGGGAAAAAATGTGGTTGAGGCAGCTGTCTTAAGTAAGAGCAATTTGTTGATTGAGCCGGCCGGAGCAGAACAAAAAAATGGGAGCAAACAGCCAAGACGGAGTGTTGGCAGGAAAGAGGAACAGCATCGCAACTCGAGCCAAGGATTGAGTCACTGGGCAAACATGTGCTGGAGACATTTCCCAGGGTGCCTTGTGGCTGACCCCTCGCACCTGCCCGTCGACTCTTGCCAGGTGTGATGATGCCGAAGCTCGGGTGTCCTCAGATGGACACCAACGGTGATGGGAGCGGAGCTGCTGTTTCCCCAAAGGGAATCATGGAATTTTAGGACCTGGGAGGTGGGACTGTGTGGACTTCAATTTCCAGAATTCTGGGAATTGAAGCCCACAAATCTTAAAGTTCTTGAGGTTAAGAAACCCTACTCTATAGCACTGGAGAATCCAGCTTCCTGGAGTCCCTCTGGAGCCCACACGAGCAAACATCTCCAGATCTTTGAAGCCACGATCAAGTTTTGGTTTTGATTGGAGCAGCTTATGAGCTTTGAAAATGGTAAACAAATCCCTTCCACAGCCAGGCCTTTTGTCGGCGTTATGTGCTGAAGGTGGAGCTGCATAAAACAAAGTTTTCAAAGAAAAGAGCTGAGCTGGCATGCAAGCAGGATGAGGCCTTCCTCCAGGGCCCTTCAAAGCAAAGGTGGTTTTTGTTTACAATCTCCCGATGGGTAAAGTGCAGTTCCATGCTTCGAAAATGAGACCAAGAGAGGTCTCACCTTTGGGCCCATCAAATGTGTGTGTGTGTGTGTGTGTGTGTGTGTGTGTGTGTGTGTGTGTGTGTGTCTAGCAAGAGGGCAAAGGGCACGGAGTGAACTCATCTGCTCAGCCCCATATCTCTTTCAGCATCACCAAACACGCTCTGAGGTGAAGACTACGACAAACCTGGTTCCATCACCAGCTGCTTTCTGATGTAGCATTTTGGAAACCCACCACCACTCAAAGCTCATCCTTGGCCTTACGCCCATCCTTCTTTTCCCCAGCCCCCATTGACTTCATTTACAAAATGGGAACAATGAATCTTAGGATGTGTGTATGGTGGGCTCAACCGTTTGAAACAACCAACCCAGGTGTAAAAGTCTTTCTTCGTCCCTACATATAATGCAAGAGGTTTGCTGTTTTTCCCCCCCTCAGCTTTTACAACTTATTGTCACCCTGTTGAGCCCCTGCAAAATGCAGCTTTGTCGGTCTTTGGGAATAAGAAGCTGTTCAGGCCTCCGACAATTGGTTCTTGGCATGGAAAATGTATCTGAGCCACCTCTTTACCTGTTTTGGTCTACACAAGTTAGAAAACAGTGAGAACAATTAACAGTGGAACGGATTGCCACCAGAAGTTGTGGGTGCTCCATCACTGGAGGCTTTTCAAGAGGAGATTGGACAACCATTTGTCTGAAATGGTATAGGGTTTCCTGATTGAGCAGGGGGCTGGACTAGAAGACCTCCAAGGTCCCTTCCGACCCTGTTATTCTGTTCTGTTTGTTTAGAAGCTGAGAGATCTTGAGTTCTAGTCCTGCCTTAGGCATGGAGCCAACTGAGTGACTTTGGGGGCCAGTCGCTCTCCCTCTATCCAAGAAGAAGGTCCTGATAAAGTTGCTTCTAAAACTACGACCAAGAAAACTGTAGAAACCTGTCCCTAACGCCATCAGAGGTTGACTTGATGGGGGCAAAAAGCTTTCTGGGTGTTAATCAAGACTCTTGAAACTATCTTTCTATTAATGAGGGCTAGGATCTTGCTTAGCTTAGAAACTGGAATCATTGTGAAGTTCTGCTGTCTTCTCCTCTCAGAGCTGCTGAAAGGACGATTGGAAGAAAGCAGGCAAAGCCCAGGAATGTGCTTGTAAGAGATCAATATCATGGCCAACTGGTGCCATGGAGACTCTTCTCGCATGCTGGGTGCTGCAGCATGGATGGGATTGGCTGGCAAGCGCTGCCGTCTCCGAAGCCAAGGCTTAAAGGAATTTGGGAAAGTTGCAATTATTGCAAAACGGGAAAGTAATTATACCCTGAATTGGCCAATGAAGACATCAGCTCAGACTACAAAAGGTTGCCCGCTAAACACCCCGAGGGGCTTTTATCTCTCTCTCTCCCCTTTTGTGGACAATGTGGACCGTTTGCTAGATTTACCTTGAGGTGGCCGGCATGCATCTGGGCTCGCTCGCACATCTGGAGGAAATACTTCAGGTTGGATTCATCTATGATGATGTAGATGGCCACTTTCCGCTTGAATCCCGCATCCAGGAGGTCCTTGAAGATGTCAACGTCTGTGAACATGTCCATGACCACTGCAACCACCTGCCGAGAGGGAGAAAGGAGACCTCAGCCACGGGAGCTAAACGTATTTCCAGATCTGGGCCTTACCTCTTAGTTGGCTGGGGATTCTGGGAATGGTAATCCCAGCATTTGTGGAGGTGCAAGCATGGCAATACATCTTGACTCTCCAGCTCCATCACCCCAAAGTCAAGAACTGGTTTACAGCAGAACCTCAAGGACTCGACATGGCTGTCTTAATGGCTTGATTGCAATTAAGACAGAAGCTATCGGCATAGAAGATCTGCCTCGCGCAGAACATAACAATTAAGCTCTTTCTCCATGCCCACTTCGGGGTTCAAATCCTGGATCTTCTCTTCCTTCCTTTTCAAGTCAATGGAAATTGGGCTGTTCTCTTCCCAGCCTTCAGATTGGGAGATTTTGGTTCAAGGTTTACCTAATGATTTTGCCTGGCCTGGGAGTCACTGGATTGCATCTCAGTGCCCTTTACAGGGAGAAACCAAGTAGAGAGAGAGAGACTTACGTGCTGGAGTAGAGCAAATGTTGCTCCTTGATTCCACCCCGTAAAGTTCCTAGACCTAGAACTTTCTCCTTGGATCAACACACACCAGTTCTCCATTTCACCCCAAATATTCAAGAGCCCAGGATTAGATGGCCCCGTGAAATCCACCCTCCATCTTTGAGCCGGTGGCATTTGTTAATTGCTTGGATGGGGACCACATTCCAACGTTTGGGGCAGAACAAAACCCATTTTCCCGTGACAAACCCTCAACGCAGACCTTCTTTCCTCCAGGAGCCCTCCTGGCTATTAATTTGTCAATGCACAACACATTGCATACTTTGTCCCAAAAAGCTTCTTGCAGGAAAAGCGAAACAACTTCAAAAAAAATCCCCAAGGAAGTCCAGTTGCCTTTTGAAAAAGCACCTTTGGAACAACCATGTCTTGGATGACTCTACATAGACATAGCAAACTTTGCTTTCCCCCCCTCCCCCATCTCTCTTCAGAGGCTGAGTTTGGGGCAGCTTCAACTTCCAAAGAGGAGCAAAGAGTCCCAATTCCTAAAAACCAGAATCCCAATCCATGCTTCTGCTAAAAGAGGCTTGCTGTACGCAAAAAGGTGTTTTAAGGTGGCCTGGTTCCATGTTGCACTGAAAAAAAGCCCCTCTCTCGCTTGGCCGGCCCTTTCCAAAAGGCAAATCTTTTCCATCTGGGTCCCAGCTGTGCGGGTGGGCCTCTTTCTCAAAACAAGAGCTGGAAAAATGCTTTGCTTCTACACATTTCGTGATGCAACCCTACCTGCTCCGAAAGGAGGCAAGACATGTTTACATCTTGTAAGAGAAAAGGGGGAATAATATTTCTGGCATGAGGTGGCTTCGGGTTGAGTAATGTAGTTCTTACAAGAGCCGGTTCTCGGCCCCGAGAGGTTCAATTCAAGAGCAGGAAAGTCACCGGGTCAGCAAAGGGAAACCGAGGCAGGCGGCAAAATTAACGAGAGAGAATTGAAACACGATCGGGAGCAGTTGAGGTGAAATGAGAAGAGAGCTGGTGGTGCTGACTTGCTTGGCTTCCCTTTTTAGAGAGTCTGAGAAAGTGTAGGAAGAACGGGTTTTTTTTTGCCTATAGGAATGTGTGGGTTCAAGGCAAGCCCTTTCCTTTTCCCAGGAATTGCGGCCCACATAAATTAAGGGGAGGAAACCCCTTTTTCTGTGAGTTTTTGCACCCCGGCCCTCCAAATCTTGGCAGCCTCTTAATTGTGAGAATTGAGTTGGCTGTAAGGCAGCATTTCCCAATTTTGCCAACTTTAAGATGTGTGGACTCCTGGGAGTTGAAATTCACACTTCTTAAAATCGCAAGGTTGGAAAACACTTCTGTAAGGCATTCATCTGTGTGTATGTGTATGTATGTGTGTGTGTGTGTGTGTGTGTGTGTGTGTGTGTGTGTGTGTGTGAGAGAGAGAGAGAGAGAGAGAGAGAGAGAGAGAGACTAATGGGATTTATTTACAAGCAAAGGTCATTCATTCCGTTTGTACAGCCACTCATTTTACATACACAACTATCAGCTGCTCACACGGTTAAAAACAAACCAACCGAACAGGTACACATAAGCAGTCAAACAATGACAACAACAGAAAAACACCAAAACTCTAAAAACTTTAAATGTAGGTTGCTTCTGGTTCTTACAGCAGTCTTAACTGATTTTTCTTGCTCAAAGGGAAAAATCAGGGAACTCGGTAACCAAACCTCCTTTTTAAAAAAGAAACATAGGACACGTTGCCATTTTCACACCACAGTCACAGGAGTCTGGATCCTCACAATATGCCAAAAGTGAACCAGCCAAACAGGCTGGATTTACGGAACACCCTAAAGCGATCCAAGATTTAATCGAGCTGAGTCTGTATGGTTTTGACTTTGATTGATCTTGTCAAGTGGATTGTGTGAACCGCTGGTGCAGAATAAGGTTTTGGACACCTGGGATAACCTGAAATGCAGTTATTGGGGGTCTCTAGGAAGAGGCAGGATCCAGTTTTGAGTGAAGGTTTTGGAGTGGCTGTGATCTGTTGCACTGGCGCACCAGTTGCTGGTTGAAAGAAGGAAAACATGAGGAAAACATTACAGGAGCTGATTAAGTTCAGAGCTGTTTGTGCTAGGAATTCTCTCTCTCTCTCTCTCTCTCTCTCTCTCTCTCTCTCTCTCTCTCTCTCTCTCTCTCTCTCTCTCTCTCTCTCTCCCTCCCTCCCTCCCTCCCCCCCCTCTCTCTCACACACACAGTGTGTGAAAAACCCAGCAGAACATACTTGGGTCTGTGTTTGAGTCCTGAGGTAAGCTGTGAGGTTGCAGTGTGGAAACACGTTCTCTAATAGTACATATTGCAAAACCTTGACTCTCTGGAATAGTCAAAAGTTGCCTTTTGGGGAGAGGGTCTTTTGTTCGCTCTGCTCCCCAGTTTCCAATAGTGGTCTTGCAGGGGAACCTTGGAAAAATCACCATTCAGGAATGATGGCAGTGTCTGCGGCTCTCACATGTCATATTCGGGATGTGTGTGACCATAGTGGTCCTTGAGAAAAGAGGTCCCACCTCGTTATCTTGACCCAAGAAACAGAAAGTCCTTCAGGGGCAAAGAAGTCCAGATCCCTACTGTGTCTCCTCCTGACCTCCCCAGGACACACCAGATGGACTACAGTAGGTGGCCAAGAGGCCTCTAGAAGCGGTTGAGATAGACCATCGCCATGCCGAACTCCCAAATCGAGAGATCTTCACGAGACCACCCTTTTCCTACGTGGTCCTTGTGGACCTGTTGCAATCGAGATGCATCAGGATCTGGCAGTGGTTCCAGCTGTTTTGGTGTTTGCTAGCTGGGAGGGAAGGGGCTCCACTTTGAACAGGCTGTCTCAACCAAGTTTTCTCAACCATCGTCTTTCGGATGCTTTGATCAGCTGCGCCTTCATTCCAGGGTTTGGAAGATGTATCTCTGGGCGAGGCGATCATGATTGAACAGGGCCTCTTCTCCATGGGAGGTCAGGACACAGCCATCTAACCTGCTTTTGGCAGATTGGGCAACCGAGGCACGCCTGGAAGGCTGAGTGGCTTGCGTACACCACCAAGCCAAGCTGCTAAGTGCCATCTCATGACCGAGTGTGGCTGCCTCTCCCATGGCCTACTTAAGCCTCCCTTGTCACGGAGAGCAATTAGTTAGCTGTCTCAAGACGCTGCCTTTTAATCACGCTTAATAATCCCGCTCCATCGGGTTAAGATCAGCCCTGCGTCTTGAGTGTCTCGCAAATACCCCATGCGCCACGCATGGCACTTTGATCGCCATGCAAATAATCCGAGCGGCAATTGTGTAACCGTGGCTGGTTTTGCTCGGTCCCCAGGTGCGATGGGAAGAGCAGGAGGGGAGAGGCAGGGAAATAATTTGTCGGGAAGACTAGTTCATGGGCTGGAGGGTCTGCAGGGGGTGGTCCCAAAAAGGCAAGATAGTGGCCCCAAGATGGTGGGATTGAAGTTCCATGTGGACTTTCCATCACACGGAAAATATGGACATGTGGAACGTTCATGATGCATATAAATGTGGGTGGACCTTTTGTGACCATATCCTGTGGACATCCATGTTGGTGTGTAACTCGGTGGTGATTTCTGGATCTCAGATTTCCCTTGCAATGTAATTTTTTTTGTTCCTCCTGCGAACTTCACTGGGGTCCAGAGCCAACTGAAAATCTCACCTGGGTTCCCATATCTGGGACCCAAAGCTGAGGAAGTTGGAGGAGAGAAGTTGTTGGCATAATTAAGGGCAACATTTCCCTTCAGGCGCTCGCAGATGTTGCTGTCTCCTGCTTTCATCTTGGGCCAACCACACATAACCTGTTTTCGAAGCTCTTTGGAGGACAAATGTTGAGTGTCTCTTGGATCCCAAGTTTTCTCCTGAAGCAGCTTCTGCTTGCTGAAAAAGATCTGGTTTATTATTTTTATTATTATTATTATTATTATTTGCTTTCCCAACGGATAAATCTGTTGTCCCATTTTCAGCAGGTTCTCGAAAACTCTGTTTCTCCAGGGCGAAAGGTTCTTGAGAAGTTCTCAGATGCTTTGTCTCTGCCTTAGCAGGTGGGAGGTACATGGTTAGTTTGGGGTGAGGGCCCACCTAGGGCATGTGGCTAGCTAGGGAACCCCCAAAGCATCCTTGGAAATAGAAGGGACCGTCTTCTTTTCTCTGGCTGCTAAAAAACCTGCTCTCAACCTGCAGATTTCTCCACATCCTTCTGTCTGTCTGTCCATCTTCTGGCCAGCTGTCAGTCCCATACAATCCATCAGTTCAGTGGCTTTGAATAGGAGTGACCAATCCCGTACCCTACCCAGCATCTGGCCTCCTCCCTGTTCCATCATCCACAGCCTATTCCTCCTCCCATGCTCCTATCCCTGTTTGATTCCTGTGGTGGCCGACGATGGTTTCTGTGCCGCGTTTTGTGTTCTTACAATAGAGGAGAGTCTTTGGAAGGGTTGGTTTCAGGCGGGTGGGAAGGCCAGGAATTGTGCAGTTGCTGTTTGGTGCAGCTCCATCTGCTTTGTTTTGCCATAGGAGAAGCAAAGTGGCAAATTCCCCAGGATTTAAAGCGGCAAGGTGGAAGGTGAGGCAGCCTGTAAGATGCACATAGTTTGCACACAATTGCAGCATTTTCCTGTGGCTTCAGCTATGCTGGCTGGGGAATTCTGGGAGTTGAAGTCCAGGCATCTTAAAAGTTGCAAAGATTGACAAAACTGCCCCAGAGGTCCCATCAACACAACCATCCTTGGAAATGCTGCCTTATAAACTCTTACCCTCCTGTGTGTCCAGTTCTCTGCCTTGGCCGACCAGACCCTCTGAGATCAAGGCCCCTAGCCTGCAATCTTGCCATTGCGTTTGCAGATAGACTGCCTCTCCCTAGGGAAGCCCTGGGCTCTGCAAGGGTATAGTATAGTATAGCCTTTATTGTCATTGTACATCATGTATACAACGAAATTGGTTTTAGCCTCACTGGTGCGATCCAAGACAGAAAATACAAACAACATAAATAGTATAAAGAATAATCCCTATGCAAGTAATTAGGAAAAGAAAAAGAAAAAGAAAAACTAGTCATACGTGGGCGTGGAGTGGTTGTGTTTAAGAGTCTGACAGCCCAAGGATAGAAACTATTTTTAAACCTATTTGTTCGGCTGGATATGTTTCTATGTTTTCTGCCCGATGGTAGAAGTGCGAAGAGACACTGACCGGGGTGTGAAAAGGTGCGCATGCGGGGAAGAGCGGCTTTGCTGAAAGAATCCGGCCCCCGAAGGTTTGGCCAGGGGCTTTGCTGTTAGCAACGGGGTTAATCTGGAGGTCAGGCTGAGCAATCCTTGCTGGATAAACAGAGCAGGACTGAGGCCTCGGCTGTTTGCTCGGCTGCTTGCAGACGCCCCAGTGTTTGTTCCCCCTCCTTTGTGAGTCAATAATGATTTTTAATGCTTTGGCTACCAGGGAAAATAGGCAGAGCCCTATCAATTCAGCGTTTACCTGCCCCTGCTAGGTAACTAGCATCAGCAGCTAATCCGAGGACCTAAATATACATGTCAATAGACTGGACGACCATTTGAGCAGGATAGGGATCTCTTGCCTTGAGTAGGGGGTTGGACTAGAAGACCTCTGAGGTGTCTTCCAGCCCTTGGATTCTGCGTTCTATGAACCAACAGCAGAAGGCAAAAAGACCTTTCTTCTGATGCGGCTTTCCAGGCAGCCAAGCGAAAAGATTATCCTGTTAAATTATCGATTAAAACAGAGACAAAGAGAGCATAGTCCCTGCAAAGTTTTTAAAAAAATAATTAAAAGTTTTCAGGCTTTTCCAAAAGGGAACGAGAGCCAGGTATCATTTTCCCAGACCAAAACTGGATTTCTGCTAAAGATTTCATGGACATCGTAATCCAAAAGAAACCAGGATATCCTGGTTTGTGATTTCCTTAACCAGGGTTTCTGTCTCCAGGTCTCAAAGTTGAAACTGACAGGAAGCAGCTTTCTCTCTGAAGAGTAACCATGCGGAGTTTGATTGATTCGTGTGTAATACTATTTATATAAACGGTTTCCGGACAGGCTGCTGTTGAATGCTTCACAAACCCACCCAAGGAAACATTTCAGGAATATCATTCAGCGTCACCATTCAAACAGTCAATTAATGGTTTTGTCCTCCCTCCCCCCACAGCTGATCGGTCAGAATAAATCCTCCTCTCTGTCCAGAGTCAAACTGAATTTAGTTCTCTGCTTATCAAATGCCGGAGTAAGAAGCCAACTTTCCCAACCTCCCTCAAAGGAATTTTTCCTCCTCTGGGCAGGGGTGAAATCCAGCAGGTTCTGACAGGTTCTGGAGAACCGGTAGCGGAAATTTTGAGTAGTTTGGAGAACCGGCAAATACCACCTCTGGCTGGCCCCAGAGTGGGGTGGGAATGGAGATTTTGCAATATCCACGCCCACAGAACCGGTAATAAAAAAAATTGGATTTCACCACTGCCTCTGGGCCTCGTTTTGTCTACCCTAAAACAAGCCACTTTACACCAAAGAGCCGGTTGGCGCTGGCCTGCTGTGAACTACAGATCCCGGCCCTTCCTTAGGTCTCCCCATGGCTGGATTTTCACTGTGCTGCAGTTATTTAGACTATGTGGCTGGTCTGCATTTTTGAGTGGATTAGGAAGCAGTGAGAGAGTTAGATTCCTCCCAGCCTGTTTGTGGCCTTCGAAGGCTGGATGAAGTGACCTCCGGTGCATCTCAAACCAACTGGTCTTAAATCTGGAGGATGCATTGAGGTGCCAGCCAAGACTTCAGCTGTTTTCCCACGCTCGTAACCAGGGCTCTCCAAAGTAGATTAATGAAAAGAAGGACTGCCCCACTGCCGTTGTTGGTGCTACTATGTCACACCTGCAGGTTGGAAAAGAAGTATTATGGGAAGGATGAAGGAAGCTCGAAAGACCTTTGATCTGCTCAGGCAGCCTTTTTGCTCGATCGCTTCCAAGAACACCTTTTCCATTCTTCCAAAGTGCGGTTATGACCAAGGTTCATTTCTGGATTAGATCACGCTGAATTGGTTCAGGAGGCAAAGTCGTATTTGTGGAACAGAGTGCAACAGGTTTGCATGGGTCAGGAATGGAAGAGGACAAATTGGAGCCTCTTGTTTGGCGAGAGAGTTCTCATTTCTGAGATTTGCAAAAAAAGAAAAAAGAAAAAAAAGAATGACCCCGAAGAAAAGTGTATCAGAAGAGACAGGATCTCATCAGCTCTCAGCTGCCCTGGAGGAGCCACTAAAAAACAACCCCCCCCATTTGACCAATGGTTTCATAGACAATGGCACCGGAGATCTTTCTGGATTTTTGCAGGATTTTTTTGGCTTCCCAATCTAGCCTGCCGCCCTAGGATTTGCCAATGGCAGCTTGTTAGCAACAGATCTTGAAAATTAAATGTTGTGAGAAAATGTGACACAGAAATGACGTGGAATTATTTGACCTGCCCTAAAGGCGTCTGGTCTGTGATTCAGTGGCCCGAAAAGAGACAGGTGGAATCGTCCCAGGCAATATGAGAAACTACTTTTGAATGTTGAGAGTTTAATGATTTATTAAATTTATATGCTGCCTGTCTCACTCTCCAACTCTTCCTTGCCTCCTGCTGTCACTCCTTAGGGGGAGCAACCCAGCCAAGTTCATCTAAAAACTAGAAACCCAACAGATCTTGTTGGTACAGCTCTGATGGTTGCTGAAATTTGGGGAAATCTCCCAACTGAAGACATCCAGACCTGTCCTTCTTCATAAGGTCCCACTGATGTGTTCAGACTCCTTGGTCAAGCCAGCCAAGCTGTCAATAGCTGCCAATCTCTCTAGAGAAGGGGTCTCCAACCTTGGCAACTTGAAGATGTCTGGACTTCAACTCCCAGAAGCTGGGTGGGGAATTCTGGGAGTTGAAGTCCGGATATCTTCAAGTTGCCAAGGTTGGAGACCCCTTCTCTAGAGCTTTTGAATATTTCTACACCGAAGGCTCCATTTCTGTCCAGAAAGCACATTTGAGCCTGGAGGTCTGCCTTTTGTCCACAAGAAGACCTCCTTTGAGGTAGGCAGAATTTGGAGCTGCATCTGACATTACAGGAGACATGAAGGCAGAATCTCCCAGCTACAAGAGTCACATTTCCATCCAAGATCTGCCACCACATTTTCTGACTCTTCCCTAACAGAAACACCTGGGCAGGGGACAAAAGGCACCAGAATCCCCTGGGAAAGCTTTGAAATACTGGGAACTATTTTCATTTTATGTTGAAAAAAGTGGACGTTTGGCCATTTTCTGGAGGCTTCTTAGAAACGCAAGAGGATCACTTTTGTTATTGCAAATAAAACAGATTCTTGGTGCCCAACCAATCCTGGGTTAAGCCAAGGCAGCTCAGAAGAGAAGCTTAATCTCCTAAGGACACTTTGATGTTATGGCTAGAAGGGTTTCACAAGCCCAAGCTTGTCCAACATAGTTTTTGGTGGATCTGCTCAACAAAAACTCCGCGCCTGAGATCCAGTGTGAAGCAATCGTGGGCTTGTTGTTTTCTGGAGGTTAACTTAGCTAGAATGTGTGAATTTAGCTGCTCTTACTCGTCGAGAGTCAGGTCAGCCTGGTCCATGCAACCAATCAATTAGGCAATCCTGGCTTAATGTAACTTGTGAACCCAGCTTTTCAAGTCAGTTTCTGACTAATCAACTCGCTCTAGTTTTTCACCATTTACAAAGAAACTTGCAATTGCTCACTCTGTTTCCCCCTCAGATGCAACTTCCATGGTCTTGGCTACATTAATTTTCAGTTGACAACAGAATGGCAACAACACGGCATCATTTGCATAGAAAATACAGATGTGTCCACATCATCAAAACAAAACATGTCTCTGTCACCAAAGGTTATCCTGACATGTTTATCCAGAAATGCAGTAAACAATCTGCAGGACATCACACAACCTTGTGTGATGTCCTGCTTTCAGCTGACCCATCTGTTAATTCTCACACCTCCATCCTATGCCATTTTTTCACACTTAGCAACCAACCTTCCTTTCCATGTTTGTGAAAAACATTCCATACATCAATCCTATTCAACTTTATCAAATGCTTTCTCTAAATTAATAAACACAAGGTAAACTTACTTTCTCACAGACATGTATATTTCTCAGCAAAGAAAAACTAAATAACAAGAATCTGGTCTGAACATCTTCTGCCCACCATAAAGTTTCACTGAACTTTTCATTCTTGCTTCTTGTAAATGTCTGTATTCTTTCGATATTTTGAAAAGTCCACTTTGATACTATACAAAAAAGTCGGCTCCACATTTAGAACATCTCATCATTCTTCAAGCCACTAGTTTTCTCCATCATTCATAGTAAGCAATGAAATCAGTTATGCTTCTAGAATTATATTAATTCCTTTTCATGCAAAGACTTGTTATTAATATTTTCATGAATAGACTTGTTATTAAGCCATGGAAACAAAGATTTTGTCCTAAGCAGATGCTCACCAAGCCAATAATCATTCTTGGATTCCTGATGTCCCAGTGATTTCCTTCACTCTCTCATATCTTATTTTCAGTTATTCTTGTCACCTATAGAGTGTTTTCCCTTGGACTGCATCCAGGGGTGGACTTCAAAATTTTTAGCAAGGGTTCTCTGCCCGGTTGCTAGATGGGCGTGGTCATGGTGGGCATGGCCTAGTCAGCCTCCTGCACCATGGTGGGGGGAGGGCGTTTTTGCCCTCCCCTGGCTCCGGAGGCTTTCCTCAAGTCTCCGGGAGGGTGAAAACAGCCTCCCCAGGCTCCAGACGGGCCCGTTTCCGGCCTTCCTGAACTTCCGCTAGGCCCGTTTTTCGCCCTCCCCGATCTTCCCCGCGCGCCCTGCACTTACCTGCATCCAAAACAGGCCGCATGTGGACTCCTGGGAGGGGAGAGGCGGGGTGGGCGGGGCCAGCCAGGAATGGGATTTGGGGGTTCCCCAAACTGCACAGAATCTTAGCTAGAGGTTCTTCCGAACCCCTGCGAACCCCCAGCAGCCCACCCGTGACTGCATCTATTCAGAATATTGCAGATGTTTTTCCTCCAAGACCATCCTTGGTTTTGCAATGGAGTGTAACATAATTATCATCAACCTGTGGATGTGTGCTTTCATACACACAACAGCCTAGATGACAGCAAACTGGTATCTTAGCCCTTTTATTATTAAAGCCATACCTTTCCTTCTTTGCCTGTATGACCAGCTCTGCTCCAGAAGACCAGTCCGTCTTCATTCGGACTGATCACATCATTCCCTTTCCTTTGGCCTCCCAGGCAGAGCATGGATCTATTCTTTCTTTCTTTCTTTCTTATTTATTTCAGGTATTCTTTATTATCGCTCTTTCCTGTTTTATCTTTTTCTGCTCCAAAATACCATCTTCCATTTGCCGCGGTCATAGTCAGAGAGGCCCGTTGATGTTGATCTCCAATGCCCATCAAGGCTTTGGTCAACCCAAGCTTCATGGCATTCCTTTTGATAAGCCATTGCCACGGGCAGCCTTCCTGGCAGGTGGCAATCAAGAGGCACCCAAATCTCATGTTCTCCCAAGGGTGCCCATGCTCCTTTCCGCAAAGGACTCAAAATGGCAGCCACACAACCACAAAGTTCCGTCCCTTTTTACACACAGCCCACATCAAAAGGGGGCAGGGTCTTGACGGCATGGTTGTAGCTGCCATCTCAACTCTTTTGGCCGTGGAACCCCTTGCATGGTGGGGTCTCTAATCTCACCAACTTGGAATGCAATGGACTGGCACAGTCTCAACGTCTTTCAAATATAATTACAGGCATATTTCATTTCTCATAATACTGTGCATTTAATTTCTCATTATGGTTTGATGACAGGTAACTGAAGATTTAAAAAATGGCTTTTTGGCTCCCTTTACCTCTACAAACTACCCTTTGATACTGCAATTCAAGAGGGATATAAATGTGTGGGAATCCGCCAGCAGGCACATGCCGGAAAACACCTTTATTTGCCCGTTGACAGGTTTTGTTTCCCAACCTAATGTGGTAAAAGTAAATAAATTTATGTATTTATTCTGGGTTGGCAGCTTCGTCTTTTGCAATGGAAATCGCCTTTGCGCCAGCTGCGGATGCTTGATTGCTAAACGTCAACCGAAGCTCTAAAGATTGAAAACGAATCTGGGCCTGGATCACACGCTCCCGATTTTAATTAATCTGAGTTGAAAGTGAATGAGGAGGAGGAGGAGGAGGAGGAGGGAAAGGTATGTCCAGGGCTGGACTGGAGGTTTTGAAATATGTTAATAAAGTGAGAGTACAACGAGACCATTTGCAGTTACTTTTGATTGAGGTAGTTGTTTATAATATGGGCTTGAATTTTAATAAGTAGCCTTTTATCTCTTTCTTGCAACAGCCTGAAAAATCTAGGTCACAGTTACTCCCATTTTACAGATGGGAACACTGAGACTGAAAGTTGCCTGGGGCCTTGGAACCACATTGCCCTTTTCCAGCTGTGCATCGTACTGAATTCTTGGAGGCCCAAATCCGATTCCCTTCTTGTTCCATTTCTTTTTCTAAGTGAAACAAATAAGGCTGGTTTTGTGCAGTGTTTAGACTTGGGAGATCCAGAGGTCAGACACAAAGAATGCATAAAAGAACGCCTTTCAGCAAGACTTGGAACCCATATTCAGTGCAAGGAGTGTTCTTAAGCATTTGCAGAGGACTTTTCCCCACCAATAGCTATTTGGGACTACGGAAGGCGAGTAGCTGAGTTTTTAAAGAAGGAAAAACTGAGATTTTGGCTCAGTTTTGGTTCATGTTCTTGGGAGTCAGACAATTTCTGGGAATGGGGGCCTCTTCCTTCCACCCCATTCTATCTCCCCAGTCTTTCCAGCATCACGGATGCTGGCTCAGAGGTGGGTTCCTCCCGGTTCGGATCGGTTCTATAGAACCGGTAGTAATTTGGCAGCCTGGGTCGCTAAAACCGACAGTAACCCAAGCCTTCCATGCCCCCGAACTGGCTCTTTTGGCGCCGCCATAGGCGCCGCCATCTTGTTTTTTGCTTCTGTGTATGCACAGCTTTTTTAAAGCACTGCACATGCACGAAGCACGCGCAATGTGCGCGCCTGCCCACGTGGCGTGCCACTGAGCAAACCGGCAGCAAAGAAAAGCAGAACCCACCCCTGTGCTGGCTTCTAACCATTAGCTCTTCAACCTGTCACTCATCCATTCCCACCTCTTCTCCCATCCTCTGGGAGATGGGACCTTATCCTGTGATCAAATCTGCCACCAGGTGAGAGAGCAGCCATAAACAAAGCCCAGAATGAGCTCACAGAGACACTAGATCAGCTCTGTGGTGGCTCATCCTCTAGGAGGACCCCCCAGGAAGCTCCTGAGATGTTGAGGTTGGTCCAGAGGACATTAACCCAACACACACACACACACACACACACACACACACACACACACACACACACACACACACACCTACAGCCCTCTCACCTTCTGAGCCTGGAAGATCATCTTACGCACGACCTCTTTGATGTGGGGCTGGCAGTCAATGGGTGGCTGCATGTAGACGGCTGCCCGGGTCACCCCACGGTACGCAATGGCTTCTGGCCAGCCAAGGTCCAGTTGCGGGATGGATCGGTCAGATCTTTCTGGCCAGTATTCCAAAGAAGGCCCTGGGCCTTGGTCATCGGTCTGGCTGCCACTGTCCACACAGCCACTCCTATCCTTGAGGGGATACTCCGCACCAGGGTCGTAGGTTTCCAAGGTCTCCAAGACTTTTTTGAGCTCCAGCTCTGAGAGGAAGTCTCGGATGTTCTCCTTCTTGAGAACTTCGTAGAAGGCTTCCGGCCCTTTGGTTACCAGAGCTTCTAAGGCCAACCTCTGTTCCTCGCTGTAGAAGAATTCGGGTTTGGATTCACTGGATCTCCAGTTGACGTGACTGTTGTCCAGACACTGAACCTGGGAGAAAGCCATGGTTGGACTCAAAAACCAGGAGGAGAGTCTGCTCCACCAAGAATAAATACAAGCTCAGATACACAAAGAAATAATTTAGTGGTCGGTATTCCTGAGTTGAACAGTTAGCAGCAGCGAATAGAGTTCTTCAGCTCTTCCAAAAGCTCTTGAGAGGCTTCTCAGGTGTCACCAAAGATGCTTCAGAGTCTTCCGACATCCATGTCTGGTTCCTCATCTCATCTTGTAGAACCAAAAGTACCGAGGAGTCTCCAAATCGGCCCCCCAAGTCTTTCTCTCCCAAAACTCTTGTAAACGGTCCACAAAGGGTGGAAAGCAGCGTCCCAACCACCGGAGGCCTCTCGCCCTCCCCAAATGACGACTATCTCGACAGATCTTCCTCCCCCTCCGTCAGAAATTTTTCAGCAATCCTCTCTCCTCACCGCCACCCTCGACTTTCCAGATGCCCAGAGGCGCTGGGTGACGAAAGGTGAAGAAATTCAGTCTGCAGGCATCTGCCCAGAGTTGGACGGGTCTCTTTTTCTCCCGGGGCTTCGTCTCCTGCCGCTCCCCTCCTCGGCGACCCTCGTCCGATGCCCTCCTACCTACCACCTGGACGGAGAAGGGGCTCTCCTCTTCCTCCCGACCCCCGTCCTCTGCCAGCTGGGCTGCCTCGCCAGGCGCGCTCCTGAGATGCCGGATCTCGCCGGGCGACAGCGTGGAAACTCCGGCGGCGTCTGCCGGGAATGAAGTCAGCGTGAGAAGAGGAGGTGGAGAAAGAAGGGAAGGAGGAGGAACCAAAGACCGTCCCGGCTGAGTAAGCCGCTCCTCCTCCTCGCTTCACCTGCAGTCCCAGGTGGCCCCGCCCGCCTTCCGACGGTCCCTGTTCCTGCCTGTCCCACGCGGGGCTCTCGCGGTGCCAAAACCTGCCCCGCTCCGACAGGAAACTGACTCACCGCCCCAGTCGGAGCTCTGCTCTTCCACGTCAGGCCAGGCCAGGTTGGGGGCCGGGGGTGGGGCAGAGGCTGGCCGGGCAGCTGGTCAGATTTATTTTTATTGATTTATTTATTTGTTTATCAAACATGTAGAGGATAGTAGTTTTTTGTATAAACACGACATAAGTAAAAAGTACCGCTAAAAGAGGACAGTAGGACAGGGACGGTAGGCACAATGGTGCGCTTCTGCACGCCCCTTATTTTAGCCTCCCGAGCGCAAAAGGCACTGCGTCTTTTCCAAACACGGGCAAAGTTTCCGTTCCTTCTTTGCAAACAGGAGGGTGGTGGTGGTTGATGGATCCTCGGGAGAGTCTCTGGAAGAAGATGGGGAAGCTTGGGGGGGGGGGAGGGGGGAGAATCGCAGTCCCCTGGAATGCCCAGGAAGGGAGGGAGGGGCGGCCTTTCTCACGTTGGTTCTGCCCTCTTCACTACACGGGTGCGCTCCGGGTCGCTTCTAGGAAAGGTTGCTGTCTCGTGGGATTGAGGAACTCCGCCTTTTCTATCCCCCCCCCCAATTGACAAAAATAAATAAATAAATAAAAAATAAAAATAAAATAAATAAAATTTGGGTGCAGCATCCCCCCGAGACAGGGGCGTCATCCTCTCTCCTGGGGTTCCCCAAAACACCCCGACGTCGCTTCCAAGCCTGGGGTTCACATTTGGATTGCGCTGTTTTGTGCTTGGGTTTGAACGGTTGTTTTTTTTTCTTTCCCGCCCCAATCCGGGCTGTGTTGTTTCGTTTGGTTTGTGTGTTTAATTGTTTTAATTGCTGTTATATTTGGTAAGCGGCTGGAAGGGCAGCTCGATTAAATGAGGAGGATGCGGATGAGGATCGCAATTGCAAAATCACCCTCAGCCAGGCAGTTTTGCTCCTGAGATGCTCCGAGGAGACCTTGAATGTTATTAAACAACATCTGCCTCTTCCGAGTCCTTGGGAAGGCCTCCATAGGTGGATAGAAGGGCCAGCTCCAGTCTAAACATCTGGCTGACTATGCAACCCACAACAGCAACAACGGGATTTGAGTTGCAGTTTCCCTGGGGAAGCTGGGGTCACGTTTTTTGTCTCCCCTTTCTTTTGCAGATACCCCCACCCACCCACCTTCTCTGTCTAGGGCAGGAGGGCAAGCACATTGCTTGTGATGGGTCCTGACCCTCGGCTGGTGCTCAGAGACCTTCTGCTTGTGGTGTTGTGTGTGTGTGTGTGTGTGTGTGTGTGTGGCCCTTCCTGCAATGCGTGCAGGAGGCTGGGGAAGGTTTCTTGGTGTGATATCCATGGCCATGTTGGGCTCCTACGGAAGTTGCTCTCCTCGCCTTGAATGTCTAATATAATAATCCCTAATGAGGCCCCATTAGTATTATGACTTGGGCTAGTTAATTATCAGGCGGAGTCTGGGAGCTCCTTATTTTCAGACTAAATAATGTCTTGAAAAGTCCTGTGGCCACTCCGCTGATCTAATGAAGCCAGAAGTAGTTTATTTATTTATTTTTTTAATTTATTCATGGACCTAGGCTTAAAAAACACTCAGCTCCCACCGACACCAGGGGCTTTACATAAGAAAAAAGCCATAACAAGAAGAGAAAAAAAAATAAATTATATGTATCCGGAGAGATTGTATAATATGACAGAACAAATTACCAGAAAGGTATTCTGGACCCAGTACCATTGATTTTGGCCTCCGGGTCTCGGGAACAGTTGGGTCTTTCCCAAGGCGGCAGCCTATGGCTGGAGGCCCAGTAAGTTGAGGGTCCCTCATGTTTGTGTGGATTTCAGATGCTGTTGGGTGTGTTGATCCGGAAGAATGCACTCAAGTCTGTGGAACAGAAGTTGGATGTGCCAACATCGCCTATCCCAAGTTGGTGATGGAACTCATGCCCAGCGGTAGGTGGAGACCATATGGTGTCACTTGCCTTGATTGAGGCAGCTTCACACTGCAGGTGGTCTTCTTCTTCTTCTTCTTCTTCTTCTTCTTCTTCTTCTTCTTCTTCTTCTTCTTCTTCTTCTTCTTCTTCTTCTTCTTCTTCTTCTTCTTCTTCTCCTCCTCCTCCTCCTCCTCCTCCTCCTCCGCCGCCGCCTCCCCCCCCCCTCCTCCCCTTCTTCTCCTTCCCAAATTTAGTGGTTGCATTGAACATCTGACTTTTCCACAAACTCCCAGGTCTACGGGGCTTAATGGTGGCGGTGATGATGGCTGCCCTCATGTCGTCCTTGACGTCCATCTTCAACAGCAGCAGTGCCCTCTTCACCATGGACATCTGGAGGAAGGTCCGGCAGGAGGCCAGTGAGAAGGAGCTGCTGCTGGTTGGAAGGTGAGGCCGATGTGGGATTGGTGGATTTTGCTCAGGCCATCAGAGAAATCCACAATCCTATGAAGTCTGCTGCCCCATATTTTGTAGCTAAACCAACACTGCCTACTTTAGGAGAGGAGGAACAACTTAAAACGTTTGCAGAAGTTTGGTAGAATATCAACGGAGGTAGGCTTGTCTACAGCAGCACAGTAAGGGCTGAGCAAGCCAGATATCCGTGAATGTTGGCCAGCTGTTGGATGAGGAGGAGAAAATGGGAAACTGAAATCACAGACGAGGGATCTAATTCATCTCCAGCTTGGCACATCAGGGGTTTGTCCCTGGGATCATATAGAAGAGGGAAGTTGAAGAGTGAAAGGCAATCTTGATGGGATGCTGAAGCAACAAGCCATGTTTCAGTTGCCTTATCAAACTGTGGTTTTTAAAATCTGGGGTCAAAGCAACAGCGCTTTAGCCCAACGTCATTGGCCAAAAAGGGAGGGCCAAAATCCAGAGGTGTGAATGTACTTCCAAAAACATACTAGATGCAAGCTTGGAATGATGGTGCGATTTCCAGTCTGTAGGGAAGGCACCACATTGGGCAAAACTATTTTAGCTTCAATCCCAGGTCGGACTTCTTCTTACCTTCCTCTTCTTTTCCCGGGTAATTTTCCAGTCTCGCCCGCCACTCAGTTTCTCTTCCTGTAAAATGGGCTGAACAATCTCAGCAGCATCTGCTGACTTCAGCAATTATTTCATTGTTTATGCGACACAGCGAGAGCTCGAGTGATGATTGTCTGAATTGCACACCGATCTTCATCACGATTAATCACCAAACGATGCCCCATTTCATCGGCCTGTTTGGCAAGCAGGGATTGAGGAAGAGAAGCCGCCAACGTTGTGGCTCTCGTCCCCTGGAATTTATCTCCCTGCAAAATTTCAAACCCTCTGTGTGTGTGTGTGTGTGTGTGTGTGTGTGTGTGTGTGTGTGCACGCGCATGTGTGCATGTATGCTAGCTCTATGTTTCCAGGTATTATTGGGTATATATATATATATATATATATATATATATATATATATATATATATATATATATATATATATATATATATATATATATATATATATATATATATATATATATATATATATATATATATATATATATATATATATATATATATATGGAGCACCCACAACTTCTAGAGGCAAGGAGTTCCACTGGTTAATTGTTCTCACTGTCAGGAAATTTCTCCTTTGAACTCACTGTAAGCTTTCTTTACCAGCAATATTGTGAGATCACCCAGATTTCTTGCATTTATGTTAACCTTAAGCTGCCCTTTTAAGAACGGCACGTCCTTGGCTTACGACGACAACTGGGCCCAGAATTTCCATTGCTAAGCAAGAAGGTTGTTCAGTGAATCATGCCTGATTTTACGACCTTTTTTACCATGCTTGTTAAGCGAATCCCTGCGGCCGTTGAGTGAGTCATGCAGTCATTAAGCAAATCCGGCTTCCCCCCACTGACTCTGCTTGCCGGACGTCTGCTAGGAAGATTGCAAAGATTGCAATAAATAAATAAATAAATTGCAAAGATTGCGATCACATGATCCCTGATTTGGGGATGCTACGACGGTCATAAACGCAAGTCTGGTCATGAGCCACTTTTTTCAGTGCCCTTGCAACTTTGAACGGTCGCTAAGCGAATTATTGTGAGTAGAAGACTCCCTGTAGCTAATGCAAGCCGTGAGCCGTGAAGATTGCGAATGTTAAGCAGGTTAAATGGGGTGCAGATATTTCGAATTGAAGCCAGCTCCCCATTTCAGGGCTTCTGTAGGAGGCCTGCTTTTCCCACTTGTCCGAGGGGCGCAGTCCTGCTGGTCCACTTTCCCCTCCTCGGGCAGCTGATCTGCGCAGGGCACGGCTGGCCTGGCACCATTTGCAGGGCAACACAGTCCCATCGCCCAAGCGAGCGAGTGGCAGCAGGTTGGACTCTCCTCAGAGCAGCCGGATTGCGTTGGGCAAGGTGTGCCCTTCCATGACTTAATTGTTTTCCTCTTTTGTCTCTTTGCGGCTTGTGATGTGCAGAGAGGGACCGGGATGCCAGCTGGGCGCAACTGGGCGAGGAAAAAAAAGCTGTGGGAGAGGGGCACGCCCGTGCTTTAGCCTAATCCCTCGGGGGTTTCACATTGTTGAACTGGGCAGGGGGTCCTCTCTGCTAGTGGAGACTGGGGGGGGAGTTGAGTAGGGGCCCCTCCGCTTCTGACAAGAGGCTCCGGCAGAACTCGGATTGTGCCACGAGATCAGGAGTCTAAGTGGCACCTCTATGCTCCGGCATCTCGCTTGATCTCTCTGGGAAATCGGGTGATTTCCATGCAGGAAGGAATTGCAGGATGACTGAAGAGAGAGAGAGAGAGAGAGAGAGAGAGAGAGAGAGAGAGAGAGAGAGAGAGAGAGAGAGAGAGAGAGAGAGAGAGAGAGAGAGAGAGAGAGAGAGAGAGAGAGAGAGAGAGAGAGAGAGAGACTGATGGGTTGGGGTGAAAGCAAAAATTATATCACTAATTATTGTGTTTAACGGGGGTGGGCATACCTGCTGGGTTTGAAGTATTTACAAGGAGCTCTCGACTTACATTTATTTAACGACCATTCAAAATTACAACGGCACTGAAAATAGTGACTTAGGACTGGTCCTCGCATTTATGACCATCATAGCATCCCCGTGATCATGGATCAAAATTTGGGCGCTTGGAAACTGGCATGTATGATGATGTTTGCTGCATCCTGGGATCACATGATCACCATTAGTCATCCTTCCAGCCGAAACCAATGGGAGAAGTCAGATCTGCTTAATGACCGTGTGATTCACTTAACAACTGCGGTGATTTGCTAAATAACTGTGGTTGAAAAAAGATCATAAAAAGGGGTGGAGATTAAGAATGTAATTTGCATTGTTAAGCAAATTAAATACTCAGACAACACGATGTTTTTTAAGCACTAGGGAATCTAATTAATAAAAAATTAATAAAATTTATTAAAATGCGGTCATTAAATGAGGCGCGACTCAGGTAACCGTCACCTTGCATAGCAGTAGCGATCATACGTTGAGAACTATGTATTCTTCCCCTTTGGAATCAAAAGGCCTCACAAACCCCATCCCCTCCGGTGGGAGTGGCAGGGGAGGGTGGGATTTGTAGTCCCACGAGGCCAAGTTGGGAAAAGTTGCTCCCCTTTGGCAGGAGCCCTTCCTGCCCCTCTTCCGTATCCAGGGAGGAGCGGCTGGTTTTGAGGGGGTGAGGCTGAAGCCGCCAGGTGGGGACCGAGTCCCGGGTTGCCATGGGGAAGAAGCAAACAGCCCCACTTGGAGAAACACAACTCCTGTCTCGGCAGGCCTCCTCTCCAGGTAACCCAAAAGCTCCGGTCTTCCTTATAAGGATGAGACGTCTCTTCCTTTGCTTCCCTTTTGTCTGCACGATCAATATCCATGCGTCATCTTCCCCCTGGGGAGTGGCACGCCACGAGGATGGGACTGGAAGCCAAAGGGGAGGGGGAAGTGGGTCATTCCAGGACTGGATCCATGGCAAGACCGGGGCTCTGCGGCCACGATTCCCTTTGTGATCCAGGACTGGCCCGTTCAGTCTCCTGGGTAGCTTGAAGTGAGGCTGGTGAACTGCAGCTCTGTGCCCGAAGGAGGAACGTTTGGGGTGAAGCATCTCTGCCGCCCTGTTGCTTCTGCTGGGACCCTCCCAGTCCGAGGGAGGGGCGTTATCAGCCATCGGAAGCCTCCCCTCTTAGAACCGGTTGGCAGGCTGGCTGGCGGCCTTGGGGGCTGTAGACCTGAGTGGTTAGACACCAGACGGTGCCTTCTCAAGGATGGTGGTGCTGGCGACCCACCTACCTGTGGCTCTCCCCATGCTGAACCACGGCTCCCTGCACCCCTAACCCCCCCCCATTGTGGAGCCCATCCTTCATGGGGGTGAACCTCCAGCTCTGGAACATGCTGTGATGACCTCAGACACCTCATGACCTCATCGTGCCAACAAGGCCAATGATGTTTTCCTGCCTCTGCTCTTGTTCCCTCTTTCTCTCCTTGCCTGTTTGCCTCCCTGGGCCTGGAGAACTTTCTTATTTTTAATGCTGATTGAGAAATACCTGCAGTGGGCAGAACTGGGCCACTGCCCTGGCTTGGCTTTGAAAGAAGCGGGAGGGTGTGATCTTGACTCACCCAAAGGCTCGGAGATGGATGGGCAGTCATGCCAAAGCTCCTTTTGCCAGGTCTTGGCGGCCGTTTGGGGACAGCCCTGCGGAGTTGGCTAACCTAGCGGGTCAATTAAAAAGTCTGCTTGGCGCTTTCTCATCCAATGCTTGGAACAGTAATAATCAGAATTATGAAGCTGTCAAACCTTCGAGAAGGTTCTCCACCCAACACTGTCCAGGTGTGCTGGACTGCAAACTCTCACCTGCCAATTAGCCTCCTTTGTTTCCAAATGTTTATACCAGAATTTCTCAATCTTAGCAACTTTTAAGACTTCAACTCCCCAGAATTCCCTATGGCTGGCTGGGGAATTCTGGGAGTCGAAGTCCACATGTGTTAAAAGTTACCAAGGTTGAGAAAGACTGGCTGATACTTTCTTTGGTCTTTCAGAAAAGCTTACATCCAGACATTTAAATGTCCGAACAGTTTAAATTTTAAAAAGTTAACTGCCTAATTGCTTCCGGAATTGGGGAAAGCATTTCTGTCTACAGCCATGCCTGGCCATAAGGTGCTTTCCATACAACAACAGGAAGCTGCCAAGGTGACTATTCAAAATTAGATAACAAAGACATTTATGTTTGCACTAACAATGTGCGTTTCTCCTGCCTCACCCTGCCATCATTTCCCTTTTTGCCATTCCAAAAATTTTGTGCTGAGCTTCGGCGCCGAAGCCCTTTCCCTGAAATGCTAATTTTTCAAGGTCGAGTTAAAAAGACAAGAGTCGACTTTACGTTTCTGCAATCTCTCTCCTTCGTAATCTTCCTTCTTTTCCTCAGGAGAGCTACCAGAATAAGGGGATGCTTTAATTAAGATCTGATTGGCTTTTTTGGCCTGAGGTACAAATAAAGAGTTATCATAACTAACGATGTGCCTGGACTTGCTTGCGATTTCTTCTATTTATCATGGTTTTTTCTCAGTGCTGAGGGTGCGTTGCGAGGATTTGTGGGTTTTGCATGATGTGGGTGGGAATGCCTTAACTTCTTTTTCTTTGGTGGCTTCCCAGAATTTGGTGGACCTCCTGGTGGGGATCAGAAAGCCATGAGACACCCTTCCTGGCTGGGGCGTTGTTGGGTGATGTCTTCAGAGGTGTTAATAAGCTTTGCATCTGAATTCCTTCCGCAGTGACTCTCACGCCGTAATGCTTGGGAGAAGCAGGTGACACAGTCACTTCTGAATTTGGGTGCCATGAGTGGGTTCGGTTAGGGTTGCCCCTGAAATCCAGAGTGACTCAGCTGAGTTTCCACCAGCTTGCAAAATCCGTTCCCCCATGGGTTGCAAGGGGACGTGGGTGTGCTCAGAAGGGTGTGTCAACCCTCTGAGGTAGTCCAGACTGGGAAACTGACATCATGAAGGCTACCTTGATTGTAAGGATGGAGGAACAGAAGGTTGCAATGCTGAAAGAGCTCCCACTCCCTCCTCTCACCCCCTTTTGCTTTTACTTCTCAGACAACTAGGGAAGGTCATTCCTGAGACGCTTTCTCAAATTACACTTCTGGGTTGGATTCAGATTTGGTTTTATCAGGTGGTTCTCTGGGCTGTCTGTCAAGCTCACTCTCACAGCCCTTTCCAGATCTCCTTCCTGGAACAGATGTCGGATGTTCAGGGTTGGCTGGGTCCTGTCCCTTATTTAGCCATTCAAGATCATTCTTGATTTTGCAGAAGTATACATGAAATCTTAAGGAAATAGAAACCTTAAAATAAGTGAAGGCTGGAGTGTTGCAAGTGTTATTTGAGTTGGGGGAAACTTTTGTAATCAGGAGGATGGAGAAAAGAAGGAAGAAAAGAAGGGAGAAACAAGGAGAAGGAAAGGAAAAGAGAAGTCATGAGGAAGGAGAAAGAAGGAGAAGGAAAGAAGGAAGAAAAGGGAGAAAGAAGAAGGAAAGGAGAAGCAACGAAGAAGGAGAAGGAGAAGGAAAGAAGGAAAAAAAGGTAGAAAGGAGAAGGAAGCAATGAAGAAGGAGAAAGAAAGAGAAGGAGAAGGAAAGAAGAAGGAAGAAAAGAAGGGAGAAAGAAGAAGGAAAGAAAAGGGAGAAAGAAGAAGGAAGCAATGAAGAATGAGGAAGGAGGAGAAGGAAAGAAGGAAGGATGAGAAGGAGAAGGAAAGAAAAAGGAGAAGGAAGAAAAGAAGAGAGAGGAGAAGGAGAAAGAAAGAAAGAAAGAAAGGGAAGGAGAAGGAGAAGAAGGAAGGAGAAGAAGGAGAAGGAAGAAGGGAAGGAGAAAGGAGGAGAAGGATGTTTATTGCAGTCAATGACCATCCCAGGAACAAAAATGATTCTCAACAGGGACACTGGACCTCACAATCTTTTCTGGCAGATCGGCCAGAATCCCTGGAAAAGTCCACCTTCGAGGATCCTGCTGTGATCCCCCTTTTTGTAGCCCCTCGGGGTGATTCTGGAGGGTGGAAAACGGGGAAGGTGGGCAGGGCAAAGTGATCTGTGTCTTTGTTGCTTTGGCAGGGGGGTGACCATCGTCCTAGTGGCGGTGAGTGTGGTGTGGCTGCCCATCCTGCAGAGCTCCAACAGTGGTCAACTCTTCATCTACATTCAGTTGGTCACCAGCTACCTGGCCCCTCCCGTCACCGCCATCTTTCTCCTGGCTGTGTTTTGGAAGAGAGCCAATGAGCAGGTGACTTCGGTTTTGTGTGTGCGTGCGTGTGCGTGTACCTTCAACAGTGCCAAACCTCTGGGTGCCCCAGCAGTGCTCGGAGAGGCAAAACCAATCCATGCAGCAATTTGCACACCTGGCCAGTGTACAAAACCATCAGCCCCAGTTCAGGAGAGCCTTGGGGTGGGGTGGATGGTTGTTATGGGAGGCTGGCCTCGGAGAGGATGGTGGCCGTGTTTGGCTCACCTGGATTTAGAGCGAAAGGTGCGTGAACCCCAATGAATGACTCTTCCCATAGCCTTGCTTGGGGAATGCTGGCTGGGGAATTCTGGGAACTGAAGTCCACAGGTCTTAACATTGCCAAAGTGGGACACCCCTAGTCTAGACCGGGGGTCTCCAACCGTGGCAACTTTAAGACCTGTGGACTTCAACTCCCAGCTTCGCTGGCTGAGGAATTCTGGAAGTTGAAGTCCACAGGTCTTAAAGTTGCCACGGTTGGAGACCCCCGGTCTAGACGGTCTTGGTTTTCTTGTGCAGGGGGCCTTTTGGGGCCTGATGGTGGGGCTGGCAGTGGGGCTGAGCCGGATGGTCTTGGAGTTTGCCTACCCCGTCCCCCGCTGCGGCGTCCTGGATCATCGCCCTTCGCTTATGAGGGACTTGCATTACCTCCACGTCGCTCCCCTGCTGTGTCTCCTGACTGCGGTCATCGTGGTGGGCATCAGCTGCCTGACAACGCCTCCGTCTGAAGCCCAGGTGAGTACAGAAAGGTGGGGTGACAGAGCCCGTGGAGGGTAAGAAAGCTGGGGGCATCCGTGGAGGTGCCCCATGGAGCCTGAGGGCCAAATCTTCTCCCTTTCCAAACGGGGGTTCTGAGGGACACAGGAAGGACTGAGTTAGTGGCAGAGCATTTGGGGGCAGGGAGGAGACTTGGGGGCTACATCTGGCCCCACTGCTTAGAGGGGGAGAGGCGAGCTTGATCTTCAGGCTGGATCCATGCCTGATGCTCCGTCGGCTGACTCAGAGAAGGGCTTGGTCGTGTCTCTGGCTGAGCTGAAGCCACAACTGAGAAGCCGCATGGCTGGGGACGCTGAGCTTCAGAGCCTCCGACCGGTCACGCCACGGCTGAGAGCTCGATGGGTGAGCCGGCCCTGCATTCCTGCGCTGGCGGGAGGGAGACAGGGGCGAACCTGCCCCTCCCAACAGTGAGACCGCCCCCCCTTCCCCGCCTTCGAAACAACCACCTCCCCAAACAATGCACAGGGAAAGAGCCATGTCCTGGAATCCACTCCGGTTCCTCCCTTGGGAACCAGCATGGTTTTCTGGACTGGGTCTGGGGGCTTTTGTGCTCAACGGGGGAGGCAGGCTGGGCTTTTGTCTCTTGGCTTTGGGGAGGGAAAATAGGAGTAAGGGGAAGGTGCTATCAGAAGGATGTTTCCGTCTGGAAACTGATCCCCTCCCCCAAAGCAGCCCTCTTCTTATTGCCCCAGGCAAAAGCCAGCCTTCAAGTTGGAAGAGAAAGGAAAGGGGGAAGGAGAGGGAAAGGAAGGAAGGAAGGGAAGGGAAAGGGGAGAGGAAAGAGGGGAAAGGGGAGAGGGGAGGAGAGGAGAGGAAGTAAATGGACGAAGAAGGGAAGAGAAAGAGGGAAGGGAAGGAAGAGTCCATGTTTTATCAGCTGCCACAATTCTATTTTTCTGTTTTGGAAACCATTGCAGATAAAGAATGTGACTTGGTGGACTCGACGGTCCCTGGGGGCACCTTCCTCTGCCCATCTCTCCGGACCCCCATCCCTGCCTGGCATGGAGAAAGACGGTGGGTCTCTGGGGCAGGGGCCAAACTTCTCTTTGCGTGCTAGAGTTGATGCCAAGCCAGGCAGTTCTTCTCTGGGGGTGAAGACAAAAAAAGTAGGAACAGCAGTGGACTGGGACTCAGCCTCCCAGGGACAGTGACTGTCTTTCACTTTGGGGAGGGCACCTAAAGGCCATCCAACCCCCTCCAGGGCTGATGAAGGGGAAAGAGAGAGACAGAGACACCTGCATGTGCCAGGCATGGCAGAGTAATGAAATGGCCTTGGTTTGCAAACACGTGTTTCCCAGTCCATGGCAAGCAGGAGGCAAACCTCTTGATTGTTCTCCTTGGCATTCCTACTCTAAGGTGGACTGCTACTGTACATGGAGGTTAGGTGGCAATTATGTCTGGGGAGAGCGCCATCTCTGGGCACCCTAATTTTTACTGTAGGCTTCTCCTTCTCTCCCTGCCAGCTGCCCCAGGAATCCTCCAGCCGGGGTCCTTCTGCACCGAGAGGGACGCTGAAGGTGCCCCAGGGAAGGGTGGCCAGAGCAAGCAGGGGGCAGCTGGCTTCTGGTCCCAGGTCTGCTCTGCCAACGCCGTGATCCTCATCTGCATCAACCTCTTTTTCTACGCTTACTTCGCTTGAACGAGTTTCTTTGTGGGTGGGGGGCAAGAAGGGTGGAATTAAAGGAAGGGAAGCGTTTGTCTTCCAAATGGACTTTTTTTGGGGGGGGGTTGTGGGTGCTTTTCAACAGATCTCAGCCCTGGGGTTCTTGGCAAAGCGAAGGGACTTTTGGAAAAAGAATCTGGAGTGGAGGGATGATATGGAATATTTCTCCGAAGGTGACTTGAGGGTTTAAATGGAAAACTTTATTTCACTAAGAGATTTTTGTTCTAGGAATAAAAGAAATGACTTGGGGGCAGGAAGGAGTTCGTAAGTCCTGGTTGCCACTTTGCCCGCTGAGAACTCAAGGGCTTTTCAAGTAGTGGCACAGAAGATAAAACCCAATAAATCACTTTTTGAAACTTGTGTCTCTGGCAGGGAAGAGCAGCTTCGGAAGATGAGAGCGGCCGTCCCATCTCCTTGGAGGGCCCCTGGTGTTGTCTGAGGGCCACTTAGAGGCTGTATCGTGGCCAGTCCCCACCAGGTGGAAAACAGCTTCCAGCCCTACGCAGTCCTGATAAGCTTTGGGAGAACCTCTGCAGGGAGCTGAGCAAACACCCGAATTAGGGCAGGTCTCATAAAGATTAGGAGGGCAGCCAAAGGTCAAGGAGGGGACCCGCTGGACTTTCTGACCTGCTGGGTGATTATCAGCGCCTTCATTCCTTGCACTTGGCAGCTGACCAAGAGGCCTGTGGAGCAAAAAGAGCTGCATTGGACAGCAAAACGCTGAGGAAACCTTTAGAAAGAGAGAGAAACAGGAGGGAAATTCCCCATCTGTTTCCTGAGTCCATAGGCCCACTGGTGGGAATCACTCTGGCATCCGTAGGGTCACTTTTGAGGATCTCCTCCAAGGTGTGAGATCAAAACTCAGCAGGACACCCAGAACATGTCTGAAGATTTGCAGAAAATCATCTGCGGCAATCAAGAGGGGCTCTAAGACCACAGCTACCGGGGGGGGGGGCATCCAGAGCAGTGTTTCTCAGTCTTGGCCACTCTAAGACTTCAACTCCCAGAATTCCCCAGCCAGCATGCTCCACAGGGTATCTCTAGGAGGGACCTCTCCACTGTAAGTTTGCGGTCCACGCATCTTGTCAAGGGATGCTGGGAACTGTAGTTTTCCCAGACCTACAAACGTGGGGTGGTAGGAATTTATGACGAATTGTCTCAACACCAGCACCAGCGGATCAGATTTCTCTTATTCCAGGTGTCGGTCATTCCAGCGTGTAAATTCAGAAAAGTCTTTCAGCTCTTTGAAAGCATCAGATGGCTGTAAGATAAACCTGGACCATAAGGCAGTTTTGAACAAGGGCTGACTTAGGACAGCGCTTAGATTGAAGCTGGATTGCAGTTCTACTTCTAGAAATATATTGTTTTATAAATCAAGATAATTAGAAATCTCCAGAGGTTGGTTTGGGCTCCAGGTGAGTGATGGGGATCGGTCTGCAAAGTATTTCAACCTGCAATGAGCCCCAAAGTTTCAGCTTCCGAACGGCCGTCCGGGTGTGCAACGGGCCTCTTTTAAGGTCGGAGTGTGAAAATGGAAGGTTTTGCCCGGTTCTGGTTGAGGGCGAGTCAAAGCATCGGTTGACTTTGTGCAAGAGAAGAAAAGGTCCAGATGGGACGGCTGATCACTTCCGCCAGCTGAGCGAGCCAGGCAGGTCACATGCGCAGGGGGAAAACGTAGTTCCGAGGAAAAAGGCCTATCTTCACCCCCAGCTTCCCTCTCCACCAGTGGGGGTCAGAGCAGTCCAGAATCTTGAGGATGTCCCCTCTGCTGAAGCTCAGCTGCGAGGAGTTCTCGGCCAGGAAGTCGAACTGGGCTTGGACGAACGTTGGCTTCTTGGGCTGCGGGGAAAAGAGGTGGAAAGAAATGTGGGGTCTTGTTAGCAATTCCCTCCTCGCCCCTCTTGTCCCAGCTCTGTGGTTGACGTGGGGTGGGAGATGAGATGGTGGTTCTTTCTCAGAACGAGAGGTTGGGGATCATTCAATGAGACAGAAGGACAGAAGATTTATTTATTTATTTATTTGTTCATTCTTATAGGCCGCCCAACTCCCGCAGGACTCTGGGCGGCGGACATCTTTGTCCACTTCATCTAAATGTGATTGTTAGAAGCTCCCAAGGCAAGACGTTCTCCAAGGTCAGCCTTGGCTAGGTGGACAGTGGGAGCCCAGGAGATCAGGGGAGGCTTCAGAAGAGGCCATCTTCTAAATTAAGGGATGCAATTCCAAGTAGCCCTTGCTGTATCAACCACTTGTTTAGCGACCGCTCACAGTTAACAACAGGACGGGAAAAAAGCAAGGGGAATCTGGGTGGTTCCTTACCTCCTCGGCTTCTCCATGGTCTCTCAGGAAGACCTGCCTCTTCTTATCGATGGTGGTGGTTCGGTAGAAGTCCACCAGTTCATTGATGGAGTTGAACTTCTCCTCCCAGAGTTGGTACTTGCCCTTTTTCTCCCGGAGGACTCTGAAGTGCAGCACTTGGTCTCCGTAGCTAGGAGAGAAGCAGAGGATGGAGTTTTGGGGTGGGGAGAAGAGGAGAATGGGGTGCTTGGAGTGCAGCTGGGCATTTGGGTGATGGGTTGGGCTTCTTCTATGGAGCAGGGGTTGACTTGATGGCCTCAGTGACCCTCCAGGTTGATGGTTCTAGGAAATAATCTCATGGACCAGAGTCCATCATGGAGGAAGAAGTAGGATGACCTTACTTATCAGGTGTCTACCACACAGACTGGATAACAGCAAAGTGTCCCGTGTCCATGAGATTGGACAACCATTTGTCTGAAATGGTAAAGGGTCTCCTGCTTGACCGGAGGGTTGGACTAGAAGATCTCCCAGGTCCCTTCCAGCTCTGTTATTCTGTCTTGCTAAGCAAATTAAGATTCCTGCGTCTATTTTGTACCTATTTTTATCATTTTATTTAAAGTCTGTTTGCCACAGGATGGACGCAACTGGGCACAAATGAGCGCTTCGGCCTGTCAGTGGGAACCTCGCTCAAGCTCTCCCATCTGAGGTTCCTTGGCTTCTTTTCCTGAGGACTTGAGGCTTCCTTTAAACCAGGAAAAGAAAGGAACAAGAGCAATTTGCCTGCAGGCTGACTTTTGTAGCTCCTGCTAATCCCCCCCCCCAGCCTTGACTCACAAAAAGCACACCCTCTGTGTGCAAGAACCTGCTTGCCGACCTTCGCCAGTTCTCAGATGTGAGGTGGACAACCAGGTGGGGTTGATAACACTGGGTGTTGCGTGTGACATAACTGCAAAATGCCTTATTTCCAGCTAGGTAACCGCTGCCTTTGGTTTTCTTGGGGCAAAATGACAGTTGACTGTCACAGACCAAAAAACCTCTGCAGATGGTGGGGAACTGGTGCCTTTGATGATGGTCTCCTACGTTGCGAGGGTTAAACCCAGTATTTTCCAAAGGTGGCAAATTTAAGAGGGGTGGACTCAGTGGTGGGATTCAATTTTTTTACTACCGGTTCTGTGGGCGTGGCGTGGCTTGGTGAGCGTGGCTTGGTGGGCGTGGCAGGGGAAGAATACTGTAAAATCTCCCGATCAGCTGGGAAAATTTCCTCCCGATCAGCTGGGACTCGGGAGGCAGAGAATAGATGGAGGCAGGGCCAGTCAGAGGAGGTATTTACCAGTTCTCCGAAATGCTCAAAATTTCCTCTGCCGGTTCTCCAGAACTCGTCAGAACCTGCTAAATCTCACCCCTGGGTGGACTCCCAGGATTGCACACCAAGCCATACTGGCTGGGGACTCCTGGGAGTTGAAGTCCGCCCCTCTTAAAGTTGCCACCTTTGGGAAATACTGAGTTAAATTGTCAGAGGCCAGACACTTTGTGCAATTTTACCATTCGGCTTCTGAATGCTCAGAGAAGTCCCAAATCGCTTTCCAACCTCCAAAAGAAACTTTTATTCGGTTATTTAGCTGCCCGGCTGGGCTGTCCCCTGCTTGCAAGTTGCTTTTCCTTTAAAGTCCCATCCTTCGCAATTCCGGCACTTGGGTTAAGCCATAATTATACCCTGTTCTCATTTGCTCTGCCTTACAAGCTTTTGGTTGCTGAAACAGGAGAGACACAAAGCTGATATAAACACACAGAGGCGACAGGAAACAGCTTGGCTTTCACAGCTCCTGTGTCAAGTGACAACTTGCATCCGCAAAGTCGCCGATTAAACATCCCAGGGAGTCTGAATGAAGTTTTGATTTAGGCAATGCACCAGGAAGCACATTTCTTGGCTCTGGGTGCCCATGTCTGAAGTGCCCACCTTCCTGGGAGGAGAAGGAAAGAACCATCTGGAGACGGGGCAGCAGGCGTTGTGTCATTGCGGATGCGATGGTTGGAGGGATGTGCCCTGCTAGGGAGGGGAGGAAGCAATTCAGGAAGCTTTGGGGGTTGGTTTGAAGAAGACCCCACCGTAGGAGAAGAAAAATTGACAGTGTTGAATTGTAAGCTGCCCAGACGGGATGGGCAGCTGTAGAAATTCGATGGATGGATGGATTCGTTCAAGATGGGTTTGGGTCAAAGGCTCAGGAGGGAAGCCCACCTCCCTTCATTTGGACACTTGGGAAGGGGACTCAGCTCTTTTTCAGGCAGAAAATTCCACATTCCACCCTGAACATGCTGGTTAAAGAGATCCTAAATTACAACAGCTGGGTAAAAGCCTTCTCAGGTTTTGGGAGACCCACCATGTTGAGGAAGAATCAAAGGGGGCTCTAGAAGAGGCCACTTTGCCTGTCATCCTACGTCAATCTTCTCAACCCACTGCGCTCCTGACATTTTGGGAACGTAGCCCCCTTCATTCTCAGCCCTGCTGGCCACAGGGAAGCCAGCACGTTGGGCAGGAGAAGGAATCTTACTCAGAAAGATCCCTTTCTGGATCATGTGAGAGTGGCAGGAGATACCATGTAAAGCTTCTTGGTAGTCCTTCAAAAGCCACCTGCCTTATTTTCTGCTGACCCAGGAGTGGGCTGCAGAGATGTCCTTTCTGTGCCTTCCTAGCCCTGCCAATCAAAACTGCACCCCGTGATCCTAAACTAGGAAAAATAGATAAAATTAGATAGCAACCACAGCTTAATTTTGGTGGAGAACTCAAACTCAAAGTTTAAGCCCTGTGGTTTCCCAAGTCAGGACGCTATGATGCCTGGCCTGTTGACATCTCTTAGAAAGAGCCACGCAAGGATGCAAAGGTTGGCCTGACTCTGCAGGTTCTGGAGCACCTTTGGTAAAACCGGCCTGCTCCTCTGGTCTAAGCAGGGGAGGAGACCTCAGGCTTGGAACAGGACCTACTTTGCCCCCTTTTTCCTAGAAGGGCAGGTCCACCTCCTCCTCTGGAACTGGGCAGAGGCAACAAGGCTTGTAGGTGATCAGCACATCAATGTGTTTTGGATCCTGGAACTGGGTTTTTACAGCCCTTTGGCCTTGCATATCCACCCAGGGTGACTCTGTCATTTTGGCCATATAATTGAGGGCACGAAGGAAGCATCTTTTCATTGCTGTCTCTGGAACCGCAACTCCCTTGTTGATTCTAGGACGAATCATCCTGGCCTCTTCCACAAGCTCAGCTCAGTTTTCTTCCCCTCCCTCTGAACAGGACACACAAGGGCAGGCAAGACACCTGAGCCTCTCACATGTGGCATTTGGGAAACACACCTAGGAACTATTCAATCGCTTGGAAAGAGGGTCAAGAAGGGGGACCAGCTCACAGCCTTGGTTTCCAAACACCTGGAGAGGCTTGCTGGATGCCTCCCACGAAATGACACTGCACATCTGGCTCAGCTGGAAATCTTGGTTTGCAAACCACCGTGCTGGTTCGTCAATAGGCGAAGCCGGATTTGCTTAACGACTACGGTACATCATTCCCTGAACAACCCCAGTGATCTGCATAATGGCAAAATTGGGCACGATTCATTTAACCACTTGCCTTGCTTAGCAATGGAAATTCTGGTTCCCAACTATGGTCATAAGTCAAGGACTACTTGAATTTAGGTCAGGGGTCTGTAAACTTGGCAACTTTAAGTCTTCTGGACTTCATCTCCCAGCAAAGCCAAGCCAAGAATTCCCCAGCCAGCAAAGCAAAGCTGGCTGGGGAATTCTGGGAGTTGAAGTCCACAAGTCTTAAAGTTGCCAAGTTTGGAGGCCCCTGATTTACCTCTTGAAACAGGGTGAAGCCTCCCGCCCCATTAGCAGCATGGAAGACTTAAAGCAAAATGTAAATCCTGCAGGTGGCCAAGTGGCAAAATGGGCTCCAGACGCCTCTGAGAACTGTGCTCACAGAGAGCAGAACCACACCCTGGTAAATAAAGGAGAGGTCAGTCCTGTCATGTTTAACGGATAGCTTTGGGGCTTGTTGCTACAAGTTTCTAGTCCCTTGGAAGTAGAGGAGGTACTGTGAAGTCTCTTCTCGGTCACGTTTGAACAAGGCAAAGAGAAAGGAAGAAAATGCCCGGATTTGACTTTGAATACAAAATGGGTCGAGATGGGGGAAAGGTGCCAGTCACATTTCCCCACCCAGGGTTTCTCTCCCTAATGGGTTGCCCTTGGCACAGAAAACTTGCTGGGTGGTTGGCATGCCAGGCTCTGCGCATCAGTCTGAACATGAATCTGAACTGTGTCCTCTTGCCACCCTCCCTCCCTCCCTCCCTCCCGGGCATCTCCTTCAGCAAAGCAACTTTGTTTGGAAAGTGGCATCATTGCTTACCTGGTTTGTGCCAAGATGGTCATGGCAGGTATGGGAGGGACCAGGAAGGGGCTGAGAACCCCTCCAGAAGTGCATGGATGGGGAGGGTGGCCTTCCCCAACTTGTCACCCCCAGATGGGTTGCAGAACAATGGGATGGGAGCAGCAAAGAGATGGAAGAAAGGTGCCGCTGGATGACCTCAAGCAGCTTAGAGCAGCGTTTCTAACTTTGGTGACTTTAAGACGGGTGGACTTCAACTCCCAGAAGTCCCTAGCCATTTAAGATGGCTGAACGACCAGTATAAGCAAAAGTACCTGCTGTTGAATAGCCAATTAAGATTACTGCAGAAGTGGAAATATGCTTTGCACGAGCAGGAATCCTCAGTTATTTATTTTAATTGCTCGCTCATTTCCCAAAGCTGGGAAATTGGCTCCTTCCAAGCGCCCTGGGCGGTTTTTTTCCCTGGAAAAGCCGCTTGGGCTGTTTCCTGGTGTGCCGAGAGCACCCTCTGGTGCTCTGAGCTGCAGCCGACGGCAACAGTTGTGCAAAGCAGGAGTGTCCTCGGGGTTCTGTTGACAGGCCTTTTGGGCCTTCTGGGCCTTCCAACACGGGTGTGTACTCACAGCAGAGGGACCCCCACTCGCCTCCCCCCAGCAACAAGGCACCTACTTCACAGAGATGGAGAAGTCCCCTGGGCTGCTTTCGCTCTGCCGGATGAGAAAGGCGCCCCGGAACTGTCGTTTGAGGAGGGTCTTTTCAGCACCTTGCCTGGAGATTTTGCCACAATACCACCTGGAGGGTCAGAGGCAGGGGGTGGAATTAGGGGCGAGGTTCCCAACTTATAAAGCACGACAGCCACCGGGGTTGCAAAGAAAGTTTCAGTTCCACTTGCAAGCTCCAGATCGCGTGGGTGCTCGTGAATGCAGCCAACTCTGGCCTGTCACTCTCGGTTTATTTTTGACTCTGCAAGAACGAGAGTGGATCGCTTTGCTATGAGAACTGGAACTAAACTCTCTTTATTACAGGATCTGCCACCTTTGCAATAGGTTGGAAACACACTTTGTGCCTCACCCTGCAAAAGTCGCTCATGGTCGGGATTCTCATGACCGCTCCCTAGGGACAGCTGAGGCCAGACGGGGAGAAAGGCACCGTGTCCCAAAAGGGGAATTAATGAGGATGAAGAAAACCCACAGTGTGGCAAGAGATAATTTAATTCAATTTAATTTAATTTATTGTTCTTATAAGCCGCCCAATCCCGTAGGACTCAGGGCGGCTTACAACAGAAAAAAGAACAATCAGAAATACAATAAAGCAATTTAAAAATTTACAAAAGTTAAAAAACCAGTCATCCATGGGGGCATTAAGACCGATTAGATACTGGTCAGAGATTAGGCAGTCTCTTAATCAAAGCTCTCTGAGCAGAACAGGACCCAACCCCACCCCAGTCGGGGGCAAGTCTAGCATCATCATCTATTCACATGGCAGCAGTCGTCCAATATTTGAGGGGCTGCCACGAAGAAGAGGGAGGGGGTCAACCGCTTCTCCAAAGCACCAGAGGGCAGGACAAGAAGCAACGGATGGAAACTAATCAAGGAGAGATTCAACCTGGAACTAAGGAGAAATTTTCTGCCAGCCAGAACAGGGAATCAGTGGAACGACTTGCCTCCAGAAGTTGTGGGTGCTCCATCACTGGAGGTTTTTAAGAAGAGACTGGACAGCCATTTGTCCGGAATGGTGTAGGGCAGGGGTGTTCAACCATGGAAAGTTTAAGACTTGTGGACTTCAACTCCCAGAATCCCCCTCCCAGAACCCCCCAGCCAGCCAGGGTCTCCTGCTTGAGAAGGGGGGGGGGTTGGACTAGAAGACCTCCAAGGTCCCTTCCATCTCCGTTGTTCTCTTATTTTTCTCTCAGGATCCCTGTTTTGCAAGGCAACGCATGGCTGAAGCTCAGCTCCATTTCCCCTCCCACCCCCCATTTGAATATTGAAATAGGGGGTTGGGTGGGGAGAGAAAATGAAGAAATGTCAGCCACAGCCCTGTAATAATACTATCCAATCTTCGGGTTGTTCTTGCAATTGTCCATCTATCTTGCAAAGGGTTGGATGCTTTGGGCTTCGTGTGGGGCCAACTGTGACCCATAAGCTGCATTAAAGGCTTCTGACATCATTGATCTGGCTGGAATTGATCTTGATGGGATTAAACCAATCAAATTGTGGGTGCTCCATCACTGGAGGTTTTCAAAAAGAGACTGGAAAGACACTTGTCTGAGATTGTATAGGTTCTCCTGCAGGGGGCTGGACTAGAAGACCTCCAAGGTCCCTTCCAGCTCTATGGCATGCCATGCCATGCTATGCTATTCTTCTATTCTATTCTCTGCCATGCATTTTTATTTATGCATACTGTATATTTATTTATACGCATAGATAAGAGACCCAAATGGTATAGGATCTCCTGCTTGAGCAGGCGGCTGGACTAGAAGACCTCCGAGGTCCCTTCCAGCTCTATTCTGATTCTGATTCTGATTCTGAAATGTAGAAATCGATGGGCAAAGTGTGGTTGAAGGAATGCTTGCTGATTTTCTCTCCGTTGCTTCATACTAAACAGGCCGGATCCCTGCTAGGATTGAATTAATTGATGTCAACAACAGCAAGAACGTTTCTGCGGAGTTTCTTCTGTCTTGCCCAAGTGGGAAAGAAAAAGCTACTCACGGATGAGGTTTCATTTTGATGTAGTTTTTGGGGATGAATCCTTCCAGGCCAAAAAGCTCTGCTTTGTACCAGTTCTGGTCCTCTTCCATGTTCAGAATCTGTGGGCTCAAAAGGAGGAATAAGCAAACATCGGGCTGAAGCTGTGGGAGGGGGGAAGTGGCAGAAGGCTGCCGAGGGGGGTGGGCTGTAGTTGAGGAGTGGGGAAATAAATAAATAAATAAATAAATAAATAAATAAATAAATAAATAAATAAATAAATAAATAAATAAATAAATAAATAAATAAATAAATAAATGGCTCTGAGGCAGACTTTTTAGAAACACAGAATGTTCTGTACAAAAGCACGATTAATAATGCTTTTCTCAGTTTGGGAATTTAAGCAAGGTGGATCAGAACTGTATCCGCTCTCTGTCTGTCTGTCTGTCTGTCTGTCTGTCTGTATCATCTATCTATCTATCTATCTATCTATCTATCTATCTATCTATCTATCTATCTATCTATCTATCTATCTATCTATCTATCATCTATCTATCTATCTATCTATCTATCTATCTATCTATCTATCTATCTATCTATCTATCTATCTATCTATCTATCTATCTATCATCTATCCTCCCTCTATTTGTCTCTATATTTACTCACCTATCACCTACCCATCTCTCTCTCTCTCCCTCTCCCTCCCCCCCTTCTCTCATCTCTCATCTCTGAATCGGCTTCAGATGGCTAATTTTGTTCAGCTGCCCAACTGCATCTGATTTTTGTGTATTTCAGAACAAATGCAGCCGGGATTTGATCTGCCAACAGCCTTGAACCACCACCACCACCACCACCACCCGAGTTACCTTCAGCGTGTCTCCCTTCTTAAAGGCTAATTCATCCTTCTCGGATGCCTGGAAGTTATACAAAGCAAGGGCCTCCATGTTGGGGCTGGTCCTTCTCTGGCCCACAGTGAGACCTCAAAGGGGCCACTTCTCTAGCCCGGTTGGCCCAACTTGGTTGTCCGACAAAGGCCCGTCAAAAAAGCCAGCCAGAAGTTTCTTTTGAGAAGTTCCAGGCTGAGTTTCCTTCCATCTCCCGTGTACAGCAGCACCCCAAAGTTTTGCTTCCAGGCACAGGTCAGGAGGTAGTTTGGGGCCAGAAAAAGAAAAGGGGAAAAAAATCTGTGCGTAAAAATGAGACAGGAAATATATTTGAATATGTTGGCTGGAGGGGTGTGCAAGTGTGTGAGGAACAAAGACACTGCAGCTGCAGAAAGCAACCTCACAGAGGGGAATTCCTCCTCTCCTCCCAGGGGGCTTCAATGCAAGGTTTCCTGCCCCCTGCCCCGCTCTCGCTCAAGGCAGGCGCGTCTGCTCGAACCCATCACCAGCTTCTAAAAAGCGAAAACAACTTATTTTTTTCCTGGCCAAAGCCACGAACCCAAGCGAGCCTCTTTCCCACCCACAGCTAGCTTCTGCTGCTTTTCTATGGTAGGTGAACCCCCCCCCCCCACAGTCATTTGTTGAGTTTGTATAGTGGATGCAAAAGGCGAGCCCAGAAGGTTTCTGCTCTGATGTTTTTAGGGTTCTGCTCCAAAACCAGATTTTCCCACTGTCTTGCCATCTTTTCCAGTGGATCTGCAGGGAGATTATTCCACCCTCTGGTCAGGAGGCTGGGGGTCAGTGGCCCTGCGCCCCAACCCTGCCAGTTGCCCAAAGAAATCCTTCTAAAATGTCTCATTTGGCCACAAGGTGGCGAGAGGGCCTTGGACAATCTTCTGCCTACCAAGATGCTTGAAGTGCACCAGATCAATCAACCATAATAGAGCTGGAAGGGACATTGGAGGTCTTCTAGTCCAACCCCTTGCTCAAGCAGGAGACCCTACACCATTTCAGACAAATGGCTGTCCAGTCTTTTCTTAAAAACCTCCAGTGATGGAGCACCTGCAACTTCTTGAGGCAAGTCGTTCCACTGGTTAATTGTCCTCACTGTCAGGAAGTTTCTCCTTCATTCCAGGTTGCCTCTCTCCTTGTTTAGTTTCCATCTGTTGTTTCTTGTCTTGCCTTCTGGTGCAAATTGCCCCAGCCCCATGCATTCTGAGGGGGAGGGGAGGGAGAGAGAGAGAGAGAGAGAGAATTTTTCTTGGCTGACCTCATTTCAAACGCTACAGGATGTGCATGAAGCAAACAGCCCCTGACCTCCCTGGGGCATCCGCAGCATGAGCGACACCCCCAGCTTTGCTCTGCCACCAGCCTTTTAGCTGGGTTTGGGTCGGGTTATTGAGCACGAAGGGAGTTGCCTAGGCAGATGTGCATGGGGCACACCCAGTCCCTTGGGTCTCCTTGTGCACAACTGGGGAGGGGAGCTGCGTCTGTTTTGCTCTGGGCTTTTGTTCCAAGGCACCACCTTTTCTCTTCTGGCTGGGAAGCATGGTGCGCAGGGTTCTTGGATGCAAAAGGTGAAGACGGGCAAAGGAGCTTTGCCAGGCCAAATGGGGTTGGCATCCCTTAGCATCCCGTAGATGCCCTTGGCCTCTTGTTTGGCAAATGCCAGGACCATGGAAGGATGGAGCTCAGAATAATTTTTCTTAATCTCCCTTAAGCCTTTTAGCTTCCTCTGAGTAGGTTGGTTAGTTTCCTGGTTCTTCCCCTGCCTGGAAAAATAAGATTCCCAGGTTGGCTGTGCTCACCTCACCCTTAAGCTGGTGGCTGAATTAACCCCTGGTCTAGGCTCGCTTTTCAAAGGTTAATTTATTTAAGAATATCTGCAAACTGCCCCAGCCCACTGCATTCTGAGCAGGGCAGGATAGGCACAGCACCATCAAAGTACCCAGCTGACTGACTCCAAGTGCTGGTCGATGCCCACCGAGCTTAGCATGCTGTGCAAAGGCACCTGCTGTTCTTTCTCCTTCCTCCCCATCAGTGTTGTGTGAACGCAGCTGGCGGGTGGGTGGCACGATCTGCAGCCTGGCATTCCAGTTTCAAAGGAAAACCAGGAACGAATCAGGGAACGGAGAGCCCTTTCCAAGCCTCTACTCGAGAGGCGGAGAAAAGTATCCATAGGCATATTTTTAATTAGTATGTGCTTTTACTGGATCTAAGCTTAGTGCAAGATCTATTTTGCCCTGCACGACAGCCCTGCGAGGCAGGCTGAGCTAAAATAGAGTGACTGGCTCAAAGTCCGCAGGGTGTTGCATGACTAAGAGTTAACCAGAATCTGTATCAGTCCAACATCTTAACCAAAGCACCCACAGACTCTATTTCCCCCCCTCAAACGATTTATTACTTCTATTTAGGTATTTATTATTGATTTTTGTTGGCTGGTGAGTGACAGCTCCAGCAGCAGCCCCACCCTGGGACAGGCAGGACCGAGATTCCAGTTCTGAAGGCTGCTTTTCTTCAGTTCCCACCGATGTCTTGCAGAGTTTCCAAATGTTTCCTGGCTGCTGTCAGACCCATCATGAGCACTCATGCTATTTTTTAAAATTATTTTTTGCTGCTTCCTTTGCTTTTCCTAATCTGGTGGAAACAGCCCGTTTGGCCGAGCATCGGAGGAATGTGAAGGGATGTAGAAATAGGGGAGAGAGGGACAAGGCAGCCACAGCACCACCACCACCCCGAGATTCTTTGGGAAGTTCTGGGGTGCTGCACATGGCCACGTCCTGCAGGTGAGAGCATCGGAACGTGATGCGTCGTCTGGTGAGTGCGTCTCAGCATCCGGCTCTCCTCTGAACCGGCTCTTCCTGCATAAACACTGGCAGACTTCCAGGAGACCCATGTGGGATCCGACACCCCCACTTGAAAATATGCGTGGCCCAGGAAGCAGAGGCAGAGGGGTGATTAGCTGGTGTTCCAGCTTGTCATTAAAATGCTCCAGGCTTCCTTGGTGTGCAGGGAGGGGGGAATTCCTCAGGAAGGGGGAGTCCCAGAGGGGGTGGTAGAGGGAGGGGTTGCCTATTCATCTGTTCCAAAGCTCCTGTGGATAATTGGGGGATTGGGGGAGGGCATGGAATAGAGGGGATCCCCTTTTTGGAAGGAAGGCAACCGTGCAGACCAATGATGCTTCCTGTTTTTCAGACTCCATCCAGCAGGATTCGGGAAGGTCTCTGTCCTAAAACCCTCAGCAGCTTTAAGATGTTTGGACATCACGTCCTGAGGATTCTGGGAATTTGAATCCACCCATGCTGGCTGGAGAATTCTGGGAGTTGAAGTCCACACATCTTAAAATGGCTGAGATTGAGAAATGTTGCTCTGAGCACAAGGGGAACCAGTGAGGGTAGTGATTCAGTGGATCACCCTTGAAAAGGGAACACCTGGATCTCAATCGATCCACAGAGAACTAAAGAGGATGAAGATGAGCCAAGTGGATTAGCCTTCCTGTCTGGGACTGGCATTTTCAGAAGATGGGAGGAAGGTCCGGCTGTATCTGGGCCAGTACAGGGGCTCTTGTGGCCCCCAACGCCCTGGCATTGGCCCAAGGAGATCACAGTCACAGTTGGTGCCAGGACTGAAAGCACCCAACAGTGTGTAAAATATTAAAAAACAAGCCAAGCTCGCCAGGATTTGTCTTCTCTTCAAAGGGAGACGTGGTCTTTGCATCTTGAGCTTCCGAAAATAATCATCTACTGCAGAAGAGAGGCCTTCCCTCTTCCTCCTCCTCCTCCTCCTCCTCCTCCTCCTCCTCCTCCTCCTCCTCCATTAACCACTGGTTCCTCCAGGTGTTGGGAGGAAGAGGCAGCAGCTGGGCATTTTCATCAAATAGGAGAAGAATGCAGCAGGGTGCCAATTAGAATAAATTATTACATGCCCGTCTTGCTTGGCATGGAAATACCCAACCAAACCAATCTCTCTCTCTCTCTCTCTCCCTCTCTCCCTCTCCCTCCCCCCCCTCTCTCTCTGTGTGTTCTCAGCAAGCCACCCAACGTCTGCCCAGGCGAAAGCATCTTTTTTCGGGAGCACAGAAGGCCTTCTGAAGATTTCCCCCTCCTCATCCTGCTACATGTACAGGAAGTCCTTAGAAACCCACCATTTTTTTGCTTCTCCATTTTCAAATGTCTGGCATAGCTGCGTGTTTGGTCCTATTGTGCCAACAGCTGCTCTAAAAAGGGGGCTTCCTTGGGATTAGGGCAACGAGCATGTGAAAAATTAGACTCTGGTTTGCAAATGAACATTTCCTTACGTTTATTTCGACTCTAACCAGGGCATCTATTCTGCTATGCTCCATTTTCTATCCCGAAGTCGGGTTTTGCAGTTCTGACACAACCCTTTGTTCTTCTATTGATCTCTTTAATGACTCTGAAAGCTGGGGGAGGGGGCTGCCTGTGTGTCTCTGTGTGTGTTTTCCAGCCAGACCTTCTAACACAGAACCCCACTGAGATTTGGAGGCTGAACTGCACACAAACCAGAGCCAGGCAGCTACCTCCTAAGATCCAACCTCATCAAAGGATGCAGGGATGGAGGGAGAAAACGTGATGTGCCAGAGGTTGGGCTGCGTTTGCTAAGAAATGAACCCCCCCTCCAAAAGAGATATATATTTCCAATGCTGCCTCCATTGCTGGGTCCGCGTGAATGTGCGCATGCAGCTGGCCTGGCAGTGATGCAAATTTAACACCCGTGAATAAAATTGGACGTCCAACACATTTACATCTGGGTGGGAACACGCCGTTTGCTCCCAGCCCATCCAAGGGCTCCTGCGGGCGATGGTTGTTCAGCCCAGCGAGATGGGTTGGTTTTTGGGGCGCAGTGCTCTTGAGACGGGCTTTTCCTCAGGAAAAGAGAAGAGCCCTAGTCCCGCTCTTGGGATCCCACTTCAGAATCCCTCCCACCAAGGAAGGTGCCCCAGAGGGGAAGAACCAGCAATTCCAGGCAGGCCCTGAAGGTTGGTCCATCAGGCTGTGGTGCTCCTTGGGGGGAGGGGGGAAAGGAGAGATGCTGTAACTTGGCCGCGCAACTCTTCGTGGGAGAAGAATCTGCCCAGGGCTGCATTTTCACCCTCTTGGCTTCCTTTCACCCGACCCTGTGGGGCGATTCTCCGACCGGGCGGGGGGAATTCTGCGAGTGGAAATCTCCAAGCTTGGAAAACCCTGATTGAAAAGAGGCATCCCTGGGCAGCTTTTGCAACCCTATTTATCGCTTGGGCATCTTTCCCTCGGACCGTTTAATGATGGCAACCCATGCCGGGGGGGGGGAGGGCGCCGCAAAGCCAGGGCAGGAGAGCTGCAGCCATGCATCCCTGCATCCACGCGCGCATGGATGCTTTCTAGCATTTAGAATCCCCCTCCCCTCCGGCCCCGGCACGCTCTCCACGGTGCTGCATGCCAGCCGGCTGCGAAGGCGCATGCGCGGACTCCAGGGCTCCTCGGCAGCCAGGGCGCCTGCGCGAAGGGGCTCTCTCCGGCTGCGCGCACGCCCTGACGTGGGCACGCCCACCGGGCGGGAGCGCGCCCCCTCCTCCTCTCTCTCTCCCCTCCCCCTTCCCCCCTCCCTCGGCGGGGCCGCCATGTTGGATGGCGCGTGTGGGCGGCGGGTGTCGAAGGCGGCGGCGGCGGCCGCCGGAGCCCGGAGCCCAGCAACGCCCGCCGGCAGCAGGTGGGAGACGGCGAGCAGGGCGGCGGGGGCGGGGGCGGCGCGGTCTGAGGAGCCCCCCCGTGGGCTGCCCCGGAGGCTCTTCCGTGGGAGGGTCGCTCAGGGGGGGTCTCTCTGGCTCCCCTCTCTGCTCCCCAAGACGCAGCCCCCCCGTTTGAAGGGACCCCCCCACACGACCCTGGCCTGCCCCAGGGGGTTGGGAGAAGGCGGGCGGAGAGAGGGGGGCTTCCACTGCCGCCCCCACCCCACCCATTGGTGGGGGGGTCTCTCTGGGTGGGGACGGGGGTGCCGCCCCATGGAGGGAAGGGGGGGACCACGTTGGGGAGGGCTTGCTTTTGTGGGTGGGGTGTCTTATTCCGTGTTTCTTTGGGGGCGAAGGGGAAGAAAGGGTTTTTTTTGAAGGGTGGGGGTCCTGGGTGGCAGCAAAAGGAGGGGCCCATGGGGGTCAACCCTGCCTTGGCTAGACCCTGTGACCCCCCTTCCCCACCTCATTTCAACCCCCCCCCCTTTTGGGTAAAAGATGCTCCCTGCACAACAAAGACCCTCTCCTCCTTTGGAATGGTTTTGCATGGAGGGGTCTAAAGGAGGAGTTGAACCCCCTTTTTTGCAACCCCCCTTTTTTTCTTTCCTTGCTGTTTCCCCAGCTATTCATGGCTGGTGCAGATGGGGGACTGTTCATCAACCTATGCTGATTGGAGGGTGGCTTGGGAGGGAGGACATTTCATTTCATTTTAATTCTTAATTTTTTGGTAGCTAGGAAATGGGGAGCCCGTCAGCCCAGGCGTTTCATGCAGCTTTCGTGCCTTTGATTCAAAGCCAAAACCTCCCTGAAGCCGTCAGAATTAGGGTTAGGCGGAAATCTGCGACCAGATTATTCCCCATTATTGTTGTGGTTTTTTCGTGGGTGTGTCTTGCACTTGGAAGTGGATGGAACGTCAGTGTGAAAAAGGGACCAAAGTTGTGTGATTACCTAAAATGGACCCACAAGGAAAGAATTTGGGGGGTGGGGTCGGGGTGCAAAAGGGAAGAAGGCCGGTGCTTGAGCTCCTGAATATCCAAAAGGTGTCGGTGTAAATCAAGGGGTCGGTTGAGTTATGGAAACTGCTCTGCATGTCTAGGAGATGTTTGTCTTTATCTGAAAAAACACACAGGGTGGAGAATGGCCTAAGGTGTGGTGTGGGTGACACAACCGAGATTCCTGAGAGTCTCAGCCTTCTCTTTCCTCCAAATCCGGAATCAGATTTGAAATGCAAACGGCGAAAGGCCGGGTACTTCAGACACGTTGGTGGAATGGTGAATTTGTGCAGTCTTTGGGAGCTGGGAATTCCTGCAATCGGAATGTGTGCGTACCGGGACTGTATTTTGTGTTGGGTGGGTACGTCTTTGTGAAGGAGTCATTCTGAAAGGATGTGTAATGCAGGTCAGATCTTAACACCCTGAATTTTCTCTGTCCTTTTTTGTTATTTTCTTTTAGGATGAGGAGCAGCAGTTATTTTAATTCATGGCAGTGAAGTCTGGAGATGGTGGTCTTTCTTTTGTGTCATCCCAGGTTGTTCCAGCAATCCCAGAACAGTTAGTAGGAGGAAAATACATTTTCTCCTTATGCCTTGTCAATTGGAATCAAAATGGTCAGAAAAGAGAGATGTTCAATGATTTTTCAGCTATTTTTCTATCATTCTATCTGTTGCATTGTGCACATCAGCAGATCATCATTTCTTTCTGAATCGTTTGTTCTGCCCTTGGAAATGTTCAGGGTTCTCTACCAAATTATTGAATTTTAAAACATTTTATTAGAAGTCTGGGTAGTTTGGCAGATATTTGAATGTCATATAAATATGAGTTTAGCATTTTAATACATAAGGAACCTGCAGTGATGAAATTTGATTTGTTCCCTGTTGTAGAGCAGCACAATTGAGAAAATGGGTTTACATTTATGCCAATATTAAAAAATAGTGGCTGATTGCAATTAAGAGGTAATTTCCAGGACAGTTTTAGTTATAGATGCATTGGGTACAGTAACCTTCCTTGACTTGGTGCCTTTTAAGAGTGTTGGAATCAAGTAAAGATAAAATAGTAAATCAACTCCAAGTGATTTCGTGGAGACACACCTAACTTCTTAGATACGTAGGTTCTGATGTTCTGGGATTTATTTTGTTTTACTTTCTAGTCTAGTCTCCAGCTCTGATATTTCTTGTGGTCTCCCATCCAAATATTAATTGGGTTCTTCTGGCCCTGCTCAGCCTTTGGAGATTAGCTAAGAATTTCTGCTGATAGTGCTGGAATTTTGTAAGTTGTTGGCCTCTCATTTCTGGAGGTGTTGTGTTGAAGAAGGCTGATTGTGAGTTGGACCAGCATGCTGGTACAGAGCTTGTGAAATCTCTGCAATGGGGTCATGATTGGAGTTTCCTTGATTCTTCTCCCCTCCTTTTTTTCCTTAAAAAAAGAAAGAAAGCCAAGTGATTGACTCTAACACAGAGGCTTAGGATAACTTCATTGAAAAGGAGTATGTGCCCCTTTTGTGCACAGAAGTAAGGAGTCTTAATATGTATGGACTTGCTCTACGTCACTGAGAAATGTTCAGTTGTAAATTGAATCCATGGAAGCCTACCTGAGAGTAAATTATACTGAAATATGTGAGGCATGGTCGGCCAAGCATGAGATTAAATTTATGTAGCTCTCCTGAACAGCCCCACGGAGAGTGTCAAAATACTCCTGCAGACAGGAAAGGCTGATCATGTTTGGGGATTGACTCTGCAATGCACACTTCAGGGTTGTTGCAATGGAAATGTGCGGTGATTATTTTGTCTGGCAGGTGTAGCAGCTTCTGCGGTAGGTTAAAATGCATTACAAACAATCTTTGTGGCATTTCGTCAATACGGGTTAGCTGTATTTTATCATTGGAGAAAGGTAAACACATTGCCACATAATTGGAATATATATATATATATATATATATATATATATATATATATATATATATATATATATATATATATATATATATATATATATATATATATATATATATATATATATAATGTTATCATTAACAGGCTTTCTACTCAGAATTAAGCCCCACTGAGTTTGAAGGAGGTAAATTGCCACCTAAGTGTGTGGCAGATTGTAGCCTTTGAATTAAAACGGGAAACATTCTTCAATCATTTTATTTAGCGATATGTCTTCAGATTCCTTTTATTTGTTCTGATCGTAACAGACGTCTTGCAAGTAGGTTTCATGGGGAAGAATAGTGCCATTTGCCAGGGATCAAATAAACCAGTCTAACTACACGGCATGAATTTTCAAGTCTTGACGTGTAGATAATGAGTATTTTGGTTTGTCTGCAGCTTCCTAGAGTAAAGTAACACACGTGATATATATTTATTGGCATACGTACGTGCTATATACGACATTTAGTTCCTAGCCAATATGGCCAAAGATCAGGTTTGCTATGAACTGTAGATATTATACTGTATCACATCTGCAGAACAGAACATCAAGCTGGGTCCAGTCACAGGGCTGGGAAGCTGGCACTTCTTTATAGGGCGGCTATAAGACAGCCTGGGTTCTTGCTGTTAATTCATTTGCCGTTTAACTTACCTATCTTTTGTTTTTAGTTTTTAATTCGTTGCAGCATAAATGTGATACAAATACAATACTTCAATTATGGGAAAGCTGTTATAATCCACTTTGCGAGTGGTGGTTTGGAGCTTCCCTGGAAGGCATGGAAAGGCCGCCTCTCAGTGACTTAAATAGGTTACCCAGGGCGACATCAGGGCTGTGGTGTGACTCCATCCTTCCTTATTTGCCACAGTTATTTTTGGTTCCTCTCTTGTTGAGCATAGTAAGAGGGTGGTTTTTTTTAAGGAGGTGAACTCAGAGGCCAACATACATGGAAACCTATATATTGTATTCGCATAAGATGCAGGATTTCTGCTGCATCGTGAAACTCTTCCTGGGTTCTTTGGAAGCTGATCTGATGAAGATTAGTAATAGTCACACATTTCCCTAAACACAGCTTGGCTTGCAGTTCTTAGCTACCCTGAACCGAAGACTTTGCTCAGCCAGACGCCCATCGAGGTCACAAAAAGGGGAGCAAAACTTGGTTTGCTGAATCTGCTCCATAGATCAGTTTGAGAAGTTATGCTCCAAACCTGAGATGCCCATTGCTTATGACAGCTGGTGCAGAAACATTGGCTTGCAGGCTTGACCAATTCTCCTCCTAGCTGGGAGCGAGAGAGTCGGTGAGAGCTAAGCACAAGCCTTCCCAAGGTATGAAACAGGCCCTGCCATGTATGTCGTCTTTTCGTCCTGTTGCTCTCCAAGTGACTACAAAGTTGGATCTGGGCGATAGGTGTTGTTTAGAGTGAAAATGGAGCTCTCTGCTTTTCCCCAGCATCCCCCAGTGGAGAGTGTGAACTGCTTGCCGGAAGGAGGGCCATTTGTGAGGAGAGAGCATTTCAGCTATCCTTCTGCACAGGGCCCTGCGGCATCGCCCCCCCTCCTGTTAATCCCTGCATGCTTTGAGACCTTGGGAAGATGGAAGGAGTGTCAGTGGAAAAGTACAGAATTCTAGGCCGGTTCCTCACTTCTCCTGAATTTCAGGTTTTAACTCACTTGTCTTAAGCCAATGTGACTGAAATAAATGGCTGATGGAAAGTATTTGTTTTCAAAATTAGTTTTTAGTAGCCAGAAAGGATTCCCATGCTCAAAGGGCCTAGAGTTTCTGTAGACTTTTATGACTTTTGGAGCAACCTTAATGGCTAGTTGTTGCATTCCTTACGATGAAGAAAAGGAGAAATGGAAAATGTTTGCTTCTAAAGATGTTCTTCATGTTTAGAACTTCTTTAAAGGTTCAAAAAACAGATTAACCTTCTCTCCCAGATTGTAGTTCCCAGCTTACTTAAGGGATCTAAGTGGAGTTGAATTGCATACAGTGTTGCCTGGATCTTCCTTATAATTTCTTCTTTAAAGTTAGACTTGTGTTTTGAAAGTTGTGTAACGATGTTCACTGGTCCACGAGGCTGCTATCCTTTTGATCTTATTGAATCAATCTTTGAGATTGAAAGAGTAAATAATAGCTTCTCTGGGCTATTGTGATTTATGAGGTATAGTCAGCTCTCTGAATCTGCAATTAAAGAATGAACTGTTCTTGCATAAATGAAGAAGAGAACAAGCAAACAAAACTTTTGCTGTTCGGCTGAGTATACAACGTCTTGATTTTTATCCTCCATGCCGCCTCGGTTCGGTTGCAGGCAGGTAGAGTATTAAAATTAACTAGTTAATTAAATGGAGTATATTTTATGCTACATGAACTGTGCATTTTAGAGGATAAAGGTAAAAATATTATGTCAAACATCCTATTCCGGGTGTATGTTTAGGGTTTTGTTTGTTTGTGTTTGCTTGCTCACTTGGCAACATTTGTGTCCTGAATACTTGAACACTCTATAGAGTCTATATAGCCTTAATTGAATCAATAATGTTACGGATCACTCTTAACTTAGTTGCCCTTTTTTTAGCCAGTTAGCTACAATCACTTTGACAGAAACAGAGTTGGCAAGTCAGTCAGGTTGGGTCGGGTACTTTGGAATGATTTGCAAACACTTCCTGTTTTATTTCAATAAGGCGGAGAGTTTAATATGTCCTAATGCAAGACAGTTGAGCAAGAGATTGTCTGGAGTTTTTGTAACATAGATGATGTACTTGCATTGTCCAGATTGTTCACAATAACATTTAGGGCAAGGGTGTCCAATCTTGGCAACTTTAAGATTTGTGGACTTCAAGTCCTGGGGAAATGGCTGGCTGGGGAATTCTGGGAGTTGAAGTCCGCAGGTCTTAAAATTGTCAAAGTTGGACATCCTTAATTTAGAGCCTCAATGTGAACCTGCAGCTCCCAAATTTCTGCTCAGTCCAGGTTTTTGGCTACACCAGCTTGAATGAAACTCAACTGTTCTGACCTAGGCTTCCTGATTAAATAAAATGGCACAAACAGTGTCCCACAAACCACTTTTATTTTTAACGTCTGATAATTATTTTCATTATCAGCCGTAATAAGTCCAAACAAAGTAAAACAAGTCCGACTAAAGTCTTTCAGGGAAAGGCAGATAACACACACGAACCTTGCTCTTCTTTGGCAAACTGCCAAGGACCAATTTGCAGGAAAAACTTGGCAAGTTCAAACAGGAACAAAAACTGAATCCGAGTTGCAATGAGGAGAGCTATAGATGAACTGAGTTGCTTCCTGCAATGAACCCTTTCGTGTTCTCCACTTATATAGCTTATGGGAGGGGGCCAATTATCCCCAAGCCTTACTCCTGAGTAGTCCTTCTCCTCTGGAACTGTTCTTGTCTTCTGGAAGCTCTGCGCATGAGTGCATTGAGAACAGGCTCCTCCTGTTCCTCTGCCTCACTCATGTCAGCCTATGGAGGTTCTGGAGGCGGGACAGACCACCCCAATGGCCCTGGCTGAATCCCTGCCTCTGGCACCGAGCCTTCTCCAGACTCCAGGCCTGGCCCAGGTTCCTCCCCAGCCTCCTCACTGTCCGACTCTGCTGCCAGCTCCGCAGGCTTCATGCTCACACCTCCACTTTGTAAATACGTTCAGCAGGGTGTCCAGTCATTGTGTAAGCATCCCGGTACCAAACTGGCTGTGGCAGACTCCCAGCAGCTGCCACTTGTTCTTCACAGAGGAGCTGTGAGTCCAGGAAAGCCCCCGCGGGGGTTGAGCACTTGTCCTCTCTTGGACCAATAGTGAAGAATCTCCCAAACAATCCCAGCCCCCCGCCCCGCCTCAGTCTTGGCAGGATTGAGTCCGGGTCTCTTCTTCCCTCTCCAGACCTGAGCAGCCTTCGGATCCTGGATCAGGACCTTGGCAGCATCCCCGGTGGTCCAAATGCATTTGCCCGCTTGGGTCCTTTCCTCTTGATCCAGAGGGCAGGGCTGCGTTTCTCATTGCAAATAAAGGAATGGAAGTAGCATCTCTTGTGACCTGATATTATTTTCTATCATGCTGACCCTGGAGGATGGGGCAGGGTTTACTCCCAGGTGATTGAGGCCTCTTCCCCCAGGAATCCAGACCTCTTCCAGTGAGGCTCCTATTCCTCTGGTTTGTGCTGCTGCTTCAGACCCCATTCCGAGTTCATATCCTTTTGTTCGTGTTCCCAATAAGGTGTTTTCATTAAAAAAAAAAAGACATTTTAAAATGCACCTGGATTTTGCAAGCCTTATTTTAAAATGAGCAAATTGTAATTTAGCATTTGGGAAATCTTTTCCTGTGGCACATCCCATCTGTCATAAACTTGGTCTCAAACCGGATGGAAAAGGGCTGCCTGAATTGCTAAGTGGCCCCACACCTTGTAAGATCAAGAGAAGTATCAAATGGGTTTTCTTCCCCGTTTCCATAGCAGTGTGTAAGATCTGCGGTGGTCCTTCTCTGCACCCCACGAAAACTCTGGGCATGGAAATTTGATTTTATTCTCTCTGTCTCTCTCTGCCTGTAATCTAGCTTTCCCCAGCCTTGCACTATCTAGATATGTTGAATCGCAACTCCATTAATCTGCAGACAGTAGGTTCGTGTTTATCTACTTTACTCTTTGTTGTACTGTTAAGAGGAATCCCGCATTGGGCAATGCGGAGATATTAGCGTAATTTCAGGGTTGGAATGGTTTGAGGGCTTCTTCACATATCTACAGCTCTCTGCTCTCTCCATTCCTTGAATAGCAATGTGTTTGTGTTTGTGTGTTTTAATCTCAGAAATACTTGGTTGACTTGTTGCTCCTCATGAATCAGATTTCCTGTTTTCCTCCTCCTCCTCCTCCCTTCTCAGTGATTTCTGCTGATGGTTCAACAGGATCTCTTCTGGCTTTTGTTTCAAAAGCACCCAATTGTGTAACAGCGCCTTGAAGTACGCAATGTCGAAAGGCACATGACGAGATCATCCTGTTGGAGAAAGGCAGGTCGGCTGATGGGGGGGATGGATGCCCCTGAGCAGTTTGGGCCATGATGGTACAGCAGATGAGGTTCCTCTGGAATCCGAGCTACATAAACTTGGCCAATAATCCCTGTTTTCCCATAACTTTTCTAGAGAAAAATTCTCATTCCCAACTGTAAAGTTGCAGAGTCAATCTCAGCGTTAGGATCAGATTCACCAATTCTTTGCTTAAGCTTTCATTCTAGAAGCCCTGTAATGATTAGAGGATAACGCAGAAGAAGAAAAAATAAAATAAAATACACACAAATCAGCCTTCCTTCAAGTGAGACAATCCTATTAAAGTTAACTTAAAAGAGAACCCCGTCACGGTCTCTTTGCCTAGGCAGCTAAGCTTGTTACCTGAATAATGAAACTGGGAGATGGAAACTTCAGGGCAGTTGTCCCCCTAGTATGAAGAAAACTAGTTTGTGTGCTTTAGATTCCCTTCTTCCTTCCTGAAATACATTTTACGTTCTAAATCTTGATTCTCTTTTTCCCCTTCATGTTTAGACAGTTGGAAGGCAAGAAAATTCCTGGGACTCTTCCAGGACTCCTTGCTGTTCTGTTGATATGCTTTTCCTTTTTTTTTTTTTAACTAAGGCAGGAAAGATCTGATGTGTGTTCTGCATATGGACTTTTATGTCTAATGCCCGGTTTTGTTGCATCTGTTAACAGTCTGCGTGTATGTTTGCACGTGATAGAATGAAAGATAGGATTCATTTTCCTGTCTAGCTTTGGAAACAAATCTTTTGATCTCCCCCCCCCCGCCCCCTTAAATGCACAGCCTCTTTGTCATATTGGTGTCTGGTGATTTGTGACTTCTAACTCAAGCCTCTCATGAAAGATTTGAGCAATGGGTGTAATGAAAGCCCAGTTCTTTGTTCACCCCCCCTGAAAAAGAGGCCATTTAGAATTGAAGGGCAGGGGGGAGGAGAGCTGAGGCTTCCTTCCTGTATCTCCAGGAGACATTGGGGGGGGGGGTTCTCCCTTGCTCCTTTTGTACCACCGGAAATAGTTGGATTCCAGAGCTGCAGGGGGTCCCCAGGCTCTCTTTGAAATCTGGAGGGGTTTAATTCCAAGTCAACAGATGGGGCATGGGCCATCCGGTGCTCCTCCCCCTCCCCAAAGTGGTATTAGACCTGGAACAAGAAACATTTCTGGCATGTTTTACATTTTCGGTAGAAGAATGCAGGAACTTCTTCTGGCTGTTGCTTTCAATCGTGCCTAGATAAATGCCTTTTATTACCCTGCAAAGTGAGAACTTTCCTGCAGTTTCAATAAACTCTTGATTTACTTTCCTTATCCACAGGGTATTAAGATATGAATCTCCTTTTGCTCTGTGCTCTAACAGGCGGGTAAGTAACTCAGGGGTGTCCAACCGTGGCCTCTTTGACACTTGTGGACTTCAGCTCCCAGAATTCCCCAGCCAGCCTTTGAAGTTGAAGTCTGCAGCTCTTAAATTTGTCAGGGCTGGACACCCCTGGGGGAACCTGAGTGGACTGAAGTTATGATAAAACACTGCGCCTGGTGCTAATTATTCATGTTTCCTGCTCTTCGCTTTGGAGTTTTGAATGCTGAATTGTAGTAATCTGGTTGCTGCCGACAGCTATAAACATTTATTCCTTCTCTGTACATGGCTTCTCTCTATGGACATCCTACTTAATGAAGTAGTATGGCATCCTACTTAATGAAAAGAAAGACCTTGTCTCTAAAACGGGATCCCTACCTATATCCTTTGGAAAGTTATATGCATGATAAGACCTGCTTAGGATTTGGGAATCGGAAGTTAGAATTTATGAAGTCAGTGGTGGATCACTTACTTCTATAAGGAAAGCTACCTGAAAGTGTTAGTTGCTCCTTTAATGACGGAGCCTAGATTGTGTTAGAAACGAGGGCTATGGCCACTGGGGATCACAACTATTGTGAGCATCTAAAGCGGCTTCTGAGATTGTAAAATGCTTTGGCCAAGGACAGAACTAAAAACAAGCTCCCAAGGGCGAAGGGACCGTTTGCCATAATGTGGTTTTGGGAAGAATTTAGCTTCCAATCTGCACATAGCTTCACTGCTCATAGCCCTGCCTTCTGTCTGAGTCACATGCTCCGCTGCAGAGAAGGCCAGAAAAGGCAAGTGTTTTTGAGGTGTGACACAGTGGCTGCATCAGCCATATCAGGAGGCCTAATTCCAGATACGGCTTCAGTTGCAGGAATAAATCACAAGCGCCCAAGAGAAAGGAGGGCTCTTTGACAATAATCTGACAGTTTGCTTCAAATTTCTTTCAAATCTCTCTCTCTCCCTCCCTCTCCACTCCCACTCAGGTATGCAACTGCTGCATAAAGTTTACTTTTGATTCGTGCTGCAGTTGCAACTTCAGGGCCCTGTGGAGACCCCGTTTCTGCTGAGTTTACACATTTCCTGGGCGATTCATCAGTAAAGTAATAATCCGCCAGGGCCTCTTTAAAGAAGGCTAATTCCCTGCTAATGTAAGGCTTTGCTTTTAATGAAAGCAATTTGTCACGTACTTTCTATATTTACCAAATGATCTATCTTTTCTGCCTTGCCGATAGCGACTTGACAGACGTCCTGCAGTCTTGACAGAAGAGGATCAGAGGGGGATAGGAAGCCCCTCCCTCGCCCCAGCCAGGGGGCCAGCAGCTCTGCCTGCCAGGGTTCTCGGCCCTAAGATTCCTTCCCTGTGGGGTCTGTGATTTGGGGAACTAGCCAGAGCAACAGATGGCCCTGCCGGGAGGAGAGGAAATGATTTCAACAGAAGGGGCTTCAAGCCGGTGGCGTCATCTTGTCTGTAGCCATAGTTCAGTTCTCCTCCTGGTCCTTTAGCTGGCAATCCGAGCTGTTCACAGTGTTTTTATCTGCTCTGATGAAGAGCTCTTGAAACGCTGCTGCTGCTGCTGCTTGCACGTGGCTACTACATAGCTGGCAGGATATGGCTGTAAATGGGGTCTGGAGTCTCTTTCAGGAGCAATCTTGGCTGTTGTGTCTGGAGGTGGTTTAGTCAGCTGGCTGTGCCGCTGAGGCGAGTGGTTCCTTCTGTCATGTCAGGAAGGGAGGTCATGTCACGGACAGATGGGATGCCCAAGTTGGATTGGACCATCTTTCAAAAGGCAAGAAAGCCATTGCCATGGTTACTAATGGGATTTCCCCTCCTTTTTAGGTCAAGCTCCGCAGTTCCTTTCGTACCTTTGATGAGGGGAGGAAATGACTTTATCAGACGTTGCTCCAAGTCGGGTGTTGGTGCTCTGTCTTCCTGTCCGAGGGACTCGCAGAGGGGGAAACGCTGTGGCGGCCAATCCCTGAGGACTTTCGAGTGGAATCTGCCTTGACCGAGCAGGAGATAAAAATGACAACTTCGTCGATCAGGCGGCAAATGAAAAACATTGTGAACAATTATTCGGAGGCCGAAATTAAAGTCCGGGAAGCAACTTCCAATGACCCCTGGGGCCCCTCCAGCTCCCTAATGACCGAAATTGCAGACTTGACTTACAACGTGGTGGCCTTCTCCGAAATCATGAGCATGATCTGGAAGCGGCTGAACGACCACGGCAAGAACTGGAGGCACGTTTACAAGGCCTTAACCCTGTTGGATTACCTGATCAAAACCGGGTCAGAGCGGGTGGCCCAGCAGTGCAAGGAGAACATCTTTGCCATCCAGACTTTGAAAGATTTCCAGTACATTGACCGGGATGGGAAAGACCAGGGCATCAACGTGCGCGAGAAGTCCAAGCAGTTGGTCTCCCTGCTGAAGGACGACGAGCGGCTCAAGGCGGAGAGGGCCCAGGCCTTAAAGACCAAAGAACGCATGGCTCAGGTGGCCACCGGAGTGGGCAGCAACCAGATCTCCTTTGGCAGAGGGTCCAGCCAGCCTAATCTGTCCACCAGCTACTCTGAGCAAGAGTACGGCAAATCTGGAGGCTCTCCAGCTTCCTACCATGGGTGTAAGTGCACGTTGTGGGCTTTGAGGTTCCTCCACACTCTCTACTGCTTCTGATCTGTGGGTGGATAAATAGAAATGTGGGTCTTTGAACCAGCTACAGTGGCCCTTGCTTGGCTGGTGCTTTCACTTTAAAGAACGTTCTCATTCGGATGTTCTCCGGAACAGGATAACAGCCCTGAAGTTGGATTGGAAATAGTTCTCCCATCCTTACGTTCCTGCAGGTGTTCCATCCCACTTGGTTATAATTTTGAATCTTGTTCTCTCGTAGAGAATTTTGTTGCATCGTTAAAGATTGAGAAATGTCTCACTGAACTGTTACAGCTGTAAAGTTGTACGACTAGATTCTTGGACTAGTAATAATAATTTTCTAAAGTAATTTCTGTGAATCTGTGAGAAGTGTGGTTGCCACTCCTCCTCCCCCCACTTTGGGCAACGTTTCTCAGATACACATAGTGGGGAGCACTGGGGTTCCCCAGAAGGCTCAGGCAGCTAAAATATTCTCTGGGAAGTGTGTTCGTTTCTAGTCTCAGGGAGCCTGGCCTGAAGGGCTGCTCAGAGTTGACCCGTGGGAATTCTGTGAAAGAGCGGACCTCGGTTTTCGACTTCCTTCTGGTTTGGGAATCGAACGTTTCTGGAAGTGGCCACAAAGCAGGTCTCGGGGTGGCAAAATTGGATCTACTCAGTGCCATCTTGCGCAAACATCTGAGTTAATGATCAGGCGCTTTGTAGCAGGATAACAAAGGATCCCTTCATGGGTTACAAGGAAACCGTTTAGGCTGGATCGTTGGGAGGCTTTCACTGCAACGCTGGGATGCTTGGGAAATTCAAGAGGTTGCAGGGTTGGCCGGGATGGTGGTTGAGCTGTCATTACTGGCCGCCTAATGACATCAGGGATTTAAATGTGGAGTGGAAGGTGGAACTAGGTCGCTTCAATTTGCAGGCACGGTTTTATAAAATTTAACGGAAGCTTCACTGGGGAAGTCAGCGCATCTTAATCTGAAATGCTGCTGTGATTTTAAATCCCTGAGAAATTTTAAGCATGCCTCAAAAACAACTTGCAGTTAGCTGATTGTGGAAACTAAGGGAGGTGAGCTGTCCTAACCAGATTTATTCAGGCCAACCATGCTGAATCCTGAGGGTTTTGCTTGCTCTCCTCGGTGTGCATGGAATCGTCATTATCAAGTCTTCCTGGTCTGGATGCAGGGAAAGATTAACATTTCACTTGGTTTGACTTTGCGCCCAAACGAATGTTTCATGGACCGGAGCAGGCCTGGGAAGCTTCCTGTTACTGTACTGTACTTACCGTATTAGGAGAGGAAGCAACATACCAGGGAGATTGTAGCTTTGCGGCAATATTTCTTTTATGTAGAGACCTTGGATTGTCTAGTTTGCCCTTCTAGCTTTACTTACAGAAGATGTCTGGGAGTGAACTCTGGGAATCTCTGTACATTAAGTGTGCCCTTTTCCAGGGAATAAGGGCATACAATGGGGTGCATGACAGCATAGCAAACCATTCCCAGCCGTAAGAGCCTCACATGCTGTTGTGCCACCTGATGGGGCTTCATGCCTGCATCCTTTGCTGCCTTAGAGGGGTGAGGCCAGTTCAGGGTCTGCCTTCAAGAGAGTCAGCATCAACCTTGAAAGGGGTTCTTACCTAATCAGACCCCCTTGGCACCCGACCTGACTGTCAGATCGCTCTGCATGTGCAGCCTGTTAAAACGGGAAACCTCAGCCTGCCCATCCTCTGACTTCAAGTTAGAGTGGACAGCCATCTTTGCAATCCCCTCTTCTCACCCCCAAATATCTGTGGCTGTAAACCTCATGTTTACTTTTCCTCAGCCGGATTTCAGTTTTATCAGTCTTCAGCTGGCTCTTCTTTGGCAGTTTACAATTCTGGGTTATCTGTTTTGTACTAAAAGGATAGCTGTTTTGAGTTCTAATCTGTCTGCCTGGGGACACCTTGAAAGGTAGATGAGAGGAATGTCACCACCTTGGTTGTGGAAGTGTGGCTGACCCTGGGAGGACGGCTGAGGTGGAGAAGAGGAGGTTTCTCTTTTGCTCAGAGAGAGCCAAGCTTCTGCCTGTTTGCCCCCCGCAGCTACATCGCCCAGAGTGTCTTCAGAACTGGAGCAGGCCCGGCCTCAGACCAGCGGGGAAGAGGAACTGCAGCTGCAGCTGGCTTTGGCCATGAGCAGAGAAGTGGCTGAACAGGTTGGTTTCTCCCAGAGCAACAGCATCACCTGGTAGACTTTGGGTTGATCTGCTGTCTACCCCAGAAAGGTGAAACCAGGAAAAGGGCTGGGAAGAGCACAGGTAGGAACCTGTTGAACTGCAACTCTCGGCTCCCTCCCCTTCTAGGTTTGGTTAGTTGGATTAGCAGGGGGGAGGTTCTGCAACCCTGCAGGGGCCCTGTGGGCACCGCCCCAGTTTCCCTATTAACTGAAAATCGCTCCTGAAAACCTGCCTCCCAGCTTGGCTGTCATGGTTAAGCAAGGAGCTGACGATCCATGGCAGTGTATGACAGCTGTTACGAGTTACGCATGAGCCTTTTTGTGAATGGATGTGAATCACCCCGTTGGACACTCTGGAGCTATCAGTCAAATCCTGGAGCAAAACCTTTGCAGGCCTACGATCATGTCTTCACAGGGCCGGTTTTCCAATCTGGCTTCTAAAACATTACATTGATGAGTATGGAAAATTCGGAATCTTCGCCTCTGCAGACGAGGTGAAACAGGAGTGGAAAATGGGCATTTTAGCTTCTTTGGTTTTGGTACTCACTACGCCAGGGCTTTCCAAACTTGTCAAGACTTTCAACTCCCAGAATTCTGGGAGTCGAAATTCACAAGTCCTCAAATTGACCAGTTTGGAGACTCCTGTGCGGTTGTAGATGAAGAGGTAACGAAGCTGTTGCCTGTTCTGCAATCTGGCTGGAAGTGTTGGCTGTAGTCTAGACCAGGAAATTCAGGAAAACGACACGAAAAAGGCGTCACGCCAAGGGAAGGGCACGGCTGAGTCCCCGAGCTCGACTTGTGGCTTTCCTTGAGCCGTCGTGGGACCCTCTTTTAAACCTCACCCCCCCTCCTCCTCTCTGCAGGAAGAGCGCCTGCGCCGCGGCGACGATTTGAGGTTACAGATGGCGTTGGAAGAAAGTCGCAGAGATACCGTCAAATTTCCCAAAAAGAAGGAGGTGGGCAGTTTCCCTTGCAAAGAATTCTCAGAGCTCACTGGGTGGGTGGGACAGATTAGGAGGAGCATTGCGACTTTTGAGTATTTATGCGTGCGTGGAAGACAGAGTGTTTATCATAAGGCATCTCTTCCGTCCTGGGATAAAAAGCCCAGGGGATCAGCTGAGGGCATCTGAAAGAGTGAAATGGCGCATTGTTTTTGTTCCTTGCGCTCCTGTTTTTCCTTTTTGAAAAAGATGATTTGTGGGTCCTGTAAATTTTTTGTACCCGGCTAAAAATAACCTTTGTCAGCAGCACGCAGCTTTGCTGGACCTGATGGACGCACTGCCTTCTTCCGCCACCCCTGCCCCCAAAGGAGAGTCTCGGAAGCCCCCAGCTGCAGTCAAGAAAGCCGACCCGTGGGGTGCCCCTTCAGCCAGCACTGCCACCTCCAACCCATGGCAATCGTTCGGTAAGAGCTGCCCTCTCCCACAGAGCCCTCAAGGTGGGGCAGCCCGTGCAAGTCCCTTAAATCGTTTCCCTTGTAGTTTGGTATCTTTGGCAAGGTCAGGATTTTGGGGAACATTTTATTCTTAAACCTTGGGAGATGCCATCAATCCCCCATCCTAAGGTTCAAGGAAACAGGCTTGCAGCTGCGACGCCTTGCGGGCTTTCAACATTGACTGATTCGATTCATTGATAACAGGCCCTTGTTTCAGCTTGCCAGCCCCTTGGCTCCCTCGGACGGTGCTGAAGAACTCAGATTGATGCTTCTGAATGCCGCTGAAAAGGGTGGCTCAAAGCGGAACAGAGGCCTTTAAGTCTCGCTTAGCTGGACTGGGTTTTCAATGGCATTCAATAAGCGCCTTCTCAGAAGAGGGTCTTGTCCTCCGGGGCTGCCATTGCTGCGCCTGCCCGCTTTTGTCATCCGATTAATGAAAGAGCAACTTGTTTGGGAAGCTTCCACTTACGGCAGCCCTGGGCAATTAGCATTTCTTGCATGGAATGGTTGATAAATTTGCAGGAAATGGAGGCAGCGGGGAAGAGATTAGCTGCTTTCTCTGGAAAGCTCTGCCATCTTTCCTAGCTTCTGGACATAGTGACTGAGAACCTGCACCTGTTTGTAAATGTGAATCAACATTTTAATAGTTGTGTGTGTGTGTGTGTGTGTGTGTGTGTGTGTGTTTTCAGGAGGCTTCCTTTAAACAGATAAGCCAAAACACAACCAACCAATCAAATTTGGGTTCTCATTTTTAAAATCAATGCGCTGAGAAGATGGGATGAACAGTGACGTGCTATTTTAATTTTGTCACTTAATCATGCTATGCCGATCAAGAAACAATCTTTTAAGTTTAAATAATAATAATTAAAAAATCCTGCTAGAATCTAGTTTATAATGAATGAGTTATGGTAATATGCATGGACGGGCAGCAAGTAGATCCAGATAAGAGGATCGCAAGTGTTTGAGAAGATCAAGAAGGGTTCTTACTGTCTCCTTGTTTAACTTCAGCAGAAGCAACAGAAGCTTTGCCCTGTTTGAAATCACACGTTTTGAATTTAGGATTTGCTCCACAAATTTTGGCTTAGGGTTCTAAATGTTGCGTGTCTGCTATTGGCATCTGGTCCTGTTGGTGAGTGTCCAGGTTAAATAGGGTTAAATAGATAAACTCCTCAGAATTGAAGTTGCCTCTCGTTAGTCACAGGCTGACTGTCGGGTTTAGGTCTGACTTCGCTGTGAAGCTTCAGGGCTTGTACATCTTCTGCCTGCAGGTGCCAAACCAGCCACCGCTGTTGATCCGTGGGCAGCCCCTGCGACCCCCTCAGCTGCCCAGCCTCTCCCAAAGAGTGCCGATCCTTGGGCTCCTTCCCAGCCATCGTCCGTGGCAACAAAGGCAGCCGTGGACCCCTGGGGACCAGCACCAGTAAACAAGCCAATTTCTGCTTCTGGTAAGTCGGATGCCCGCTTTCCGTCTCTTCCGGAGGAACCTGTTTTATTGGCGGCCAGGTCTAAGGCATCTTCTCTGGCGTGTGGGTGAGAAGTGGGGCAGAATTATCTTCATACAGATGCAGTGGTTAGAAATACAACAGCCTGGCTCAAGTGATGCGAATGTTGTTGTTTTTTAAAGTGAAAGATGATGGCTGTCTCCATTCAGCAAAGGAGAAGCTGTGGGTTTTATTCTCCAGGCATTGCCTGGACAAAAGACTCTCTCATTTTTGGGAGTTTTCCTAGGACACAGGCATTTGTGTGTCAGGAATCCCATCAGTTCCTCCATTCTTAGGGCCACTGGTAGCTTGGTCTGTTTCTTGAAAAAAATCCACTTTAATCTATCTGGAGCGTGAGAGGTTCATATTCTGGGAATTCACTCCTGAATTCTTGGGTGGGCTGAAGTGACACAGCAGAGGAGTCCTGATGAAGCTAATTAGGTTAGGGCAGGGGTCTCCAATCTCGGCAACTTTTAAGACTTGTGGACTTCAACTCCCAGAATTATTCCGCATTCCGCATTCGACTAGATCAGGGATCTCCAACCTTGGCAACTTTTAAGACTTGTGGACTTCAACTCCCAGAATTATTCCGCATTATAGTAGAACTGTCGACTAGATCAGGGGTCTCCAACCTTGGCAACTTTTAAGACTTGTGGATTTCAGCTCCCAGAATTATTCCGCATTATAGTAGAACTGTCGACTAGATCAGGGGTCTCCAACCTTGGCAACTTTTAAGACTTGTGGATTTCAGCTCCCAGAATTTCTCAGCCAGCTATTTTGGCAGTTGAAGCCCACAAGCCTAAAGTTGCTGAGGATGGAGACCCCTGGATTAGGGCGTCCTGCAGGGGCCAAGAGCTGGTGGCTCAGCCAAACACGGAAAGGCCCAGACCCCAGCCTCTCCGGTCAGGGTGGCCAAGATTCTGGGGTGGAGTTTTGTGCAGCTGGGAGAGAGTGTGTGTATGTGTGTGAACACCCTGATTGGGAGGTGTAAGCGGAAACAGTATTTTTCTAGGATTATGGAGAAGAGCCCTGGCTGTGGTGGCAGCATTCTTGTTTTGCATTGCAGGTAGCAAATCTTTCGACCTCTTCAGCAATTTGAACGGGACGATTAAAGACGACTTTTCTGAATTCGACACCCTTCGAACTTCTAACAAGCAAGGTATCTTTGAAACGGACACCATTGTTGGGGGCTGAAAAGGGGGCTTCAACACCTGGTAGGAAAATGCTGCTGAATGATCTTGATAGCCTTCCCCAAATTAAAAGAAGAAAAAAAATCACAAGGGAGAACCTGACTCCTGTGAACATTTAGGTAAACGAAGTCGTTTATAACAAGTCGGCCTTCTCTGTGTCAGTGCTTGGTGTTTGAGTCAGACTGGGATTTCAGTCCCTTGGAAGAAGCAAAAAAAACAAACCAAACCAAACAAACGAGTAAAGCAACCACCTAATTTTTAAGGAAAATGCCTGGCATAATAGGAAATGTGTCCTTTTGAGATCAATCTTTTTCAAGAGCCGTATTTTCCTTTCCCGCGATTCAGGTTCTGCTTTGTCGGCCCAGAACAGTGGGACCACCAGCCCTGACCTCTCCGACTGCCAGCCAGCCAGCTTCTCCTCCAGTAAAGAGAGCTCCGCTCGGAAAACCCCCGAGTCTTTCTTGGGCTCCAATGCTGCTTTGGTGAATCTGGACTCCTTGGTATCCAAGCCCCCCCAGCCAGCACCATCCCTCAACCCTTTCTTGGCTGCAGGTACGTCTTCGCGCTGAGTTTGCACTTCTTGTTTCTTTGAGAGCGGAATTGCCAAAGGAGGAAAATGGGCACGTTAATGAGCCTTGATCCCTTGAAGGTGGACGGTCTGCGTTACGTTATTTGAGTCAGTGCTGCCACTGGTTTCATCACGAGCCTATTGGTAGCTGCGTGTTAGGGAAATAAATGTGTGCATGGCATGGAACAGGACCCAGCAATGCAAGGTGGGTTCTTGGGGAGTCAGTTGAAGCCTGGTTAAGGCATTCATCCTAAACAACATTAAGATGTGTGGACTTCGACTCCCAGAATTCCCCAGCTTTGAGAAGTTGCTGAAGTTTCTCAACACTGCTCTAGAGTTCCTGCTCAGTGGAGGTTTGGGGGGAATTGCCTGGGACGAAAGGTTGGGGTGACTCTGGGGCTCCTAGGAAATGAGAGGACCTGGGTGCCATGTTTTATTGCCATCTAGACCAGGGCTCTCCAACCTTGGCCACTTTAAGCCTGGCTGACTTCAACTCCCAGAATTCCCCAGCCAATCTAGACAAGAGTCTCTCAGTTGGGCTACTGGTTAGCTACCAGCAGTGGAATCTAAATTCTGTGGTGCTGCAGAGCCTCCTCCATTCCCCCCCCCCCGATGCCTTCTGCAGACCCCACTGCTCTCATTCCTGGCCAATGGACATTGCATGGCCCTTTGGTAGAGCCCCTACCTCGGTGCCTTGCATTGAATGGTGCCTTTTTTGCAACTTTGTGCTTGTGTAGCTGTTTGCTGTCAGACTGGAAACTGTGGAGGTTGGACTGACTCTTCCCTCCCCTCTTCTCTGCTCCCAGGATCCTCGTCATCGTTGTCGGCTTCTCCTTCTCCAGCCACAGTCAACCCCTTCCAAGTGAATCAGCCGCAGCCCCTCACTCTCAATCAGTTGCGGGCCAGCCCCATCCTCAGGGGCAGCCTGTCCTTCAACGCTGCGCCGGAACCGGGGCCCCTTCCTTCTGTGGCTCCCGTGGCCCTGGCCCCCTTGCCAGCTGCAGGCCCTGTGACCTCTCTAACCAGGATGGGCCCGGGAGTGAGTGTGGGCGTGATGGGGTCCGTGGCACAGCCTCTCCACCACCCGGGGATGCCCCCCTCGGTCTCTCAGCCGGCCAACGCCACTAACCCTTTCCTCCTCTAAAGGGAGCCTGGAGTGTGAAGCCTCCCTGGGAAAGGCAGGCAGGACAATTGAGGTTGGCTTGGGCTGAACTGGGAGCGCCAGAGACGGGGGTGGCTAGGCTGGCGGGCTGCTGTAGCCTTCTGTGGGAGCTCCTGGTGCCCTTGACCATTGGCCGAGACCTGCCCTTTGGCCGCAGATGGTCCTTTTTGTTTGGGTTCTCGGCAGCCTTGCAGAAACGCTCCAAAGTCAGTTTCTGCTCCCTCCCCTTCCTCCTTTTTGTTAATCATTTCAAGGTAATAGGAAGACTTTGCCATCTTTAAAGACCCCCCCCCCCGTGTTGTTTTGTAGACCATAAGCCGCCCTCAGAAGTGCTGCGGCCCGAGCCAGCCGGATCCCGTGCTTGTAAAAACACATTCGAGACTCAAGAGTGCTAGTGAACATGTTTGCACATAACCACCTACTCTTCTAGACTGTTTGGTTCACCCATAGTCCTTACCGGTCTTGGCAAAAGAGGTATCTGGCCTTTGTGCTCTGTATATCCTTGCACACTAAAATGTCGAGCAAAACTCTGCCTCCCTTTTCCTCCCCCCCCCCCCCCGAGAATCAGGTGGGGAAGGCTGGGCGAGCTTGTCCACAGGAGGAGAACCGAAGCAAGCTCTGTGAAGTCCCGCAAAGTTTTTGTGAAACCCCGCAAGTGTGCTGTTTTGTATGCAGTGTTGAATTTCTACAACTTAACGCGGACTGCCCACGATTTCCGTCTGAATGGCTGGCATGCTGCCCTGGTGTTCAGGGCTGGTTTGGGCTCTGAGCTTTCTGATGGTGACTTCATTTGGAAATTAGTTACACGGGCTCTTTTAATTCGACTTGCAACGCAAGGCTTAAAAGAAGGCATAGGATGGGGAATACCGAGGTAATACTGGGGTGACTCGGGAACTGATTTGGGGGTGACCTTTTGTTATTATGCAGTACTCCTTGTATACTTTTGCACTTTTAAGGATAGGGCCGTTTTGGATTTGAGTTCGCCAGGTGAGCGTTCTGTTTTCACTCTTGCTAATTTTTATAATGTTCTTATTTAACAGTCGATAGTTTTGATAGATTTATCAGGTTTAGTGGAAAAATTAAGATACCGTCTTTCTTTTCCAATTCTCTTCTTCTTTTTTTTGATTTAATGTTTCTTATTTATATATAAATATTTTAGCTCATGGTTTTCACAAAGAGAATTTTAAAGGGAATATCGACAAACCTGCTTTCGAACAAAGACATTTGTATTGGAAAAAACAACGGAATAGCTCCTGTAACATGAATTTTGAGAGGAAAATGGCTAAGGTGACATTTAAAAAGGAAAACACTACAGTTGCCTTTCAGTTTCCCCGTTTTATGAATACATCTCTCCACTTTATGTAAAAAAAAAAAAACCAACCTCCTGGAAGCCTTTGAGAGGTTGAAGATCATGGAAAATAAATGACTTCTCTCTTGTAATACTTTCAGCAACTTAAAAAACAAAACATTGCTGTATGAATGTTACTTTTAATTAACTAAACTCTTCTAACTAAAGAATGCACTCCATGGTGTTACTTAGCTCTGTTTACAATTTTCTCCGAAAAGTAAAACTTTTGATTCTTTTGGCTAATTCCCCCCCCCCCCACTAAGACATGCTCAGGTTTAAGTAGTTAATAACTGTTTGAAAATTCTTGCTTTCTTTTGAAATGGCAACTGCAAGAAAGCACGCATAAAGACGTGTGCGCGCTTCCATACAGATGTTCTCAACAGCTGGAGGAGGTCTCTTGATGCTGGAGACTCAGCTGTGGGTACAATAGGGACACCTGATGGGTGGCTTTTAATAATTTATTCTTCAGAAGAAACATCCGTGCCAGGAAGCCTCTTTTGGGGTGAGCGGACTATGCCCGGTGGGGGTCAAGGTAAACTTTCTCAAAAGCTGTTGGGTGGCTTGAAAGTGGCAAGAGCTGTCCTTGAGCTGGTGGCCTTGAGGGAAGATACCAGATAATCCAGGATACCAACGTGACAGACAGACATTGCGTGGTTAATGTAGACAAGCAACTGCTTTCCAATTGCCAGCTGCCTCCACTTCTCATTTTGTTTCCTTTACCTTGTTGCACAGTTGTTGTGTTTGATTCCTCACAACAGGCCATTTCACTCTTGAGTAGCCATAAACACCCTCGAGTGACCTCCTCCACCCTAGTCCTTTTCTGCCTTCTGCTCTTGCCTTGTGTGGCCAGCATGTTCATCAGAGTCCCTGCAGAATTCCTACTTTAAAAGGCTGCTTTTATTTTGTCCAAGTGGAAAAAAATAGCTCATACTAAGGAGCTAACCCAGGTACAGTATGCTAGTATTTCGTCTGCAGTCGACAGGAAACTTGTTGTCTGGTGATTTTTTTTTTAAGTAGCCGAAGGTTTTAAATAGCGTAAGTTAAACATGCCACCTTCCTGGTATTTCTTTCTTTCCAATTAACGTAGACTAACAAGCTCATTAACTGTCCCTTCTCCTCTCTTCCTATCCCGCCTTCCTTGAAGTCACCTAAACTTCAGAATGCTCCTAAAGAGGCTTTCCGGTCCAATTAATTAACCCCCCCCCCTTTATTTGCCCAATTTTTATTCAGCCAAGTCAGTCTGTCTTGTACCGAGTTTCTCAGTGAGAGAAAAGGTGGCTAGCATACATGGGCAAACTGTTGAGGGTTAGACAGGAGTTGGTGTTGGCTGGCCACGCACACGCAAATCAAGAAAAGGGACTTAAAATATAACATTCTATGAACCAGGTTTTTTAAAGAAAAAATCTCCCTAGTTCAAGGAAAGCGATCACACCCACTCAATTTCTTTCATCTCCAACTATTTTCTAAGGCCTATTTTGTATGGAGTATGGCTTAAATATCTAGCCTGCCTTGGTTTCTGTGGCAGAATCTGTAGGGAAACATTTTAGAACTACTGTATTTTTCGGAGTATAAGACGCACTCCCCCCCCCCCAAAAGAGGGTGGAAATTTTGGTGCATCTTATACACCGAATACAGCCATTTTTGGCCTCCAAAAACCCCGCCCCAGACATCCCGTTTTTCGCAAAAACGGGGTGCGCAGAGGGTTTGGGAGGCCTGTAGAGTGCTCCTGGGGGCTGGGGAGGTCAAAAGCTTTTTTTTATTTGTTTACCACTTCAAAAACTTGGTGCATCTTATCCTCCGGTGCGTCTTACAGTCCGAAAAATGCGGTACTTTCTAAACCATTGGGAAGGGGCTACTTTGGATACTTGGTGTCTAATTTTTTATTTTCTGTACAGCTGTCATTTATCATTTGTACCATTGTATCCTATAACGTTCCCTTATGGCAGAAGCGTGATGGTCACTCAGCCGTAGCAAGGTGGGGCATGTCAGAATTCAGTGTCTTGTCAGAATTAAACACATATTGCTCATATATTCCCAGACTCTCGTGACTTTTCAAACACTAGCTGAGATGTTCCCTCCTCTGGCGAAGGCTTATGGGTGGTGGTGTTGTTTTTAAATTAGTATCTCTGTGCCATTGGCATGCATGACCCTTCCCCCAATGGACTTCCAATCCTGAAGGGTCATGCAGAGGGAAGGCTGGGATAAAACGAGCTGGCTGAGAATTATGGTCCTTGCAGTCCAGTACATCTGGAAGACACTAATTCGGGGCTGGAGAGATGACGATTTAAAGACACTGGTGGATGGCACCCTCCTTCTGACCTAGGAGATTTCTCCCTGTTCTTTGCCACTTTGGCTGATGTGCCCCTGGCCTTCCGGATGGAAGTTTGGATGTGAGGATTCTGGTTTTGTTCAGCATCTGGATTCCTGGATGAAGTTTTCCCAAGAAAACCTTGTTCTGAGCACTTGATGGACTGGGATGTCACAGCCAAAGTTTGCAAGAGCTGCACCCTATTTCACCGGAGGGCAGAAGAGCCTAGCACCAGTCGGCTCCAGCCCTGCTTAGACATTTTTGGTTTTTGGGAGGTCAACCAAAAATCAGGTAGATGCTGCTTACTGCCAAAGCCTCCAACAGAAGGACAGAAAGGGGTGGGTGGGGAAATGACCAGGGAAATGCAGGCATTCTGCAGTCCCATAAATGTGGTGGTTCTGGTCCTTTGAAGAACGGGTCCGTCCGTCCCCCCGTAATTTGTTTTGCAAGGTTTTAAAAAAAAATCAAGCATGAACCAAACTGTTGATCAAGCCATCTGTTCCTAAACCTGAGATAGCAGCAGCCAATGTGCCCCCACCTCCCCGAGTTCTGGTTCTTCCCGTTCTCCCAGCAGAACATTTCATCACTTGTCCTTCTAGATTTGCACACAGCTTGTTTTGGGAATGTGCTTTATGCACTTCTGTGATAGTTCTTCCAATCTTGTGATAATTCTGCCTCCGATTTAACTCTTCATCCGTTCAGACACCAAATGGAGCCTTTGATCAGGCAGCCGGCCTGCTCTTCCTTAAGCGGGAAACGTACTTCATTTCATCTGCAACCAATGAGGGAGCAATTAGATTAACATTCTGGCTTTCAGAAAAGCAATTTTCTTTACTTTGGAAAGCTCAGTCGGCAGACATCACCCTCGGCGTCCCAATTCTGTTGCTTAATCTGTTGGTGACCTAGCTGGCCCAGATCTTTCCATCATTTTGTGGAGTGGCAACATGTTGGTTAGCGCTAGAAAAACATCCTCAGAAGGTTTGCTGCCTCCTGTTAGACAATATCAAGGAGCAAGTCATGGGAAAGACCACCTCAGTCTGAGGTCATGGACTGTGGAGCCCACCTAAATTTGGAAGCGGCTATGCTTTAGTCTCCATTTCATTTCATGGCCAGGAGGGAGACTGGTGGCATTTGAACAGGGCCTCTGCAACTCCTTTGGTTTCTCTGCTGGTTCAGATAGGAGCCCCCCTTCTGTGGCTCACTCACAAGCGTGTCTGGTCAGCCCCTTGGCCCATCCTGGATTACCAGGGATGGCAGGAGAAAGCCTAATTCACGAGACCTGAAGTCTCGTAGGTGTGTGGAGGATGTTCTGGCATTCCAGGGCTCTCCATCAGCCAAAGCTATGACTCTTCTTCTCTGGGTCCCTCCCTGGCATTTTGCAAGCTTGTTTTCCATTGTGACTGACTGGATTTCCTGCAGTAATCAGAAATTCTTGAGAGGTTCCAAAACTGCCATCGCTACTTGGATTTGTTCCAGTCAATCCATCCTCGTGGCAGGGTGGAGATTCGTTCTCGGAGCTTGTGGGTTGGTTTTTGAAGGTTTCATTGCCAGACTAGGTAACATCTTCAGCAGAATTTATGGGATGCCAGTTCTGCTTATAAGGGCTTTGTGTGGTCAGGAGGTCTTGTGATGGGAGGGTCATGCCAGGTGAGGGTCCTGCGATGGGGTCTTCTAAGCACAACACTGATGTCCCCTCAATTCCGCTGAAGATGTTACCCAGCCTGGTAACGAAACGTTCGGAAACCAACCCACAAGCTCTGAGAACGAACCTCCACCTTCCTCCTCCACCCGCAGAGCTACAGCTATTCGCCACTATCGCAAACCATCCACATATCTCAAAAAAGGCTATGGCATAAAACTCAAGACTTCCATCAGCTTGTGAAGTTTGTTTTCAGGAAAAAAGGCAGATTTTCATAATTCTTTTGGTAGGCAGAACGTAATCGCATGGAGATTAGCAGAATGTAAAATAATCTCTCTGTACTTTGCTGTTAAAATCTTCAGCGATCCCTCTGTCTGTGATCCTCTTAGCCCGCAAACCAGAGAGGAGCTGGAATTTCCTGAAAAGATCGGCGCGATAACCATGATGAGAACAGGAAGTTCCATGCACGTGAGGAAAATAGATTAATCAAGGGAAGCTCTTGGCACCGGGAGATTCTTTTCCAGTTGGTGGCCACAAAGAATTCAAGGGATCCTCTGTTTCTATGCCAACCTGAAAAATGATCTGGTAGTTGGCTTTCGTGGCCAAGAGAAGAATTGAGGCAGCCTGGGATTTCAACAAAAACATCTTTAAAATGGCCAGTGTGGGTTGAGTTTATGTGCCCTCACTCTGCCTCGGGTCAGCTTCCCAAATGAAGGGCCCCCTCCCCTTCTACGAGAGCTTTCTTTGCAAAATAGGACGGGCCACATATATTGCATATTCCCCTTTGGAATTAGCCCAGCAGTAAATTATAACACCCACATCTGTCTCAGTGTTTTTTTTTTTTTTTTTGGCCAAAATAAGTCGAGGTGTAATTACTTTGAGGACCTTCCCGTCTCCAGTTCCTCATGGAGCACTTTTCATTGTTAGCTCATCCTTAGCTAACAATTAAGGGAAAGTGCTGTCAGCCAAGCCAGAAAGCAGTGGTGGAGGGCTTTGCCCCACGTAGACTGCCTCTGCCCTATAGGTAGGGAGGGGAGATGCGCTACTTAGGCTTCCCCAGAGCCTTCGTCCAAGGTGTGAAGGGTTCCTTCTGGGAACCAAAGGATGCCGTTCCCCCGGGGATCCTTGGGACACGCACAGTAGCCATTCACAGCCCTTACTGGGAGGGCCAACGTGGAGAAGATTAGTGGAGAGAGAGTTGCAGAATCTCTGAGAGTGGAGCAACTTGGGTTTTCCCAGGCTGGGGCTCCCCCTGCTGAGTGAATTCTGACTTTAACAAGGCCGTTGGGTGGCCCGAAGCCTCTGGGCTTTTATCAGCTTCAGATCAGCTTTTATCTACCAAATCGCTTTTTCGGCTTTCGTTTGATGTTTTCCTGCTGCTACGAAACAACAAACAGGCATGAACCAGGTTTTTTTTTGAATTGTCCATCAAAGACCGTACACAAATCTGTTTTGTCAGGAAATGAAATAATTTATTAGGAAAACAGTACAAATTCCTAAACAGAGTTGTATTTTAAACTGAAAAACAAGTCCACAGTCCAAGACCTTTACGGGGATAAGAGATCCTTATAAAACCTGTAACTTGAAAAAATATATACCGTGTTTCCCCGAAAATAAGACCCTGTCTTATATTTTTTTGAACCCTGAAATAAGCGCTTGGCCTTATTGCCATGCACTGAAAAGCCCGATTGGGCTTATTATCAGGGGATGTCTTATTTTGGGGGAAACGGTATTAAAACAGTGTTTTTGTTTTAAATCCTACTTGACATACTGAAATTAGAAATAATTTGCATAGCTTTAAACTCATTTCTTCTTCCTCCTTCCTTATCCGCCCACAGACAAACGTGCTATTAATGCAAAGTATGAGAATACTCTGTCATGGTGCTAAAATGGGACAATGTCAATGGAAAGTCTCATTTCCCAGCCAACCCCTCCTGATAACAAGTGTGTGTGTGTGTGTGTGTGTGTGTGTGTGTGTGTGTGTGTGTGTGTGTGTGTGTGTAAGTAAGTGTGTGCAGACATGCAGAAACAGTTTCTACTTAACTTGGGGCAAAAATCGAAAGTCAGGGATGCTTCTGGCCCACACAGCAAGTGCCCCTAAAAGCAGAGTATTGTCACACTGCTTGCCTGCAAATGGCTTATTGTAGCCACAGCTAGCCATCATACCCCCCCCCCCCCCATTTGCAAACCCCTCAGGCACTGTGATTTCTGCACTGGTCTGTTCTGTTCTGGCTTCTCCTTGGTTGGCACAAAAACATTTTCATCTGATAACCTTGGTCAATTCAGAGTTGCGTGGACCCCAAACTGCAAGTCTAGAATTTATGCATCGTGTCTGTCACCGAGGTTAGTGAGGAGCTGGCGAGGGTCGAGGAGCTGACGTCGTAGCCCAGCTTCTTCATGTCCTTGGTCACCACGTTGAAGGAAACTGTGACGAAGCCTTGCGAGCGAACTCTGGTCACTGAAAAGGAGCAAACGGAGACTTAGCGGGGTTTTTACAAAGAAATGGATCAGAGCCGCTTCTTGTTTGGGGCTCTGTGGCTAATAGGGCAGCCCCATAAGCTGGCATGGAGCACAAATGCATGGCATTCTTCTTAAGGCTTGGAATTCCGCAGCTGAGCTCCAGCGGTCTCCTTTATGATCTCCCTTGCTTTCTGCCCATCCTAAACTTCTTGGCAGCTGGCATCCCCTGACCGAAGTAGGAACAGCCTCAACCATAAGCATGCTCTGACTTTTGGCAACATTTGGGCACGCATTCTTCTCCCTGGATCCAAAGGTATCTTTGCCCTCCAGAACACGCCAGGCATAAACACAGAGCACTCCCAAGCGCCTACCTTCACGGCCTTCGCCCTGGGCTACCACCTTGGGGTCAGTGAATTCAGGATATCTGCCCGTCAGCCAGCTGGGGGAAAGACAAAAGGGAAGGTTTGAGAGTCAAGGGATTTATTCAGCCATAGTCCCGAGGACTTCATGCCAAGGCAGCTCCCAGCTCCCTCCGTCCTGGAATTTCTTCCCCCCAGAATATATGTAAATCACCACATTCTCCACGAAAGTGAATATTCATTAATCCTGTTTCACTGGCGATTTCCCTGAAAAAATGTGAGGGACGGAACAAGGGGAGTGAATGATGCAGAAGCCCACCAACCAACCGTTGCTGTTTCAGCAGGCAAAAATATCTCATTTTCAAAATAGAACAATTCCTCAAAAAAACGTTTTGGACAAAAGATGCAGCCACCTTGTTAACTTTTGCAGTCTGGAGGTTGATTCTGGAACGAACATCGGGAGGATCCTCTGGTGCCTGAAAACAGAATTTGGGCAATCAAAAAGTAGCGGGAGATTTGATCAACGGAAATAAGGAACCCTGAATCTGGTCGTCCTTCCCACGCCAAACCCTCTTCTGCCCTCTATGCCAGGCAGGAAAACAAAATCACTAATAAGGTGACTAAACATTTATGGTTGCTTCCCTGAGTCTCTGGTGCCCCAAGGAATCAAATTCTCTTGACTAAATTATGGTCTAAAGAAGGATTTCATGCATCAAAATTTCACTGAGAGCTGGAACAAGAGAGGTGGGTCAGGGTTGTGATGATCTCACCTGCCAGGAGTAAAAGGGACATGGACGGCTCCGTATCCCCGAACCACATCATTCCCAAAAAGATCAGGGCCGTACACACTGATGACAATCTGTGGCCCTACAAGAACAGAAAGGACCACAATCGCAGGTGAGTTTGGCCTGTCCCACCTCTGAAAACAGTCCCCAGGGCCAGAAGGTGACGAGAAGCCCCATCTCCCCTCCCCAGGTCCTTCCCACTTACAGCCAAAGGGGTTGGTGCTTTTGAAGGTGACGTCAATGGGGAAGTTCCAGACCAGGTTTTGCTGGATGTTCCGGCTCTTGGACGTGATCTGTGAGATGCCTTCTTCCAGGCCCTACGGGAAAGCCAAGGAGACAAAGCTGGGACCATCTTGGGGGGCACCCAGAGCAGGCACAGACAGAGGGATTGAAGACTTCTAAGGTCCCTTCCAACTCTAATATTCTATGTTCTATAGGGGTAGCCAGGGGGCAGCGGTTAGAGGCAGGTACTGCAGGCCACTTTAGCTGACACTGATCCGCAGGTCAGCGGTTCAAATCTCACCGGCTCAAGGTTGACTCAGCCTTCCATCCTTCCGAGGTAGGTAAAATGAGGACCCAGATTGTTGGGGGCAATATAAATAAACATTGCTTACTGGTGTAAACCGCTTAGAGAGTGCTTGCACTGTGAGGCGGTATATAAATATCACAAAAATAAATAAATAAATCTCCCCTTTCCTGCCTGGAGCCCAAAGGGATGTGGCCAGCTCCATGCCACAGAAGTTGGAACCCTCATTTTAGCTGGTCCTCCTTTCTGTTAACCCCTTGTGCATTTCTTATTTGCAAGGAGGGGGCTTCAGGCTGCAAAGGGCTCACACTCTTGGGGGGGCGAGGTAGCCCCTGCAAGCTGAATCCCTTTCCCACAGAAAACACTGGGGAGACCCAGACCCACCGTAGTCGGAGCCCAGTCGGGGCCGTACACGAAGCAGTACTTGCAGTAGAGCTCGTCAAATTCTGGAAACTGCAAAGAGGAGAAAGTCTGGGCTTTAAATCTGGGCGGAGATGCAACCTTCCACTGTACCTACCAAAGCACGCGTGGAAAGGACTCGTCTCTTCCAGCAGCTTGAAATAAGAGAAACCCCCCCCCCCTTTCCCAGAAGGGTCTCCCTCTCTCCAAGTGGTTCGTTTCATTGAGGGGGCTGAAACAAGGGGGAACGGAGGGGGGGGGGTTCTCTGCAGCAATTGCAGCCGGAGCTGTTCAGACCTCAGGAGTGCAGAATGGGCACCTTCCCCAACTGGGCGCCCGCTGCAGCACCTTTACATTACCCCACCCCCACCGCAGTTTGGGGGAGCGATGGTGCAAGGTCTCAGGATTCAGAGCGCAGGGGAACATCGCGCACGAGCAAAGCCGCTGCTCCTATCCTCTTGCATCTCCTCGCAGTTGCAAACTGCATCCGCGCGATAAAAGCTGCACCCTTTGGGTCCATGCCTAAAAGCTGCGCCGTTGGGCGCCTATCTGGACCCGCCTCCGATGGGTTTCCCTGAGTGCAAAAAGGGGGACCCGAGACTCAGAAACGGGGAGGGGCGTCCTGTTTTTGCAGGGGTTCGAGAGTCCATTCCCCCCCCGAATTGGATTTGGAATGCGCCACCGCATAGGCGGCGCCCGGGCGGGAGATACCAAGTCGCCCTCCGGAAGAGGGGGAAACAAAAGAAACGCGCCGGCTCGCCTCGCCATTCGGGAGCCCGCTGACCCACCTGCGCGCTCTCGACCTGCCCGCTGACCATGAGGAGGAAGACGGTGGGGTTGGCGGTGGAGGCGGCCGCCATCGGGCCTCGCGGAGCGGCAGGAAGAGGCCCGTCGCTAAGAGCGCTTCCTCCGCCCTCCCTGGCAACGGCGGACGGCGAGGCTCGGGGGACAATTTCCGCCTTTCCGCGAACCGCCTCGAATTCTTCGCCAGGAGATCTACGCTGTTCAGGCGTTTGCTCCGTGATGTGCACACGCGGGAGTCTTTCCGACAACCTTAGCTAGTGACCTCCAGGGCGGTCCGGATTTAGCCTCCATGCATTTGCCCGGACACTTTGGAAGCAAACCTCCCACCTCCCCTTCCCGATGACGACACACTCCTCTCCGGAGTGTCCAGAACCAAAGCCGCCTCTTAAAGCAGGGGTCTACAACCGTGGCCACTTTAAGACTTGCGGACTTCAACTTTAAGCAGGCTGGGGAATTCTGGGAATTGAAGTTCGCAAGTCTTAAAAGTTGCCAAGGTTGGAGACCCCTAAGCATCATTCTAGCAACTGCACTTTATTCGCAGGGGGTAGCATTTTGAGAAAGGTGGCAACGTAGCACGCCTGTTGTAGAAACACCTCTTAAAGAGATGGAAGTGACCGGGATTTGCACATTAAAGTTGAAAAGCGTTGGAAGAAAAAGGCAACTATAATGCCAGCAGTAATCAGTTTTGGGTACCATATTAAAGAGATTCACTCAATGTTTGGAGGTGTTGAATTTACTAAATTTGACACTGCAGCTTTGCAAAAACAACCCAAAAAACCCCTCCTGGATTGAGACTTCAACATGCTGCGTATAGTGACTATATACTTCCCTATTGGTGAGCTGGCTGTTTGAACCCAAATGGCCAGAAAATACCTAGTCGGAAGACTGGTATTTGTTAGATGAAAAGATGAAATAACGACCACAAAAAGAGGAGTTTCTCTGAGCTTAAAAACTCTAGTTTTGTTAGCATTTTTCGTGGTTTTATTGCAAGAAGCTTCTCTAAGCGAGGCTGGGTTCATGCCACCACTAGATGTCCCTGTTCAATTATCTAATTCAATTATGACATGATTGCAATGTCTTTTGATTGTTGTGAGCTGCCCAGGGTCGTGGGATGGCGGACAAGTTTAATCTTTCTTCATCATCACCATCTCTCTCAAGTGGTTTCCCAGTTGTTTACTTTTTTAATACACTGGATAACCTCCAGTCCAGTATATATGAGATGGGCAGCAATATAAATCTGCTAAACAAGTAATAAATAATTAAACAGCCAGCCAACCCTTGTGGGTGAGGGCAGCGAGCGGGAGTAGTCCTGCAGCCTATTTTTTCCAGGGCAGAAAGTGTGTGTGCGCCCGGGGTGGGGGGTGGGGGTGGAGAGCGCTACTGACTGTGTGTGTGTGTGTGTGTGTCTGTGTGTGCTTTGCTCAACTCCAAAATGTCTTGGGAACTGAGGGATATTGAGATCTCTGATTTTGTTGCTATGGCTTTCTTATTTTATTTTGGTACATAAACTGGGCTTTGTGGTTTTGTCCCTGCTGTGTTTCTGTTTGTCTGTTGGAAAGCCAGTCTGAGGGCAATGCAGGAATTATTCTGGATAAGAAAAATCTCCTTTGGCCACCAGTGCTAACCTGCCTTTTCCAGCTTGCTCCCGTTGGAGGGTTCTGGCCTGGGTCTCCTGCCACAGAGCCTGAGCAGAGGCAGACCCCAAATCTCGAGTCCTCCTGGCCTCCCTACTTGATGGGGAGAAGCGGCAGCTGGCAGAACCTCTAATTGCTGCGTCTCTGGCTCTGATTTTCTCCTAGGCACCAACTCCTTCGTCTTTCCTGCTCTCTCAAGAGCGACTTGCGAAGTTGGTGGGGGAGAAGTTCCTTGATGGCTTCCTGGAGGAACCATTCTGGGTCTCTTGCTGGTCTCCCTTGAGTTCCCAGGCCCTGCTCTGTGTCTCATCCTGAATTGGCAGCCTGGGAGACAGTGAACCAAGAGAGCTCCTTGTTACAGGCATTGGGGGGGGGGGGAAACCCGCCCTTTTGACCGTCACTTCATTAAAATGCCAGTACATCATCTTTTGAAGCTGCAGCAGCTTTGCTCCACCAAGAATTTGCGAAGCTCCTGGACTCTTCCTTACCATGTCAGCTTTCTTGATTTGGTTCACCCAGACAGGGCTGAAGCAACGGTCATATCTGCCCACCGAGAAACCTTCTGGCCTCTTTGCTCATTTCTCCCAAATTCTGGTCCCAGCCGCGAAAGCCACTTCACTGATGTGAAAGCTTCAGAAAAATGAAAGGATTGCATTAAAGCAGCTTTTGGAAATTGGGCTAGGAGACGGAAACGTGCAGCCCTCAAGCCTGTGTGGCTTTGGGGGCAGCAGCATCCAAGATACCTCAATGGGAACAGGTGAAACCCCCCACCCCAATGCACCCTTCGGTTGCTCTCAGGATTGTTGGTCACAAATGATCACACCAGATCCAGATCCTGTCTGCTTTCCTAGAGCCCGTCCCCTCCCAAATTCAGATCTGGGCATGGGAGTATCTTCCATAGGAAAGGGAACTTGTGAGTTTCATCCCGCTCAATTATACCTTGTGGTGGCTGAGGACACCTGGGGGATTATTGGCCAAGGTTTAGAAGAACAGTGATGTGTGTGTCGCAGCAGCTCTGCTAATGACCACAAAACCTTGAAATCCATTATTCCTGATTTCATCAAGTGGGCGTAAGAGTTTAGGTCTTCAGTATCCTCTTTAAAGCCCCAGGCAAGGGCTTCTCACCTATTCGTCTTAGTGTTCAGTCCAGGATCCAAACAGGACTTTTGGTCTCTTGGAGGGCAGCCCAGTTTATCGAAACAGAACCCTTGGCTCCACCATTGGAAGGACAGGGGCATCCGAGCCCGAGCGTGGGCGGAATTCCTGGCGTTGCAGCACCCCGATTGCTTTTGGGCAGCAGTGACGTTTTTGTGGCAAACTGGAGTTAGCTTTGCTGGGGAACCTCAAACGAACTCTCCCTGGGGATTTAGATCTCTCTGGTTGTAATCAGCAATCACATTTCAGATCCCTCCTCCACCCCCTTCGCCTTTCTGCTGGCACAATGTTTCTTTGCCAAGGCTAAAAACATGATTTCCTCCTATTTCTCTTCTTCCTGTTTGTGCACAGTGTTGTCTTGTACAAGAAGCATAAATCAAAGCCGCCTCTGGAAGAAAGCAAGTATATAAATCCTAATTCTTTCAACGCAGAGGAAAAAAGAGAAGACAAGGAGAGGCCTCTTTGTTGGTGTCTGCATTTCTGTCCTTCTTCGGCACAGCTGGCTCTGAAAGGCGCTTTGAGTACCTGTCCTCCTGCGTTAATAAATTACTCACTCCAGCATCAAAGAAAGTGGTTTGACAGTCGGGTGCTTCTTCTCAGGGACACTCCATTAACCCTCTCAATCCTGCCAGCCAGGAGGGGCCGCTCTGAAACTCAGCTTGAGAACGGGGCCTCCATTGAGATGGTCAGCTACTTGGCCCTTTGGCCACATCTGGAGTCTCCCTGGGTCAGGGTTTACCACCCTTGACCTGAAAAATCAAGAGAAGGATGGTCTCTGCTTCTTGGTCAACAGGTTGGTCAAGCCACCTCCTGGGAGACTGGTGGGCTCCCTTGGGCAGTTGGTTGGCCAAGTGATCCTCTGTGGTGACAGCCACCAACTTGGCTGGCCTCAAAAAAAAGTTGGACTAATTCATGAAAGTCTTGGGGATCAACCACTCTTAGCCTTGATGGTGGGAAGACTGTCCTTGGCCATCTGGCAAGAGAGTGGTGGGCTTCCTTGGGCAGTTGGTTGGCCTCTGCAAGAATGAAGTGATGGACAAGATGGGCCCAGAATCCGATCCAGCTTAGATTCTTAGATTCTTTATTTCCTTTCTGGAGTTGGCGATTATCGTAAGAGATGGCTGAGTTGCAGAAAGCTGCTGTATCTTTGCATGGATTGTAATGATGAGTCATTGGTATCTGTCTCACCTGAAATAATGGGTTGCTTAATGCTTAGAGAAGACAAGTCTAATTTTATTGACTTGAAATTCTCTCTCTGCATCCCTCCCTCCTTTGCTTAAAGACGCTCTCTCCTGCCCCTGAACAATTGTGGATGCAGTCCTCATTCAATGAAAAATCATATTTAATCTCTCATCGTTGGAAGATGTTGGAAGTGGCATAAAGGCTAATAATCTTCCTCAATATTTGTACAGGCTCTTGGGGATAAATAATTCAATTGACATTCTCCATTAAATCTGACTTCAGAAAGCTTTTATGCCAGGATACAGTAGATCATAATGGCTCTTATTCTTTAAGTTTTCCTCTTGCAGTTCCTTCCTCTCTTCCTCCCTCCCCTTCTTTTTTCTCCCTCCCTCCCTCCCTCCCTCCCTCCCTCCCTTCCATCTTCCCTCTCTCCCTTTTCCTTCCTTCCTTCCTTCCTTCCTTCCTTCCTTCCTTCCTTCCTTCCTTCCTTCCTTCCTTCCTTCCCTCCCTCCCTCCCTCCCTCTCTCCCCTTTCCTTCCTTCCTTCCTTCCCTCCTTCCCTCCCTCCCTCCCTTTTGCAGCTCTTCCTGCAAACCTTCAGAGAAACTAATGGTATCCAATAAGTATGGAGAATAGATTATTTGCTGCAGTCCAAATAAACCGCTGCTTCCACTGTATTTTTACCACTGGCCCAAACAAACACCAAGTTATATTTGGAGAGAACTTCTTTTTTGAGCCGTTGGGTTGTTTAAAAAAAAAAACCAAGCCACATGACTTCCCTGTTTGTGTGTGTGCCTTGGTTTTAATCCTTGGGAAAGGGGTTGGGGTCAGAAGTGATTAGACTGAAGTTTGTTTTCCTTGTCCTCCTTGTGTTTCTCTCAATGTGGCTGGGACCCCTGAGGATACACACACGCAAGGGAAGACCAACTCTGGGAGGTCATTTCCCACATTAATCACGGAGAAAAGGCATGTCAGTGGAAAACAGAAGAGACATCTGGCAAGGCCTCTCCTGCCTCCCTCTGGGGAATATGTCCTGAGAGAAGAAAGAGACCTACTTTGGTCATGCAAGAATAACCCAATGGCTTCTTGGGATCAGCCCATCCCCCCTTCACGAAGCTACTTTGGCCAAGAGATTGGGCAGGTCCAGGAGAAAGGAGCCGCATTTCATCCGTTGCTTGAATCCGAGCCCACCTGGATGCTTTGAGCAGCTCACCTTGTCCACCACTTTGCAAGACTCCAGAGGGAGAAGCGACCTCAATCCAAGGCTGTAATGCTGGATTCAACAGCCGCCATTGGGGGTTAGGGGATGGAGAAGAATCTGGATAGAATCCCAGAGTTTGCGTTGAAATACTGCCAGGGGCCATTCTGAATTGGAGATGACGGGGAACCCACTCAGATCCAAGCAAAATATTGCTTGCAATTTCCACCACTGGCCTTGCATTTGGGTGTCCCACCCAGAGACCTCCCTTTAAATCCCCACCCCAACACCAGCATTTTAAATCAGCTCCAGAAACAAGTATTGGGGGTACCAGCAGGGGACCCTTCCACATTTGCTTTTCCTCCATGCCAGATGAAAAATTTGAATTTTTCTCTACCTGTCCCATAATGTTTACTTTTGGGGCTGTAACACAGCAGCGAGGGGAGGTGGTTTCCAAAATTCTTCTATGGTCTACAAACAACAAGCCAATCTCTGGCTGAGCGGAGAGCTTTAGGATTTAATTTCCTGAATGCCGCAAACAAAATTGAAACTTTTAAATAATTTACTATTTATTTGGTTTTTTCTTCTTTTCCTGCTGACTTTGGAAATCTCCTTCTTTACTTTTCATTGTGCACTTTTAAAGTTCAGATTATTGCAACATTTCACCTGAATTCCATAGGAAAACAGAGAGGGGGTGGGAAAGGGGGAAAATACAACATCCCTTGAGTATATGTAAAATATTATTATTATTATTATTATTATTCATCATAAAAAAGAGATTCTTTTACCCATAATAATTAATAACTTAATTGTTATTGCACTGGCTACAATTCAGTAGTGGTTTTGGTTTTGGTTTTGGTTTTTTTCTTTTCTTTTCCATTTTGTGGAACAAGGAGGACCAGAAGAAAGCTGGCAAGGCATGAAGTGGGCAGCGAAGGAAAATGAAGGGATGGAGGCCAAACTGAAAAGACGACAGTAAAAATGGTGATGCGTCCACATCGAACCTAAGAAGACATCACTCCACTGAGGATCGGATGTGAATGCAGACATGAAACAAAACGGATCGAGTCACCCTCCCACGGGAAGCCTGATCCAGCTGGAACTTGCAGGGTTAAGGACACTCTAAGGCAGAGGTGTCAGTATTTGACCACTTTAAAACCCTGTGGACTTCAACTCCCAGAATTCCCCATTTCTGAGGAACTCTGGGAGTTGAAGTCCAAAGGACTTAACATTGCCAAGGTTGGACACCTTTGCTCGTAGGTACGGGAAAATGGACACAGAGCGAATTCACTGGTCTTCAGAATGGATGGTGGTTGGTGCATGATGGAGTAACTAGGTTGAGTTAGGGGCGCTCAGCGCCTCCGGCCGACATCTCTGGGATCGTCCTGATGGGTGGGTTTTCTGCAAAAATATGCATCTGACGGAGAGCTTCCTTGTGGACATTTATGGCCACGTGTGTCTCGCAATGTGTCTGCCTGTGATGTGTGTGTTTTCTTCATTTTTTTCCCCTTTTAAAAAAATCTCAAATACATGTTTTTCTATTTATAGTAACTGCTGATATACAGAACAATATACAACTCGCTTCTGCCTGGCCACGTGAGCTTCCCGCGACCGCTTTTCGTGCAATAAGAAAAGGTGTCCTTTCGGAAAAAGAAGTTTTTCTGAACCAACCCCGGGTTGCCTTTAAAAAAGATAAAAGAAAGGTCTACGACCCCCCTGGAGGGGTCCGAGGCCACGCTGGGTGAGGGGGAAGGGGAGGAAGAGGGAGGAAAAGGAACACTGGAACAGCTTCTCCTTGTGCTGGGTGGGAAGGAAATTGGGTTCCTTCCGGTTACCCCTGAACCTCTTGGGATGCTTGGAGCTTCTCTGGGACTTCGGTTCCGTTTCTACACTAACTGGACCTTCACAGCAAGGAGAAACCAAGGGTTTGAGGGGGGTAAGCATCAGCCATGGAGAGGGTGGCTTTCCAACCTGTTCTCCTCTTCGAAGCCACATGTGGTGGCAAAGCCCTTAAAGTTCACCAAAGACCATTCCCCCCTTGGAAGCTATACCGGCTCGTCCACAACCTTTTCTGTGTTGATTGGGATCCCTGGAACCTGTCCGTGTTGCGGGAGGGGACAATTCCTGCCCCCTCCGAATTCTTCTTGGTTTGTCTCAGAGGGGTCGCCATGAGTCTCCAAGGGGTCTGTTTGCTGCAGCTCTGGACCCTCCGGTGGGGAATCCACAGAGGGGCCAGCAGCTTGGCTGCTCTTCGAGAGGCGTTCGCAGGCTTCCCCCGTGGAACTGGGGTCCGTCGGCTCGTAGGAGAAGCTCGGGATGGTTAAATGCTCCCCTCGGCAGGACGGGGGTGCCCGGCGGTCTGCCTTGCAGGCCAGTTCTCCAGGCTGACCCTCGGCCAGCTCCAAGGAGTCCCTGTAGGCCGTGGATTCGCAGGAGGGCGTTCTCCGTCTCAGCAGGCTGTTCTCAGAGGCTTTGTTGCGTGTCGTGGCGGTGCTGCTTTCTTCCTCCATGGGAGGGTCAATAGAGATGCAGGGGGGGCTCATTTTCTTCTTCCTCCGGATGCCGTGCAGGTACTCTGACTCCGACTGGATCTGGAGAGGCAGCCTCCTCCTTTCAGAGGCATCTGTGAAGCCGTGATCCCTGTGGCCGACCGAGGGGCAGATCTCAATGGAGTGCCGTCGCTGGTCATCTGCCCATGTCGGTTTGGCCAAGAACCCCCGTGTGTCCACGCTGTAGAATTTCTTCAGGTCCTTCTCCTTGCCCTTCCCCATGGTCAAGCTGGTTGTGCTGCAGTTCCTGAAGGGGACAGGGGATGGTGCCGGGGAGGCGAAAGGGGAGCCCGAGCAGTCCGGGCTCTCCAGCTGTGGCCCCCAGTTTCCGGCAGAGCTGTTGATGTGGCTGACCTCTTCATCCGCCAAGTCGGAGGACTCGAAGAGAGAACTGTCCAGGATGCTGCTGTGGGTGGACCTCCTGTTTGAGATGTTGTGCTGGCTGAAGGTGTCCCTGGGGGTGTGGATGCTTGAAGGGCGGGGAGGGGAGGGCTGGGGAAGGGGAGGACTGCCTGGGAGGGATGTGGGGGGTGGGGGAGGCTGAGGGGTCCCCAAAACGCTGTGAGACAACTTTTTCAGGGGTGGGTTTTCACGCATCTCTGCCTGGGCGCACTGCTTCGATTCCACCGCTGAGCTATCCAAGGAGTCCTTCTGGATGGCCTCCTGCAAAAAAGAGAGATTAAAAATAATAAGCATTTCCAACACAAGGAGGCCACACGTATCCAAGAAGGGTTCCATGTTTCGAGACGGTTGGGGCTCACGGTCCTGTCTTCTCTGGGGGCTCCTCCCTGAAGCGTTGCGTTAACATGGAAATCTAGGGGAAAGCAGATGGGTCAAAGTTGAGCTGGGCCTTCCCCGGGAAATGCCCCTTTCATGGAAGTGACTTCTCTGAACCCACCTGTGGATCGGCCCAACCCTCTGCCCCGTGAGCATGCAAGCTTCTACCTGCACAGGCTGAGAGTATCATGGTGGCATTGCCTCTTGTGATGTGGAAGAGCCAGAGGCTGAGGGGCCCGATCCAGCAGTTGGCTGCCTCAGGAGTCAGAGAGTAGTCTACCGGTTGAGGGTCTGCTGACTCAGCAGGAGCAATATGGGAATGAATGACAAGGGGCTGGTTCCAGACAGAGGACACAGGCTGGGGATACATCGGAAGCATCTCTCTCTCTCACTTAATCTCTGTCCTGAACTCTGGACTTCCTCCTGCGTTGTCTCTGCTCTACAGCCCTTGACTCCACTTAGTCTCAATCAGAATAGAGCTGGAAGGGACCTTGGAGGTCTTCTAGTCCAACCCCCCTGCTCAAGCAGGAGACCCTATACCACTCCAGACAAGCGGCTGTCCAGTCTTTTCTTTAAAACCTCCAGTGATGGAGCACCCACCACTTCTGGAGGCAAGCTGTTGCCTCTGTGCTTCCCGGCCCTGAAGACATTTCCCGTCCCTCTCCATGGGCTATCAAGCACCTTTCTGCCTCCCCAGCCCCCCAACACTAGAGAGCATCTAGAGAGCGGGAAGCTGACCTGTCTGCACAGCAGTCTGCTGAAACTGGGGGTGCGAGGGGCAGGGTGAGGGGGTAGAAGCTTCCACGGAGCTCCCATGTTGTGGCTAGGAGGGGGTGTTGTTGGGCGGAAGGCCAACTGTGGGATCCTCAATGACGAAGTGACCACCGGCTGAGAACGGATGGATGTGACAGATCCTGGAAGAACAAGGAAGGAAATTATTCCTCAGTAATTCTTCTCTTTCTTTCATTCAAAGCTGAACAGATGTCTAAAGGAAGCATCTGTTTCCCCTGGTGACCATCTCCAGATTGGAGGTCTTCATCTTGGCAGAGAGAAGGTTTGCATTTTGGTGGGAAACATGGTGCAGTTCTTAGCATCTCCATGAGCTGCCTGCTCAAAACAATGTTACCCTCTTTGATCCTCAAAACCATGCCATGCTGCAGCTCTAGACCTCTTGCTTTGGAAGCTGTTTAAATCGGTTGGCAGAAAACTGAGCAGGCCCAGATCCTGATGCCTTACCTCGAGGTGACTTGTAGGAGGCGGCTTCTAGCTCCCCTTCGTGGAGTGGGAAGGGAGGCTTGGCGGGCATCACAGGACGGAACATGTAGCTGTCATTGGGCAGCGAATGCATCCTTGCCACCGAGATCTTGCGAAGAGTCAGAAGGTTCTGGGGGTCCCTAAGACCACCAGCAGCAGCAGCAGCAGCAGCAGAAGCTCCCTGCAAGGCAGCAAGAAAGGAGGCTGAGATTTCGGAGAAATTGGGAAATGGTAATTCTTGGCGGCTTTGAGATACGTGCATGGCAGGTTGGTCAACAAGCTGCCTTTCTGGATGAGTGGAAGTGCAGAAAGGTCCTTTAGCTTGACTTGTTTAAAACCCAACAGGTGTCCGAGGAGGAAGGATGGGGGAAGATCACATAGACATGACCCCAAAGAGGCTCAGCCATGCCTGGGGAGGGACGTTACTTCAGACTCCTTCTCTAGCTTTTTACCATGACTTGATGCTTCACCAGCAGGGGTGAACCCCCCTTGGAAGGGGTCTGTCTCCCATCCATGGTCCTGTCTGGTGTGCTGATCCCTCTGGACATCTCCAGCTCGATTTCGGCATCCATCTCGGCATCTTCCTTTGCCTCCTTGTTGCTTTCCTCCAAGTGCTTCATCAGGACAGCCACTACCACGTTGACCAGGACGAACTGGGCGATGAGGACGAAGGTGACGAAGTAAACAGGGGAGATGATAGGCAGGTAGCTGAGACAGTGCTTGTCATCCCGGTGGCATTCCCGGAGAGTGTCCTGGAAGAGGGACGTGAGACCAAAGTTACTTCAGGTGGATGGGTCAACCGAGAAGAAATCTTAATGTTCTCCTAGGTTTTCTCCCAAAGATTCAGCATTTAGAGGTGAGCAAACATGGAGTTTCACTGAGCAATAATGGAACTAAAGCCCCATCTGCCCAGCGATGGCCAACTGGCAGTCTTTGGGAGCTAATATGGGTGAAATGGATGCAAAAGCTTCCCACAAACTCATAGTAACTTCAGTGGCATCTCTGTGCACTTATGGCCATCATGGTGAATGTCCAGTGAAAGATTTCTTCTCCTCTATGGATTTTCTAATTCCTTTTTCAAGGGATGCAGACTGGTGGCTCTCATTGAATGGAGACCAGGACTTCCACAGATTAATTCTACCTTGTGTAAAGCCTTACTTTTCCTCAGAATTGGGCATCTATTTGGGGTACATTTTCTCTATTTTGGTCTGGACTTTTATTCTTGGCAGATAATACACAATGCTGGTGAAGCAGGATGGCCCTGAGCCTTCTATACCTCCATTGTTGGAGATGAATGCCAAGGTCGACCCAAACTACATCTCAGAGTGATGTCTAAAGTCAACTCAAAGTACAGCCATGGTCAGAAAGCTCTGCTGGGAAAGTTCTGTGGAGGTCTTACCTTCATGATCCCATTCCAGTTGTCCCCAGTTGATATCCTAAAGAGGGTGAGGAAGGCCATTCCAAAGTTGTTGAAGGTAGCATGCCGACTTAGACCTTCACAAGGATTTTCCTCGCTGCAATCTACGAAAGAGCAAGGATGAGTCCGCTCTTAGCTACAAGCTTGGAGAAAGTCAAATGATGGCTTGGAGGTAGCTGGGTGTTCCATCATCTGACTCCCAACGTTCTGTTTTCTGAATAACCCCTTCTCCTCTCCCCTGGAATTCATTCTGACACACACACACACACACACCCCCCCCCCGTTTCTCTGGAGATACCCACCAGATTCCGGCATCCCCTTTGCCTGCTGGGGACTTAGTTGAGCTGGACAATGGTGAGGTTGGGGTTCTCCCATCTTATGCCAGCCATAGGAACCTCTGGCTATCTTCTTCCCTTTCAGCAGAGATGCGATGCTCTCTGGAAAGTCTGGCTGGCATATTAACAGGGTCGCCAAGCAACAGGAAAAGGAGAAGAGGACTCACCTAACTTCCCAAATAATTCTACCCCCAGGGCAGCGTAGATGAAAAAGAGGAGCATAAATAGCAGGCCGAGATTCCCCACCTAGGAAAGGAGATTGTCAAAATGTCAGAAGTAAGCCGATATCATAGAAGGCTTTTTATCTTGCTTAGGTGGGATTTCCTGCCTTGGCAAGAATCAGCGGAGCTTTCCCCAACCTGGTGTCCCCTGGGCAGCTCTAGAGAGGATGGGCAATGACTCATGCAGACACAACTGGGGGAATGAAGTTGTCCTTGCATCTTACATCCACCTGAGTCTGGTTTCCCCGCAGACGTTACATGACCCAAACTAGGCAACATCATCAGTGCTTTTGGGTCATGAAACATCTGCAAGAAAACCAGCGAGCTCAGAGAGCACCAGGGACTCTTCATTTCAACCCTGAGCTACAAATATTCTCCTGTTCTGGTTCTCCTTCCCCTTCTTGCTTGATATTCCAAAGCCACAGGCCAGAGGACTTCATCCCATCATAAATAATTATCGGCTCTTCCTCGGTGCTCTGCAGACAAGCACCTGGAAGCAGAAGTGGCCGTTCTCCTGCTGGGAACTTTCAGCCACTTGAGAGGATGACAGCTTGACAATGTCGGGGCTTAATAAGAGCGTAAGGCACTTCAGGAAACAGTGGTTTCCTTAAGAGAGAGAGAGAGAGAGAGACGGTGGTGGCTAAATTACAGTGAAGTCCAGCCTGGGAAACATATTCCGCTGCTTTTAGGGGACATAAAAAGAGGAGCTAAGTCTCTTCTCCAAGCTCCAGGTTAAGGGTGGGTGAGCTCGCCTGGTACATATCAAGGACCCAGGCAGGGGTGGACTGCTGGGGGTTTGCAGGGGTTCGGGAGAATCTCTAGCTAAGATTCCGTGCAGTTCGGAGAACCCCCAAATCCCACTCCTGGCTGGCCCTGCCCACCCCACCCCTCCCAGGAGTCCCCACACGGCTCATTTTGGATGCAGGTAAGTGCAGCGCGCGTGCGGAGGCTCGGGAAGGGTAAAAAACGGGCCTACCGGAAGTTCGGGAAGGCTGGAAATGGGCCCGTTTCCAGCCTCCAGCGGGCCTTCGGAGCCTGGGGAGGCCGTTTTCGCCCTCCTGGAGGCTCGAGAAAAGCCTCCAGAGCCCGGGAAGGGCTAATATGCCCCCCTCCCCGCTGTGGTGCAGGAGGTTGACTAGGCCACGCCCACCATGGCCACGCCCACCCAGCAACCAGGCAGAGAAGCCCTTGCTAAAATTTTTGAAGCCCACCCCTGGACCCAGAAGCCCTTGGAGAACTGTCCGCCCAGAGTCCCCCAGATCTGCCACCTGCCAGGTTTAGGGGAGAGAAGCTCATGCAGCCTTGCTCACCCACCCTCCCATTTCCTGGGGCGTAGCAGGTGGGTAGAGGGGGAGCCACTGCTCTCCACTTGGATTTTAAGCAGCCTCGAAAATGCTTGCAGTCCATTTACGTAGCAGCTTTTCAGCTGAATTTAGAGGACTGTAGAAATGCTGATTTTCCCAGGCTAGTGCCTGAGCAGTTAACTCTTGGGAAAATCCCATTTCCTGGGAGATCCTCAGATGCTCTCCCCCAGGACAGGGCTATGGGGCAGGGCAGATGTGCAGAGAGCCCTCATGCAAAAAAGGGAAGAGGGGTGATGAGAGGGGTGAGCAGTGGCGCTGGTGAGGATCCGGGAGGGCAGCGTTTCAATTGACGGAGGCATTGGATTTTTATTTTTATTTTGTTTTGGGAGGGGGGGAGGGGATCTATCAGCATTTTTTCCCATCCTTGTCCCACATACGCTCCACTATCTCTGGAGCACGTGGGCCGCCTGCAAATGTATTCCAGAGGGAGGGCAGAGTTTCTCTGGTCTGTTTTTGTCCCCAGATACTCCTTCCCATCACATCCTCAATTTGATTGCTCGAGCTTTTGGTGCAGGCTCAATTTAAGCCCCCTTTCCCCCAGAAGGCTTTTAGGGGGAGGCAAAAGTCAGACCCTCTTCCTGCCCCCTCCGGGGCAGGTGTGTGTGTGTGTGTGTGTGTGTGTGTGTGTGTGTGTGTGTGTGTGTGTGATGCCTTGCCTGGCTGAGACTGGCTAATCTGCATCGGAGAGCATCTTCCAAGAAGCATCTTGCTGGTTGTGGGTTTTGCCCCCTTCCCCACTGTGGGGGTTCAGAGCATCAGGAAGACTTTCTCAGGATGGCTTTCCTCTGCTCCAGAGGCATGGGCAGAGTGCAAAGGGGGCCCGGCATTTCATGCCACGAGAATATCTATTCTGTGGCATCCCAGAGGCAGAACTGAGGGGCGACCCTGACTTGTTTTTCGTTTATGTGAGTACAAAAAAGGGAAGGCAGCTTTGAAAAAAAGCTTTAGGACTTGTGGACTCAAAGCCACCAGACTCCTTATCTCAAGTGCTGAGTTAAAAGAAAGAAAGAAAGAAAAAGAAACAAGAGGACAACATTTTGAGCTGCTGGAAGTAGTGTCCTCAGTGCAGTTGGGAAATAGTGTCAATATATCCCTCTGGGTATGTAATTTTTTCTCTCTTGGGGCGAGACAAAATTGAACATTTTTGGAAAGCTGGAGGCATGGGAGTTGAAAATGTATCAAGAGGAGGAGGGGGGATCTGATGTTTAGAAGAGAAAGGAAAATTCACATCTGCACAGCTTCAGGGTTTACCTGGGGGAGGGCTTGAACCACCGTGTCCAGCAAGGCCCGCATCCCTGTGGCCATCTTCAGCAGCTTCAGCACTGGAAAGCAAAGGAAAGTGGAGTCTGTGAACAATGGAACCTCCTCGTTCAGACGTAGCATACCTTCCAATGGCAGATACGTCTGGGATACTCAGAGAAGCCCCTCACCTCTAGCAATTCTGAGCACCCTCATGATGCGGATAATGGTGGGGTTGATGGGGAGCGCGGCGTTCATTTCAATCTCCTCCAGAGTGATCCCCATGATGGACAGCAGGACAATGGCCAGATCCAGCTGGTTCCACCTACGAGGAGGTAGCAGGAGTGGGGCAAGGCACAGGGGCTGAGCTGATTCAACAGCCTGCAATGTGGTGATACCACCACCACCATCACCCCTTCCCCAAATTACGTCACCACCATCCCATCTCCAACCTGTCCTTGAAGAACCTCCGGAAGCCAAAGGCCACCAGTTTCAAGATGGCTTCGACCACAAAGACGAAGGTGAACAGGTAGTTACAATATTTCAGGGCCTCTTCTAGAGACTGCAAGGAAACACAGGAGGGGTGGGTGGGTGCTTGTTAGGGTCCATTGGTGACCGTTGCAAGAGGAATTGAGGTATGGGATCTCCCACAGCAGTTAGAAGCTGTAAGCATGTCATGGGACCTCTGGACAAAGAATCCGCTGCCTTGCCCTTCATCGTGGATGTTCCACTAGGATCCATCCATGCCTTCTGAAGAAGCTGCAACAAGTGCCTGGCATTCAGCCCTTGGCTGCCAAACCCCCGGGATTGAGTGGTCCCTCCTGGCTTGCCCCTGAACTGCCAGTCCTGGGCCCCACGGAAGCTACGGGAGAGTCAAGAGAAGCTGCCTTTACCTTGGGTTGATCGAAGTGCTCCATGGACATCGTGATGACATTGACACCAATGATAAAAGTGATGAAAAGGTCCAGATAATGGCTGGTGCAGAGCGAATGGATGTATTTCCGGGCAGGTGAATAATCGGCGTAGTACGGCCGTCGTTGAGCTTCTGCAGGAAAAAACCCAACAAGGACCAATCAGCTCCTGGCAGCCTCCTCAGCCTTTTCCAACATAAGCCATGCTGGCACGCATAAACCATGCGAGTTCTGTCCGAGGGGCATGCAGTCCATGGCTCTGTGGATTTTGTAGTCAAGGCCACCCAAAGGCCGTGATGCTCCTCCTCTGCCCACCGAGACACGGAGATGGATTCCGTTATGCTGCAGAGTTCTTGGAAGTGAGGTGAAGGTTTGCAAGCTCATGAAACCTTTGTCTTAAAAGGCTGGGATCCTGCCTTTCCCAAAAGTACAATTTGGGGGCGATTATTGGGGCATCTTATGAAAGCAAAGCCTGAGGGGCTTCTTTAAAACAAGAGCAGAGAAATGATAGATTACAGCAAGTCAGCAACTGAGGAGCCCTCTTCTCTTTCAAATGTGAGGACCACACAGCTTTCCCAAGCTGGTGCTCTTCAGGGACATTGGGGTTCAGTGCCCATAATTCCTAGCCAATGAGGATTATGGGGGATGAAATCTAATGCATCTCAAGGCACCAGACTGAGGAACCCTGGCACAAGAATGAAAAAGTAGAAACCTCGTACTGGAGGCTTCATTAAGATCAGAGGTCTCCAACCTTAGCAACTTTAAGACTTGTGGACTTCAACTCCCAGAATTCCCCAACAGGCCAGGGGAATTCTGGGAGTTAAAGTCCACAAGTCTTGAAGTTACCAATTTGGGACACCCATGGTCTAGATGATTTGTTGGTCTTAGCATTGTGTTGTTGTTTAGGACTTTCTCTACCCCTTTTGGAAATCCTCACAAAAAATTGGAATTCTGCCTGTTATTCTCAGTGAGTACGATCTTCCTCATTTGATTCTGGGAGATGCAGGCACCTGGTTGTTAGAAGAAGAAAAGAAGAAAAAGGCCGGGTGAGCTGGAGTTAGCCTCCTAATTCCTCCAGGGGCCCACCTAGTCATTTGCAATCCTCTGTTTCCTGCCCTCGACCCTTTTAATGCTTCCCAGCCGACTGTTACATCGCCAAACGGTTTTGCTGATGCAAGACACCGGCCGATCGGAATCTGCAAGCGGAACTAATCACATCAAAAGGAACCCGACTGACTGGTAACCCTTTGGCTATTAATCCCTCCCTTCCCTCGATGGCTAAAAAGGACATTTAAATATGTGTGTGTGTGTGTGTGTGTGTGTGTGTTTTCCAGGCAAGCAGTTTGAAAGCCTCTCAAAGCAAACAGGGTTTTCTCTTTCCTGCCTGGCTGCCTTTGAGCTCTCAGGATAATTGGCAAGAGTCCGTCAATCAGTTCCTGAAGCCACACACATACCAGGCAGCATGCAACGAGCGGGGCTAATCCTAGCAATGGGATATCTTGAAGCAAGGGGTGAATTTTGATCTTTGGGAAAAAAGAAAACAGGGGTTGGGTGGGTGAAGGGCTGAGGAAGAGGCAGCGCTGCTGTGAGAGCTCTGCTTGAGCACCATGTGAAGATGGAAAGAAGACCAAAAAGTGAAGGGCTGCTCCCCAGGAAAGGAGAACCGACTAAGAATAGACTGAGTTTCCCAAAGGTGCTTTTTTGAAAGGCAACTAGACCTTGTTTTTCCTTGAAGATGTTTCACTTCTCATCCAAGAAGCTTCTTCAGTTCTGACTAATGACCAGATGATGACCGCAGGGAATATAAATCCTTCCATGCTCCACCATTCAGTCAGAACTGAAGAAGCTTCTTGGATGAGAAGCAAAATGTCTTCAAAGAAAAGCAAGGTCCGGTTGCCTTTTGAAAAAGCACCTTTGGGACAACCATGACCTGAATGACTGAGAATCTCCAAAGACAACATACTGGGTTGGTTTTTTGGTTGTTATCTGAGCAGCTCACTGGCTCACAGTGAAGATTTTCTAGGTTTGGGAAGCCCTAGACTTCTCTCCTGGAGACCTTGGGTAGTACAAATGATTCTGAACTCAGTCAGGGTCACTAACCAGATTAGAACTCCAATATATGTGGAACTCAGTTGGAAGCTTGGATATCAAGCTCCGGTGCCGTATCTTTTGGTCACCGCCAAGGCCTCGGAGGAAGAGCATCAGAGGAAACTCTATGCTCAGAAGGTATTTTTAAGGTGGCAGTAACCATCTGCCTGAGCATTGTCTCGGGTAACCCAGAAGAGCTAATGCCTGGTCCATCAGTCCCTATGGACCATCTCTCTTTGACCTTGGAAATTCTATCTGGGAAAGAGAGGTTCATGGGGAGCTCTCCATGGTGCTGCATCTAATGGTTCCCCCATCCCATTTTGCCCTTTGGGGCAAATGTCCTGCTTGTTTCATCCCATCCTTGCTTCTTTCTCTTCTGATCCTTTGCTGTTGGTTGACCCCATTAGCTTCTAACTCATCCAGGTGAACAACTACCCATTCACTTCCTGTCTTTGAAATACTGGACTGTGGTTCTTGTTGAGTGTTAGAGGTCTGTTGGGGCTTACTCTTATCTTGTAGGTGCTGTGATGAGGTCCTAAAGAATACCTAATGTTTCTGACAGGAACAATTCTGGAATTCATAAAGTTTTATATCTTTATATCTTGTGTATAAGTCCACCAATCTAAGCTTATCCCATGTTCGGTCAGATCTTCTCTAGTCATCAAATTTCCATATTCATCTAGTAAATCTTTATATCGTATAATTTTATCAAATGTCTTGGGACTTGGGTATTTTATGGCTTCAATTGTAGAAATCCAATATGGAATCTTTGAATAGTGTTGTTTTTTGATATTCAGCCAAATTTCCAATAATGCATTCCTAAGCAAATGTCTCTTAAAATATGCATGAGCTTTATATTTCTCATCCCATATAAATGCATGCCATCCTAATTGAAGATCATGTCCCTCTATTGTCAATATTCTCTTATTTTTTAGCTCTATCCATTCCTTAATCCATACTAATGCTGCTGCTTGATAATATAATTGCCAATTTGGAAGCCCAAGTCCACCTCTTTCTTTAATATCCTGTAATAAATTCCATCTTATCCTGGGTTTTTTCCCTTGCCAAATATACTTTGAGGTCGTTTTTCTCAAATCTTCAAAGGTTTTCCCAGGATTTATCAGGATTACTTGAAATAAAAATAACAACTTTGGTAAGATATTCATTTTAATTGAGGATATTCTTCCAATCAATGATAGTTCTAATGACCACATTGGCTAATCCCTGATCTCCTGAAGGAAAGCCTTGATGAATTCTCAACAGGTTCCTTCAGAGTTCTCCAGAAAAGAGTCTGAAGGCCAACTTCCCCTGAGGTGATGCCCTGAAGATCTCTAGAACTACAACAGTTCTAGATGAGGATTAGGGGAATTATAGCCCAGGATATTTGATAGGTTCCAGTTTCAGGTGAATGTGTTGCTTCAATAGAGATACATGACAAAGTAGTGATCTCCTTCTGACAAAGAGGTAGAACACATAGACATGACACACAAGCTGAAGAAAAAGGACACCAGGGATCTTGGTTGATCTCCCAGGTAGGTCAGAGGCAAGCAGAAGCTCTGGAGAGATCCCCAGCATGTAAGGAGAAGGACCATGCAGTTCCGGCTTGGGAACATGTTACATTGAAAGTACACTGACGACATAGGAAAAAGCATGACATCCACGCCACACCACGTTCCACCATGCATGCAATGTCCATTAGAAGAGATGCCAACTCATGCACTGCAGAAGGGGGATGCAGAAGGTGCTGTGGGAGACATAAGCTATTTGGTGAACATAACTGCCCTCTTGATCACGGGGTCGTAGAACCAATGCACAGTCCCATTGAAGCCAATGTTTACACTGTTGCACAGACAAATAAGGGACAAACTGAGACTATGTATTATTCTAAATATTTTTCTGTTCCTCTTTGCTTGGTTTTATGAAGCTTAAGGTTGGGTCAAAAGCTCATGGGGATCATGGCAGAATCAGATCCTTCTCTTTGGGCATAGAATGTGTCCCTGTGATCAGAAACTTCCAGGTCTTCTACTCATCACCATTGGATGGTGGAAAATATGGACGCATGTCATGTGCAACATATCCCCAAATTATGTCATATGTTCTGGGTGCCATCCCTTGTTAGCAGGTAGAAACGGATCTTCTCTGACCTTCTTCCATGGTCCAATCTACTTTCCTACGGCTTGGCTTTCAAAAGCCAATGACATGTATGGACTTTGGCCAGAAAGACACAGGTTGCAGCTCCCACCCAATCACAGAGGCCACTGGAGGGATTTGGGCCCATCGATCTCCACCCCCAAATCTGTAATTATGTCACTTGGTCCAATCCCTGCCCTACAAGGCCATCCTGTAGGATTGCATTCCCACCATCCTTATCTAACAGAGGGGTCTCCAAACTTGGCAACTTTAAGACTTATGAACTTCAACATAGATGGCTGAGGAATTCTGGGAGTTGAAGTCCATAAGCCTTAAAGTTGCCAAGTTTGGAGACCACTGCTCTAACACTCCAGCTTCCCCCTCTAACCTGCCCCTTGGCCTGTTGCTGTCACTGGCAAGTAATACCCTTGTCCCAACCTGTGGTTGCTCACAGACATATCTCACCAAGACACACAGAAGCTACAGACTGTCAGCCACACATCAGATCTTTCTGAGCCCGCCCATTTCCTTTTTGAACATATATGCAACCTAATCCCTTGAATGAAAGCAGAACCCAAGAACCTGCCTTCTTCCAGGTGGGCTCTTGGCCTATCTCAGTTAATAGAGTCTAGGTTGCTATAGATGTCCTGGCTTCCAGGTCAACGTTCTTTCTCAGTCCTCCTTGGAACCTCAGGAGATACGTCCTTGGACTTCTTGCATGCCAAGAGGGTTTCCTGTTGAGCTACGGACCCTTCCCATCTCAAGATCTTTCCTCCATTTCTCTGGTTTCACCCAGTTTCTCCTGAATGTCTGAGCTGCTTCTTCTACAACTAGCCACCTCCTGGTCTCCTTTCAACCAACAGATTTTCCCCACCGTTGCTTCTTTTTTCTATTAAACGCTCCTGCCATCCAGCCCTAATATCTCTTCCTTCTTGACTTTCCTTTCCGTGGTGTATCAATTCTTAAGCCCCCTGGGCAGGTAGCACAAAACTCCTATTTTTCTGTTCAGTGCACTGTTGAAATGGGAAGGGGGAAAAACACATTTCAAAATATGATTCGGTTTCTGCCTCAACTCTGTGCAGAAGCCTGACCGGAGGCCACCTTCCGACTATCCAAATCTTTTACAGGCTGAACGGGCATCTCTTTTAATGGAGTCCATTTAGGGGAACACTCGTTTCCTGCCCTTGAAAAGGGGAGGCCTCCTCATCCCTTCCTTTCTGCTGGTTTTCCACATGCATCTCTCGTGTGGCATGCGGGGCCCCTGGGCCAAAACCCTTCAGGAAATGTGCAGCCCTTTGGTGATGCTTTAAGTCGCAGGGGGGGGAAATGGGGGGCAGCCGAAATCATCTTCAGACACAAGGCAAAACCAGGGGTGGGCTTCAGATCCTTTAGGAACGGGTTCATTGCCCTGTTGCTGGGTGGGCGTGGCCATGGTGGGCGTGGCCTAGTCGGCTGCCTGCACCACGGCAGGGGGAGAGGTGTTTTTTGCCCTCCCCAGTGTCCGGAGGCTTTCCTCAAGCCTCCGGGAGGGCGAAAACTGCTTCCCCCAGGGTCCGGAGGCCAGAAACAGGCCTGCTTCCAGACTTCTGGAACATCCGGTAGGCCCGTTTTTTGCCCTCCAGACCCTCCGCGCGGCCCCTGCACTTACCTGGAATGATGAACGGCCGCGTGGAGACTCCTGTGAGGGGTGGGGTGGGCGGGGCCAGCCAGGAGTGGCATTTGGGGGTTTGCCGAACCCCGGCGATCCTTGGCTAGAGGATCGCCTGAACTCTGCCGAACCCACAGGAGCCCACCCCTGGACAAAACCAGGAGATCAAACTTCATACGTCACTCACTGGTGATCTGGGGGTTCCAGCAGAGCATCAAAAGCCAGGCCTCGGAACTATGGAGGCTTGTTCCTTTGAGACCCCCAAAGTTATGGTTCCTATGCAGTGGGTCCTTGAGTGCCCTGGGAAAACAAGACTTACAAGGAGCCCCTTAAACTTGGCTGTGGAGAAGGGAGTCTTCTGCTTCACTGAGCTTTTACAGGTATCACAATTAGAGCTTTGATTTAAGAAAACTGGGTCCCATAAAGCAGGGAGGACTTGGATATCCTGCCTGCTTTAGGATTTATTTCACATCAGAAGTTGGTCTGTCTAGTCTCTAAAGTCCCCTCTAAGTGATGATGTCTGTACAAACTTTCCATCTTAATATTCTGAGTTCCCAGAGTTCAGGCAAAACTTTCTGCATGGTTCCCCCACCTATCATTCTTTCCAGATGTATATTCATATTTATACTTTGTTCTTCTTCCAAGAACTATTTGCAATCATGGGATGGTGGCTGAGTTCTGTTTCACTCACAACCTTCAGCCCATCAGTGATGCCCCTAGTCTCCCCACCCCTCAGTTGCAAATGGCAAAATAAATGGCAGGAGGGGGTCAGCTCAAAAATTTCAGCCTCCCTTGGGAACAAACTCTCAAGGCCAAGAATTAGAAGTAGACACCTCAGAGCTCAAATCTTTGTGGTTCTGAAGAAGCTAGGAGAGTATTTGTAGTAATCAGGGTTGAAATGAGGGCTTTGTGGTGCTCTCTGAGCTTGGTGGTTTTCTTGCAGACATTTTATGACCTAACTAGGTCACATCATCAGTGCAAGAAGAGACTGGAGTTTGTGGAAAGGAGGAGGAGGAGGGGCGGACTGAAGGATCCTTGGTGCTCTCTGAATTTGGTTGTTTTCTTGCAGACATTTCACTAACTAAACTAGATAACACCATAGCACTGATTAATATTGATGATGTTACCTAGTTTGGGTAATGAAATGCCTGCAAGAAAACAGCCAAGCTCAGAGAGCACCAAGGAGCCCTCAGAAGAAACTTGCACCCAATACCTGCTTGGGGGATTCCTTGGGGGATTCCTGGGATGTTAAAAGAAGAACATCATGGAGCTGAGCCTCATGCATCAAAGAAGGAAGGATGAGCTACCTTCTGGCTCTTAAAGCATCTCCAAAGATGGGAAGGGAAAAGGTCTTTTGGGGTCCCATCACCAACCCGAAGAAAACCAGGCAATAAGGAGGAAGGTCGAGATGGGCGTTGGGAGCAGGCAAGTCTCAGAAAGATTGTGATTGTACCGCTGTCTACCGACCAGACATGTATATCGCCTTACTCCTGCGCTTTTTCTCCAGACGCCGCAGCCGTTTCTCCTCGCGCCGCCGGGCCTCCTCAGCCTCCTGGTGCTGCCGACACTTGTGGAAGTTCTCCACCACCACCCCGACGAACATGTTGAGCACAAAGAAGCTGACGATGAGGAGGAAGGAAATGAAGTAGAGAAGCATCCAGAGGTTATGGTTCCGGCTGGGCTGGCGAGGCGGCCAAAAGGCAGCAGGAAGAGGGGAGAGATGGGGGTGGGGAGACAAGGAACAATGGCGTATGAGCACAATGGAGATGGAGCCCACCCTGAAGATGAGTGGCTGCCAAGGTCCAGGGAGAGGCAACCCTTCAAACTCCAAAGGTGGAGCCTGGCTGTTGGGCTCCAAAACAGCTGGAGCTTCTTGGAAAAGTTGGCCTCTTGACCAGCTTACTGGTCAGTGCACCCTCCCCCGTGGAATATGGCCAGGATGCCCCCATGGCATAATCAACTAGCTAGCCCAGCTGCCTGAAATAATTGCATTCTGTTTTTGGAATAACGCCTGTCTGAGTTATTTCTGATTTCAGTTGCATGTTCTGCACCCTGATAGGACAATAACGGGGAGTCTAAGATTAAAAATAAAGAAACTCAAAGAGAAGACTTCATACTGAGAGGAGGAAGGGAACTTTCCAAAACCAGTTTGGATCTGATAATTCTCGACTATCTTTGTTTCACTTTTAAACTTAGTTGCACTGCAGGATGTAAAGTCATTTCAGACAAATTTGTTTTCCAAAAGTGAAAGACTTAAAGACTCTGGGACTGTCTTTAATTTGTTTTATGGAATGGCTGGATAAGCATCCCCGGGTCAGGGTGGAAATGGGTGGGCGAAGACATTGCGGGGCTTCTGGGTGCTGGAGAATCAGCCCAACTGAAGGTGAGGCCCACCTGCGGCAGCATCCTTTGTTCAGGAGATATCCACAAAGGACACCATCACTTAACTCTCTCCAGCAATGTTTGAATGACATCAACCCTAACTGAACCATGATGGATCATTATCATCTGAATGCTACAGGGTCTCCTGCTTGAGTCCCTTCCAACTCTGTTATTCTGTTATCTTCTTCTTCTTCTTCATCATCATCATCATCATCATCATCATCCGTGTGGGTCATTTATCACCTAATGGTTATTCCCCCCTTGTGAATGAATGGGCAGCACCTGAGCCAGGATGTCGACCCTATTGTTGATTGCCAATCATTGAGCTGCACATGCACATGGGAATGAGTCTTTGAGCAACTCCCCATGAAAACTCTTAGGACATTTAGTGTCTACCTGTTGGTCAATCCCCACGGCGTCCAATCCGTCATACATGATGTTCACCCAGCCATCTTTGGAAGAGAGGACGAACAAGGACATTAGGGCCTGTGAAAGCAAAGAATGCTGTTGATAAAAGTGGAATTTTCCCTTTCTGCTTAGCTTTCAGTCAACCAATAAATCAGATCCACCTCCCCAGGATCTATGAGATACTTTCCTGAGGGAAAATAAATATGGATGGATATAATCCATATAACTCAAAGCACTTTGGGTCCTCCATTGTTTTTAAGAAGACCAAATGTTTGAGAACTGCTACTCTAGAAAAAGAAAATGTTTCTTTCTTCAACCCTGCAGAAGGAGGTGGCTCTCCCCTGTCAAGGTGCCTGCCCTTGGTACAGCATCTCCCTAGAGATCCATAGGGATCCACCTTCAAAATGTGCAGAAAATCCCTGAAAACCAGGCAACCTTCTCAGGCCTTGGGAGAGGCAGGGGTGGTGCCCTCAGAAGGATTTTTCTAATTTGGTATGGAGCCTTCCTTTTGAACATCCATGATCTGTGTTCTTTGATTGTTGTTCCTCACTTTTAAAATTGTAAGACACCCAAGAGTGTCTCGGAGTTGGGAAGCCTCTAAAGTGTAACATCCAATTAAAAATTCAATTAGGTTTAGAAGATGGGGAAGGTTGCTTGGCTGGAGAAACCTCTTTTCTGTCCTGCTTCTCCTATCCCTCTTACCTGCCCCAAATTGTCGAAGTTATACTTCCGCCGGACCCATTTGTAGTGGGCTTTTCTGCAGTCGGTTTTAGTGGAGATGTTTCGGATGTCAACCCCCTCACAGTGGTAGAACTTGCCCTTGAAGAGCTGGGAGAAAACCAAATAAAATCAGCAGGAGAGGTGGAAGATTTGACCTCAGCTTTGATTTGGCAGGTGGCCTAGATTTTGGGAAGACCTTCAGGAGGACTGGGAAGAGTGGTTTGGCCACAGAGGAGATCTGGATGTCCTGTCTGAAACAGGGACAAGGTTTCCAGTGTGAGAACAGCCATCTTGCACCACTGGGACTTGAACTAGGGAAGGTCTACTTGACTTTGTTAGATGGTGCTGAGTCATGGCTGTTGAGGAACCATCCAAGCAGGAAGGTGTGATGGTCTTCACAACCAGGGAACAATCTAGGATGCAGGGGGTTGGTCAGTGCAGAAGACAGATCTCAAGGACTCCCTGTCCTATCCTGGACTGTCCCTTGGAGGTTTCTTTTATGATCCAGGAGAAGAAGGAAGGGTGTTTTCCAAACCAACATATGAAGGATCACACTCTGTCAAGGTTTAAGAAGGGGGCAAGTGGGCCTGAGCTCCAGCAGACCTTGGAGACATTCTCTGAGGTCTACGTCTCATGTTCAGGCCAAGCCAAATGAATAACCCACAAGGAGAAGGAGATCAAGAAACCTTTCAGTGGATCTTGCTCAGCAAAAGGGGTATGGTGGGTGGGAAAGTCTTACCTGCACTCCCAAAATGCCAAAGATGATAAAGAAAGCACAACAGATCAGGACAATGTTGCCGATAGGCCGGAGAGAAGAGATCAGCGTCTCGACCACGAGTTTCAGACCTGGAGCTCTGCTGATGACCCTGGAGGGGAGAGGAACATCTCCTTTTTTCATCCCAATTCCAGACTCCCCAAGAAATATTCAGTCCTCCAGAGGAAACTGACAGTTGGGAACCATATTTTATAACTTTTAAGCATTCTGGTTCTCTTCCCCCATCCCTCATTTTTTATTGCGTGTTGCATGATGAAAAGCAGGATCTAAAAGGAAGGAGACAGCAAATGGAGGAAGTCCAGTTTGGATCCTTGAGGATGCTGCTGGCTTGGAGAAGGTTGGGTCCTTAATGCCTTCTCTTGCAGTGGAGAGGAAAACCTCTCCTCCTCCCGTATGCCCAGAGGAACTCTTGTAGGGGTATCCCAGCTGTTCCCGCTTCGTAGGACCCAGAAAATGTCTCCAGACTTGGAAGTTGACCTAATCGATGCTTTCAGATGCCATTGGAGACTTTCCCCCCTTGGTCAAGATGGACCTTGATTGGCCTTCTGATGCCTTCATCTCTTCAAATACCAAGCCAGTCCCAAGATCTATCTCTCCCTAAGAATATCCTAGCACAAACGTCACCCCAGCAAGAAACAGATGGACCAGTTGTGCACCACGGCTGTTTCTTAGTTTATTTCCACCAAAGCAATCAAAGACTCCTGCTGGGTTGTTTTTTGGGTCTAGTTTTGCATTTTTTGTGGTCATGATGTGAAGCAGCAGACTCCCGCAGAGAGCAGAGAAGAATTTCCCCAGTACGTTTCCCTCCTCCTCCTCCTCCCCCACTTGCTTCTCCTCCTCCTCCTCCTCCAGCCGCCTCGCTTATTACTTGATGACAAACAAAACGACCAGCTCCCTTTCGCCTGGTTTCAGATATTGAAAGTGTCGTCCTACTTTTGACTTTCCAGCAAGCTAAATTGCTCCTCTGTGGTTCTGAACACAAAACATCTGCAGATGGCGGGAATTCTCCAATTATTACCCATCACAGTTGGAATGCAAATTCACTCCAGGGCAATGTGTCTGCTGTGCCCCTGTCTCTGCCACCCTGCCTGAGACCCCTACCCTTAGGGGCTGGGGTTAGTGTTCCTGGAACTGCTACGAGGTTTGCCATTCAGCATCTTCAGCTATTTGGACCCCAGACTGCTTTGAAAAGGTCTGGAAATGCTGGGAGAAACAGTATTTATCTTGCACCAGGCATGATTATGCGACCTACTGCAAACAAGGGCAACCTTTCTACAGTACCTGCTGGGAAGAATGGGGTGCTTTGGCTTTTGAGACAGGCACATGCATGGAGCTGCTAAACAGGAAAGACATGCATGCTAATCTATGCGCCACAGGACCCCGTGCCAGAGACTGCTGGAAAACGAACACTGAGTTTCTGCATTCACGGTCACATTGCTTTTGTCCTTCTGTTGATATGCAACAGAATAAGCAGGTTCAGTTCAAAGCAAAATAGACAGAACCACTCTGGTGGTTGCCCAAAGCACCAACTGATATGTATGGTGCCTAGAGTTAATTAAAGCACCATGCCATATTTGGATGCAATTTGGAAATAACCAGGAATGCACCAGCTTAGCCTTTTTTCTAGAGCCAAGAATGGGTAGGGACAGGAGGCATGAAGAGAGGTCTGTCAGTTGCAAATGGTGAATTGTATCACCCCAAGTTCTAAACGAATCTTCAGAGTCCTCCAAGGGTCTCAGACCAAAGAATTTCCCACTGAGAAAAAGTCTGAGAAGAGATTTTGAGTCTGTTTCTTAGCAAAAGTTGGTTTGGGGATCAAAACAGTCTCCTTAACTCCTTAAAGTTTGTTCAGGTCTGGGAGACTGGATTTTCGCCTGCTATTCCTGAGGAAGAAGTGATATCTGAAGACCTAAAATGGGCACCTAACATCAATAACATCATCAAAAAAGCACAACAAAGAATGTTCTTTCTGCGCCAACTCAGGAAGCTCAAACTGCCCAAGGAGCTGCTGATACAGTTCTACAGAGGAATTATTGAGTCTGTCATCTGCACCTCTATAACTGTCTGGTTTGGTTCTGCAACCCAACAAGACAGACACAGACTTCAGAGGATAATCAGAACTGCAGAAAAAACAATTACTGCCAACCTGCCTTCCATTGAGGACCTGTATACTGCACGAGTCAAAAAGAGGGCCGTGAAAATATTTACTGACCCCTCGCATCCTGGACATAAACTGTTTCAATTCCTACCCTCAAAACGACGCTATAAAGCACTGCACACCAAGACAACTAGACGCAAGAAGAGTTTTTCCCCGAACGCCATCACTCTGCTAAACAAATAATTCCCTCACCGCTGTCAAACTATTTACTAAGCCTGCACTACTATTAATCTTCTCATCGTTCCCATCACCCATCTCCTCCCACTAATGACTGTATGACTGTAACTTTGTTGCTTGTATCCTTACGATTTATATTGACTGGTTCCTAATATGATTGATTGCTTAATTGTACCCGGACTATCACTAAGTGTTGTACCTTATGATTCTTGACGAACGTATCTTTTCTTTTATGTACACTGAGAGCATATGCACCAAGACAAATTCCTTGTGTGTCCAATCATACTTGGCCAATAAAGAATTCTATTCTATTCTATTCTATTCTATTCTATTCTATTCTATTCTATTCTATTCTATTCTATTCTATTCTATTCTATTCTATTCTATTCTATTCTCTCAGGTGCGTCCTCCTTTTCTAGAAGCCAACAAATACCGTAAAGGTCTCAGGGTGCGCAGCAGCCGAAGCACTCTCAGGACCCCTAAAATCTTGGCTCCACTTGCTGATGCCATGGAAACGATGATGTCAATGATGGACACAAAGACCAGGATCCCATCCAAGACGTTCCAGCTGCTCTGGAGGTAGGTGTGCTCCCCGGAGAAGAAGCCAAGAGCCACAACCTAGAAGGAGAATGGAGCAGGCTGTTCCAGGCACGGATGTTCATGCTACATTGAAGCTCAAGAACCATTTCACTGGAAATGAGACAGAATCTGGACCAGAACTGTTCAGGAGGGGGGGAGGGTTCTTTTGCAAAGAGTAAAAGCCAACCACAATCTTCCACCACTGCAGAAAATTACGTTGTGGTTAACTTTTCTGCCAGATGTGAGAAAAAATGACATGGACCTCTTTGCTGCTGCAGTGGAAAAGTTCTTGGATGCAATTTCTTTTACAATTGGGTCTCCCTCAAGAATATCCTCCTTCCCCTAAATGAAAGTAATAAAATGGACAATTGTCCCTCATAGATTTATCCTCCCACTCAGTAGAACGGATGGACTGACTTTGGCTGTATATTAATCCAAGGGGAACCAATTGGAAACTCAGCAACAGTACCTTAACCATCATCTCAGCAACAAAAATGGCTGTAAAGATGTAGTTGGAGACACTCAAGAATATCCGTTCCTGCAAAAAAGGAGAGAAACCAGAGAGTTGAAATCCAATCTGGCAAAGGACTCGACCCCTAATCCCAGGAAATCTCCGTGAACCCCCTCCTAAGTTACCGAATTCAACCAGCCTTCTGTGCCAAAACTGCACAGCTCAGCAGGTCATCCTGGTCAATCCTTTCTCTACCTTATTTACCTTGAAAAGCTTTTATGAAAATTACTGTTTGGAGTTCAAGTCACGCAGCCTGAAGCTGCTTAATCGTATTTGGGTGGTTTGGGAGTTGGTGTTTTTAATTGCAGGGACATTCAGCCAAGTCAATTTGAGAAGCGGAAGAGGAGAGTCAGCAGCTAGCCTGGGTCTTGGGAAAACACCTAGATTTACCCCAAATAATTCATCTATTCCATTTCAGAAGAGTTGTCAGATTGCCCAGGAACTCAGCACAAGGCACCTTGACTCTCTGATAAGCAAAGGTGCAGCTCCGTCCTGGACAGGTGGCAAAGTCATTCCCCGTTGGAAAAATTTGCCTGACATTGAACTGTATCCGCAGTGAAATCTACTTACGTTCCCTAAACCATTCGGAAGCGCGCTCGTACGTGCTTTTTCACCCTCTGCGCATGCACAGAAGGCTTTGTGCATGTGCAGAGGGTTAAAAAAAGAAAATGGCGACATCTGGGCGGAGCCTTGTGTGGCTGCCGCTACTGGTTCTCCGAACCACTGGCGGCTGCCTCTACCGGTACGCCCGAACTGGGCCGAACTGGTAGCATTTCACCCCTGAACTGTATCCTTTTGTCAGGACAGGATCCATCATGCTGAGCAAAAACCTGAAGACTAACAGCCTTCACCTGGGGGGGAGTGGGGGTCAGGCTTCTGCTCCCCCCCAAGAACATCTGGGAACTCACCGTGCTGTTGGGATCGATGTCCGGGCGCTCCAAGGCGATGGTGATGCAGTTGAGGAAGATGAAAACCAGAACCACGTGATCAAACATCTTGTGTGCAATGACTTTCTGGCAGTTGGCCCGGAGGCTGAAAGTAAGGCAGGGGGGGCTGGTCAGCTGCCCCACAGGATCCCAAACATTCCTCTACTTTTAGGCCAATAGGAAAAGGGCATCAAGTGCCCCACACCTGCCCCTTTGGTTAGCTGAGCTGCAGACCGTGCGGGACGCCTTGATATTTATAGCATATCACAGCCCCCAAATTTAGGAGACCCTTATCTTTAGCTCGAGTGCTCTTCCCCACAGCTGCCCTGCAAGGGAAATCCAGGAAACCCCCATATGGAACCTGATACAGCCCCTGTGATACTGGGGCCATAGAAGCCACAGCCCGTGTGATTCTATACAGTCAGTTCCACAGGGATATTCAACATCAGTTTACTATCCTGGTTTGATTTAAATTTCCAGGGCACTCTGATAACTTTTATTGGCTGTCACCTTCCTTACTCTGTACGTTGGCTTTGAGGAGACCAAGATGGGGTGTATGGAAACCTTCTTGAGATACCAGAAAGGATGTCCAAAGAAGGACATTAAGACTTGCTCGGTTCAGCCCAAGGGTCAGCCTAGGAAAAGAACGAGCCCTTACCGATTTTGAGGGGAAAACAAATAGAGGGACCAGTCCTCATGATTCTTGCACCATTTGGGCTTGTAGGGCTCCAGGTTCTTGCGGATTCTGTAGCAGAAACTCTGAGGGGAGGAAGAGGAAAAAAAGAAAGGAAGCCCCCTTGAGAAATCTAATCCCAACAGGCGTCCCTCTCCACCCCACCCCCTTTCTGGCAGGCAGTGGCAGCTTGCACCCAGGGCCATGGCTGGGTTGGCTTGCCCATTTTCACAGGTTTGGGTTTGGCAGCTGTCCCTGATCAGCTGGAGGATTGTAGGAATGTCACAGGAAGGGTCTTCCTTTTAACCCGTTGTGGGAGGAGGCAAAATTCCCCAACCCTAAAGACCACCACTCCAGATGTTGGAGGGTGGGAGTGGTTGGAGGCCCCCTTGCCTCCTGGATGAGCTGGCCTCTGGCCTCACTTGGAGGGGGAGATGAGGAACAAAGGCTGCTTCAGACTTACGTCTTCCATGTTGTCATCGTAGTCGAAGGGATCCTCTTTGCGGCCATCCAGGTGCAGGTAGAGCTGGCTGGGCACCTGCAGCATCTTGCCGTTGCAGTCTTGGTACTCGAGGGGCAGCATGGCTACTGGAGGGTGCACCCCGGGCACCTGGAGGAGTTCCGGCAGATCCAAGCCACCCCGACAGTCCAGGGACTCTGCCCGGTGGTGCAGGGGGCCCCGACTGAGAGTGCTGAGCTTGGTCTCCTCGGCTTCGTCATCTGTGCTGCCTTTGCCCTCCCCAGAGAGCAAGGACTCTCGCTCGCTGCACTGGGTCTTCTTCTTGAGGCTGGGGGCCCGGCCCAGGCTGTTCCAGCTCGAACGGCGGCTGCCCCAGTTGGCACAGGGGGAGCTGCGGAGGCTGGACTGGGAGAGGGGAGGAGACCAGGTCAGGGTTTGGCAGGGAATCCTTGGAAGTGTAGTCCCCACTCCAGAAGGTGCCAGGCTGGAGAAGACCTCTGTCCTACTTCATCCTCCAGCTCAAAGAAGCATCAGGGCTTCAGCCTTTCCTGGCTGGAGGTTTCTCCTCCACCTCAGCACCTACCTGCCCCAAACGGAGACCGTTCCCCTTTCCCACCCCTTCCCGGCCCTGCCAAGTGGGCTACTTCTTGGAAAAATACCAAAGATTTCTGGTCAAAGCTGAGCGGGTCCACCGAGACGTTGCTGCCCCTTCTGGAGTCCCCAAAAGGGTAGGCGGAGTCCATGTGTGGAGACCCCTTTGGGGTGGGCATGGGGGTGGCTGCGGTGTGCATGATGATGGGCGGGGGCATGCTGCCCTTGCCCTCCAGGTGGCCGTTGGGCGTGACGGCCAACGAATACATCTTCATCTCTACAAGGGAGGAGACAGGATCTTCTCAGCAATCTCTGGGCAAACTAATCCAGAGCTGGAGATGTTCTGAAGCTCCTTCTGCCCTTGAACCACTTCTAGTCCAACCCACTGCTCAAGCAGGAGACCCCAGACCCATCTGGACAAGTTCTCTGAGGGACAATACAGAATTTCTTGGGGAAAGGAAAAGAGAGGCAAGTAGTGAAGTCCTGGTTGGCCCCATCTTCTTCCTTCCTCTGATGACCCTCCAAAATCAACCCCTCCCCCTACACTGGCTGTTCAGAGCTTTGATCTGTCCCCTCGGGTGGGAAGTGAAGGCCTCAATGGCTGCCTTTCCCAGCCAGCCATCTCTCCTTACCAGAAGCATGGAGTTCCTTCAGCTTCTCAAATTCTTCCTCAAAGTTGGTTGATGTTTTGTCTTCATCGGTGTCAGATCTGTTGGCGTCACCCTGAAGTGCCCCCAAAATAAAACAGAACAAACGGTTGGTGACAGATTTGCAATTCCGTCAGGTGAACGAAGCTGTCTGGAGACAAAACCCAAAGCTTTGTTGCTAGGTGTTGTAAACATTTACTTTAAAAAAGACTTATTTCACGGCTCCTTGGTTTAGCCTTCCTAACTCCTCCTGGAAAACACAAGGTCTGTTCGGAATAGACCCTCCGGAGTGTTTGCATGCAAGAAGTCTTTCTCCTGTTGAACAATAGTGAGATTTCGGGACTTTTCAAAATTTCCATCTACTTACTACGAGGCTTCCTCTACCATGTGTCTGCCCCGTGTTCTAGCTTGTTACTATTGTTTAGCTCCCCCACCCCCAAATTTAAATGCTGCAGATTAGAGCATTCAAAAACGGAGAAATTTTTCCTCTCTGCATCATTTCATAAATGTCCCAATTACTGGCCTATTTCTAGGCCCAGAAGATCCCAAGATCCTGTTTTTTTGGGAGGAAGGGTGAGGATTTTAAATAGTTCATCTTTTTCTTCAAAACCCAAATTCTACCTGCCTTCGCTTTCTTTGCCTGTGATATCTTGTATTTAAGGGAGCCATTCCTGCTTGAATCTGGTGAGCCTTCTGCTGAAAATGTCGTACAGGAAATTCTCATTTGTTTAGTGACCGTTTGAAGTTACCGCACCGAAAAAGTGACTTATGACCGTTTTCACACTTACGACCGTTGCAGCATCCCCGTGGTCACGTGATCCAAATTCAGACGCTTGGCAGCGGACTCATATTTATGACGGTCGCAGAGTCCTGGGGTCACGTGATCCCATTTTGCAACCTTCTGACAAGCAAAGTCAACGGGGAAGCCAGATTGACTTAACGACCGTGTGACTAACTTAACCACTGCGGTGATTCACTTAACAACTGTGGCAAGAAAGGTCGTAAAACGGAGCAAAACTCTCTTAACAAATGTCTCGCTTAAGCAAGAGAAATTTTGGGCTCAATTGTGTTTGTAAATCGAGGACTATCTGTACCATTTATATATATCGATAGGCTACATAAATTAGATAGATATATAACTAAACGGAAGGCCATTATTTTTCCCTTTGTTGTGTGTTCTTCTATTTAAGTTGTTCAATCCTACTGATAGCAAGACTTCTGTTTTTCAGTGTTGTGCCAGATCAACACATATCTTAATAAATTGTATTTTTCATTTATGTTCCTTGGGATCATCTGTAATGAAAAAAATATTTATGGTTTTGAGATTTTTAAAATTTTCTAGATCTTTGGATGCATTTCTTTCCAGTACTTTGTGTTATTGGTTTTTTAAAATCTCATTATGAGATTAATGAGATTATGGGGAAAAAATTCCTTCTCTGTACCATTTCCAACGTTTCCTGTGACATGAGTTATCCATCTTGGCCATTGTACCCTCTGCAGAATATTTTGTACTAAATTTCCCTCAGATCATAGCTCTGTGTCAATGTTATTGATTCCCCCCCCCACCCACCCACCCAATAACTCTGCCTCAGGACCTTTTTGAAACAGATCAAAATCCTCAGGCGGCCTCTTGTCCACACAGCAGGTGTGCTGGCTCTGATGCTCAGGTGAATCAGAAATATTACAAATGTTCAGAGAAACTGGAAGTAGAATGGGAATACAAAACCACATATTTGACATGGGTCTCTGTGCGCACGTCTAAAACCTGCGTCTGGTTGCAACCTCTGGAACGGGCCGGTTCTGTGGGCGTGGTGTGGCTTGGTGGGCGTGGCTTGGTGGGTGTGGCAGAGGAAGGTTACTGCAAAATCCCCATTTCCTCCCGATCAGCTGGGACTCGGGAGGCAGAGAATAGATGGGGGCAGGGCCAGTCAGAGGTGGTATTTACCGGTTCTCCGAATTACTCAAAATTTCTGCTACTGGTTCTCCAGAACTGGTCAGAACCTGCTGAAACCCACCTCTGCCCATCCCCCCAAATGCTGCTTGATCTAACCTAAGAGAGCTAAGGTGGAAGGAGCCGATGGACGGAGCTTTCCTGCTACCAAATGGCTGTTCCGGCTCCTTTCTTAAGAGGAAATGAAAATGATTTGCTGGACATTTAAATCGCAGCTTCAAGGGGGTGTCATCATCACCACCTCCGAATCCTCTTCCCGCCCCTGCGGTTCGCCAAGCCTATAATTACATATTTATGCCGAGTAGAGAACGGGGCTGCCGGTCCCTAGTTCCGCAGAATCAGGCCATTTATGTGGCCAAGAGAGTGGAAAATCTGGAAGACAACTCTTCATTACAGCTTATGCAATAATAACTTATTTTGCTGAGTAAATTAATGGGTTGCATTCTTGTGAACACATCTGCGAAGGAGGGTTCCCCCCCCTCCTCATATTTGGAGCTAGGATGCTTTGCTTCACCAATTCTTGCCTCAATAAGACCCCTGGCTCTTAGACCCTATCTTCCCCTCTGCTTAGCTGTTGACTGGCAACCAACTCAAGAAGCTCAGCATCTGGAGGCAAGCAGAAACGATGGGTACTCTAGGCCTCTCCTGAAAAGATGCCTTCTCCTGCTTGTCTGGTGCCAGCCGAGCGGCCAAATGTTTCCAGATGGTGGCTGCCAGCCCCAAACCCTGGGAGAGAAGCTGAAGCCAAAAATGCTGGAGAATCGGCGGATGAATGGAGATCAGGAGAAGAGCCATGGATACACAGCTGTGGGGCTGGTGGAATTGTTCCTGATTGGTGGCCTCGGTTATTATTGTTGCTTATTTAGGGAAAAGCCATTGAAGAGAAGGAAATGAAACTGTGGGTGGCAGATAGGGCCACCGTGTTCCCAGAAATTCTGGGCTACTATCCCAGAGAACCATGTGCCGACCTCTTCTGCCTGTTGCCCTGGCTATCTCTGAGCACAGATGTGGAGAAAATTGGGAGGATGGGTCTGTAGCACAGGGAGTCCAGAGAGACCCTGGCCAAGAACAGGCACTGGTGCAAAGCAGAGGAACAGTGTGTTCCTGTGGGTCACAGCACAATGCATTGGGGCAGGCTGGCCCTAATGACATTCCTTCAGGCCACATAGCAAGGGGGGGGGGTTTCCAACCTTGGCAACTTTCTGATTTCTGGACTTCAACTCCCAGAATTCTCCAGCCAGCAGTATTCTGGAAGTTGAAGTCCACAAGTCTTAAAAGTTGCTAAGGTTGGAGAGGCCTGCTTTATATGGCTCTTGAGATGGGCCTTCTGGTATCAGCTCCTTTGAAGGTTGCAAAATATATCCAGGGCTGTGATAGTAGAACCACAAGAGAGGGAGAGGTGGAGGCTACAAGGAAGGAGAGCAAGACCTTTGGAGGAGAAGGGAAGGCTGAAGCTATTTTCATCTGGGGGGGGGGGGGGAATGAGTGTTGCAATCCCAACATCCCGAAAGGATACAAGCTGCAAAATGTTAGGTTTTACTCAATACCTTAACAAAAAAGGGGGGAGGGATGAAAAGGAGCTAGGAGAGAATTGACAGCATTTTTCCATCCCTGGTGAGCTCCATTGTTGACTTCTGCACTGATTCTGCTTTTATCACCAATTGTTGGAGAGGAAGCCACAGAGGGAAAGGTTGGGATTCACATGAGATGGATAGAGGTGATTCTTAGGCATCTCTCAAAGCCAATGGCCATGAGAATTAGGGAGGTTGGAGGGGTTTGACTAGAAGACCTCCAAGGTCCCTTCCAACTCTGTTGTTCTGTTATTAAACTGAACGTCACAATCGATGGCACTACCAGTGCCTTAGTTGCCCTGCTCATGGGTTTCCCAAGAGTATCCAACTGGCCACTTTGTGGGAAAAAGGAAGTTTTGGATGGGATTGCTCTTTAACTTATGTTTTCCAGTTGTTATGAAAAGAGCAGATTTTGAGTGGCTAAAGAAGGCGAAGCTGCCAGAGCCGATTTCAAAGAACAGGAAATCAATAGCTAGCAAAAGCTCCACAACTCACAAGAATCTGGGAAACGCTCAGACAATAATAAAATTGTCAGCCGGCCTCCCCAGACGGGAGCCAACCGGAGGCTGAATTCTCAGCCAAATTGGCCAAAGGCTGATGGGTAGCAGAGGATGAAATGAAGACACAAGTGCCACGATGGATGGAGGATCTCTCGGTGGAAAAGAGAGGAAGGAATTATCTTGTTACCGCAGTTGCAGTCAATTTGCCAGTGGCTGGAACTAAATTTAATGGAGCCTTTGGTCAATGCTGCTGCTGCCGCTGCCATTTTTAATCCAATCAGCCTGAGTTAAGATGCAGGAGTTTCCTCCAAGCAAAATCATTTCTCATGGAGGGATTCCAAAGAAAGATCTTCTTGGAGAATCTGATAGACAGGCTTAGGACGTGAAGGCAATGGCTGTCAGCAGGAGGGCAACTGAACCAAAGCAGGTGAAGGAGGGGAGAGGAATTATTAGAAGGACTCAGGTCTTCACCCTTAGAGGAAGAACAGAATCATACGAAATACACAATAGAAGCTGGGGGACACATGTGATTGCTCTCTAACGTTAGACCTATGTTGACTTGGAACCTATAAAAAATCATATCTGCCCTCTGCAGGTTCAACTTTTGAAGATTTTATTCAACGTAGGCAATGAACCAAGTGGACATTTATGAGTTTTGGACAGGAAGGAATGGACTTCCTGATCAAGCGAGTCTTCTCCAACCATCAGGTGTGCTCCATGTGGGACTTTCTGCTCCATTGTGTCAGTTTTGCCTTGCTTCTCAAACTGATCTCCTGCTCTGCTTCCATTTTGGGGGGAGGGAGGGGGAGGAACCTGATGTCCATCTTATTTCAGCATCCTGGGCAGGCACCCCATCCCCCATTTTGTGTGTGGTTGAAGTAAGTCTAAATTACTCAGAGGTCGCCAGTAATGCATGGAGGAAAGTGGAGAGGAGAATTCAGGAGGAGAGCATAATTCTACCTGTTCTCCGTTCATTCCCCTGACGCTCCTTGAGGACTTGTGCCTTGAAGAGCAAAGCAATCTCTCATCCTGCTGAGAAAGGCAGTTGGGCATTTGGAGATGGTAAATGGCCACTTGGTTCTTACTGAGCTGGGAAAACACAGTAATATTCCCCTCTCCTGCCTGTGATTAAAGCCCCTTCTGTGAGTCATCATTCTTCGCTCAAGCAGGCTGACTGCAGGTAAGGCTCCATGTTCATTTCCATCCGCTAATGACTTCATAAAAGCTCCTTGATGACATGTGATGTGATGGGTTATATTTCTGAGATGGAAATGGGGACATAACTCTTGCTGAAAACTCAAACTGTGCCTTGGATTTATCTTGGAGGGATGTCAGAAGAGGGAAAGCTTAGCAGCTCTGACCAGGACAGGTAGGGCAGAGTTTCCTGAAGGACACGTTCATACGGAGTTCTTCCAGGAAGTGCAATTCGACATTCCTATCCAAGTGATCTTCTCGATGTTGTGACTTTTGCTTTCCTATAGTGAAAAATGGTCTTCCTAGATTACTGACAATGAACACCACAGCTGTCTGTGAGTTCTGATGAAAATATTTTTGAAATATGTCGTCCTACCTAGACATTTTTGTGTTTGTAATCACCTTATTTAGAAGGCATTAGGGTGGGAAGCTAGTTATTTGCAGGCACATTTTGAAACATAATTTTGTTTAACTAACTGCTGAGATAAGCCCAACTAACAACCATCTAACCCCAGGCCAGAAAGTTCAATCATGGCCTGTTATACCTGCTGAATATGTTTAGATAATTGGGATTTATATCTGTGCCACTGAAATGAATGCCTAATATGTAAGATGTTTTGATGATACGATCACACCATTCATAAATAAGGAGCTGCAACTCAACGTGTCCTTGACATCATGGAGTCACCCAACAAAAAAACCCCAAGCAGCCATTTGTGGATCCCTCACCTCGGCTTGGAAACCTTCTACCAGGATGGCGACCAAGAGGTTGAAGAGGACATAATTGCCAAAGGTCATCAGAGCCACAAAGTAGAGAGCAGCCCAGGAGGAGGTGGAGGCCATTCCATTGTAGAGGACCACGTTCCAGTCTTCCTGGGTCAGGATCTGAAAGAAGCAGTCGGGACAGGAAGGACATCTGAACCCACTTCTCTCTTTTCTGGTTTCACTACGTTTTTTCCATGCTAGGTTATTAGTCCTTCCAAGTGGTCTCACGTGTCCTTTTGCTATAGCATCTTCTTCCTGCACAGCTCCACCACTGTGTGTGTTTCCAAGGAAAGGAGCTGCTAAGAAGCTACAAAAACTCCTTGGTTGAGTAATTGTTGAGTGGAGTCTCTTTCTTGTGCACGTTCAGAAAATGTACAAGATCAGACCCAGGGGTGGGCTTCAAAAATTTTAGCAAGGGGTTCTCTGCCTGGTTGCTGGGTGGGCGTGGCCATGGTGGGCGTGGCCATGGTGGGCATGGCATAGTCGGCCTCTTGCACCATGGGGGCGTTTTTGCCCTCCCCGGGCTCCGGAGGCTTTACTCAAGCCTCCGGGAGGGCGAAAATGGCCTCCCCAGGCTCCAGAGGCTGGAAATGGGCCCGAACTTCCAGTAGGCCCATTTTTCCCCTCCCTGAACCTCCACACGCACCCTGCACTTACCTGAATCCAAAACGGGCTGTGTGGGGACTCCTGGGAGGGGAGTGGCGGGCGGGGCCAGCAAGGAGTGGGATTTGGGGGTTCTCCGAATTGCACAGAATCTTAGCTAGAGGTTCTCCCGAACCCCTGCGAACCCCCAGCAGCCCACCCCTGATCAGACCCATCTAGTTAGCAGCTTTCTCCCAGGAATGAAGGCCCATCAAGGCTTTTCTTTCCTGCCCTCCCAGGAACATCGCTCGCCATTCCACCAGCTGCGATTGAAGTGAGACACCAAGGACCAACTCCATCTTCTGGACGGATCTAATTGCCACAGGTTCCTCCCCTTCCCAAACTCTCTCCCCTTATTGGCAGCTCATCTGTGGGTCGGCTGCCAAGATGAACCTTCTCTTATTTCCCTCCTGCTATTGACCAAACTGGGACCAAATCTGATTGCCACCCATCCTTCCCAGAAGTAACTTCAGAGACTTCCATTTTGTGTGGAAGTGCCGCAGGTAAAAAGTACATCGGATACGATACCCAGAGTCATTTTTTCTCCTCCTTTCCAGCATGTCTTTTTCCTGCTGACTCACAACGTTTGCTGAAAAGGTGAGCCATTGATCATAAATGCAAATGAGGGCTTTGCATTAGGACGGGAGATAAAGGAACTTTTTGCGGGAGCAAAATGCTCTTTGTCTCTATTCGAAATAGCAAGGGTTTGCTTATTGTTAACAATGGTGCTAATTAGATGAGTTTTGTTTATAGGTCACGCTTCTTCCTGTTGGCAGGTATGGAAGGTGACCAAGAATAACCCAGGAACTGAGCTCTGGAAAGCATAAGCCTTCTCCCCCCCCCCCAGACTAGCCTAATCTTAACCAGATAAGCTGTTTTCAAACCCATCATGGAGCCCAAAGCGAGCCTTTCTTTCACCCAGCCCCCCTCCTGACTTGATAATGCAGCTTCCACTGACCTTGACAAGAAGCATCAAGTCTAGCTTCGGTCTTTTTTGCACCTAATTTAGTTAGCTGCGAGACTTTGCTAGGAAAACAGCGCCAGCCTCTCTATTAGACGGACAGAGTGACAGCGTAAATGACACGAAGCTGCTGTCAGATTCTCCCAACAGTCAATTATTTAATCCTTGGTGGTTGTTTATCTAGACGGGGGGGCTTGAAGGGGGGAGAGAGACTCAGCATTTTCCTATCTTCCAGAGAATTTTCAACTGATTTTAATCTTCTAAAGCCGTGTTTTTAAAACTCCGCCACCTTAAGACGGGTGGACTTCAACTCCCACAATTCCCCTCTGCCAGCATGGGATTTGTAATGCTGACCTACATATTGGAGGTTTGGAGATAACAGGCTGCAAAAGGCGCATCTTAAATTTCCTGGAATTATTTCCAACTGGGGTTGGACCCGCCTGTCCGACGATTGACCCACCAGTGTGCAGGAGTAAGGAAAGTCCACCATGATGACTTCTGGAATAGTTACGCTAGTATCTTTGGGGAGGCTCCAAGATTCCGCCTTTAAACAGGGGAGCTTCATGAAGCCATTGAAGGATCAGCTGGAAAGGTTGGGGATGTTTTAGACACAGCACCACCACCCCCATCCCCTGCAAAACAGGCATCTGAAGGACCTTACCTGAAACACGGTGACAATTGCCCACAGCAGGGAATCAAAGTTCTTTCGGTCTGGCATGGTGTCTCCCGACTCTGTCCTTAAGCCAAATTTGCACCCAAAAAGATGCATACCTAGGATGCTGTGAAGGGGAAGGAAAAAAAAAGAGAGAGAGAGAGAGAGAGAAACAAAGAAAGAGAAAATGGTTGAAAAAGCAAACAGCTTATTTGAACAGGGTATTTGAAAAGGTTCTGGCTGCTGTTTCATCTTGGACAGCAGTCTGAAATAACTCAGGTCGGATAATAGAAAAAAAGTGAGCTTTTTTGTAATGAAAGAAGAGATAATTTTGCAATTGTATTTTTCTGCAAAGGAAATTAGAAACTTCTTCTTTCTAATTTTTCCTTTTCATTTTTTTCTTTCTGCACTTTTGCTCCTTCTTTCCTCTCCTCTCCTCTCCTCTCCTTATTCTTAATTTGTGCTAGTTTTTATGTCCTTTGTAAAACTTTGATCAAAATTTTGTAATAATGACATAACTCAGGCCATTGTTCCTTTTCCAGATTGTTGACTAGGAACCATGAGTGAAGTAGCATTGTCTTCTCCAACCTGGATCCCACCAGGGTCAGGAGGAACAACATTCCCAGAATTTCCTGACAGCACGATGGAAGAATGAGAGAACTGGGCCTCCCCCAGACCCCGAAAGCACCAGATTGGAGAACCGAAAAGGGTGTCAGAATTAGCCTCTTTATCTACCTGAAGTCTACAAAATCTTATTTGACTTTCTCTATAAATGTTTCATAGATTGCAAAACTCTGTCTCCCCTTTGAAGAATATTGTACTTGATGTATATTTCTGGGGGTGGGGAAACCACAGTTCCTCTTCTTGAACTTTTCATGGGATCCATGTCAACCCAGGAAGACTCTCGTCCTACTAGGAGAGGAACCGTCCTTGGCCTCCGATGCAGGCGTCTCAATGTTGTTTGCCAATTATCACAAACAAAGGGGAAGGCACTGTTGTGTCATGCTTGTCACTTTGCATCTTTCATTTGTCTCCTGGGTGGCAGGATGCAGAAGGAACGAGGCGGCCCGGGGGACATTGATCTGCAGAATGCCAGCCTGTCACTATGTGGAGAGGCCATTTTTATTCCCACGTGTTGGGCAAATGGGATCCTTGTCACTCTAATTGGTGCAGCACCGAGAGGAACACAACAGCCAGCTAACTGGGCAAGACAGGCGATGCGCCCAGCGACACCTCCTACCTGAAGATGAAGATGAAAAGCATGAGCAGCATGCAGAAGGTGGCCACGTTGTCCATGGTCTTCATGAGAACCACCAACTGCCGGCGGAGAGCCGGCATGAACCGCACCAGCTTGAGAACCCGGAGGAGACGGAAGGTCCTCAGCACCGAGAGACCCCCGTCGGCCTGGCCAATGATCTCCCAGACACTGCAGGATGGAGAAAGAGATTCAGGCAACTTGGGCTGTCCAGCTCCTGAGCAACCGTCAGCTTCCTAATTGTCCCTGGTGGCAGAGATGGCCTGGGGGCACAGCTGCTTTTTTTGGCCTATTGGCAGATAATGAAGTTGGGCCCAGAGAAGGTTTTTTTCATCGGGGATTTGGGCATGTGATGGTCAAAAAAAAGGGAGATATAAGTGTACGTTCTCTGGGGACTCTCGCTCCTCCCCTCCCAGCTCCTCTGCAGATGCAGCTAAGTCAGCACATCTTCCCCGAAGACAATTTGGGGAGGTGACCCCAGGGAACACCAGAAGTGGAATATTACTTCCCCAAGATTTGCTGCAGTGGTAAAAAAGATAAGCAGGCAAGGAAATTCAGCTGGCAGGCAATTTCCATCCATTCTCTCTCTCTCTCTCTCTCTCTCTCTCTCTCTCTCTCTCTCTCTCTCCCCCCCCCCCCTTGTCCCAGTTTTAAGTAGAGGGAACCATGTGAAGGATTCCTCTGAGGCAACATTAGAAGCCAACTTACCTGATGACAACAATGATGCCGTCAAAAATGTTGTAGGGGTTCTTGATGTAACCCCAGATGCCAAAAGCCAAGAGCTTGAGGAGCATCTCCAGAGCAAACATGCTTGTGAAGACAATGTTGCTGATCTCCAGGGCATTGGTTAGCTCATCCGGCTGGGCAAGAGGGAGAAATCAAGGTAATTCAAGTCAGAATGGAGGCCAAAATATTTCCCTTAGCTATTATTCTCTAACTTCTAGTTGCAGATGAAGAAGAGCCGAATATTTGACAACGACAATTTTATCTTGCTCCATCATGATTGTCAAGCTGAGTTGTTTTTGTGAGCCTGTGACCACGGGGATTGTTATCACAATGGAAAATAGGGTGCCAGGATGCAAAATATGGAAAAGTAATAATTGCAGACTAAGTATCAAACAAGATAGGATCAAGATAGGAGAAGAATTGTCTAAAATACACATCTAGTGAATTGCAAATATTAGCAATCCAGAAGGAAGGTTTTAGTGTTTATCATGTCCATCCATCCATCCATCCATCCATCCATCCATCCATCCATCCATCCATCCATCCATATCATCTATCATCTATCAATCATTTAGATAGATAGATAGATAGATATAGATAGATAGATAGAGTGATAGATAGATGATAGATAGATAGATAGATAGATATAATGATAGATAGATAGATATAGTGATAGATGATAGATAGATAGATAGATAGATAGATAGATAGATAGATAGATAGATGATAGATAGATGATAGATAGATAGATATAGTGATAGATAGATATAGTGATAGATAGATAGATGATAAATAGATAGATAGATAAGAGATATGTAGATATATAGACACACACACACACACACACACACACACACACACACACACACACACACACACACACACAGAGCCCAACACACAATCTCGCCTTCCCACAGCCTTTCAGGCCAGTTTATTTATTCACAGAACAGTTTTTCAGCCAGAATGCATGAAATATGAATTGCATCAAGGGACACGAATAGCCACAAGGAGTCAACAAACAAAGACCGGCTGGGAAGAACATTCCTCCTTTATCTTGTCCTTGGTTTCCAAGCAACTCTTGTAAATGTTGCATTGAAAGCGATCTAATCCACTCAACCGGACTGTTGACAACAACTCGAACTAATTGCAGAAGCTAACCAGATCCACCAGCAAGGACTTTCAAGACGAGAAGTGAGTATGGAAAGACAGAGAAAGTTTCTTGAGCTTTCCTGCAGACCTTGTTAATTCCTTTGGGAATTGGGCGGCATAGAAATGTAAATAATAAATAAATAAATAAATAAATAAAATCGTGGAAGAAAAAGAGCACCTGGAGTGGGAAGAAAACCATTTTTTTTTTTGCAACTTCATGCAAACCTCCCCCTGTCTACTTTGCTCTGCCCTGGTCTGTGCCCCAACTGAAATGTGAGACACCTTTGCAACTAAATGTGCAATGTGGTGTGCCAGTACAAAAAGGACTATGCAAAAAAAAGGGGGGTATTTGGGAAAATAATCTGTGAAAAAAAGCCAACACCTAGGGAAATGCCTTAGAAAAATAAATGCCTCTTTTGTGCAGAAGTTGGATGCGATGGAGATCTAAACACTTAAGGTTATGCTCCCAGCCAAAAAAGGGGCTGATTTATTCTTCTTTAGGGCTGACTAATCTCCATATCTCTTGGCTAATTTGCTAAGATGATGGCAGTCTGTTCCATCTTCTCCTGTTCAGGAGCCCCAAGCAGGAAAGGGATTTTATTGGGGGGAATTTATTTCTGTGTTCATCATCCGCAAAGCAGCGTGTGGAGAACCTGAAGGAACCGGATTGGTCAAGAACTGAGGGGTGTGGGAATTATAACAGACAATGCCCAAGGGAGAGAGGAAAAAGAAGGGCTCCATTTGAGATGTCATGTAGCTGTCAGAATGACAAGAAGACAATCCTGGATTAAACAGAAGTTCATTGTGGGCTTTTTGGGGGGGTTGTTTTACAAGGAAAGGTTGCATCTCTACCCTAACTTTTCTGCACGTAGGGAGGCAGCCTCGTCTTGTACAACAGCCAGACATCCTTGCATTGAGAACAAGCGTAGATGATTGTATGGTGTGTTTGGTTGGGTTCCAAGCCTGCAAGAGAGCCTTCCAAAGACTCTGTGGAATCGCAGCCTTGGACCCGTTTCTCCTTACAGACAAAAGGGGGGTGATTAAGGGGACAATGACCACAATTAGCCTGGGACAAGCAACATAGGAGAATGAGTGTCAATCTGTTTGGAGGAGACGCACAGCGGTGACAGGATAGCTACTCTTCTTGGCAGAAATGCCAGAAGAAGTCAATTGCAAGAGGGATGAGCATGCAAAACCAGTGCTAGAGTAAGTCAGGTTTTCCCAGTCTTGGGAACTTTAAGACATGTGGACTTCAGCTCCCATTCTATGTAAAGGAGACAACCAACAAGCCCAAAAGGGAACAAAAAGGCCCCCAAAACACCTCCCCACTAGCAATCAGCATCCAGATGAGCACAGATTAACTCCAGGATGAACACCAGACCAACCATCAAAAAGTAAACAATAGGCCAACCAAGGAACTGCCAAAAAAAAACCCAACAGTAAATGGCCCAACCAAAGAACCCTGAAGACACCCCCACCCCAACACTAACAGGGCAAGCCACAGGGATAGAGCAAACCCCACTCCCTACTAGCACTGATGACGTTTCCTAGTTGGGTCATGAAATGTTTGCAAGAGAAGTCAAACTCAGAGAGCATTGAGGACCCTTCATTTCAATCCTGAGCTACAAATATTCTCCTTTATTGGCATCAAGTTGCATTAAGAGAACGCAAAACCAAGTCAACAGAGAAAAGTTCTGCTCCAAAGAGAATCGGGTGACCCACTAAAGGCAATGGATCTGTAGCAATGGGTCCCATTCTGGGATCCAAGGGTAAAAATCAGCGTACAGGCACCACCAGTGATGGGTTCTAAATCCCATTGCTACCGGTTCGCACTCGCACTCACGATGCTTCTGTGCATGCAAAGCATCTGGGGTGGGTGGGCAGAGCCTCCACCACTGCTGCTACCGGTTCGTAGAACGGTACCATACCGGTAGCAAACCCACCGCTGGGCACCACCCTAGAATGTGTTCACCCGTTTGCCTTCTTCTCATAAGGACACAAGGTTGTCCTTTTAGTAGGGATTGTGTGTAGACCAGGATGCTAAATGGGAGACTGAAGCAGGATTTCCCTTCCATTGTTGAGCCCTGGGACGGATGTTATGGGCTATAAAAGCCCTCGCTTGCCTCCCATTGAACTTCTGCAGCTACGCAAGCAGCCACAGCACAGATTAAACCTTTCACTTAACTCATGGAGCTCTGCAATCTCTCCCATGACTAATCTGTTTAACTAATGAATTACTTTCTGGCCACCATATTAGATTTCTAGTGCATGTACATCATTAAGGAAGTAAGTGCTTGATAGAACCTGCCCCTCCTTTTTAAAAACAAAACAAAAATACAAATACAGGAGATTAGAAGAGGGCTCAGGTAGGATTAACTAAGCCCTCTTCCCTTCCCAGCCCAGCCCACCCAACCCCACCTCTCTTCCAATTGCTGGAAATCCTTTAAAAGGGTTTCCACTCTCGGGTGGGTGAGGAGCTGAATTAATGATCTGGTTAAAAGAAGGAGGCAGGGCTTTTAAGCACTGCTTAGCACCCAGTCAGATCCTAGAATCACAGAGCATACTAAAAAACACAAAACCCGCAAAGAAAGGGGAACAAATTCAATCATTTGAGCTAGCATTGACGGAGGCAGGTGGCATTCTCTTGGGGGCATCACTTTTGCTTGCTACCTACTTGTTCTGGAAAAGAGAAAAGGAAGTGATCATGTTTAAACATGGCAACTTTAAGACTTGTGTCTTTCTGGGGTGGTGGTGGTTTGGAAGATATTTCACTTCTCATCCAAAAACTTATTCAGTTCTGACAACCATGACCTATCTCCATAGGCATTTAAGACTCGTGGACTTCAACTCCCAGAGTTCCCCAGACAGCATGGAGAATTTGGGGATTTGAAGTCCTCAAGTCTTAAAGTCATCAGGTTTGGTCTTGAATATGGGGTCTGATTTCCAGACCCCATATTCTAGGTTGGTTTTGGGGGTGAACCAGCTGCTTCCTCGCACTCCTCTCCCTTTAACTTTGCTGAGGAACCAACCGAGGTCCTGAGGGGACGCCCTCCCTCCTTAAGGCAGACTTTCTAGCCGCACTCAGGACTCCCGGCCAGGCACTGAGGCTCTGCTCTTCCCATTTCTCAGCCTCACTTGACAAAAAGCCATTTTATTTCAAGTGGCTTAAATGCCAGGCTGGATTAGGTCAATTGCCACCTCCCCCGAAGGGGCAGGAAGAACCGGGAGAGACATCCAGGAGGTTCTGCTACCTGAAGACTCTCTTTCTGGAGAACAGAAGCTAAATCAGGGGGGGTCCAATCCTGCCAACTTTAGGACTTGTGGACTTCATCTCCCCAAATTCCCCAGTGGCAGCCTTTGGGGGAGAAAATGGTCTCGACTTCTTCTTGTCTTTTATTTTATTTCATGGTCTTTACCCAGAAATCCACCACGTCCATTTTTGCATTAACCTGCATATCGGTTTAAAGGAGGACATGCATCTACAGACAAACCCACAAAGTTTCTTTGGATCTGGGAAGATTTGGTGAGTGGAAATGCAAACCACTCTCCACTGGGATCACTTTCACAAGCGGCCTCTGGGATCCAAGAGCATGGACAAAGAGAAAAACTCAGTTTGATTCAGAGGATTTGATAAAGATTTATGAGGTCTGCAAGTTGTCCTTTAAAAAAACGAAAGAAAGAAAGAAAACCCCAAATCCAAATATTTTGGCCTTTGCAGGAAAGGAATTCCAACCCTCAGACCGTTGGCTTGCTCTTTTCTGCACTGTTTCCAAACAGACAGAAGAGGGAGGGAGGGAGGGCTGGGGGGATTCAGAAGAACTTCTTGCTCTTGGCAGCATGTTGAGACAATAACTTTGGTCGACCAACAGGGAGATCAAAAGCCACTCTGGTTACCATTGTTTACTCTCCCAACTTCCAGGGTGCTGGAAATGTTTAATCAAGCAGGGAGGCCACCGAGATCTCTTTGGCGGAGCCGTTACTCATCCCTAGGAATAGACTTTTATGGAGATTCTTTCTGGTGGGGGGCTGCTTGGTGGCGGGTGGGACAAAGAGGAGGGGGAGGCTGAAGCTGGATGGTGTGCCAGAACAAAGGGTTCCTTGGTTCAAGCAGCCCATCAGTTAGAGAAGAGGTCAAGGAAACGTTGGAAAAGTCAACTGCCTGTGAATTAAAGGGAGGAGGGATGCTGAGAGATGAACTTCAAAGAATAACAGAATTGGAAGGGACCTTGGAGGTCATCCAGTCCTACCCCCAGCTTCAGCAGGAGAGTCTATACCAGTGATGGCACACCTTTTTTTTGCTCGGGTGCCAAAAGGGCTTGGCGTGGGGCCTCCGGAGGTTTCTGAACTTCTGGTAGGACCGTTGAGCCGTTTTTCGCCCTCCCCAGCCTCCCGAGGCTTTCCTGAACCTGGGGAGAGCGAAAACGGCCTCCCCCGCCCTCTGCAAGGCTGAAAATCAGCTAGCCAGCGCGCACATGCGCACTGGAGCTGACATAGGGCAACGCCTCATGTGCCCTCAGATATGGCTCAGCGTGCCACCTGTGGCACGTGTGCCATAGGTTTGCTATCACGGGTCTATACCATTTCGGACAAGTGGCTGTCCAGTCTCTTCTTAAAAGCCTCCAGTGATGGGGCACCCACAACTTCTGAAGGCCCAGAAGTAACCCAGAATGGTTGTTACTTCACTTAGCAGAAACTTCCCTTAATTTTCTTGAGGCTCCATACCATAAATAAATAAGCAGCCCTGGAAAATCATATCTGTTTTATAAAACATGGACTCAGCCTCACACACAAAAAAAGAATACCTATCCATTTCTATTTCATATCGCATTTCAATAACCCATGATTAGTATTTGTAAGCATGTCGTGGATCCTCAAAGAAAGGGAGGCCTTATCTCCACACAGGAAGGAAGGAAGGAAGGAAAGGAAGGAAGGAAGGAAGGAAGGAAGGAAGGAAGGAAGGAAGGAAGGAAGGAAGGAAGGAAGGAAGGAAGGAAGGAAGGAAGGAAAAGAGGAAAAGGGAGGGAGGGAGGATATTCAGTCCTAAGGTGAGCTCAAGGACCTGATGAAGCATAGGCTGTATTCAGCCTCCATCAGAACTTCTGTTAAGAGCAAAGAAGCTGCTATGATGTGAGAGATCCATTTGCAATTAATCTGAGCTGATAAGGCTAAACTGATCAGGTGGGGATCTGTGTTAGATAGCCCCCTCTGCTCTTGGTCCCCCTTCCTGGAGTGGCACCTCCTTTCACCCAAATCATCAAGGACCCAGGGAGCAATCTTGCAATCCAAAGCAGCAGATGGCATTCCCAAAGAAGCTCGTGCCACCCCTGGGACCGGGTTACTGATAGAGCTGTCACCACTGCTGAGCCACCTCGTCCTTGGTTGATCGCTCCAATCAATCACAATTGGATCAAAGCGTAAAGGATGAGATTCACAGACGAGCGATTGCATCTCAAAACTCTGGCTTGCCAGGTAAAATTCTCCATTTCCGCAACCTCCCTCTTTCCTCCCATTTGCTGAATTACATTAAACCAGATTACATTACATTTCATTAATTCAATTTAGGCCGTGCCCGACTCTGAACTAACTCTGAGTGATGTCCCATGGAACCAGACAGAAAAGAAAATACAATGCAATCATTTTGAAAGAAAGAAAATAAATAAATGGAAGAACAGTTTCTTCCTTTGGAGAAATCAGCAAGTGGGCTGGAAGGAAAGAATTGGCTTTCTGGCATTTGGTGTCTTCAAAGACTTAGCTTGCTCAAGGGCTTGAGGGCAAACATCTCCGGTCGAAATGCACCCCACATCCCACTCCCCAAAGAGAAGCAGGGGGGGGATCAAGGTGGGAGAAATAACAGCTGATGAGTTCAATACAGTTTTCCATCTCTGAGTTTGTGCAAAAGTCTTGTGTTAACCAGACATTCAGTTGTGGGAGGCTGCACAGAAGCTGTTCTGGATCAACCACAAAGCTCACGAGGACTCCTAGCCAGTGACTAATTATTGGATCGTTAACCTTACATGAAGCTCAGTTAAAAGGAATTCGGAGGTTTGAGAAATGTCCCACTTGCCTTTCACAGAGTGTGGGATTCCTATAGGCACCAGTTCCCCCCTCTTATTTCAGCCCCACATTAACCTTATGAGGTAGGGCATTCTGTGAGAGAAGAGATGGGCCCGGATCATCCACTCAGCTTCTAAAGATCAGGGTGGACTTCAACCAGGTCTCCTCAGTCCCTGTTCACCACTTTAACTTTCTTCCCTTCTTGCAAAGACCTATTGTCTTCTTGTGCCTTCTCTCCCCCAACTGGCTTTGCCTTCAGTGAGGTCTTCAGAAGACCGAAACTGGTAGGTTGCTCAAGACAATGATATCCTGTCATTCACTCAAGGATCTCTGATGGGTGGGCTCATCCTGGCATCTCCTCCAGGAAAGACAAACAAGTTGGAAGCAGAAGGGAAGATTTCACATCAAGTGAATTCCAACTCTCTCCCAAAGCTGCAGACAAAAGGAAGGGCAGCTTTGTCCAGCCACAATGGCCCAGATGTGCTCCAGGGATGACTCATTGTCCCCTTCCAGCCAGCTGTCCTTCATGAGATGCCAGCATCTGGGACATGTGGTCCTCACCTTTGAGACAGGCTCTTTGATACCACAGCATTCCCAACCTTAGTGTGAACAGTTTGGACTTACTTCCCCTGAATTTTATTTTTAAAAATGAAGAACTTCTTAGACCCAGGAAAAAGCAAATTATTTATTTTCTTCCCGGAGAAGTTATGCAAGATTATTCTGGAAGAGTTGCTGGTCTTCACACAACTGTGAGGAAGAGAAGAGAATCCTCCTCTTAAGCAAGACTAAGAATATGTGTTAAGTATGAGACCAGACAATGGCCTCTCCTGAGTTTGACCAGCTAAGCCAACCTACCTCCTTACCTGTTCATGATACTCAATGCCCATGCTCAACGTATTGATGAGGATGGCAATCATGATCCCACGGTTGAAATACTTGCTCTCCACGATCCGTTTCAGCTTGCTGCCAAAGGCCTTCCAGAGCTTGGTTATCTTGTTCCTCTCCTTGGCTGGTTTCCTTTTCTTCTTTTTCTTGTTCCTCTGTTGCTGGATCTGGTCTCGTAAGTCCCCGTGTTTTACATCCTGGGTGAACTCGTAGACCCCATTGTTGTCCTCTCCTGACTCATAGCTGTCTGCCTCGCTGAACTCAAACTCAGGATCCTCCAGGATGCTGGCGCAGAATGGGCAGTTTTGCAGCTCACAGCTCAAGGTGTTGGCTTGGGGCCCTGGCAGAGGACACGGCACGTTCAAGCCAGACAAAATGCTGGACGTCCGGCAGAGGCCTGCAATGGAAGGAGAAAGTTAGGAACTTGAGGACTTGGGTGGGTTCAACAGAAATTAAAGTGCAAACCAAACAGAAAGCCAAGATGTCTACAAGCACAGCTACCAATTTAGTAAGGAGTAACCCTATGAAATGCCTTTAAACATCTCCTTTGGTGGGGTTTGGTCTTCTGGTGTCTACTCAGTGCCAAGGCCATGAGTACTGGAAGACAGACAATGTCATATTGTTCAGATGACTGTGGAGGTTAGTGGCTTTCAAATGTTTAGAGCAGGGGTGGCCAAACTATGGCTCTTTGAGGACCTGTGGACTTCAACTCCCAGAATTCCTGAGCCAGCCATGCATGCATGGCTGGCTCAGGAATTCTGGGAGTTGAAGTCCACAGGTCCTCAAAGAGCCATAGTTTGGCCACCCCTGGTTTAGAGTATGTAGTAGAAACTCCAGATTCAGAGGTGATCTGGGGTGATGAGATTGAGCCTGGACAAGACCTTCCACTGTACCAGCAGAGATCTTCTACTGGGCTTTTATCCCTAACCCTTTTTGATCTCTGCTTTGGATACTGAGTCTAAATTAGGTCATTGAAGCCATTTTTCTTACCACGTTCTCCCACTAGATGTTGGAGCTTCCCATAGCAATCTGCATTCAGATGGGCTGGGCTGCTGACCATGGGCATGGGAGAGGTTGCCTCACTGCCCTCATTTTTCTTCCCTTTGGACAAGGGAGGAACACTGGCTTTGTTTGCCGGAGAAGGCAAGATGGTGGGGTAGTTCATGCTGCCACGATTGGCAGCTTTGCTACCTGCAGCAATGCTGGAAGACTTGCATTTCACCGAGGTCCCTTCCACGTGGCAGTCGGCGTGGTAGATACTGTGGATGGATTCTGTATCTGCAGCTCCACCACTTGGGTGGCCAGGCGAAGATGGAGGAAGCATCAGTTGGCTTCCAGGCTTCATGATGTCCAACTCCAGGTCACAAATCCCTGGGTTGGCCCTTGGCCCTTGGGGGCTCCCGTTGCTGATGTGGTAGTGGTGATGGTGATGGTGGTGGTGGTGGATCAAGTGATGGATGGATGTGATGCGACGCTTGCCACTCTGGTGGCCCTGAACATCGTTTCCGCCGCTGTTGGGGTTGACTTTTTTCCGCCGCTTGCTCTGCCAGTTGTTGTAGAGGCGCAAGGCCCTCCGTTTGACTTTCCTGAAAATGTGGCAGATGTATTTGAGGAGCTCTTCGTAGCAGCTTCCCGGCTCGGAGAAGCTGGCGATTGTGCTGTCGTTGGAGAGGTAGCGGGCTCGCTGCTCTTGCATCAGCTGGTTCTCCCGCTGTTTGGTTTCAGAAAACTGTGTTGCTATCACAACCAGGCACAAGTTAATCATGAAGAAAGAACCGACCTGGGAGAGCCAAAAGAAGACAGAGAGCACTTGAAGATGGAGGTGACCGGCTGCGCTCGCCCCACACCCATCAAAGGAAAAATGGCTGCGATGGAACACCATGCAGGGCTTGGCTAAAGTTGACCTTGGTCAACTCTTCATGACCGGGTATGTTGGGCTGACCTAACAGGAATGGGCAATCAAGGAAATAGAGTGATCCAAAGAAAGTGTCTATGGAGATTCCCAGTCGTCCAGGTCATGGTTGTCCCAAATGTGCTTTCTGAGATTTTTCCTTGAAGACATTTTGCTTCTCATCCATGAAGCTTTAGAACTTCTTTGAATGAGAAGTGAAATATCTTCAAGGAAAAACAAAGAAAGTCCAGATGCCTTTTGGAAAAACACCTTTGGAACATCCAAGAAAGGCACCTTGAGTGAACTCAACCAATGTAACCATAACAGCAACTTTTTTCTTCTTCCTGAAATGGACATGTTAAGGATGGCCAACTGCTGGTGCTCTGGAAAGCACCACTGGCATAGTCGTAATTGAGTCTTCTTTTCATTAGCTATGCTGGCTGGGGAATTCTGGGCGTTGTGGGAGTCCACAAGTCTTAAAGTTCCCAAGGTTGGACATCTCTGATTTAGATTGAGAAGACCCAGGAATGTTAAAAGCTGATGGTCATCTGAAAAGGACCATCAATAGGGGTACTTGTAAAGTAGGAGTGGGGATTCAATCAGGTGGTCATTGGAGGGTTTTGCCCCTCCTCAGACATCCCTGAGTTAGTTCAAGAGCCTAGTCCAGAATCTGATTTTTACATGCACTTCAGACTGCCTATCCGTTTTACTGCAACACGACTCATCCTCTTTAAATAGTTTGAAATCAGCCCCCCCCCTACACACACAACTGGTTCCTATTCCCACCCCTAATATATTCCAGAAGTCAAATAAATGTGCCCCCCCCCTTCCCAACACGTCACTCTATATCACTAGATGAAGATCTTTGCATCTTGGTGGTCCTCCTCAGAACTATGGCTCCATCCTCCTTTGGGAACTGTGGTGCCCACCCCAGGAGACAGGCCTCCAAGGAGGGTCTGGCCAAGGCAGAGCTAGGGCTAAACTGGCCACCCAGTGAAAATAGGGCCTTTTCTGGACATTTGGAGCCAGGAGAAGTCGGACATACTGCCAAGAAAATCCCGTCTGCTTCTTTCTTGTGCTACTCCACTGATGTGAACGAACTTCCCTCTTAGCTTCTTAATGTAAACCACCATGACGGAAAGCTTAATGCAGACATAACGGCTGTGTGTGACTGTGTGTGCGTGTGTGTGCGTGTGTGTGTATTTGCTAGTGGAAGTTGTTAATGGCCCACTTGGCAGATTTCACATGGGCTAGAACCTTGGATGTGCTTCAAACAAGCTGATACCACTCAAAGTGTTGAGAGTGGATTTTCAGGAATTATAACATTGAAGACTGCATCGTGCAGACTGGTTTTTGGAATCTGGGGATAGTCTAGCCATGGGGACATTTAGACTTGGGAGAGGTTTGCAGCTTTCCGCAGCCACAGCAGATGTTATGAGGAGATCATTGACCTGGACAGAAAGGGTGATTAAAGGGGGGGGGGGGGCTGTACAGCTATACAATGATTGTACAGTCATTGACACCATCTTGAATCTTGGATGCCCCAACCCTACAGATGCCCTCGCCTCAAAGAACCCTTTGCCTGGCCCTTCATCCTGCTGAGATCCCCTTTGTTAAGAACCACAGGGTTAACCTGAGGTGACAGCCCCCTGTCCTTCCCCATACTTACTATTATAAGTAGTATAAAATATATAAAATTGTAAAAAGAATGTGCGTCCATAACATAATACATGATGTCAACCCATCCTTCCAGCGTTATAACCTGTAGGGGAAGCAGAGATGAGAGAAACGCATTAAGAGCATCATCAGGGACCAGTTAAGAAGCAGAAAACCAGGGAAGTACATGGATATTTTCCCCCCTTCCGGTCTTTTCTGGATTCTTCTCCTTTCTGTTCTCCCAACCACTCTCTCTCTCTCTCTCTCTCTCTCCCGCTTCCCCGCACCCACCCTTCAACATTCATTCAGCTCACACAGAGTCCTTGTGAGCACCCAGGGCTGGAGAACACAAATAGCAGCAACTCTCATCACCCTCAAGTGAAGGAAAGCAAAGCTTTGCCCAAGATGGGTCGGTGGATCATTTCCTCCCCCCTTGTTTTGATGGGCATTTGAGCTGGCAGAAGAGGCTGAAGGGGAAACCAAGGGCCGGGATCTCTCTGGTTTGTCACTTCCAGAACTTTCCACTGGATCCAACTTGCTTCCCATGCATGGATATAACTAGGCAGTCTGTGGACTGCACGAATTGCCAACTTCATTCCCTACCCAGTGGTTCCTCTCCGTCCGAATGAAGCCCCATCCATCCCTAAACCCAAGAAGTTGAGAATTTAACTTTTTTTCAAAAATAAAAGGGAGAAAGTGGGATGCCCATTAAGGCTTCACCTCCTGCCTTCCGTAAAATTTATCTGCTCCTCCTGCAAAACTCCAAGCTCTGCAGTTTAATCAGATGCCCCGTTCACTGCTGTTCCAAGACAGGAGGAACCCGAATTATCCAAATTGACACCAACTCAAGAAAGAAAAATATAAAGATTAACATCAAAGTTTGTTGGTGCTTAGTTATTCTTGCATGCATGCACACCAGTAGTGGGTTCTAAAACCCGCTGCTACCGGTTTGCGTGCACGCTCGCGCCAGGGGTGGGTTCCTCCCGGTTCGCCCGAACCGGTAGCGACCCGCTGGTGACATCACAATGACATCACCAAACCGGACTGGGCGGTGCTGGTACGTGGGCACCACCATCTTTTTTTAAAAAAAATTTTTGGAATTTTTTTTTTAATTTGAATTTATTTTTTTCTTCTGAGCATGCGCAGAAGCTGAGTTCCGGCACTGTGCATGTGGTTGCCATCTTTTTTTTGGCTTTGTTTCCCCCCCCCCGGATTTTTCATTATTGCGCATGCGTGCACGCAAGGCACGCCCACACGGCACAGGAGGGAGCAAATCGGCAGCAAGGTATGTTGGAACCCACCCCTGGCTCGCGCATGCATGCAACACTTCTGTGCATGTGCAGAAGCGTTCCGGGTGGATGGGCAGAGCCTCCTGCCGCCGCTAACGGTTCCCAGAACCGGGCTGAACCGGGAGCAATCCACTGCTGATGTGCGTGCATGCATGCATGCACACGCGCGTACACACACACACACACACAGAGAGAGAGAGAGAGAGAGAGAGAGAGAGAGAGAGAGAGAGAGAGGAGAGAGAGAGAGAGAGAGAGAGAGAGAGAGAGAGAGAGAGAGAGAGAGAGAGAGAGAGAGAGAGGGCCCCGGCTGGTTGGTTAAGATTTGCTGGTGCCTGAAGGAACAGTCTTTCTCTGTGGGGCTGTCATTGCAATAATGAGAGCTCTTCTGTTTCCCCAACTTTGCCCCATGTTTCCTTCCGGGGCACGTTTCTCTTAATTTTGATGGAAGTCAAAACTTGGAAGCAATGAACGAAGAAGAACAATGGTATGGTGAGACCTTCAGGTCAGTCTTTGGAGAAGCTGAGCCAGGATCAACAATTGGGAGGTGGGGAGGGATCTATTTCCATTTTAAATCCTTTCCTTGGGTCAAAATCAACCTACGTGAAGCAAGGAGGCCAAGCTACAAGGAAGGAGTGCTAGCTTTCTACATGCAAGGCTTGGAGTGTTGAAGCAGAAGCTTTCTAGCCATTCACAGTCTCAGGATGGTTGTAATTTATCCCCCCTCCCTTTTCTGAGTGGAGAATTTGCCTTCCACCGAGGCCAATCCTGGGTTTCAGATCTGGTCTCTGTTGCGGAGCCCATAAATGGCCTTAAATACACCGTGAAGGCTTTCTTTTTCACTGGCTCAGCAGCGTGCATGAAAGTTGCATAATTGTCCTTGCTGCTGTCACCGTTAAATGTCTGAACAAGGGGAAGGATGTTTTAATTACACGGCAAAGCCACGGCACACAACTTGAGCTTCCCATCGTCTTTTTGCCAAGGAAGAAAAGAACCAAAGACTTAATTAACACCACAAGAAGTGAGTTGGGCTGGAACCTGCAAGTGGACATGCCTGAAGGTTGTCGCAAAACGGTCAAGATGGGGCCACAATGGCGCATGGACAAGGCACATAAAAGCAGGCAAAACATCAAATCCAACATTGTGAGCTCCATCTTGATTTTTTCAATCCTAACTTGCAGATACCCAGAAGCAAAGGGGAAAGTCACTCCTTAACACAATCCTTGTGCTGATGCACAGTCTGGTTGCACAGAGCGCCCACCACCCCTCTATGGTCCAAACTGCAAGAAGGAGGGAGAAAGTGCCAGGTGGCCTTTCCTGGAGACGGTTTTGGGGCAGGACATTGGAGCTCTCAGTCAACCTTGGAAGATCTTGAGAACATCAGCTAGATTAAGCTTGGGTTGTAGCGCTCGATTGACCTCATCTGGACTGAGAAGCTAATCTCAGAATGCTTCAGTCAAGTGGTCACTTTTTGACCAGGTATGGAGACAGACCAGAGACTTCAGGATTGTCAAACAGCCACATATGTGAGTCGTAAGCCATGTACCAGGCAGCCAGGCATTTTCCTGGCCCAGGGTGGAACTGAACAGCCTCAAATATCAATAGTAATAGCACTTATATACCGCTTCACAGTGCTTTACAGCCCTCTCTAAGCAGTTTACAGAGTCAGCATATTGCCCCCAACAATCTGGGTCCTCATTTTACCCACCTCTGAAGGACAGAAGGCTGAGCCAACCTTGAGCCTGGTGAGATTTGAACTGCCAAATTGCAGGCAGCCGGCGGTCAGCAGAAGTAGCCTGCAGTACTGCACTCTAACCACTGCGCCACCACAGCTCATCTCCTAAAGAAACTCTCTCAAATGGAGGCTGTCTCTTAAAGAAACTCTTCTCCAGATACCACAGAATCAACAAACTCAAGGAACTCAACGTCCCACGGTGAACCCTGGTTTCAGACTGCTGTAAAAGACAATTCCTGAGGGGAAATTCAGCTGGTGGCTCATTGGAAGGATTCCTCCAGATTCAAAGATGGTCCATCTGAACGCTGATGGTGAGGAGGAGACCCACGGAGAAGAAGGTGGGCTTCCTCAGAAGCATCTGGTTAGGGTTTATTCTCATTGATTCATGGCAAGATCCATCGGACCTCTCCTGATGACCCCTTATAATCCCCCGAAGAGCAGAGCCCTGCAAGCTTTCTTGGAAGTCACCCCCAATTACTCCGAATCCCCTCAGAGGGGGGAGCTTATCTGAAATAACGTCTCCAGGTGCGTCTAATAACGTGAGTTTCAAAACAAGGGTGGCATGGGAGTGAAGTGTACAAGAGAGAAGAGGTTGAAAGGCGTCTCAGCCTCCATCACATCAAAGTCCTTCTGGCTTGCTGCAAAAGGAAAAGATGGAACCCTGCCAGTTGCCCGTCTCCTGTCTTGGCACCTCAACCTGGGAGCAGCTGGGCAGCCCCGAAGGCTCCCCCACCCTCCTCTGCAGAGCTGTGCTGGGAATCCAGAGCTGGGAGGCATCTTGTAAGGGAAACCGAGGCACTGCCGGCACGCCTTGGTCCCACGCCAGGGTTTCCCTTCTGTCACCATCCCTCGTCTTCCTAGGATGGGTTTCTCGTCACTCTGCTGGAACAGCTGCAGAAACAGGTGGCTGCTTCTCTCCAGGCGCTCTGAAGAAGAACGAGCGGAGGGACCCCCAGGACATTGGAGACGGAGGAGGCTTCCTTGTAGGAAGAGAGCCTCAGAACAGAATTCAGGGAAAGCAAATAAGTGGGAATAAGCTCTGGGGTTCCTCTCCTTTTTTCCCCGTTCATGCGTGGGTGGGGCTATGCCACCTTCCAGGAAGGAAAAAAAAATCAGAGAGAGAATCAGGCGTACGGGATCTGTTTCCTGGCCTGCAGAAATTTCTCTTCCTACATGGTGGACTTGGTGGCACTCATGGAGATGCAATCTAGATTTTGTTTCAGTTCCCGCTGGAATATAATTGATGGGCGCTGTTCACACCAGGTGCTTTGCAGCTCAGGTCAAGATGGAGGAGTTGCAATTCTACAAAACGCTTAGCTTTCTTGCAATTGTTCTGCTTTGGTCTTTCTTTGTAGGGCTTAGTGGGCTGTTGGTTAGTTTGATGTGAGATGCGAATCATACTGAGCAAAGGCAGCATTTGGGCTGACCGGAGGCTTCCAAGCAGTGCGTGCTGTGACCTCTTAAAATGATACATGGATTTGTGTGATCCTCTCATGAATAAAACAGATGCTTCCGTCGCTGTGAGTGAGCTGAAGTGGTGCAGTGGTTAAATGCTGCGACTGCAGGCTGACTGCTAGTTCAGCAGTTCAGCTGTTCAAACCTCACTAGGCTCAAGGTTGACTCAGCCTTCCATCCTTCCGAGGTGGGTAAAATGAGGACCCAGATTGTTGGGGGCAATATGCTGAACTCTGTAAACCGCTTAGAGAGGGCTATAAAGCACTATGAAGCGGTATATAAGTAAAGTGCTATTGCTATTGCTATTGCTTATAGGGAGACCCCGATTGTTCTCCTTTGCATTGAGGAAGCCAGTTGGAACCCTTGGAAAGTGGCAACTTTCTCCTGCAGGATGTGCCAAATTAACTCCCAATCAGCCCCAAAAGTCCAGGAAGGAAACTGTCTCCTCTGGGCGACATGAAAGAATTCCCATTGGAAGAATTATTCTCTTTTATCTCTTCAAGGCGTATTATTTTACTCTCTAAAATATATTTAATTTTCTGGTTCTAGATCAGGACACAATTTTTCAAAAGGCAAATCTCTGACTTCCTTCCTTCCTTCCTTCCTTCCTTCCTTCCTTCCTTCCTTCCTTCCTTCCTTCCTTCCTTCCTTCCTTCCTTCCTTCCTTCCTTCCTTCCTTCCTTGAATTTTCTCGAAATAAACCATCACCCCAACATTGGAATGAAGCTGTTGACAAACTGACCTCTCCATCTCTTGGCCTGTCAAAAAGGCCCAAGAAAAGAAACAGGAAGGGTGGGGGGGGGGGTTCTAAGGATGCGATGACTTTCCTAACAGCTGTGCCCAAACTTTTCGTTTCCTTGATGAAAACTGGTGGAGCAGCGATCTCTCCTGTTTCTCTGTCCACAGAAGTCTGAGCGATGATTTGCCCAGAAACTTCACAGCCCCAAAAACATTGATCAACTGCAATTGTAGTAATGGAAAATAAATTGTGTTTCATTACATATTCATGAGGCTTGATTTATCATGCTAATTAGCCTCAGCATTTGCTGCGCTGTGGTGGGCAGGGAAATGGAATTCATGGTGTTGTGGTGTGTGAGCGCATCAGTCCAGCCCTGCAGATCGGGTGGCAGAAAACAAGAAGCCAAGATTTGGAACGGTTTTCTTAGGCAAGCCCAGCAACAACCGAGAACGGGACAAGTAGCCCTTGGCAATCTTTCACTGGATTAGAGGGGCGAAGCAGATCTGCTGTGAACACTCAAAGAGTTTTGCGTAATTGGTAAGCGTGAGACCCTCCATTCCACTGGAGAGATGGTCTCCAAGGCCTGACTGGCAGCAGATGGCCAAACAGTCAGCATGTGGGCTCTCTGTGGCTATTCGTTTTCCTATCTCCAGATGCCAGGGGCCCTTTGCCAGCCGAGAAGCTGTGGAACTGATTGGCAGATCCAAAACTCTGCCTACAAGATCAAGGAAGGAAGATGGGGGTAGAAAAAGAGAATTATCCAAGGGAAGAGCAAAGCCAGCCAGCCAGATAATTCTTTGGATGGAGGATCAGCCCTCCGGGAGGGAATTCTTTTTCCAGAACATTCTGGAGTTCCTGCCAATTCTACCCCTTTCTACTGAAATGCAAGAGTGTGTCACCCATTTTTCTCTGGGTGGGTTGTAAGGAGGAGGAGGAGGAGGAGCTTTCCTCCTGCTGTTGATCTGGAGCCTGAATCAAATCAGATTATTGCTGGATGTCTCATCATTTCTGGAGCTCTGCATGACTCCATCCCTCAAAGCAACTGGGGGAATCTTCTGCACACTGCCGAAATGGCAAGACATTCTTGGGACATTGCCTTGTTCCCACAAATTGTGGGGAAGAGAACCATGCCCTACCCCAAAAACTGAGAAGCAGCTTTGCCTGTCTCAAACTAAGCCTTCATTGGTCCCAAGGTGAGTGCATTTGAGAGCCACAAAGATTTGCAGGCATGATGCCTCCTGGAATAAAACGAACCCTTGTTGAATTGTATAGAATTTTAAAACAGAATTTGCTTGAAATACACAGGAGGGAGAACCAGGGGATCACAGGAAGAATATTGCGCTTCAAAGAGCTATTTTGTTGGAAGGCATCTCCCTTGATGGCTCAATCAAGCCCTGCTAAAGGGGCTTCCTTGGCCTTCTCTTGGCCATCTGCAAGGTGGAATTCCTTCCCTGCTGAGAGAACCAATTTGTTGGTGAAAATTCAAGGCCACCTCGCTTGAGAAAAACATGTGCAACCTCCATTCGTCTTCCCTCTCTTTCCTGAAGCTGTTGGGGGGAGAGGAGCAGATGCTAGAAAACAAAATCCTGAATAATATTAAAGCTGCTGTCAGCAGCAACTGGAGTTCACGGCAGGATTTTGATAACTTCTTCCGACAGAAGGAAGCTGAATTCCCTGCCTTGGGGGCTCATGATCTGCACAGCCTAAGAAAGAAAGGATGAGCAGGACCAGTGAAGCTACCAACCTTTGCTTCCTCCATGGATTCCGAAGATCTGGCTTCTCCTACCAGATGTGCAGAGTTTGATCCATGCTGTGCCAGCTGTGGGACTCAGCCTGGCCCAGGTTAGCTGTGCCTCAAGAGTCAGGGTCAAGAGGATGAGGAAGAGCAGAGGGATGGAAGAACCCACCAAATGGTAACAACCCAGAATAGATTCCCAATGGAATCAGGAAGCTGTTTCTAGTCCTACCTGGCCAGGTGTTCTGCAACTGCCACCCATGGGGAAAGGGAGATGTATCTCTGCCCAGGAGGTTTGGGGCTCATTGCAAAAAGGAATCCTGGCAACTTAAGCAAAACACTGAACATCATTGTAAAGTCCAACTAACAGCTTCCTTGGAACCATCCAGGTGTCTTCTGTAGATGCTCCCGAGAGGTGTGCAGAGCATAAACTCTCTGGCTGCTTTGCGGTCCCCCCCCCATTGGAAGGGGAAAGACGAAGCTTATTCCCATGAGCCAAGAATCCTGCAGCGTTAAGATTCAGCGATTGCAGTTCCAACTGGGAGAACTCCAGAGTGCGACGCCAGCAGCCTGGGTGATGCGCTGAACGCTTCATTTACCTCTTTATTTACTCCTGCCAACAATTGACATCGTAATATAATGAGGTGGGCAATGCACCTCACGGAGGGGGTCAGCAATAAACTGCGTCCCAGCCAGTTCCTGCCTCTGTAGCTTCTTGGAGGGACCTGAAATATTTCACTGTTAATTTAGGTCCCGTCTTCTCTCTTTCACTCCAGAAGATAATTGCTTCTCATCATTTGTACCAGGAGTTGCTTTTATAATGAATAATGGCCGAGAGCTCACTACACCATAAATGCACAACAATAGTGTATGATTTGGAGGAGGGCAGAAGAGATGATGAGGGCCTGAAAAACACCCCTGGGATTCCCTCCCTTTTGGCTCAAGGTGAGCAGCAGCTTTTCGAAGGCTGCAGTTCAATCTTTGCCTTCCTGCTTTGGGGGTGCCCTCATGGGTCCTTGGTGGTCTCTGAGCTTGGCTACTTTCTTGCAGGCATTCGTTCCAGCACTGATGATGTCCCCTAGATTGGTCATGAAATGACTGCAAGAAAACAACCAAGCTCAGAGAGCACCAGGGCCCCCACAGTCCTCTTCCTCCTCCTCCTCCTCCTCCTCCTCCTCCTCCTCCTCCTCCTCCTCCTCCTCCTCCTCCTCCTCCTCCTCCTCCTCCTCCTCCTCCTCTTCTCCACAAACCCAATTCCCTTTCAGCACTGATGATGTTATCTAGTTGGGTCATGAAATGACTGCAAGAAAACGAGCAAGCTCAGAGAGCACCAGGGACCCCACAGTCCTCCTCCTCCTCCTCCTCCTCGCACTGATGACGTTCTCTAGCTGGGTCATGAAATCTCTGCAAGAAAACATTTCTCATCATATTATTTTTGTTACTTGTGTACTGCTGCAACTTGCATTGGACTCTTGTCAGTTTGCGACAATAAAACAAGAACTAAAGTTATTTTGCTTTGCTGGCCCTCCCAGGGTAGAGGAAACGTCTTGTTCAGCAGCATCAACCATCCTTGAGGATAATTCCACCTCCTGGCAGCTGGTCATCTCAAACCCGCTGTCGCAATCCACGAAAGAAGTCTCCTTACCTGAAAAATAGCTATCCAAGCATAGCCAATATTATCAAAATTAATAGCTCCATTGTGCGGGTTTAAGTCCCCCGTCCTGCAAACGTTGTAATACTGGTTCCAGTTGATGCAGGCGTTGCGGCCGCCCAAGTCCAGCGAGTCCAATTGCGGATTGTAAGCGTCCATGGTTAACGTGCAGTCCATCTTGTACTCCTTCCGGTTTGGGATGCTGGAGCACTTCTGCATGCCGTTATCCCGGAGGGACGAACAGATGAACGGGTTCTCCTCCCCCTCTTCCGGCCGGTAGTACTTATGCAGGAAAGTCAGGTTGTATGTCCTGGAGAAGGAGAAGGAAGGGGGGGGGGAATAAAGCAAGAGATGGTTAAGACGCAGATAATATTTCGGTACCTAAAACACAGATTCCTGCTGGATGCAGATATGAAATTAGAGTTCAGCCAAGTGGGGAAAATTCAAGGGGTGGGGCTGGGGGGAAGGGAGGAGAAACCAGTGCACAGCCAATGCTTATCTGAACTGGGTACAAATCAGTAATGATAATAATAAAAATACAAAAAAGTCTGCGGGGTGGACATTGCAATACCTGGAGAAAGCAGAAGAGAAGAGAAAGAATAGAATAGAGCTGGAAGGGACCTTGGAGGTCTTCTAGTCCAGCCCCCTGCTCAAACAGGAGACCCTATACTGTTTCAGACAAATGGCTGTCCAGTCTTTTCTTGAAAGTCTCCAGTGATGGAGCACCCACAACTCCTGGTGGCAAGCTGTTCCACTGGTTAATTGTTCTCACTTTCCGGAAATTCCTCCTTACTTCTAAGTTGCTTCTCTCCTTGATTACTTTCCATCCATTGTTTCTTGTCCTGCCTTCTGGTCCTTTGATAAATAAGTTGACCCCTCTCTCTTCTTTGAAATGTCCACAAGAAAACGACGATGCTCAGAGAGCACCAAGGACCCCACAGTTCGACTCTGAGCTACAAATATTCTCTTCTAGAAGTTTCTTGTCATTATATGGAAGGCCAGGAGGAAATGATTGGGCAGCTGCAATAGGAAAGGCTAATTCACAGGGCAATGATTAGCCTATGGAATTCACAGCCACAAGAAAAGACAGCCCAGATGTGAGAGGCTGCCCAAGTGCTGGAATCAAGAGTTTGGCCAACCCAATCTCCACGAGACCCGGACCTTTCTTTCTGGCATCTTCATGGTCACGTCCAACTCTCTTGGACATCCTTGAACACACACACATCCAGTAAGTTTTTCCTTTCTGAACTCTGTATTTTTTTAAATAAAATCTCTCCCTTGGCACATCTGTTAAGGGAAGGTCCCTCTTTTGGGTTGCCAAAAGAGCAGGGAAAGAGAAATTAACCGGTGCTGAAGACTTATCTCAAATCTTTTTTAAAAAATTGCGCTGGGATTGGGTTGGCTGCTTGGCAGAGATAGTGGCAGGTTTTAATTGCTAAGGAGTGGGTGACTTGTTTTCTAACCTTTCCTTTGCTTTGATCAGACCTGGCTTTTAAACTTCAGAGGTATGCAGAGTTTTTTGGCCACCGGTTGCCCAGCCCTGTGGGGAGCGACTCCTTTTCCTTAGATGTCTTTGTAGACCCTTCCCATTGTTGCATTTTCTTCCCACCCAGAATAAGGGTATTGCCAATGGTCATCCTATTTTGTGGGGCAATATTGGAAAACAATTCTCCATTCCTGGGGCCCTCACACAACTCTCCCCCACTCCCAGGTCCCTTCCAAACTTATTATTCGGTTCTATCTTGGGCTCCGGGGGAAAAAAACTACATTAGGGAATTCTTGCAGTGCTGAAGGATTGCAATCAGACCAGAGGAAACCAGGGTGAAATCAACAGAAATAGCTCCAAATCCAGAACTGCTTAGGATCCTGGATTCCAGGTCTGACTCAAGGCAATTGGAAGAATGTGTACTCCCATTTCTAGCCTCCAGACACAGTTGATGCTTGTAATGGCAGAATAACAGAAGCTGGAAGGAACCTTGGAGGTCATTTAGCCCAACTCCCGCTCAGGCAGGAGACCCTACACCATTTCAGACCAATGGCTACCCAATCTCTTCTGAAAAACTTTCAGTGGAGCACCCACAACTTCTAGATGCAATAAATAATAAATAATAACGTTGATGGCAAAGTTGGATAGATTGCCTACTTCCACCGATTTAAGTTTATTGATTGATTGATTGATTGATTGATTGATTGATTGATTGATTGATTGATTGATTGATTGATTGATTGATTGATTTATTTATTTATTTATTTATTTATTTATTTATTTATTTATTTATTTATTTATTTATTTATTTATTTATTTATTTATTTATTTATTTATTATGGTGTTCTTATATGCCGCCCAACTCCCGAAGGACTCAGGGCGGCGTACAACAGAGAAAATACAAGACACAAGTTAATTTACCTCCCTCTTTTTGGGTGGGGCAGTGTGTGCATGCATAGATGTGTGTATGTATATCTCTGTGCATTGCCTTCCACATTCTTTCCTTGTTACCTCTTTCCCATCGTATTAGTGGTTTAGCTAACTTGAGATGGGTGGCCTATAAATGTAATAAATAAATAAAATGGCTAGAGGGATAAAATGACAGAAGTCCCACTATTTGGCTGCCTCAACTGATTTCTGGAACCCTCAACAGCATTGATCCCAGATTCAACGGCAGGAACTCTAGTTCTTATCTAGTTGGCAACTTGAACAGTGTTTGTCCTAACAGTGAGAACAATCAACCAGTGGAACGGCTTTGCCTTCAGACGTTGTGGGTGCTCCATCACTGGAGGTTTTTAAGAAGAGACTGGACAGCCATTTATCTGAAATGTTATAGGGCAGGGGGGATGGACTAGAAGACCTCCAAGGTCCCTCCCAGCTTTATTCTGATGGATTGCAGCGAATCTGCATCACTCTCAGGACTAATCAGCAGTGCTGGAAAATGTCATTCGCACTAAGGTCAACAGACAAGGCTCCTATCAGCAAACCAAGCCCACGTCTCCTTTTCTGGGGGCGTCTGTGATGCTAACACTCTCGGAGAAGAGCAAGATAAGGCAGATGCTGCAGCCAGCAGAGGTTTCCGAGGTCTCCCTCGCCCCCCCCCCATCTCCATGGCAAGATGCATTGTGTTCGAAGCCACCTCGACTTATTTTACAAGCTCAGGCAGAAAATCCCCGGAGCCTTCTCTCTCCTCCTCCTCCTCCTCCTCCTCCTTTATCAGCAAAAAGCCAAGACTATATTAAAGTAACTATTTGCCGTTGCTTGGTGACGGGCAGAATCGGCTGCCTGCGTCTAGCAACTGTAGGGCTGGCGCGAGAAGAGGGAGGGAAAGGGTCAACTTTGGAAAACTTACCTTTGAAAGTGGGAATCCAGGAAGCACCTGTTCCTCAGCAGCCCGGCCCAGAGCTGGACGCCCACGATGCCAAAGATGAAAAAGACAAAGAAACACAAGAGGAGAACGTTGCCTAACATAGGCAGAGTGTCTAGGAGCAGGGTGACAAGAATGCGCATACCTGTGGAGAGAGCAGAAAGTGGGTGTCAGGAGGAGGGGTGGCTTTGGCCAAATTGGGACACAGATCCAGCCAGATGAGGCTGCTTCCTCCAGGCAGAACATCTGTAAGGGGCCTTCATGGGGAGGTCAGGTGGTCTCTGTTCATTCTGGGGGCTGGCTGGGGTCTTGGTTAGAGAATGCGGACTAGGAATGGAACGCTAAGGAGAAAAGCTCCTTCAAGTCCAGTTAGTGGCTCCATGTCCAGATTGTTCTCCTGGTAAGACATGGAAGAGGGTTGTCTTCTTCTGGTTTTTAATCTGGTTTTCTGTTTTTTAACCATCTTCTTCTGGTTTTTAATGTCTTCACTATAGCTTCCAACTGTGGACATTTTTGATGGACACCCCCCCCCCATCCAAAGAACCCAACTTGGCTTTCTAGATCAGTTAAGGTCAGCCAGTTTTCTTGATCCACTTGCTGGACTCATGGTCAACGTCTGGTGACTTCACAGACCCTCCCCCTGCAGTTTTCTCTACTGATGTGCCATTGACATCTGGGTCTAACCCATGGCTTTTGAATTTCCAGATGGCTTCCCCATCAAATACATAAAACATAGATGGCCAGCCCATAGCATGGATTCAATAACCCATGGATACGTCTTTAAATTAGTTCTATGCCTGACATCTCCACTTAAGGTTCCATTGTATGAGGTAAGGAATGCAACAAAACACATTAAGCCAGCGTTTCTCAACTTTGAGAGCATGAAGATGTGTGGACTTCAACTCCCAGAATTCCCCAGCTGGCTGGCTGGGCAATTCCAGGAGTTGAAGTCCACACATCTTCAAGCATCTGCATTAAGCTATTATCAAAAAGAAAAGGTATTAAAACTTAAACCAGTGGCCATCAGAAGTGGAACAGCTCAATCCTGAGATCAAATGACCTCAACGTGCACCTGAACTGAAATAATTATTAATCAATACTGTCAGCTTCCTAGCAGATAGTGGACTGAGGAGAGCCATTGGGACTCTCTCTGGGTTCAGTGGTTGAGTGGTTCCGAGGCCTTTTGTTGGGGGTGGGTGGGCAAACTGTAGGCCACCTTCAGCCAGTATAAGACACGTCCGACGGGTGGGAAGAAGGCAGGGTACCTGCTGCCACAGGCAGAATCCAATTTATATGAAAAAAAGCTTCAGGAAACTCAGCAAACGTTAATGCTTTGCTGTGAATTGGGGGATCAGAAAGGATTACGCGGATAACCGATGCTATCTAAGATTCATTATATCCCCACAGTCCGACTGCTGTCGATCTGCTCCGTGGCTGGCTGATCCTTGCCGAGGAGCTAAGTCTCACATCAAAGGGGATCTGGAAATGACTTCTTTCTTGAAAGGAAACTGCTGGGCTGGGTTGAACCCTGGATCTTCCTAACCAACTTAGCCCTAAGCTGCATCCTTGAAGACATCTGGAAGGAAGGCGGCTTCTCTGGTTTGGAATACTAAGCTGAGCTTCAGGCTCCTGCTAAATAATGAAGCCCACTAAGAATTTGCATAAACATAAGGCTAATAACAGTGATGCTAATGTGAATATTAGTACTAATGTTCTCTTAGATGATTAGAATAAGTTTTGCTCTCCCTTTTGCTAACTCGGAGAAAAATGAAACAAAGCCAATTATCTGGGCCTGGCAAACAAATGCCCTGAATAAACTTGATTGAAGATGGCAAGGAGGTTGGCTGCTTTTACATCCCTCCAACTCCACGGCCCATCCTGTAAACCCACATTTTATTCCAGTAATCAAAACCCTCCCACCTTCCTTGGACATAATTGTGTCCCAATAAGGACAGGAGCACAATTAAAGGACCTCTGAAGCCACCTGGTTAAAGTTTGGCATCTTCCACCTTGGCACCCATAGATGGGACTCCCTGAATGATCTCAGAGTGGGAGAAAGAGACGGAAGAAAGAATACTCCGTCACAGGAAGCAGTTTTTAGATTCGAAGATGGAACAATTTTATAGCTGCAATAATCAATATCTGAAAATGTCCTGAGATTCAGAAGTTTCTCAAGCTCCAAGATCTCCCTGGGGCTCAGACGTTGCATCCTCCTCAAGGTGACCTTGATCTTCTGGACTGGGGAAGAAGGCATTTGGGATCCATCTTCAGTCAGGTGGCTTGTTCCTGACATCTACTGTAAATCGCTCCAGCCCAAAATTTGCCCTGCCTAAAAAAGAATCCCTGGGCCACCAGCTGAGGACCAACAGCCTCAGGGTCGGGACTAAAAAAAGGTGCCTTTCCCAAAAGATGTTCACCCCCAAAGTGAGATGTTAGAAACCTGTCCCTGCCTTTGGGTGACAACTGTGGGGAGTACGGAAAGTCCTCATGACCACAGTTGGAACCAGAATTTCCATGGCTAAGCAAGGCGGTTGCTAACGGAGTCCTGTCCGATTTTATGACCTTTTTCTATTAAGTGGATCAGTGTGGTTGTTAAGCAAGTCACACAGTCGTTAAGCAAATCCAGCATCTCCAATTGACTTTGCTTGTTGGAAGCAGGCTGGGAAGGTAACCAATGGCAATCAGATGACTCTGGGATGCTGCAACCATGGTCAACCCCTGCCTGTTGCCAAGGGATCACCTGAATTTAGATCACCTGAATTTCCTCCCCGTGACTGAATTGAGTAACATCTGCAAGCAAACAACCCAGCTCAGAAGCCCCAAGAAGGAGTCCAGGGGGCAGAAATTCTCCCCCAACCTCTCAAGGCCAGGACTTCTCCCTCCCTCCTGCTTCTCAGCTTCTCATCAGTCAACCCGGTCCAGCAGCCCGGTCTTAGTCCTGTTATATGGGAGGAGTTTGAACCGGTGACTCCTGATGATGTAGACAAGGCCATAGGAGCGATGAGTTCCGCCACTTGTTTATTGGACCCGTGTCCATCCTGGTTGGTTTCGGCCACCAGGGAGGTTTCACGCGGCTGGCTCCAGGCGTTGGTCAACGCTTCTCTGAGAGAGGGGTCCGTTCCGCGGCCCTTAAAAGTCGCGGTGGTGAGGCCCCTCCTCAAGAAGCCTTCCCTGGACCCAGCGGATTTAAAGAACTTCCGTCCGGTCTCCAACCTTCCCTTCGCGGGGAAGGTTGTAGAGAAAGTGGTGGCACTCCAACTCCTACGGCTGTTGGATGACACTGATTTTCTGGATCCCTTTCAATCGGGTTTCAGGCGCGGCTACAGTACGGAAACGGCTTTGGTCACTCTGATGGATGACCTTTGGCGAGCCCGGGATGGGGGTCATTCCTCCATCCTGGTGCTACTTGACCTCTCAGCGGCTTTCGATACCATTGACCATGGTATCCTTCTGCGTCGTCTCGGCGAGGTGGGAGTGGGCGGCACTGTGTTACAGTGGTTCTCCTCCTACCTCTCTGACAGGACGCAGTCGGTGTTGACAGGGGGGCAGATGTCGAGCCCTAGGCCCCTACTTTGTGGGGTGCCGCAGGGCTCGGTCCTCTCGCCCATCCTGTTTAACATCTACATGAAACCACTGGGTGAGATCATCCGACGACACGGGGTGAGGTATCAGCAATATGCTGATGATACCCAGTTGTACATCTCCACCCCGTCTCAATTCAGGGAAGACGTCGACGTAATGTGCCGCTGCCTGGACGATGTTAGGGTCTGGATGGGGAAGAACCGGCTAAAGCTCAACCCTGACAAGACCGAGTGGCTGTGGATATTGCCTCCCAAGGATTCTGTCAATTGCCCCTCCTTGGTTCTTGGGGGAGAGAAATTAACTCCCTCAGAACGGGTTCGCAATTTGGGTGTCCTCCTAGATCCACAGCTAAAATTGGAGCAACATCTTTCAGCTGTGGCTAGGGGGACCTTTGCACAGGTTCGCCTAGTGCACCAATTGCGACCCTTCTTGGAGAGGGAGGCGCTACTCACAGTCACCCACGCCCTTATCACCTCCCGGCTGGATTACTGCAATGCGCTCTACATGGGGCTACCCTTGAAGAGTATCCGGAGACTACAATTGGTGCAAAATGCAGCTGCTCGTGCCGTGGTGGGTGTGCCCAGGTACACCCATGTAACACCTGTCCTCCGGCAGCTGCATTGGTTGCCCATTAGTCTCCGGATCCAATTTAAGGTGTTGGTCGTTACCTTTAAAGCCCTACATGGCTCAGGGCCAGGTTACCTTCGGGACCGCATCCTGCCGCATACCTCCCTACGACCAGTTAGGTCCCACAGAGTGGGTCTTCTCCAGGTCCCATCAACCAAACAATGTCGGTTGGCGGGGCCTAGGGGGAGAGCCTTCTCTGTGGGAGCTCCCTCCCTATGGAACCAACTTCCTCCGGAGATCAGAGCCATCCCCACCCTGCTGGCCTTCCGGAAAGCAATAAAAACGTGGCTCTTCCGGCAGGCGGGGTGAAAGTGAGACCGAGCATATTATCTCTGGGTCTCCCCCCTTGTTATGAATGTTGGAGATTTTCTTTTTAATTTTTCTATATCTTTTTAACTGTGATGTTTTTATTGTAATAGATTTGGATATGTTGTGAGCCGCCCAGAGTCCCCCGGGAGTTGGGCGGCATACAAATCTATTAAATTAAATTAAATTAAAATTAAATTAAAATTGTATCCAAATGTTCCTTTGCAAGAAATGCCAGACTCCAAGCGGCCTTCCTCAAATGGCCTTAGAACTGGTAGGAAGGGGATGCAGGGAAACTGCTCAGATTGGCCCATCTCCCTTCGCCAAGGCCGCTGGGAGAGATGGCGAGATCCCCAATAACCGGATTCCGCTGAAAAGCTTTTCAGACAATGCGAGAGAACGTCGACGCTGCTTTCCTGGCAAGTACCTAGCCTGTTTTTCTTCTTCTGTTACATCAGCTCTCAGCGAAATAGGATTTCTGATGAAAAGCAATCAAGAGGCTGGTCGTGTATTAGCATATCAGCTAAGAATCACTCAAAGCCAAGTGGGCACAACCAGGAAATGAATTCGACTGGTTGGCTTAGCTTCCAAATTGGATTGAAGAGAAAAACAGCTGGAAGGGGCTTAACGCTCACTTGAACCTCTCCAAGCAGGCAAACTCAGGACTGGTTTGGCCTGGCAGCTGAAGGGCTGCCGGACGCAATGCGTCTTTGCAGAACCAGAAATTCAGTCGACAGCCTTCTTGGGGAATGAGGAAGGGGGACAGAAGGGATCCCGAATGACAACATGCATTCCACAGGCAACCAAATTGGGGACTGAAGAACCATTTGAGCAGAACCCAGTGGATTCCAGATAATGCAGAACTAGACATCTGGAGATCTAGAAAACTAGAGACCCCCTTCCAATATCTAAGGGGTTGCCAGAAGGAAGAGGGAGTCAAGCTATTCTCTAAAGCACCTGAAGGCAGGAAAAAGAAACAATGGGTGGAAATTAATCGAGGAGAGAAGCAACCGAGATCTAAGGAGACATTTCCTGACAGTGAGAAGGAGGTTTTTAAGAACAGATTGGACAACCGCTTGTCTGAAATAGTACAGGGTCCCCGTTGGACTAGAAGATCTCCAAGGTCCCTTCCAACTCTATTATTCTGGAGCTCTCCTGCATATTCAGGGAAGGGCCAGGAGAACCATTATCATTGGGGAGGGGGAGGACTAAAAGTCTTCTCCCTCAGCCGCTTCTCCCCATTGCTCAGGAGCCAACTTCTAGCAATGGCAAAATTGGTGGGGGGGTGGGGTTTCCTGGCCTTTCCTATCGAGCTGTCTCCCCTAGTAACCTCCTTTGATGTCCTGCAGTCCATCAGGGGCCAGGTGTGGCCATCATCCATTCCTGCTGACCAGCAGGATGGGTTTTGATACCGGGATCCAGCAGTCATTGACTTGGCAGGCTGATCAATTTCATCTTTGGGGTGGGGGCCGCTTAGCTTAGTCTAGAAATGCCTTGGGCCCGCGGGGGGGGGGTTGCACTTCCTGGGGGTTGGGAGATGTCAGGGACGCCAGCTGCTGAGCAGCCCAGCCGGGGAGAGTCAGAATGGATGGCCCCTCCAGGCCAAGTGGGCTGCATTCATCTTGTCTTTTTGACATTAATAGTTTTATTAGCTTTTCCAGAGTAATCCATAAAGACAGAAACAAACATGAAGATGGCCAAGAAAATTACAATTCTCAAGGTCAAGGAATGAGACTAAGAATAAAGACCTCAAAAGAAGGAAGGAAGGAAGGAAGGAAGGAAGGAAGGAAGGAAGGAAGGAAGGGAGGGAGGGAGGGAGGGAGGGAGGGAGGGGGTGGAGATGGCCAAGGATTATGGAGTTTCTAGTCTCAAACATCTGGAAGATACGAGGGTGAAGAGCACTGGTTAGATAAGAAGACCCAGAGTGGCTGATGTGTCTGCTCCTTCAGCTTCTTCACGGAGAATGTTGCCTTGTTCTTATGTTGCCTTGAGTTTTTCTTTGTGGGTGGGGTGGGGGTGGGAGGATTTTATGAATGAAATGAAAGCATTCAAATCAGTATATTCTTTTTCCTGGACTGTGAATTAACCCCCACATTGGAGCTAAGACAGGCCTGGATTTTGGAGGCTCACCTGGTCAGGATTTCACAGGACTTTTGCAAAATGAAGCTCTGGCAATCAGACCCCTGGTACCCAAGAAATGGGCTGCAGGGCCCAATTCTCCCCATGCATTCTCCCCACAATGAAGCCCAGCCCACCCACCATAAAGGCCCAAAAAGCTCTGACTTACTTGGCACCCTGTTAATGGCTCGTAAGGGCCTGAGAACCCGCACAGTCCGGATGGCTGAAAGGCTGACATTATGTCCATCCAGAGAATATTCCATCATGCTGGGAGAGAGAGAGAAAGAAGGAAGGAAGGAAACACGAGAGGTGAGGAAGAGGACAAGGTCGGCCCCTCTGTTGGAAAAAAACACAGGCTGAGGCAGTCAGATCTTAACCAGGTTTCTTATATCTGCAATATTTTTTGTCAACCTTTGGGAATGTAAAAACAGGTTACTACATTGGACAGATCATGCTTTCTTTCAGAAAAAAATTTAGGAGACTAAAAGGAAGCTGGAATCATCCCTCCCGTCCAACACCACATTCATCAAATTTGGGCCTTCAGCACCGTCAATCAAGCAAGGAGTGTTTTTCATACCATTGATGGTGTTACTTAATTGAGTAATGAAATGTCTGCAAGAAAACAACCCAGGTCAGAGAACATCAAGGACTACACAGTCCTCCTCCTCCTCCTCCTCCTCCTCCTCCTCCTCCTCCTCCTCCTCCTCCTCCTCTCCAGAAACCCCACTCCCTTCTAGCACTGATGATGTTACCTAGCTGGGTCATGAAAGGTCTGCAATGAAACAACCCAGGTCAGAGAGCACCAGGGACCCCACAAGAAGTGTTTAGTCTACTGACCCAGCAATGACAATGAAGAAGTCGAGGCGGTTCCAGGTGTCTCCTAGATAACATTTGTGGCCAAAGATCCCCAGGGCGATCATCTTGATGAGCATCTCCACAGCAAAGAAGGCGAAGATGAAGTGATCAAATGCCTGGATTTAAAACAAGAATCCCACACAATGGAGAGGAGGAGGACCGTGAGTTCCAGCCGAGGCTGAGCTGGTCCAGACCTTGTGCTTTGACTGAGCTTTGCCCTAAACCTCAGCCTCCATTTTACCCCTGAGGGTCTTAGACCTTGAAGGACACTTCCCAGGGCACACCCTACCTGCAGATCTCTCAAGACTCAGGAGAAATTGCCATTGGTAGCTGAAGACCAACCCGTGAGCTTCAAGAGGCTGAGGTCCAAGTCCACATGAACAAAGCGACGTGTCTCTCTTACCTCCAAGATTGTGCACCTTTCTGTTTGGCACCTGATATCCTGACATGGCTGGAACATCCCGAGGGTGACGCAGTTCAAGAGGATAACCAGCATGCTGACGTGCTCGAACCAGGTGGGAAAGCAGAGTTAAGGAGAACCTGAGATGCTGCTGCTGCTTCTGGGAGACACAACCTGCCTCCCAGGTCTTAGAAACACCCGTGGCAACCAAGAGCCTGGAATTTGAATGATTATTAGGAAAGCCGCTATGTCTCTTTTAATATCTACAGCTAACTTACAGAGATAAGTATAAGTATAATCCATAAAACTAAGACAGTGGCCTGCTTTCTTTCTTTTCCTGCCCAGACATCCAGGGGAGAAGAACAGACATACAATTTATATTGATGAATAACGTCTGCAGTCCAAGAATTGAGAAATAAAATAAAGGGGTAGAAAAGGATAATGGAGAGACACAGAAAAGGAGAAGAGTTTTATACAATTTAACATATTTTTTCCTCTCTAGGTTGGCTTCAGTTTAGAAAATATACACTCAGCAAAAAAATAATAATAACAACAACCCATAAGCAGGAGCATTAAACAAATCAAAATAACCAAAAGAGGAAGCATGAAATTAGTTGTTAAAAAATAAATGCTAGAAAAGAAAGGCCAGCAATCTGGAGCATACTCAGAAATGACCTCTGGCCACAGCTCTCCTGCCACGTCTGAATCTGCCACGTCTGCTGATGGGGTATGATGGGAGTTGCAGTATCACACATCCAGAGAGAATCAGGCTTAGGAAAACTAACTTGGCCTACCACTGCCTTCCCCACCAACCTGTCACAAGGGTGAGGGTTGCCCACTTCCTTATACTGGACAAAGGACAGGTGGGAAAACATTGCTTGCTTTTCCAAGAGACAATTGGACTTCCTTGTTTTTTCCCCTTGAAGAGGTTTTGCTTCTCATCCAAGAAGCTTCTTCAGTTCTTCAGTACTGAAGAAGCTTCTTGGGTGAGAAGCAAAATGTTTTCAAGGGGAAAAAAACTGAGGAAGTCCAGTTACCTTTGGGACAACCATGACCTGGATGACCGAGAATCTCCAAAGAAGTTGCTTGCTTAAGTTCTCAAAACACCAGCAGAGATCAACAGGTTTCTTGCAAAAATGATGCAGCTGCAAAAACAACAGCATTCAAGACAAATAGGGTTGGGGGGGTTGGGGCAACATGTAAAAAAGATGTTGAGACTCCCAAAAGAGTGCAGAGAAGAGCAACAAAGAGGATTAGGGGGCTGGAGGCTAAAACATATGAAGAACGGTTGCAGGAACTGGGTATGTCTAGTTTAATGAAAAGAAGGACTAGGGGACACATGATAGCAGTCTTCCAGGATCTGAGGGGCTGCCACAAAGAAAAGAGGGTCAACCTATTCTCCAAAGGACAAGGAACAACGGATGGAATCAATAATCAAGGAGCGAACCAACCAAGAACGAAGGGACAGTGAGAACAATTAATCAGTTGAACAACTTGCCACCAGAAGTTATAGTTGCTCAATCACTAGAGGTTTTTAAGAAGAGATTGGACATCCATTTGTCTGAAATGCTATAGGATCGCCTGCTTGAGGAGGGGCTTGGACTAGAAGACCTCCAAGGTCCCTTCCAACTCTAAGACAACTTGAGGTGGAGGCAGTCTCTGAAAGGATTGAGATACACCTGCAGGAAGGAAGGTTGAGGATGCAGTTGGAGGGAAGGTTTTCCAAAGGGGTTTAAAAGGAGAGGGTGGGATTGGAAGCAGGTGCCCCCACCTCAATTCACAGATGGAGGAAGGGGAAGGGGAATGTGAAATTTGAGACAATTTCACATCTTAGGTCTCCCCCATGTATGTAGGGTTTTGCATGTTTTTTAAATTCTTTTAAAAACTGTTATTAAATTATTATATTGTTTAGTTGTTCTTTAAATGTTGTACACCGCCCTGAGTCTCCAGGGATTAGGGCGGCATATAAGAACACTAAAATAAATAAATAAATAAATAAATAAATAAATAAATAAATAAATAAATAAATAAATAAATAAATAAATAAATAAATAAATAAATAAATAAGGGTTTGCACTGGAAGTGGAAGCACTTTTGTAAACACTCCACTTTCCCATTATTCAAATCACCCAGTACAAAAAAAACCAGGCTATTTGCTAAGTGCTGGAAACTGCAGGGAAGAAAATGAGGAAAAATGACTTAAAGGGGAATTCCCATGAGGCAAGCTGCATTTAATTATGCAACCGTGCTGGTTAAAGAGCCCCCCCCCCTTTTTAAGGAGAAATTGGATGAATTAAAAGTCATTTTAGTAGGGACAGACACACACACACACACACACACACACACACACACACACACACACACACACACCAGCAAAAATGAAATAAAAATAAAAACCAGCTCCCTGAGAGCGTTTGGATAAAAGCTGCCATGTTTTGAGCATGGCTTCTGGGGGAAATGTTTTTCCAAAGGAAGAACTCTTGCAAAAACATTTTGCCCTTTTGCCCTTCCAAAGCCGACTTTTTTGAGAAGCTTCTTTGTCTTTCACTTAAATCCCCATCTTCTCCACATCAGGGGAGCCATAATAAGAATAAAAAGCACCAGCAAATCTGAGGCATGAAAGGAAGCAAGCAAGGCTGAGCATAAAGAGACTCTACTTTTCAACTCAGGTAAAGAAATATGTTTTAACTTGATGTCAAAATGAAAGCAACACCAGCCTCTGTGGTAGCTGCCTGGTTTTTCTGCAGGACACGGCATACATGGGGGACCAGAGGGGGGGGCAAACCTCTTGTTTCTGCCACAAAAAGACACCCCCACCCTCCCGAGAAAGAACCTGCTTGGAAGATTTGAAGCAGATCCATCCACAGGTTTCCCTTTGCTCACCCTGGATCAAGAGAAGCCAGCCTTCAGAAGGAAGTGAGCATATCCCAAAGGTGGTTTTTCAAGAGCCAACTGGGCTTTATTTTCCCTTGAAGACTTTTGTTTCTCCTCCAAGAAGCTTCTTCAGTTCTGGCTGAATGGTGGAGAATTCCACTAGTACTGAAGAAGCTTCTTGGACGAGAAGCAAAACTGTTAAGGGGAGCATTCCCCCATAGAGGCGACATTGGATCTTTTACTTGGAATTCAAATACTTAGAAAATAAAACCGAGATTCAAATCTAATTAACAAAATATTTATTTCAGCACAAAAGTAACAAATAAATCCTTAATAAGCTACATCTTATCAGCGAATGAAGTCACGTCTGCCTTCGGCAGAAAAACGGAGAAGAGAGGGAAGAAGTGGGAGTTGACAAAAACTCCTGGAATGCACACATGCGTAGTAAAACATATCACATGTCTGCTTGATCATAAATACAAGAACCTTAGGAAACTTAGAGATGCACAAACTGGCAATATTCACATCATGACAAAAACGTCTTCAAGCAAAACTGAAGAAAGTCCAGTTGCCTCTCGAAAAAAGACCTTTGGGACAACCGAGACCTGGACGACTGAGAATCCCCATGGAGGCTGAGGAAGCTAGCAGCATCATGGACAAGGGGTTGTCTGAGACAGGGGTCTCCAACCTTGGCAACTTTAAGACTTGTGGACTTCAACTCCCAGAGTTCCTCAGGCTGAGGAATTCTGGGAGTTGAAGTCCACAAGTCTTAAAGTTGCCAAGGTTGGAGACCCCTGGTCTAAGAAATGTTTGCAGGTCATGAGAACTTCCCATCTCCTCTTCTGCATAGGGAGCCCCTCATTCTCTCACCAGAGGAAGCTTCTTCTGGTGGGGATCAACTGTGTCCCAAAGCTTCAAACTTCTTCTCATTTTGGGATGAGACACCTGACCCTTTGAGAAAATAATGTGGAGTGAAGCTTCATGCTTCACCTTCTTTTGGACCGGGATGTGCTACAAAGCGAGGCCTATTTTGCAAGAACTTGAGGAATCCCTAGAATTTGGTGCCTCTCGGAAAGAGCCAAGAGCACATTATGGGATAGATGTGTTGACATAAATACCTCAAGAGTTGATAGGCTGTGCATGGTTGGCTCCTTTGCACCTGGACTCACTTTCCAACTGAATGTGCAACAAATATGCAAAAAATATTTGCAATGTGCAAAATTTTTGCAACGTGCAAAAATAGACACTTCTCTCCCAGCTGCAGAACTCAATCTTAAGAAAGGTGAAGGGGTTGAAGACAGAAGTTCACAGAACCGGGCAAAAATATATTTTCCCATCCAGAATAGATTTGGCTTACAAAATGGGGCTCACAGCCTGCCCAGCTATGTATGGTTTGGCTAGGCTTAGCGCAAACCTAGTTACTTATGGCTTAGTCAATAAAACTTGATGAAACCGATCATAGCTTAGCAGGAGGTATGAATCCAATCCCTTTTGGAAAATAGCTGCTATGGGTATCATTGTTTCCCAGCTAAAGTATTTCTAATCTGGCAAGAGGAAATATTTTACATTGTAAACAAACGATAAATCTATACTTTTGCTTACTTACTTGTGATAGAAATAAAGAGAAAGTGTGTTGCGATTGGAGAGGCTGGGAAGGTGAGCTTTTTTCTAACCAGAAAGGCCAATCTATCTGATTTATAATCACATTATTCCTGTCTGCTAGAGGAAGAGTAAAAGGGAGGAAGGATGCCAGCCCAGAAATCCTGCACTCTGCAAGTGTTTATATACTGGAGGCTGGTAGCAGATAATCCTGCGGGAGAATTTGTATCACATTTCCAACTGCATAAACAAGCCATCTTTTGTTCTCCAATAGACTCTGGGGGATTTACTGCTGTGCACACCCATCCGACACATCGGCCTCTCTCACAGCACCACTTATGACTGGCGTGCCACCAAGAGGTCACTCTGGAGTAATTAAATGGGGTGAGGGTGAGGGCAGAAAGGTGGCTTGATTGCAGAAAATTCGACTTCAGCAACAGAGTGGTCAATGCCTGGAATGCACTACCTGACTCTGTTGTTACATCCCCAAACCCCCATAACCGTAACCTTAGACTGTCTACTGTTGACCTCACCCCATTCCTAAGAGGTCTGTAAGGGGCGTGCATAAGCGCACCAGAGTGCCTACCGTCCATGTCTTAATGTCTCCATTTTTTTCATACCCATTTACTATGTTCATATTTTGGTTATACTATACCTGTTATCTTGTACTACATCATCATCATCATCATCATCATCATCATCATCATCATCATCATCATCATCATCATCATCATCATCATCATCATCATTATTATTATTATTATTATTATTATTATTATTATTATTATTATTATTATTATTATTATTATTATTATTATTATGTCTTTGTTGAGCTTGGTCCTGCAAGAGCTGGAGAAGCAGAGATGCCCATTGCTTTGTATTATCCCTGATGGGAGCCAGAGATGGGGAGGGGGAGGGGGGAGGGAAGGGGAGGCTGTACATGCAGCCAGGTTCTTCCAAATCTGTAGGAGCACATTGGAAATGGAGTTCCACTTTGTGAACCTTTGAAATACCTTTCAATTCTGGCCTCCTGCTGCCATTTGCTGAGCAGCTCCTGGGCCTTCGGGGCACCTGGCTGGCGACTCTGAAGCTGGCTGGGCAGCCTGTTGGGAGCAAGCCAAAATATGACCTCCCGCTCATCCCTGCCCTTGTCCCCAGCAGGAAAGCACGCGGGATGGTGGCTGAGCCCCTCTCAGTTTTGTTTGAGGCTGGAGCCTTTGCTGCTTGGTCCTTTTTCTTTTCTTTTATTGCTCTTTCCTTTTTGTGAGCAAGTTGTCTGGAGAGTTGAGCAGCCTCTCCATGTAATACTATAAAATAAACAATACATAAACACTCCTCTGCACCTCCTTTCTTAAACACCATCCCCAGCAGGAGGGAGTAAAATCGAAAGCAGGAGGGAAGAAGCTGACCAAACCTCAGGAAGGAAGGAAGAGAGGAAGGAAGGAAGGAAGGAAAGGAGGGAGGGAGGGAGGGAAGGAAGGAAAAGGGAGGCAGGGAGGCAGGGAATAGGAGGAAGGAAAGAAAAGGGAGAATAGGAAGGAAGGAAGGAAGGAAGGAAGGAAGGAAGGAAGGAAGGAAGGAAGGAAGGAAGGAAGGAAGGAAGGAAACAAATGTTTTAGCCTAATCAGGCAGAAAGTGAAGTGAACATTGGTTCCCCCAGTGCTATAGAAGTTTCTTTCATTGCAAAAGAAGAAGGATCTCTGACTTTAAAAAAAAAGATGCAGAAATATTAGCCTTAAATGCGAGTTTGCAGTTTGCTCACCTGGGGACAGTCTTGGTTCAGCCTCTCCTTAACTGCATGACACCGGGGAATGAATGGGGCAGATCTTCTACCTGAGCTCTCCAAAGTGGGCTTCTCATTTACTGGACTTGCAAAAGATGCTTAATGCAGCATGAAACATGGCAACCTGCCACAAAGCGTTCAAACTGCAACTAGCTTTAGATTCCACAGCCTGATGGGACTGAGTTAACTCTGTGTGCTGTTTTAGTTCTGCTATTACCTTGGTAGGACATGCAAACACGGGAAAGATACTGCAATTTACCGTTGCCTCTTTCTGGAAGTTTCTTCAGGTCTGGCCTGCAATCCTAGAGCTCTTTGGCGCTCCCTATCCAGGCGTGAGTAGTCCAGTAGAGGCCAGAGAAGACCCACAAGTACCAGTTGCTTTCAAGGCAAGGAAGGGAAAACCAGAAGGCTTTGCAGGGGGTCTCAGGAGACCACCAAGATCTCATCAAATCCTGAAAGTCTCCTACAAGAACATTGCAATCTCATGGGATTTAACGAATTTCCCAAGTGCCTGTACCTTTAAAAAAAAGCTCAGTTCAGGATATGTTTTGGGGGTTTAGGTGAATGCTTAGAAGTGAAAAAAAGAAGATCTGTGCTTAAAAGGGAGGTGCATTTATATGGAACGGAGCTCCCACATGCAGGAGCAGAATCCCTCCCCTTCCCTCCTTCCCAGTCCATGGGAAAAGTTTGGCTAATGGGACCCTTGAATATCAATTTTGGTCTTCCAGCCCCAGTTTTGTCTGAACGCTTGGGGAGAGGGGTTGCCCCCTATCAGGAGAGCTGCTCCAGACCTTCAGACGTCAGCCAGGATTGTTTCTCTCCTCCTCTCCCCTTTTGATTCTCCTCCCTGGTGGAATCTCAGTTCAGAGTCTGGGAAGCATTCAAGAGCAGGCGGTTCATTCAAACAGGCCTGGGTTCCTTTCTTTGATCCGAGTAGGGAATCATCCCTCCGCCAGGTAACATGGTTAAGGAGCCCCAATCCGAGGGAATGTGGTCCTTCTTATAGGACACCAATGTGTTCAAATGTGGGCCGATTCATCCAGAAACCAAGGGATCCCTCAAGCAGGCTATAGTCCAAGAGATTCAAGAGGAACTTGTGCAAGGCTGGAAGGCCAGCCTTCCCTTTTGGGGTAGGGTAGCTTTGAAGGACTAGGGGGTGACATGATACTACTCTTCCAGTATTTAGGGGCTGCCACAAAAAGAAGAGGGGGTCAACTTATTTTCCAAAGCACCAGAGGGCAGGACAAGAAACCACGGATGGAAACCAATCAAGGAGAGAAGCAACCTGGAATTAAGAGACTTCCTAACAGTGAGGACAATTAACCAGTGGAACAGCTGGCCTTCAGAAATCATGGGTGCTCCATCACTGGAGGTTTTTAAGAAGAGACTAGACAGCCATTTGTCTGAAATGGTATAGGTCTCCTGCTTGAGTAGGAGGTTGGACTAGAAGACCTCCAAGGTCCCTTTCAGCTCTATTCTGATTGACTGATAACTTTCCAAAGGCACAGATATTTCCTCCTCCCCTGTCAGGCACAAGCAACCAGAGCCGTATGTGAGTAATCAAAGTTAGTAACTTTATTGCTTATCGCCTGTATTACAAGAATCTCCCCACACGGCTTGCCTTCCCCTAGGAACAAGCAGATAAGGCTTCATGGATCTTGGGGGAGATCAAGTTTAGGCCTCTTGTGGCTGTGCAAGGACTCCAAGCTAGGCCCTCACTTGACTCCTCCCTCCAGCCTGGCTGGCTGGCAGTTTCTCGACATCCCCTGCATTGCTCCCCCCACCCCAGCTCCCTCTTTGCTGCCCAAGGAACCCGCTTGTTGCTATTTGAGGCGAGAAACATGACTCAGCACCTGTCGGAAGGAAAGGATCGGATACCACTGGAATGCAAGAAAGCTTGCAATTACCCAGATTGGAGTCATTTGTCACTGCCACAAAGTAGGTCAGAGTGTGCAATCTGGAATCTGCTCCTGTGTCCCACATGGTTGACCATCCCTCTGTCCTTCTTTCCATGTTCTTTTACGCAATCCATTTCTTTAGTCTTAAACCCACAGAACGCACGGGAACCGCTCCAGCAAAGATCAAAACAAGCTCAGCAGACATGGGGGTCAAAACAAACATTGTTTTGATAGGCAGTTGCCTTGGAACAAAGGGCAACTTTTTCATGCCAAAATGGCACTTTGGGAATGGTTCAAATCAAGGGGTGCACAGCCGTTTGTGCCGATCAAAAGCTGGTGATCTGCCAACTTCCTAAAACCGTGTCCAGACATGCAACCCTTCAAGAGAAGAAATAAATCATCAATCAATCTTCTAGCCCAACCCCCTACCCAAGCAGGAGACCCAAGACCATTTCAGACAAGTGACTGTCTATTCTATTCTGTCCAGTCTCTTCTTAAAAATCTCTAGTGTTGAAACACCCACAACTTCTTGGAGTCAAGCTATTCTGCTTAATTGTTAATTAAATGTTCTAACTGTCAGGAAAGTTCTCCTTAATTCCAGGTTGCTTCTCTCCTTGATTAGATTCTATCCATTGTTTCTTGTCTTGCTTTCTGGTGCTTTGGAAAATAAGTTGACCCCCTCTTCTTTGTGTAAATAAAAAGCAACTGCAAGTGTTGGAACAGCTGAAGTCCCTTACATTGCTTGCTTCTTTGGTCGCTGAACCCAGCCTGGTTCATTTTGCCTCTCCAAAATTTTCCCTGAATAGGTGCCCTTCTGCCAGTTCTTCCCCTCAGAACATTTTAAATGAAGGGGCCTCAGATTTGGAGGGGGACTTTGGAAATAACATGCAGAGGAAGTCTGTGGTTTGATGGCCTAAAGCAGTGTTTCTCTGCCTTGGCAGCTTGAAGATATTTGGACTTCAAGTCTCCAAATGGATGGCTGGGGAATTCTGGGAGTTGAAGTCCATGCATCTTCAAGTTGCCAAGGTTGAGAAACACTGTCCTAAAGGAACAGAAGATCTATTGAGGTTAAACCGTACTCAATATAGGTATCCACATTCAGTGACAAGGAGGAGGAGGAGGAGGAGGAGGAGGAGGAGGAGGAGGAGGAGGAGGAGGAGGAGGAGGAGGAGGAGGAGGAGGAAGAATCTCTTAACACAACTGACTGGTAACTCAGTTTATCCTGATGCATGGCTGGGTCTGTTTTGCCTAACCCCCTTTCTCAATCCGTCCCTAATTGATTAACTTCCCCACCACTGATCATGTATGCATATTTTGGGATGCAGGTCAATAGAAACGTCCAAATGTTTAAAGCTAAACTGTAACTGAACTAAATCAATTGCCCCAGCCTAATTCACTAAGGGAATATCTGCCCCCTCCCCATCTCCTTTTTGCTTGGGAATGTGGAAGGACATTGGACAGAACTCCACATGTGTGCACCATTTTGTACATCAGTATCGATTCCTTTCTGCACCATTCCATTCAGCCCTCTCCGCCCGGCCCTTTCATTTTGAAAGATAATCTCTCTCAGATCCTCGCAGAAGCAGAGGTTAAAAAAGCTGCTTCCTATTTCTGAACTGTCACCCACCCACATGCCTGCACTGAGCAGGCACTTTTTGGATCGCTAGACAGATGGGTGAAGGAGGAGGAGGAGGAGGCTGGAAGTCAATTGATTGGAGAAAAATATCGTGTGTGGATCAGCCAAGCAGGGGCACAAAGATCTACCCTAGGACATAACTTGGGATATGCCTCCATGGAGGATGGGAAGAAGCAGGGAATGCTGGGAAGAGAAAGGACCCTAATGAATGAATGAATGAATGAATGAAGAAGAAGAAGAAGAAGAAGAAGAAGAAGAAGAAGAAGAAGAAGAAGAAGAAGAAGAAGAAGAAGAAGAAGAAGAAGAAGAAGAACAAGAACAAGAAGAACAAGAAGAAGAAGAAGAAGAAGAAGAAGAAGAAGAAGAAGAAGAAGAAGAAGAAGAAGAAGAAGAAGAAGAAGAAGAAGAAGAAGAAGAAGAAGAAGAAGAAGAAGAAGAAGAAGAAGAAGAAAGAGAGGCCCATAGGCAGAGGTGAAGTAGCTTAAAAGAGTTCCTCCAGCCAACTACACAACTTCTCTGTTTTCCATCCTTCAGCAGCATCAGCTTTCAGGATAACAGTCTAGCGATCAAGAAGCAGGACAGAGGAAGTAAAAGGCAGCAAACAAACTTGAGGTTGCGTTTTGTGGGCTGGATAAATGAACTTGCCAGAAGCGGGACCAGAGCATTTGGCTGTCCCTCGGAGTGCCAAAGGCCAAGAGCAGGAAGGCTAAGCTTATCTCCAGGCCCTTCTTCCAGCTGCTCAAAGGGTGACTGGGGAAGGATGGAAAATGCAGCAGAATCTGAGGGATGTCAAGTTGGAAAACCAATGGTGCACCACCACAGCTCTGAGCAACAGATGTATGTACAGGGACAAGGCATATCCCAGTGGAAAAATAATGACAAATAGACAGCGAGATAAAAGGAAACAGAGCTATAGAAATAATAAATGGCATATACACTCTAAATCCCTATAAAGAATTCTGGGTCAAGTTTCTTTGAAGGTTGAAGCAGCAAGATAAATTATTCTGCCTGGCTACAGACAAGTCAGCCTTATTATTCCTCAGTATCAGAAGATCCAAGCCTGATATCAAATGAAGATCTCCATTGCAAAGATGTCTTCATCAGGAGACAAGCAAAAGGTCTCTAGTGGCTGGGAAGGCTTCAGCACCTCGGACAGCACCCGAGAAGCAGGCCAGCCGTTGGGTGGGAAAGCCACAATTTGGCACCGTCATCCCAACTGGATGATCCCAACAGGGATTTGCCATCTTGCAGCCAGCCATTTGACTGGACATTGGTAAGATCCCCTTCCCACAATGCATTGCAAAATAAGAGACCAACTCTGGACGAACAACTTCAATCAAAGGGGGAGGCTCAGTAATAGCTGGAATGGTGGAATTGCCAACCCTGGTTCCATCTTTACTGTCTACTTGTACACTGGGCTCCGTTCTTACATTTCAGTTAGCCTGAGGAGGAGAAATGCCTGGTAGGTTGTCTCCCCTTGCTGGATCAGGCTCTTGACTTCACACAACCTACGAGAAGGGCCATTATATACATTTCATAGCCATTGTTATCTTATAACACAAATAAATACTTGGAATAGTCATTGCAACATTGGATCTCTGGATGGCATGAACCTACAGCTCCCATAATCCCCAGCCAGCAGATGTTGGGCGATGTAGACTAGCAATAAGACCAGGATTGCCCGACTGTAGCTTTCTTGCATCCCATAATGCTGAAGGCTTAAAAACATTTTAGAGAGAGTCAGCTAGTTTGGCAAAGGAAATTATAGAAAAGATTGGCTGGATTGTTTCTATCAGGTATGTCTTGGCTTGGCCAATGACGCTCCTTCTACCTCTTTAGATTGCTATCACTGCCGAATGAAAAGCATCCATCTCCTATTTACAAGTGACAAGGAAATTGCCTCAGCACACCTTCCTAAACATTGCATTTTATAGCTTGCTTTAAATCATGTTCCCTCAGTTAGCTGAGGTCAAAACTTTAGGGCGCTGGTGACAAAAAAACACTTAACATTCATGGGAACATGATGGCGCTATTTTAGAATGTCAATAAAAGTGGTTGTGTCACCAACAGGGACCTTTGGAAGAAGGACAAGGTTATTGTTCCTTTTTAAAATAGTTGTGAGGTTAGTTAGGTGGTCGCCTATCACTGTAGTGTGTAAACCAGGATTTATGGCTTAATGTCCTCTGGAAGCAGAGACAATCCCACCATGTTCAGCAAAAGCTTGACTTAGCAATGTGTCTTCTCAGCCAGTGAGGGTAAATTGCTGGGTTTTCAGCCCAGAGGACAGCTGCTATTGAGAGGACCTGCTGCCCAGGGAGACCTTCTGCCACGGAGGACCCAACCAAGGAGAGAAGGTGGGTGTACTGTTCCCTCTTCACCAGTTGAAACCCCTTGCAAGGGGCATGCTGGAACAGCAGAGCCTCTGTGTTGAGGGAGATGGCTGAACTGCCTGCTTTTCATGCCACAGAAGCCTGCCAGGTTGAGTTAGCAAAATTGCTCCAGCAAGACTCCGGCTCGTGGCTTAGGGATGTTCTTGGACTCTTGCTAGACCAGCCTGGCATCCACCCATCTTCTCCAGATGTCCTGGATGTTGTCCATGTCCCCCTCTAAATCTATCTCTCCCTTAAAAGCAGGAAGATTTCAGCCAAAGGGAGCCCATCCTGCTCCCAGATGGTTCTGTAACTGAACTGATTTCCCATCAAGACGTTTCTCCTAAGTTCCTCCTGAATCTGACGTGCATTAATTTTTAATCCTGTCTTCTGGGGTGGCAGAGAACATACAGAAAATGACAGCCCAGGATAGATTTGAAAGCTGCAGTGGTTTCCCACTCCAAAATCCTTCTCTATCAATATAATTGACAGCTCTGGAGCAACCATTTCTGGAATTAGCTGCTATTAGAGTAAGACAGGCTGCCAACCCAAAGTCTTTGGAGAAGAAAGGATTCCTTCACATGGGATGAGTCTATGTCCCATTCAGGTTTATCTCACATTAAGCAGGGCGGTGCATCCTTTCTCACTGCACGGAGTTTGAGTGAAGAATTTGAATTCCATGTGGCAATATTATGCACAGTCAACGTTAATATCAATGTCCATGTCAGCTGGCTGACTTTAGATTTCTTAGTGACTTTTGAGATAAGATATATCAGAAGGGGGTAGCCTTGATGCAATGCCAGCCTTCAGCTGTCCAGGAAAGGATGCTATTGTCCAGGAACCTTCTAAGGACTTCCAAATACGCCAGAAACAAGCAAAAATGATTGGAGTCACCAAATGTTTAACCACGGTCCAACGAGAGAGATAAGCCTTCTCTCATCTGAGTTCCTCCAACTGTGTTGGACCATGCCAGCCATTGCCTCCTCCCCCATCCACAATTTCTTGGATTTTAACTCCCTTTTATGTACATTGGATTTTAGGGACTGAAACCCAGCCCATCTGGAAAGCTGGGGAAAGAAAACTTGAAGTGGGCTACTGGAAAGTCTTCATCTCATGTAGCTAATGTTGCCTTTTTGGATCCCAGACTCAACATCCTTCAGTACCAGGAGAAGCGCTGAGGATCTGTTTCTCCCGGCAGTCCAGCTGTGCGGGATGGTAAGCCGGTAGCCTCACGGGCCTGTCAGCTGTGCTTTCAGGAAAGCAATTAAAATGATGGATTATGAGGTATGGGGCTAACACACTGTACCAGGCAAATAAATTCCTCAGATTGCCTGGGGGCAGACCCATTTGTTAATCAAGCAGAGAGGAGGCTGCCTAACATCCCTCCTTCACTGAGAAAATAGTGGACTCCGGGCAACCTAGATTTGGCCTTGTGGAATTGAGGGGCAGAAGGAACAGGGAGATTCTCAAAGGGGGGAGGGGCTGGGGATTTGGGAGGCAAATCAGAGGTTCTCGAGGGCATTTTGCCCAGCCTTCAGGTTCATCTGGGGGGAGGTTTTAGAGGGTGATCCATGTCCTGTCCCCATGTTCTCAGCAATCGAGGGTCTCCCTCGTTCCCCAAGCAAACTATTCATCTGCCCAACATCTTCAGTTGGAAGTTACTCCTAATGTTGAGGAACATTCTACTTCCTTGTATTTTCCCCTTCCAGGGTTCTAACAGAATAACAGAGTTGGAAGGGACCTTGGAGGTCTTCTAGTCCAGCCCCCTGTTCAAGCAGGAGACCCTGTACCATTTCAGACAAATGGCTGCCCAACCTCTTCTTAAAAACCTCCAGTGATGGAGCACCCACAACCTCTGGAGGGAAGCCGTTCTAGCTGAGTCTTGAGAAAACTTTGGGCTTCCCCCACCCCAACCTAAAAGAGGAAATGGAACCAGAAGTCAAACGTGGGGGGAGGGGTGCCCGTTGGAACAGCAACTCCAGTTGCAATCTCATTCTTTGATCTCTTTGGTCTGCTCCTCTCCCTCCACCCCACCCTTGGCTACCCCTTCCGACATGGCGCTAAGTTGGGACTAAGCCACAGGTGAGGAAGCACACAAAGCACCTGGCTCAGCTTGGAAATGACCCCCCCCCCAACACAAGTCCCACGCAATGAAGTGGAACCGCTTCTCTTTCTGCCTCTGCCCACCTAAACAACAGGCACCCGATCAATACTTAAGCCAATTTCACAGGTCATAAAGCTTAGAATGAGATGGTGGCAGAGACTGTCCAGACGATGGAATGCCCCCCCCAGAAGAGACAGATGGATCTGGAGACAAGGTGAACTCTCAAGGGCTGGAACGGTCTCCCTATCGGGGGGGGGGTAGTCAGAGGACCTGGGGGGCCTTTTTGATGATGATGGGGGAGTTTCAGAATATGACAAAAGGAAGACATGGGAGAATATTACAAATGATGAACGGCATGGATCTTGAAAAAGATCCTTGTTTTGACCAACCTAGCATCACAATACGACCAACGTGTCTGTTGTTAAGCGAGACATTTGTTAAGTGAGCTTTGCCCCATTTTCTGGCCACAGGGGTTAAGTGAATCACTGCAGTTGATAAGTTAATAACCTGGTTGTTAAGTGAATCTGGCTTCCCCATTTGCTTATCAGAAGGTCGCAAGAGGGGATCATAGGACCTTGGGACACAGTAACGGTCATAAGTATGAACCAGTTGCCAAACATCTGAATTTTGATCACATGATCCTGGGGATGCTCCAAAGGTTGTAACTGTTAAAAATGGTCGTAAGTTACTTTTTTTAGTGCCGTGGTCACTTCGAATGGCCACTAAATGAATTGTTGTAAGTTGAGGTCTACCTATATTACTCAACATTGGACCAATCTTGTGGTCTAGCAGCTTGTGTTGGCTGGGCAAACGGTCCTCTACTCTGAATTTTTAATGCAAACCGTCCCGTCTTAGGCAATGGTTTTGGCTATGACTACAAAGAATGACTAGCCGAGTCTTCAAAATCAGGGGTCTCCAACCTTGGCAACTTTAAGCCTTGGCAGCCTTCAACTTTCTGGGAGTTGAAGTCCCCCAGCCTTAAAGTTGCCAAGGTTGGAGACCCCTGTTCTAAATTAAGGGACATTCAATCAGGCCAGAAATGCCATCAGAAGGAATTTCTCTCGGTCCCATCTGACTAGGGTTGCCTTCAGCTGATTGTCGGCTCCTTAGTGGCGTCATCCATCACTCGAGCCTGTCTAATAGAGCGTTCCCTCGAATTGTTCTAAATATTGTGCTTTTAATTAGCTGCCTTTTAATTGCGCACTGTATTTGTCAACAGGCAGCTCAATTAAGGATTGCAGCTCCTCCTAATTAACTTCCGGGATTCTACGTGACAGCTCTCTGAAATGGGGAGTCCAGCTTGGTCCATCTGGGCACTCGGGGAAAGGTTGCGCTCAATTTGCAAGTCTTTTGGGGACGGTCCAAACACATCGAGGCACAAGCCTGGACAAGTCACACCCTTCGGCCTTCTCCCACATTCAGATTCTCCCCTTCAGTGGCCTCCAGATTATTTGGCCATTCTTTCTTCACAATGTTGCAGAGGATCTGTCTCAGTGGTGGGTTGTAAATATTTTTGCTACCGGTTTGCGTGCATGCTTGTGCGTATGATACTTTTGTACATGCGCAGAAGCATCCCAGGTGGATGGGCAGAGCCTCCCGCTGCTGGCACTACTGGTTCTAAGAACCAATCCGAACCAGGAGCAACCCACCGCTGATCTGTCTTAAAGAAGTACCCCATGGGACTTCCGGTTCCGGATCGCTGCATCGCGGACGCTCCTCGTTGAGCGCCTTTCCTTTTCCCCGTTAAAGCCGCCAGAACAGCTGTCTGGCGGCTTGAAAGTCTCTGCCCCGGGCAAAGGGGAGAGATGAGAGCCGGACAGGTGGGGTAGAGCCCCCCCTAGTGCCCCAAGTGTCAGCTAGGGGCGCGAAAGGTGAGGGCTCCCCAGCCAGCCTGTCTCTTGCTCCGGGGACTTGGAAACCTCCGCTTTTGCGGAGCAAGATGCTGTGACCACCCGCTGCTTCGTGAATGGGATTACAACTACTTAATTGTTTAAACAAGCAGACAGAGAGAGACAGGATTTTAAAGGGCAAGTACAGATTTTTTTTTTCTTTCAACTCCACTGCTGATTTTCACTTCGGAAGAAACTAAGTAACAGTTATTAGGCTACAACATGGCGATCGGAGAAAGTGGGAGGAGAAGTGAAAGTAACTTTCGTTTCCCTAGCAGCTTTTTTTCTTATGGAAATTTTTGATTTTGAAAGTTGGCTTTACTCTCTCTGTCTCCCGATTCTGGATTAAATAATAACTGACAATTTTTTAAAAATAAAATTCTATCTGGCTTTGGAATTTGAAAGAATTTTAAAAGAAATTTAAAAGAACTTTAACTAGAGGCTTGGCTTTTTCTTTGTTCACCACTGGAAATACTGAAATGGCTTCAAAATCTGGAAAGATTGTTTTGAATAAAAGAATGGATTATTCATCTGGTTATATTTCTAAAATGCAACTTACCACTGAGTTAACACCCCCAAAGTCTTTAACACCTGAAAATTTAATAAGTACCTTAAAGATTATGAAAGATGAACTTATTGTTGAATTTAACCAAAAAATTAGTGAAATAGATAATAAAATGCAGGCTGCTTTAAAGAATATTGACCAACAAATTAGAAATGATGTGTTGGAGGTATGTAAAGGTCTAGCAACAAATATTGAAGTTTTGGCAAACCGCATTGAAGAAAACAAACAAGTTTTGACAACTTCAGTAGAATACATAGATAAAATACAAAATGACATTGCAAATTTTGAAACAGAGGTGTTAATGACGCAATTCAGATCCATGGAATTTGCCATAAGGGTCAGGGGGTTGAAAGAAGGATTATATGAAGATTTGAAAGGAAGGATGGTGGAAGCTTTGGAGCAGGTGTCTGGACTGTCTAAAGAAGAACTAGCCAGGCAAATTGATAAAATATATAGAATCAACTCCTGGTATGCAAAACAAAAACAGCTACCAAGGGATATTGTAATATACTTTACTACAAGAGCCTTACGGAATAGGATTATACAGGCGACGTTTAAGAATAACCTGCAGGTGAATGGCCAGGAACTGATGATATGGAAAGAAATTCCCTCTAAAATGCTCAAAGCCAGAAAAGATTATACCTTTCTGATTGATGAATTTAAAAGGTTAAATTTACATTACAAATGGGAAGCACCAACAGGAGTTGCAGTGAAATTTCTGGGAAAAAGATATCGGCTTAATACAACAAAGAAAGCTACTGAATTTTATGTCAACGTCTTAAAGGCTGATATATCCAAGATTCCAGAGGAAAGATGTATGAAAACAAAAGAGGAGGAGGAGGGAAAGCCATCCCTTCCTCTTCAAATCGAAACAGATTTACAAAATTTAAATGATTGGCAGAGCCAGACAGATGTCTACAGTGTGGAAAAGGAGATGGAAGATCGGGGTCAGATGGGAGGCGAGCTGACAACTACAAAATTATCAAGTTACAAAAAGATGCAACCATCATCAAGATACAACAAGATGCAGTGTTGAAGTTTATTGGACAGATGGTTGCCATTATGACTGTACTTTTCTTTTTCCCTTCTTTCCTTAATTTTTTTTTCTTTTTTTTACTTCTTGCATTCTTTTTTTTTCTTTTGTTTTTTTGGGGGGGCTTATTCAAAGTATTATTAATTCTTTTTAAAGATTTAGAACTTTTTTGAACCTAATAATTTAATACATAGTAACATTATGTTACTAATAGAGTGGTAGAATTTATGATGAAGTTTAAGGTTTTTGTATTATTATTTAGTTATTTTTTGTGTAATATCAATTTAAGTTTTATTTAATTGTGAGAAAGATTTGGAATTGTTATCTATCCAGTTATAAAATATTACAATTAGATTTAACATTTTTTTTTTTGGGAGGAAGGTTATTTAAAGTTTGGAATTAGTGCTTATAATCTGATATATAGTAATAGTATGTTATTTATATACTGATTGATTTTATGATGAAGTTTAAGGTTTTTGTATTTAATACTTAGTCATCATTTATGTAATAATCATTTAATTCTTAGTTAACAGTGAAGAAATGTTGTGAAGGGTAGATGATTGAAAGGAGGAGGAAGGAATTTTTATTAGTGTACAATTTGGAGTTGAAGTTTTAAAAAAATAAGGTGGAAGTCAAAATTTTTTAATTTAATTTAAATTTATTTTATTGATATTATGCCCTGTACTCTCTCTGGGAAGTCCGGGGGGGAGGGGGGGAGAGAAAGGGGTGGGTTAGGGGGGAGAAAAATTAAAAAAAATGTTTGTACTTTCTATTTAATGTTTAGCTATTATCTATGTAATTTTGTACTAATAAAACTTTTTGGAAAAAAAAAAAAAAGAAGTACCCCATGCAGGGGCATCTGTGGGGAGGAAAAGGCATAAAAAAATAAAGGAAAATTGTGCTTTAAATGTCGTTGTGGTCTCTTCTGCACTCAGGAGGACAGAATCATTGAAATAAAGTTCAGATCCATCCTACGAGGGTGCAGAAATGTAACTCACCTTGAAAGAAAAGGTGGCTCCCTGACTGCATGATTGAACTAAGAGTCATTGGGAGTTGGGGGACGTGTGAGTTTCATCATGCATTTTAAAAATAAATAAAAGAGATAAAAATCAGCAATGAGTTGGAAATGGAAAGATGCAGCTCTCCTTCGAGCCAAACCAACCGACTGTCTAAAGCCAGATGCTTTCAAAGAGCCGTTTTGCAAAGTGGCCACCAGCATGGACATCCTTGGAGAAGTCTTCAAAATGTTCTCGGTCAGTTCTGGTCATATCATGGTGACATGATAGCAGTGTTCCAATATTCGAGGGTCTGCCACAAAGGAGAAGGGGTCAACTTATTTTCCAAAGCACCAGAAGGCAAGACAAGAAACAATGGATGGAAGCTAACCAAGGAGAGAAGCAACCTAGAACTAAGGAGAAATTTCCTGACAGTGAGAACCAGTAGAATGGCTTGCCTTCAGAAGTTGTGGGTGCTCCATCACGGGGGCTTTTAAGAAGAAACTGGACAGCTATTTGTCCAGAATGGTATAGGATCTCCTGCTTGAGCAGGACGTTGGACTAGAAGACCTCCAAGGTCCCTTCCAACTCTATTGCCAGGCCCTGGATGACCTGGGCAGAGAGCAGAAGGGGCTGCTTCCACAGAGGGCTCTCCACTGTCAATCAGTGGTACTAAGTCCTGTTCCTGCCTCTCCAAGCCCTGGGGGACTATCATGCCTTTGGGAAAGACGGATCTTGCTCCCATGCAGCCATTAAAGCTGCTTGCTCTGCAATCTTGTAGCTGGTGTCTCAACTAGGCCACCGGCTTTGCTTAGACAGGAGCCCTGAAGGGGGAATAGAAGAGCTGTAATTTACCCCTTTCGAAGGCGGACCCTCCCTGAAGAGCCTTTGTCTTGGAGCCTCAGGAGCTGCTGGGCTTCCAGCAGGGGGAAAAATGCTAATTTGGCTTGGAATCAATAGGCGCTTTCTGAACGGAGGCTGGGAATTTGCCTAAAGAGAAACAGATGGAAAGGAGGGCAGGCATGGCTCCCCACCCACCCCCGAAAGGCTGACCCAGCAGATCCCAGCACCTGGGTGGGTGGCTGAGAAGGGGGGGTTGGCCAGGACTGCCCCTTCTGGGCTTTGACCAAATGCCAGGTCCTGCGTTGGGGGAGGGGAAGGAGAAATAGAGACCTGGTCAACGCAGGTGAATGGGGAGCCAGAGGTTGTCCAGGATTAATCCAGGTTTAACAATGACCAGAAGAGAAGGCTCAACTTAGCCACAAGAGGCAGGACACACTAACCAACACAGAGATTTGTTGGGGTTGTGTATGTGTGTGTGTGTGTAAATCTCCATTCCTTGCCCCCACTCCTTGTTTTCCACAGGAGTCCACCTCACGAGGAGAACACGACTTGTGATTAAAGTCCTCACACCAGACAGCCCAAAGAATCAATTTCGTAAACAATCTGAAGACTATGGAAGACTAGCAGAATCAGAGGGTGGCAGCGAAAATAAACTCAGTAATGGACATCAAAAAATTAGGTAGTGGATTAACGATGTTGGACTATTTTATCCATTCACTGATTGATTGATTTGGTATCCTGCAGTAATCCCTAAAGACTCTGGATGGTCAACAACAGAATTAAAACAGGCACAGTAAATAATACTCAAAGCAAGAGCAAAAATCCGAAGCAGACCGCCACGTCGGAGTTAAACGGCAAACTCTCTGGAAAATAGCAATAGCCATAGCACTTAGACTTATATACCGCTTCATCGTGCTTTTACAGCCCTCTCTAAGTGGTTTTACAGAGTCAGCAACTTGCCTCCAACAATCTGGGGCCTCATTTTACCCACCTCGGAAGGATGGAAGGCTGAGTCAACCTTGAGCCGGTGAGATTTGAACTGCCAAATTGCAGTCAGCCGGCAGTCAGCAGAAGTAGCCTGCAGTACTGCACTCTAACCACTGTGCCACTGTGGCTCATAATAAGAAGGCAGATACTCTGAATTTTGGAGGGAGCTATCCCACCACTTGAGACTATCACTAAAAAGAACCCCTGAAGACTGGAGCCACTTCACTCCTCAAAAGTGGGGAGCCCCAAACAGCTCCCCCTAAGATGTATGCACTGGGCCAGGTTGATTCCGGTTGGGGAAGCAATCGCAAGTATCAAGAAATATCACAGGGGTCTGAGCCAGGTGCATCCCAGTCACTGCAGGCTTCTCTGTTAAACTTGCTTTTTTTTTAAGCAGCCGAGCACCGAGTCTTCTCTCTTGGAACAACACAGTTGCCCTCCATCCCTCCTTTTTAGCAGGAGCTCAAGGCTGTTGTGTCCACCAAGTTGGCTGGCCAGAGAGAGGGAGCATTTGGCCAGCAGGCCTAAAACTGGGGGTGAGGGTTGAGGTGGAGAGGTGTTCTGCCTTTTCTCCTTGTTCAATGACACCCACACAGCCTCTGCCAACTACGTCACTGGATGGAGGAGGAGGAGGAGGAGGAGGAGGAGGAGGGTCAGGAGAAGAGGGAGAGAAACAGGGAGGAAACCGTGGATGGAGAAGAAAAAAAGCAAGCATCTCTGAGGTCGAAATGAGGGGGAATCGGACAGAGGCATACAAGGAAGGCTGACTTGTGGGAGGAAAGAGCAGAATAAGAGGGCTGGAACTCCGGTGTGTGTTCACAGAGGCTATCAATGCATTTGAGAAAAGGGGCTGGCCTTGTCGCCCTCTTTCTTGTCCCCTCTTCTTCTCAAGGCCCCCTCATGGACCATCCCCACCAAGCACCATTGTGGAATTGCTCAGAAGATGCTCAGGAACGGATGACCTGCATTGCTGGTTCCATTTCCACTCTCCTCGTCCTGTTAAGGATTGGCTTGCTTTATTAGTATTTAATTTCCTGGGGGGGGGGGGTTCCTATGCTGTTCCAGTCCAGCAGGAGGCCAACATAAATAGTGACACTGCCATCGCATCGTCATGCTACCATCCTGACCGCTTGACATGCCCCTTGACCACTCCTGATCCCCCCATAAGTTCCAGCATCCTCCACTGTCACCCCAGACAATCCAAAAGACCACAACATCTACGTGACAACAGCATGCAATGAACCGAAGGCCAACTCTGTTATCTCTTGGCGCTTCTGACCTTCAAACCCAACCCAGGCTTCTTGAGTTGGGTCACCATTGTGCCCAGTGAACCCAAAAAGCAGCAGCTTGTTGAAAACAGAAGCGGAACTGATTCATGGACCTGTTTCTTGCACCGCTGAAGGCTTTTATCCCTCTTCACAATGAGGCTTAATAGTTACTCGGATCCCCCCTCCTGCTTTGGATTGAGTCTTCATCTAAAGGAAACTAGAAGAGAGAAAAAGTCTGTCTCTCGGAATAGCTATTGCACAAAAGGAATATTTCCCACTGACATCCACTGGGCGACTAGTTAACTCTTTCCCACCATTGGTTGACAAAGCCTGGTTACCTAGTAACCAAAGTTCCCATCTATGGCGATAAGGCACCGGAGGAGCAAACAAATGACAGTGTCTATCAGAGAGCAAAATGCAGCAGATAGGTTCCCTGGTTGCCCTTCCCCTCCCTCCCTCCCTCCCTCCCTCCCTCTCTCGCTCAGCAATCATGTGGGTCCAGATAAGGCAGAGTGAGAGTCAATTATGGCCTTAATGATGCACATTCTGGAGCCGGCTAAATGGAAGGAGGGTGGAGAGGAAGAGGCCTCTTCAGTCTTGCATTCCACTAAGCGTTTTGCTTCATGCCAAGGTCTGGAGCCCGGGAGATTGCAAGGTGCTGAGAGCCCAGGAGCCTGCAACGCAGCTAGATTATGCAGGAAAGTGCATGTTGTTTCAAGCAGACACCAAATGCACGTTCAGAAAACATGGCCGTGGGTGTGAAAAGCACCCCAGCGGGGATGCATTTTAAAGTTGGTGGGGATTTTTGACCCAAGGGAGCCATTTCTGGATGCTACTGGAGTTTTTAGGCAATTAAGTGTCCTGTTCCACCTTGTTGAATACATTGAAAAACTACAGAGTCTAAGCATCCAAACAACAGACCTTTTGCAGGTGAAGCCTCAGATCCCTTGGAAGTATCATAGTTAGGGTCAAGACTCCATCTGGAATAATCTGTCTAGCTCGGGTCATCACGGTCCAAGAAGGATGTGGAGTAGTTAGGAAGAGTGGGGAGAAAGAAGGCAAAGGTGATAAGGGGTCTTATGAAGAATGGATAAAGGAACTGGTTCTAAAACAAGAGAAGGATATGGGGAAAGCTGATTTCAATCTCCCAATACTAGAAAGGTTGCCATAGGAAAGAAAGGGGGGATTTAACATCCATTGAACCCAAGGGTAAGACAAGAACCAAGCTGTAGAGATCCAAATTCAAAATTAGGAGGACTTTCCTGGGTCTTTCAGTGGAACACGTGGTCTCCCAGAGCTGTGGGGGCTCCACCCTGGAGATCTCAAGCCAAAGGTTGGACAGACCTTTCCCTGGGATGCTATGGTCAAGGGGTTGGGTTAGAAGATCTCCACGGTCCCTTTGAGCCTATGATTCGTGGAGAGAGAAAAGCTTTATGGAGGAGCTGTGCTGGAGGAAACAAGCTTGTGGAAAACAGAGTTAATTGTGAGGTTTGGCACCACTCCTCTCTTACTTTTCATACAATCCAATCTGACGAACGGTTGGCATATCCTAGGCCTAGGGCCTCAGTTTTGTGCCACCAAAATGGGGAGAGCCCCACTTTTCATTCCTGGGAATGAGAGACCAAAGAGGACCCTAGAAGAGGAAGTTGGCCGGTTGCATCAGGTAGACTCAACAGATATTATTAAACTCAAAGGCTTCACCTTCCACGGAGCTCCTGAGTAAATCATTTGGCCATAAACTGCCTTGCCAATAAATTTACCACCATCTCAGCTCTAACAGCGGGTGATAAAACACACCTGTCACTCAGAGATGTTACTTAGTTTGACTCTGAGAGTCCCATTAACTGATTGGAGGTCTGCGTGGAGTAGTTACCCGTGAAATGCGCTGCGAGAGGAGCCGTAATCAATCACTTTTGGATTAATTATCCAAAGCACGGATATTCATCAGCTTTAATGCTCAGAAATACTGGTGCCAGCTCCCTTTTCTGTATCTTCCATCCCCCTGTAATAATAAGCTGTGTTATTATTAATAATAATAACCTTTGGGTGGACGGACTGTTACTCTCCCGTCATGAGTTCTGATTTGTGGGGGGGAGGGGCTAAGAACCTGTTCTGTGTATTTGAAACCCAAACGGATCTTGTGACTATTTGTGGTGAGCTGGTCTCTTGCGAAAAGGTTCCACAGAGCCGGTCGGGCTTTCAGGATGAACGCATCCATGTTTTGCTCAGGTTTTAAGTAAAGGTATTTTTAAAAAGAAGGAATAGAAAGGGTCCAGAACCTGATCTTTTTCTTTGTTGGAGGGCTGCTCCCCCCCTTCTGTGCCTGCTCCTCCCAATCAGCTGCACCAAAGAGCCCGACAGGGAGCTCCTAGCTGTCCGTGAGGCCCATGTACTGATGGTCCTCGACTTACAACGGTTCATTTAGTGACTGTTCAAGTTACAATGGCACCGAAAATGTGACTTATGACCTTTTTTCGCAGCAGCCCCATGGTCACGTGTTCAAAATTCAGACGCTTGGCAACTGACTCACATTTATGACGATCGCAGTGTCCCGGGGTCACGTGATCCCCTTTTGTGACCTTTTGACAAACAAAGTCAATGGGGAAGCCAGATTCACTTAACAACTGTGTTACTAGCTGAACGACTGCAATGATTCACTTAACAACTGTGGCAAGAAAGGCCGTAAAATCGGACAAAACTGACTTAACAAATGTTTCACTTAGCAGCATAAAACTTGGGCTCTGTTGAGGTCGTAATTCGAGGACTAGTTGTATGAATAAATCAGAATATTGAGATAAAAAAATGGGTGACTTTTGCAACCCTGCAGGAGTCCAAGGAGACTTTGGCAATTAGTCGAGACTGAACTGCACTGGGCAGACACTGAGAGTGAGTTGGGCGGCCATATAAATTTGCTTGGTAATTAAAAGAAATAAATATGCGGGTGTGTGGCATAAAAAGTGCCCCCTGGATACCGGGCAGCGGTTCAGAGTTTGACGGCGGCTCCAGTTAGATGGGCAGCAGGAAAACTGCCTGCCTTCTGGCAGCTCCATCAGCCGGAGGGGCTGCTTTGGGAAGAGCAGAGAGGGCAGGCTGACTTGTGGAGGGTTGAGGCAGAGCTGCTTTGACTGCCCCCGATATTGTCAGGTGTAAACTGTCTTTGCTCTCCCTTCTAGCAACGGTTATAACCTCCCCACCACTCCAAAGAATGGCTAGATTGCCTGTAATGTTGCAATTATGGGCTAGAGTGGCATTTGCTTAGATCCATTGTGCCCTCTCCCTGGCTATGGATGCGTGGTGCTGTCTTGTCTGCAAAAAGCCTCTTTCTAACCAGCTATTTTAGCCTCATTTCCCTTAATATCAAAATTACATACTGGGGAGCCTTCGTCCTGGCAGCCTTGGCAGCCTTGCGTCTTCGGCTCCACTGATACTCAGTTCCCGGCTTCTTTTCCATCCTTACTGATCCGCTTCCCTCTCCTTGGTGTGCTTCAACCTCCTTGCCAGCCCTGCCTTGGTTCCCTCTTCTGCCCAGGCCTTGCCCGAAGAGATGGTGGAGAGAGATGGCCAGCTCATCTCTACAAGAACTGCAATGTGTAGTTATGGGTTGCTCCAGATGGGCCTCGGGGCCTGTCCGGTTCCTCCTTAAATTAGCCAATGTCAGGGATGTGAATTGGAAAACAGCAGCTTGGGTTACACACCCTTTCTGGGGTTGTCCAGAGTGTGCATGGTAGGGGCCCATGTGATCAAGAAAATGGGCACCCAGAGCCACTTTGGTGAGCTCAGCAGCAATATAAATTTGATAAATAAATAAATAATAAACAAATAAATAATAATAAATAAATAAACAAACAAACAAACAAACAAACAAACAAACAAATAAATAAATAAATAAATAAATAAATAAATAAATAAATAAATAAATAAATAAATAAATAAATAAATAAATAAATAAATAAATAAATAAATAAATAAAGACTGAAGATGATGTATTGAGGATCTTGAGATGAGGATTGCAGTAACACCTAGGTAGGCTTGGGGCTCCTGCTGACCAAGGGGAAGGACATCACATCCCTCCCAAGGTGAAGAAATATGCATACCCACAAGTCAACATACCCACCAGTTTAACACACTGCAGCCCTGAGGGCACCCTTGAGGAGCTGTCCTGGGTGCTGAAGACCTGCATTCTTGGGAAGGAGATCAACTGCCTAGTCTTTGTTCATTGCTACCTCTTCAAGAAACTCAAATACTTTGGCCACCTAATGAGAAGGAAGGACTCACTGGAGAAGAGCCTAATGCTGGGAAAGATTGAGGGCAAAAGAAGAAGGGGACGGCAGAGAATGAGGTGGTTGGATGGAGTCACTGAAGCAGTCGGCGTGAGCTTAAATGGACTCCAGAGGATGGTAGAGAACAGGAAGGCCTGGAGGAACGTTGTCCATGGGGTTGCAATGGGTCGGACATGACTTTGCAACTAACAACAACAAGAACAACAACAATCTCCTCAAGAGAAGAAAACTTCATTTAAAAAAGGCAGAAGTCTAATGCAAAAGCTGTCCAGTTTTGTTCTGATGCAGACTGTCACAGGCATCTGTTGCTTATACAAAGCATCAAGCCTCGTGGACAGAGAGCAAAATCTCAGATTGTTTGGGAACACAGTTTCCAATGCTATAAATAATATTTCCAGAACGTGGTGTCTCTGCAGTGCAGCTCCCAAAGTTGCTTCCCAATAAAAAATGCCAAGCATTGTCTATTTGGGATGGGGAAGAGAGTCCGTATAATGACCAGGGACATATTTTCCTATAGAGTAAAGCCACTGATGGGGCAGATGGGAAGATAATCTGTATCTGTAAGAATCCAGATGTTCCGTCTTTCTTTTGGTGAGGCAAAAGAGGCATAATCCTCAGCAGAACCAAGATGTCCAATCAGAAGATTTGAAAAGCTTCTCGCTCTCCTTGCGCTGCTCTTCTGGTTCAACCTATCCTGGGAGAAAACCCAGAATCCGGCATGACATGGATTTGACCCTGTGAAAATTCACATCATCTCTAATCTGATTGCCCTTTAGCTCAGCCAAAAGAGACTGAACAGACAGTATCTCAGAAGGTTTTCCCTGGAATGAGAAACATCTGTTTTCATGCAGTTGGTGCCATCCTGGGTGGCCCTGATGGGAATATTCTGACTGATTTGGAGCAAGTGTCCCCAAAGAAGCAGGAGATTTCAAGAGTCTCTGTCCAACATTCCCTTCTAATGCATCCCAAAGGTGCTTTTTCAAGAGGCAACTGGACTTTCTTTGTTTTTCCTTGAAGATATTTCACTTCTCATCCAAGAAGCTTCTTCAGAACTGGATAAGAAGCTAAGTGTCTTCCAGGAAAAGCAAAGAAAGTCCAGTTGCCTCTTGAAAAAGCACCTTTGGGACAAACATGACTTGGATGACTGAAAATCTCCACAGACATCCTTCTAATGCACAATTTGTTTCTGGAGGAAAGTGACACCCAACAGGGATTGAAGGATGGTCCCAGCTGCAGAGCGCACCCTGTGCCTGTGCATGTCTGCCAATGCCTTTCCAGCGAGACGTTGGGTTTCATGTATGAAAGGGAAGGAGCTTGAATGTCTTTTCAAGGAACCCATTAATTTCTAAGCCACTTGCTGTGTTTCAGATGAACAAAGAATAGGTTTAGAAAGCAACACTCGGCCTAATTAAATGGCATTGGTGAAGATTATACCCTGCTGTTTGGCTCAAGTCCAGGGAGCTGAAGATTTATTAAATCCAACGGGCTAATGTGCCCCAGATATTATGTTCTGTCCTAAGTAGTCCTAAAAACAGTTTAAATATGCTTCCAATTTAATTATAATTCATAGATGCTTTCATGGGCACATAGGAGAGAGACAGAAGGATGGATGGAGAGTCATCTTCATAACAAATCTTGGATTAAAAAAAAGTCCATCAACCCAAATCTGAACACAGATCCCTGTCGAAGGAGCAAGAAGGAAGAAACACTCCTATTCTGAACTTGCTCTTCAGCTGTACAAGAAATTTCTGAAAAGTGCTAGACAGATAAAAGTCCCTTCCTTCGCATCAAGACGCTGTGCAAAATTATCATTCTTCCCTCGCAGGCTGGATAGATTTGGAGGCAAATATTAGCCATTTATTTAGCAGGCCAAAGCAGCTGGTTCATGAATAGTCAATCTCACATTTCTTAAATTAAAACAGGTTTTGCTTCCTGAGGCACACGAAGAAGAAGACTCGGAATAATTTTGGTCAGCAGCGAGCAGCTAGACTTCAACAGCGAGCCCCACTTCTCCTGGGCCTTGATGAAAAAGGCGTGTTTTTTGTCCCAAAATGAAACATTGGGGAGCGTCGTCCACATGCCTGAGAACCCACTGGAGTTGTTTGTGGATGTGTAATCTAATAGACCTTGGAAAACGGTGTGTCTCCATCTTGTCATGTGCTGCACTTTAATCAAGTGAAGCAGCGGAGATGGAATTATGATGGATTAGAAAGGAAGGTGGACGGAGGGCCCCAGGCACTGAGGGGGGGAGGAGGAGAAGGTTGTCAGCAGAGCTAAGGCAAAGGCAAAACATTCTCTTTGCAAAATCAAACAGGAGGTTGCAATTCCATCCTTGCTTTTGTTAATCACTGAACAATAAAACACTTACAGGAAGCCATTCAGGAAAGCTGGGTGCTAAAAGAGATGTTTCAATGGCCCATTACTCCTCCTTGTCCTCTGTAAAGCTAATTTGTGGGATCCTATAATTTGATTTTGAAGGCAGGGGAAAGAGAAACAATGTCTTTTCCACCCTTAGATGGTTTTCTTTCAAGATTTCGGGAAAAGCATCTGTTTTCCCGTTATCCCAAAGACAATCAACTCATCAACTTTACCTGTGCAGAAAGGATAATTTATCTACAGTATCCTGTTCAGTTAGATGAAAGTCAATATTTATATTCAATTTGTTTCTAGGAAGAAATTGATTTCTTGGAAGGAATGTGATTGTCTTCCACTGTCTTAGTGAGGGTGGCCAACGGAATGTCCCCTCTTTCATCGGACAATCCTTTCTCCATTATTCTGGGGTTTAAGATTTGTAAGGGAAGAGGGATGGAGAAACTTCTCATGAAGGTTTTGCAGATACTGAAATGGGCCTTGATCCCCTCCAAGAAGCAAGACAGCTCAAAGCAAGACCAAGAGAAACTCTCCAGAAGCTTATTTTGCAGGGAAAGAAAACGGAAACATTTTGAAGGATGCTTCAGCCCATGTTCTGCTACCCCACCTGACAGAAGGCCAGAAGATCCCAAAAAGGGAACTGCAACACCCTCAGTGTAGAAACTGCCTTTGGGGAGGTTTTGCTTGGATGAGTTTAATCCTGGAAGAGCTGAAGGCTCCCTCTTTGGGGACATGGCTGTGGGGAAGGTTGGCAGCTCCTCAGTTCTTGCCCGAAGGGCTGGATGTGTGGCTGAATGCTTAGCTCTGAATCTGATCAGGGAGCAAGTCAAGCCCCCTGATCATCAAGCATCAACCAGTGCTTGAATTGAGGAAATCAGAGTCTGGGGGTGGCCAGCCACATATTACAGGGAATATAATGACTGTTTACAAGATGCAGCTGACCAACATCTCCCCGTGTACCTGGCTTGTCACTTTGATCAGGAGATTTGGGTTAGTTGCCTAGGACTGTATTTGCTGTCCTCCAAGACATGAAGAAGTTGGCATTCCCATCCCCAGTTCCAGACCCTAAAATGTGCAATGGTGCAACCAGAGTGGCATCAGTGCAGAAGGTTGGGGAGAGTACCCCACCAACCTCAGACTTCTGACCCCTCCTGGGTGACTATGAGGGATGAGGTTGAAAGCCCAAATGGCCATAGATATAGCGTGCCTAGGCAGGCCTTGTACACATGGGGCCTCTCTAGGCCTGCCACGCTGTGGGAGGGAAAAGGGTTAACTAGCCCCCAGTTTCATGGCTGTCAGTTTAATCCAAAACAACTGGAGACTCTTTGATTGCCTGGATCAAGGGATCCATTTTTCTTCTTTGCGTGACTCATGCAACCCACCATGAGGTTGTTAACTATGTTGTATGAATTGTGACAATAAATGACACTTAATAAAACGTACTGTAGGAAATAATTAACACCACCCTGGGACATCCAGATGCCATAAAATAAAGTGCTTTTTTCCTGAAGGTTATTTCAAAAACATCTAACCTTGTGAGGGTGAGTTGAGGCCACAAAGAGAGGGCTTTTGAAGAACAAGAACTAAGTTCTTTTGGAGGGGTTTATTTTAAAAAGGAAATCTGAGAAAGACCTCGAATTTGGGAAGGGAAGAGAAAGGCATCCCGGCCTTCCAGTTGAGCTGGGTAGGAGAAGGTTTGTCTGCTTGGAGTGGGTCTTATTTTTATTTGCTCCTGTTAGAGAACTTCTAGGGTTCTGTAAATGAATTCTTTCTTCAACTACAAAAGAGCATCCATAGATTGCCTTCTTTGTCACTGTTCTACAGAAGCTCCAACCTGGGACTGTTTTCTCAAGGTGAGTACAACGTTTGAAGTTTATGCTCTCCAGGTTGGTGGGAGCAGCTCAGCCACAAAAGGATCCTTAAAATAGGAAGCTCTGCAGCTTCCTATTGTGTGATGATGCAAGCAATCAGTGGTTCTACACAATGGAGGAAGTCCAAGAAACCTGCTGGCTAATATTGTGCACAGAAGAACCTTAGATGTTCACAGCTTCAGATGCTTATAAAACAGTGGAGTCCTTGTGTAAAAAGTCAACGTCTGATTGGGATTTCAGGTGAGTTGGAAGAGCGGAAAAGCATCCAGCCATTTTTGCAAAGGGTCCTACATTGGCACAAAACAAGCCAACATCAGTTGTACCCAGGTCAACTCTCCAGGGCTCTCCTGCAAAGTATCTAGGATTTCTCCTGTTCTGGCCAGCAGATCTAGGCGAGATCTCCAGAAAGGCCTGTATGATGTGATATCTCTCACACACCTCTTATACAGGGGACGTCTACCTTTTACCCTACTCAGCTTGCAGAGACATCTGAGTCAGTGGTGGGTTGCTACCGGTTCACCCTGGTTTGGGCGAACCGGTAGTGGCAGCGGCGGGAGGCTCCGCCCACCCGCCCGGACGTCATCACGGACGATCTGCGCACATCTCCGAACCGGTAGGAAAGGTAAGTGAAACCCATTACTGATCTGAGTCCTTGTAAGTGAAGCAGACATGAGCTCAACTCCCCACTATAACCACAGGACGAGGCAGGAACCCCAGAATGAAAGATGACCACAAAGTCGGCAAGCAACTCTAGTCAATCTGATCACCCACCTCAAATGACGAACCCAGTGAAACACACATAAAATCATTATTTCAAAAGACCCCCCCCACACATGGGAGACCCAACCAGGCTGATGGAGCTGACACAGCTGTGGGTTCTCTGCTCTTTTTTGTCATAATATTTCCCCCACCGTAATCCTTCATCCTCCGGTTCTGCAACCTTCATCCAAACCAAAGCCCATTGCTCCTTTGAGCTGATGTCTGACACATCTGGAGGCTGCAGCTTGCAGAAGATTGCCCCATCATAAGCAAGCCAAATTCCATATAATCAACAGCAGGCCTCCCAAACAAGAGGCAAATCCTTTTCTTCTCTCCCCTGGTTCAACTATTACTTGGAAATCTCTCCCGGCAGGGAACTAACCTTTGCTTCCTGATGCCATCTCTAATTATCATCTGTAGGTGGGATCAGTGGCATGCCCATAGCATCTTTTGTGAAGCGAAGACCTCTTTGACCTTGAATGCAGCATATTTGTATTTTGTTATACTATCTCCAATTAAATCTCATCCTGTCAGGTTAGATAAACTCGTTTGCAACATTCACGCAAAGTCAGAGGGATCAAAGCATATTTTTCGTTTATACGTGTTGGCAATACATCTGCATTCACCTCTCTGGCCATGTTTTTCCAACAGTGACCTTGAATTAGGAAGCTTCTGATCACGGACATACGAACACAGGTGAGAGGAAGGTGGGCTGGGGGGGTTATGGGGAGGGGAGAACCATCAGCACATGTGAATCACGACCTGAGTTTTGTCCCAGGCCGGTGAGATGGTAGGCTGGGAAGAGGAAAACACAAAAGCTGTCAGAGAGTAACTGCTCAGCAACGGAGAAGAGAAGGACGTGTGAGATAAGGAATAAAGATATTGCAAGTTTGATGTAAAAGAATGCAGAATAACAGAGTTGGAAGGGACCTTGGAGGTCTTCTAGTCCAACCCCCTACTCAGGCAGGAAACCCTATATCATTTCAGAGAAATGGCTGTTCAATCCTTTCTTGAAAGCCTCCAGTGATGAAGCACCCACAATTTATGGGGGCAAGCTGTTCCACTGGTCTGTTGTTCTCACTGTCAGGAAATTTCTCCTTAGTTCTAAGTTGCTTCTCTCCTTGATTAGTTCCCATCCGTTGCTTCTTGTCCTGCCTTCGGGGGCTTTGGGGAATAGCTTCGACACACACACCCCGACCTCCCTAAAAGAAGAGGCGATCTTTTCCAAGAAAGCAACCAACAATCTCTAACTTTCTGCGCGCAGACCATAAACTCTCAAGTATCCCTCTCACTCTAGAAATGCTAAATAATGTAGGCTCCACTTAACATAATTTGCCTTGGCTGGCGTTTTATTAACTGTACTTGGCTAAATGAAAAAGCTCCTGATAGCGAGGACTCCTCAGCCCTGTCTGTGGCTCAGCTGTAAATTTTCTGGGGGGCGAAGGGTGGACCTTTTTTCTAGTACATGTCATTTTATTTTATTTTATTTTGGTCTCCAGATAATAGAGCTCAACAACTCCCTCAAAGCAACTCAGAGTGAAAACAAACGTCAACCTTGTCTCTTCTTCCAAAACATTGTGTTTTTTTGCCGCAACCAACAGCCTCAACCTTTTCCAAGGAGGGACATGATGTTCCAAGTCTGTTGATTCAGATGGGGAAGAAGATCGTGCAAATATCACAGTTCAGAAATGGGGAGACGACGTCGGGTGCCTGATCAAACTTTGCAGGGCTGGGAAAGAACGGCTCGTTGATAGGTTTGGCTGTTACTACACAATTTGGAGCAGACGTCCATGGGATTGTCAGGGTGTGAAATCTCACAATGCACCAAGACCAAAATGCAACATATTTGATTTAGGCCCAGTGTCATCTGCCAAGACTGCAAACCATGGTTTAGCAATCCATCAGGAGATCATGGGTTAATTTGGAACCTTGCTGAGATGTCTTTCATGGCCGGAGACTGCTTCCTCCTGCTTTGTTCATGGGAGACAAGTGGCTGTTTTCTGAAACTTTCTCCATAAGAAAACTCTCTGCGTGGCGCTTGAAAAGTGGTGAGAAAAAGAAGAAAAAGAGATTCCTTTTTAACACTTCTGCCTCAGACATCGAAAATGACTTCATCATTTTTTCACTCTCTCTTTCTAATTCTCAGCCCTTCGTGTGGAGAAAAAACTGTGAGCTCTTTGGTTTCACAAGAAAGTCTCTCTGAAAATATATGGAAAAGCTGACAATAAATGCCATCCCACAATAAAATAACCAGGTTGGAAGGGACGTTGGAGGTCTTCTAGTCCAACCCCCTCTGCCCATGGCAGGAGGCCTTACACCATCCCGGACAAATGGCTGTCCAGTCTCCTCTTACACCTTCCCGGACAAATGGCTGTCCAGGGATGGAGCACCCACAACCTCTGAAGAAGGCAAGTCGTTCCACCAGTTAATTGATCTCACTCAAGGAAATCTCTCCTTAGTTCCAGGTTCCTTCTCTCCTAGAACTTATTTATCTGACCTTTTTCACAGGAAAGGGAGGAAAAGGTTTGCAACCTGGAGTTGCAAAGATGTGGGAAGGAGGCCTGAGGAAGGCGGGGTGGAGGAACAGCATCTAAGGGACCTGCAAAGTTCTCAGTTTACAACGTGGCTCCAAAGGAGTTTTCCTTGCTTAACGTATAGCTGGAATGTCACTTCTGCAGATGCTTGACAGGTCTAAAAATAAGTTGGGAGTGGGGCAACAGCCCGCCTAGGGAAGAGGAGCTGCACCTTCTTGGTTGTCAGACCAAAATAACTAAATATTCTGGGATGTACATGAAACCACCCTCCTCATCTTCTTCTTTTTGAATTTATTTTTATTTTTATTCCCATATAGACATTTTCACATATTTATCATCTCATTTCTCATTTCATTCTTTTATAAAATCTTTACACATATATTCTATATTTATCTTATTGCTTTATTAGTTCAAGGTTGCTTTTTTACCATCCTCCCTTCCTATCTCATACAGCCCTTCCTTCTTTCTTCTTCCCTTCCCTTCCTCTTTCTCCTTCTAAACCTACTTCCCTTCTCTCTCTCCTTCTCCTCTTCCCTACTTCCCCTCCTGCCCTCTCTCCTAACTCTCTTCTCTTCTTTCCTCCTCCTCTTCCTTCCTTCTTCTTACTCCTCTCTTCCCTTCCTCCTTCCTTACATGAAGCCACCCTCCTCTTCAAGGGGATCTAGGACCTCCCTCTCCTTCTCCTTTCTATCTCCAACCAAAGTCCCCGGCCAAGCAGTCAACCCAAAACCTCACAAGTTGCAACCTGTTCATCTCAAAACCAATGCTTGAAAAGCTTCCCTTTGTTGAGATTAAAACATATCAAGCACCCGTGGGTTGCTCCCGGTTCAGACCGGTTCTAAAGGACTGGTAGCACTGGCGGTGGGAGGCTCTGCCCACCCACCCAGGACACTTCTGCACATGCACAGAAGCGCGCACGCGAACTGGTAGTAAAGGGTTTTAGAACCCACTACTGATATCAGGCCAGAGTTTTCATGGGGTCAGTCCAAGGTCACTCCATGGAATCACGTGTGAACACCGTGACCTTGAGTTGGTCTTATGAAGGCATTTGTCCGAGTAGAGAGTTTGGCATTTTTCTTCGCTTCCGTTTAGAGCAACGTCCTGGAGAATATTGGCAGCTTCTGGAGGTGTTGTGTCAGGCCACACCAATGGCACCCGTTGCCTTGGAGTTCACATGTAGACAATCTTGCATATGGAAGCTTGTTCTCCTCTCCAGCTGGAGGGGTGGATTATTGCAAGCTGCAATTCCCAGGCAGAGCTGGTGGTTGCTACTGATATTTAAACGCTATTGGTAATGGCAGGGTGGTGGTGGGGTGGGGGCTAAGAAGAGGGAAGGGAAACAGAAATGAAACTATAGGGTGAGAAAGGTTGTTTGCAAAACATTCCACCAATTGCCAAGGTGGGTGCAGAATTTCACTCTCTGATGGCTTTTGTTCTTTGGAAAGGACTCTCCGACCATATGGTGGCAAGGAAGTAAATGGGTTCCGAACTGGGGGATGAAAAGGACCCCCAGACGCCCAGCCTTCTCTTCCACAGCAATTAGCAGCACGGATTTCAATTGCTTGGATTAAATTGTGCTGCAAAAGGAGAAGGGTTGGGGGTTTTGAATCCAGGATAGGAAGGGAAGGGAAGGGGGAAGGGCCCCCAGACTCTGGGCCAGCTTTTTATAGTCTCAACTCCTGCTACCCCCAGAGTGAATGATCTGAATGAATGAATGAATGTCTAAGCACCACTCTGTGTATTTCTCTCTTTCTCTCCCCCTTTTTTCTCGCTCGCTCGGTGGCCTTGCTATGCAAGATACTCGGATATCCCCCACTCACAGCTGTTCCCTGAACAATGGAAAGAAAGGCAGGCAAGAAGGTTTGCAAGAACTTGGGTGTCTCGGGTGTCTCCAGATAGAGAACAGCTGTGTCATGGCTGGATGCAACAGCCGAGGAGATGGACATCAAGGCACCAGGAGAGGAGGAAAGATGTGGCCCTCAGCTGTGTGGGAAGCATGGGCCCCAATGCCAATCTGCTTTGGGTGGAGGTACTTGAAAGCGGTGCAAAAATTAAAGATATAAAATTACACTGATGTCATTGAGAGAAAACAAAATTCACTATCCTGGTCTTGTTTTTGCTGAAAGACAGATATCTTTTTCCTACAAGTTATGATCCTTCATCCAGCAACTGTTCAAAGCTGGACCATCAAATAGACAACACTAGCAGGTGGGCACTCGTGGCTGGCTGGCAGGCTGTGTCTCCCCTGATAGGTTGAAAAAGTGCCCAGCTTTCTTGCGAATGCAAGGAGCCCCCCACCCCGGATCTCTAGGAGAGCCCCCCCCAAGTCTGGAGAAGATCTGAGGTGTCATTTCAGAAGGCCCACAAGAGGCTCCAAGATGCCAGCTCAGCTCAGCCCTTCTCCAACGGCACATGTTCTTCCGGAGTTCCTCAATGGAGCCCCACGGCTTTCCATCACCCTCGTTTTCTGGAACAATTGCAGCGATTCCACCCCATGGCGACCTTCCACCCATGTTTACTCTTTCCTGTCAATCACTCAGCAGGCCCTGCTAATTAATGGGCCACCCACGTGGCTGGGCGGCTTTCAGGCACACCACAGTAGGCTGGGCACAAGGAGCCTCAGACATTTGTCCTCTTTGGCTATAACAGAGCATTGGGAGGCGAGACTTCCCCAAAGGGGATTTTTGCCTTGGGATGGGGTGGGGAAGTTCCCCAACCTGAGGGGAAAAAACCTTGCAAGGCCAAATTGGGTCACAAAAGGTGCCCAAGTCAACCACCCAGCTTCTTTCTTAGAGAGTTCCTGGGGCACAAGTCTTGCTTGCCCCCAAAGACAGGCACTGCCAGGTTTGAAGGAGGTGGACAATGGGTCTTTCAGGCCTCCTCATGGGCCCATGTGCTTTTTCTCTCCTCTTTTATGTGCACACATGTGCTCTTTGTGCCTCTGAGCAGGCAGAAGGAAGCCCCACCAAGAACCGAAGCTCCTTCTCGGAGAGCTCCCCAGAATGTTGCATCCATGCCTCATAAATGTCACCGTGGCATTTTATGTTACCATCGTCAATTATTTCTCTTCTGGATTGACATCTTCCCTTTATGGCGGACTGCTTCTTTCTCCCAGCGTGTGAACTCCTTTGATTACGAATCAATAGCCAGCGAAGACCCTGGTCGCTCCCTGGAGCTGATCTTGGCACACGTGAAGATCGGGCCATTCGGAAGGTTGTCATCGCATCAGCCGTAAGATTTGGAGGGGCTTAGGAGACTTCAGGGGTATCAAAGGTGGGACCAGGCGGCAGGCAGAAAGAAACGAAGCAATTGGGAGGGTTGGGAATTTTCCAGATGCAACTGCAGGATTGTGAATTCCACAACAGACCCCACAATTTTTGATGCATCTTTATATGAAGAGCTTGTTTCTCTCTGATGCAGGGATGGGGTGGGGGTGGGGTGTGAGATAAGCTGATTGGAGACCCCACCCACTTGATCCACAAAGTTTTGCTGCACATCTGGAACCCCTTGGAAATGGGTTTATGGCCTCCTTCTCATGCCAGGCTTTGAAATCTAATTACCGCTAGGAGGACAGAAGGAAATTATTTATCTGCATTTCCTTGGCCACGGCTAGTTAAGAGCGATTGGTCTCAGTTGTCCAGAATTGCCCAGGGAGGGTCTTTGGGAGGGGCTGAGAAAAATCACCCCAGCAAGTCAAAGAAGGGGGAGCTGCAGAAGTCCCGAGAAAAGGATCGCTCGGAGTCAGTGGTGGGTTGCTACCGGTTCGCCCCGGTTCAGGCAAACCGGTAGCGGTGGTGGTGGGAGACTCTGCCCACCGGCCCAGACGTCATCACAGATGATCTGCACATGCGCAGAAGTTTCTGCGCATGCGCAGAAATGCCGTGCACAGAAATGTGCAAGCTCACGCGCACGTTCACAGTTCCGAACCGGTAGCGAAGGTAAGTGGAACCCACTACTGCTCGGGTCCCACACAAGATCTGCAGGGGCAAAAGACTCCCACTCCCCAGGGCGGAAAGGGTGATGGGAAGGAACCTGAACCTCCGAGAGCTTGGGCAATTTTTAGGGGCTCCCTGGTGGGGCTCCCTGGAAGAAGATGGGAAGAGAGGATCTTGCACGCAGGATTTCATCTCATCTCAGCTGATTTGAGGAAACCGACCTGATCATGTCAGTTGCTGCAGCTTTGATGTTTGTTCAAGATAACTGCAACCTCCGCCACACGAGGAAGGCTGAAAGGCAGAGAAATTAATCGGAGGCGATTTCTTTAATATCCACTCGCTCAGTTCTTCCTCCCCGAACCGAGACGGGAACGGAAAGATGCTTGTATTCCAAAAGTCGCATTTGTTGGAAATTTGGCAGACTACTACGTGAAGGAAGTTTGTACACTAAAACTGCACATATTAGGAAAAGAACGAAAAAGAAATGCCAAGACATCGTGTGGGATAATATCACTTGCAAAACAAAGCCTGCCTCCTAGGGAAACGAGTGCCGTAGGAGAAAGGAGCACAAAATGCAGACACACATATACAGTATATACAGTATATACACTTCCAATTTTACGCGGGAGAAAACCCGAATAACCAAAGACCTACATATATATATATATATATATATATATACCCTGTTTCCCCCAAAATAAGACATCCCCTGATAATAAGCCCAATCGGGCTTTTGAGTGCATGGCAATAAGGCTAAGCGCTTATTTCAGGGTTCAAAAAAATATAACACAGGGTCTTATTTTTGGGGAAACACGGTATACATTTATGCAGACTTCTCTCTCCCTCTCAAATTTCCAAACGATGCAGATCAAAAAACGCTATTATCTACCCTGACTTGCAAAGGCTTTTCAAAATTCCCAGCAAGAGTCTTTGCTTTTGGTCTTAAACCAGTTTTAGCTGAGGAGGCCAAACACGAAATCTGGGTCTGCACCAGAGGTGGATTTCAGCAGGTTCTGACCAGTTCTGGAGAACCAGTAGCAGAAATTTTGAGTAGTTCGGAGAACTGGCAAATACCACCTCTGTCTGGCCCTGCCCCCATCTATTCTCTGCCTCCCGAGTCCCAGCTGATTGGGAGGAAATGGGGATTTTACAGTATCCTTCCCCTGCCACACCCACCAAGCCACGCCCACCAAGCCACGCCCACAGAACCGGTAGTAAAAAAATTGAATCCCACCACTGGTCTGCACCCAACCCATTTTCCACTCTTCCCATTTCTCAGAGAGTTAAGTGGATCCCTGACAGGCCCACGTTTGAAAGAGGAGGAAAGACCCTCAAAGTCGATTCTTCCTCAAGGCGGGTCCTTTCATAGGCCCCAAAACACCCTGTGGCCAAGAGCAACGTAATCCAGGGATGAAGAGAATTAGAGTCCAAAGCCACCAGAAGACTAGTTGGGAAAGGTCTGGGGGAGACCACCCCTCATCTCATCCCCATCCCCATCCCCAAACACATCGCTATCACCGGTTCTTCCTTGAAGGAATCCATCCTTTGGTTCCCTGCCCGAGGTATAAATCTGGAGGCTTGCCTTCACACGTGCGCTTCGCTTGATACGAGCGAGCGTATCTATGTACATCTAACAAATGCCTGTTTCCAAGACAATGGAAGAGCTTGCTTAGAAATCGTGCCATATGGCTTTACATTTTGCAAAGACACAAGGAAGGGGAAATTCACATGTGCCCACGCACACCCACACGCCATCGTAACCCCCTGGAAAAACCTCACAATTACTCTGTATTATTGGGGTGAATAAGGACAGCGTGCATTAAATCTGCCCTGATATATTGATTTAATAAAGCCCCCCCCCCCCACAGCCCGGCCCTGGATTTATCTGCTTGTTGCTATAGTTGCAAGCTGCCGATTTATCTCTAAATGAGAAGAGGAAAAGAGGGCGGAGGTCTCCCTCTGGTCTAAGCCTTTCCTGGCAACATCACAGGCCGCTCTGTGCCCAAGTAGTGGTCCCTGAGATCCCCTATAAGGGGAGAAGGGATTCCCTAATCTCCCCCTCCCAAAGAAGTTAGGCCCATTGCTCAGCAGGGACGGAGATTCTCCCCAGGAAGGGTAAGCCACCTCCACAGGTGTGAGGAGCAACCCCCAGCTTGGAAAAAAGACAAAGTAACTTAGCCTGCTCTACTTCCACCTTTGATCTAGAGCAGGGGTCCCCAAACCTGGCGACTTTAAGACTTGTGGACTTCAATTCCCAGAATTCCCCAGAGAGAGACCCCACAATAAATCCTAAATCCTTTAGATGAATTCTGGGAGTTGAGGTCCACATGTTTGGAGACCCCTGATCTCGAGCTGCAAAAATCCTGATGTGGTTGTAAAGCCATTTTTCTTGGATTTTTCCCCCAAGTGGAGAGACAGGATGGAGGTATGTTCGCTCCACCTTCCCTGGCCAAGAGGAGAATGGAAGATACCAAACCAGCTTGGATTGCTTCTCAGCCAAGGACATTCTCCCCTGGAAAGACCCCGTGATCGAAAGCTGTTGTTGATAGGGGGGGTCTGGTGTGCCACCCGTGAGAGTTCATTCCATTTTGCACCCACAAGAGAGGAGAAAGATTTTCTCCTCTCTTGTGGGTGCAAAATGGAATGAGTGTCCCCAGGCACTCCTTCCTGCCCAACCCAGGGAGAATCATCCCAATGATCATGTTTATTATTTCCACCTCTTCCCTTTGTTGGTATGCAAAGCTCCCCTGTCAGAAATAAGCCCTGCAGCTTCCTAGCACATTTAATTGATTGATTAAAGTCACCATTCTAATCAATTAATAAACTTGGACTTCTGAAACGGGCTTTATTGATTTTCTTTCAGGGTCTGCTTTTTAAAGCAGAGCAGTAGCCTCATATATTAAGCCAAGGCCGGAACAGAAGGGAAACCTGAATGTGAGTCGACATTTCGTGGTGGGACGTTTCACCGGTGAGATACTCCTGAAAAGGTGTAATCGAAAAGGTGGACCATAATCTGTGGCTCAACCTTATTTTATTACTCAGAGAGTAAGAGAGAAGACAGGATGGGATGCCACCATGTCTTCTCCCTGGCAGCTGTTCATTGGCTGAAATAATTCACGCCAGGTTCTTTCCATTCACAGAACAGCTGGATGGAGCTTCAACCCAACCCTTGTGGCGCCATCTGGATCCTTTGACCCTCACCCTGAGGACTCCTCTGGTTCATGGAGTCTCTCAGGGTCTTGAAATGACAAAAACTGATCTCCCCTCCCCCAGCCAGATTCCTGGTTCAGATGCTTCTTGGTGGAAATTATGGGTGCTGAACATTGTAGGAAGAAGGGTGGCCCAAAACTCAGTAGGATCTTTTCCTGCTCATTTTATTCAGAGGCTGAAGCCCCGATGACCCGCAGCGTCCTTCATCGAGCGCAAAGAGGGGCTGGGACTTCAGGGCAGTTTCTGGCGAGTTCAGAAGGACCCTGAAATTCAACTGGAGGGGCTACTAGGGGAAGGCCAGGTGATTGAGGTGGGATGGGTTGGGCGAGAGAAATTTCATTCTGGCTTTTGCAGAGAGAACTACTTTGATTTTCTTTGTCCCAAAAATATTTCTTTAGTATCTGAAGCCCTGTTTTTGTTGCCTTAATCTTCATATCTTTCTTTGAAATGGATTCGGAATGCATTTTGGTCAACTACGAGTTTCTGTCGGACAAGATTCTAGGTTTTCCTCATCGGTTTATGTCTAAACAAAAACCAGAAGAGAAGATAGATTGAGTTGAGAGTCCTCTTTTGCTCCCCCCCCCCGTCTCTAATTCATATATTTCTGAATCTCTTTTCTGCTTTTCTCTGCTCTGTATCCACCCCAGCTCTCCTTTGGTTGACTGCCGTGGGTTCACGTTGGATGCTGTGTGGCTGAATTACTGCACTGCTATAATTGCGTCGTAAAATTTATCCCTCATCAAATGCTATTTTACTGAGTATTAATTAAAGCCCTCCAGCAGGCCAGACAAGAATCTTGGCACCAGCCTGGCATCTTGTAAGGCCTCCGATTCAGAGGAGAGTTTCCCTCCCCCCTTCCCTTCCCTTCCCTGCCCATCCAATTCCTTCTCTCCCTGCTGGAGGAAGGGTCTCTCTGACCTCAGCTCTTTTCCAAATTTTGCAGTGCAATTTGCAGCTAGCGGGATATGTGCATCTGTGTTTGTGTGGAGAATCAAAGCTTGAAAAAACAAGACGCTCGTTTAAAAAGTGGATTTCGGCAGATCGGCTGTGCCGTTTTATCTGCATCCAACCTGTTTCCCTGGGACTTTTTTTTCTCCGTCGCCTTTGTCTACTTCGTGTTGTCAGCTTCTCGCAGGCTGATGCGTATCTGGGTTCATTAAAAACCCTCTCCAAGTTGTGGGTGTAAACAACTCTGTCTACTTATAGTTGTTGGCCGTGAGTTCCAATGAATGTTGAACAGATAAGTCAGAGATAGGGAAGCCCCTTGATAGACAGCAAAGGACAAAAACAGGGATGACTTGAGATAGAAGTCCTTCCCACACAGACCCCAAATCCAGAGAGGACCCTCCAGAACCTCCTCTTGGCCAGGGTTTCAGCTGCTCAGAAAAAGGATTGTGATGAATCATTTGACGGCAAACCCCTTTTGGAGGAGGAGGGAAGGGGAAATGGCCCAGGAGATTTCCAAACAAGGCAATGTTTGCTTTCAATTCAGCCCTGGAGTAGATATTCTGCATGATCTATGGGGGGCAGGGGAGGGGGAGAACACCCATATTTCCAGGGGGAGTTGAGCTGCTTGGCTAGCAACTATCATAAGTTGTCGATGCCAAAGCAATGGGAAACATGTGTCCAACCCCCTCCCCCTTTCTTCCCTCCTTTCCAACAGGCTATAAAATTCTCCCCAGGTTGATGAGAGGTTTGAGGGATTCCATTTTATTGCACTCTACAAGGGTTTGGGGGATTCACACAGACTTCTGCTCACCATCCTTCTCACAAGAAGGCCTGTGAGATGGACCAGGTAGATCCTCCCCAAACCTTGGATGGGGAGGTTGGGAAAAGGAGGTTAGATTTATGGCCAGAGAGAGGGGATCTGAACCAGGTATCTTTGGAGGTTCTCAATCATCCAGGTCAGGGGTCTCCAACCTTAGCCACTTTAAGACTTGTGGACTTTAACTCCCAGAATTCCCCAGCCAGCGCATGATGGCTGGGGAATTCTGGGAGTTGAAGTCCATAAATCTAAAGTTGCCAAGGTTGGACATCCCTGATTCAGCTCATGGTTGCCCCAAAGGTGCTTTTTCAAAAGACAACTAGACTTCCTTTGTTTTTCCTTGAAGATGTTTCGCTTCTCATCCAAGAAGCTTCTTCAGTTCATGAATAAGTGAAGAAGCTTCTTGGATCAGAAGCTAAACATTGCTTCTGCTTCAAATGCACCAATAATGGAGAATATTTGGCTTCAAAGGTCTGCTCCCCCAGTAAACCTGACCAGGGGTGCTGCAAATGACTGAGTAAAGCCATCCAGGCCGATAGGCTGCACGGGACTGGAAGGGACTGCAACACCCCACAGCCACCTCACCATGGCCAACTCTCTGTGGCCAATTAGCCACGGACGACTCACCACGGACGACTCACCACGGGACAATTCAACAAATGCAAAAATTAAATTAATTTCAACAGAATCGTGGCCAATAATAATAATAAAAGAAAGTCAATCCAGAAATACAAGAGATACAATAGTTTGGATGACAATGCGGTCACCCATAATAAAAATAATGCAATGAACCAATGAATACAGGTAGTCCTTGAGTTACGACCACAATTTAACGCAAATTTTATGTTGCTAAGTAAGACATTTGTTACGTGCATTTTGCCCTATTTTACAACTTTCTGGCCACAGTGGTTAAGTGAATCCAGTTTCCTCATTGAGTTGCTTTTCAGAAGGTCGCAAAAAGAGGATCACATGACCCCGGAACACTGCAACCCGTCATAAATATGAGTCAGTTGCCAAGCATCTGAATTTTGATCACATGGACTATGGGGATCAGTAGTGGGTTCTAAAACTCTTTACTACCGGTTTGCGCGCGCGCGCTTGCACGCACAACACTTCTGTGCATGCGCAGAAGCGTCCCGGGGGTGGGCGGAGCCTCCCGCCGCCAGCGCTACCGGTTCTAAGAACCAGTTCGAACCGGAAGCAGCCCACTCTTGATGGGGATGCTGCAATGGTTGTAAGTATGAAAAATAATCCTAAATCACATTTTGGGTGCTGTTATAACTTTCAATACTCACTAAATGAACTGTTGTAAGTCCATTGTATAACACTGAATTGTCCTGCAGTGAGTTGCCACAGCAAGTTGTGCTAGACCCAGGCTAACAAGTTGTACGTGGGGTGGGTGCGTTGTGTGTACGACAAGAGAGAGAGGCGGGGAGGGAGGGAGGGAGGGAGACCTGCTTTTAATCTCCTGTCAATGGGTCCTGACATGTTTGTGGCACCCCGGGTGAAGGTCTGAGGGAAAGGGGTCCCTCTGACATCCCACCGGCCTCTTCCTTTGATTTGTGAAGGAAAGCAGGAGAGCTGTTTCATTTCCATCTCATAAATTAAACGCCTGCTCAGAGCGTTTGTTTAAAGACAAGTTCACACACACACACATACGGGCTCGCAAAATATTAGCAGCTAAATCTCTGCTCACCAAGGCAGCCCATCCTGCTTAAGGAAAAGCTAAGATTCACCCAGGAATCTTGGCTGAAGGTTTTTGGGGTGGAGATTGGACAGGGGAGGAAGAGATTGAATCCAGCTCACAGGTTGATAAGGAGCCAGCGAATTCTTATAAAGACTAACCGTGGCCTTGGATGAATCAGAAGGCACGCGGGCGTCCCTCAACATTTTCTGCCTCTTAAGATTTCTGGGCTGCAGTTCTGCCCCCCAAAACACGGGCATTGGTGACAAAGGAATCAAACCAAGGAATGCAAATTAGTGCAAACATGCCAAAATGCATTTTAAAAAAACAGCTTACAGAAACATCTCTGCAGACTTGCATCTTAGGAAAATTGCATCCTAAAAATCAATTCAGTTTTTGCTTTAAGATCTCGTTTAAGTAATTGGTGCAGGAACAGAAGAGAGTAAGGACTGGGAAATTGCAAAACAGCAGTGAAACTATCCATCTCTACTAAGAGATTTCCTTTCATTAATTGATTGGATCGATCGATTTAAACTGAGCCATCGTAAAAGCCATGGCAAATAGGCTACACTTTAAAAAAGATTATTTTTAATATCAATACTTTTTGAAAAGCAGGATTGGCCCAATACTATCTTAGAAGAGCCTCCTTCTTTGCAACTTATACAACAAGGGGAAAACACTCTCGGCCCTGGCTTGAGACCAAAAAGAAAAGAAGCATTTTCTTCCTTCAAAACAGCCATGCGAACCATAAATGCAACGTTTTGATAAATATTAGGTACAAAAGCATGCAGGTTTAATGTACTAATAGCTCAGAAAGTCAAATGGGTTTTAATAAAGAGTTAGTGAAGGATATCTGAAAAGTGATTAAAAAGCCCTATAAGGCTGGCTGGGGAATTCTGGGAATTGAAGTCCACCCATCTTAAAGTTCTCAAGGTTATCTCTCTCTTTCTCTTTCTCTTTCTCTCTCCATCTGTCCATCGAGTTCCTATCTCAGTGTTTCTCAGCCTTGACAACTTTAAGGTGAGTGGACTTCAACTCCCAGAATTCCCCAGCCAGCAATTCTAGGAGTTGAAGTCCACCCATATTAAAGTTGCCAAGGTTGAGAAATACTCATCCATCCATCCATCCATCCATCCATCCATCCATCCATCCATCCATCCATCTATCTATCTATCTAAGCTGGAAAGCTCGCAAGATTTTGGCAATCTTGCCTAACATCAGTCACAAGACATCCTGCAAGACCAGCACAATCCCACCAGCTTTGGTGGTCATGTAAAACTTCAGCAGAGTTATCTCCTTTGTGTGAATATTCAGTCTGCAGAGTGCCTGAGAAAGCTTTGGCTTGGATGGAATTGTCTTCAAAGAGCCTTTTTGAACCAATCCAAGGCATCGGATCTTCTTGGGAGCTTCTGAGTCAATCAATTCTGATCAAATCTTAATTGCAGTTACAGACCAGCATGTGAGTCAATTCCGTGATTCAGATCGAACCGAAAACTGGACAGGATCTTGGGTGATTCACACACACACACACACACACACACACACACACACACACACACACACACCTGACTTGAACTTCATATCTGCGGACATTGTTTAGGGACGTTGAGAGAGCAACAGGGTGCAAAGGCAACACTCCACCAGCCTAGCCAAAGGAGCAATTACACCGTGCAATTAAGTTTGTGATTGCTCTGTCTATTTGCTACAACATCAATCAGCCTGAAGATCCTTGTTATTTATATTTGTTCTTTGATAATACAAGCGCCCTCGCAAGAAATACCTTCGGGCCAAGTTGCAACCTAAGAGAAGTTGGCAGACTTTTGCCAAGGCTGAAGTAAATATTTATTTCATGAATGGCTTGCAACATCATTTTAAACAAAAATGATTGTGTACTGAGGCCCTCATTAAAGCGAATCCTTCTGAAGAAAACAAGTATCGGCCACTGGCCCCAAATAGCTCCTGGGCTTCTCAAACGATGACCCCAAACTGAAATGTGTCTTCTCCACACACATTTTTCCCCACTCGTTTTTATCAACAAGGCAGATTTGATGAATATTCCGGCTCTAAAGCCATATAAAAATAGTTCAGTGCCTCAAGTCACCAAAGTCAGAAGGCTTTTCGCTCAATGTTTGCCTTATATGTCCTTCTTTGGGGGAAGATAATTTCTATCAAGGTAATGGCTTAGCTTCCTTCTGAGATATTTTGAGGTCCAGCCCATGGGGAAAACAAAGGCATCCTTCTTCTAAAAGAAGAGTGTGGATGATGGAGTCCACGCTGACCAGCGAGGGTTCAGGCCAGAGGTACCTGCGCAGAAGAACGCAGCATGGCTTAGCAGCCCTTCCCTAGTGAAGATCTCACGAAGCTGAGTTTCTCTACCCAGGAGACCTATTACTCCTGAATTCGCCAAAGATCTGTCTAATAATAGTGGGCAAAATAGTCAGGGCCTCCTGTTTGCTAAACAGATGGTCTACCACTCAGCCATGGCCTGTCCACAGCCTTGCAGAGTGCAAATGATGGTTATCCAAAATAAGAACAGAATCCACCAGGGACTTGCTGCTTTTTACCTCTCCGATGTGAAGGCAACCTCGTGACGTTTATGATGAGCGTGGGAGTCAGAGTGGGGATGGAGATATGAAGGGGCAGCAGAGTCGACGTGGCCTCGTGTTGTGCTCTGAATGCAAGGGTTTCGAAAACTGGCATCGTAGGCTGCTAAGGCTGGGATCCTGGACTTTGATGTCATGGTTACCTCTGTGGATTTGGCTGACAAGGGCCACACAATGTGCTCCTTGTAGACTGTTGGCCTGGGCATCAGATATGGTTGAGATTGCAAAGGTGCACGGTGATGCCAATGGCCTGGGAGATACAGGGAGGGTGGCAATTTGTGTCCACTCATCACTGGGATTAAAATGCAGAGAAATAATAGAGATGAGTCGTCTGATCCTTGGCAGAGGGGGGCACGGAAAGGCAGCAGCACTTTAACACCAAGAGTGTTTGGGGGCTTTATTTCTGTAAACACCCAGAGTCACCCGAGTGAGTTGAGCAGCCATATACATTTTCTAAATTAATAATTCAGGTCAAGGATGCCATCTCTTCAGAAGTCCAGTTAAGGAATGAATCTGGGAAACCCCTCAAACCAGTTTGTTTTTCTGCAGCTCAGCTGGGCTCACCCATGCAACACCGTGGGGAGAGAACATCCCAGCATGCCTCATTGGCCCTTAACCCACAGTGAAGGCTGCATGGGTACGATTCTCTCCACTTTGCCAAGATGGGATTAAGGCTGCACCGGGCAAGTCATCTGGAATGGCATATATGTGGTGCCAGAGATTTATTTTTAAAATATTTATATTGCATATATACAACCGAGATACTTGCTTCTTTCCTACCACAAAAAATTCTCGGATGTTTGGGAGCCCCCAGCCTCTCCTTCCAACAAGACAGAAGGGGAGGGAGGGCAACCTTCACTTGCCAAAATGCCCGTTGCCTGTAACAAAAGCACCCGTTGTCGTCTTTATACCCGCCTTAATGTACACGTCCTCCCAGGACACCGTAAGTATTTGCGTAGCTTGACTGATGCCATCCGTCAGCCAGAAAGTGCGGCTCAGGAACATCCAGCAGGTAGGCAGCCCGTCTCGCAAAGCAGAAAAAGATGTATTTACACCATAAACGAGACAATTGCACAATCCTTCAAGCCTGAAATATTACAGACAGGCTGGAGATAATGTTGGCTTCTGCAAAACAATCGGGTTTATTTGATCGGGCAGGGCTGGGAGGAGGGAGGCTCACTCGGCTGGCCGCGTTTTGCCAGAGAAGGGAAAGGGGTCAGGGGTCTCTTCAGGTCCAGACTCAGGAGGGCAGGCAGCTCTGCTGAGGCTGACAAACGGGGCAAGATCCTGCAGACCCAAAGGCTGAATAATCGCTGAAGGCAAAGCAAGTAGGAGGAGGAGGGGCAGTGCCTCAACAGGGAAGCCACCACCTCCCCTATTTCCTTCCTGTCCAAGATGATCTCAATCAATCAGAATAGAGCTGGAAGGGGCCTTGGAGGTCTTCTAGTCCAACCCCCCTGCTCAAGCAGGAGATCCTAAGCCATTCCAGACAGGTGTCTGTCCAGTCTCCTCTTAAAAGCCTCCAGTGATGGAGCACCTGCAACTTCTGAAGGCACCTTCTGTTCCACTGATTCATTGTTCTCACTGTCAGGAAGTTTCTCCTTAATTCCAGGTTGCTTCTCTCCTTGATGAGTTTCCATCCATTGCTTCTTGTCCTGCCTTTTGGTGCTTTGGAGAATAGTCTGATTCCCTCTTCTTTGTGGCAGCCCCTCAAATACTGGAATGCTGCTATCATGTCCCCCCTAGTCCTTCTTTTCTCTAGACTAGCCGTACCCAATTCATGCAACCATTCTTTGTATGTTATGTTCCTAGCCTCCAGGCATTTAATCATCCTAGTTGCTCTTCTCTGCACCTTTTTTCCATCTCAGTTCATTGGCACTCATCCTGCCCAGCCCCCAGAAGACAGCCAGAGGGAATCCCCTTCCCCAAAATGCAGCAAAGCCAAAATGACTCCAGTGGGGCAAAGAATCCTCTTGGTTAGCCGAAGAGGGCTCTCAGTGGGTCTCCTGGATTCTCTCTGGGAATGCTAAGCTTTCTTCCTTCACAGTCTAGAGCTGGGAAGAGCCCAGGGGGAGATAATAAAGGGGGAAAATCAGAATAATTCAGATATTTTCCTCCTAAATTGTTCCATTTTGCTTCTTGCTTGTTTCTCCAACTCACAAGATACCATCAGCTCAAGCAGGTCCCTACTTGGGGTCTCAGGTGTTGGGGAGCCTGGGGCTAGGGAGAAATCCCTCCAAAGGAGGGGAAGGAGGGAGGGATTCCCTGAGGAAAAAAGAGCCAAACTATCCAACAGCTCACCTCATAATAGGTCCAGTGACTGGCCTTCCGGCCTAAAACTCCATTCGCAAGAAGCCTGGAAAAGCGCCATCATCCATAAAGTTCAAGCAGATGGAGGCCGGATGTTGGTCATCCAATAAGTGTTCCATCTTCTGATGGCACTGGTTGCTTAGCAACAGACTAGTTTTTTTAAAAAAGGTAGAGGAAAGAAGGATCTGGAAAAAAAATCAGTGGGGCTCAGGAGAAATCTTCCCCTAGTTGGCTCCAAGATCTCCACCTGGCTTGAACCATCCATTTCAATCAAGGGCACGTTTCCTCCCGCCCATAGCCCAGCAACCTCTCAGCTAAAGGAACAGGCCAATGGTTACTTGCATGGATTGGTTTCTCCTAATTGCAAGCAGGAAGCTCGGCGCCCAAATTGCAAGAGGGAAATCTGATAAAATCCATCCTCATCATCCCCGGGGTGACAGCAACAATGATAAAGATGATGAAGATGGTGTAGTATGTGGCTCTTTGCCTGCCTCGTGCTTAGGGAAGATAAAAATCCTCCCCTCGATAAACAGAAATAATAACTGAAATATATGAATCTGAAATTGGAGAGGAGGGGGGGAGGGGGAGGGGGAGGAGGAGGAGGAGGAGGAGGAGGAGGGAGGAGGAGGAGGAGGAGGAGGAGGAGGGTCTGATGATAGTCAAAGACTTGAATATCGGGAGTGCAGCCATGTGCCGCCACCTCGCCATCATCACTTCACTTGAGTGATGCCACAGGTGGTGCTGAGAATGACAGAGAATGATGGACTTGCTGGTGGTTTCCATCCTGGGAAAGCCAGCGAGAGTCAAGGGTTATGGCTGCAATTCTCAATTAAAACTTTAATTAGAACTCTTGGCTATTTACTATTTGCAACCCATCTCTTAAACAGAATTAACTCTTCCTCCCACTCCCCTTCAAGCCAGTTAAACACTCTTCAGAAAGCAAATAAAACAGACAAATCCAAATTAAAAAGTTGTTCCGTAGGGAAGCTGGCACGCCGAGGCGGTCTGAGGAGGCAGCAACTCTGTCTGGGCTGCAAATCAGCCATCAGGCATCGCTGGGCCCTGCCCGCCCTGCTGCTGGGGAAGATGGAGAGTTTTAATAAGAGTGGCTTTTGAGACGGTTTTCCTTCCTGAGGGCAGCGGGCAGCTGAACCAAGGGTCTTCTTCGAGGGGGGGAGTAGCTGGGATGGCACCCATTCTTTGGGGGGGGGGCTGTTCCAAGGGGGCCGAAGACATGGCTTCTCTGAGGTCCCGTCAACATTTAAGGGAAGTGACCTGGAGTGCACCCACCTTATCTGGCCTGGTGGGATGGACAGCTATCCTCCAGGAGAGGTGATCCCACAAAATTAATCTTATCTAGCGCTACCTTTGTAGTTTATATAAAGTCCTGTATATTCAGGACTTTTCAGGCAGGCAGAGAACTAAACAAATCAATTGACTTTCATGGGCTTTCAAACTAAATTGAACTGGGGTACAAACTGCAATGGGGTTTGGCAACCTCACTGATTCCTCAACTGAAAAGAAGCAGGGTTATTTTTCGGCTGCTGCCAATCGTTGGTCAAAGGAAGAAAAACTGTCCTCCCTCGAATACTGGACTTTGGATTCCAAATTGCATCCCAATATGCGCAGATCAAACATTTCCGCTGGCAGAGGCCATCCAGTGCAGCTCTACAGGTTTCCAAGCACATTTCCCCCCATTTACAGCCAGGAGAAAATTCTGTTTAGGTGCAAGAAATGAGATGCTGGAGTTATCATAAAGTTTTTGACCTGTCCTGTGACCCCTTTTCCCAGAGACTAAAAATAACCCTGGTATTTACAGCAGACTGATAAGTCTGCCTGGCTGAAAAAGAAGATTTAAAAGTGAAATTAGCTGAATTGCTTCCTAAGTTCATTGCTGTTTCTCTGTGGAGATGTCTTTCTCCTCTAAAATATGGCTAGGCCTAAAAATGGGGGTTGGGTGGGGTTGGAGGGTCGAAGTCATTGGGAAGAGCTCTCTTCTTCCTTCCACTCAGCTGAGCAAATTCCGGGGACTTTCAGGAAAGCTGGCCTGTCTGGGAGAAAATTTGGTTGCAGCCAACTGGGAGATTTAGGACCACAGAAATTCTCCTTTGAGACCCTTGTTGCTGCATCTGACAGGGAATCCCCCCACTCTTGAAATCCAAGTCAATCTTTCCAGGTGTGGGGAGAAGAAGTGTAGCATTTGGAAGCCAGGCAGGTCTTCCAACCTTGCCCCAAATGGTCACTTTTAATGGGGCAGGAGGGGAAGGCTGTTGAGCATGTGGGAAGGAACCGGAGCTCACTCTAGTTAATTAACTGGATTGCCATTATCTCCTATTTGAATGTAAATTAGATTGATGGCTGAGTTGCTCTTCTTTGTCTTGGCTCGGCTTCCCAAAGGTCAAGTCAAGCTCTCCTCCTGCCAACATTGTCCAGCACTGACGGCCAAGGATGAAATGGCCTGTACATTAACATAAAAGTGGCCAAGGATGAAATGGCCTGTACATTAACATAAAAGTTAGGGCGTTATTGGAACACACGGACTCCGTGTTTGCAAGGAGGGGAGGATTGTTGGGACCTGTGGCCCCAGCCCCAGCCCCCAATGTCTAGGTCCAGCAGCAGAGAACCCCAAGGACAAATTCGCTGCCTGTTCACCAAGTCCTTCTCCCTCTGATCCATCTCAACTTTCCAGATTCAACAACCTGATCAATTCAGAAAATCAATTCGAGGGTTAAATTGCATTGTCCGATCCAATCAGTTTGAGTTGGATTTCTGAGCCAGTTTGGAAAAGGCTGCTGTTGTGTATAGACAGGATCTCTGACTCGTCCAATTGGATTGGACAGTTCTAATTCAGTTTTAAAAGTCACTTGCATATGAAGATCTGATCAATTTTCTTTGAGTTGAACCAGTGAGTTAAACAATATACACACACTGAATGTTCCCAAAACAGTACAGGAAATTTTCAAGTTGGTGGAGCTCCTTGAACCTAACTGTCTCACTCTTTGTGTTTCTGGAAAAGTTGGACTACATATCCCATTGTCTCCATTCAGACCTATCCCTGCTTCTTGTTCCCCATTATGCAAAGATCTAGCTCTCTGGAGAAGCCTCTGATGTTAGGAATGGTGGAAGGCAAGAGAAGAAGACCATCGACCAGGTGGAGGGCTGATGGGGGCAATATTGAAAGACCGGAAGGATCAGGTTGAGTAGAGAACATCCTGGAGAAAATCTATCTACGTGATTACTAAGGATCAATGACTTGTCATGTAATTCTCATCATATCCTGGAAAGCCAAATCTAGCTCTCAACATGGATGGACTGATGGTGGGAGGATTGGGTGGTGGGATGGATGGATGGGTATATATTAATTGTTATTAAGAATTTTGATTATAATAGTAAAATCTCATGCAAACTAAACTTAATGAAAGAAAAAAGAATAGACAGATGGAGTAAAAAGTGCAAGAAAAAGAAAAAGAGAAAGAGAAAACTAGGAATATAATAAAGAGACAAGAAATGTATGAAGAAGTGACTTCCAACCTCCATCACAACATGGTGTTTCATCATAAAACTTTTTAAAAGGAAACTAATTAACTATTTTTCAGTCTATACAATTTTAGGTTTCCTCAAAGGGCACTTATGGTCAGCCATCACTGCCAACCCCCAGAAGGAAGTGAGGAGGACGATGGCTCGGCTGGCCAAGGATTTGGGGAATGGAAATCCAAAGTTTCTGGAGGCAATCAAGACAAGGAAGATGGCCCCAAGGTGACCATCGGAACGGCAGGCTGCACTTTCTCTCTACAACTGTGCAAAATTGCTCTGGGACCACAACATCTCCGAGCAGGAGGAGGGATTATTCTTGAAGCCCTAAGACCAGATCTGCCCCTCTGAGCCTAGACTCTCCGGGTCACTCAATTTATTTTAAATCAGAGTCAGTCACACATACACACGCACACACCGTTCCCATACGAGCTCTGATTGAGACATCCTAGCAGAAACCCCCAGCCCCCCTGGACAAAAATCTCAGCAAGGAAGGATTTCTGAATAGACGTTGTTCAGTTGTTCAGCTGACCTTTAACACAACCAGGTCCCTCTGGATCAATAGGGCTCCAAACAGGCAAGAAATGAACCCATCAGTGTCACTGCTTTGGAAAAACCAGAAGACCACTGATTGCGACTGCTGGAAAAAAAGTTTTAGCCTTGCATTTCTTTTTAAAGAATGGAGAGAGAAATAACAACCAGCAACAGCAACAGACGCCCTGATTTCCTTTGATTAAAATCCTGCAGAGCAGTGAGAGATCCGAACAATGGATGATTAACATGCAAAATGAGACGACTCCAATTTATATGACCCCCAAAGGACCGGGAGTGACAAATGTCAATTATGCCGGTTGCGGGGAGCATTTGCATGCATTGATTGGGTTTCCCGCTTGGGAGGGAGCTCCTTCTCCAGAAGGATTCGCTCCTCCGGAAAGGAGGGAAGAGAGAAGAGAAAGGGAAGAGAAAGGCCCCAAGAAGGCTGACGAGAAGCTGGAGGGGTGGGGCGCTCCACTCCCTCCCATATTTGGGTATACCAGGTGACTCGACACAAAAATATTTAATTAATATTTAATTTATATATATATATATATATATATATATATATATATATATATATATATATATATATATATATATATATATATATATATATATATATATATATATATATATATATATATATATATATATACACCAGTGTGTGTATATAATATACACACACACACACACATACAGCAGAAATTTCCAATCAACTATGATTTCCATCTACAGGTTGGGAGAAGGCTAATTTAGATCATCAGATTCATCAGGAAGCGTAATTACTTGACGATCCCACTGGATTATGACAGCCACATTTTCTGGCAATGAAAAAACAACAACCCAACTTTGTTCCTCTGAATGAGACCAAAATGCCTGCTTAGGAATTCCTCTCTCCTTGCTCTGACTGTCCATTTCTCCATCAGGTCCACCAGACTGTGGCTCCCTGTAGAAGGCAACTACAGAAAGAGGTCCCCTGGCAGACCTTGGCCCTTCATAAAAGGTTAAGCAGAGGCATACCTGGCTGGACTTCAAAGGAAGTGACTGGGAAACCCCTGAGCTGGAAGTAGACCAGGAAGTTGAAGGCTACTTCCATCTGGTGACCAAGAAGATGGCAGAGTTGTGATCTCGAAAATTACCTGTCAAGCCTCCGGGAAATCAAGAGATTCAGGCAGTTCAAATGAGTATAAAGATTTATTGCAAGCTCTTTACAAGAATCTGGCCAACTAACAGTCAAGGGAAATGTGCGGGGGATAAGAGAGGCATTCAAGGTGGGCTGGTCTTAGATCTTACACAGGAATTCATGACTTATGATGTGTTCCATCCCGCCCTCACCTTAGGTTGGTCATCTCCTACATCACCAAAAGTCAAATTTGATGGGGAGGGGGCTTTATGTGGTGACAGGGAAAGAATGTCAGATTGCTTCATTTGGAATTCAAATTCCCAGCCATTTCTTGGTCTCTGAGGGGCTCGTCTGACTGCCCCCCACCCCAGGGGCTTCCAGAAGGATGTGACCACAAGCGCTGAGGCTTGTGGGCCAAACCCAGGCTTGGTGAAGGGTGTCCCTTCTGGCAGCAGAAGCTGGTGTGCCATCTGGCATCACGCTTGGTCCACACCTGGGTTGAGTGCCTGGGGTTTCCATGGCAACCTTTTTCCTAGGAAACCTGTTGGCAGAGAGTTACAGGCTTTTAAGAGCTCCATCAAGGTAAAAAGGAAACCCCACTGATTCATTAGCAACAGGTTCCCATAGTAACCTGGGGGAACTCGTTTTAATAATTTAATTCTTCTCTCCCACTCCCCAAGTATGCATTTTGTCCAGGTATGCATTTTATTCTTTGCAGGGGAGGGGCTGTCAAAGATCTCACAAGAGGATCTGTTTGGGGGAGGAGGGAACATTGCAGTCTCATTTGTAGGTAAGCCAGCTTCTGAAATGAGAGACGTCAAAACTTTGAAATGTCAGCTCACCTTTCTGTGAATGTTAAGACTTTGCAATGCAACAAGGGGGGAGCGAACTATCACAGAAGAACAACACCTTGAAGAGATACGGATGCTCTCTTTTTAATCTGTTCCAGATCAGTGATGGGTTCTAAAACCCGTTGCTACTGGTTTGCATGCGCGCGTTTGCATGCGTGCCTCCCACCGCCGCTACCGGTTCGCAGAACTGGGCCGAACTGGGAGCAACCCACCGCTGTTCCAGATGCATAGGTAAAATTGCAGGAGAGGGCTAGCTGGGGAATTCTGGGAGTTGAAGTCCATCCATTTTAAAGTTGCTGAAGTTGAGAAATGATAGATAGAAAGTCAGATAGACAGACAGATAAGTGTTTCTCAACCTTGCCAACTTTAAGATGGGTGGACTTCAATTCCCAGAATTCCCCAGACAGGATGTGTTGAAACTCAATTTTTGCATGTGGGCTTATAGCACTACACTTATATACCTCTTCACAGTGCTTGACAGCCCTCTCTAAGCGGTTTACAGAGTCAGCACATTGCCCCCAACAATCTGGCTCCTCATTTTACTGACCTCGGAAGGATGGAAGGCTGAGTGAACCTTGAGCCAGTCAGGTTCGAACTGCTGGCAGTCAGCAATACTGCATTGTAACCACTGTGCCACTCCTATACGATCTAATTGCAGCAAGGAGATGGCAAATTGCAATGGATTTGCAAATTAAATAGGTCCTATTTTTCATCTTTTAGGCTGCTCTAGCCAATGCCAATACTACTGATTCCTCCATCAGCACTTTTACTGTGCTGGCCACGTGGTCCAAAACTAAATGGGAAGCTTGTGCAAAGTTTGGCTAGGCCAGGAAAGTTGGTTTCCAAGTATTTCTTAATGTAAAAATATTCATGAGGCAGAAGGGGTTTCAAGAGATAAATAAGTTAAGGGAATTCTTTTTCCTCTTTTGCTGTCCCAGGAAAGAAGAAATGTGAATTTTCTAACATGCAAAAAGCAAAGCCCCTCACTAAGATGAAGCATCGGTTCCATTTTGCACCCGAGCCATCTGGGTCTCCTGCAGAGATGTGACTGTTTTAAGGAGCAGGTTAGGAGAGAAAAATAGCCAAGACATGAAGCAGAAACGGCCTCTGGAGACCCACAATGGGCTAGAAAAAAGCGCCTTGTGTGGAATGAGGGAACCTTTGGCTTCCTCTTGTGTCACCTACAGGCCAGATGGCATCTAAACTCCCTTGTCGGTTTTCCCATGAAAAGTTCTCCAGATCTTCTTTCATTCCACTTCTCAGCCTTTCTCTATGTAGGTAGGACAGAAGGAAACCCCCCCCACACACACACACTATGAGGCTTTGGGAGAGTCCCAGATATCTACCAATTGCAACTGCTCATCACCCAATGCAGTCCTTCCAGCCCCCTCCTCAATCCTTACTGAAGACTTTCCCAACTTCGATAGCAACTTCCGCTGTCATCAGTCAACCGGATCCAAGCTATCTTAACAGCACCACGTGGAGAAATAAGGGCTAGAGAGAAGAGAGGCATTTTGCAAAACAAGCAACCCTTCCAACCATTATATATGGAGCAGCTGAACCTGTGAACACCCACTCAACCTCTTTTAGCCAGGCATTGTTTCAGCAACTCAATCTTTGCCTGGGGAAAAAGAATACTTGCATTCATGAAAATCTTCTCCCATGCTCTCTGTTGACTCCACTAATCAAAATGACTTTGCACATCTAAGTTAACAAGCACATATGTCTCTCTTGGGCAAGCTGACACTTTGCATTCCACGATCCAGGGCATCCAGGCACAATTAGAAAATGTAGAACAACTCACTCTACCCTCCCTCGCGATGAAGCATACAAAATTGCCAATTTCATGGTTGAAGCTTCTCTTCGCTCTATCTGGCTTGTAAGTGGTGTGTCTCCCCCCACCCTGCCACCAGCAAGGATCCTGCCGACAACACCGACAACACCGGGAGCTGTGCCTTGTGGCTAAAATGTTGACCAAAATTGAACGGGTAAACAAGAGGGAGATGCCAACCAAGGGTCACCTAGACCGAAGATAAAAACTTATTTATTGTTGATGCAGCTTTCCTTCTTGGACTTCATGGAGTTTGGAACCTGATATCCCAAAAGGAAAAAACCAATGGGAGAAATGTAGGGTACGCACAAGATCCTGCAAGAATTGGGTGTCTCTCTATGTTATAGTGCTATAGGGCACTGCACACCAGAACAACTAAACACAAGGGCAGTTTTTTCCTGAATGCCATCACTCCGCTTAACAACTAATTCCCACAACACTGTCAAATAATTTACTAAGACTGTATTACTATTATTCTTCTCTTCCTTACTAGTATCTATCCCCACTTACTAGTATCTCTTCCCACTTATTACTATAACCATGTTGCTTGTATCTTTCAATTATATTGTTTTTATTTGCTTCCTAGTACAATTTGATAGCTTTCTAGTAACCTTGACGATCACTAAGTGTTATATCTTTTTATTCTTGATGAATGTATTTTATTCTCCTTATGTACTGAGAGCATATGCACCAAAGACAAATTCCTTCTGTGTCCAATCACACTTGGCCAATAAAGAATTCTATTCTATTCTATTCTATTCTATTCTATTCTATTCTATTCTATTCTATTCTATTCTATTCTATTCTATTCTATTCATTATTATGTGTTTAGTGGAAATGCTCTCAAGAACCTCCAAGAACCTCCCAAAAACCTTCCCCCGTATGAATCGGGAAGTAAAGAGAGCGAATAAACTGGATTTAGCGTTCTCTTCCCACCTTCTTCCTCAAATCCAGCTCTTCCAGAGTTCTGTCATTTTGTTCTGTCATTATCTTCTCTGCTCCCAGCAGTGCCCCACTGTTATCACAAAACTGTTTTTCAGATGCCAAACCGAGGCTGGCACGAAGGAAGAGGATTGAAGAAGACTAAACAACACCTGATGGTACCGAGGCCTCTTCAGAGGTTGAGACAAAAGGATTTAATTGGTGGGAGAAACTTCTCCAGCTGATAAAAACAAGGCCATGTATTGGACTCATTCTTAAAGTGTACACTGTTGAACAGTTATGATACACACTTCATTTCGTCCACAAGCTTGGAAGCCTTTCAGAGAACATCTCCAGATCTCCTGGTGTTTTGATAAGAGACAGTTAAATGAATTCCAGTGTAAACAGAGGCCACGTTTTGTGTGCACAACAGCTCTAACTGCTGCATTAAATGTAGCCTCCTCCATCTATGCGCCCCATCGTGCTCAGCAGCTGCCAACAGGCCTTGCCAGTGGGCCTTTCCTCTCCTTGCCTCCTCCATGAAGATTTCAGCTGAGCTTAGCTGAGGCTAATTTATGGCTCCCGGCAATGATATGGGGATGTGGGGATCAAGAGAGGAGAGGCTTCCACTCGGTCAAGATCTGAGCTCTATCAGACTCAAGCCAGACTAAGCAACGGTGGGATTCCCCTCCCTTTAAGGGTTGCGGGAACTACAGCCCGAGAACATCTTTGCTATAGACCAGGTGCTTAAATGCTGCTTTCAGGAGATTTACTGAACATCCAAAGGCAGACACAACATTGTACAATGTACATCCACTGGGACGGAACAAAAATCATTGGCCATGCCACCACACGCCACGCCCGTGAATTCATCCAAGCCTGGTATCCAGCCAATGGATCTATCAACAAATATGTCAATTTGGAGCCATCCTATAAACCCACAAGGAGCCATAAATTGAGCAGCCAACCAACAATGGCATCAACCACCTCTTTGCTTGGTGACCTTCACACACAATGGCCAGCTGGTCACATGACAGGTCACATGGTATGACCAGCTGATCGCATCACCCACCAATCACATGACCACATGAGGTCAATAAAGCAGTGAAGAATTGAAACCAGACGCTTCAACCGAAGTCCTGCTGGTGACAAAACTTTCAGAAGCTAAACTGCAAGCTCAGAGAACAAACCACCACAACCATCTACCACCCCAGCTACAAATATTTTCTATCATTTCTAACTGCAGAAATTCACTTAACAACCTTGTACTTGTATACAGGTAGTCCTCGATGTACGACCTCGATTGAGCCCAAAATTTCTGTTGCTAAGTGAGACATTCATTTAAGTGAGTTTTGCCCCATTTTATGGCTTTTCTTGCCACAGTTGTTAAGTGAATCACATGGTTGTTAAATGAATATGGCTTCCCCATTGACTTTGCTTGTCAGATGGTTGCAAAGGGGGATTACATGACCTGGAACACTGCAACCGTCATTAATACGAGTCAGTGGCCAACTGTCTGAATTTTGATCACGTGACCATGGGGATGCTGCACCTTTGTGGGTTGTCTTCTAATAAGGGGAGACTTTTCCCCTCTACAGCAGAGCTCTTCAAACTTGGCAACTCTAAGACTTGTGGACTTCAATGCTATGCTGACTGGAGAATTCTGGGAGTTGAAGTCCACAAGTCTTAAAGCTGCCAGGTTTGGGGACCCCTGCTCTACAGCTTCACACAGAACTGATCACCTGGGGCAAGGGGACATGAAGTAGCTGTGAGCGAATGGCACACGGCGTTTCCTACACTGTGATGGGAGTCGAATTCACAGCCGATCAGATGTCACATTTTATTTCTGCTAAAATCCAAACAACCGAGAAAATCCTAGCGAAACATTCCGGTTCCAAGTTTACAAAAGGGCTCAAGCAAGGATTTAATGCTCGTGTTTCTGACTCTGTGCACGGTCCAAGTTGGGAAAGCCACCCACCATTTGTCCAGCATTGGGAAACTCAGACGAACCGCAAAACATTTATTTCGGTTTTAGAAAGAATTCAATCGTTTATATTTCACGCCTGGATTCAAGAAAGTGCATTCAATTTTCTTCGCTGTGCTGTGGCTGCATCTTCAGAGTAGCCTCCGCTTTGGCCAGGCCACTCCGCTCTCTAATCTCAAGGGAGGCGAAGCGAAATAAATCTCATGCTTCCAAGATGAAGAAAGAACAGGAATTTTGCACATGTCCAAGGAAACCTCCCAAATAATAATAATTATTAACGGTTCTCCTGTGCCTGACGCAGTCCGGCTTCCTCCCTCACAACTCTTTCAGCCAGGAGAGAGAGAGAAAATAGGAAGAGTCTGAAGACACAGAATAATCTCCCCCCCCCTCTGTTTTTCTCTTGCTGGGGGGGCCACAAACAGCGGACAACCCACCCCGTCTGACTTCAGTGTGGCAGCCGATGTAATGTGCCGATGCCTGGACGACGTTAGGATCTGGATGGGGAGGAACAGACTCAGACTCAACCCCGACAAGACTGAGTGGCTTTGGATATTGCCTCCTAAGGATTATGACAACTATCCCTCCTTGGTTCTCGAGGGAGCGAAACTGACTCCCTCGGATCAGGTCCGCAACTTGGGGGTCCTCCTAGACCCACAGCTAAAATTGGAACACCATCTCACTGCTGTGGCTAGGGGGGCCTTTGCACAGGTTCGCCTGGTGCACCAGTTGCGGCCATACTTGGAGAAGGAGGCTCTACTCACGGTCACTCATGCCCTTGTCACCTCCCGTTTGGACTACTGCAACGCGCTCTACATGGGGCTACCCTTGAAGAGTATCCGGAGACTCCAGTTGGTGCAAAATGCAGCTGCGCGTGCTGTGGTGGGTGTGCCAAGGTACACCCACGTGACACCTATACTCCGCCAGCTGCATTGGTTGCCCATTAGTCTCCGGGTCCAATTCAAGGTGTTGATCATCATCTTTAAAGCCCTTCATGGCTTAGGACCAGGTTATCTCCGGGACCGCATTCTGCCTCATACTTCCCTCCGACCGGTTAGGGCCCACAGAGTTGGTCTCCTCCAGCTCCCGTCAGCCAAGCAATGCCGGCTGGCGGGTCCTAGGGGGAGAGCCTTCTCTGTGGCCGGCCCCGCGCTCTGGAACCAACTCCCCCCAGAGACCCGAACTATCCCCACCCTGCTGGCCTTCCGAAAAGCCGTTAAGACATGGCTCTTCCTGCAGGCAGGGGGTAGAGCTTAATTCCATCTACACTCTCCCCCGGGTATGTCTGGCGGTTGAATGGTGCTTTTATATTGAAATTTTTAATTTTTATATTTTGATTTTAAATTGAATTTATTGGTTTTCTTGTATTTTTCCTGTGTTGTAAGCCGCCCTGAGTCCCTCGGGAGTGGGGCGGCATATAAGAAACCATAAATAAATAAATAAATAAATAAATAAACCCAGGTTGGGGGGAGCAGTGGTAGGTGGGCACACCCTTGGCGACATTTGGTGCCCCTTTTGTCATCCCCATATTTTGCAAGTGGGGCATCAGCCTTCCTTGCGAGGGGCATCTTACGAACTGCTGGTGGCAGAGAAAGTTCAAGAGGGGGCTGGCTTCTTCCCACATTGCCCAGGAGGGACATCAAGGGTGCAAATCAGGCTTGGGCAGGTGAAGAGCAGAAGGCATGGAGATTCTTTCAATGAATCAGGAACCCGGACTGAACAGGGTTCTAGAGTAAGGTTCTCAGCTTCATGTTTTAGCTCTGGGTCTACAAGGATGCTGTCATTCTATTTATCCTTTGTGGTACCTTCAAAAGACGTTCACTTCTTGAGACTTTGCTAGAGATCCAAAAATTACTTCTGAGAGAGGCACCCATGGAACGGGTCCCACTAGTCAAATTGTAGACAGGATGCAATGACAGCAGCACATGTCCCATGCTTCCCAGCAGCCCTGCCCGCCCCTAATGGGACAAGCCCCATGGTTACTTTGCTGCTGTGTTTTCCTTTTAAGCAGAGAAGAAAGGACCTCTTTGGAGTCAGACAGAACTTAGTTTGAAGTCCTCAAAGACACTCAATCTGGTGCCTTGGAAACGTGGTTCTATTTCCAAACAGAAATGATGTTTTAGACACCTCGGATGCATTCCTCTTTTTATGGCAGCCTCATAAAACGTTTTAGGAGATTCTTCTCTCTTGTCCAGCGCCTCAAACAGGCATCCAGAACAGGAGCTCTTTTGCAAACACATCCCCAGACAGTGCTCGGAGAAGAGGAAACCAAAGTCGGGAAGGACAAACTAGCAACTCTCCCAGCCTCCGCTGGTCTTTTGTCTAGGACAGGGGTCCCCAAACTTGGCAACTTTAAGACTTGTGGACTTCAACTCCCAGAATTCTCCAGCATGCTGGCTGGAGAATTCTGGGAGTTAAGTCCACAAGTCTTAAAGTTGCCAAGTTTGGGGACCTCTGATCTAGGACAACTCGCCATGGCCAACTCGCCACGGGACATTAATATCAAAGAAATAGTGGAATAGAATCATTAAAGAAAGGATGCCAATGGAGGGACAGAATAAAATGTGAATGACAAAAATTAAAATAATGTTTTAAGTATTTTAAATAATTAATTTGAATTGTTGAATTGCCCTGCAGCAAGTTTTCCCATTCCATTGAGGTTTGGCGGAATGAGTCTTTTTCCCTGAACTAAAAGGACATCTTAGTTTCCTTACACCTTTGTTTTATTATTTTAGGATTAATCCAATCATCGTCACCTTTGATTAGTGCTGGGATAGACTCTTATCTGAAGCCTGCCGACCTGTTTTCACTTCAGTCCTGGGCTGCAGAGAGCAACAACATGATTTACCAAAGGCAGCTGCCTGCATTCCTAGGGCTGAGCTGATGGAAAGCAGCCCGCTGGGCAATAAAATAATCCTGGAGGCCAGGATCCAGTTTGGCTGCAGCCCAACTCGTTCCCACTGCAGTTCCCATCATCCCCTGCCAACCTAAACATGATTGGTCATCTAACAGATGAGAGAGAGAGTTTAGTTGAAGGAGGATCAAGTCTTCATCTAGGCCATTCGTTGTCTAAACAGACTCAGTCTAACCTACTTTGTAGGGTTGATGGAAGGTAAAACCCGGTTGGCCTTGGCTTTCTTTTCTCCCTGTTCCTCGAAAAAAACATAATTTCACCCCCCCCCCCCATAAAACTCATCCAAATCTCAACAAGCCATCCAGCTACAAAGCTTTCCTGAGCATCTCAGCAAATGCACATCCAATTCCACCCCCAGGGCCTTTATAGTTCTGATGCAGCAGAAACCGATGGTGGTTGAAGAAGCAGCTCAGTTCACATCATCTTTCAACTCTTCTGCTCTCTCTCCCCCCCACCTCTCCCACCTCCCCACCCAGAGCATGATCCTGCCCCACCCAGGAAGGAATCTCCTTTCAAGCTGGGGTCTCTGACCATGCATCTGCACCAGGGCCCATGGCTTCAGACACACAATCTGGTTGGGGGTGGGTGGGTGGGTGGATGGGTGGAGGCCCTGTGAAATTGGAGGGGGGGCACCTCTGCTGAAAATCTGCCCCCCGCAGCCCCCCCAGGCAGAGTTGAAGCAACTTTCCACACTAAAGAGCAACTTTTTAACTGTCTTCTGTTCTTTTATCTAGCAGATGTCAACAGCCTGCAGCTCAGAGGACTTACAGCACCTGTGCAAAATCTGCAACCCATCATGCATTTCAGTCAGCAGCAGCAACATCGTCACCAGCAAAAGCATTCCGGCCAGACATCCATTTGGGGGGTGGGGGGGATGTGTTCCAAAGAGCAGGAGTGACCCTCAGTCCATCAATGTAGGTCTCCAAAGATGCCTCGAAAGTTCTCTCCCTACATGGTCAGCATCAGCTTATCTTGACCAACAAATCCTTTCCAAATTGTCTTTTATTTTAAAACAGAGTCTCCCTACAGAAATGCTCAAGCCACCTGTAGAGGACTGGCTGGTCAGGAGAATAACAGAGGTAGAAGGGACCTTGTACGTCATCTAGTCCAACCCCCTCCCTCTGCCCAAATAGGAGATGCTACACCATTTCTGACAGATGCCAGTCCAGTCTCTTCTTGAAAGCCTCCAGTGATGAAGCTCCATGGCTTCAAAATCTAAGGGTCTGGTTTGGACAAAACTCAGCAGCACTTTTTCCTGTGGCTGTTGATAAAAATAGGATCACCAACATGATCGCCAATGTCCAATGACGGATATGGCACAAGAAGAAGAAGAAGAAACTCCCACAACCTCTGAAGACAAGCTGTTCTATTGGTTGATTGCTCTCACTGTCAGAAAATTCCTCCGTATTTCTAGGTTGAATCTCTCCTGGTCAGTTTCCATCCATTATTCCTTGTCTGGCCTTCTGGTGCCTTGGAAAATAGCTTGACCCCCTCCTCTCTGTGGCAGCCCCTCAAATATTGGAAGACTACTATCATGTCTCCCTCGGTCCTTCTCTTCACTAGACTAGCCATGCCCAGTTCCTGCAACCGTTCATTGTTTGTTTTAGCCTCCAGAAGTTCATCAGCAGGCCTAAAGTTGTGCATTGGACACCAGGCCTTCCAGGAAGGCTCCAGGTTGCCTTCCAGTCTCCAGTTGGGTGAGAACTAGAGATGGTCCTGGAAGGTTTCTTCAACCTATCTTCCAAATCCGTGAACTGAGAAATTGGACGGGTGATGTCTCCAGGAGAAGAAAAACCAGTAGCAGCACCATCCCGTCTCAGAAAAGCTTCCTTGCAATGTCTTCTCATGGATTGAGGGCTAGTAGGGGAAGTGGGGAGGACCACCGAGGGCTAAAGAAAGGCTTGAACAAGGAAAAGCATGCCATGCTGTCTTTTGAAGCTCCTGGCTAATTATCTGCAAGAACACAACCCTTCTCTTTGGGAAGCAAGCGCTCTTTGAAGGACAGCTGGCAGGAAAGCAATCAGGAGAATGTCTCACTGCAGCAACAGTTTGTGATAGTTTGAAGACTGGGAATATCTGGGATATCTGCAGGGTGCCTGGAACAGCGTGTCCTTTGCTTAAGAAAATCTCCACTTCCAGGAGACAACAGCCTTATTCAGCGTGAAAACTACTCAGGATCTCAAAACCAGGATCTGAGTGAGTGAGATCTTGAAAAGGCTTCTCCTTCGCTCCCCCAAACTGCTCAAATGCCTGGCCCCTGACCTGGCCATGGACAGATGGCGTGGACAACTGGCCAGCCCAGCGGGGCCCAAAGGCTTTTTTTAGGAAGCTATAAACGTGCGGCTGCCCCCTTCGCCTCTTGGCCCCTGCACGCCACCCCCCCGAGACATCTGTTGAGAAGATCCCGCCTGCTCCACAGGAGGACAGACAGGGCTCCTTCTCGGCTTGCAAATGCTTGGAGTGTCAGGCGTCTGGCCTTCAAAGGCTGCCTGTCCTCCAGGCTGATCAACCTTTGGGGGTGGGGGTGGGGGTGAGGTGGGGTGGAGGAGTCTCACCTTAACCCAATCTCTAGCCTTCCTGTAGACAAAAAGGGACAGTATGCACCTCGGCTGGTGACCATGAAGGTATTCTGAAATGCCCACCTGCAGAACCTGAGGAGCCAGGAATACCAGCACTTGGGCCCCACAGAGAACCCTCACTTTGCTTCCAGACTCCATGTCAGCATCTGGGGTGCTGGGAGACCCTGGAGTAAAATCAGTCCTCCATGTCCTAGGACCTAGGTGATTTACCTCAGGACTTTCTGGGGAGAGGAATTTCTGGGGACAGTGAGCAGAAGATGACTACTGCATTTCTAGGCTTCTGGTCAACTGCCATGATCCACAAGGGCAGCAAGAAACGTCCCAGGGAATCTCCAGCATTTTCCCTGGAGCTGCCTCAGGCCTGTACTCAGCCACCAGTTGAAGGAGCCAATGGTGGCTTTGCTTCCCACCCATTGGCGGCCTTGGCCAAGGAGGCCATTTTCAACCATCAAGTATTGACCCAGCCTAGACAGTCATCCCTCAGAGCCTTTTTCTTAGAAACATTGCGGTACCTCATAACAGAAACCACTGAAAACAGATCCTCCTCCTCCCCCCCTCCCACTTGAAATGAGTATCACAAAAAGCCCCCTCAAAGCCCTCCAGCATCCAAGACCGGCCTTCCCTTGTTGCACTGCTTCTTGCTCAGCCCGCCTCCCTTCTCTTCCTCCTCTTGACAATGTTCAGAAACCGCTACCCAGAATGGCTTTTAAAGCTTATGGTTTATTTATTTGTTGTTTCATATCCTGACCTGCATTTCTTCCCCGATTGTGGGCCAGCCACTCAGCCGATGCTTCTTCCCCTTTGATCCTCCCACCCCACTCACTCTGGGCAGGCAGAGGGAGAGGAGGGGAGAGGTCTGTGTTCATCCATGTGGCACCAGAAGCTCATCCAGCATCGCTCAGGGCAAGCGAACATGAACCGGATTCTCACACCTTGCTGGCTGCTCATGACAAGGCAGCAGCCAATCCAGTCCCCAGCGAGTGCCTTGGCTTTGGTGAGGAATGCAGGCTCTGACTTGGGGGGGGAGAAACCACCTGATGAAAACAGGCACTGCCACAGCGCTTTGGGCATTGCCATAACCTGTTTGCTCTTCATTTAAGCGCATGCCAAATGCCACTCAGTCCCAAAGCTCTGATTCAGACGTCTCTTAAAACAGGGGTCTTCAAAGTTGGCAACTTTAAGACTTGTGGACTTCAACTCCCAGAATTCTCCAGCCAGCTATGCTGACTGGAGAATTCTGGGAGTTGAAGTCCACAAGTCTTAAAGTTGCCAACTTTGAAGAGATCTGTCTTAAAATAAAAGAGCATCCTTCTCTCAGATTAAGGGCAACAGCTCTTTGCTTAAGAGTAAACCCCATGTCCTCAACAGGTCTTCCTTGTGAATAGGCAGATCCAGGGTTTCACTCGGAAGAGAAAACGAAGGCCGGCTCAGGAAATTAGATGCTCAACAACCACGGGCTTTGGCCTGCTTCGAGCCGCCTATTTTGCCATGTCCCTGGACAGTCCTAATTATGTCAAAAAACTGAGAATGCACAGAAAACCTGTAGCAATTCATGTCCCTGAATATATAGGTGTATATATCTTCCCCCTGTCCCAGATCATAAATATTTAAAGTCGGTGATTCATGAAGGAAGTAGGGAGACAAGAATTTCTGCCTGACAAATATATCACAAATTAATTGCCAGCTAAATGAGAAAATTCTTTTGCTTGGGGAAAGAAAAGGGTGGGGGGGAAGGAACAAGGGGCAATGTGGCAGGCTGGAGAGGAGAGGCTGCTGGGCTCAGGCTCCAGAGTCCGTTTGGGTTGAGCTGAGATGGGCGTTGAACCAAATTCAACCCAAGACTTGATTCAACACAAGTCAATGTTCCTGGCCAAAAGTTGATTGAGTCTTCAAACCAGTTCACAACTGGATTTGCCTCGATTCAGTGATTCAGATGGAAAGTTCACTGCCAAGGAGAGACTCAACTGCTTTGGAATCAAAGCTTCAGAGAAAAACTTTGCCCGTCTCTTTCGGTTCGCTTGCAGTGATGTTAATCAAGCAGATACTCTGGCCTTGAGTTAGCCCTCAGAGCGACAGGCCCTTTATGGACTCTCTGGAGCTGGTCTTTGGGTGGTGAGATGGTGGTCTCAATGGTCTGGGGCTTCTTCTGACCCTCCAGAAGTTTTAGACAAGGACGGAATTCACATACCAAACCAAGCCACGATTTGTCCTTACTATGCTTTGTTGAACAAGCCACAGTGTTCTGTTTTACATACAGCTGTCCTAACTGACCACTTACACACCATGATGGCTGAGTTGACAAATGGCACCAACCCAGGGGCCACTTGCATTTTGGCTTTGTGTTAATCGGGTGGTCCTCAGCCCTGAAAGACCCCTGAAAAGTGGGGCAGGATGTCAGTGATCAAAATGGAGTCACGCTGAAGACCACACAAAGTCCTCGTTGCTATTTCTCTCTATTCTTTGCCCATCTTTGCCTGCTTAGAGCAGGGCTCTCCAAACTTGGTAACTTTAAACCTGGTGGACTTCAACTCCCAGAATTCCCCAGCCAGCAGAGAATTCTGGGAATTGAAGTCCACCAGTCTTAAAGTTGCCAAGTTTGGAGAGCCCTGGTTTAGTGTAGTGTACAGCCGCCTCCAGCCTGGGAACCATCACTGCCTGCTTCGCCCAGTAGCCTACAGAAAGGAGTACACTAAGCATGTTCAAAGTGCCTTCATCTTTGGGTGGACAAGCCACTTGTTCACGTACCCCTCCCTGAAACCTTCCACTCAACCTTTCTATCCTGGCCACCAGTTCTATCTGGAGATGGCGTTTGCCAGTCTTACAAAATGTGTTTTCCAATTATGCCACCATGGATTGAGTTTGCGCAACACTTGAGCCACAACAGCCGCACAATACAAGCCCAACGCTCAGACCTGCCATGACTAACCCTTTCCCTCTCTACCGCGCCTGCCTGCTGGCTTCTACAACCCATTGGAGAGACGGTGCGCCATTTGGGGCAAAGAGAAGTGGCCACGCATTGCAGAAAGCAGCCTGCACACCGAGGCAGTGGAGGCAGGAAGTGTTTGAGGAGCGCCTGGCCAGGGCAAAGAGATTTAATGCACCGTAGGCATCTACCCTCTTTGGATACATCGGTCCCCCCTCCCCCTTTCCTCCCCGTTGTTAAGGCGAACAGACTTCTGGCAGAAAACAGCCCATTACTGCCAATTAGACTTTCTGAATCAGGAGTAGGCAATATTCTAATGCACAGACAGAAGATGTTTTTTTGTAAATCTGCCACGTCCTCCTTGTAGGCAGGCAGGCATGCGATGCCCTCCCCACCCCCACCCACCCCCCAGACTCCTGGAGACAGGTGCTCTTGGATGCTTTGCAGGCTCTGGTTTCAGACCTTCCCCCCCTCCAGCTTGTCTCATCATCCATCTTTCTGTCATGCTGCCTTTTTAAAGAGCCCCAGAAATGCTTTGGTGGCATTCCTTCCGAGGGTCTCTCCTCCACCCCACCCCACCCCATGCCCCTGAGCCAGCAGTTCTGCACCAGACTTGGGACTGTCTCTGGAGTGATGCAGTTTGGATGCAGCCATTGGGGGGGGGGAAGAGGAGGAGGAGGAGGAGAATTGAGAGGGGGTCAACTGAGTCAACCAGAGTTCTATTTTGCCCCAATTAGCCCCCCAGGATGTCTCTCTGATTTCCGGGCTCTCAACGTCCAGCCCAATGGGCCACATGGTCTGACTGCAGTCCCTGCAGAGCCTAGCCAGAAAGCAGCTGTTGTGGGAACCCACATCTGGAATTCGGGCCGTTGGGCAGGAGCTATGCTTTCAAAGGCTGGCTGCACCCTAAGCTGGGCCTGGCAGCCGACTTGCAACTCTCAGGCCGCTGCCCAAGGGCAGGCAGTGGGCATGGGGGTGGGGGGAGTGATAGTGGCTCCCTTGAAGAGCAAACGCAACTGGTGGGTGTCTCAGTCAGGTTGGGGGTCAAAGGCAGCCACACCAACCCAACCCTGTGCATTCACACAGCACACTGTGGGAGGGAAGGCAACCCACCTGGATGTATTCAGGTTTGCAACCTGCCCCAAAGCAAAGGAAATTGCAGAAGGACCAGAAGGTGGAAACATCTCTCCCAAATTCCCCAGGTTCTGCATAATATCCTTATTAGAACCGGCAGGCTTTCTCCAACTTGACTACTTTAAGACGGGTGGACTTCAATTCCCAGAATTCCTCAGGTAGCAAAGCTGACACTCTGCTTGGAACCTGGAGCCCCCTCCCCCCCATTGCCCAGCCCCCCCATCTCTGAGATGCAAAATCCTCCAGCGAAAAGCACATAAAGCGTGAGAAAGTTGCCATGACAGTTACTCGCTCAACGGCGTCTGCAAGATGTCAACACACAAGTCAATGATGATGCAGTTGAAGCTCCATAGAGCCATGTTGGCCTCCAGCTCGCCCTCTGAATCTCGGCTGAAGCCCCACTTCTTGGCCCTGCTGTACCCCCTCCCTGGAAGCAAGAGAGACCCCCCCTTTAAGGTTTGCTGTCTGGGCAAGTCTCCGTCTCCTTGGAGCACTTTCAGGAGGGCCTGAATCTCAAACTCTCCGTTCTCCCTGCAAACTTCCAGGCAAGCAGGAGCACAAGAGAGTCCGGGGTGGGTGGGGGGTGATGGGCTTCCTCCCTTGCCAAAAATGGCTTTTAGGAATGAACGATTGTGGGTTGCTAACTCTGTTCAGAAGCGGCAAGGAAGCTCCGCTTAACTAAAGCGAGATCAATAAGTATTAATAAATGATAGCCACCAGGAACCTGGCAGGACATAAGCACAAGAGTTCGGCAGGTAGCAAGCAGGCGCTGGGGTCAAGTGGGTGACTTCTGTCAACCAGGCTCATCCCTCAGTCCTGGAAAGCAAGCCAGAGGCAGGGAGGGCACCTTGCAGGAAGCCGAGGGCTCAACCAGGTTCACACAGCACAGGATTCAACCAGCGTGACAGGAGAGCCCTCGGCCACCCCTTGTTAGACTGTCTTGCATTTGGCTTGACTAACTTGGACGTAGCCAAAACAGTCCTCGACTGATGGCCGCAATTGAGCCCAAAATTTCTGCTGCTAAGTGAAACATTTGTTAAGTTTTGCCCCATTTTATGATCTTTCTTGCCACAGTTCTTAAGTGAATCGTTGCAGTTAAGTTAGTAACATGGTTGTTGAGTGAATCTGGCTTCCCCATGGACTGTGCTTGTCAGAAGGTCAAAAGGAGGATCACGTGACCCCGGGGCACTGCGACCGTCATAAATGTGAACCGGTTGCCAAGCGTCTGAATTTTGGCCACGTGATTATGGAGACGGTCGTAAGTGTGAAAAACAATCATAAGTCACTTTTTTCAGTGCCGTTGTAACTTTGAACGGTCCCTAACTGGACTGTTGTGAGTTGAGGGCTACCTGTAGCGTGTGCTCAGCAGTGCGGTGGATAAATCAGAGATTATGGCTTAATACGTTGCATGAATCCAGCCAATTAAGGTTTATTTAGTACATCCTCCCTAACAAGCCACGATCGAGCGAGTTGGACCAACCCTGCCTGGGGCTACATCTTTAAGTCTTTTGCTCCGTCATTTGCTCAGCCAGATGCACACAAATCCCCGGCCTCCCCTGTGCCCCTCTTCTCTCTCCCTCTTCTTTGATCTCAGGTTTAGACAGGCTGCTAATTGAGGCCCAGCCTTTCTGTTTTCCGCTTCATTGAGAGATCTTTGCAGGAAGCCACTCAGGCCCCCAGCAGCTGCGGAGGTGCCGGAGAAAAGCGGCTGGGAATCCGTGGCGCTGTTTCCCCATGAAGCTACTACAACTCCCAGCATTCCCCAGGAAATGCCAACAATTGCATCGTTCAATCCAGACGACTGCCTTAGGCTGGAACCTAGACAAGTCTTGCATTTGGAGCTGCACTGGTTTTGGTTGCTGAATCAGGCATCATTCTCTAACCCATCGTTTATGGGATTCCCTGTATAGGTCACAATGGCTGGTTATAGTACACTAATCACACATCAAACAAACCATTTTATGGCTTGGCATTAAGTTCGATCTTGGAGCCTCCAGGCTCCCAGATCCAGTTGATCCCAAAAAAACAGCAACTTAGAAACCTTGAATAGGAAAGGATTCCTTGCTGAGAGCATGGGGACCTCTTTCTAAGTAAGTGTGTGTGTGTGTGTGTGTGTGTGTGTGTGTGTGTGTGTGTGTGTGTGTGTGGTGTGATTCCCTGTAGGACATGTGTGTCTGTGTGTCATATGATTCCTTGTAGGACCTGCCTTCCTACTTTTTCACCAGGGACCAGATTACAAATGTACAGCCACACCATTGGAAATGGAGAGCCACACCAGCACCGAAGAGAAACCAGCGTTCAACACTCCAGAGATACAACGTGCCATTTCCCACGTTGACTGAGAAGTATTTAGGTTGTATAATTATCACCGAAAGTAGGTAAATTGTCACCGCTTGTGTTCCTCAGTTTTCCAGGTCAATGCTACAAAGCCCTTCCTTGCAACTAGACAGCCAGAGAAAAGTCACCGTGCACAAAACAGCTTGCCAGCTGAACAAACCATGAAATAACACTGACGATCGCAAGATTTAACTTTCGGTCCAGATTCCCTTACTCCAAGTGCCCTGTTTTTTCCCTCTCTCCATGGACGATCGCAGCAAAACAACCACCTGGATCGTTCCCCACCCTCGTCTGTCCTTTTCATGGATTCATACAAACAGCCCGACTTAATCCCAAGTGACCGCATGACCCAAACTCTCCCCAGGCCTAGTCTGGTTGAAGACCGACCAACATACTGACCACTTTCAAGATGACCAACATCCAAACCAGAGGACGGCAAGGAAAGTTCAATCCAGCCAACAAACCACAAGGCCACATTGACCAGCCGGAAGGAGAAAGGATATGGATTACAGACCAGTTTGAGGCACCAGCTGCGTGGTCGCGTGGACTGGTTGAAGCAGAAGAAGACGGTGGGGGCCAGGGTGGGGTAGGGGATCTGGCTGTCTCCCTCATGGGCTGGATCCCGGGTGGACGAACCTGCTGAGGCCAAGCTGTCCTGGATGGACTTGCAAGCGCTGAAGGTATCATCATCTTCCTCCTCTCCAGATTGGGAGACCTGGCTGGGGGCTTGGCCAGACGCTATGGGGACCCGCACTTCATCCCTGGATGGTGGCTGGAAGGATGCTCTCCTCTCGCCATCAGTCATGATAGCAGCTGGCTCCTGAGGGGGCAAAAAGAGAGAGTCAGGGGCAGAGAACTTGCAGGACCCCTGGAGAAAGTCAGAACTTGTCTTGGGATGGAGCCCCAACATCACAGTTGATCCCAAAATCCATTAACGAGGCTATGACTTTGACAAGAGATGCTTCCCTCCTCCAGGCCCAGATCATGGCTCAGCTTTGAATGGAAAAAAGAGGACCTCCCCCGTGGGATGGGGCAAGGAGTCCATGAACGATCGGACAAGCTAAGATCAACTTGAGGGTTAGCCTAAGGGACCAGACATCAGTGCTAATGTCAGGTAGTGATTCTGTAAACAGAATGGAAAGTGGGATGTGGGGGGGGGAGGGTGTGTTGTGGGGAGGGAGACAAAGGTCCAGTGAGAGGACAAAGCTCTGCCCCCTTGCAAAGCTGTAGACCCCTCTGGAGAGGGCAAGGGGCTGGGTGGTCTCAAAATGAGAAGAGGATTGGACAACAGTCTCCGTCTCGGAGGGAGGGAGGAAAGAAGGAAGGAGGTAATGCAAAGAAGGGAGGGAGGGAGGGAGGAATCATTTTTTGGCATACAATTCTTTCCCTGCTCTTTCTACCTGCCTGCAGTTTATTCCTTAGCTTGATGCTGAATATCACATCTCCATTGGCAGCAAGGGACATTTATAGTGTCCCTTATAGCAAGGGACATTTGCTGCCCCGTAGTCAGACTGCTGTGAGGCAAAGGGAGTTGCTGTGTTTGAAAACTTTGCAGGTGAATTTGTAACAGAAGGTGAGGAAACAGGGGTTGTGGGGGATGGGCCTCTGCATGGATGAAGCCCCCAATTGCCTCTAGGGAGACCCCAGGCCAATCCTGAATGCAGATGAAAATTCTCTTGCAGCCTCATTTAGGGGTCATAGCTGGGAAGAGCCCCAACTTCTTCTCCTGAGTGAACCTCCCGTATCCCCATTGCAAGGGATAAATCGGTGGGAATTGCCACTATAAAAGACTCTGCTGAGTTGATGGAGACTGCCAATTCTTTTGGGGGGGTTTGAATCCTTCAATCTTTGTTTATCTATCAAATGAGACCTGTTGGACTCTGGGCAGTTTATGGGATTTATCATATCAAATGCAGAACAGAATCAGTATTTAAAAACCCAATAATACCATCTGTAATCTGATTCAAGGACTGACTATAAAGGACAATAGGATTGTCTTCTTACAAGAATGTTCTTTTGAGTCAACCCCCTAATCTTCTACCTCAGATTCCCATCTTTTGGAGGTGAGCCAAGTTGGGCTTTGGGCTGCCTAAAGGAATTTATCCCAGATATTCCCAGAAAAGTGGTGTCAGCAGTGGGGTGGCATCAACAGAAGGGATATACGGGGAGGGGAGCGAAAGGGATCAGGGGCAAAGGTAAAAGGGAGCTCCAAAGAGAGAAACTGGTTTCCCCTCCCCCCCCCCTTGAAAACTATCCCGGCATGAAAATGCCCCCCGCCCCGCGACCCTCTCCTATCTCCCGGGCCTTAACCTCAGGTCGCGACTGCCTGCCCTCGCAGGGAACGGCTGCGGGGAGCCGGAAGAGCTTCGGGGCACTCAGAACAAGTTACGCCTTTCGGTTTGGAAATGGAAATCGGTGGGAGTCCGGAGGAAAAGTGGGAAGGGGCGCAAGGGAGAAGAACCTTTTCCGTGGGGATGCTAGTCCAGCCACCCGCCGCGGGAGGCGGTTTGAGGTTTTCCCCGCACACCGATGAAGGTTGGGGGGAGGGGGAGCCCCGCCGGGGGCAGAGGGTGAACCCGGATCTGCCCCCTCCCCAAATCCAGAGGGCAGCTCCTGTAGCGAGGGGGCTGCGCAAGGGGCGCGGGCGGAGGAGTGGCACAAAGGCCGAGGCGAGGCTGAGCAGAAGAGGAGGAGAAGCGAGCGAAAGAGCGAGCGAGGAGGTGGGCTGGGGAGCCGCGGGCGAAAGTAGCTCGGGCATCGGAGCGCCGCGCCAGGCATTGTTCTCCGGACCCCGCCCGCTCAGCCCTGCCGGAGCGGAGGGTCCCCTGCGCCAGCCCCTTCCCTCTCCAGGCTGCGGGGGCAGAAGGGGGCGCCCCTTCCCTGGCATTGTCTGAAAAGTGAAGGGGGTTCGGGGAAGGGGGACGCCGGGGGAGAAGCACCCTCGTGCCCGGTAAGCGGAGAAAAGAGGGGGAAGGGCCGCGGGAGCCTCAGTTTCCCTAAGAGAGTGGGAGAGGAGGAGCGAGGAGTGGGAAGGGGCGCGGGAAGTCCGGAAGCGCAGACGGCCGCTGCCGGTCTTCGTTCTGGGGGGTGATCTGCCGGTGCGAGGTTGCTCCCGGGAACGGCCACCGCCTCGGATCGGGGCGCGCTGCAGCCCTCGGCCACTTCCCTCGCTCTGGAAGCGGCGCGGGGAGCCTGGGGCGGGGTGCGGTGGGGCCGGGGAAGAAGGGCGGCTGCTGGCACACTCTCCCTCCGACCTGAGGTGGCAAGCCGGCGCCGGGCTTACCTTAGATCCGCGGAGCTCGGGCTTCCCACGCGCATAGCCGTGCCTTGGCGTTCACAGGAGAGCAAGCAGCAAAATCGACTTTCAAGGACTGCGAAGGAGAGCGCAGGATCGCTCCCTCCCGCGCCTTCCCCCCTGGGGATAGGAGGTCTCCGGCTCAATCCCGCTAACAGCTCGGAGGGGAAGGGGTGGCCGGGGAGAGGCTCAGACGCCCAGCCACCTACCCTTTTCCTCCCCCCAAAAAAAGCCTCAAATGGACCCCACCTCTCCTTCCTTCGGCCACCCCCGGACGGTCTCCCCAAAAGGACGAAGCGCAAAAGAGGGGTTATTTTTCAAAACTGGACCCGGACTCCATCCTTGCACCACGAACCGGGGGAGGAGGGGTCGCCCAACCCTTCCACCAAATCCGTTGCAGGAAAAGGGGAGAGCGGGGGGGGGGCGTATGGATAAATACGAGCCAGGGAAAAGCGGAGCTGGAGAGAGCGTTTCGCTTTTGCGCACACGGGAAACTTCAGACTTAACCGAGGGAGGGAAGGAAGAGAAAGGGGAGGAGAGAGAGCGAGAAAGGGGTGGGGAGCCTGAATTGCTGCTGCCGCCGCCGCCGCCGGAATCCCGGCCACGAGAGAGAGAAGAAAAGGGCCCACCCAGCTGAGCAGCGGCGGGCTGGCAAGTCGGACTGATGCCGGTGCGCTTTGGCAAGCGCGCCATGCGTAAAAGTACCCCGGGCGCACCGCCTGGATGAACTCCGAGGTGGCGGGCGGCCAGGGCGCGCCGTCCCTGCCCCCTGCTTGGATTGGCAAGGCGAGGCGAGGCGGCTGGGTGTGTATGTGCACGCGCGCGCGCCGAACTCCGGGCTTCTAAAGGGGGTGAAATGCCGGGGGAGGGGCGCGGGTCTTTCAAAGAAATGGGCTTCTCGCGTTCCTCTGCCTGACCCGGACAGCTGCAGACCTTTCTCCCGCCCCCGTCTTTTCCCTCCCTCCCTCCTTCTCATTCCTTTGTTCTCTCTCTCTCTCTCTCTCTCTCTCTCTCTCTCTCTCTCTCTCTCTCTCTCTCTCTCTCTCTCTCTCTCTCTCTCTCTCTCTCTCTCTCTCTCTCTCTCTTCTCTCGTTCGCTCGCGAAGCGGCGCTGCCCGAGGAGGCGCGAGCTGAAGGTCGCTCTGCCGCCCGTTCGGAAGTTCCGCGCCGCGGCGGGAAAGAAAGCGGTTAACCCCTTCCAAGCACGGGGAAGGGCCCCGCAGCACCTGGGCGGAGTTCTTGAAAGGCTGCCGCCGGGGAAGAGGCGAGGAAGGCGCGGCTGCCTTGGGCGCTTGCTCGGGGTGGCGGAGGGGCCCTTCGCATCCTCCCTCCCAGCTCCGCTCCCGTGGAAACCGCAGGGTGAGTGGTGAGAGAGAAAACCCGAGACGCGGGAGGGGGCGCCAGATGCCGAATCGCCCACCACCGCCACCCCCGTTTCCAAGAGAAAGAGAGTCCTCCAGGAGTCTGGCGGAGCGGCGCGTTTTCTACCTTTCCAACTGCAAGCTTCCCGCTCACCCGGCCGTTTTGCCATCACTTTCCCGCTATCCCCAAACCGCAGACAAGGACGCTCCGGTGATTCAGGGAATCTCCTCAAGCAAACGTGTCACCTGGAGATGGGGAAATCCCCCCCCCCAACGAGATCTGAGCGGGAGGAGAGAGATTTTAAAACTTCTGGTCTTCATTCCTTTTGGGCTGCTTTGGGGAGGCTGGGGTCCCTCTCTGGAGAGAGCAGGTTTCAAGGGCTTTCCAGTGAAAGGAGGGCAAAACAGCTGATCCAAGGGGGCCCCACCCCACCCCCGCCTTTCGAATAGCAGCGCTGTAGCCTTCAAAATGTCTCCTGCATTTTGTCCACCTCTCCTGGCCCCCAAAGCCCTTGTAGGAAATTCTACCAGTGACTGCCCTGCTCCTCTGGAGTTGAGTCTTGGTTATTTTATGGACCTGTCCAGGGGGTGCTTGAGAAGTATTGGCAAAGAAGTGGAGTCAAAATCCACCTGCTTTTTTATGTGCATCACAGACATGATGCACTGACAGAAATAGAGCTTTGATCATGCCAGGCCAGCTTCCATTTTGACTTCATTCTCCCCTTTGGGCCGCTCTCTGACTGGATTTGTGATGGGCCAGATATTCAAGTGGTAAAGGCACCCCCCTCCCTCCCTCCCTCCCTCCCTCCCTCCCTGGAAAGGAAGAGAAGTCTTCAGTTGTCAGGGCCCTCAATGGACTCCCAACCTGCATTTTGGGATGTGATGTAATTCATGGGGGGAAGTCAGGATGAAGCTTTGCAACAAAGCTGTGTTTCCATGGAGCCAAGAAACAAATCTTGGAATCAAGTAAAGATTTCCAAAAGATATTATTTTTCACTTTTACGAAATCCAGAAATTCCACAGACCTGGAACGAAATTTCAATTCACTGTGGCAAGGGAACATGGATTCTCGGTGGGCCCAGTTCTCTCAGATTGGGGGCCACCGGGTTCAAGACTCTGGAGAGGGGGGTCTCCAAAAGCTCTGACTCCTAACCTTGACCTTGAAATTCCCTGTGATGAGCCATTCCTCAAAGGTAGGTATTTACCTGCCCTTGAAGGTGCTAGGAAAGAAGGCAAAGGGAATTACAGGTCTCCACTCTAAGAGGTAATTCTCACCGGCTTCAATCTGGAATTTGCCAATTGCCAAGAAGGCTCCCAGCACATTGCAATCTAGCTAACAGCCCTTGCATAAATCATGTTAAAAAAATAATGAGTGTCTGTGGACCGAATTCATTTAGCTAAAGAGACAGAGGGCCACTTTCAAGTTATTTAGAAAGATTAACCGAAGAGGAAGGGAAGGGGGAGGATAAGGAGGAGAGAAATGGTATTAGAAACAATCCATCCTTAATCCATTCCAGATCATTCGGCAGAAAGTTCTCCCAGATGAGGTTGGCAGGGCGATGGCAGCTATGGTGGGCTTTCTCTTCAGACACAGTTTTAATGAAATCCGGCCTGGGGATGTGCAACGGCAACTGAAAGACAACATTTTCATGTGGACCAGGATCTGTGATATTTGCCCTTCAAAATAGTCAGAGTGGGGACGTTCTCTCTCCCTGTCTCTGTCTCTCTCTGTGTCTCTCTCTCTCTCTCTGTCTCTGTCTCTCCCCCCCCTCCCTCCCCCCCTCTCTCTCCAGGAATGTAATCTGCTTACGGGTTGCTTTATCCCTTTACAAAAAGCAAATTTTTCTTTTCAAATGAAAAAAAAATCCCTCTGAAAGCACATTTAATCACCAGTCACAGAAACTGGAAGCCCCCCACCAAACCTGGGTTGCATTGATGCTGCACCCCAAATGCCGTTGGGTTAAGTGAAGCAAGTTCTGGGCACCAGCGATACTTGGGGGTCCTGCTTCTTCGAGGCTTCTTCTTCCTAGCCTGGGCCGAGATTAGCAGGAGAAATGCTGGATCCTTCCCCAAAGAATAGAGCCAGTTGAGGGTGAGAACCTGCTCCATGGGTTCTTTGAAAAATGGGAGGAGAGCCGGGGCCCTCCATCCTGACCTGTGCTGGGGACCAGCAAACCTGCTTGGATGTCTCTTCTGGGACTCCGGCTGCCCATCTCTGGGGAGAGAAGGCTGGGCATAGAGGCATCCTTGGCTTCCACACAAGGCCCATCCTCAGCTTCCTTGGGGAGAAGAGCTTGGAGGAGCAGAAGGCAACCTGATGGGGCCCAGTGGCTTCCAATATCTTGGCCAAGGCCTCTTCTCCCCACTTAATTCCCGTGTTGGGGGCCAGGCATCACCCCAGCCACCGGACCAGTGTTCCCCCTGCAACAGGAGGAGGATGGGGAGGGGGTTTGCAAGCCCTGCTCCCATCCTCTTCAGCTGCCTCCTGCTCCTGACATTTATAGCGTAATAACGCCCTGTGCGTATAAAATTCCTAAATAGATTTACATAATTTATTGCGACTCTTTTGTGGTTTATTTAATGCTTGGCTGATTCTTGCTCAGCTTAATGCATTGCCATTGTGCGAGACGCACCAAGAGGGTTTGTTTTACAGTTTTTAATCAAGGCCTCCCAAACATCTGCTCGCTGCAGTTGCTGATGGGGAATTCCAGGGGAGGCTGGGCGAGGGGTGAGGAGCTTTCAAAGCTCTGCCCACTGCCCGGCAGCCTTCCAGGTGCCTCCTTTGGTCCTGGCCTTTCTGCGGCAAGCAAAGCAGCAATGGAGACCCTCTTCCCGCAAAAGGCCCCTCATCCTGGTTTGCATAAAACATTCCCTCGGGGGGGAAAAAGAGGATGGGAGAAACCAAACTTTGCCTCTCATTGAATGCTAGTTTGCATTTGGTGGAAGGAACGGAAAGAGGGAGAGAGAGAGAGAGGAACAGAGGAAGGAAAGGAGGGGAGAGGGGGGAAGAAAGAAAAGGAAAGAAGGAAAGGAAAGGAGGGAGGGAGGGAGCTGATTTGTAGCCTAAACTGGTTCACTCCTCTCTCTCATCTCTTCTCATGTCTTACCTGAGAGACAAAATTTGCAGATAAAGGGAAAAGGGAATCTTGACAATGGATAAGGTTCAACACTGAGGCAGCGACCCTAGTTGGTGGGATGACAATCTCTAGCCACAGCACAAAAGGAAAGGAGGAGAGGAGCAAGGAAGAAAAAAATAAAGAAATGGAGGAATGAGTTCTTCAGGAAAAAGCCCCCTTCCTCTTCTGCTCTTCCTGTGAAAGACGATTATTTCTTCTTCTTCTTCTTCTTCTTCTTCTTCTTCTTCTTCTTCTTCTTCTTCTTCTTCTTCTTCTTCTTCTTCTTCTTCTTCTTCTTCTTCTTCTTCTTCTTCTCCTTCTCCTTCTCCTTCTCCTTCTCCTTCTCCTTCTCCTTCTCCTTCTCCTTGCTTGGGAATCCTATTTTCAGCTCTCCTTCAAAGATGCTAATTGCGGACAGCAGAAGAACAACAACTCCGAGGGCATGATGACGAAATGGACACAACCTTTATAACTTACTGGAAAACCCAGTGGGTATGTTTCCAGTCATGGGTTGAATTTACGGCAAGATTGCTAAAGAAAAATGCACAGCAATTTCAACTGCTCGCCAATCTCCAAAAGGAAGAGTGACCTTGACCCCAAGTTTGGGAAGCGTAACAGCCCTTCCTGCTAAAAATCGCTGAGGCCGAAGCCTTAGTGCCCTCTCTAGGATGAAAACTTGGAGAAATCAGGATTTTTTCTGACCCAGGTCAAATTCCATGCAAAATATTAATACCTGCTTGGACATTTTAGAGCCCCTTGAGTTGTTACTCGTACAGAGGGACGGTGGCACAGCTCTTCTTGTGGCCGTGCCTGGTAGAGTTTAATTTTCTAATGGTTGGCTTTCTTGCAGTTTTATGTTAGCAAAAGAGAGAAAGGGGGAAGCAGAACAAGAAAGAAAGAAAGACTTTCTATCAAGCAAGGAAGCTGCTCGCTTCAGCAGGAGGTGAGGTTAGTCATGGAGATGAGAAGACAAGGCCTGAGCTTTGCACACCCAATCAATGAAGCCTTGGGTGCTTTAATCTCCCTGGGAGATTCTCTGCATGGTTTAAATGCAGCTCTGCCTTTTCTCCAGGGTTTAGATCAGCGGTTCTCAACCTGGGGGTCGAACGACCCTTTCACAGGGGTCAGGAGACTTCACCCGGATGCCGCCATTTGGGTTCTTTTACCCTCTGCACATGCGCAGAACGCTTTGTGCATGCGCAGAGGGTAAAAGAACCCAAATGGCGGCGGTGGGGCGGGGGTCATGGGGGGATGGGGGGCGGGATTAGGAAGGTTGAGAACCACTGGTTTAGATGATCTTCAGGCAAAAGAAAATAAACAAAAGGGGAGGGGGGAATTGAGGGATTGGGCTGTTGGAAGATGAAGTTTCTTTAGCTTTTAATGGCTTTTAATGGCTTTAATGGAAGATCAAGGAGGAAAGAGCTGCTTGTTGTGATGTTCCTGATTTTAATTGAATTCAGAATAGAGTTGGAAGGGACCTTGGAGGTCTTCTAGTCCAGCCCCCTGCTCAAGCAGGAGACCCTATTCCATTTCAGACAAGTGGCTGTTCAATCTCTTCTTAAAAACCTCCAGTGATGGAGCACCCACGATTTCTGGGGGCAACTTCCGTTCCACCGGTTAACTGTCCTCACTGTTAGGAAGTTTCTCCTTAATTCCAGGTTGCTTCTCTCCTCGATTAGTTTCCATCCGTTGTTTCCGTGCATTGTATGTACGGAAGAAGCAAAGCTTCATTCTAGGTGAGGGACATGTTTCTCTTTCAAAGCCATGAAGAAATTCCTCCTCTTCTGGATAATGCAGAAGAGATTGGGACAAAGTGACCTTGGAATGACCAGCGCCTCCATCCAACCTCTTACCTCCCAAATCCTAGAATCCGTCCCGTTAATAACAGAATCCAGTGAATATGTTTTCAGCGTCAATCAAAGCGCTGCAGAAGTCTCTCAGCTGTTTTCTTTTGGCCTCCTAGGCTGGTTACTGCACTGCGCCTCCCTCTCTCCCTCTAGGCATTTGCTCATCTCCCAAGGACAAGTTGGAAGTGGGGTGGGGGGCAGCGGTGGGTTGCTCCCGGTTCGGTCTGTTTCTACGAACCAGTAGCGGCGGTGGTGGGAGGCTCCACCCACCCGCCCGGGATGCTTCTGCGCATGTGCAGAAGTGTTGCGCGTGCACAGGAGCACACACGCAAACCGGTAGCAATGGGTTTTAGAACCCACTGCTGGTAGGGGGTATCCTACCACACCAGGATGGCCTGAGCCAAACCAAGCTTTGCTGCTGGAAATCTACTCAGGCGCCCCTCCCAGGAAAGCCTTGGCAGAAGATAACAAGAGGCTGGTGCCATCAGGAGCTAGGGAAGTGGCTGCGTTTGGCTTTTAAGAAGGCCATTAAGAACTCAATGTGCTGCTTCCTCTGTAGGTTTAGAGCGCAGCCTTTTCGAGAGGGCCAGACAGTCTTGGAGTTGCCGTTCCCTTGCCAAGTTGAGTCTCTCTCCTGTTGCTCCAGCCAGGCAACGGACCTGTTATGCAACAGAAAGAAGAGCAGGGGGTCTTCATGGGGGGGGGCTCTTTCTCCTTAGACCTTTGCTTCAGAGAAGAGATGTGGAAAGAACCTTTCTGAAGGAAGAGAATATCAGAGGCAGCATTTGGAAGAGGGCTACAAGGTCCACCTCTCTGAGCTGCTTCCCCCAAGGGCAGTCAAGGCCAAAGTGCCAAGGCCACCTTCTGCGGAGAACCACCTGGAAGGTTTCAACCCAAACCACAGGCCAAGAATCTGAGCTAATTAAACAACAACATCGTGATTTTGAGTGGGAAACTTCATTAGAAAAGCGGAAATCGTATCTCTTCTGCTTTGAGGTTCATACAGGTAGTCCTGGATTTACGACCATTCATTTAGAACCACTCAAGGTTACAACAGACTGAAAAAGGAGACTTACAACCAATCCTCACACTTACGTCCCTATGATCACGTGATCCAAATTTGGAGGCTTGGCAACTGGCATGTACTGTATTTATAAGGGTTGCAGCATCCCTGGGCCGCATGGTTGATGGTGATTGAAACCAGTCAAGGAGAGAAGCAACCTGGAATTAAGGAGGAACTTTCTAGCAGTGAGAACAATTAACCAGTGGAACAGCTTGCCACCAGAAGTTGTGGGTTCCCCATCACTGGAGGTTTTTAAGAGGCGATTCGACAGCCATTTGTCTGAAATGGTCTAGGGTCGCCTGCTTGAGCAGGGGGTGGACTAGAAGACCTCTGAGGTCCCTTCCAGTTCTATTCTGAATTGAATTGCCATTTTCAACTTTCCTAGCCAACTTCCCACAGGCAAAGTCAATGGAGGAAGCCTTAACAGCTGCCCGATTCACTTAACAACTGCAGTGATTCACTTAATGGCTGTGGCCGAAAAGGTCATAAAATCAGGTGCAACTCACTTAGCAACCATCTTGCTCAGCAATGGAAATTCTGCTTGCAATTGTAGTCCTAAATTGTAATTGTTCTCTTAACAGAAACAGAGAAATTCTCCGAGTCTGGGTTTCCTGCAAACCAGGCAGAAACGCAGGGGTGTGTGTGTGAATGTGCCAAGATCAGCTAGGAAATGCAGCTTCTTCCCCCCCCCTCCCCGGCCTCATTGCTCCACCTGAGGACCCTGAGAAGAAATGCAACTTGCCCCATTGTTGAAAAAAATGCCTTGAGTCAAGGTTGGGGGGTAGGTCCTGGGGGGGTTCATCCCTGGCACCACCTCCTCAGCCCCCTTATGTTGAGGATGTCTTGTGTGGGGAGGGGGTGAGTTTTAGTTGTTTCTCTCTATTATCCTGATATTAGGAACCCTTTGAAGTATATTTATGGCTGGGCCAAAAGAGAAGGCTCTCCTGGGAAGCAATTTGCAGCAGCTCTTCTGCTAGTTAAAATTATGTCAACCTGCCAGGGAGGGAGGGAGGGGATCTCTTTTAAGAGCCCTCCTTCCTGCCATCTAAATATCCTTTAATGGGGCATTAAGTTTCAGACGCTGTAGCTTCATCCTCAAGATGTCCAAAAGAGAGAAGAGTTTTGGTGAACCACAGAAACATTCATATAGAAGGGAGGGGGGTGTACTTATTCAAGGTGCAGAAAATAAGAATATTTTCCTATTTTTCCTCTCACTTACATGCAATCCCGCTCCCAAGTTAGGCCTGAAGCTACGTTCTAATTCGGAATTTAAATACCACCTTGTCTCATTTTTCTCCAGTCTTTTCTCCCGTATTTTTCTCCCTCAGCTTCCCTCCCCGTCTCTTTTCTTCTAATATTTGTCATAATGGTTAAATGAGAATGCATCAAGGGTTGCTCTGAGACAGAAGTAAATATACATCCAAGCAGGCTTTTGGCAGGTGGATGGAGCGAAGAGATATTAAAAGAAGAAGCCAGGCAGAGCTCAAATATCTCGGGGGAAGACAAGTAAATTCTGCAAGTGAGAAAGATGGTAAAACAGTGGAAGAATGGGGGGGGGGGGACAGAAGAACAAAGAAAGGACCAAGGAAGATGGAAAGGTGTGTTTAGCAGCAACAGCAACAGCAATAACCACACACTTCATCATCTGTTTTCTACACAAAAGGCCTCCATTGCAGATTTAACACCAAGATGAAGACAGAGCTACCTTAATTGCATTTCTGGAAGTGAGCAAGCCACCTTACGTGGTGCCAAGAGCAACAAGTCCGGGAATGGCACAGGGGTGTGTTTGAACACTGACTTTAAAAAGAGAGAAATCCTGTCTGTGTTTCTTTCGGTCAGTACGAATTTACGGGATGAGATAAATGACCAATAAAGGTCACTGCATCAATCTGTTCACAATATCCAGCTCAGCTTTGCACAAGTGGCTGTCAGAGGTTTCCCCTTGCATGAGTGCACAGCCCAGGTTGGCAGCTGGTGCGCTCAATAATTCAAGTTTGTTCTTTTGCAGAGCAGGCTGCTTAACCTGCATTGGCACCTGCAGCATCCTGGGATAGTAGATGCTTGAAGTTTTAGAGGGCCAGCTGGGGGAAACCTCCTCTTCCTCCTCCTCTTCTGCCAACTGTGAAACGCTTCTTGCTGGGAAGGGGTGGAACAGAGGAGAAATAACCTGCTTTACAGGCTTGTGTGAAAGAGAGATAACCAGCAGCAGCAGTAGCCTTCACTTTGGGTCCTAGAACTTCTGGTGCTCAGGAACAGAAGACAATGGAGTGCCAGGAAGCTATCCAGACCAGCCATTTCTACTGGAGGACTACAGCATTGGTGGAAGGGATGAAGGTCTTGGGCTGAGTTCATGGAGGAAGGAGCTGTCCATAGTCCTGAAATCTTGTCCTCATTCCCCTGGAGTTCCTGATCAATTTCATCTCTCCAGATGGCCACAGCCGTTCAAAGCCCAGCTGTTCTAACATCAGGGAGGTCAACCTTTCCTGCTGCCATTGCATGCCAAACAGTTCGCTTCTCAGCATCCTCAGCTGAAAAGGTCAGAGACCTCCACAATATGAGATGGGCAACTGCCGCTGTGCGGGTCATACATGGCCTCCTACATGGGTTGAAATCGCTCTCCAAACAGGCCTTGAGGCTTCCAGAGAGAAGCAGCTCCATAGGCCTCTAACCAGAAGACAACCGTTTCTTCCAGCATTGACAGATTAACCGGTGATCCCTTTCCCGTGACTTTCATGGCTGTCTCTTCCCTCCCTGACCAACTTCTCAGCCACAGATGGTTGGCTGCTCAAACAGCCAAGTGAGAGATTCATGAAGTTACCATGACAGGTTTTGACCAGGGAGAACAATTTGGTCACACCAATAAACTGCATTTTGCAACTATCAAACTCGAGCAAGGTCCTCAGCGATTCCCTCCTTCCTAGGAAACAGAAGCCGGTCTAGAAAACTCATGGCGAGCAGCACTCGGATGCTGCAGAAAGGTAATAATGACGCGTCACGCTGTTTAATGTCTGAACATGTGAGTCAGCCTGCTAGCTCATCACCTTTGAGAGCCAGGGCTTTACTCTTAAGACCCTTAATTAAAAGGCACACAGATACACAAACACACACTCATCAACATTGCTTGTAGGGGTGTTTACAATCTTTCCCATTAGCTCCCTTTCGTGTCCAATGCATTATTTAGAGACATGACATTGCTAAACCCCCGCTCAGGAAGTTTTGCTGGGTATTGTTTATTGTGGGGGGGGGAGATTGGTAGAGAGACCCCCTGAGGTTTGCATACAGGAAGATGGGGTTTCAAGGGCACTGGATACCTTTTGGGAGAGGGGTGAATACTAAAGGGTCATTGTGTTTGAAGAAAGTTCAATCCAAGCAAAGACCCAAAATAAAATTGCACTGAATATCACATTGGAACAGCCACACACTGTGATCTGAAGGAGGGGGACATCTGCCCACACCCTTTTTCCTTGAACAGAAGAGACGTGGGTCTTTCCTACTGACATGTCAAAATGGAGCAATCTCTCTCTCTCTCTCTCTCTCTCTCTCTCTCTCACACACACACACACACACACACACACACACACACACACACACACACACACAAACCAAATTAAAACCCTGCTTCAATCAGATTGCTTTAATGGCCCGAAATGCATCAGTGCTGTAAACTGAATTGCAGATTATCCTCCCATCCTGGGCCAGGGTGAAGCAAACAAAATGTTTAAAAGTTACGGTATTTACGTAGTTACTTACCAAGCATATCTCAATTAGATGAAAGTAACAAAACTATTTTGCCAATCCCCAAGGCATGTCACAACTTTTGGGCATCCCTAATATTTGGAAATTGAAAGTTGAAAAATTCGACATGCCCTACCAGTGGGTCATGACCTCCTCATCCCTTGCCCTCCACCCCCAAGTGAGACTGCTTACAAGCAGTTCGGAGGCCCAGATATCCTAGTCAGATGGGATCTATGCTGATCTGCAGAAACAGAGTGACGGGGTGACATGCAGGACTGAGCCCTCACGTAGTTTGATCTTCGCTTAAGGTATAGTGTGACCCCACTCGTTGGCATCCAGAAACCATCATTCATGGCTTTGTGCAATGGAGGAAGCCAGTTCATGTGCACCTTGTATGCAACAACAGCTCTTCTGGGCATCTTTAAGAATTGCAGTGCCCAATTTATAGAATCCAGGAGCAAGCAGCCATGTCCCCCTGCAGTTCTGAAGGTTGGAGCCAGCCTGCTCCCACCGTGGGGTGGGAAGGAAGCTTCTTCCTGGGCAAAACTCCCTTTGTTTGTGGCAAGGAAATCCCTATAGTGTTGCAAGAGAGCCCTGCTTATTCTCTCAAAGTTAGAGAAGGAGGTTGCCTGTAGCAACCTTTCAATTTCATGCACTGTTTTCCGAGGGCGAAACTCTAAAGGGCTGTCAAGATGTAGAACAGATAGGATTCTAAAGTAGCTGATGCCAGGTAATTGGGACTTGCATATTCTTTGGGGAATACAGTAGTTCTCCAGCTAATAATGGGGCCTTGGTAGAGGATTATAATGCCAGGAGAAAATGGCATGGTGACAACGGGTTGACCTAAAAGGTCTGTTCTCTCTCTCTCTCTCTCTCCTACTTCCTTCTCCTCCTCCTCCTCCTCCACTTCTTCTCCTTTATCACTCCTTCTCCTTTTTCACAACTCCTCCTCTCCAACACTCCTTCTTCTTCTCTCCTTTCTCCCTTCTCCTTCTTTCTCCTCTTCTCCCTTCTCCTCCTCCTCCACCTTCTCTTTCTGGAACTGATGCTGTGTCTCTCCACAACTTCTGTCTTGACGTATCACAGAGCAACACCTAATGGCATAAGGAGGAAGTGACTTCACTGAAGAACACCCAAGATGTGTTCTTAAACAACAGGAGGAGGATGCCACTGTCTGTAATAAGATCAAACACCATTTTTATTGGCAAGAAGATGAAGTGGGCATAAAACATACAGCTGTTATCTAACTTTACTGCACTCCATGTTCCAAGGCGTTCACTAGAAAAGAAAGGAGGCTGAGCCAAGCTATGTACCTCAACTTCAAAAGCTGTAAGATAAACAGAGGACTTCACTCAAGATATGGGGGATCAGCAAATATGCATTTTTAATACACAGAATTCTGATTTAATTGGAAAAGTGGGGGAGGTTGCTGACAGCCCTCCCTTTCTGGACTGCCTCAAGTCTGGAAGAATGTCCAGCTTAAAATCTTGGGGAGTCATGCCTGCTTTGCTCTTCTCCCACCTGGCATTGTCCAAATGGAGAAGGGCTCGCTTAATTCCCAGACAGGGTTGGAGTCATCCTTTCTGAAAGGCCCCAAGTTCAGGAAGATTGACAAGCAGGAATGAGAAGAAGGCAGAATTTGGCTTTTAATCTTTTGCAGCAGAGAAACCGCCAAGGGAGTTTGTGTTGAGGAGGCCATTTTGAAACTCAGCTTTCCCTTCAAACAAGAAGTTCAGGACGATGTAATGACATTAAATGCTGCTAGAAAAACCTTCCAGAGGTAGCCTGAAAGCGGCCGTGTTCAACAGGTTCATCCACAACTATTAATTATTCAAACCTGCCAGCAACTTTAACAGGCAAGGCTGTTTTTAATCTGACCTCTGCTGTCCATCAGAAGGTGAGCTGGAGAACTGGCTGTGTCAGAGTCAGAAGCCCTTCTTCAAATCTCCTCTAATTGCTGTCCTTCAAACCGGTTGGAGTTCACCTGTCATCCTCCCTCTGCCAAGCAGCGTTTGGCCTTGGAGACGGAGGGAGCTTCGCCCCAGGTGATGCTGCAAGAAATGAGGGAGGCAGACAGGAGAACCCCTGGGAGAGCTGCCTGGAGCTTCAAGAGGATCTTGCCAGGAAGAAGGGTGGATTTGAGACCAAGAGAGCCCCATCTTGGCTCCGTTGGAACCTCTGGGACCAATTCAGTCCCGTAGCTGTTGGTTTCCGTGAGGGTAAATCATGACTCATTAGCTGCGAGAAGTCTGTTCGGGCTACGGAGAGAATCCATTTGGGCTATTTGCACACCAGGCTGAATCACAAATGAGTTTATACAACACACACACCAAGCCCCCTGCCCACCTCGGAGTAAAACCTGGCACCTTCCCTTGGTGTCTCAGAGTCCCTAGAAGCAATTATCCGCCTGCCTGCCTATCTCTGCATTCCATATTGTTCCTTCTCTCCGAGGCACTTCCTATCAATGCTTTGCCACCTAATAATTTTTTATTGGAGCAGCTCCCAAGTACTGGAACCTGGGATGCAACATGTATTTTCTGCTCCTGAGCTCCTGCAAGGCTCCTGGTTCTCTTCCCTTCACAGGTGGGTGTGTGGAAAGATGCTGCACCTGTTTGTTTTTTCCTTGATGGATGTCTTTGTCTGAAGAGACTCCAGGAATTGCCGCTGTGATGTGGCAAAGTGGGTGGATAGATGATAGCAGGTCCTCTTAAGCCTCGGGGGGGGGGGGGAAGACCCCAAGGTCTCAGGTGGGTCCATGAGAAAATACCTGCCTGGATCAAAGGCATGAACACCACAAAGGGATACGTAGCTCTCCTTGGCTCCTTTTGCCAATAGGAGTTGACAACGGGAAAACATATGGAGAAATATCTAATTAAAGCATACCTGTGTTGATAAATTAATCTCTTTTTAATTAAGCCAAGCATGTACAGTCTTCTTTGGCAATCTCTGTATGGAATATTAATTACAGGAAGCGTATCAAGTTGTCAATCTGCCCCCCTCTCAGTTGTCATAAATTATTGCTTTTCTCACAAGGGGAGGGGGAGGGGGAGGGGAGGTGTGTGTGGTTGGGGGTGTCTGTCACAAGCGAGCTCCCAAAGGGAAGATGTGGGTGGCAGCTTGGCTGTCTGCAGGAATCCAGTGTGGGGTCTGTGCTGGTGGGAAGGGATGCCTTGCATGACAGCTCCAGGCCTGGTGCATTTAACTCATTTTATTTATTAATTTTACACGCTGCCTTTTCTTCAGGAGCTCAAGGGAGCGTATGCAGGGATTTCCTTTCACGTTGTCCCCGCAAGAGCGATCTTCTGAGGTCAGCTGGGATCAAGTCATCCTGGGAGAATTGAGGCCTTCCATATCTAGTCCAATACCTTAACCCCTGGCACCAGTTTTTTGGGGAGAAGGGCTCACTTAAAGCTCTGCGCATTCTCCAGAAATGCCCTTGTTCTTGTTCAGACTTGCAAGATGCTGTTACTATCACCTGCTAATAAAAGTGGCCTTAGCTTTTGCTTTCATAACTTTGCTTTTCTAGTCTGGTCCAACTTGGAGGGCTGACGCACAGCTACCAAGGCCAGGCCTGCCTGTCTTAACCCAGCCCGGTTCCCCCAGTTGGCGAGGCCTCCGTGGTCTGGAGTCCTGGCCTCTGGCCTCCGGATTCCTCTGTTGACATGCAGACAGCAACAGCTCCAAATGTGCTTTGCATTTAGACAGTCAGAGAAGCCACATTGCTGCAAGGAAGCCTTTCGTCCATCAGTAGCTGTAAATAAAGAGGTTGCTTGTGGGGACTTTTGTGACTCAGAGGTGGAGAGTGGAGGGAGGACAAATGACCAGGAGAGCTGGACCTTCCTGTCAACAGATATTCCTACTCACTTTTTGAAGTCTTGAGAACCTGCCTTGCCTGGACAGGGCTGATGAAGCAGGGGCCACCTTCCCCAGGCAGGGCCCGAGGAAAGGGCCCTTTGCTGGCAGCCCTGGAGACTGACCGCCTGTCCCTCCCAGAAGTTGCTTTACGCTGCGTGGCTGGTCCGAAGGGGCCTCCCCAGCCCTGTTCACTGCAGGAGTCTGTTAAGGCACCCCCACGGAAATGCCCTGGACAAGCCAAGGTTTGCTTAAAGCAGGTTTTGTGAATAAGCACCACTTGGCTGGGTTCACACATGTTCAGCCGTAAATCATGATTTACAAGTCACCGTGGCTGGATTCACACAGGACACTAAGCCCAGACCAAACAAAACCCAGATGTGGCATGTTGTGTGAAAAAGAACCACTGAAAATGAGATCAGCCTTCTGACTTTTCTTGTGTGTGTTGTGGGTGTGTTTGAACGGGTGTGTGTGTGCGTAAGGGAACTACACAGTTATTATGTCTCTGGAGATTCTCAGTCATCCAGGTCATGGTTGTCCCAAAGGTGCTTTTTCAAGAGACAACTAAACTTTCTGTTTTTTTTCCTTTTTTCTTTTAAAAAAAGAAGCTTTTTTTGATAGCCGAAGAAGCTTCTTGGATGAGAAGCGAAACGTCTTCAAAGAAAAATCAGAAAGTCCAGTTGCCTCTTGAAAAAGCACCTTTGGGATACGCAGCTATTAGTATTTTAAAAAAAATTGTGTTCTTGAATCCTCTTCTCTACTGGATGTTGATTCTTTTTGGCTTGTTCCATCTGGGAGTCCGTCCCCCCCCTTCCCCGAATATCTTCTAGCCACTTGCCTATCCTGGAAGGCAAAATTGGAGAGAAGGGAGCAGTTCCTGGCAAGCTGGAAGACACACACACACACACACACCCCGCAACTCTCCCCATTGCCAACTCAAAGGCGGCGGGTCAAAAGAATGCCACTTCCATAAAAGGCCGTGTTGCAATCAGGCATTCCACTTGGGGACTTAAAATAGACATATAAAGTAAAATATATATATATATGAGCCCAATCTAGCCCGCTGACAGCTTCGGGGAAATATATTAAAGGAAAAAACCTCACCGTTTAAACACAAGTTTTTATGGAGACTGAAATGAAATTGATTCCACAGTCATTACAGACGTCAGCTGCTCTCACCGAGGAGAAACGCTCCCCAGTCAAAGCCCAAACGGGTCCAATAAATTCCCAAGTAACGCTTTTAAAAAAGCGCAGGAGACTCTGAGTTACTCAGCTTGTAACCCTGCCTTACTTAAGGGGGTTTCCAGACGGGAGACAATGCAGCTCCCTGAGCCTATAAATCCAGGGGGGAGCTAGAGCCACACGGCGAAGGATGATGGAAGCTGTAGTTCCCCTCTCTCAGGAAAGGTGCAAGGGGGAAGTCTGCTTAGTTACAAGCAGGTACCTAAACTTTTCTTTCAGGATACGTGCTCTGTACCCTGTTTCCCCCAAAATAAGACATCCCCTGATAATAAGCCCAATCGGGCTTTTGAGTGCACGGCAATAAGCGCTTATTTCAGGGTTCAAAAAAAATATAAGACAGGGTCTTATTTTCGGGGAAACACGGTAGAGGTACAACAGGCTGGGGAATTCTGGGAGTTGAAGTCCACAGGTCTTTAAGTGACCAAGGCTGGACAACCCTGATCTCCATGAAAAACCATGGGCTGCTTTTCAGGCAGGGGTCTTTCTCAGCCCCCCGTGGAAAGGCCGGATGTTCCACCCCAGACATTATGCTGGCAATATCCATGGATGCTCCTAACTTATGCACTCTCTCAAATTGGCCCAGATACTTGGGCGAGAGAAGGCAAACACCACATCAAATAAGTTGGAATTATTCTACAGAATGGAATGTGTGCATTCAAGGCCTGTGTGACCTTGCCAGCTTCCACTCTCTTGCTTCCAAATAATTTAATATATATTTTATTTATTTTGTTTGTCAAGCATATATAAGGTTACATGATTGTGAATACATAAAATGTATATACATGGTTACGAATACATGGGGACATTAGGACAGGGATGGTAGGTACGTTGGTGCGCTTATGCACGCCCCTTACAGACCTCTTAGGAATGGGGTGAGGTCAACGGTATACAGTCTAAGGTTAAAGTTTTGGGGGTTTGGGGAAGAAACTACAGAGTCAGGTAGTGCATTACAGGCATTGACCACTCTGTTGCTGAAGTCGTATTTTCTGCAATCAAGTTTGGAGCAGTTTACTTTGAGTTTGTATCTATTGTGTGCTCGTGTATTGTTGCGGTTGAAGCTGAAGTAGTCATTGACAGGTAGGACATTGTAATTTTATGTGCTACACTTAGGTCATATTGAAGGCGGTGTAGTTCTAAATTGTCTAAGCCCAAAAATTCAAGTCTGGTGGCATAAGGTATTCTGTTGCGAACAGAGGAGTGGAGGACTCTTCTCGTGAAATATCTCTGGACATTCTCAATTGTATTAATGTCCGATATGTAGTGCAGCATTCTGACACATAGTCAAGGTCTTTTTGAAGGGCACCAGCATTGTCAGTGGTGTTCATCATCAGCTAAGAGGACGCAGTTGCTTTGAATATGATCACAGAGGTCATTTATGTAAAGTATAAGGAGAGTTGGCCCTAAAACGCTGCCTTGGGGAACATCACTGTTAACAGGTACAGGATTTGATAGAGCGCTCCCTATTTTGACCACTTGTTGCCTGTTTCACAGGAACACATTTATCCATTTATGCAGAGGTCCAGAAATGCCATAAGATTTTAGTTTTAGAAGTAATTTGTTGTGTACCACTGAGTCAAAGGCTTTGCAGGAGTTTATGTAAATTGCATCTATTGCTTTGCCCTGGTCGAGTTGTGTAGTCCGTATGTTTTTACAGTGTAGGAGTTGCAGATTACAGGATAATTTTTTTCTGAAACCAAATTGTTTGTTAGAGAGTAGGTTGTTTGTCTCTAAGTGGAGGGTAATGGTTTGGAAAAGGGGGTGTCTGTTCAAATTTGGGATGGGCATCTGCTTGTGGCGGGGTGGGCATCTGGGCAGAGCTCTCAGGAAGCCATGGGGCGTGGGGCTATGCTCTTTGTGGGAGCCATAGGGTTGCTAGCAGCTCTCCTGCCCAGGGTAGAAAAGGGAATACAAGCTGTAGATTTTTAAGCAAAATTCTCTCCTCTCTGTCAGCTGTGTTGATTCTCAGACTGACAGCAGGAAGGATGGAAACAAAAGGAGAAGGGAAGGGAGGAAGGGAAGAAGAGAAGAGAATTAGCAAAGAAAGGAAGATGAATAGAAAAAAAAATGAAGGGAAGGGAAATGACCAAGGATTATTTTGGGGAGGAGGGCACAAAGGTGCATCCAGGCTTCCGCTGTGCCGGCTGCTTCTCTGTTTTGAATTTTGGGGCCTGGAGGATGTGAAAGGAGACGGCTGTTTCAGCAGCTCCATTTTGCTCTCCTGCTGTCTGGAAATCACAGCTCAGCAGCCCAAAACTCACCTGGCGATAAAACTTAAATGGTGTAAGTAAGATATACATCACAGCAAAATGCACCATATTTCAACCTGTAAACATGCTTTCCTACGGCAATGTTCAATTTAAGTGGAGAGAGAGAGAGAGAGAGAGAGAGAGAGAGAGAGAGAGAGAGAGAGAGAGAGAGAGAGAGAGAGAGAGAGAGAGAGAGAGAGGGAGAGAGAGAGAGAGAGAGAGAGAGAGAGATTTTCCCTTATTTAATAGAGATGATTATAGGAGCAAAACAAACTATCTTTCATTTTCTGCTATAAAGATTTTGTGATATTGCTCGGATAAGACATCCAAGATTTTTTTAAAAAAAAGGTCTCTCCTGGGTATTTTTCTTTCCTTGCATTTCAAAGGCATCTCAATATTTTACTATCTTGGTAATGAAAAATGCATCACTCACCGTCTGCCACACACCAGCGTGTGTCATTGTGGCAGGGGGGAAATATAGGTAGCCCTTGGCCTATTTAATTTGTTTGCTGAAGAAGAGAAATTGGAGGCTGGCATCAGGGATGAAAAACCCTGGGCGTCCGTCTCACCCATTGAGAAAAATGGGCGGGTGCAGGAGAGAAACCCTGGATTTTGATAAATGAAATAGGTTCAATTGCTATTAATTAATTGAAATAAAATTATTTATGTATTATTTAATCAAGGAGTGGAAATGAATTCAAGAAGTTGCCAAACCAGGTGCAGAAAAATGTTGCAAGGCAGATCTCAGACAAGAATTGCAGGGTGTTGGTGTTGGTGGTAAGAGACTTCAGTCAGAATAGAGCTGGAAGGGACCTTGGAGGTCTTCTAGTCCAACCCCCTGCTTGAGCAAGAAAGAGAGCCTATAACATTTCAGGCAAGTGACTTTTCTTAAAAACCTCCAGTGATGGAGGTTTTCCTTCACAATTTCTTAAGGCAACTACTGTTCCACCAGTTAATTGTTCTCACTGTCAGGAAGTTTCTCCTTAATTCCAGGTTGCTTCTCTCCTTGATTAGTTTCCATCCTTTGCTTCTTGTCCTGCCTTCAGGTGCTTTGAAGAATAGGTGGACCCCCTCTTCTTTGGGGCAGCCCCTGAGATATTGGAAGACTGCTATCATGTCCCCACTAGTCCTTCTCCTCCTCCCACTTATGACTATAACCATGTTGCTTGTATTTTTACAATTTATATTGCTTTGTTTCCTAGTATGATTTAATAATAATAATAATAATAATAATAATAATAATAATAATAATAATATTAATAATAATAATATTAATAATAATAATAATAATAATAATAATAATAATAATAATAATAATAATAATAATAATAATAATAATAATAATAATAATAATAATAATAATAATAATAATAATAATAATAATAATAACAGAGTTGGAAGGGACCTTGGAGGTCTTCTAGTCCAACCCCCTGCTTACGCAGGAAACCCTACACTACTTCAGACAGATGGTTATCCAACATCTTCTTAAAAATGTCTAGTGTTGGAGCATTCACAACTTCTGGAGGTAAGCTTTGATTGCTTATTAGTAACCTATGACTATCACTAAGTGTTGTATCTTATGATTCTTGATGAATGTATTTTTCCTTTTTTTTCCCTTTTATGTACACTGAGAGCATATGCACCAAAGACAAATTCCGTGTGTGCAATCGCACTTGGCCAATAAAGAATTCTATTCTATTCTATTCTATTTCCTCTAGACTAGCCATACCCAATTCTTGCAACCATTCTTCATATGTTTCAGTCTCCAAACTTTCTGAGCTGTGCCCTTGCCAAAGGGGACTCAGGTGTGAACAATTGCCCCCAGGCCAAAGATGGGGACCTGGTTGCTGACTCAACTGAAAATCCCACCCACCCACCCACCCCGAACATTTCTGGGATCCTGAATGGATCCTGAATGGATGATCCTGAAGCGGAGAGGTTGGCTGAGCACCTGGAGCTCTCCAAGGTCCTGACCTCCCTCTGCCTCGCAGCATCTGCCAAGATCTCCCTTGAAGGTTGCAGGGTGTTTGTGGGTTTTTTAAATTGCCATTTGGGTTGCACACCACTTTGGTAGAACAGCTGGAACAGCAGTGTGCTGTGTGTGTGCATACATAAATATTTAGCATCCTCTTGCAAAACCAAAAGTGTTTTTTTCTTAAAGAGAAAGAATTTTTTTCCTGTATGCTGACCCAAAGGTTACATTACAAAGGGTTCAAAATGCACGTTTATATCCTCGGTATGTTTTATTCAACACTCTGAAAATCTACAACCAAGTTATTCATTATTAAGCCTATAGAGGAAAACTAAATAAATCTCACCCTTGTGGCGAGTCCCGGAAATACAAAAGAAGAGGTAGAAAGAATGTCTGGATTTTTTGTAAAGTGAGAATAATAATTCCAATTAAACCTCACAATGGCTTTGGTTGAGCCTGGAGTTTCTGATATTTTCCCATCATTCCTTTGCAGTGAATATCATAATACAGAGAGATGGACGGCCTCTCTGTGTGGAGGTCGAATGTTCACAGTCATTGGAAGATGATCTGTTGTAAGGAGTATCTTGCTTTATTCCGCCCATTTCTCCATGTTTCTCTTAGCAAGTACATTACATGTCTGTAAAACATTGTAAAGAACCAGCTGATCAGTGAAAAGGCACACTCATTGTGTCAAGATTGCTTTGTGTGTTGTGTTTTGTGCCCAGTTACTTTTTGTGTCAAAGAGGCACACAACAGATGTTCTCTTAAGGACAGAGTAAGAATTTTAACCTATGGGCAGATTCTGATTGCACCCCAAGGAAAGGAAAGGAAAGGAAAGGAAAGGAGAGAGAGAGAGAGAGAGAGAGAGAGAGAGAGAGAGAGAGAGAGAGAGAGAGAGAGAGAGAGAGAGAGAGAGAGAGAGAGAGAGAGAGAGAGAGAGAGAGAGAGAGAGAGAGGAGCAATAGATAAATAAAGTGAATTTGGGAAGCTAGTTTAAGAAGGCAGAATGGCTTCCTTCTGTAGAAATGGGTGTTTTGGAACTCTCTGGAACAGCTGCTGTAACACAAAGCAGCCTTTAAAAGCAGAAAACCTGCAAGAAAGCCAAAGAGAAACAGCAACAGAAAAAGCATTAGACTTACTCCACACACATCAAGGGAGCCTGAACAGCCTTCGAGTAAGATCCACTGTGTACTGCAGGGGCAGGCAGGATATCCAAGTGTAAAACGTATGTGTAAATATTGTGTGCAAGTGTAAGGAGGAGGAGGAGGGGGGGGGGTTCTCAGGAGATCCAGGAAGGAGGTGTTGCCAAGCACTCAGTCATAATCTTTTTGCTGCCCTGTTTGAGATAACTAATGAGCAGTGCGTGGGTGAAACTCTCTTGCATGGAGACGTGAAAGAGAGAGAGAGCTCTCTTCACATGGATCGCAACATGTGACTGGAGGGGTATTTTGGCAAGTGATAGTCTCTCCCTCCATCCTCTGTTGGGGGGGGAGTAAAGGTGCACTGCAGGCCAACCTTTAGTGAGCTGGGAGGGGGGAATCCTTTGCCTCGTGGAGAAGGTTCCTCCAGAAAGGTCCATCTCTCCACGCAACCTCCATTTTCAGCTAGGTTTTCAGGCTGGTTTACTTAAATCTGTGTGTCATTCCAGGGGGTGGTGAACCCCCCTCCCCCAGGGAAAACTGTCTGGAGAATGAATTGTTATTGAGAATTCCAGAAGTGCTGCAGGTTAGAATAAGTCGCCTTTCATCCTGGACCTCACTGGATGGCTTTGGGCCAAGCAGTCTCTCAATCCAAGTCACCTCAGAGGTTGTTGGGGGAGGGATACAGTCTTCCAATATCTAAGGGGCTGCCCCAAAGAAGAAGAGGGTCACCCTATTCTCCAAAGCACCTGAAGGCAGGACGAGAAACAATGGATGGAAACTGATCAAGGAGAGAAGCAACCTGGAATTAAGGAGAAACTTCCTAACAGTGAGGACAATTAACCGGTGGAACAGAAGTTGCCTTCAGAAGTTGTGAGTACTTCATTGCTGGAGTTTTGTTTTGTTTTTAAGAAGGATACCTTTGGGGAGCAAGGCCTCGTATGTTCCTCCTAGAGTTCTCAGGAAAAAGGCACAGAAAATGATAAATTAATCCCCAAAGTGGCAGGATGTGGCTCAGAGTTTCCCTGCTTAGTCCATTCCACGTCTTGGTGTATGGATGAAGATGGACCTGGCCACACATACGACTCGCTTCCCCTCTTCTTACAAATGGGCCCAGTGGCCTCAGCTGAGTGAGGTCAGAGGAAGAAGCCCTTGACCGGCATCTTCTTCGGAAGGACAAATCCCCAGCAGCCTTCAGGTCTTGCTCCAAAATTCTCTCCCACGTACGCATATTTAGCCACCTTGATTACATATTTATGTGCTCATTATAGAAGTGTTAATGTAAATGAGCTCTTGGAAAATCAGTTCAAGGATTTTAAAAAAATGTTTTGCAAAAGGAGGAAGAGGCAGAGCAAAACACCTCAGCATCTGAGACACTCAAAGCAATGAGTTGCAACTTCTGACACACAGAAATGAAGGCTCCTAAGATAATTAATTGTTTTAATCACAGGCCAAGAAGAGGAAGCAGTTGAGGAGCGGGCTGTAAATCCCCCTCTCTCTGTCTCTCTTGCAGATACAAACCAAATCTTGTTCTGATGAATGGTTTGCAAGACTAGCCTGTCTGCTATAATTTAATCTCCATGATTACACATTTCAACATATTTATTTCAAAAGAGAAAGGGTCAGGGAGGAGATGCATTAAATAACAGCTTCATCGGGAATTCTGCCTGCATTTCTGCAGTGCTGCGGAACTAACTGGGCTTCTCAAGTGGCACTTGCTGATTTGGACTGACAGACGTCAAAATATAAGACAAAAAACCTTAATGAAGAGGACACAAAGATCTCACTGAGCCACACAAGGAGGTGTTGTGTTTCATTTGATCAGATACCAACAAAGAGCAGCTAAGTGAGACAGGGTTGGGAGGAATGAAACGCCCTCCAGATTTGGCCAACTTAGAAGAAAAGCAGATCATCCTCTGACATATCTCCACATCCAGCAGAGGCTCCCGATGTCCAAACTAATGGTAAAGGGTTATGGTTAGGGGGAAGGAAGGAAGGAAGGAAGGAAAACTCAAAAAAGTGGGGGAAAGTGATGGAGCCATGGAGAGCTAATGGAGATGCATGGCCAATATCTCTCTCAGCATCCTAAAAAGAAGAAATGCCTAACCCATGGCTTGCTGGGGAATTCTGGGAGTTGAAGTCCACAGGTCTTAAAGTTGCCAAGGTTGGGCACCTCTGGCCTAACCTGAGACAGAAGGCCAGAAGTATTGAGGAGGCTCTCCCATAAACCTTTCCTACTCTCTTTCCCTGACTGAGGTGGCTAAAGACCATGTCATTCTGGAAGGTTGTTTTAAGCCCCTCCAGCTGTCCCTCAACACACGCACTCCAATTTCAGAACAAAATTGTTTCGCATTACGCAAAAGACTTAGTGTGCTCGAAGATTAGAGAGCAGACAGAACACATTTTTTTAACTAATGGAATATATGTGTATAATCTCACATGCCAAATTAGCATCCATTTGCAAATGACCTGGTCTGGGACTTCTCCAAAGCCTTCTTCTCCACCTGCTCACCAGCACTTGGCCAAGGGCATCACCAGCCCTTTCCTGTCATTTTGTGGCTTATGGTAATAACCAGAACTTTAGCCAAGCATGTTGTCCTTCAGAGATTTTTCCCAGCAGGAGACAAATGATAAAGAAAGGATTGGGGGCCGGGGAAGAAAAGCAACGATCATGCAGAGTTTCAGCTTACTATAAATGGAGTGGACATGGTCAGAAGAAGCCCCAAGCAGAGCTGAAAATGAACCCTTCTCCTGGGAAAGGAATCAGGCCTCTGGTTTCTACTACAGGTTGGGTTTCCGTTGTACGCTGAATTCTAATGTGGTTGGTTAGCTGATTAGATAACTGTGCTGCGTGAAGGCAGCCAGGCATGGTTCATTAATGGTTCGTTGCAATGGGCTCAACCAAGCAACATACGATGAATGGTTGCAGGAACTAAGAATGTTCAGCCCAAACATGATAGTCTTCCAATATTTGGGAGGCTGTCATGGGGGGGGGGTGTCAGCCTATGCTCCAAAGCACCTGAAGACAGGATAAGAAGTAACAGGTGGAAAATTATCAAGGAGAGATCCAACTTAGAACTAAGGAGAAATGTCCTGTCAGTGAGAACAATTAATCATTGGAACCTTCAGAGTTGTGGATGCTCCAACATTGAAGGTTTTCAAGGAGAGACTGGACAACCATTTGTCTGAACTGGTTTAGGCTTTCTTGCTTGAAGAAGGAGGTACAGAATAACAGAGTTGGAAGGGACCTTGGCAGTGGAGAAAGCCAATTTTTTTTACTACCGGTTCTGTGGGCGTGGCTTGGTGGGTGTGGTGTGGCTTGGTGGGCGTGGTCTCCATTCCCTCCCCACTCCTGGGGGAAGGATATTGCAAAATCCCCATTCCCACCCCACTCTGGGGCCGGCCAGAGGTGGTATTTGCCGGTTCTCCAAACTACTCAAAAATTCCACTACCGGTTCTCCAGAACCTGTCAGAACCTGCTGGATTTCACCCCTGGACCTTGGAGGTCTTCTAGTCCAACCCCCTGCACAGGCAGGAAACCCTAGACCATTTCAGATGAATCTCATCTTAAAAACCTCGTGATGGAGCACCCACAACTTCTGGAGGCAACTTTCGTTCCACTAGTTAATTGTTCTCACCATCAGGACATTTCTTCTTAGTTCTAGGTTGGACTAGAAGACCTCCAAGGTCCTTCCAACTCTGTTAGTCTGTATAAACCATGGCTCACTTAACCATGGATGAGAATGCTGGGTCTCTTTTCAACCCTGTTGTGTTTTAACAACGTTTTTAATGCCTAAATCCCGATCGCTTTAAATTGCACAGAACCTGCTTCCATTTCAGATGGCTTGCAAAACATGGGATGCCAGAGCCTGTTCCACGGGAGGACTCGCTTAATGCGACTTGCAAAGGCAAAGGGACCGATTGCTATTCAAAGTCACCATCTTTCTCAATTAAGAAATGGGAACGGAAGATAAATCTGGGAGGGAAGCGACAATTTCATCTGCATCTATGAATATGGATTTAGCCTCGCTTACCGTCTTGGGGGGAGGTGATGCAGAAAGGCCCGGCTTCAGATTAGCCGAACTCGAACGCTTAACCAGCTCTTGGGTGGGCAACCGTTCCCAGAGGCTAGAAGGCAATAAATGTTGGATGGGGAACAAAGATGCTCATAATCCAGAACAAAAAGAAAGAATCCCAAGTGGGATTAGAGGAATTTTTTCTGAACAATTCGTCAAGATTGCGTGCAAGGAAGTAGGAACGTAACCTTCCTGCTTATGCGCAGACGTGGCGTGAGAGGCTGTTAAACCCAAGACACCAGCAAAGCTGGCTTTTCTTTAAACAAAAAAAAATATATCCCTGTTCGTATCAGGGAGCATTAAAGATTGATTTCATCTCCCGGTCCTTTGTTTCATGAGTTCTTTCTCAGCTTTTAGCCCATTCCTGACTCCAAAGGTTGCCTTCTCCTTTGCATGCGAAAGCAAACTCCTGCCTCCCACCCTCATCCCAACCAGAGCTCTTTGACTCTTCCCTGTTCGAGAAAGAGACGTGAAGCCCCCCCGCCGCCGCCACCCCCCACCCCCCCACCCCCCCCACCCGTGACGGAGCAATTAGGAGGAAAGAGATGCTGGAAAGAGGCAGGGGGTGGGAGTTCCACTCAGATAGATCTCAGGGGGGAGGATAAATGTGGCAAGCAGGTGTGCAAAAGTGACAGCAATCACCTTGGGGCGGAGGGAAGAAAGGGACATAATTTTAGCCCAACTCAAACCTGCACAGAATTTGTCTGCTGTTTGAAGCCTTTCCTTCCAGGTGTCTTCCAATCCAGCTGCTCAGCCTTTACAAACCCATAAACAAAGCAAGGCACACAGGCAGTCCTCAACTTACGGCCCTAATTGAGCCCAGAATTACGACTGTAAGTCATGCATGTCGTTAAGGAGGTCCTCACATGACTGACTCGATTTTACGACATTTGGCATTAAGCGGATGCAGGGGCGGCAAACCCATTGTTTACATGTGGGCCATTCGCCCATCGTCAGAAAATGCAATCCCGTGACCGCAGGGGTGGAGGGGTGATGTCAGAACTTTGGGCCGCTAGTACCCGTTTTGGAGTCCATCATGATTTCAAATGGTTGCTAAGTGAGGACTATCTCTCGGGGGGGGGCGCTTGCAAACGTTGGTTGCACGCCATGCTGCTTGCAGTTCAAAAATCAAACTATTGCACATTCTGGGGTGGATTTTTTCTGTTTCCCAACATGCCCCCCCCCGACCCCTGCATTTTCTAACTTGCCCCATGCGCTGCTCACTTGCAAGGAAAGCTGTAAATTCTGCCTCTCCGGCTAATTCCGGCACTTCCGTGACTCCATTATTCATGGAGAGCCCTTTTGCGTGATGTGCTCTCAGCCTGCGCTTTTCTCTGGATTTGCCAAGTGGGCCTTTCCCCTTGTTTACGGTCCTTCGCTTCCCTTGGGGAGACTGTTGTGAGTTGTTGTCATTGTCGTTTTCTTGGCTGCTGCAGGAGTTTCCCCTTTTTCCTCTCCTGATAACCAAAGAGTTGGTGGGAGAGACAGGTCTTCTTGCTAGCAGCTGATGGCGAAGATTGTCTTCTGCTTAAACAGAGTCTCTGGGACAGCAAAACTGTCCGATGGGCATCGGGGTTTGAGGGGGGGGAGAGAGACACCTGTCAGCATAAACCTTGCACATTGAGATGCTGGCTAAGCTGATTATCATGGGTAATTTCACAGAAGGCCTTTAAAACATGTCTGCTGAACACTGATAAGCGCCCAGTATCATTTCTGCCAGGTAAACCAAGTTCCTGCTTATCTAAGATCTATCGGATTAGAAAGCTGCCGCCTTTGACTACATTCCTGCAGAACAAAAGACTTTCGTGCTTAAGAAGAAACCACAGAAGTTCCATTTAGAGGCCATTTTGGAAACTATATTGACCTGGTACAGATCCACAGACTTTTCCCAGGTCATAGAAATAGTGGTCAGTTAACCGTGGCTTCTGTAGTGGTCAACTGACTGGTTTCCCCTCCTTCAAGTACGCCATGATTTCAATATTTGTCCTTTGAGTTTACACCCAGGGTTCTGTGGTAGACTGCTTTTGAGCCTAGAGGCTCTATTTCTTGCTTGCAAGCAGCCCCATTGAGAAGAGTGTTCCTTCTTGAATTGTGTAGTCCATTTGCAAGAGCGTCTGAGCTAAAAGCCGCTCGGTTGCACAGTTGCCAAGCTACACACACGATTTCTCCTCTTGTATCAGGACCGCAACTGGCAGGATATGCATAAAATCTGTCCCAGCATTGCAAAGCAAATGCAAATAAAAGCCACCGTCTCTCCCAGGATAGATATCTGGAGGACCTATTGTGAAAAAAGGAACAGCGTAAATAATACAAAATTAGGTCTCGTTATTTAATCACCAGATCTTTTGGAAATGAACAATTAGCAAATAGCACCTTTAGGCAAAACTCTACTCTTACGCAGACAATTAACAACACGTTTCATTAGCCAAAAAAGAAAACAACAAAACATTTTTTTAAAAAATCCCTTACAGAAGGGAAGACACTCAGAAGAAAATAACGCACTTCGTTTCATTACTTCCAAATCCTTTTTCTATCTCTGCCTTCCAGCATTTAACGCGGCTGCCTTCAATGGAGATGCAACTTGTGGAGAGGAAGACTTGAGTGGGAAAATCCCCCTTTGAGGAGGCTGTGAGGGTCAAAGGACAGGCCATGCCTGAAGCCCAGCAGCCCACTTGATAGGTCTCCCATTTCTTCATGGCCTCTCGGTCTCTGCGTGTTGGGATCTGGACTACCTAGCCCCCCACGAGAAGGCAAGACGACCCCCCAGTTGTCCAATATTCTCTTTTCTGTAGCTCAGGGTAAGCAACGGGGAAGGTTTGGGAGCCTATCTCATTACCTTCCAAAGTGCTCCAGATGTCTTGGTGAGAAAGAGCTGAAATGCTTTTGCCCTTTTTGAGTTGGGGGTCTTACAACTAGGAATTGGAGGCAAGAGGCCTCTGAGAGGAAAAATAAGACCTTATCTCATATTACCAGCCTATTGTGGATGAGTGCTGATCTTGCGTTTCTTTGTGGGGGCTTAGAGGAGGGGGTCAACCTATTCTCCAAAACACCTGAAGGCAGGACAAGAAGCAACGGGTGAAAATTAATCAAGGAGAAAAGCAACCTAGAGCTACGGAGGAATTCCCTAACAATGAGTAAGAGAACAATTAATCAGTAAAAGGGCTTCTCTCCAGAAGTTGTGATTGCTCCATCACTGGAAGCTTTCACAAAGAGACTGGACAAGCATTTGTGTGAAATGGTATCGGGTCTCCTACTTGAGCAGGGGGTTGGACTAGAAGACCTCCAAGGTCCCTTCCAACTCTGTTATTATTCTATGCTCTATGCTTTGGCGGTAGGAGCATCTCCATGGAAGCCCCATCATGTAGATTGTAATTCTAGGCATCGCAGGTGTGCAGAAAACAAGTCCGCTGGTGGCCTACGTTGGGTGAGTCCAGTCCCTGAGCCACCCTTGGACGAGGGGGTCAGAATATAAAAGAGGGGAGGGGGATTCCAGGAAGACCTATGAGACCAGGAAGGTCGGTTTTCCAGACCGTCATAGCAAGATCTAAGAGCTAGCCTGCTGGGGGAGCAAAGCCACCGCTGGGCCAATGAGCACAAGGTCCGCCCTGGGAACTAAGTCATCAGGAGCCACTGGCAGACCCTTGGTGTCCGCAGAGAGGAGTTGGGGGCTGCTGGAGACCCTTTCTCAAGGGAGAGGCTGCTGGGGGAGGCCTCCTTGGTGTTTGGGGTCCAGGAGAAGAGCCTCAAATGATCTGAGGCACCTCGGGGCACAGAAGCTCGGGGCTGGCCCCACTTCTGGGAAGAGGCTTCCCTCTGGCTGAGCTACGCCTCTTGCGTGCAAAACGTGTGTTCCACCAGTGAGCCACCCTGGTTGTTGTCTTCCCCCCTCCCTTTATAAAATTAATAATAAAAAAAATAAAACTGGAACACACTGGAGAGATTACTGCAATCCAATTTTTTAAAAGCCCTTTTAATAAATCATCAGGCCTTCTGGCAATAGGGGGGGGAACGCAGTTTGGCATCTCCTCCAAACGCATTTTAGACATAAATAAAAAATGTTTATGTGAAGTACGCTGACATTTCAATGGCTAATCCCAATAAAAGGTATCTAATGATTATATAAAACCAACGTCCCTATTAGGATCAATTTTAATTGGCGCAGCATTAGAGGGTTTTCTTAATTGCATATTTTATTGAAAATTAAGGAAAGCGTGGGATGGGAGGGGGGCTGCTCTGAGTCTGCCTGCCCTGAAAAACAGCCGACAAAATCTGGGGTTTTATCGTAATTTGTCCCAGGAAACCATCTTCACTGGGCGAAGGAGAAAGGCCCATCCAGAATGACTTCCAAGCGACACAAAAGTGAGACTGAGGCAGCAAACACAGCTTGCTTCCTTTCCCCCACTCCTCTTATCTTTCTAAGGATCGTCGCTATCTACTAGGGACCCTTGTGTGGTCTTGCCAAGGCCGGAGGGGCAAAGAGTCCTCCGGGTGGCCCTTCCATGCGCTCAGCTGCCCACATTGAAGTTCTCGTGTTCTGCGATGGCTTTCTTTAATCTTGGTTTGTTGAATAAACCGCAGTTGGGTTGGGTCCTCCCAATAGACTGGACGAGAGACAAAGGATGAGGACCAGAGCAGCCGAGGGGGCCAGTTGCCAAGTCAGGTCGGTTTTTTTCAGTCAAAGGTCAAAATGGAACAAAACAATTAACTAATTGTGTCGAAGTAGAAAAGGAGACGGAACAAGATATAAAGCATAATCTAAAAGAACAATACAGATTATTGCTGTTGCTATTATTATCTCTGTAGGTTATTTCTCTAGATTGAAGCAAGAAACTATGCCTAACTAAAACCTAGAGCTAAAATTCTAAGATAGAAGTAGGTTTAAAAAAGAAAAAAAGTTCTATCATCATCTCTCTCTCTCTCTCATCTATCTACCGGTGTCTGTCTGTCTGTCTATCTATCTATCTATATCATCTATCTATATCATCTGTCTATATCAGTGATGGCGAACCTTTTTTTCCTCGGGTGCCAAAAGTGCATGCGCGCATGCTATCGCACATGCACGAGTGCCGACACCCATAATTCACTGCCTGGGGAGGGCAAAAACAGCCTCCCCCACTCCCCCGGAGGCCCTCTGGAGGCCGGAAATGGCCCATTTCCCAACTTCTAGTGGGCCCAGTAGACCCATTTTTCGCCCTCCCCAGGCTCCAGAGGCTTCCCTAGAGCCTAGGGAGGGCAAAAATACCCTCCCCCGTCCCCCCCGGAGGTCCTCAGGAAGCCAAAAACGCCCTCCCAGAGCCTCCATGCAAGCCAAAAATCAGCTGGCCGGCACACACATGCGCGCTGGAGCTGAGCTAGGCAACAGCTCGCGTGCCGACAAATATGGCTCCGCGTGCCACCTGTGGCACGCGTGCCATAGGTTCGCCATCCCTGGTCTATATCATCTGTCTATTACCTTCCTTCCACCCATCCACCCACCCATCCACCCACCATGTCTGTCTGTCTATCTGTCTGTTTTTCTGTATATCTATTATCAATCTATCTATCTCTATCTTTAACTTTATTTCTCTATATCTTTTATCTATCACTCCTCTTTCATCTATGTATCATCTATCTGCAAGAAGGATGACCCACAGCACCGTGTGACCTGGAAGAGCAGGAGAGAGACTCAACCTCCTGAATAGCTCAGCAGCCTCGTTTCTGCCTTTCCTGAAAGACCAAACTTCTTCAGAAGACCCTTGCTAGGAATGGGGTCCTCCCCAACATGATGATGATGATGATGATGATGATGATGATGATGATGATGATGATGATGATGATGATGACGACTTAAAATGTATGCAAAAAAGCCCCACTGAACTTAAATCAATACTCAACACAGTTCAACTGTTCAGCAGTGACATTAAAATGAACTTTGGACTTGAAAAATGTGCTATATTATCCATGCAGCAAGGAAAAATGAAAAAAAAATAGAAGGAGTAGAACTGGGAAATGGAAGCATAATGAAAGCATTAGCAAAGGATGACGGTTACAAATACCTAGGCATATTGGAAGCAGATAACATCTTGAATGGAAAAGTCAAAGAGTCAACACAAAAGGAATACATCAGGAGGGTCCGCAAAATATTAAAATCAAAGCTGAATGCTGGAAACATAATTAAAGCCATTAATACATGGGCAGTTCCAGTGATACGCTACTCAGCTGGTATCATCAACTGAACTTTGGCTGAAATGGAAAACTTGGACCGAAAACGTGCAAACTTTTGAATATGTATCACGCTTTACATCCATGAAATGACATCGACAGGTTGTACCTGCCAAGAAAAGTAGGGGGCAGAGGGCTATTACAAATACATCAAACTGTAGAAGAAGAAAAACGAAGTTTGAATGATTATGTGAACCAAGTACAGAAAAATTACTGCAGGCTGTGAAAATGGAGAACATTATAAAAACAACAGAAACAAAGGCAGAATATAAGGAAAAACAGCTGGATGACAGATTAAATAGATGGAAAACCAAAGATTTGCATGGACACTTGAAAAACATTGAAGAAAAAATGTGATGACAACCTTACATGGGCATGGCTTAAAATGGGAATCATCAAGAAAGAAACGGAAGGTTTAATACTCGCTGCTCAAGAACAAGCACTACAAACTAATGCCATGAAAGCGAAGATACAAAAATCCACTGACAATCCAAACTGCTGACTTTGCAATGAGAAAGTTGAAACCATTTCACACTTAATATGTGAGTGCAGCAAAATCGCGCAAACTGATTACAAAGTTAGACATGATCGAGTTGCTAAATTAGTCCACTGGTCATTATGTAAAAAATATGACATACCTGTATCCGAAAAGTCGTGGGAGCACAAAGTGGAAAAAGTTACTGAAAATGAGACGGTGAAGATCTTGTGGGACTTTCGAATACAGACAGATCATCATTTGGAACACAACACGCCAGATATCACAGTTGTCGAGGGCCAAAGAGTACAGTTTATTGATATCGCTGTACCAGAAGATGGCAGAGTCGAAGAAAAAGAACTGAAAAAAATTACAAAATATCGCGACCTGGCCATAGAAGCTATGGATGAAACATGTAACAGTGATACCCATTGTCATCAGGGCACTTGGTACCATGTCCAAGAATTTCACAAACCACATAAAGAAATTGCAGCTTCCTGCAATAACACCAGCGGAACTGCAAAAAACTGTGCTACTCGGAACATCATATATTTTAAGAAGATACTTGATTGATCCCTAGGATGCTGGCAGCAACCCGTATCAACCATCAGCACCAGTCAGTGGTATTTGTGACACTTTTTTAAATGTTCAGTTGACTGAGTTTCATGTTTAATGAATAAAAAAGATAATAATCATAGCAGCAACTCTTTTCTCCTTCTAGGAAAGGAATGGTGCTTATGCTACGAGGGGCACCGAGAGGTGTTTCCAAAGCATTTGTTTCTAACCTCAGGGGAGGAGGGAAGATGGTTGCCGAGCAGTTCAGATTCCTCCTTGGTGAGGAATGGGTCCAGTTGGCCATGAACCAGCCACTTCCTGTGCTCGGCCTCCCTCATCGGATTGGGGCAAGGGAGGAAGAAGCGGAGACGGATCTAGGCTTGTACATCACTTTAATTTCCCCAGTAGTGGCAGGCCAGAATATAAATTTAAAACACAGACCACCTGTTCCCTCTTAAATCTTCAGCACGCAAAAGTAAATCCAACTAATAACTAAGAACATTGAAAGGAACATTGGACTAAGAGAAGATAAATCTGGGTTTCTCTAAGCAAATGGGAGGTTGGGAGGCCAAGAGATTCTGAACAATGAAGTTCTACTGCCATCTCCTGCCTGACTGGGAAAACAGCGAGGAGCAGATTCCCCCTGCAGCTCTGCACATGGGAGGGGGATTAAAGGCACCCTTAACATGGACCTTCTTGAGCCAGGGGGCTAAAATTGCAAGCTGGTGAAGATGCTCTGGGCAGGACTTCCAATGCTGAGACTCACAAACACACACACACACACACAGAGGGCTGCACCCTACAGCATTCCCTGCCCTGCTCAGGAGATCTCACACAGGGGAGAGAGAGAGAGAGAGAGAGAGAGAGAGAGAGAGAGAGAGAGAGAGAGAGAGAGAGAGAGAGAGAGAGAGAGAGAGAGAGAGAGAGAGAGAGAACTTGAATGCAAAAGAGAGGAAATAAAAGGATGGAAACCAAGTCTCAGGGCAGAGGAGAGACAGAGAAGGAAAAAATTGTGCACACCCAGACACACAAGGGGGGAGGGAAGCAATGAGAAAGGAGTGTGTGTCCTGCCGTCTTAAGCCAGAAGAGGTTTTGTGTGGGGCTTAACGTCATGCCTTCTGCTTTGGGTTGCAAACTCCAGTTGTGGCACAGTGCAATGTGTAGCCTCAGTTAAGGTTGACTTGGCTTAACTGCTGTGCAACAATTAAGAAAGAAGGTGTAAGGTTGTGGTATATTTTTTAATGCTGTTTTGTCCATCTAAACTGAAATAATAGAGAAATCAACAGGCCTTCTGGGGAAGGGCAGCTGAGCAACGGGACCTTCCCCCCCTCCACTTCTTTGGCTGAAGAATTACCTGAAGCTCTCTAAGCAGGGGTGGGTTCCACTTACCTTCCCTACCGGTTCGCATCGTGTCGCTTCACTCATGCATGCGCCTACGTCACATCGGGGAAACGACCCTCTGCGCATGAGCAGAAGCCTTTGCACATGTGCAGAGGATTCTTTGCCAGCCGCTTTCAAGGAGCGGCCACTGGAGGACCGGTTCGGGGGCGTGGCCAGCCAGCCATCGCTGCCGGTTCGGCGAGCGGGGGGCAAATTTCCACCACCGGTTCGGCCGAACTGGTCCAAACCGTCAGCAACCCACCACTGTCTCTAAGGCAGGCCAGGTGATTCAGAGTAGTGCAAAGGGGGAGGGTCTTTTGGGGGGAGGGGGAAGCAAGGAGCAGCATAGCCATGGCCATGCTTGGCAGGATTTAGGGAGGGAGAGGTGGGGAGATGTAGTGGAAGGAAGGCCAAGACTGTCCTTGGAAGACCTGTGGACGGCCACCAGGAGAGGTTGGATGGAGGGCGCCTGCCCAAAAAGGATGGAGTTCCAGTTTGAGGAGTCCTGATGAGCACTTAATCCAGGAAGTCAGAAGGAGCATCCCCCACCCCAAATGCAAAGCTAATAGACTTCTCTTCTACAGGGGTTTGAAAGGTGGGATTACGGTATAGCCAAACCCAACCAGGGGCGCCCACCTGCTCCACCAGCAATCCTCTGCCTGGTGGCATCACCGGAGGATGGACCATGGAGCCCCACGGCGGCCTTTCTCCTCCTGCCACCTGCTTCCCGCACCTCCCCTTAATCCATCCGTTGGGCAGTTTGGCCTTTGCTCAGCCTGGTGTGGGAACTCAGGCCTCGAGATGCATTCAACAACCCCAGCTAAGCATCAACACAGCGATGGGCGCTCATTCCCCACTTAATGCATTCGGAGCAAAAGTGCCTGAAGCAAAACCCAATTTTATTCCTATCCCCTTCACATTCGGATTAGTCTGAAGAGCTTTAATGCAAAGGCGGGTCTGCCTGGAGTATTTATTTACCCCTTCCCCCCCCCCGCCCCTTTCACGATAACCGAAATGGAACCTGCGGGGAAAGGCAGCTTGGAGGAGAAAGGAGGGTTTGTTTTATGCCTCCTAATGGCCATAATGGGCTTGCCTGTTTAAAGCTGCTCCCACCAGCCCCCTCCCATCAGAAAGTCTGCAGGCGAAACGTGATGACTGGGCAAAATTGCCAAGATTCTCATCGCACCTCCCGGATAAGGAAAGGGGAGAGAAGAAAGGGAGGCAGGAAATTATGGTAGCCTGATCTAAATAGAAATCCATTTTTAAAATGAAGCATGTAAAGGTTTTGTGGTGGGGGAGGGGAGAGATAGGGCGCCCTTATCAGCCGAGGGGAAAAAGCCTCTTTCAGAAGCTGCAACTATGGACTAAGAACTCCGAATCCATCATCTGAGCGAAGGGATCAAATGTTCTATTAGTTACAGAGGATGCTGGGGCTTATCCGCTTTTAAGTGAAAAATCGGAATAAGAAAGGAGGCCTTTAGAAAGTTGGGTAGGATTTCAAAAATGAAATAAATTTAGCGTGGGATGCGAGCGGAGATTAACACAGAACTGTTCATTTACTAAGGATAAAGAAGGAACTCACAAGGGTAGACCTGAGGGATGATATGGCTTCATGCTAGGGAGCGTGGCGATGCTCCTGCTATGGGCAGAAGCTGGTTCTATTGTGGTTTGTTTGGGTTGCGAACTGCCTGGGATTATTGCATATAAGATAGGCAGTCATGTAAGTTTAATAAATGAACTTCCTCTTTGCAATTGATCCTTGTTTTCAATTCAATAGAGAAAGCAATTTCTCTATGCTTAGCCCAGTCATTGGTAAGAGTCTTACCAATCCTAAGAAATTTGGTACCCAAGTCATGGGTGAAACTTATTCACCTTAAAAGTATCCTCTTCACATAGAGTCTTTGGTACCTTTCTAAATATTCTGACCCTATTTTGCATGATCTGGGGAATGTTTTCAGGATGGGGTTGGTTGGTTGGTTGGTTGGTTAGAATAGAATAGAATAGAATTCTTTATTGGCCAAGTGTGATTGGATACACAGGGAATTTGTCTTTGGTGCATATGCTCTCAGTGTACATAAAGAAAAGATACATTCGTCAAGAATGGTTGTCATAGGGTTCAAGTAAGCAATCAGGAAACAATCAATATTAATATAAATCGTAAGGATACAAGCAACAAGTTACAGTCATACAGTCATTAGTGGGAGGAGATGGGTGATAGGAACAATGAGAAGATTAATAGTAGTGCAGACTTAGTGAATAGTTTGACTGTGTTGAGGGAATTATTTGTTTAGCAGAGTGATGGCGTTTGGGGGAAAACTGTTCTTGTGTCTAGTTGTTCTGGTGTGCAGTGCTCTATAGCGACGTTTTGAGGGTAGGAGTTGAAACAATTTATGTCCAGGATGCGAGGGGTCAATAAATATTTTCACGGCCCTCTTGGTTTGTTGGTTGGTTGGTTGGTTGGTTGGTTGGTTGGTTGGTTGGTTGGTTGGTTGGTTGGTTGATTGATTGATTGATTTCCAAGCTATATTGAAGGGAGATCAGTTGGCCACCAAAGCTAGGTGTGGCTGGAGTCACAGCAGGTGGGCCAAGCACATTCTAACCTGCTGCTCCTTCCTCCCTTCCTCTCTTCTTCACACAACAGAGTTCAGAACTGACAGTTCCCAAAATGGGCCTTGGAGATCAGTCTGAAGATGTATGTGATGCAAAGGCTGTAAATGTTCCACCTCTGCCTGCCTTCTCCCTCTTCGGAAGGATCCACGTGGGAGGAACTGCTTCATAAAACAGGGGGGAGGGAGAAAAAGAGGAAGGCTGACTTCCTTGGATGGGACTAATTCATCAAACTCCATATTTGTAAGGGATGTGAAGGTGAAACATCACCCTGAAAAATTTACCTGTGTGCCTCTTTGGCAAAGTCTGTCTCTGTGCCCAGCGGGCAAAAGATGGCAGCAAAGAGCTAAGAATAAACGTGGCTCTCCAGCCAGACCTTCAAGAATGATTTCCCCAAAGAAGTGGGTGGTGGAGGCAGTGGGGTGAGACTTTCATCAAAGGATTGGGAAATGACTCAAAGCAGAAACCAACTGAGACCCCCCTCCCACCTGGAAAAATGCCTTCAGGATTCCAGCCCCAGGCAGGGCTTTTCCCTGCCATAAAACCAACTGGTGTTGGGGTAGGATAATGTGAAGACCCAGCTCCCTTGAGAAGCCCATCCTGCTGGGAAAGGTGGAAGGAAGGAAGGAAGGAAGGAAGGAAGGAAGGAAGGAAGGAAGGAAGGAAGGAAGGAAGGAAGGAAGGAAGGAAGGAAGGAAGGAAGGAGAAGAGGATAACCAGCTTTGAGATAGATAAACTCAAAAAGTTATGGTGAACCATAGGAAGGACCAAGTTGGAGGCAGATCCCCCTGAAGAAAATCTATCTATGTGGCTTCTTAGAATTCATACCAACTTGACCATATAAACCAGGGGTCTCCAACTTTGTCAACTTTAAGACTTGTAGACTTCAACTCTCAGAATTCCTTTGCTGGCTGAGGAATTCTGGGAATTGAAGTCCACAAGTCTTAAAGTTGACAAGGTTGGTGACCCCGATTTAAATAATCCATCGATCGATCAATCAATCAATCAATCAGAAAGCCCAGCCCTTTCTTCCCCCCATCTGCTGCCCTTCCTATGCAGTTTGAAAGTTCAGGTTTAGGGACTGGTTGCCTCGTCTGAAGGGGACCTTCAGGTGGGACCTTTGCAGACTGCCGCAGAAGGAAGCCCTCCACATGGGGAGCTCCCTAGCTGGGTCTTTCCCCAGGCCTTCCTTCCATTCATTGCTCAGCGACACAAAATTTCCCCGGCATGGAAATTTTGGAAAACAGGAGCTTCCTTCCTTGCAGAGTCTAGCAATAATCATAAAAGCAAACCTCCAAGGCAACCAAAGCAAATGGATAGTCCTCAACTTGCAACCGTTATGCACAAGGACATTGGGGGGGGAGTAGCTTACAGCCAGTCTTTGTCCTTACAACTCTGACAGGTCGTGTGGTCAAAACTTGGGTGCTTGGCAACTGGTGTGTATCAATGACGGTTGCAGACTCCTGGGGTCATGTGACCGCCATTGGTGACCCAGCCAGCTTCCCACAAGCAAAGTCAATGGGGCAAACTGGATTTGCTTAAGGTCCGCACAATTCCCTTAACAACTGTGGTGCTTTGCTTAACAACCAGGGCAAAGCAGGCTTGACTCACTTAGCAACTGCCTTGTTTAGCAGCAGAAATTCTGGTTCCAATTGTGGTTGTAAGTCAAGGACTTCCAAAAGAAGCAACCACCAACCAAGCCTCCCCTTGACCAGCAGAGGGTGCGCGAGGCCTTGGAACAGGATATCTCAGCCTTTGCTTTTGGGGGGGGCAGCGTTTGTGTCAGCTGAAATATTGGGCTGCAGGAATAGGAGCCGGCAGAGGGGAGGGGAGGGGGAAGAGGGAAGGGCCCAAGCTGCCAGCTGCACAGGGCAATGCTCTCCTGCAGAGCGAACCAGACCCTCTCAGAATGGGTACCAAGAAGCTGCCCAGGACGTCCCTTTTCCAAAATGCTGGGCAATGTGCCATTCTGGCCCGGGTCTTCGCCTGGCTGTAAAAGTGGTGGCGGTTGTTGTATTTCTTGACCACTCCCCCAAGGAGCCCAGATCAGGAAGAAGGTGGCGAGAAAATCCCCTCCAAAGCAGCCCTCAAGGCTGAGGAAAGCAGCTATCCGGGGCCCAAAGCAAAGCCCTTTAAACTGTGCAGCAATTACAGCATCTGAGCTGACTTCCACCCCCACCCCACCCTCTTAGGGGTCTCCATTTCCAGAGACACCCCCCCCACTGCTCATCTGTCCTGGGGGGGGGCTGAGGCTTCCCTTCTCCCAGCAAAGCCTTCGGAAAGGGGGCCCTTCGCGGCTTCGGGAGAAGGAAGCCTTCTCCTGCCCCCTTAATGCATTAATGCTCCCAACTGGGTCCCAATCAAAAGCGACAGGTGAGCCTCGGGGGCTGGAAGGGGATCTTTGTGACAGCAAGGCGCACACTCGCATTCTTGCACACGCACTCCTGGTGCAACGGGCTTTGCAGCTCGACCCACCTCTGCGGGTGACTCATGCCCGGCCATCTGGAAACAGAGGGGACTTTGAGCCCTTCGGTTTCTTCTTCAGAGACTCTTCGCAGTTGCTGCTTGTCTCCTTGGTAGCCCCACTTGGAAAGAGGCCTCCAGAGGGATCCCCACACAGAGGCCTGAAGGGATATTTGCTCAACCAGCCGGTGCCTCTGGTTGCCCCAGCTTCCAATGTTCCTCCTATTCTGGTTTCTTTGTGAACGAAGGGAAATGAAATCCTCTCTCGTCATCTTGTGCAAACAAAACGAAGTGAGTTGGGAAGGTTGGCAGAAGAATCGGGATTTGGCTCCTTCCGGCTTAAGATGGAGGGATTTGCAGTGATTTCCCATATTTTGGGCTGGGTGTTTCCTACCCACCGATAAAAGAGTGAGTGAGTCAGTGAGCTATGGGTCAGCACAATGGACAGGAGACATCTTGCAAGGCTGCCGGTCCATTTCACTCCATCCTACCAGAGAGAAGGGAACACAAAACGGTGCCAGATACTGTGGAAGTCCAATCAGCATGGCCAATCGTAAAAAAATGACAATACCATGACAGCCACCTGATCTTCCAGTCAAATGAAAAAGATTTTTTTCCTTTAAAATAAACTTACCCAAACTTTCTATTTTCTTCACAAACAGTATTGAAAGATTAAGACAAATATATACAGTATGCGTATATATATAATCTGTTTTATTATACATCACTCAGGGTCTATTGGGCAAATGTATGTGTATATATTTGTACAATGGACTCTGAGTGATGTATAATAAAACAGAATAATGGGGTTGGAAGGGACCTTGGAGGTCTTCTAGTCCAGCCCTCTGCCCAAGCGTGAGACCCTAGACCATTTCAGACAAATGGTTCTCCAATCTCTTCTTAAAAACCTCTGGTGATGGAGCAGCCACAACGTCCAGTAGCAATCAGATTTAAACAACCAACCAACACAATACATGTCTTATTGAAAAAAACACATAGTTTGGCTTCCCCCTGTGGGCCAAAGGCATGAGAAAAGAAAGCCTTGTTTTCCAAAAAAAAACCCAGAAGAGGGGCTTCTTCCTAAAGAGTGTGTGTGGTGGGGATGCTACCGAGAAGGCCTCACCCACAGCCTGTGGATCTTAGAAGGAAGGCAAGGCTTAGCAGCAACTCTCAGCAGGCGCAAACCCCTGGGGCTGATTTAGATAACATTAGAAATGTTATCCAGCATTCAGGAAGCCAAATCAAGCTATCTTCCTTTCCCTCCCTCCCTCCCTCCCTCCCCTCCTCCCTCCCTCCTCAGGAGACTCCCCACAAGCTGCGTGGGGAGCTTTCTGGACGAGGGAGGGCTGAGCTGTCTCCCGTGTGCACGGATTCAATGGCAAAGCCAAGCTTTCGAAGCGAGCTGTCTGCTTTTCTTCAACTGTTTTATCAGATTGACCGGCCCAGAATAAAATGTTATGGGCTCACTTACTTCACAGCCTCTAGATAATCTTTTTAATTAAAGTGCCAACCGGCTTTCATGTAAGGCGATAGATCACCAGTCCCTGGCTAATATTTACATCTCGGTAAACAGAAGAGATCCGGCACATTTTAACAAAACAAATATCAGAAGAAAACCCCCAGCCAAGAGCTATCTAAATGGTGCCCACAGGATTTGAAAGGGGCTGGGATTAATCCAAGGCTGCAGAGCAGGAGCAGGTCATGCCACATGAATCTGGACTTCTCTCAATCTCTCCGAGACTGACTCTTAAAAGAAACAACCCCAGACTGCAGTTTCAATTTCCAAGGTTAGATGGAGAGATTGGACATGAAAAATAGCCACCCATCCTGACTACACCACAATCTGGATCTCCTTAATCTTTCAGATCTTGGGCAGGGGGGGAAAGGGGCCTCTTGGGAGCCAGCCAGGCATGGCGGAGAAGGGCAAGATCTACAGGATGCCAAGTCTTCCTAAGTCCTTGAACATGCCATCTTCTGCCAACCCTGCCCTGAAGCCCAGGAGTGAAAGTCGGGGTGCTGTTCAGACCAGGAGACCCACTGAGGGTAGACACCATGCCCAAACCCTGTCCCTCCCTCCTTGCCTTATTTCCTTCCTTCTTCCCTGCCTTCCTGCCTCCCATTCAGCCATCCAGCCATCTTCCTCCTCCCCTCTCCCTTCCTTCCTTCCTTCCCTTCTTCTTTCCTTCCTTCCTTCCTTCTTCCCTGCCTTCCTGCCTTCCATCCAGCCAGCCAGCCATCTTCCTCCTTCCCTCTCCCTTCCTCCTCCCTCCCTCCCTCCCTCCCTTCCTTCTATTATTTATTTATTTTACACACCACCCATCTCACTGTTCAAGGGGACTTTCAGGTGCTAGAAACCAGGAGCCAGGACAGAGTTCAAAAGCACAATGTGTTTATTCCATACAACCCATACAGAAGAATCTGATTACTAACAGTCAAGTCCAATTGGCGCCAGATAAGAGTCAACAGACTTCAAGGGGGGGGCTGGACTTAGGTCTCTTTCAGGGGTGCCAGGTCTCCAGACGGATGTGGCTTTTGACCCTGCCCCTCAGACCAACCTGGTCATCTCCTGCATTGACATTTTCCTAATGTGGCTTAAATCTGACAGCTGCTTGATTTTGACTGAGCTAAAAGTCTCGGTTCTGGTCTGGCCTGGTACCCACACGGCCCTCTCCTTCCTTCCAGATGCTGGCTCCGCGTGACCCACGGGTTGAAAAGCAGCCACAGCAGCAGCAGCTCAGTTGTGAGTAACACACATTTGCGTGATGCTTATTTATCCAATACTGTAGCTGGTCTGATGGCTGCCTATGCGGTCTTCCATTGCTGGGGCTGAGGGTGGGGGGCAGATGCTTTATTCCGATTTCCATCCTTGGCAGAATCTGCCAATTGCCCAAGAGGGAATCATTTATTCATTTAAAAGCAACGAGCGAGCTGCTTTGGTGTTTTGATTAGCCCAATCACTCTCGCAGCAATCGCTGGCTTTAACCAGATGCATGATGACTTGTTTCGCCTGTTGGAGAGAGTGTTTGCTCACACAGACACCCTCCACACCTCTTGCCAGTGGGCTAACAGATTAACAGAGTCAGAAGGGACCTTGTAGGTCATCTAGTCCAACCCCCCCCACACACACACACACCCAAGCAGGAGACCCTACACCATTTCTGACAGATGGCAGTCCAGTCTCTTCTTGAAAGCCTCCAGGGATGAAGCTCCCACAACTTCTGAAGTCAACTTCTGTTCCACTGGTTGATTGTTCTCACTGTCAGAAAATTTCTCCTTATTTCCAGGTTGAATCACTCCTTGATCAGTTTCCATCCATTGTTCCTTGTCTGGCCTTCGGGTGCCATAGAGAACAGCCTGACCCCCTCCTCTCTGTGGCAGCCCCTCAAATAGTGGAAGACTGCTATCCTGTCTCCCCTGGTCCTTCTCTTCCCTATATTAGCCATGCCCAGTTCCTGCAACCGTTCATCGTATGTTTTAGCCTCCAGTCCCCTAATCATCTTGGTTGCTCTCCTCTGCACTCTTTCTCAACATCTTTTTTATAGTGTAGTGACCAAAACTGGATGCAGTGTTCTAGGTGTGATCTTACCAAGGCCTTATAAAGTAGTACTAACACGATTCCATCCCTCTGTTAATGCAGCCTAGAACTTGGCTTTTTTGACGCTGCAGCAGGGAAATGGGAAGGTAATTGATGACATGGATTTTGTGGGACAGATGATGCAAAGCAGTTTGCTTGTATTGGCGGCTATTGCAGCTTCATCTGGATGCATCGATCTGGGTTTTGAACAGACTCTGCAAACAAGATCAAGCAGGACATCAAAGGTCTCCCCCAGAGCTCTGAAGATAAGGCACAGTCCCCAGGCCGGGGCTCAGCGGGTGTCTCAGCAGGTGCCTGGCCCAGCTCCACCAGACTCTTGATCAGCATGAACCTGAACAAACAATGGATTGCTCCCTCCACACACTGGGGCGACTTCTATGGAGTCCCTGGTGCTCTCTGAGCTTAGTTATTTGCTTGCAGTTGTTTCATTACTTAACTAGGTAACATCGTCAGTGTGATATAATGATGGGCAAGCTACTTTGTAGCAAACCCCAGACTCACTAATACTGATGATATTACCTACGGTAGTTGGGTCATGAAACATCTGCAAGCAAGCAAGCAAGCTCAGAGACCACCAAGGACCACATAGTCGTCATCCTCCTCCTCCTCCTCCTCGATGTTGTTATCTAGTTGAGTCATGAAACATCTGCAAGCAAGCAAGCAAGCTCAGAGAGCACCAAGGGCCTAAGTCCACATGGAGAGAAGTAAGCAGTGGGGTACCACAAGGGTCCGTCCTAGGCCCAGTACTCTTTAACATCTTCATAAACGACCTAGACGAGGGAATAGAAGGGGAACTAACCAAATTCGCAGATGATACCAAGCTGGCGGGAGTAGCTAATGCCCCAGAGGACAGGCTCAGGATCCAGATGGATCTCGACAGACTTGAACACTGGGCCCAATCAAACAAAATGAAATTCAATGCAGAGAAAAGTAAAGTCCTACACCTAGGTAAGAAAAACCAAAGATACGCATATAAACTGGGTGAAACCACACTCAATAGCAGCAACTGCGAGAGGGATCTAGGAGTCTTGGTGGACAACCAACTAGATATGAGCCAGCAATGTGCAGCGGCAGCCAAAAAAGCCAATGCAATCCTGAGTTGCATTAACAGAGGGATACAATCTAGAACTAGGGAGGTACTAATACCACCCTATAAAGCCTTAGTTAGACCACAACTAGAGTACTGCATCCAGTTCTGGTCACCACACTATAAAAAAGACATTGAAGCTCTAGAGAAAGTGCAGAGGACACCAACAAAGATGATAAGGGGACTGGAAACTAAAACATACGAAGAGCGGTTGCAGGAACTGAGCTTGGCCAGTCTGGCGAAGAGAAGGACCAGGGGTGACATGATAACAGTGTTCCAATACTTGAGGGGCTGCCACAGAGAGGAGGGGATTAGGCTGTTTTCCAAAGCACCAGAAGGCCAGACAAGGAATAATGGATGGAAACTGACCAAAGAGAGATTCAACCTGGAAATGAGGAGGAACTTTCTGACAGTGAGAGCGATCAACCAGTGGAACAGCTTGCCTGCGGAGGTTGTGAGAGCTCCAACACTTGAGACTTTCAAAAGGAGATTGGACTGCCATTTATCCGAAATGGTGTAGAGACTCCTGCTTGAGCAGGGGGTTGGACTAGATGACCTACAAGGTCCCTTCCAACTCTAACAATAATCTAATCTAAACCCCTCATTTCAATCCTGAGCCACAAAGCTTCTCTTCTTTTTGATCTTCTTCTGACCACCAACTCTTTCTCCTTGCTTAGTGAATCAACAGACAGTTTGCTCAGGGCATGGTAGCATGGACATGTGGGAGACACCACACTGACATCACACGCATCATTATGGAAATTGTGTCCTCTGCACAATTTCATCACAATCTGCATGGCATCACTTCCCTGCCGGCCCCTCCGCAGATGCTGAAGCTGGGTGTCTCCAAGCCAAGCAGCTGAATGTTTGTCAGAGAACAGCTGGCTCTCTGCTTCCTTCCCCATTTTTACCCCAAATGACATTTGTACAGATGGGATCATTTATTGGGGAAAACATTATTTTTACAACCAACCATCAAATCTGACTGAGGTTGTTGTTCACTAGAGAGATGTTGTACTAATTTTTCAGCCAAAGCCATTTTCTACACCTTTAACTAGCAGGGATCCAGAAGGGGCTGTCCTTGTGTTTTGCAATAATGAACTTTGTGGCTAAAATAGGAGTGAAATCAATCTCTCGCCTCGTCCCAATTTATACGCATTTGGCAGCCAAGGCAGGAAGGCAACTGCGGGACCCGTTCATTTGTGGCTTGAGAAAGATTGTCTCTTTATCTTCTCCACAGAATCTCCAAGATCGTTACAGTTATTACTTTTGCTGCTTTCCAAGAGGCCTGATTCAGAAAATGCAGAGAAGTCAGAATTTCCCACGGGAAGCTAACTAGCTCCATCTGGCACAATTGCCTCATCACATTCATTCATGTGTAAAGATAAAACTTGCTTTTTGCACATTGATTTTTTCTCCTTGAATATTAATTTTATGCCCTTCTTTTCCTGCAGCAAGAGATCGTCTTCCTTCAAAGCCAAGAACCTCCCCAGAGTTGGCGTTTGGAAGAAGGCTGCAACCTTGAGAAGCCTTCTTCTTGAATCTCCTGTGGTCCCCGCTCTTTCTCCTTCAGCCTGTCCTCATCAAGACCCACCTCAAAGAGGTCCAAGACTAAGGTGCTGCATGATGGCATCTACTTACATGAAGCTCTAGATGCCTCACTAATACTGATGGTGTTACCTAGTTGGGTCATGAAACATCTGCAAGCAAGCAACCAAGCTCAGAGAGCACCAAGGACCACATAGTCCTCCTCCTGCTCCTGCTTCTCTTCATCCTCCTCCTCCTCCTCCTCCTCCTCCCCCCCTCCTGTCATTCTCCTTTTCCTCCATTCTGCAAACCCCACTCCCTTCAAGCACTGAGTTAGGCCACATAACTTTCTTCAGCTTCGTATGCATAGGCTTACCAATTTGTAAATATTTCATAGAAATAATGTCTTTCTCAAACGTAACAGTGTCAGCAACGCTTGTTTGTTCTTTAAGAGGCACCGAGAAAAAGAGTGAAAAAGAGAGCACAATACTCCTGGAGGAACGGAGTAATAGCAGGGCCCCACCTCTCCTCCTCCCCGCCTGGTGCAAAGGGAAGAGAGGAAAGAAAATAGCAAAGATATCCAGTTGACCAAGTTCTATGGTGGGTGTAGAGAGAGTATACTCTCTATAGAACTATAAGCGGAGACGCCGGTGGCTAAATTTCTTGACCCAACTTTATGTAGCCCTTCACACAATTTCAATTTGCAAGCAGGTGGTTCAGAAAGGAGAATTTCAGGTGAGAAGCAAGAGGTGGGGAACAGGAGGAGGAGGCTGTTTCCTCTTGGGATCCAACCATTCATTACTTTCAGCATCATTCAGCACTGGCAACAACACAACGCTTAACACCTGGAGCAGAGAGACCAAGGACAGGGTCCACGGAGGCCCTCTGCTGTCCCTGGTCAGAGGGAACTTTCCTCCAGGGTCTCAGGGGAATTGGGGTTTCTAGAGGGAAGGTCAAAGGATCCCAAAGTCTCTTGGCTGAGGAGGAACACCCAGGAGAGGATCGCTCTGCATAGACAATTTACAAGATAAGCAGAGGAGAAGAACCACCGGAGAGATTGAACTCAGGCCCGCTTTGTAGATCCCCCAGGAATTGTCTGGGCGCATGGAGGCTGTGTGATGCCGCATCCGCAGAAGAACGATGTTGACAGCTATCCAAATTGGGTGCTTTGACTTTTCCAGAGGTGCCACAATTGAGTGCTCAGGTGGAGATGAAAGATATAGGATGCCGGGAGCAAGTGGCACGGGTTAATGAGATGCCTGCACAAGACAGAGAATTCACCAAGGAAGAGGAGGAGGAAGCACCCCAGGGAAACCATTATAGTTGAGCAGCAAATGGCCAACCCTCCCCAAGATCTCCAAAAGACAATGCCAAGTTGGCTCATTAGACGATCATTATGGCCTCCTGTGAACCAGGCGCCGTTCCTGCATGGCTTCAGGTTTGCAAAGCAGCTTGTGATTTTCACCGATTAATAAATGCCCTCCTGCTCAGCTCAGGACAAGCAATTAAGACTAAATTGTGGAATATGGCAGGGTACAGGGTAGGGAGAAGGTGCCTTCCTTCTTTGCAATCCTCTTTCCTCGCTTCCCCCTCGGTGCCTTTGAAGCAGGAGGCCTATTAGTGACAGAGACAGGAGCACAGCTATACGCAGGATGCCAACCCGAGTGGCTGGCTGGCCTCACACCACACACAAATGCCAAAGCAAACAACTGCATGGAGGCCGAGGACGCGTTCCCAAATCAGCAACCCTTCAGGAGTCTGTGATGCGAGTTAAAGTCCGACCTCCCTGCCTCTGGGCAAGGCACCAGCCAGCCTGCAGAATCGGCTGGCAAGTCAGAGCTGGAAATTAGAGAAAGATCAATTGGAGACTGCAACCAAGTGATTGCTTTTCATTGGGATCATTTTCAGCCAGTCCAAATACAAAGACTCTGAACTCCAGCAGGGGCAAGAAGGGCGAGGTGAGGCAGGCTGGCAACGCAGCCTATATTACGACCAGCCGTTTGAAGTTTATTGTGTGTTAACCTGTCCAGCGTGGACTGAGCAGCCCAGAAATACTTCCTAATGAAAGCCGTGATAGAAAATCAATTGTAATTATAGAAGGCCATGGGTATCTTGTTATCTGCTCTGTGGGAGCCCTGTTGATTTGTTGACATTTCAAATTACATCTACATTTCAAAAGGAAAAGAGACTTTTTTGGGGGGGGGGCATAAGGGAGGCCATATTTTCCACTTGGTGAGCGAAGCCAAACAAGGAGAGTGAAATGATCTCCCCCCCCCCCCCGTCTGGCTGCCCCGTTTTCCAGGAGAGAGTTGGGGGTTCTACAAAGTGACATGAAGAATTCAAATGGCAACCTCATCAACGTGGCCACCACCATGGTGGTCATGAAGAGCTGGCCCAGCTCTCTTCCTTCCAAATAAGAATTTCTTTCCCAATTCTCAAAGTCACAGAGCGAGGCTGGCCTTTGAGTCCCAAAATGCCATTGCTGACCCACAGATTTCATGGGCAGGTGGGTGCTGGGCTTCGAGGACTGTGGTTGAGAAGGAATGAGAAAGCGAAGGAGGGTCTTTTACAGTTTCTCAAGGGGGTTGCGTATCTCAACTGTTGGGTATTTGCTTGCAGCCTTGATTGTCGGGAGGTGAGGAAGGAGGTGTCAGGGAGCTGATCTAGATTCACACAATGTCTATGGAGATTCTCCATCATCCAGGTCCTGCTTGTCCCAAAGGTGCTTTTTCAAAAGGCAACTGGACTTTCCTGGTTTTTTCCTTGAAAACATTTCTCTCCTCGTCCAAGAAGCTTGGATGCTTCTGGAGATCTGAAGAAGCTTCTTGGATGAGAAGCAAAATATTTTCAAGGAAAAAACCAAGGAAGTCCAGTTGCCTTTTGAAAAAGCACCTTTGGGATTAAGTCACAAAGCAGTTTGACCAAATGGGAATGCGATCGAGAAACCATGATTAAGCAAACCATGGCTTAGCACAATGGATGAAGCTGGCCTGTCCTTTATGGAGTTTTCTCCATAACAAACATGCCAAAATGTCCGCCCTGATGCTCAAATTCCACAAGTTAACTGGCCCCTTTCGTTTCACCTCCAACTTGGGAAGACTGAGGAGTCTGCCATGCATCTCCTTATCAGGGAATTTATCTTTCACCACAAATATGTGCTGATGATTTACAAGGCTCCAAAATCCCATTAAAGGCAGCCCTGAAGAGCCTGACACCCCTTTTATAGAACCAGCCAGCAGCAGCTTCAGCACCAGTAAATAATCCAGAGGCGGGTGGAGAAGGACAAGAGTGAGCTCATTCATCTCCCAGTATCTCAGCAACATCCCAACGTAGCTGAAACAAAAGATGTCAGAAGAGATAAGGTGCTTTGTGTCACCTGGTTAATGAATCCGCAAAGGAATAAAATCCGAAGCGGAAAAAAGAGTTAGAGAGAAAAGCATAAAAGGGACAATGTTTTACAGAGAATAAAGCTTGAAATCCTTGGGAATGAACTTCAAGCACATCAAAGCGTACAGAATGTATAATTTTCATAATAAGTTGGCTCAGCCAGGTGAACAAAAACCATCTCTGCTAGATTCAGTTTTTCCCCTCATTCAAGTCTTTAAAAAGTCCACTCTGTTCACAAAGATAATGATGGTTCATGTGGATTGTCCGGGGGGGGGGGGACCCGGCCTAAGTTTTCACTGATCCCATAGCCCAGCCGGAAGGGGATTCATTGTAGGGTTAGACTTGTTACTCACCTTTCCGGTTCAGATAAATCTCACAGTTTTTCTGAGTAGGTTATCTGGCAGCACAAGAACAAACCACCCTAGAGCATGTCTAGATACTCAGGGATGTGGCAGTGGGAGATTCAGGAGATATAAGGCTGGCCTTGGAAAGGGTGCATCAACACCTGCTCAGCTCAAGGGTCAGAAGGGTGTATGTAGAAAATTAATTATTTCTTCTGTGTCCCCACTTTATCTCTGCTGCTCTGGGTATATGTAGCTTGTAACTTATTGGGGGGGGAGGAGGAGGAGGAGGAGGAGGGGATCTTTGATCCTCTCTAAGCTTCATTGTTTTCTTGCAAACATTTCATTACCCAAATAGATTACATCATCAGTGCCAGAAGGGAGTGGGGTTTGCTCTCTGTTTATATAAGGTAAAGACAAAGGTTCCTCTCGCACATATGTGCTAGTCATTCCTGACTCTAGGGGGCGGTGCTCATCTCTGTTTCAAAGCTGAAGAGCCAGCGCTCACAGAACGCTGTTACCTTCCTACCAAAGTGGTCCCTATTTTTCTACTTGCATTTTTTACATGCTTTCGAACTGCTAGGTTGGCAGAAGCTGGGACAAGTAATGGGAGCTCACTCCGTTATGCGGTGCTAGGGATTCGAACCACCAAATTGCCAACCTTTCTGATCGACAAGCTCAGCCACTGAGCCACCGCATCCCTCTGTTATATAGGAACCACTTATATAACGGTTTAGTTATCCATCGTCGTTAGGAAAGATCCCTGGGTAATATAAACATGTCAGAGATCAGTTTCTCTCGATTCTATTGCTTCTCTCTCTTCCAGAAAGGAGCCCCAGAGATCGCCAACCTCCCCTGCATCCTCACCCAACAGGCAGAGGCACCAAAATGCTAGGAAGCCTCCTGGGAAAGGGAGGGACCTTCCCCTTTCTTCTCCCAGAGGCTGTTAAGACCCGGGTTCTGGTGCCAACAAGAGCCAACCATGCCTTTGGCGGTGGGGGGGGTGGGGGCTACAGCCTGAGAACTTGGTGAAATAAACAAGCCAATTGCTCTCCTGCCTTGAGGAGGGTTGGTAGGACGAGCCCATCAGGGACCTCACATGAATCTCTTTCGGGTCCAGTTTCTCAGGCCACCACCGGCCATTTTGTGCCTTTTCCCAACAATTTCTACAAACCCTCCAAAAGCGAAGCACCCTCCCTTTCTCATCTGACCTCCTAATTGATTGACTTTTTGATGCTGACACTGGGGTAACATGATTTGCCTGCTGCTGCCGACTCCAACTTATACCGAGAACTGTCAATTATGCCTCGTTCTTTTAGGATTTGATCCTGACAAGCAAAGGATGAGTAATGTTTTCCATTCGCTGCAGAAAAAGGGGCGGGGGGGGGGAAGACCTCAGAGTTCAGGTCTGCACTTTCAACAGGCTAGTCCTTGTTTAGCAACCACAATTGGAACTGGCAACTTGTCCTTAAGTGAAGTGGTGGTGAATGAAACCATAACTGCGCTTACGGTCTTATTTCGACTTTCCTTCACTTTGCAGACTGCGAGTTGCAAAGTGACTTTTTCACCACCGTCGTCACTGCAAATGGTCGCTAGATGAGGACTACCATGTAGGACCCCCCACAAAGCTAACACAACCACAACAACAGCTGCCCTGTGAAAAACATGACAGTTACTGCTCCTATGAAAACTTGCCAAGTATTTATGTAGACTGAGCTGTTAGATGGCTCCAATTCCTAATTTCTAATAGATTAAACAAACACAAACAGAGAAAGAGAGAGGTTGTTATCATCATCTCCTTGAGGAGGGGCACAGCACAGCCTATTTGTGTTTCTGCAAGATTACCTACTTGGTAATGATTTTGACGTGGCTCAGTTGTCCTGCTTTAGTAAAGTGATATGCTTGGATGTCCTATTTTCTTCTGTGTGTGTGTGTGTGTGTGTGTGTGTGTGTGCGTGCGTGCGTGCGTGCGTGCGTGCGTGTGTGTGTGTGTGTGTGTGTGAACAGACAACACAGTGGCACCGGCTGCAGTTAGAAGATGGCTCCTTGTGGATGCAGTCTTTGCGCAACTCATTTCCACCTCATCCTCTAAAAAATGCTGGCATTCAGTTTATCTTTCTGATTCTGCTAGAAGGTCCCTCCGTTTGAACTGTCTGGAGTGAAGAACTTGGAAACAAGCCACCAATGCCAGCGCCCTCAAAGCCTCGTCTTCACTGTCAAAATGATGCATTTGCCAGCCACCTGCATATCCCTTAAGGCTGCTCTGTTCTCCGTTCACACGGGATTCGGGTTTTTGATCTCCGCTGCGCAAAGGGATGCAGTGAGAGATGGGTGAGCACAACTCCTAGCAGCCCCCTGTTCACCACACACGGTACCTGCGCCTCTCTCTTGCCGGCTATCGTGAGGCTGACGAGTATTAAAATGCAAGCCAGGAGAGAAATCCGCAGAGAGCAGAGATAGGAGACCTAGGCTGGGGGAGAACGGATCCCTTCAATGCACTGAGCTAGAGAATAACTGAATAACAGAGTTGGAAGGGATCTTGGAGATCTTCTAGTCCAACCCCCTGCTCAGGCAGGAAACCCTATACCATTTCAGACAAGTGGCTGTCCAGTCTCTTCAGTGATGGAGCACCCACAACTTCTAGAGGCAAACCGTTCCACTACTTAATTGTTCTAACTGTCAGGACATTTCTGTTTAGTTCCAGGTTGCTTCTCTCCTTGATTAGTTTCCATCCATTGCTTTTTGTCCGGCCTTCAGGTGCTTTGGAGAATAGCTTGACCCCTTCATCTTTGTGGCAGCCCCTCAAATATTGGAAGACTGCTATCATGTCTCTCCTGATCATTCTTTTCATTACACTAGACATACCCAGTTCCTGCAACTGTTCTTCATATGTTTTAGCCTCCAGTCGCCTAATCATCTTTGTTGCTCTTCTCTGCACTCTTTCTAGAGTCTCGAAATCCTTTTTACATCGTGGCGACCAAAACTGAATGCAGTATTCCAAGTGTGGCCTTACCAAGGCATTATAAAGTGGTATTAACACTTCACGTGATCTTGATTCTATCCCTCTGTTGATGCAGCCTAGAACTGTGTTGGCTTTTTTGGCAGCTGCTGGCTCATATTTAAATGGTTGTCCACTAGGACTCCAAGATCCCTCTCACAGGTACGGTTATTGAGCCAGGTTGAAAGAACTCAACCAAGTCTGTTCTTACTGCTTGGCTGGGAGTTGGCACTCTTGGCAAAATATCCGGGCTAAAGTCTTAACAATCCAAACCAACAAACCAATAAGGCATCCCCAAAGTTTTGGATCTTTTCATCAGACAGGTGGATGCCTAGAAGGCAGAGGGCAAATGTCTCCTTAATGGCAATTCTTGGGAACAGAACAATTCTCCCTCCACTCCTCCCCATCTGGGAGGGCCTGAGACCCCCTCAAGGGAAGAGGCCGTCATGGAGATGGCACAACGTCTTACCCACGTCAATCAGACTGGATGCCACCTTCCAACACGGTGCGCCGTTTTGCCCAACTGAAGGTTACAAACAGACAAACCGACAGAAGCCTTTTAGTAATGTAAAGATTTCTTAGCCTCTTTGATTAAAAAAAGAAGAGTCCAATTTGCAGAAATCCAGATTTGCAGACTTCTCTGATCAAGATAAATTATGAAATGAGAACAGAGCATAGAGTTGATGGAGAAGATGAATTATTTTTCAAGGGGCCGTTGAGGGAATTCAGGTATGTGTGTGTGTGTCTTTTCTAGGTCACCCTCCTCGCACTAAACATTTTCGCCTATGGAGGGCATTATTGACTTCTTTTTCAACTAATCTCCCACTGAAAGCAGGCTAGAGAAATGTGTGCTGCATTTAAACATTTTATCCTAACACCCACCAGGAACCAAACGCCCCCCCTTCCCCTCGGCATCCTCCATCATGCCTGCAGAGATGCCTGTTTCTCACATCAGCTGCCAACGTTTTAATCATAGTCAGCACATTGCGTCGCATGTCCCCCCCCCCTCAGGTTTTGATTCAAGGAATTAGGCCCCTCCTTGGAGAACTTCCAAGCAGCTATTCAGGAGAAGGAAGCGCTGGGCAGCTTCTCTTGAACCTCTTGATCAGAATCTACAAACAACCACCGAGCAAAACACAACACCGTTTGAAACACACCAAGGAACAGCGAAGGATGCTTTATTTTTCCTCTGATGTTTGAAAATAGCTTGCTTTTCCCCAGTTGCTTTTTTACTTGAACAATGTTATCAAAGATGGGGGAAATGAGCATAATGGATGGACAGGGAGATTATACACAACTTTCTCTTTTTCTCTCTTTTTCTGAACTGATAAAACATTTGCACTGTCTCTGCCAGCGAGCATCAGAAACAACCGATGGGTACCACCAACCATTTTAAAAGGACTCCGAAGGGGCCTGAAACTGCAAAGTGGAGAGTTTTACACAGGGGACTGTTTAAAAATAGCCATCTCAGCATCATTCACAATGCTGAAACTATAAGAACTTGGGGTGTTTTTGTCTTTAAACACCTTTCGGCCTTTTTACCCCTTGTTTCGGTTGAAAATTACAGCTGTTGCAACCAGCTGTACTGTACTGAATTCCATAGAGATATAATTTCGGTGCTTTTCTGGAAACCCCAATTACCGGCCAGAACTTCATACAAGTGGTGGGGTGGACCGGGCGGGGGAGCCAAACCCGGCAGGATTGGTCCTTTTTGGGAATTGAACTATGCTGAGATGTTCCGATTCAAAAACTTGCCAGGATGCCTAAAGACCAAGGAAAATTGGGACTCCAACACTGCACCCAATTTTCACTAATCACTAATCACTAAAATACAAAAGAGATGTGGAGGCTCTAGAAAGAGTGCAGAGAAGAGCAACAAAGATGATTAGGGGACTGGAGGCTAAAACATATGAAGAACAGTTGCAGGAACTGGGTATGTCTAGTTTAATGAAAAGAAGGACTTGGGGGTGGTATGATAGCAGTGTTCCAATATCTGGGGCTGCCACAAAGAGGAGGAGGGGGCCAACCTATTCTTTAAAGCACCTGAAGGCAGGACAAGAAGCAATGGATGGAAACTACTCAAGGAGAGAAGCAACCTAGAACTAAGAAGGAAGTTCCTGACAGTGAGAACAATTAACCAGTGGAACAACTTGCCTACAGAAGTTGTGAATGCTCCAACACTGGAAGTTTTTAAGACGATGTTGGACATCCATTTGTCTGAAGTGGTGTAGGGTCTCCTGCCTAAGCAGGGGGTTGGACTAGAAGATCTCCAAGGTCCCTTCCGTTATTCTGTAATGGTATCCCTCTCTCCTAATTGTCAGGAAGGGCAATCGATTAGAGACCCCTCTTCAAGCCATCCTCAGCTGCCAGTGGTGGGAAGTGACAAGGGGAAAATACAAAATTAAGCCAACAGTGGCACTGAGGAATAACTCCTACTTCAAATGTGGACATCTTCATCACAGAAGAGTTCGGATAGAATAGTGGACAAAATTGTGCATTTAGTTTAGGAAAGTGCCTGGGGCTACAATCACAGATCACAGGTGGAAGTCCTATTTTCTCATTTCATCTGTGAACTGGCTTTGTTTGTTTGTTTGTTTGTTTGTTTGTTTGTTTGTTTGTTTGTTTGTTTGTTTGTTTGTCTGTCAAACGTTGAAAGCAGCCCTCTCCCTCTGGCCTCTGTGGGGTCAGTCAGTGCTTCACCCTGAAGGGCCGACGTTCTTCTGTAGAGGCTCAGGTCGAGGGCAGCCTCTCTTGGAAGAATGCCTTGCAATTTCACCTGATGCCTCGGCTGTCTCTGAAAGCCTCACGGTGGACTGGAAGCTTCTTTCCTGCAAAATCTGCAGCCTTGAACCCGGGCTCCATGCAGCCCTTTGAACAGAAGCGGCTCCCACCATTTGCACTGAGCCGACCTCAATCCAACCCGCCTTTGGGGAGAAAATCTCAGCTGTGTTCTTCCTGAGATTAAACGAAGAATAATTAAAGTTAATAAACTTAGGGGAAACAACATGGAGTCTGTGGAAGAGGAGGGGAAAAAAGGTTCATTAAAGTGGTCTGAATCTCCACCCCCTTCTTTGCATTCCTCTCTGAGAATGCCAATTAAAGATAATAAATCCAGAAATGCACTGGCTGCAGAATCGCTGTTATTACTGTGGGGACTTTCAGCTTCTCTCTGACAGTAAAAAGTTGATTCAGGACTTTTGAAGGAAGTGGGAGAACCTAAGACAGAGGATGAGAGCCGGGCTGGTGACCGCTTGGATATTGGGACAAAAGGTGATTTAGGGGTTCTCAGCCAAGCCGTAATTCTCTTTCGGCAATACTTTGCACTGGCTATTTTTTTTTGGGGGGGGGGGGTTGTTTGCTTTCCCTGATTCTTAATCTTTCAGAGTTAATCACTACATTGCTATTTTTAGAACTTCAGGCACAGGCTGACGACATAACTGTTCTTTTTATTTTATTATCTGCTTTTTAATGAATGGGTAATGAAGCATCTGCAAGAGAACAACCAAGCTCAGAGAGCACCAGTAGTTTGAACAGGCTTCAAAATCCACCTAATTCAGCATTCTGGGTCTCATAAGGACCAACCACCTGCATCTCATGAAGCTTATTTTCTTTCTTTCTTTATCTATCAAATTTATATAGTCGCCCATCTCATGAGAAGTGACTCTGGATCTCATGCCACAGTCAATTAAAAAAACACAGACTTCATGGGAAAAACTACCCAGCCCAAAGGGCCTGGTGAAAGCCATCGCATTTCAAATTTCTTTGCAGCTTCTCAAATGGATTTGGGATATTTCTGATGATCTTCTAATTTGGCCAGGAGTAGATGAATCCTTTAAGATTTCTCTGCCATCAAACAAACAGAAGACGGGTGGGCAGAATATCTCCAGGCAGGGAGAAATACTCACTATGACCTGAAAGCATCAATCTTAGCAGGAATCAGATTTTCTCCAAGGCTGGGTGCAGAGATAAGGCTGCAACTACATTTGGGGGGGGGGGAGAGAGAAGCCTTTAGATTAAATAAAACAGACAGTAGCAAATCTCACCCGTCATTCAAGGCTAAGATAGCACCTTCTCAGTACAGATGCCTTAGCCTGTGTGGGTTTAAAGGGCCTGAGGCCCAGCAATTGACCCTTTATGGTCAGCTGTGGAATGGGCAGAAGCATCAGACCCACATCCTGAATGGGGCCCTTAAAGCAAAGAGCTCAGCTCGTCTCTCAAGGGGGTCCATGACCAATTCAGGGACAGAACAAAATGTGAATTGCAAAATATTTTAATATTTTTATTTTAAAAATAATAATTAAATAAGGTAAAGGTAAAGGCTCCCCTCGCACATATGTGCTAGTCGTTCCCGACTCTAGGGGGCGGTGCTCATCTCCGTTTCAAAGCCGAAGAGCCAGCGCTGTCCGAAGACGTCTCCGTGGTCATGTGGCCGGCATGACTAAACGCCAAAGGCACACGGAACGCTGTTACTTTCCCACCAAAGTGGTCCCTATTTTTCTACTTGCACTTTTTACGTGCTTTCGAACTGCTGGGTTGGCAGATGCTGGGACAAGTAACGGGAGCTCACTCCGTTACGCGGCGCTAGGGATTTGAACCACTGAACTGCCTACCTTTCGATCGACAAGCTCAGCGTCTTAGCCACTGAGCCACTGCGTCCCTTTTTTTATTTAAAATTTTTGTTATTTAAATAATAATAATTAAATAGTATTGTTCAATTGTCCCGCAGCAAGTGGTGAGTTGGCTGTGGCAAGTTTTCCTGTTCCTCCCTCAAGGACATGCAGGACTCCGAACATGGCTGTGCTGGTCTCTTTCTTGAAGATCCATCGTTCTTGAGGGTCCCAACCCGCCTCTGGCAGAGCCATAACAGTGAGGGGGAAGATCAGGCACAGGGCACCTCTAGCTTTGGAGGTGTGGGTCCACAGATGGAACTTTGCATTCTGTGCAAGGAAGAGAACTTGTCTCTCTTGCGCTAGTAGCTGCACAGAGCAAAATGAGACCTGTATTCCAGATGTGCCAGACTCGGGTAGCAAAGGGTGAACGCTTGGAGGAAGCTGTTCCAGACAGATTTAAAAGGGACATCAACCTCAAATCTGGAATTCAGAAAGCCTGTGTTAATTCTGGGATAAAAGTATTCTGGACCAGATCTGGAACTTTCGACATTTTAGACCATTTTCCATGCCATGTTCAAAGAGCGGGATCCATAAAAATGGTGTGTGAGATCCTACAAAATGCACAGACTTGGAGTAATGAGGGGGAGAGCTCACTAGGTTCACTGCCTATGTTGTTTCTCCTGGTAGAAGAGAGCCAGCAAGTCTAGTTTGGGCATAGATAGGAAGCTCATTCTCTGTAATATCTCCTTCTGCCACTAGAGGCTCCCAAGGGCTGCAGATATTTCCCTCGAGCCCTCCATGGTGCCCTCTCCTGGTAAGAAACCACAAGGCATAAAATGTGGTTGCTGACACTTTTGTTTCACGCACACACCACCCACCCCCATTGTACTACTAGCTCGGAGAGGGGCAGGGCCCTTGTGCACTTCTAGATTGGCCAGCGAGGCCTGTGCAGCTGAGCCATGAAATTAACTGCCCCTCCCTGCCAACGAGCCAAGCCTGCCCAGAGGTCTCACTTCTCGGAAAAGGGAGGAAAACAGCATCCCACCTTAGCCTGCATGCTGCAGCGCTACTGATCCTATGCTGTGGACTGCAATGCAGCTCTGATTTGCATACACAGTATATCTGAATGCTGATCAGATTATGTTGGGGATCACTTTGAAGGCGCAGACCCGAGCACAAGCAGCCTCCCCCTCCCCCTTTTCCTCTCCATGCCTGCCCAGGAAAAAAACCAAAAACCTCCTTTGCCTTCCTTGCGCTTTTATTAATTTTGAAGTTATTGCAGAAACAGGCAGCGGCTTTGGCACATCTGCAGATTGAACGAGTGGCAGGGGAGGAAAAGTGGGCTGGGATCGAATTATTGCCGGCTTGACTTTGGGCTGTAATCCATACGCTCCAAGATTAAACACCCTCGTCTGCATTATTTAATTGGGCATCTTTTCACGGAAGATGCCCTGATGCCAAGGGCCCTCTCCAGACAGCCCTGCCTGCAGCACAGCCTTCCGTGCCAGGGTGGGTCCCCTTCAGCGGCTCCAGAAGCTGGCAGTGGATGCCGCAGGGGGGCACAGGAGTGTCAGTGGGGTGGATAATTCCCAAGTAAGTGTGTAAAGGAGATGGCGTCACACCCTCTTCACACCTTGCAAGGGTTCTCAGCCCTGCTGGTGGTTTGGTGAGAAATGATTCCCTGCCACTGGAAGGATCTAACAACCGGGCGAGTTTCCATGGAGGGGATACTGAGGCCTCAGAAGAGGGTTGGTGGGGGTTTCTAAAGAGAGGAAAAAGCTGAGGATTCCCATGGTTGAAAAGTGCACCTTGAGTTGCTTCTGCTTTTTTCCTAACTATCCGTTTATGGTTTGCTGTAAAATAACTCTAAAATGTTTTAAATGCATATTCCAGATTCATTTGGGGGGGGGATATCCCTTTCGCTAGAGCCAGAATTAAACTGTTTTTGGAAGAATTTCTTTTCTTTTTTCTTTTACTGACATAAATTGGCGTTTGTGTTCCTCTGTCTGAGGGGATCTTTGACGAAAATTCTTTTCGTTGCTGCTGCTGCTAACTCTGGAAGATGCTATTAGCATCTGTGGGATCTTAAGACCTGCTGCGCTAGACAGCAACGTGCAACAAATCAATTCTTCCCTGGATTAGTAAAAGGCTGTGCAGTCACAAGAGGCAGGTCCTTGTAAGAAAAGAGGGTGGGGCTGCCGTCTTGACTTTCTCCACCTCCTCCCTTCAGGTAGGGCATGCAAGATAGTGTTTGTGGTATAGGTTGCAGTCACTCCCCAAGCCTTTGGGCTGTGTCAAAAAAGGAGAGACCTGACACTACAGCGCTGTGATGCTTCCCTTTTTATGGGAACCTTATGATAACTGCTGCACCGAGGTCAGGTGGCCTCTCCTGGCCCAAAGGATGTAGTTCATCTTAGGGACTAACAGCTTAAAGTTCTTGAGAAGGTAGAAGTTTGTGAACCAGCGCTTGGTCTTTCTCTGCTCGTTCTGAGGGCTGAAGGTAGGACACAAGGTGCACATCCTATGTGCTTGAAATTGCTGGGTGACTTAAGTGTCCAGGAGACTGCCTGTTGATGTCCCAGCTCTGGTTAGATGGGCAGAAAGCAGATGCACCCACTGAGGTTTTCAAGAGATAACACCTAGAGGTACCATCTTCCAATCCAAGTTCTAGGAAGAGATAGCACCAGATTAAAATGTTTATAGGAAATGTTGCTGGTGGGTTACAGTTGAATGGTTCCATAGTTGACCATTGGCAGTACCTGTTAAGGGTGGGTTCCTGGAATGTTCTGGTCACTGGAGATGACAACCCTCAAGAATCAACCCTCTTCTGAAATGATGTTCCTCTGGCTCTCTCGCTCGCTCGCTCATTTTGGTTTCTGTGCTATTGATTTTAATGCATTTTTGAAAATAGCTATTGGCTTTCGTTGTGTTCTATGATGTCCTACTTTTAAAATCATTGTGTAAGCTGTCCTGAGAAAGTTTATCAAGGATAATGTCTCACAGTCAATGGGAGTAAAGGTCTCAGTCCAAGCAGGGGAGGTGGAGGGGGGGAAGATGTCTTATCAAGACTTAAATCTGCTCCCAACCCACCCTGCATTCTGTTGTTTGGGATGCAACGTCTGGAGCACACGTCTGTTATTAAAATGAATTGAAGTCACACGGTAGAGTGCTGGCAGTTTGTTAAAATAACCCGAATCAAATTAAGCCCTTCGAGAATGGATTCTTCCTTCTTTAGATGTCTTCACTGCAAGATTCCTGGCTACAAGCCAGGATGGGGCCCTAGAATTTTGCTCCGACATCATGCAACAGCAGGAAAACTAATGCAATTACTTGTCGTTTCGTGTCCACCCTGAGTAAGGAAAGGATTCCTGGGAAGCTAATTGACAAGCTAGACAAGTAACCTCTGAAATGCCACCTCCCCTTCGAAGGAGGAGAAATTTGGTGTCCCTCCACATTCAGTCATGGCCTGGAGAAAGAGGGTGGGGTCTGAAAGTCTTGAGGGTGGAGGTCCGTTCTCCGAGCTTGTGGGTTGGTTTCTGAACGTTTCGTTTCCAGGCTAGCTAACGTCTTCGGCCGAATTTAGGGAATGTCATGTTCTCCTGCTTATAAGGGCTTTGTGTGGTCAGTAGTGATGGGGGGCAGGGTTACGTCAGGTGAGGGTCTTGTGATGGGTCAGATATGGGTCACATCAGGTATGGGTCTTGTGATGGGTCTTGTGATGGGAGGTCATGTCAGATGAGGGTCATGGGGAGGTGAAGTGCTGAGGGGGTTGGGGGTTGGTTGAGGGTCAACGCCATTGCTGGTTGGCTGTTGATTTAAATTCTGAAGCTCATAGGCTGGTTGTAGGTCTATGTGTCCATTGATGGAATCGCTGGTGGAGTGCCAGGCTTCGATAAACTCACGAGCGTGTCGGATGTCCGGTTGTCTCCTCTAGTTCTAGCATCCTTTTCCCAGAAGCATGTTCCGTCCTTCGATTCACACATACAATAGTTCCATTTACTCAGGAGGAAAGAGGAATCCCACCCTGGGCCTTTTTCAGGAGTGCTGCACCTGTCACCACTCAAAGGAAATCCTGCCTTTGCAAAAGGACTGTAGGATTTCTCCTTCTGGAAAAGTTGTTCACCCAATTCTCCCCCCGCCCGAATATGGAGAACTTTAAAAGGTTGAGGAAAGAGACCTAATTTTAATGTTGCCTCGAGCCCACGTTTCTGCAACCCCAGATCTGCCCTTGCATCCGAGAAGGAAGCTGGAATATCCACGTGGAGGCAAGCTACATCCTTCCTGATTGAACCTCCTTTTGGTACCTCTTTTCCTCTGCTGAGCAAACTTTCAGTGGTTCTTCCAGTTCATTGTATTCACATTGGGAGCCTCTTATTTGTTTATTCCCCCCCCCCCCCCAAGCTGCTCTGGCCGCTTTTTAAGTAGCAAAGTGGGAAACAAATATTTTAAATGAATAAATAATTGTGCTTTATTTAAATTTTGTGTACACACATTGTAAGCCACTTTAGGGGAAACCCTGTTCACAGAAAGACAAATCTTAAACATGTGACCAAGTGAAAGGCAGGCGGCTGCCTTCTCCACCACTTTTTCTCTCGAAGTAGAACAACATCTGGGTGGGGTTGTTTTTTTAACAAAGAGCAGGAAGATAAAATTATCCATCAGCTACCATTTTTGAAATTAGACCTGTAGACTAGTCAGTCTGTTTTGAGTTTAGACAACTAGACACATGGAGAGCACCTGCACGACTTCCAGATTCTAAAGGTGCAGGACCCAGTGGCCCAGTCTCTCTCTCTCTCTCTCTCTCTAAGAGATTTCCACCAAAAGCACAGAAGCAACCACATGGAGTTCCATCAAGATTTTATTCAGCTGTTGATGTCAAAGGAGCCCTTTTGTGCAGGTCAGAGTTCAATGTCTAGGAGATGTCCTCACTTGTGTCATCCTGACCAATGGAATCTTTTCACCCTTGCTTGTCTTCTTCGGGGACACTGTCGTGGTCACCGTCGGCCCCATTCCCCACCACTTCGATTCCTAACTCATGGGGCACTTCTTCTGGAAAACCATTGAGATGCTTCCATATGGAATACTTGGCATCCCAGAGAGCTTCCACCATGTCCCACATTCTGCCTTTTTCTTCTTGGAGAGCTTGGTCATTGTCTCGGAGCGCTATGTATTCATTCCAAAGGCTCATTTTGTCCCTGGAGATGGCCATGTCTTCTTCCCAAAAGGTCTTGTCCTTCTTCCAAAAGGCTTTGCATTCCTTCCAAAAGGCCTTATTCTTCTCTTCCACCATCTCCATCTTCTCCTGCAGGGCTTTGTTCTTCTCGCGCATCCCCTTGTTTGCTTCCTGGACCTCCTTGTTCTTCACCTGAAATGACTTGATGATGCTGCGGAAGGATTCGTTTCTTTCTTCCAAGGAGGAAATCTGCTCCTCCGCCCCTTTGATCTTCTCCTGGAAAGCTTCTATCTTCTCTTGAAAGACTCTCACCTTCTCTCGGACACCTGACTTTTGGGATTGAAACAGCTTCACCTCTTCCATGAAAACCCAGTTCTCTTCTAAGAAGTCCTTGATCTGACTCAGGAAGGACTTGTTACTGAGCTTGAAAACATGGATCTCTCCCCATAAAGCTTTGATTTTGTTGTCTTCTTGGAAGCCCCTGATCTCCTCTCTCAGCTCCCTGCACCTCTCCCAGAGGCCCCGGATGTCTTCCTGCATGTCCTTTTTCTCCTCCTTCAGATTGCGTTGGACCATCTCCTTCTGCAAGGCTGGGAAGGTGGTCACATGGTGCCAGCTCTCCTGTTGGCCATGCACTGGGGAAGAGGCGGTGGGGCTGCTGCTGTCACAAGAATCCGCATGACTCAGAGACAAGTCCAGCTTCTTCTTCCTGTTATCCATTTGACCAAAGCTAGAAGCAGGGAAAGAAAAAGGAGTTAAAGGGAGATTTCAGGCTTCCTGTCACTAGATGTGAGATTTTGCAGAACTTTTAGAGAAACTGATTAGCCCATATTCTGTAGGACTGCAAACGAGGTGAAGAAACTAGAAAGATCCTTTTGCCTCTATTTAGAATATTGTCATAACAGAAAATATGGATCACCTGTCATGCTCCTCACCCACCCACCCCGCTTTCTTAGAGACCCCAACCCTAATGAAAGTTGACTCAACTTTGGTTGCCATCACAGAGACGAACCAAAAGATCTTCCCCTCACATTCACAATTGGGACCCTAACCCTAATTCTATCCCCAGGCACTTTGTTACCCATAGTTTGCTTGCATAATTCAACCTTCTATCTTTACATAGTTTACATTTATACCGTTTATAAGCTGTCTAACTCCCAGTGCCTTGAGGTGGCTTACAATTAAAAGACCAAAAAAACAAAAACTATGAAATTATAAGCAATCCAAAGCAAACATATAAACCCAAATCCCCCATTAAAGGGGGCTCGGCCATCTCCCTGCCCCAAAGTCTGGGAGGACAATCGTGTTCCTGTATTCTAGTAATGCTTACAGAGGAGAGGGGTCGATAGACAAATACTGTACCCCAAAACCTTGAGTGGGAGCGAGAGGGAATCTTAGCAATCCACGGCACAGAAAAAGTAAAACCGCTTTGCCTTCACGCAGGTGCCTGCTGTGAACGGTCTTCAGAAATGTGCTGATGAAGACGGTCTTTTGATCTGAAAGCCGAAGATTTAGCTCGATCTTTGGGGAAAATATGTTCTCCCCCCTCCACCCCTGCTGCTAGGAATTCTTCCAGATGTCAGGCTCCAAGTAATGCACCAGAAGAGGCCAACCAAACACAGCCATTTGTTCAGCAGATATGAATTGGGAAAGGTTGGGAACAAGAGACTCTTAATGACTTGGGAGGGAGGGAGGTCTATATTTTGCCTTCAAGATCTGAAGCTATGTGCTTTAAGGGAGGTGGGGGAGAGGCGGCCCTGTGTCCTGCCCGAGGGCTCCTAAGGAAGGACTTGGTTGGCCCCTGGGAGAAATCAGCTTCTGGACCAGATAAGGCTCTTCTTCAGATTTTAAAAGATAAGTCAAGAAGCTTTGAATCCATCCGACACAAGCAACAGGAACGGCCACTGACCTGCAGCACTTCCTCCTGTTCTGTTGATGTTCCCTTTGTTAGCAACTCTGCTGCTATGGCAGCCAGGGAATATTAAGCAAACAAACCTAGAACATCTGCAGATCTCTGGATTCTGACCCTGAGAGCCATCAGACAGTCAGGGATACCGTAGGCTGCAGATTTCCCCTGAGCCCCAACAAGCAAGATTTCAACAAGCTCATTAATCAAAAGAGGAGACGCATTTGGATACTCAGGGAGGATAAGGAACATCATGATTATTAGGAAATAATCCTAATAGATACTTAAATGAATAACAAGAGAGAGAAGTGGAGAGAAATAATAGGCGTGTATTACAAGCCCCCGTCTTTCCGTGAGGGTCTTAAATCCAAGTCAACTCAAACAACGCAGTGGGGGCTAATGGTTGGGATTGCCTCTTCAGCTTGAGATTGTTCTACAAAAAAAGATCTAATAGATTCCTGAGAACTTTTCCCAGTGATCCAGCTCTTCTTTCCAAAGGATCACTGCTTCTCTCCACCCATCTAGTTCCTCTTGCCAAAGATCCTGTTCCTCCTGAAAGATCTTCTGGACGGTCCCAAAGAGATCCATGATCTTTATCCAAAGCTCCATGTTTTGCTCCCAGATGCCTCTATTTCTCCCGTCTGTGTTCTTGGAAATCTCCCGGAGCTTCTGCCGGAAGACCACCAGCTTCTCTTTGCTCTTCTTGTTTTGCTTCTTCAGAGTCTCGATGGCGTCTTGCAAAGCTGCTTCCCTTTTGGGGAAGTCTTGTTCCTCCTGGTTCATCCTGCCCCCCAGACCCCATTGATCGGCCCCAAGCTTATAGCAGAAAGTGCAGGTGCTTCATTAACACTACCATTGGATGGGAGAGAGAGAAAATGGGTGAAACTATTGCATTTAAAGGAATATCCTTCCCTCTGTGCCCACAAAGGGCACACCTCAGCCATCTGAAAGAGTAGCAGCCCATGAAAGAGATTGTGACATCAAGGGCTCTGATGCAGATCAGCTCTGCCAGGGCAGTTTCTTCAACCTCCCCCCTTAACACTATTCGTTCCTTAACCCAAGGAAGGAAGGGAGGGAGGGAGGGAGGGAGGGAGGGGAATTATCCAAGGTGCGTACACAACTGCTGCCCCTTCTCTGAATGGGAAAGTCCCCCATTCCTTTGGGAAATGGCCACTCTCTGCCACTCCTTGGGTGTGAATGTGTGTATATTACATCTGAGCCAGACACTTGCTTGCCTGCACTGCGGTGGCATTCATCACTTGTGGGTATTTACAGCTGCTAAATATTTCGCTCGGGATGTTCATTTGATCCGTCTCCTCCTTGCTATACCCTAGAAAGCTGTCAAAGACTTGTTAGCCCTGGAAAGTGACAGCTGTTGACAGGTGTCACATTTAGTTGGTCTCTACCCAGCTGTTCCCAGCAGGTTAACCTCATCCTTCTTTTGCTCCAAAAGAAGCAGAATTAGGGCAGCACAAAGCAAAAATGACGTCGTCCTGGTTTGATCTGAGCCGCTGCCCTAACCCCGCTCTCTCTCCATTCCAAGCGAGATCGCAGCTCCTGTGCTGGGAACCGGCTGCTGCAAGTCGTCCTGCATTGCAAGGAAGAAGAAACGCTTTTGCCTCCTTCCAGGTCCTGGGTGTGTCAGGGGATGCCAGGCAAGCTAGACAAGAACCACGGGAGACTGACATGCCCACCTCAAAGGTGAAGAGAAGCCGCTAAGGATGCACCTGAGACTCACCTGTCTACCTGGTGAAACAGGGATTCATTGAAAGCCCCGACCAGTTAATGCCTCTCGAGAAAGCTGCTTTTCCCAGGGCATCCAAGCCCCACACAAAGGGAAATCTCCTGTGTGGGGCAGGAAGCTGCTTTCGGCTCAGGGATGGAGCCTTGAACAGACAGGAGAGACTGATAGTTGGGTGGATGGCAGGAAGACCTTGAAGAATGCCTCTGTTTCATAAGTAACAGAGTTTAAAGGGACCTTGGAGGTCTTCTAGTCCAACTCCCTACTCAAGTAGGAGACCTTAGACCAGGGGTCCCCAAACTTGGCAACTTTAAGACTTGTGGACGTCCACAAGTCTTAAAAGTTGCCAAGTTTGAAGACCTCTGCCCTAGACCTTATACCCTATCCTATGCCATTTCAAACAAATGTGTTATCCAATTTCTCCAGGTTGACCCTGGGAGACCTACAAGCAAAGTGCAATCCTTGCAAGATCTTCTGCTTTTACACCGGCAGGCCCCACTACAACTGCTATTATGGGTGCTAGTACATTCTGGAGCTCCCCCTGACTGTCCGGACTCTCTGCACAGTGCTGAGAGGGCAGGAAGGTCACTGGCTAAGAAAAGAGGGCTCAATAAAGGAGAATAGTTGTACTCGGGGTTGAAATGCACGGAAGAGGTTACCTAGTTTGGGTAATGAAACATCTGCAAGGAAACAACCAAGCTCAGAGAGTACCAAGGACCCCTCAAAGATCCTGTTCCCAGGACCAAGTGATGGTCCTTCTCCAAATGAAGGTGGCTGTTCTGCTGCCGTCCTGGGGCCACCTTCCCTCCTCCTTCCTCACCGGAAGTCCCGTTGCTTTCCCTGCCCTCTTCCATCAGCTTAACTTTCTTCCCTTCCTCTCTTTTTGCTACTCGAAATAATGATAATCATATTAATAATATGAAATCCAGCTTAGTAAACTCCGGGAAGGAACTTTGTGTGGCTTTCTTTGTATTCTTGCTGCTTGGCCTCTGCAAGAGTTTATGAAATGCGACAAAAGGCATTTATGGTGGTGCAGAGCACTAAATTAAAATCCAGTTGTAAGCAATTTGCTTGCAAATAAGGATGTGGCCTTCCTGGCCGGCATCCAATGTTATTAAGGAAAAGGGTGTGTGGTTTTCTTATGAAGTGAACGTCTCGCCACACAGGCAGTCTTTCTTTTTGTTTAATTGTCCATGGGCATCCATTGTTGCAGGGACAATGAGGTGGCCGTGCCTGGAAAACAGGGAAGGCAATCCAAGGTTTCTTTGGATGGGTTCACACAATGCCAGGTCAGTGATTGCAGATAGACAAGGAAACTGGTTTACTGTTGACTTGGTTAGGCTTACCTGGTTTTGCAAGACCAGCTTCTTGGGTCTGTGGTGGGTCATCATCCTGGGCCAAACCAGGAGATGTGACTATTTAATTACGGTACCAATCCAGTTAAAGAAATTTCTCTTCTGCTCTGGTCTATAAGCCTCAAAGAGTCCAGGATTGAAGAAGGGTGGACCAGTGGTGGGTTTCAAATTTTTTTACTGCTGGTTCTGTGGGCGTGGCTTGGTGGGTGTGGCAGGGGAAGGATACTGCGAAATCCCCATTTCCTCCCAATCAGCTGGGACTCAGGAGGCAGAGAATAGATGGGGGCGGGGCCAGTCAGAGGTGGTATTTACCGGTTCTCTGAACTACTCAAAATTTCTGCTACCGGTTCTCCAGAACTGGTCAGAACCTGCTGAAACCCACCTCTGGGATGGACAATTTACTTTGGCCTCCTGGCAACCACTGTTCCAGCCATCATTTCCTTACAGGGTCCTCTGGGAGAGGCTGACTAAGGAGAAACAGCAGCCACTATCAAGACAAGACCAAGAAAGGGTCAAAAGAATCCATGGCTCCCTCTGCGGTGCTGCCTCCTCCTCCTCCTCCTCCTCCTCCTCCTCCTCCTCCTCTCTTGGCTCAATGAAGAGTTTGGCCAATTAAAGAAGATTGTTGTTAGAAATTGCACAGCCTGGAGCTTTAGCTTGACAGAGCAAATCAATATGGAGCTTTTAAATTAACAAAACCAAAGAAACACCCATGGAGAATGGCTCTTGAAAATTTAACTTGGAATTGGCTCAGTTAGGATTTTGCCATCCAGAAATACTAGACTTCAAACAGAAGAAGCAGAGGTTTGCAAAGTGCTGAGATCAACTTGGAGGAGATAAACTCTAAGGCCGTATCGATTTGGAGCTCCCCCCCCCAGAGGCTAGTGGGGAGAGGTCGTTTTCTGCTGGCAGCCCCAATTCGGAAAGGACTTTCTCAAGGAGACCCTCCTAATTCTGACTTGTTTTAATAGTTATTTTTCCCCTGGCCTTTGACGATATCACAGTAGGTTAATATGATATGTTATGATCTGCTATGTAAATACACCAACATTTGGATGCTGCATAGACCCTTTTAGCTGCTTTTATTGTTTAGGTGTGCAATGTCCTTTTTCAGATTTTTCTTTTTTGTTTGGATGTACAGTAGGCTGTCCTGGAAAGGAGAACATCCCCGAAAGAGCCTCTTGAGCCCCCAAATGTCTTCAGGAACTCAATGTACTGGTGAAGTGGACTATAATAGAACCCCAAAGTTGTATCCAGCAACCAGGATTTAGAGCAACAGAGATTTGGAGGCCACCCCAGGCTGGAGGGAATATCTCACAATGGGACCCGGCCAGCCTCACTCTGCCAGGATGGAAAAGAAGCCACGAGGCGAGGGGAGGAAATTTCAGCAGGCCCATTTCAGAAGAAGAAATGGGGGAAGGGTTAGGGTTAGGTAAAACAGCAGGGAAGGAAAATGGAAGGAAACACACACACACACACACACACACACACACATATGTTCTTCATTTCCTTGAATTTTTGTAGGAGTTGCAAAATTTGGTGGCTGAACTCTGCAACCTGCAAATCTGAGAGAATTCCCATTAGGACTGGCATCCTTGCCTGACATGCGGCTCCCTCCCCTCTTTTTCCTTGCCTTTGCCTCTTGCAAGGGAGGAGAGAGCTTGACTGGCATGAGATATGGGCAAGATAGGGGGAATAGAGAAAGATACACACGCACACACACGCTCCATGTGTAAATTGAGCTCCATGTATAAATCCAGTCGTTGGTTTCCTCCCTTCAACCGTGGGATCACCCGACTCAACCATCTGATGGGTTTGTTGTAAGAGCTGCGGGGGGGGGGGAGAGAATCCCATTGATGTTACTGGGAGACCTTTGGGCAAGAAAAACCTCTTGCAAGAAGATTTAACTGCATTGCCACCTGCCTTCCCCAGAACATCCACCACTGATTTCTGAATGCTCCTCATCTTCCACTGCATAAAATAGACAGCTGGATAAATGGAGAGATGAGGCGAGGGGGAGCCTGGCTTGTGCCTTTTCTGTGTTGCTGAAGTAAGCATGTTTGGAGTCTTCCAGAGACTCACAAAATTGGTTTAATGCTTTTCTACCTCTCTCCTCCTACTTGGATCCTACCCCCACGCCCTGCCCCTTTATTGCCTGGAGTTCCCAGTGAGATGATTTATTTCCTGGCCACCTAGAGAAGAGAATAATAGGTTTCCAAAGAAAATGGAGATTTGATTTCCCCTTGGGGAAGACAGCGGTTTTGTCATATCTCTCTCTCTCTCTCTCTCTCTCTCTCTCTCTCTCTCTCTCTCTCTCTCTCTCTCTCTCTCTCTCTCTCTCTCTCTCTCTCTCTCAAAAAAAAATTATTCCCCCATTTCTTATCTAATTATCTAATTATCTATTCCAACACCAAGGTTGCTCAGTCTTCAGAGTTGTAATCAGATGCTTAACCAACTGTGCAGCCATTCTCCACAGTCTAAAACCGCCAGCCTATGAAGTCCTGAATCTTTGGGGCACAATTACTTCACAGGCTGCAGAAACAAATTGGTGAGATCCACGTTCTAAAGAGACCCGACTCAGCTGACCACCCTCTGACTGCGCAATTTTACTTCCTGTCTTTCCATCTGTTCACTTTTAAAGTCCCCTTCCTGGGGGCTGGGCAGTGGGGAGGGGGAGGGCCATTGCAGAGATGCTGGTTGGAAGCTCATGCCTTCCTTGCTTTAATTGTGGTCCCTCGTAATCCATTTCTCTTGCCTAAAATTGAACCAACCCTGAAATAAGATATGTTGGGTTGGCTTCCATCCTTTTCAGATTAGACGCCCGAGTTGAAAGAACTCAAAGTTATCTCAAGCAATTTCTGTTTATTGAAAATACAAGAGTTTCGGAAGGATGAAAGATCAGCAGATCCACCATCCCCTTGAGATTTCTTTCTGTTGAAACTGTCTCGGAAAGTGGGTGTCCTTCTTCTGAAGAATTCATTGATCGGACTTGCTCATGAGTGTCCTTTTTCAAGAGCCAGGGCAATTTAGCTGGAGTGTAACCTTGAAGATCCAGTTTGGAATCTTTCTTCATTGAGACCTGTCTCCTCCAGACCCCATTTTCATTGTTTGTGGGTGGTGCAACTTTTGAGCTACAAAATATCCTTTTTCAAGTCTACGTTCCGACCTAAGCTTAATACACAAGATCATCTACCTTAATGTCCTACCTGTTAACGACTACTTTAATTTCAACCGCAATAACACTAGGGCTATCAATAGATACAAACTAAATGTATTCCGCTCTAATCTTGATGGCAGAAAATACGACTTCTGCAATAGAGTAGTAAATGTCTGGAACACTCTACTTGATCCTGTTGTTAGTTTCTCTAACCCCCATACCTTTTACCTTAAACTGTCTACCATGGACCTTACACGTTTCTTAAGAGGACCCTAAGGGGGCGTGCATAAGCGCACCAGCGTGCCTACCTTCCCTGACCTACTGTACCCATTTATATGTACTCATTTTATGTGTTTATGGCTATGTTTTGCTTCTTTATATCCATTTATTTGTGCCATTTTTTCATGTGTCCTGTTTCCTTGCACTTGTTGACAAAATAAATAAATAAATAAATAAATAAATAAATAAATAAATAAATAAATAAATAAATAAATAAATAAATAAATAAATGAATGAATGAATGAATGAATGAATGAATAAATAAATAAATAAATAAGTCGGTTCAGAACAGGACACTGTTGAAGTGGTGCCTCCCTGCCTGGCTCCTTTCGTATCATGTCCCATCTGTGGGTCAGATCCCAGATGGGACTTGCCATTGTCCTCTTGAGGCTGTGGAGCTGAGATTTGGCCAAACTGTGTCCTGCGTTGCATAATCTGCTTGTCAACATTACACAAAACATCCATCAATTTATTTGGCCTCCCGTAGCTGAACAGGCCATCACCGCCTTGTAATTAGAGAGGAAATTAATTCAAAGTGGACCATTTGTGGGCCAAATGTCAGACTCTTCGTGTGCTTCAACAATGACTAGAGTTACCACGTGGACTTTGGGTCAATCCAGGGACAGAGCAGGTGACAAGGAATCTGTGATTCCTTCCACTTATGGGGCTGTAGCTGGATCCCCAACCCTAACCTCATTGTAGGGCTGAGCTGGAAGCCTAAGCTGAACCATCAGAAGGTAGGACCTCCAATCAGTTCCACTGGGGATTTAATCAACCATTGCAAGGTTGATTAATTAGGAAGAACAGATTTTAGCAAGGTGGAGGGAGTTAAAATTAGGCTCCTTTCTTTTCTGCTAGCTTAGTTTTAATGGGGGGAATTTTCCTTTTAATTAACGAGCTTCTCTTGTAGTTCCACCAATGTCCCTGCATTTTAATGTAGTTTTGCTAATATGTAGATTCAGTGGCCTGTCAGTGAAATACGGTTCCACTAATTTGCAACTATATGAAACGAAAGAGATTGCTCAGTAAAAATAACACAGAGGTCTAATCAAAGTTTAAGTCAAAGTATAATCGGGCTGGTATCCTTGTACCAGAGATGTGGAGATTGGACTTGCAGAGCCCAGAAGTTTTTCTTAATCATCTTGGTTGGTGTTTCTAGGTCTCAACGCAGAGACGAAGACCGTGATGGATCTTTTCAATTCTGCAGCGCTGCCCAATTGGTCCTCCAGAGACCTGACCTAGTGAGTTAACACCTCCTTCCGTGCTCAGCAAACACCACCGCCTAAACAACACATTGCTTTTCCTCCAGTCTCTCAACAATGAAAACCACTTTCCTTCCCTTTTACCTTCCTTGTACACAGGTAGAACTCTTCGAGAGGAAACAAATCTCAGCCTCACTTCCCACTTTTCTGCTGAACCACTGAAAATGATTTCCTTTGCAAGTCCCCAGCTGGATAATATATTTATTACCCGAGATGGCAAAATCTCTCTAACTTTGGCTTGGAAAAAATTGAGTCAAGTTTTGTGATTAGTTCAGGATGATGTGGCTGAAAGAAGAAGAAAGAAAAAAAAGCAAAGATAAGTTTAGACTGTAGCGACAGAATGTATATTTCTGAATCATGGAAAATAATGATGACATCCTACTTGGCAATTGCCTGATTCCACCTTATTTCCTGTAGCAAAGGCTATGCCCCTGACCCTAAGAGGGATTATGATAAACTAAAAAAGGTTCAGAAACAGGAAGCTGTCGGCTCTTGCAAGCTCCTAGACCGGACTAGGAAATCAAAGTGATGGATGCTAACACTACTTTTATTACAAGGTTACAGTACCAGGATCTTGCAAGTCTGAATACGCTTCCCTTTACCTTTGTGAGAATGGGGAGGGGTCTTGCCTGAGATGCTTACTCAGGTTACAGATTTGCCACAGACTCAAATTTCCTTTATCTAGCCATTGCCTTGCTTGAGGCTCTTCCACCTGTTCCTCAAAGTTATTCCTATGCCCACTGCATGGTCAGGGAACTGGAAGTTGGAAGCACCATTCCATCGCCCCCATTTTTAATCCCTCAAAGCCAGATCATTTTCTGAAAGATTGGAGCAAAGGTGTCCAGGAGAAGCTAGGGTGACTTCATCGCTATCGTTGCATCAGCGTGGAAAGGGCACCTGATGCTCCTGGGCTCTGGTGACTGTTCTAACCCCACAAAACCCCTCCAAATGTTGACTCTTCTGCAAAATATCTTCTACAGTCCCTCTGGCTACATCACCCAACCTGATTCAGCCCATTCTTTTTTTCAAGTGCTGTGCGACCAATTGCTGAAAGAAATTCTGCTCCACAGGGAGAGCCGTATCAGAGAATCTTGGAGCTCCAGGTCATTAACTTCGACAGGTGAGAGGTGAGCCAAGAGCTGAGCAGCAGGATGACTGAAGCCAGAAAGAGGGGGATAAAATCCATGGGGCGGTCCCGGAGAACGCCACACCTCTGTGCCTCCGTGAAAGGTCACCAGCATCCCCCATGACCAGGTTTAAAGATGAAACTGGGGTTGATGAAAGACCTTTTGTGGAGCAGCCATCCAATCTGCTCAGCTCCTTTCAAAGGGCCCCTCCCTCCCTTCCCCAGTTGTCCAAGAACCTTTTTGTGAGGTTAATGCTCAGCTAGAGTGGAAAATATGAGTGAAGGAAAGGTCAGAGCTTGGCATTTCACATTTCCTGCTTTTCAGTCTCTCATTTCAGCAAGGAGGAAACTCTTCCCGGGGTGGGAGGTGGGAATTTGATGGGCTGGGAATGACAGATGCTACCTGGGCTCTTGGGGCTGCCCCCTTGGAAGTAGGACCCTGGCGTGGCTGGACTGAAGGTCACTCAGAAAGAAGGTCGGAGGCCTTCATTAGCATAGCGCACTAAACCCAAGTCAAAAAGACCCCTGTGAACAAGACCGCTTTTCTCTTCTGCTAGAAATGCTGATTTAACCAAGCAAGACTGATGGAAATGTCCTTCTCTTTAGACTCTGCACAGGAACGGCCTGACCTTTAAAACAAAAAACTTTAATTTCAAGGTGTTCCAATGCTCTGGGTAGGAAATCCATTATTTTCATTTTCTAGCAGTGTGCCTATCCAGGTGCGCTGGCCTAGATACCGACGCAAGCCATAATGACACCCCTGCGTTGTGACACCACCGTGCAAATGAGGCCACGATGCAATGGTAACGGCAGAAGGGCATCGAGATGCCAAGGATGGCACTGCAGATCCCGGATCCAACGCGGCTGCTCTGCCAATCCATCCCAAGAGACCTTGATTGAAAATCCAGGCTCTCTTTAGTGGGATCCACTAGCAAGTAGGAAATCTACTTGCTATTGCTGGGAGGGGGGGAGAATGAGGTCCGCCTGTGATTCGGGGAAGTTTTCCTCCTCTTCCTCAGACCTTTGGCACTGCTTTGGAGATTGCAACTTCGTTGCATCAAGAGTACCAGTGCAAAATATTCCCATCTTTGGCTGGAAATCATCTGGGCCAAATTACGGGTCCCCAGAGAGGGGATTAGGGTTTTGGTTGGCAGGAGGGGAAGTGCTGAGATGGGACTGAACCGTGAACGGCTACGCAGCAGTTTGGGGAAGGCAGAGGAACGGAAAAAGAACAAGAGAGCTCGTGGGGCCCTTGGGTGCTCTCTGAGCTTGGCTGTTTTCTTGCAGATGTTTCATGACCCAACTAGGGAACATTGTCACTGATGACGTTACCTGGTTGGGTCATGAAACATCTGCAAGAAAACAGCCAAGCTCAGAGAGCACCAAGGACCCCATGGTCCCCTCCTCCTCCTCCTCCTCCTCCTCCTCCTCCTCCTCCTCCTCCTCCTCCTCCTCCTCATCTTCAAAAGTCCCACTGCCTTCTAGCACTGATGATGTTCCCTAGTTGGGTCATGAAATGTCTTCAAGAAAACCACCAGGCTAGAGAGCACCAACCACCCTGAGCTACAGAGATTCCCTTGTATTGGTACTAGAAGGCCTGTTAGAAATAAAGGAGCAACTCTGGGGCAAAACTCCAGGATTTAGTCGAGTTCAGAGAGAAAGGATTCTTGGGGAATTTTATTCCTCCTTGAATATTCTCCTTCACTTGAATCCCATTTAGCAATCCATGAAAGTAGGTTACTTCCATCTTCCGAACGTGTGTTGTTTACTGTCCTTGGGAAAAGGATTTTTACAGCTGCTAAGATTAATGGGAGTGCTTCTCCGTTCCAAATTATCCAAAGTATTAACAACAATAGTACTTTTTTCCCTTCTAGTGTGGTGGGCTGTGTGCCTGTGTGAGTATGTGCTCACAACAATTTGGCAATGAAGCCTTCTTCAGCATAGAGGAACTGTTGTTAATTAAAAGTAAGAAATACGTTGGTGTCAAATACAGTATTTAAATGCTAAACATTCGCTATGTTTAATTCCAGTCAGCTGAACAGATTCGCTGCTTCATAATTACAGTAAATTAATCTCTTATTTCATTGCTACATAACCAACCATTTTAAGCTGCCTGCCTGCTGAAGCTCGGCTACTTTCTATTTATGGGAATAAGGTCAGTGCAGAAAGGATGAGCTCTTTTTATTGGATCCAAACAAAGGCAACTTTTGAATAAGGAAAAGTATAAATATTCTTCAGAAAATTGGGAACGTAGGCCGATGAGGGAACAGAGCCTCTTTGATGATTTTAATAGATTCCGTGTGCAGCTTTGACTAAGCCACCAGGCGTCCTTCCAGAGTCAGCAAGATGTAAATGCTGGAAATAAATAAATAAATAAATAAAGGTCGTGACGAACAACTCTGTGCTCAAGGTGTTATTTCTACAAAACCGGTTCTGACTGAATCTTTAAACGACTTGTCTTGTCTCGGCCTCTTGTGTGGTTGGGGTCTAGCAAAACTGTGGGGAAACCAGCCTCAGAGCCTTAGCTGACGTGTGCCCGGGGTCTTCCTAAAGTGATACGACCTATAACCCTGGAGGATATGACATACTCAGCTTGTTGACCTGATACAACATGGTTTCTACTTACATCCTGGGTTGGTTCCCATAATCACATTATCCAGATCCTCCTTGTTCTAACCGCTAAAGCGGACATATCAGCCTTAAAGTTGGCCAACAAAAACAAGTTCCTTTTGACAAGAGATTGAACAACCATTTGTCTGAAATGGTATAGGGTTTTCTGCTTGAGCAGCGGGTTGGACTAGAAGATCTCCAAGGTCCCTTCCAGATCTATTATTCTATTAATAAGCAGGATAGCAAGCCCCATCATCCTGAGAGCTCTAGATACTGTATCAGTTCAGAATAACAGAATAGCAAAGTTGGAAGGGATCTTGGAGGTCTTCTAGTCCAACCCCCTACTCAAGCAGGAAGGCCTATGCCATTTGAGTTGAGTGACCATCCAGTCTCTTCTTAAAACCCTCCAGTGATGGAGCACCCACAACTTCTGAAGGCAAATCGTTCCACTGATTATTTGTTCTCACTGTCAGGAAATTTCTCCTTAGTTCTAGGTGGGTTCATTTGGGAAGTTTGCCATAATCAGATCTTCTTGTTCCTTTGTGGCTTCCTCTACCATTCAACACCCCTCCAGACATTTCTGATAGAGGAATCCAGGATCTAGACTGGGTGGAGCTCCCATCCAGGGGAAGTCTGTGCCAAGACAAAGAATAGCAATAGCAACAGCATTTGGACTTACCTACTGCTTCACAGCGCTTTACACCCCTCTCTAAGTGATTTATAGAGTCAGCATCTTGCCCCTAACAATCTGGGTCCTCCTTTTACCAACTTCGGAAGGATGGAAGGCTGAGTCAACCTTGAGCCAGTCAGGATCAAACTGCTGGCATTCGGCAGAGTTAGCCTGCAATACTGCATTCTAACCACTGCGCCACCACGGCTCATCCCAAGCTTTTGCCCAGCTAATTGGAACTGAGGGCAATTCACAAGTCTCGCTTGCCGTTTGATTCTACTGTGTGTTGTTCTCCCTTTGACGAAGCTGTCTTGCCCTTCAACGCTCCGAAACGCGGAGTGAGGCTGCTTCCAAGAGCCCAGGGGCAAAGGGAGACGTTGAAAGACAGTTTCCCCCAGTTGATCAGCACTGATCTCCAGATCAGCACTGATCTCCGTCCACCTCCTCGGAGGAAGTTAAGAGTGATTGATGCCTCCCTTGTGGAGGAAAATGTATGAGAAGAAAGGGAGCCTCTCTCTTCCAGGCCAGCAGTGGCTCTGAAGGTTAGCTTGGTTTTCTTGATCAATAGCCCAACGGCCTCCCTTTTCTAAACCTTTCTCTGCGTTGGAGCAGCTGTCCTCATCAAGGTGCGTTTGCCGATTGGAAGAGAACAAACCCTTCCCATCACTTTCCAGCTTGCTGTGCAAACAGAAGGAAATGTTGTCATGTACACGTGACATCAAAATGATAAGGTAGCATAATATATCCAAGTTCCAGAGTTCTGAAATCCAGCATCGGTGATGGGTTTGCATTCCTGCGCACACCAGCTGCAGTTGCTCATCCCGCTGAAAATGAGATTGTTCTGCCTTATTCTGCCAGAGAATTCCTTTTAAATTTCTCTTGGGGGCTTTTCAACATTAATCCAACTGCTGGAAGCAAGGGAAAGGCATCCTTCGGTTGGGGTTGGTTGGTTTCTCCTCTTGCCAGCCTTCTGAAGCATCAGCCCATACTCCCCCACCTGGAGTAGGTTCTTGGGAGGAAGAGTTCCCTCTTGAGGGCTACTCATGGAGTGGAATAGAAGAATGGGGAACCAGGGAGACTGCAGAGTCCTGGGGTGGGGCAGTCATAAAACAATAGACTATCAGGCCTGGAAGAGACCTTAGGGATCATCTAGCCCAACCCCCTAATCACCAATGTAGAACCCCCAGCTGCAGGCAATCCAACTTCTGTTTAAAGTCCTCCATTGCTCTCGAGGCAGTTTGCCCCATCATTCGTCAGCTTTTGGAATTATTAAACCCATTGAGATTTTTGTTGATATCCAGTATAATCTGTTTCTTTCTCTTCCTATCTTCTGAAGCAATTCCGAACAATTCTGCCCCATCCTCTATCAGAACCCATCAGATCCTTGAGCTCCTGTCTCTTCTCTGCTCCAGGCTAAACATGCCTCCAGTCTCTGCTTGTATGTTTTGCCTCCCAGACCCTTCATCTCCTCTGGACCTTGACCTCCTCTGGACATGCCCCAGTTTATCAATGACCTTCCTGAAAAGTGGGACCCCAAAATGGAAGCAATATTCTAGGTCTGGCCAAAGGTGTAGAGGGGAATTAAGCCTTAAGAAAAAACTTGATGCTATACTTCTGTTGATTCTGCCTAGATTCAAATTCACTTTTTTTTTACAGTGTCAACAGGCTGTTGGTTTGTGATCTGTTTGTGATCTGTTTTCCTCTTTTTATACCTTTGATTTTTCCTACCCAAATGAAGGTCCTCACATTTGTCCCTCTAGGCATTCCTCTGGTCCATTTTACTTCATTCTTGTATCTTTCTGGGACCCTCCTGACTCTTGAAAGTATGCTCTGAGGCGTCTGCCGTCTCCTCTAATTCTGTGTCATCTACAACTTTGATAATCTAACCTGTCAACCAGATCATTTATAAATAAGATATGCAATACCCTCATCAAGAAACTAGAAAGGAGAAAACCACATGCAAACACCCAACACTGGCAGGGCAAGCTATTGCACACAGGGAGCAAACCCCACCCTCCCTCACCCAGACTATGCCGCCTAGTTGCGTAATGAAATATCTGCAAGTCAACAGCCAAGCTCAGAGAGCACCAAGGACTCCACGTTTATAAATATGTTGAACAACACTGCACCCTTGGCAGTCTTAAGCTTTAGCAGATGTTTGTCTCCCAACCTTTCAATATTTGTCAAAATGAGAAGGCTCTCAGCAAGGGCAACTTCTGACAAGGTCAGGAAGTGAGCTAAGATCATGTCACTGGAGCCTTTGTCACACGACCAAGGGAGGAAAAGGAGGTGCTGATCTCCGGAAGCTTTTGGAAAGAGTCCAGAGGAATGTCGATGTAACCTCCGCAGGGGGTTCAAGGTTCCCAGAGGCCCTTCAAACTGCAGGGACAGCAGCAAGTGGGCTTGGCTTGGTCCGTAAAGAGAGCCCGAAGCTGCCTTTGAAAAGAAATGGTAATTTTTGGCAGAGGAAGGGGAAGTGCAGTGAGAAAAGTCATTGGTTGCCTTGCATATCAAGGAGATCTATCTATATACGGGGATGTGACTTCTTTCCATGCCAGCTATAAATGTTTCAGGAGGAGCCGGCGTCCTTTTCAACCACATCCAGAAGGCTGCTGGAGCCTTGCGTGGCAGAGATTTGTCTTGTCCTGGCAGGCAGGAAGTGCAAATCAATTTCAGATTTTATTAGAGATGACATAATTCTCCATCAGTCACATTCAGGCCTTTGGCCAAAGAGAGATTTCTATGAATAAATTGGAGAGCGGCTTTCAGAGAGGCCCCAGTCACATCACAAGACTGCTCCAGAAGGCAAGAAGTTATTCTGAGAAAGGAAAGAGACACGGTCAGTGAGTGTTTTTAAATAAGCAAGCCCTTGTTAATCATGACTGTATCACATCCATCCCTTTATTTAAAGAGCGAACAGCATCAAGCAACTGTCAGGCTCCTGATTCTTGGCTTGGGGAGGGCGGGAATAACCTTAGGAAGACATTACTGAGGAGTCTGAAGCTGGGAGGTTTGGTCTCTGGTTGAGTTTGGTCTCGTCTATCTGCCAGGGTGCCTCAAGGTTTCCAAAAGGGTTTTCTCAGAAGATGGAGCCCAGCATGCAAAAGCCCTGAGGGAACCTTCCCCCAAATTGGGGGCTTTGGGGTGTTTTGGACCATGCCTTCCACCTTCCACAGATGCTGCGACCAAGACTGACAGGAAATCACAGAAACTGAGATGGAAAGAACACCAGCAAGGGCACGACTTAGTCCCGTCTCAATATTCAATATTCCTTTCAGCCTAAAATAGCTGACATGGATGGTAGGGAGACTGAAAGGAAGGAAGTTATGTCAACCGTTGTGGGGAACAATAGGCTGGACTGGATGTGTCCTTGCTGGGACGGGAAGCCGGATGGGCAGGAGGTAAATCATCTCTGATCTGATCCAGGTCATCAAGCTCATTTGGACTGGTTGAGTCCAGAAGCTGATCAGGTTCAGAGATTCAAGTCCCTAATCCATTTGATTCACTCCAGAAAGTCAATTCATTATAAAAATAGGACCCACCTAATTTAGTTCAACTCAAATCATTGATCTAATTTGGAAAGTTGCTTTGATCAAGAGATTTGACTGCACCGCCCTCGACATTTCTCCAAACCAAAGTTTGGCACAGCTCCACTTTTCTAACACATTGTTGGCAACTTCCCAGAGCCCAGGTGCCCAGAGAGATCAGTGCAAGGCCTGAAATGAGCTGCACCAACCCAGCATTGAAGGGGAGGCCTGATTCAAACTGGGATGAAAGTGGCAAGCAAGGCGTTCTTCTTGGCCAGACAAAATGCCACTAATCCGCAATTTAAGATGGGCTCGTGAAGGCTATCTTCCCTACCAAGAAGTCAATGTATTTAGATTGGGGAGTTGGGGGGAAAGACAGCTGTTTATCTGTGCCAACAGATCAGATAGCAAATGTCTTGGTTTGCAGGGACAAATTCAGGCTGCGAGCAGATCACTGAGTAGCCGAAGAACACTGGAGGCAGGTCGTGCTCCCGGTAATTTAAGCTCCATTGGCGCTCGCCTCTTCGCAATGAGAGGTCAAAATGCTTGCAACTGGAGCCAGATTTTTGCCAGTCTCTGAGATTTAATTTTGCTCCCATAGCACTGCTGGTTCCCATGCTAATTTCCCTGTTCAGTGAGCTGAGGATAAGTTGATAGAGGCCACGTCATTTCCCTTCACAAGAACTTGGCTCCCTTCACTGGATGTAATGCGTTTGCTGCAAGAGAGGGAGAGTCCACAGTTCTGTGAAGAGGGGGGCTCTCCTTTCTGTGGGCCCCCACAGTTTGCCCAGACACGGGTCAGGGCAGGGCCTTCTACTGGACACCTGAGAGCCCATTCCAAAGAAGGGAATACGGACAGGAGAAGGTTGGTCAAGACAGAAATTACATTTATTTTAATTGCCACTGAAATACAATTCAATTGAAATTATAACATATATTAATAAGATTTCTTTCCAAGCATGTAACAATTCCCTCTTTGTTAAATTTTGGCAGCGATGTTCAGAGGGTTGTGGTGGCCACTATCAAAGCAAAGTCTACTTGAAGCCATGAGGCCTGGGGTCCTTCTTCTCTAGGGAACTAGCTGGGCCTGAAGCTTCATCCCCCAATGCAGGAGGAATCGAATTTCCTCCAACAGTTTCCAAAGAGATCTAAGGTGTGTACCTGTACATAGAACAAATTAAAATACTATTATTCACAGGAATGGACTTTCAGTGAGCAGGATGTTCTGAAGATGAGGTGAAGAGAACAACTCACTGAAATGACCTTTTCCTTGATAATTGTCCATATGTTCTGCAGATGTTCTCCAATGTAGACTCACTTCAAGAAATGGAGTCTTTAGGTATCTGGGAGCACAACGTAAGAGGTTGAGGTGAGCCTGGAATCAGAGAGGAAAGCAGGAACACTTAGGGATGAGGAGCAAAACTCCATTTCTGCTCCATGGGAAGTCCGAAGGCGGCTGTGAACTAAAGCATCCCTGTCAGAAACTCAGCAATGACCAAGAGAACCAGCAAAAGCATTGATTGTGGAGACTGTCAGGCAGCAGGATGTAAATCTTACCCAACTGTTGAACACCTCTGAGTCTAACTCTTCTAGCCTCACCGGAAACATCTAAGACCTCTTAGGAGCCAATGGACGGAAGCTGCTTGCTTGGCAAACTGAATCCCCTAAGCGATCCCTGATTCCACAGATCCAGGCGCCTCTGGATTTAAATACAGCTCAAATGAGACCCTCCAAAGACCCATTTCACACTTCACAAAACCAGCTCCAGATCCGTCCAAACTGGGACATCCTGTGGGCTGGCTTGATCAAGGCAGCCTCCTGCCAGTTGCAGATGGCGAGAACCATTCTGGGCACGGCGGGCGAGACGAGGGGCACTGCTGCTCTCCCCCCCCCTCTGCTCAAAGCTCTAAAGCTGCCTTGCCAGCCTCTGAATCTGAGCCGTCCTTTCTTGAAAAGAAAAGGAAAGAAAAGCCCAGTCTTCCTTTGGCAGCCATGCAGACACTTTCCAGGCTCACCCACAAGCTCGTTTTTGGACAGGAACTCCCTAACGCTCAGAAGGAGAATGCAAGCGGCAGGAGTGAAGGTTCCTGGAGAGCCAACAGAGTAGACCCCTCCAAAGATGTCACTCAATTCTCTGAACTTCTCCTAAGAGGCAAGGCAGAGCCTGAAGGACAAACAAGTAAGTACCTTTTCTTTGTTGCACTTGCCATAAGTTGATTTTTCCTGTTGTGGTGGTGAGGAAAGACTGAGATAAGAACATCATCCAGGATAATTTGATCGATCGATCGATCGATCGATCGATCGATCTCTCTCTCTCTCCCTCCCTCCCCCCTCCCCCCTCCCTCCCTCTCTCTCTTCTCTTTCTCAACCTTGAGAGGGCTCTGGGACTTCAACTCCTAGAATTCCCAGCCAACCTGGCTTTCTAACCATACTATGAAAATCGTTTGGGGCTCCTGAGAATGAAGTGCTAATTGATGTTTTGACATCTTGGGGGGCTTGATAAAGAGAAGGTTCCATCTATAATCCATTTCTAAAATCTGCCCAATTGGGACATGGCAAAGATTCCATGGGAGGTCAACAAGGAAGGGTCAAAAGATGGCAGCTGTACTGCTGAAGTTCTGCTTCTGTTTTCTCCCTGCCTTCATGCCCAACATCTTGACTTGTTGACCCACACTTGTGGCGACCCCTTGAAGGACCAATAAGTGGTTCCCATGAAAAAGCAACATCCAAAATGCAACAAGGTAGAAAAGCAAGCAATAAACACGCTGTGGGTCCTTCCCCTGAGCATGATTGACTAGCCAAACCAAGCAGCTTCTTGGTTTATGGTCAGGAAGGGGCACGGGTGATGTTTTTCTAGAGGAGGGGGCTCAAGGAGACATTTATAGGCTCTGACAGGCTTCCAGAAGCTGAAAATATTTTAGTAGCCCATTTTTATGTCAAAATAAATGGTGAGAAATGCCACGAAACGTTTAGCCAACAGATGATATTTTAGACTTTCCAGCTCCATCCTGCATTATAGTTTGAAGCTAGTCCAATATTTAGGAATCAACGCAAATAAAAATAACTCAGTGGAGGAACAGGGAAGCCAAATCATTTCTTACAGTCATTATTATGAATAAACAAAGAGAATGAAAATTTTATGGACTCCATAGAGGTAAACCAAGCGGGCCAGAAAGGGATCAAGCAAGTCCATCTTGGTGATTTAGGTTCTGGCAGAAAATCATGTCAAAGCCTTTAATTTTGATTAATTTCAAGTTTCTAACCAACACCCCTTGGGCTTGGTGTGAAGGAAAGAAACACACAGATATGAAATCCATCAAACTTGCAAGTACTTGGCTGTTTTGGATTTTGCTGGCAACAATCAATTTTTCAGCGCAGAAGAAATAAAAACTAAACTGAAACAGCCTCATGAAAAATGGGAATTGCAGAAAAGAACATAGCATGATACACTCACCAGAAACCATGCTGGTCTCAGTGGAAGAGAGCTAGGAAGCGGCAACTCACCTCTAGGTCCTGCAGGATGGAGGAGAAGCCGGGGGTCTCTGAGTCCATTTCTGGAATATTTGATGGGAGGTAGAACCAGATCATGAGGTATCTGAGCAAACCGAGAATCTCAGAATATCCCATCAAAAACCGCCATCAGAAGAGAACTGGTGCTCCTACATGGAGGAGGAATACCTGCTCATGGCTGCCTGGAGGCAGAGGCTGGAGCACCCCCAGATTCCTTGGAGGGAAGGAATAGGGAGAAAACCTCACCCTCCCTCGCAGTGATGATGTTACCTAGTTGGGTAATGAAATGTCTGCAAGAAAACAGCCAAGCTCAGAGGGCACCAAGTTCGACCCTGAGCCACAGAGATTCTCTTCTATTGAACCGGACCTCAGCTAGGTCAAGCATCCCAACTTGCAGTTTTGGGGTGTCTTCCGTCCACCTAGTTTATCTCAGCAACATGGAGAACTGACCACAGTCCTGCTGTCTTCCTTAAGTCCTGTTTTGGAGTGCCTGCAGACCTTGCTTGGAGTAGAACGACTGTTTGCTGCTGATTTGAGAGATCAGGTGAAGAATGTCTTCTCCAGGCCTTGGAAACCAGTTTCCCTTCTTGTCTTTAGAGGGAGCAGCGAAGCCTGAAGCTCCCCATCAAAGCAACCTTGACATAAAATCCAGGTCCATCCCTCCTCCTCCTCCGACCAAGATGGAAAATATAGCTCTCCTATTTATTACCAAATTGCATTCCCGTTAGATCATTCATCACAGCCCCTGGCTTTGGAATCGTTTATCATAAAGATTCATTTGGAAATGGCACTTTATTAGACGGAGGAAAGAAATGAGTTCGGCTGGAACTTAATGCAGGCGCTTTAGTTTCTCGAAGCAGCCCATCACCTGGACGATTCTCCTTCTGGATGTGCAAGTCTCCAAATTGTTCACTGTGCTCCTGTTTAAAACCTTTATGAAAACATTGTGAGAAAGGTGTATGTTTTCTCTCCATGTGTGAATGAATAATGTCTTTAAAAATCCTTCTGCTAAGAGAGAAGAGTGGCCCAAAAGGTGCACTTGAGGCAGGATTGCATATCAAGGTGTATCTATTAGGAAATATGGGCACAAACTGGATTTTAGAAAAAAGAAACTCTTGCAGAAATGGAGAAAGATCAGCTTGAGAGAGTGAGAAAATGAAATTGACAGATTCCTTGCTGTTCTGTACACCTATTTCCCAAGTGACTTCTAGCATCTTCACAACATTATCAGCCATCGATGGAGTGACATAAAACCCTGTCCTTGTTATTGTTACTTTGGGTCAATGATGTTTGGGTGTCTTTAGAAGATGTGGCAAGTCACTAGGGAGGAAACGGCCTTAGCCCAGCTGTTTATTTACCTCCTTTTGATTTACCTTCTTTTTTTTATCTTGATGTGGCACACAGTCGGCCTCTTCCCATTCATCCTTCAAGGCTTTCTCTCTTTCGGAAAATAAAACTTGCCTTCTGCAACTGGAACCGAGCAGATGTCAAACATGGACAGGACAAAAATCCTTCTGCAAATATTGGCAAACTCACAGCATATTGATGTTTCAGCTAAACATGCCATGAAGAATATAATCTGTCAACTAAAGGGTGATTTGGAAATAAAGCAGATAATCAAAATATGTTTGTTCTCTGGATCCATTCACTAGAGCTCATTCCTTGACTGACACAGAGAGAGATTACCACCATGTGTACAATGAGGGGGGGGGGGAGAGGGTGCTTGGCAGTTCTCACAAACCTCTCCAGATATTGCCATCAAAGTTCCAACTCAGGGCTTTGAACCGATTTAGAAGCAAAGAGCCTCACAGGGTTATTCTTGGGGGGAAATATCTGCTAGAGAAAAAGAGAAAATAAGTAATTACTGCTTCCTCTGTCTATGGAGATTTTCAGTCATCCAGGTCATGGTTGTCCCAAAGGTGCTTTTTCAAGAGGCATCTGGACTCTTTTTTCCTTAGAGACATTTCACTTCTCATCCAAGAAGCTTCTTCAGTTCTGACTGAAGAACTGAATTATTCAGTCAGAATAGAATAGAATAACAGAGTTGGAAGGGACATTGGAGGTCTTCTAGTCCAACCCCCTGCTTAGGCAGGAAACCCTACACCACTTCAGACAAATGGCTATCCAACATCTTCTTAAAAACTTCCAGTGTTGGAGCATTCACAACTTCTGGAGGCAAGCTGTTCCACTGATTAATTGTTCCAACTGTCAGGAAATTTCTCCTTAATTCTAAGTTGCTTCTCTCCCTGACCAGTTTCCACCCATTGTCTCTTGTCCTACCGTCAGGTGCTTTGGAGAATAGCTTCGCTCCCTCTTGTTTGTGGCAGCCCCTGAGATATTGGAACACTGCTATCATGTCTCCCCTGGTCCTTCTTTTCATTAAACTAGACATACCCAGTTCCTGCAACCGTTCTTCATATGTTTTAGCCTCCAGTCCCCTAATCATCTTTGTTGCTCTTCTCTGCACTCTTCCTAGAGTTTCAACATCTTTTTTTACATCATGACGACCAGGGGTGGGTTCTAACTTACCTCGCTGCCGGTTCGCTTCCTCCTGCCCCACGCATGCGCAGTGCTGAAAACCCAGCTTCTGCGCAGAAGCGAAAAACAAGATGGTGGTGCCATAGGCGCTGCTGAGAGAGCTAGTTTGGGGGGGTGTCCAGCCAGCCGGTTCGGCGAGCAGGGGGAAATTCCCGCTACTGGTTCTATAGAACCGGTCCGAAACAGCAGGAACCCACCTCTGGTGACAACCAAACCTGAATGCAGTATTCCAAGTGTGGCCTTACCAAGGCATTATAAAGTGGTATTAACACTTCACGTGATCTTGATTCTATCCCTCTGTTAATGCAGCCTAGAACTATGTTGGCTTTTTTGGCAGCTGCTGCACACTGCTGGCTCACATTTAAATGGTTGTCCACTAGGACTCCAAGATCCCTCTCCGAGTTACTACTGTTGAGCAAGGTACCACATATACTGTACATGTGCATTTTGTTTTTCTTGCCTAAATGTAGAGCCTTACTTTTTTCACCATTGAATTTCATTTTGTTAGATAGTGCCCAATGTTCAAGTCTGTCAAGATCCTTCTGAATCTTGAGCCTATCTTCTGGAGTGTTGGCTATTCCTGCCAGTTTGCTGTCATCTGCAAATTTGATGAGCTCCCCATCTATCCCCTCGTCCAAGTCATTGATGATGATGTTGAAGAGTACTGGGCCTAAAACAGAACCTTGGGGTACTCCACTGCATACTTCCTGTTAGATGTGGGCGCGAAAGAAGGAACAGATGCGGGAACAGTTCAGCACCTTTTATTCCCTAGCTGGTAGCAATACGAACTGCCAGCCAGGCTGCAGGGATTCCTCCTTTATATGAATCCCAGCAGCCTAGCTGGCCACTGACAGCAGTTTATTTCTCCCGCTGCTAGATCATCCAATCAGTGGCGGCCATACAACTCTGTGCTCCGTACGTCACTTCCCTCCATGTAGATGCAGTTCCATTGAGGACTACGTGTTGAGTGCGGTTGGTCAGCCAGTTACGAATCCATCTGGTGGTGAGGCTGTCTAACCCAGATTTTTCTACTTTTTCTAGTAGTAGGTTATGGTCTACTTTATCAAATGCCAGCACTGAAGAAGCTTCTTGGATGAGAAGCAAGTAGCTCCTTTGGGACTACTGCTTTCTCTAATGGATTTCATTGCCCTCAGAGGTGAGGATAGTCATTTTAGAAGGTTTTAAGAGGACATGGCAAATCTATGGATGAGAGAGTAGGTAACAGTTAATAGTCAGAAGACAGGCAGCATCTGTTGAAGGCCAAGGATTTTGCGGGACAGTCCTAGAAGAGGGGTTTGCCCCCCAGGCCAGAGCTTCACCCAACTACTAAATTAGCCCCTGAAAGTCACCAGATAATAAGATGACTCAGACCTGGTCCACCCACTGAGACATCCAATGTCTTCCATTCTCCCTTGCTGAAGGCTGTGGCTGGGCTGCATAGCATTAAAACCTCCGGGGGGGAGGGGGGATAGTTCGCTGGTCAAGCTGATCAAAATCTATCCTATAAAATGAAAATGTCATAATTTATTCTCCTTTCTTTTCCCCGGGTTTTGAATTTACAGCATCCAGAGAGGGCAATTTATATGGCAGCTTTGCAGAATGGGTCAGGGAGAGAGAGAGAAGGGCTGGGCCCTTCCTGCAAAGGGACTCGGTTGTGAGAGTGTGTTTCTGCAGCACAAGATGCCCACAGTTGGGAGACACTGTCTGCGACTGAAATGCAGCCCCGGAAGACCACGAAACAATCTCTTTTTCCACCTAAAAGGGAACTAGGCAGCGGGGCGGGAGGGACGGTACCGAATGGAGGTTCAGTGGCTCAAAAGATTTACAATCTGTCAGGCATTTCATTATCAAGGTTTAAGAAAATTCCAGGAGTTGTCGCTCATCCACCTCAGGGTCACGTTTGGAAACGACACTGGCGATTGAGGTGTAAATCTGGGTGTTCCTTCTCTAAAAGGAAAAGGGTTGAATTGCACCCCACAACGAGATCAAGGTACAGTTCAGTGGTGGGTTGCTACCGGCTTGCCCTGGTTTGGGGGAACCGGTAGCGGCGGCGGGAGGCTCCGCCCACCCACCCAGACGTCATCACAGAGGATCTGCGCATGCGCACCGACATCTCCGAACCGGTAGAAAAAGTAAGTGAAACCCATTACTGGTACAGTTGCTTTGCAGAATATGGAGTGGGGCCAGTGGGGGGGGAGCAAAGCCTAAACCCCTCCAGCACAGCCACAAACTTGTGTTCCCATAAATCGCAAGGAATGAGCAAATCCTCCACAAGCTATCAAGTGAAGCTGCCCTCCATTTTACCAACATGCTCGCTTTATATGGAGAAGTTTTTTTGGGGGGGGGGATCATTGAAGGTTTTCAAGAAGAGACTGGAGAGCCTTCTGTCCGGAGTGGTCTAGGGCAGGGGTCTGCAACCTTGGTAACTTTAAGACTTGTGGACTTCAACTCCCAGAATTCCTCAGCCAGTGCTGGCTGAGGAATTCTGAGAGTTGAAGTCCACAAGTCTTAAATTTGCCAAGGTTGGAGACCCCTGGTCTAGGGTCTCCGGCTTGAGCTGGGGGCTGGACTAGAAGACCTCCAATGTCCCTCCCAACTCTGTTATTCTGTTATTAAAAAGCAGAACAAGTCGAAAGAAGGATGGAAAACATAAGAAGGCCTCTGAGCAATGTCGTGTCTCTGTTCCAGACCCATCTGGATGGAGACAACTCTGAGCTCTGAAGAGGAAAAAGGCACGGACCATAACATCTGCAGCCTTCCAGATATGTTGGGACCAAAACTGCAGAGTTGCCAGCCAACTTCCCCAATCTCTGGAGTTTCTGGGACATCCCCCTGAAAACAGCTGCTTGGGGGGGCAGGCTGCCTGCAGAGACCCCTGTGCCACTTTGGTTTTTCATCATGAAAATATTTTCCCTCCTCCAAAGAAATGATGAGAAGGGGAGAGAACAAAGAGGCGGAAATTGGCTCATCCCTGACTTATCCTGGTGGGTGGGCGCCCTAGTTGCTCCTGGAGATGTTTGAAGGGGGCAGTTTTGGGGGGGGGATTGAGGCAATCCTGGATGCTGCACGGGGACCTCCGAGAAATCTTGGTCCATGAGGCAGGAGCGCCTTCTCAAGTGCAGAGCCCCATTCGGCTAAGAGGGACGAGGCTCCATCGTCACCTCCTCAATTTTTTTGCACTCCAAATGAGCCTTTCTATTTCGTTTCATTTCCCGGGCTGAAAAGGAAAAAAAAAGTTTAAAACTGTTCTTCACCATTAAGTATTCTGAAAGAGAATGAGAAAGGAAGGTGGACGGGCAGGAAGGAGGGAGAGGTGAAACGGCTCTTCAACTATTAATGATGCTAAAATCAGAGCTGAAGATAAAGGGAGCGAAGCAGCCATTGTGTCTCTGGACGGCAGGACTTCCGGAAGTGGGGAGGTCGGGATGCGGTGGGGCTTTATAGAAATCGTAATTCTGTTTAATTCTCTTACATAAGGCTCAGGCCTGGCAAAAGTTTAAGTACAGATTGCAAATATTTCTGATAGGCAGTTCCTTTGTTCCAAAAAATAGCAGCCCCCCCCCTTTATTTTAAATCCATGGCAGCTCAGGATGAGTGGGCAAGTTGGAGAAGTCCTGCATTCTGCAAAGACAGCTCAAAACTATAAACTGAGATCAAGATCCCAGCAGGAACAGTTCACTTTCCAAAGGCTAACAAAATAGACAAAAATATCATTATTTCTGACTGCAAATAAATTACAAGCACCAACCAAAGCCAATAAGTCCCTCAAGATGAAGGTGAAAGCAGGATCTGATAAACCACAGCCTGAGAAGGACAAAGGATAATCTCATTGAAATTAGACTCGGAGGTGTTTTTCCGCATCTGATTTGTTCTTGATCTCACCCACCAGCAGGGCCAGGTTTCTACCTTATGCTCAGAAGCCATTCTGTGTCTCTGGAGATTCTCAGTCTTCCAGGCCACAGTTGTCCCAAAGGTGCTTTTTCAAGAGGCAACTGGACTTTCTGGTTTTTCCTTGAAGAAGAGAGGACCGCTGGGTTGAAAGAGGGGTCAAAGAGGCCATCTACATTCAGACTGAACAGCCCTCTCTCAACAGAGGGGGAGGGATACGACACAACCTCTCCCCTGTTTACAACACCGTCCCTTCAACAGCTCCAAGAAGGCTCCACACCCATTTGCACCATTCAGGTGACCCTGAGGGCACAGGTAACCCTCCAAGTGGCCTCAAGGGCTCTCAGAGGGAGTGCTAATGACCAGATGCCTGCAAGGAAAGTAAATCCTTCCATCCTCCACCATCCAGTCAGAACTGAAGAAGCTTTTTGTATGAGAGGCAAAATGTCTTCAAAGAAAAATAAAGGAAGTCCAGTTGCCTCTTGAAAAAAGCACCTTTGGGACAAGCCATCCTGTGCTTTTCTTGGCTTTGAGGTAGACCCCTGCAGCATCATTGCTCTAGTTTCGGGCAGCCCCTCTCTCTTTAGATACCCTCCAGAATTTCAGAATTTCAGACTCCCAGAATTTTCTTTTTTTGATATAGAATTGCTATCAATCATGGCAATTAAAAAGGTAAAAATGAATACAAACTAAGAACAATAAAAGAAAGGAAAGTAGAAATTGCAGAAAACAGAAAAAGAAAGGAAAGGAAAATTAGAATATAGTAAGGAAAAACAAAAGAAATAAAGAAATGACCTCCCCTTTCATCATAATCATTTTAGTAACCTTTCACCTTCTCTTAAAATACAACAAATGATCTTTTCTTCCTGTATCGCTATCTGATCTACAAACAAATCCTTAAAACGTCATCATTTAGCCTGTCAGCATAATTTTCCAGGGAGCATCTCTTGCCAAGACTCCTGGGTCTTGAAAGGCAGCCATCGAAGGGTGAGAAGGGCGTTTTCTCCCTTGACATGCCAGGCAACCGATGCCAATTGCCACATGTTTGTGGACGATCCGAAGAAACTTGGCTTAGGGCTGCTCACATTGAGAGTATGAACATTTCTCTCAAACTTTGACAGAAAGAGGAGTTGGCCTCACGGATGTCCAATGGAAGCCACCATGACCTCATCGCTCATGTGTCATGACGTCATTGTGACAAGGACACAAGTGACACAATGTGGGATGCGTATGACATCACTTCCTCTTTGCCCCACCCACAGGTGGCCAGGGATAGAGGGCAGCATCCTTCACACTTAGAAAATTAGATTTGTCATTTGTGGCATGAACTGATGGAATCTAAAGCATTCTACTTCTCGCCTGTTTACACCTGTCTTTAAAAAAAATCTATTATTTGCCTAGACTGGGGGAGGGGGGGAAAACCACTGGAAACACAAAATGTTAAGTTAGGGATATTCATGAGGCCAAGATATTAATGGGGTGAGAGGAAGAAGGCAACGGCTGTAGGGAAAATGATACCTTTCAACTGGCAAATTAGTACAGAAGTGATATTAAAACTGTCTCGCCTTTAATATGCACTGTAACAATTTGTGAATAAGATAAAGAGGGGAAACGGCTTTGATGTGATGCTATTACTTAGAGTACTTGAAAGGGATCATATTATGATCCATCAAAGGAAGAAGTAGTACGAACGAACGCTGCCCTGGGGGGGGGGGCTCTAGCTACGCAATTCAAATGAGCAGTGGGAGGTTAATTTTAATAATTCACGTTGCCTTATGCCAATCGAAGCGCAAGTTCACTGTAAAAGGCAAGAATCGAGTAAATGAGCTAAACAATTGGAAATTGCTTCGCAAAGTGTAAGAATTACACCCTGGGTTTCTGATTGCTAATTGAAAGCGAAGCATTTGATGGTCGCTTGAGCTAGCAAGTCTTGTTCCTTCCTCCTCCAGCCAACACAGCAACTTGTGCAACAAACCATGGCTTGGCCCCGTGCACGAATCCAGGCAGCCTGAACTCTGCTGGGTCTCCAGAAGTACAACGCATTAAGCTGTAATAGCGTTTGCTTCATTTCCTGAGTGTGAAATCATGAAGTTTGCATCGATTGCGGCCTCATTTCTTCTCACATCAGGCCGTGTTGCTCGGCCGTGTCCCCTTCTATCTAGATTCATTTTCTCCTTCCCCTCTATTTGCTCTTGCGATCTCATTCGCTTGGAGCCTAACGTAATGGCCTAATGGAACCTGATCCTTTGGTTTCAGCAAATGGAGCCTGACACAACTTTGGAAGAGGGATCTGTGTCCAAAAGGGCCAGCTCTCTCTCGGCCATTTCAGGGGTGAGTGACCCTTATCCTCTCTGACATCTGCACAGTCCTGTTTGCATCAAAAGCCAACGTTTTCGGCTCTCTGGGAAGCTGTCGAGCGCCAGGCTGGCCAATTCTTTTCAGATCTTTCTTTTCTGCCATTTGCAAATCGAGGATTGAAGATGGAGGGCTGGAAGAAGGTCAGCTGAGAGCACAGGGGCTGGGGTTAAATGCTTCGCTTTCTGCAGTGGTGCTGGGGGCATCAAAGACAAGGGGAATTGCCAGCTGCAGCTGCTACGCTTCATCCATGCCCACCTGCCCAGAATTGGTTTAACAATGATTGTGGCTTCTCTCTTTTCCTCTTCTTCTCACATTTGGCTGTATTATGGTTTGTTTGGGTCAGCCGCCTTCAGGGCCACATGCGTACAAAGATGGAATATAAATTAAAGCAAGCAATTAATTAATTGAAAATAGACCACTGAAGAATGCAAGAAACCATTGTGATCTCTAGGCCTCAACCTTGACCGCTTGAAGACATGTGGACTTCAGCTCCCAGAATCCCCTAACCTTGAGTGAGATGGGTGAGCTGGATGCATGAAATATGGATAAATAAAATAAAAGGCATGTATTGATCCTGTTTCAAAGGGAGGCATTGCTGAGAGGTAACATTTCTTGACTATGTTTGACTACCATAAATTCTGCCTTTCTGAGAAGAAGCCCTCAGCTCCTCTGTCCACCATTAAGTGGGAAAAATGACAGAGGAGCCAGCCAGCCTCTGAGAAGGCCTGGAAATCAGAGCTCAGCCGATTAATCTTTTACCAAAGCCTTCATTGGTTGATCTGCCAATGGCGGCTGCTGATGTTGGAAGGCTTGCTTATGCATTTTAGGAGGAAGGGGGCTGCTTCTGCGAAGAGAGTTGAGCACTTTGACGGCCTGTCACTTTCTCTTTTCCCAGCTGTTTAAGAAATACAAATCGGAGAGCTGCTTCCACAAGAGCAAAATGAAAGAAAAAGCACACGGCCAAACAGGGAAACCTGAAGCCCAATTAAAGTTGTGTTGTCCTTTTGAAAAAGAAAAAGGCAGATCTTCTGCAGAGAAACATGGTCTGCATCAGCTCATAAATGTTTCATTCCAGAGGAAGCCTCGGAGGGACTGAACCAAAGAATGGAAGACGTGCGTCAGATGCTACAAAGTAGGTGAGGAACCAAGTTTGGCATAATCATTGATTCTTCCAGGCTAGGAAATGGCCTTGCATCCTTTTTCCCCCTAATAGCAGAATAATAGTGTTGGAAGGGACCTTGGAGGTCTTCTTCTTCTTTGAAAGACTAGTGCTCAGCCACCTGAGAACCATCACGGATCCGCTGTTAGACCCCTTGCAATTTGCCTACCCAGCAAATAGATTGACAGATGATGCTGTTAATATGACTCTGCACTACATCCTACAACATCTTGAATCTCCAAAGACCTACGCAAGGGTCCTCTTTGTAGACTTCAGCTCAGCATTCAATACCATTATTCCAGACATTCTTCTAACTAAACTAAACCAGCTAGCGGTACCTGACTACATTTGTAAATGGATCATAAGCTTCCTAACAGACAGGAAGCAGCAGGTGAAGCTAGGCAAAATCACATCAGATACCTGCACAATTAGCACAGGAGCCCCCCAGGGTCATGTGCTCTCTTCACTTCTCTTCTCTCTGTAACACCAATGATTGCATCTCAAAAGATCCCTCTGTTAAAATACTGAAGTTCGCAGATGACACAACAGTGATCGGCCTCATTCAAGACAATGATGAATCTTGCATACAGACGGGAGGTTGAACAACTAGCCTTGTGGTGCAACCGGAACAATCTTGAACTAAATACACTCAAAACCGTAGAAATGGTGGTGGGTTTTCGAAGAAAACCTCCTATACTACCACCTCTTACAATACTAGACAACACAGTATCAAGAGTAGAGTCCTTCAAGTTTCTAGGTTCTGGGCTTTTCCTTCCCACGAATACTGGTCCCACGTTCAGCTCTTGGTCCAGCGCATCTCTAAACCCAGGAAAGAGGGAGCAAGTGATTGATGGTCCCATCTGAAGATGGATGAGCTGTGTAACCAAAACGTCTTTCCCTCTGTGCATTTAAGTGCAGCTGATGTTTGCCTGCTTTTCATAAGAGGCAGCTAATTAAATAGAATAAGCCACATCTTTAGTGGGAGTTGTTTTTTTCCCTTATTCAATGCATGTTTTTTTGCAAACGAAATTAGAAATTTCATGGGATAGAAGAAATGATCTTATATTACTTAAACTGCTCAGCTCTGTCATCGGAATGGCTCCCAGCTGCCACTTCGACGGTTGCTCATAAGTTCCCAGTGAGGAGACTGAAGTCTGACCAAAACTTTGTCATTTTCTCTGGTGCGTTGATGATACATTTCCCCCCTAACAGTGAAAGCATAAAATGAGAAAACAATATCAGGCAAGCCTTCCCCTCCCCCAGTTCCCCTCCTCCTGCTATACAAATAATTCCTTTGGATGAACTAAATGGAGGGGATGAAAAGTGAACGGCCGAAGCTTTGCTGGCTGAGGAATTCTGGGAGTTGATGTCCACAGGTCTTAAAGTTGCCAAGATTGGAGACCCCTGATCTAGAACACATCAAGGGAAGGGAAAGCCCACCAGCTTTCCAGGTCTCTGGCTGCCCTCTGAAATTGCTCATAAGCTAGACCTCTTTTTCTATTATCCTGCTTCCTGTCTTTGTCCCACCTACCACAACAACAGAGAGCAGGCCTGGGCCTCCTCCCGTGGGACATCCCTCTGAGTTCTTCAAAGGCTTTGAAGGTCTGGCTCCCACCATAGTTTTAGGAAAGAAATCTGTGTCTTGGGGAATGACAGTTGCCATTCAGTTGGTGGTTGAACCTTTCTCCAAAGAACCGAAGGCTGAAGGATTTGGGTGGACTTGTGCATCCAGATCAATTACAACTTCATCGGCTCCATCAATGGCGTCCACATGACCCTTTCTCCGGAAGTCCCCTTTCCTTTCATCAGTAAAGAGGTTGTCTGCAAAATTTCGATCATTGTTGCTTTATTACTCAGAATAATTTGATATTCAGATGAAGCTAATAAAAATCTGGCTCTCTTAAAGGCTTGCGCACAAGGTTGAGACACCCAGCATTAATCTCAGGAAATTAAGAGGTATTGAAATGTGACTTAATTGCACATGATGTACCACATATTTTTTTAAAAAAAATGAGTAACAGAGTGGAATAGGGTGTTATTCATCATGTGTTCATGCTGCGACTAAATGATTCAGAGCAGCCTTGGAAAGGGGCTTTATCATTTTATAATCCTTCACAACATAGCAGGAAAAAAAACATGCATTTCTGCTGCCTTGCATTCCCACCATAAAAACTGAAGCAGACTGAAAGCAGTGATGAACCCAGCCTCCCCAATGACCTTGCTTAGGTCTCCTGCTGAAATCTACTCCAGATCTCCCCTCCAAGAGGGTCCTTGTCTTTTTCCTTGGTCAGGCAACCCCATCCTCATGCGTGTAATATATACCAGCCAGCCATGTGGTGTCAAAGATTAACTTTTTGAGATGTATCCTTCAACTCCCTTCCCACAAAGTTGGGCCAAATCAATGACACTTGAAAATTATTCTCAGAAAAAAATGCCTTTATATGAGACTCAAGGAAGGGAGAAAAGAGTGAGTAAGTAAACAGGAACAGCCTTGGTTGGGAAAAAAAAGTTTTCCTGAGACCTCCCACAATTTCCCTCTTATAACCCTGAGCCTTAAAACCATCTGGCTGTTTCAGAGGGAGTTCTGCCCAGGCCGACCCTTGCTTTATCATGCAGTCCTGAGGTTTCCTGGCTTGGACGTCTCTCAAGATGGAACCTGCCAGATAACCCCAATTAAGCCTTTTGCAAATCTTTGGACCTCTTCCTCAAATTATCCCTCCCGGCAAAGTGTTTGTAATTCTCTTCCTCTAATTACTTAAGGAAGGTTTGCCAATGCAAATGTTAATAAGGGATATTAAATTGACCTGAAGCTCTATTACCATTAAATAGGGATATTTATATTTGGATCACAACAAGTGGCCTCAGGAGGAAGTAAGAGCCTCTTTGGGAAGTCTTCAACCTGCCAAAGGTTGGCCACAGCTTTCTACACCCCACTTCCAATGTCTGAAGTGTTTGCCCCCTAAAGGGTTACCTTGTCGGGCTGACCAAATCCTCTCTGTCACCCAGCTGTATGGAGTCTTATTGATTCCGTGATGCCACCTCTCCTCAAGGAGGGCCTTTCTCAGAACTTCCCCATTTTCAAGAAGCCCCGCATTGGGACTGGAGCTCCCGGTTGCTTGGACGCTGCTGTTGCAGGCTTACCTCTCCACACAAGCAATGGTTCATGACCAGAAAATCTACCAGTTCCTCTGAGGGAATGCTCACCTGGTTTGTGGCAAGTCTCAGGTGTGGAGCTCTGAGGAAAAGACATAATCACTAACCATGTCTGGAAATTCTGCTGGCTTTGCCAGTCTTTGTTACCGCTAAAGAGGCTCAGATCCTGGTTAGTGGTCTCCTTGTGGGACTTCTTGGTGGGTCTTCCTGGCCTACAGCATGGCGGGCACCTAATCCTGGGGGCATCAACTCTGAATCAGCCATCCTGAAGGGTCTTAGGATGGGACAGTTGCCCACTCTCTGCCCAGTCTCTGGAAGTCTCCTCCTGATTGCCTCCAAGCTGAGAAACGAAATGTGAATAGTCTCCCCCAGAATCACCGCCAGAGGCTCCTTCCTTCATCCCAGGATGGGGGAGGACCTGGGGAAAAGAGCCATGACAATCGCTACACCAATTATGCTGCAGCCGACAGAATCCAGTGGGCCTTAACAGCTCTTTCTGCTGATGGCGCAGGCATTTAAGTGTCCTCCTTTTCTTAATTATTGCTGTTCTTTGAGCTAAATGGCTGGTAAGTACCTTAGAGCAACATTGTGCAGGAGTGTTTTCTTTACTCTTGCTGGTATTGTAGAAAAGCTCCTGGCTGCATTTATTTTCAAAAACTGCTTAGGCTTGTTATTGTTTTTGTGTTCCTGGATGCTGAATAGAAATGAAATTTCACTCCTTCGTCCGGCTCAAAATCCCTCAGTTGTGCCCATGTTTTGCAGAGAACGGGAAAAAGAATGGCATGTCATGAATTGCAAGCTCAATTTCACAAAACACGATTTAAACTCTCTCTCTCTCTCTCTCTCTCTCTCTCTCACACACACACACACACACACACACACACACACACACACACACACACACACACACACACTAGCATAACCTCTGAGAACTCTGTAGAAACCAATATGGGCCTGCATTAATAGAAAACAAGCATGCAATGCTAAATACTGTATATAAATATATGGGTTGATATGGATGATGCACGAGAATACTAGGCAAACTGTAATTCCTTAGCAAGCCTGAAGGAGGGAAGGTGTAAATCCTAGCAAAGAAAATTATCCTTCTCCTTCCTTTTTCCATCCTTTGAGGCCCAACAAGATTTTGACTTGACTTTGATTTTGAAGGTACTGACAGAGTTTCCAGAGAAGGATATTGAGCCCCAAGTCAAGAGAATTCCACAGAATCCATCTTCCAACCCAACTTCCTATGAAATACTATTCAGCACCAAGGCTCCAGGGGAGGTTTGAAAGGCTGTGTAGGTTTTCTGTGGGTTCTCTCTCCTCCCTCCATCTCTTCTGAACGAAGGGAGAACAGAGCAACTCTTTGCTACACAATTGAATCGGCTCAGTTCATGATGGGTCTTACAACTTCGGAGTTCAACTTTGTACACTCTAGAATTAGAATAAAACACAGATTCTAATCTGCCCTAGAGACATGATGGCATTAAGAGCCGAGGTGGCGCAGTGGTTAGAATGCAGCACTGCAGGCTACTTCAGCTGACTGCTAGCTGCAGTTCAGCTGTTCAAATCTCACCGGCTCAAGGTTGACTCAGCCTCCCATCCTTCTGAGGACCCAGATTGTTGGGGGCAAGATGCTGAACTCTGTAAACCGCTTAGAGAGGGCTGGAAAGCACTATGAAGCGGTATATAAGTCTAAGTGCTATTGCTATCTCAGTTGGTCCAGGTGCATGCCTCCTCAACCCCTGGCATGATGAGACTTTTGATAACAACCAGACTGTGAATGATTCATGCATTTGTAGATAGAATTTCGACAACCTTTTGTAGCACAGATTAAGTCTTCCAAGAAGGGGTCAGTTCCACACTTTGTAGTTCTGGTAATTATAAACCACAAAAGAGTAGTAGCAAAGGATCAAAAACCTGGAACTGACAAGGGCCTGCTATGGCATTTCTTTCCATATTTCGGATAATTAATCATAGATCTCTATCCTTGGGGATTTTCAGGAACAGGACAAACTGATTTCCATATTTTTTTTTCAACCTTCTGCTCCATTCCTCTGGAGACATTCATCCTAGAAGAAATTAACTAGGTTGAATTGCTGGGTGGGGGGAACCAGGGGCTTAGGTTGGAAGAAACAGGCCTTCAGATGTATGAATTTTCACCTCTGTTTTTTTTTAAAAAAAAATCTCACACTCACATGGAAGAAGGAATATTGGAGAAAATTCACCCAGCATCTTATATCCTTTGGGCATCTTTTGGTCCTCCTTTATTAATCTTTTTTTCAGCTTATTCTGGATCTCACCCGGTCAGTCTTGTTATCTCAACATCCCGGTCTGCCTTAGCAAATGTCTACTGTGCTAAGTAAAACACGCTGTTTCCTGAGCTCCAGAAACCCGGCTATCTTGTGTCCAGTGAGAACGATCATAAGCAAAAGCCCCAATTAACCTGACAAACTCAAGAACCCATTAGAAGCACCTTGTACTTTTTCCTCCTTCCTTCTTGTGTTGAGCTGCACACCTACCGCCGGCAAATTCTGCAGTGCGCTATAATTGTCCTGACCAGTGGACTGTGCAAGACACAATGAAGTGAACAGTTTAAAACCAGGATACAGAATTGCTCGTTCTGTTGCAAAGATTGTAGAAGGAAAATTCTTCCCCAGTTCTTAACTGTGTCAATTTTCTGTTAACTTCATCCTCTTCTGCTAGCCTTAAGTGCAAGGAAACATTAGCATTCAGATGCCAGATCTGGCTTTGACAGATTTTATAAAATGACTTTTAAAAAGAAGAAGGGGAAAGACCTTCAAGCCGTGGATATTTGCTTGTTTGGGTTTTATTTATTTCTAAAGCCCAGATCCATAAATCATAGTTAGGTTCCTTCTGCAGGGACCATGCTAATCTTCTCTGTATCGTTCCAATTTTAGTCTGTGTGCTAATATAAATGAAGTTCCTTTGCAGTGAATTAGTCATCACTGGAGCTTTGAGTTGTGTGCAATCATTACATGTTTTTAAAAGAACTAAAAGCAGAGATTGAAAATACAGTAAGTGGGCATCTCTCCAAGTGGAAGATTATAAAATAGGAGGGGGGGCGTCCAAGGCTGGACCCTTTTCAGCTGCCGCATACATGATCATCTATGATAGGCATCAGAGACTGAATAGCCTGTTAGAAATCTTCATATAATACATGCATGTCAGGAATTGAATTTTAAATAGGAGTAATGAGAAAGCAACATAAAGTGGTATGTTTTTTTTCCCCCTGGATATAATCAGTTGGATGTCTCTTCACTCTTAATCTCAACTGATAGTTAAAAGTTCCATTCCATTTACACAACCCCTGTGGTGGCTGAGACATTTACAAAAGCTAAGCATTCTTTCGTTTTAAAAAGGGTTGTTTTCTTCGGCCCCTAAACATTACCGACCTTTGAGATGCAGTCAGTCCGAAAGTTCTCAGAGAACAAGGCCCGTCTCTATATGAACGGATGACTTTTGCCCGCCCCAAATCTATTGTTCATCATTTCCCCCCTTTGGACCCCTCCTCTTAGGTTCTCTGCAAGACCCTGCAGGGAGACTGTCACATTGATAGCAGTGGGCCAGCCAAGAATTTCTCCGGAAGGGCTGGGAGAGGCACCTTAGTCCAAGATGAAAGAATGTCCTTGGCCTCCCTTTGTGGACAGAGGCAGTCTCTCTACTGGACCAGCCTGAAGTCTGGTGCTAGACCTGGCCCAAAAGATGGAGAGAAAGAGAGGGACCAATCCCTGGACCACCACAGCAAGGACCCTGGCTGGCCCTGCAGCCCTGGGCGGCTGAGCAAGCTGTCTGCTCCCCAGACCACAGGCCTGCAGCCCCGGGAAAAAAGGCAGAAGGGGGGGCACCTGTGACGGGAGGAGCTGCCAACTCATCTTAATGGCATGACAGAAACCCATCTGACATTGCCAGGAGCAACTGAACTCAGCCTTCAGATTTGCTTCTGATAACTTCAGAGTAGAGTCGAAATGACTGAGCCAGCAGACTGAGGGGAGAGATTTGTGTGGAATGGGGGGGGAGGGGAGATAAATAGGAGCGAACCTTTTAGCATGGTGTTAATAATGCAAGTGCTCCAACACAGGAGCATCCTCGGGGTGGGGGCTGCTTGTGTAAAGAGCAGAAAGGCTCCACAGTCCATTTTCCTTCCTTCCTCAAGGAATTGCCCACTTCCTGAGATTCTCTCCCTCCTACCCACATTTTTAAGAAAGCCGTGGCCTTCTTCTGCTCCAACTGCTGCCTCTTCTGGCCCCACCCTTGGCAATGCCATCAGCAGAAACTATGGCACACATTCTTCATTGGGTGGTGCGGCTGACACTCGATTCCCTGTTTGCACTGCCCACGGTTGATGCTGGGCTGTTTGTTCTGGGCGTCCGTAGTGCTTGCAGGACCCTTGGCCTCTGATCTCATCTGATCTGATCTGAGGGGGGTTGGAATCTCTTCCCTTTCTTCCATCTGGAGAAGCTGGTGTGGCAGCTGCATGAGCAGAACAAAGCTGCTTCTCCATATTTCAGAAAGTGGAGTACAAAAATCCTGGAAAATTTGACTTCCTGGCACCAACAACCAGTCTGGGGTCTGAGGGAGACGACCTCTGTGGGAAAAGGAGAGAGATGCAGGGTCTCCCTTAAGACACCTGGAAACCTATTTCCAAAGGCACCAGGCTGTGAGCGTTTCCAGTGGATTCCAACCTAGAATCCAGTTGTTGGCTTCCCACATGGCCAAGCCAACATGGTCTTGGAGAAAGATGCATCATAACTGGAGAAGACCTTCTGGCAATTAACTGGCAGTTTTGAAGAGTTTCCTTTTGGCTCTTCAAGGATGCTTATAACATCCTGTGAAGCATTTGGGCAGATGGACATTCTTTTAAAAGGAAGCGGGAGTCTTTGGAAAGCCTTGCCTTCCATCACTTGTCAGAACGTTTCCCCAGTGTCACAGTCCCAAGTGAAAAACGGCAGACACACAGAGAAATGTCAAGCTTGTGTCACATCTAGCTGGGGCAACAATGTTCAAGAGCTGTCTTCTCTGTGGTCTCCATCCACCTGTCAGGATGGTGCTCAGGTGGGCTGCTAGTTTAGGCTTCCCCTGTCCATGAAATGGGGTCTGGCTTCTGGTTTTAAGAGCTACTCAGCTCAAACCCTCATGAAGCTTCACACAACCCTGTGTCTTTAACTATGTGGCAGCACCTGAACATCAGGCAAATTCCACATTTGAGTGAGGTTATCACCACACATCTGATGTCATTGTGTCTCCAGTCAGAGGCCCACCTCTAGCCAACACCTTTTTGTGAGCCGTAGTTTCAAGATACTCAACATCTTGCAGGAAAGGTGGCATAGATTTGCTGGTATCTTCTTCTAAGGCCACTAGTCCAGTGGTCTTAGAAGCTATTTGGTTGAAATAACTACCAATGGCCAGTTAAGGTGGCAGGTGTGGTCCTTACCAGGAGGGCCTGAGGGAGACCCACTTTCAGAGGCCCCCTGCCTCTTCGGCCCCAAACTGCAGGGGCAAATGGGGATATGCTGGCGGAAGATCCAGCACCCCATGGGGAATTTTCCTTCCTCCTGAATGGAATCTGTATTTGCATGGATTATGTAGAGCAAGAGGGATCTTGACAGATGTTTGCAAAATTACTTGCTGCAGAAACCCCTCTGAGGTTGCTCCCTGCAGGGAAAACATCCCTTCGTTTGTTCTGCTGATGGTTGAATGGCCAGAGTTCAATGCTGCACCAGAGTTTGTTTGTCCCCAGTCAGACCTTTTCACCTGTCCTTTTCCTCTCTTGACTCCTTTATGCCCCAGCTTTTTCTTCTCTTGCCATTCCTTCCATTCTGACTTCCCCTCAAAGCCACTTTCTTCAACTTTCCAATAAATCACCTTCTTCCCCAATTCCCCCCCCTCTCTCTCCCTCCCTCCCTCTTTCCCTCTTCAAGAATCGGGAAGCCAGCAGCTGCATCTGAGACATTTCCAGCCCATCAGTTCATTTGAATATTGAAAGGCCTCTGACTTAAATAGCTGCTTACACACAGTTTAGTGATTACTTATAAACTTAATGCATGTTTGACATTTTCTTGTAAATTGTGGCTTATTTAAAATGTAGCCTTGATGGAAAGTTCATTCCTGTTAAAACATTCTGCGTGTTTTGTCTTGTTAAAATGCTGCATTTTAAGTAGGGCAGAAATGCATGTTAAGTTCAAAGAATGATCCCAGGTTACAATAAAGGAGGTAATTTCCATAGAAGTGGGCGGAGGGAAGTCTCCCCACCATCCAGGGGCCAGAGATTCAATGGATCTTATTGAAACGATCAGATTTCAGGGTAAGGCCATGGGAGAAACAAGGAGAAAAAACTTGAAGTAACAAAGAAGGTGTGAATGGATCTTGTTAACGGAACATTATAGGCCTTTTAAAGTGACCTTGTTGGATCCGTTCCAAAGATCTCCTACATTCCAGAAGGACAATGGACCTGGAGCTACAGGGCATCTCATTCCAAGGAGAACTGATGTCTCCTCTTCCTTGGACCTTCCACAATGAAAAAGCCAACCTTCTCCCTTTTTTGGTCCTCGGCAAAGATTCACCTCTCTCACACCTTGTGATAGAATCGATCAGGGACCTTGAGGGACAGAATTCAAGGTCCTTCAGGAAAGAGATCGCTTGGAAGTGTCCGTGGTGCTGAAGAACCAAGTCAGATCTGGACAGATGCCCTTCAAGCAAACCACATTCTCCAGGACTAGAATTTTCACAATTAATGACTTTACAGGCTTAACCCAACCAGGTGATGGTTTTGCTTCAGGGGAGTCTCTGCAGGTGTCAGGTGGCAGCCCCGGGCAAGCTAGGCTTGGAAACTATGATGGGTCAAGCAGGTTAATTCAGGGCTGAAGTTACGCAAGGAATCATGACAGCAATTCTTCTGTATTATTCAGTAGGAGCCTGCTGTGGTTGTGGAAGCTCCAGTGAAGCTTTCAAGAAGCTCAGAAATGAATTCCCATCTCTTCCTCCTCCCACTGAAACTCTCTTGGGGGTTCTTCCCCCATAATACCCTACTTTTTCTGGAGGTGAGATCCCAATCCCCTAAAGTTGCTTGGGGAGAGGTACAATGGCATAAAAAACATTTCTTCTACAGTAGCCCAATTTCCAACTCAATACGTTCCTATTGTTAAGCCTCCCACTTGATGAAAGGGTTTTTCCCCCTCCTTGCTTGACACTCTTCATCTATGACTGAACTTTGGTTATTCTGAACTATTGTTTTAAAGGCCTATTTATTTTATTTTTCTCCCAGTAAAGATCTCCATTATACTTGGACAAATCTTTCAGCTTATGTTGTCTTCCAGCAGCTCACAACAAATTTCCACCATCAATTTTCCTCCTTGTCATAAATCCATTCTTCACATGTTTATAATGCTGTCACTCATTCCAACGGGTCTCCTTAAGAGCCGGCACGAATTATTTGCTTCTCCGGCATTGCAGTCGCTGCCTATTCTGCAGAATTCCTTCTCCGGCAGGAGTGCAGGCCCCTGGCATAAGCAAGAGAGCTGTTGAGGTGGACAAGTGACCCAATCCTAGCTGATCTCCTACGGGAGGGAGATCCTTGCAGATCCTACATCAGACCAGCTCCTTCCCCCCATGTGATTCACATGGGGTCAAACTATTCTCCAAAACACCTGAAGGCAAGACAAGAAGCAACGGATGGAAACTAACCAAGGCGAGAAGCAACCTGGAATTAAGGAGAAACTTCCTGACAGGGAGGACAATCAACCAGTGGAATGACTTGCCTTTCTAAGTTGTGGGTGTTCCATCACTGGAGGTTGTTAAGAAGAGACTGGACAGTCACTTGTGGCTGTTCTTTGTGGAATGGTATAGGGTCTCCTGCTTGAGCAGGGGGCTGGACTAGAAGACCTCCAAGGTCCCTTCCAACTTTATTCTGTAATATTTCTTTCATTCCAAAAGCCATTCATTTACTGGTTGCAAGGCTGATGTTTGTTTTGCTTCCAGGGTGGTGGACATATAAGAAGACCCCAAATTTATTGAATTCAGGCCTCTGAGCAATCTGCCCCAGCACCCCTTTGCTTTAGCCAGAACAGCAGTACTGGAAAATAGAAACCTGTCTTGCAAGAAATGTAAGAAAGCAAGACTTTTCCAGGACTAAACTTCTCATTTTTCACTCCAAAAGACAACACTGGCATGGGAAGCCTTTGGATCTGGAGTCCTTCGGATGAATCACTTTCTATTTTGCACCAAAACGATCTAAGCTCAGAAGGGTCAAGAAACCCAAGATATCAGCCACAACAGGAGATGGAAGCCCCGCCCCTTTTTGCATATGTAAAAAAGGGGTGGAGCTTTGATCACCTAGTTGCAACCATTATCCTGACCTTCTGTGGTTGACCTATGGTTGACCTTATCCAAATTGTCATAACCTTACCCCTCCATCCTCTTTGAGGACCCATCCTCCTTCCTTCTCAGATGCAATTTCTGGGTGGGGCTTCATCTCTATCCTAAAAAGCCCCTGATGCAGCCACTATCCTTTTTGAAGACAGCCTTTTAGAAGCGCACGGGGTGTGTGTGTGTGTCCTTTCCCATTTCTTTCCCAGGTGCAAGAGAGGTGAGCCGGAAAAGGGGTTGCATAAGAATGGGCAGATTTATTCAAAGAGGCCATTAAATGCAAGCATTAATCTGGGCCACCGTTGAATGGCTGTGCCACTGACTCTTGAGGGAGGGAGAGAACAGGCCGTTCTCCAGTGAGCTGCTGGGTGCTAAAGGACAAATGCCAGAGGAGAGAGAGCGCATAACCAGAGAATTGCAAAGGAGCATGGCGGGGGATGCTTCCCATGCTTCTGGTCTGGCCCACCGCTAGCCTTTCTTTTCTGCTCCCTATTAAAATCCGTGCTGAATCTCGGCTGCATCCTCCCTTCTGCAGATCGGGGGGGGGGGAGTCCTTCTGTGGCAGAGAGGCATCCGGTTGTCACGTCAGGCTACCTTACGATCTGCAACTCTTTGGTGACTGGGGAATTCTGGGAGTTGAAGCCCACCCGTCTTAAAGCTGCCAAGGTTGGAGCCCCCTTGCTTTAGGGCTTTCCAGACAAATAAAGTTCTCAGAGTCGAATGCGGTTAAGGAAGTAAAACTGCTGCAGTTTTATTTTTGTTCGGAGTGAAGATTTGCAGCATCCCTTGATAATTTTTTTTATTTATTTAAACGATTTTCCAATTGCAGCTCAATTTGCACTTTAAGAGATGCTAAAATGTCTGTTAAAGGAAATAAGCAAGCAAAACACGAGCCACAGAAGGATGGAGCAATTGCATACTTCCTTGAGGCCTTCGTAGATATTCCGGAGGTTTAGCTGTAAAAATGTCTCTACCAGGATAGGCTGAAGCAACATTTCTACTAAATGTTTCGGGGGAGGGGGACACCCGCTAAAATGCCTTTTCCATTTTTATAACATATTGTGACAATATTTATGCAAATTGCTTCTGATCCCCAGTCAATCAAACCGTATTCATAGAACACAAAGTCATCACAATGCATGCAAGAGAAGTTTGGTCCTGCCGTGTGGAAATGCCGGGGACATTGGCAGAGGGCCTAGAGAAGAGAATGGCATCCCTCCTTTCTGTGTGTCACTGTGCCCAGAACTGATCTCCTTGGTGGACGCAACTCCAGAAGCTGCATAGATGCCGTGAGACTGGCTGACATTTCTCAACATTGGGCTCTCCTGCAGCTGTTGCTGGCTTCGATGAAGTTTCAAAAGAGGGGAGGAGGGCAATTAAGTGATAGGTATTTTGGTTGAAATGTCTAAAAAATGTCAGGCCGGCAGCACTTCTGGCCAGCATCCAGCCTCTTTAAAATTAATTGTGCAGCAAAGTCAAGATGGTAAGAAGGAAGATGAGTATTTGGGGCTTGGAATTAAACAGCTGATGAGAAAAATGTGAATCTGCCCAGAGCCCTTTGTTGTTAACCTTCCCTTATCAAAATTGTGCCATTGCAAAGGGCCTCTCCAGCCTTCACAGGTCCTGCCAACACTTAATGGAACGAATGAGGATTACCAGCTGAATATGTTACTCGGCGCTGGGCCCGTTCTGCCAGAGCAAGATTTGAGACTCTCGTTGATTACTGATGGCTCCCTTGGTGGGAAATCCCTAGCAAGATTTCTCCCGCTCTGCTGGGGGCTGAGGGGTCTTAGCTCTTTTGGACCCAAAGCCACCCATAACACGCTCCTAGTGGCTTTTCCAACTTGAAATCTTGGCAGTTCACAGACTCCTTGGAACATCTCAAGAAGCATTTGGGAGGATATCACAAATGTAGCATGTTTCAATCATCCCTTCAAGAATTGAGCCCTGTTGAATTCACTCCGCTTCTATTCTGGGTCCTGGACCGCAAGGGCTGAGTTCGCACATAATGTGAAGCCAAAGCCAAAGCCAGAATTCTTAGTGCAGGGCATGAATCGAGCTACTGCATCAACCATCCTTATCACTTGTCTCCTTGTGAGCATCTGCAGGGGGTGAGGAGGAAGTGGTAACATGCGCACTGTGATAGGATTCCATGTTCAGTTGCATAAAACATGTCAGTCACGCGGTGTTATTGGCACAGAGATGTGAGAGGGCAAATGTGAAGGCATTGTGGCTTGTCCCAGGGGCTTTCCCTTCTAGGAAGGCTTCCTAATTGCTTCCCACCAAAGGCTGGATGAGAAGTTATCAGTTGCTTGAATGTTTGAGTTGATTCATGCAAAGGAGGTATGCTATATTTCAGGGGTGTCAAACTCAATTTCATTGAGGGCCGCATCATGGTTGTGTTTGACTTTGGGGGGGGCTGGAGTGGGCGTGGTCAGGGGGCCATGGTCAGCTCGATGTCATTCATGTCGGGGGTGCCTGTGGGGGCCCAAGCGCTCTGCCAGAGAAAACGGGCTCCCGAGCTCCTTTTTTCAGCTGCAATGGCCTCCTGCAACCCTCTGCCAGGGAAAATGGAGCTAGGGAGGGCCAAGCTCTGTTTTGGCTGGCAGAGGCACCGCGGGCCAGTCCTTCGCTGTTTCCAGGGTGGCCCCGTGGGCCAGATCTAAGCACCCCACAGGCCAGATCCGGGCCCCGGGCCTTGAGTTTGACAGCCCTGCTATATTTGAACTCGGCCTTCTTTCAAAAAGAGACTTTGGGGTTCATTCCCTATTTATTTATTGCAAGGCAGCCCTCGTCTCTTCTGGCTGAAGACATCTCAAGGTGAGTCCCATCCGACTTGTCTTCCATTCATGAGAACATCCAAGGCCACCAACTGATTCCTTGGCTAAATGGGACTTGAATCTCAGCCGAAACATCCATCTCTTCGTCAGCTCGGCTTAATTTATTTTCCCTGTAAGATGAGAAGACACTTTCATCCCCAACTCCAGGAACTCCAGGAAATATTTTTTTTAGTCTAATCACATATTTTTACAGACTCTGTTCATTGTCAAATAACCTTCAAGACCGGCTCCCTCCTCCCTCCAGTGTGAATTGGCAAAACTAACCTAAAGGAGCCCAGCAGCTGGTGTAGAAATGGGCTCTTCCCTCCTCTAAAAGCCCTTTGATGTTCTCCTGCAACCTCCGTCACCTTCTCTATGGCTTCGTCCTGCAGAGGGTCTCCTTCTACAAGCCAGCGGCTGCTTGGTTTTCTCCTCAGGTCTGCTTAGCACTCAGGGGCTTCCACACCCACAAGGCAACCAGCCAACCAACGCACCTGGATTCATCACCACCTGAGCCACACTCAGGGACCTTCAGCCACTTGTTCTTTGAGTGGAACATCAGCCCCTTGTTCTCACTAAAGGGTGGGCCAGGCGCAAACCCAGTGGGGGGAAGGGGGGGCCCTTGGGACTGCAGCCAACTGAAAACAGTCATTTCGCCATCTCGTATGAATGGCAGTAATTCAGCCTTACTGCAAATTGTAGCCCAGTTACCAGGAAAAGCATTTGCAAGCAATTACTGGACAAATAAAAATAAACGGAGGAAAGATGCTGCATACTGTATTAAAATTCAGTGCCTTTCAAATCAAGATTGCCTGTATGTCTCCGCAGCAAGCCCAAACAATAAATTAAAAAGTCTGTAAATAAACAAATAGATTAAAAAGATGTGCATTTTTTTTCTTAAAACATAAAATTTCAAAGCCAGCCTGCCACTATGCCGCATCCTTTTCATCAAATGAAGAGCAACATTGGGATCTAGGTGGGAAGAGCCACAGATGCCATTCCGCTCTGAGGTGGGACTTGGTGCTTGGTGGGCAAGGAGGAGCTTCTGAAGAACCTCTGGCTCCTGGTTGAGTAGCCATCTCACCCCACCACTCTCCCAGTCATCAACCGTCACAAAGGGGTGGCTGCACAGCAGTCCTAGAATTATGGGTGGAAGGTTCTGGTTGAACATCTGGAGAAACCTTGTCCTGGTCAAAGCTGTTTCCCCATGGAACCATCTGGAGGTCTATCAGTGGGGGAGGGGGAGGGAGAAAGGATTTCTGGGATAGCCAAGGACCTGGTCAGGATCCAGCCAGCCCCAACAGGGACTTGGGGGGGTCTGACAGAAGAAGACACTGTTTGCTCTGATAATGGCCATGGAGGCATCTCAGTTCTGCCCTTCATAAAATACCATCAAGGTTTCGCAACTGGGCACTTACTCTCCGGCTTTCCTGCGGTGGATCCAAATTGCATCTGGGACACCAGGCAATGAATTTGTATCAGATGAAAAGTCAAGGAAGAATTGATTGGGAGAGTAAACATAAGTGAGCCAGTAAAACATGGAGGAAGACGGCCACTTTTCCATCCTGGCTTAAGAAACTGGCTTAAATCATCCAAGGGCCCCGTGTCACCTTCCCTCAGCTTGCTCATTCCTAAGAATCCCATCGCCCGAGGTCTTCACCTGTCTCCTCGTTCCTCCCTATCGTCTTAATCTCCCGGCTCTTTCAAGCCTTTATAACGAATGGCTGACTTTGCTTCTTATTAAGCATGCATTTGCAGATGTTAAGCAGATGTGAAGTGCTTCTGGGGAGCAGAATGCAGAGAGGGAAGGAACAGGGAGGCAAGGGAAGCTTCTCCAGGCTTTTGAGATGCTGATCCTTTGCCTTGAGATGGTCGGCAGTTGAGGTCAAGAGCAACCTGGGCCACCCTTGCTGTAGCTCTTCTCCTGGGCAGGAGACTCCCTGCACTGCAAAACATCTGGAATACTATTCTCAACCTTGGCCATTGGAGATGGGTTCAACTTAAACTTCCAGAATTCTGCTGGCTGGGGAATTCTGGGAATTGAAGTCCACTATCTTCACATGGCCAAGATGGAGAACACTGCTCTACAAGGCCCCTCTCACAGGGCCGTGGGACGAGAACTTCAACGTCCAGATCCTTCTTCACCCAAGTAGTCCTCCTTTCTCTGCTGGACCTCTTCCTAGGCCAGTTGTCACTCACATTCCTGAGTAGAGCATCCTGCCCTTGGAGATTGCTTCTCATGGAGTCTGAAGTCTGAACTTTAGAACAGGCTAATTCCTCTTGGAGGTGTCTGCTTCTCCTCATCCAATTTCCGGAGCAGCCAACAGAACTTTCTATCTAGCAAATTAGTGTAATTTTCAGAGCCATGAAATTGACAGATGACATGGAAAGGGAGGTACAGGGTGGAGAAAGGAATCAAATGTCGAAGGAATTAACTGGCAAATGACACGGTAGCTGCTTCGTTTGATGTCCTTTCACTGTTGGAGATTTTCAAGGTTGACAACCTTGACCGGAATCTCCTTTTGGAGGGAGAGAGACAGAGAAGCTTTCCAGTGATTTGCAGCTGCAGAATCACAATTTAACAGTCCAGAAAATCTATGTATCACCAAGGATTGTGTTGTGAATGTTTTATGGTGCAGCGTCTCTCTTCCTCTTTTATAATACTGGAATTTCCTACAGATTCAAGGTTGGTGAAAACCAGCCTTCCAGCCACCAAGCCATGCCATCTGCTCTGGGCCTCTGCCCCCCTTGCTTGTAGGATGGAATAGAACACCACGCAAAGTTTGTCTGTATACGCAAGGCCCGTAAACCGTGTTTAAGCCACGCCTTGAACAAGGGAGGTTATTCCTACAAAGGAGAGGGTTTTTGCTAGATGTTCTCTCATGGCTTCTTCCCCTTGGGCTGCAGGCAAGAGTTTTTCCCTCCCACCGCCCTGGGGTCTTTTAGCTGCCTTACCTCTGAACTCACCTGCATTTTCCCCTTCGCTATTAGAAATGCGCCTTGTCAAACATGTTTTCTCTCTCTTTCCCCTCAATGCCCTGAGCAGGCTGGATTTATTCAGGCAAATTCTTTTCCTTTCTTCCCTCCTCTGTTCAGCAAGGGGGCCTGTTGTCGGCGTCTCTCCGCTTTGATCCTATTCCATCGCTGAAGGCAGACGACTCGGTTCCTGACCCAGGGAGGCTTCCGACAAGCGCTCCGGTTTGCATCCCTGCTCCTTCTCAAAGTGCCGCAAAGACCCCCGGAGCTGCTGGGCTCCATGCTGGGACCCCCCCCTTGTCCCTGCAGCCCAGACTTCTCCTCAGGCTGAAGGCCTCAAGGCCCCTTTCCCAAGGCGGAACTCCAAAAGAAAGGGGGGAGAGATAAAGAAGTAGGAAAAAAGTAAAGAAGAACTGTTTTTGATGAACGCTAAGATTAATAGAATATCTCTTATCTCTTGTATCACTGATACTGGATCCACCATTTTATGCTATGTCTGACCCCAAATTTCAGCCTGCAATTGGAGGGAATATATGTTGGGGTCATAATAAGCAAACCGCCTTTAATGGCCCCTCTATGGTGGGACAGCACCGCTCAGAGAAACGAACAGTCCCAAATGAAAACTTTGGGTGAATATATAATAATTCATTCGTTTCCTTAGGTTTCTGGTCCATTCAATCTCATCCCTTCCTCCATTCCGGTGATGGAGGTAAAGCTGCAAATCATAGCAATAATAGCGTCAGGCCAAGCAAGAAGAAAACACATACGTACGTTCCTGATTGCAGTCTCCATTCACACAGTCACTTTGGCTTGTTCTCCACATTAGAAGCAGAATCATCATCATCGTGTCCCCATTCCACCCCGAAAGGCCCCATGGAACCACTGAGCCTTCCATCCCCACCAAAAAGGGACGAGGAGGTTCATCTCTGGAGCCTCCCCTGTCAAGACAGCCTCAGAGGAGGGACCTGGAACCCACTCCACTCAACCAGGAAGTGGCAACGTTTCCGTCTTCCTCTCCTTTCTTCTGCCCCTCCTTAAAAATCCTGAGTGCTCCCACACTGCAGTCATCCTCACAATGTCACAAGGAGTACATTGAAGAAAATCCTGTCTAGCTGAATCCGATGCCTCTGAGCTTTATGGCTCTGACCCCAATTTCTAGCGAAATTGAAGAGGTGAGAAGGGTTCCTCTTTCCATACCATTCATCACTGAGCTGCCTTTGGTTTTGTTGATTCACTCAATGCCCCTCTTTGTGAATTGACAAAAACTGAGGATTTATGAGCTGCTCATTGCACACATGGCCAAGATGGATGTTCAGCTCCCATGGCCACTGCTTATTGATTTATTTTTTATTTATCAAATTTAGATACCACCGGTCTCACTCTCATACTTTGTATGCCAGACCCAACCTGGCTAATCAACCGTTGATCAGTCAATAACCAATTATGTCATCAAATGAACCCAATCCTGCCTGCCTGATTCATGCTGCGTTTCGGGAGGCTTCAGACCATTAGGGAGAGCAGCTCGCCAGCCTTGCAAATTCTGGAAAGTGCTCTGCTGGGGACACTTTTCCCTTTCTTCATTAGATGCGCAGAGCCACATCAAATAGATCAAAATGCAGCGAATGAAAAATTGATCACTTTCCTCTTAATTCTGGCAAAGCTTCCCATGACACCTGCGTCACTGAAGCAAGAAGGAGAGACGCTACCTTAACAGATGGAGATGCAGAAGAGCTGCGGTCTTGGGGCGGCTTCCTGAATTCTGCTCGGAGGGACACACCACAGCAGTGCCTCAGTATTCTCCTCCAAGGCTAAGCACATGTGAAGGAGTTCCAGAACAACTCTGGCTAACAGCCAACCTTGGAAGGCAGTTTGCTGACCAGGCAGGATTTATATTAGAAATCATTCTTGCTGATGGCAGCACAGTAAAAGTGGTTTTTTCGATATTCAGTTAATTTCTAGGTGAGACTGCAGATCTGTAAGAAGGAGAACATCTCCAGATCTAGACTAAGTTCAGCTGGATCCATGGGCAGACTGGCACAGAGGGGATGCTCTTAAGAGCTGCTTCATGGACCAGGCAAGGATGAAAGACCAGGAAGGGGGCTCAGCCAATGCCAGAGCTACCTGCTACCTCTTTGTCATCACCTCCAGGAATGCTGTTCCAACCTTGCTGTAGAACAATCTGAACATCCACAAAGCCTCCTGTTGCCTCCAGAACCAATGAGAGGAGAGCTCTCGTCTCGTCAGCTCTGGAGGATGGAGTTTCTGATGACATTAAGATTAATCTTACAAGTGATGTGGGGAATGACCCCAGAATTCCCCAGCCAGCTATACTGGGAGTCAAAGTCCACAAGTCTCAAAGTTGCCAAGATTGGACACCCCTGGGCAGTCGAAAGAAGAACTATTAAATTCACCACCCACTTAAGCTGGAAGTTAAGACTTCAGGACCTCGGACAGCCCCCTACCATTTTACCACGAAGAAGGCCCTTTCCTTACCCAGAAGCCTTGTGGTTACCCTGGACAACCACATCCAGTCTTGCCATTGGTCATCCTGGCATCCCAATAGGCAGGGAGTTGAGACGTGCTTCAAAAATGTTTACATTCTTGTCATTTTCACAGCAGGAACCCAAAGAAAACAGCTGGTCCACCTTTTCCACCTTCTGGCAGGTTGACCCGAGAAACTTCTCTGCTGCATAACAACATGGCTGCCTTCCCTTGTCAATCACCAAGTGATGGGTGATAACAGGCAGACGAGCTCCAGATTCTGGGATCTTCCATATTTGCTCAACCTGCTTTTCTTACCAATTCTCCGAACCTCGAGCTGGAGCTGGGAAAAGAAAAGAGAGCTAATCCAGCAGAGGAAGTGGCTTCTTTTCAGCTCTCTTCTCCAACCTTGGCAACTTTAAAACTTGTGGACTTCAACTCCCAGAGTTTTGGGAGTTGAAGTCCACAAGTCTTAAAGTTGCCAAGGTTGGAGACCTCAACTTTCGCCCAACTCCTCGTCCTCCTCCTTCAACGTCGCTTCCCTCCCCGTGGCTTTGCTTCCTAAACAGATTTTTTTTTCTCCCTCTCAGGATCAACTCTCCTTATTGTTTTCAAATATTTGCTGCCAGATTGAGAAAATGAAAAGAGACATTTATTTGTTCCTGACCTTTGCAAATCAAGCTCCGAAAGCCATTTTAAAGGAGGAAAATGTCCCGAGTATCATTTTAAAGAGCTTAAGCAAGAGTGTCTCTGAGTGACGGATTTAATTAAAAACTCCAAAAGTGTTATGAAATGAGCTTTCTTCCTTTCATCCCTTCCTGAAAGTGGGAAGCTTCATCCCTTCCTGGCTGCCCTTTTAGCAGTTGAGGTTTTAAATCACAGGAGGCCTTTTTCTGGACGGCTGCAGGATTCGGAGGAGGCAACCTTGAGTCTCTTTTCTTCCAGGGAGCAAAGGGCGGAATTGATGGGTGTCCTCTACAGGCTGACCTCCCAGCCAGATATTCTCTAGGTGACTGAAAGAGTTAAGCAAATAAACAGGGGGTCCTGTCCTTGTAGCCAAAGCACAAATGTAGCCTGAATACTGTGGATCTCATCTAGAAGAGGAGGCACCATACAGTCCTCGGCTTACAACAGTTCATTTAGTGACCGTTTGAAATTGCAACAGCACTGAAAAAAGTGGCTTAGGATCATTTTTCACACTTATGACCATTGCAGCATCTCCATGGTCATGGGATCAAAATTCAGATACTTGGCAACTGACACATATTTACTGTTATGACCGTATCTGGATTTCCCTCCGGATCTGGCACACTTTCAGCCCCGTCTTTCTTTTCTTTATTGGTTTCCAGCCCCTCCCACAAAAGATTTGGTCCTATTTCCTTCTCAGAGAACAATCTTGCTGAGGCTGGACAGAATTCTGATCCTCTGACAAGATCTCTTTGTTCTAGTGGGTTGGAAAGAATCTACTAGATCATTTCAAAATTGGGAGGAGCATTTGGGGGGGGGGGAATCCCTGATGTTGTTCAGCCCTCCTTCAGGGTGAGGAGAATGGAGGGTTGAGGAACTCATCCCATCAGAGATATTGGACGGGGTCCGTTGAGTCATTTCTTCTTTCCCTGAAGCTCAAAGCTCATGTACTGAATGTTGAAGACAATGTCTCTCCGATGGGTTTGTTCTAAAAATATGCAACAACACCCACCTAGGTGGGTTGCTCCCTTATATTTATGGAGCAGTGTGTGCTAAGACTTCGGATAGAGACTGACAGAGATGAGCTGGAGGGGAGGGGAGGACTTGCTTGAGAGCTGCACTGCACATTGCTGGGATCTAGAAGACCTCCGCGAATGAAGTAAGAAGACCCTCCAACTGATGAATCTGTTGTGCTGCTGGAAAGATTCAGGAGGAAAAGAGAGACTGACACGTTGTTGCTGCAAGCTTGGGAGGCAGGATGCACCTTTCTTGATCTTGCCTTTCTCTCTCCCCTCCCCTCTTCCTACCTCAATAACCTGACCTGGGCTTCAGCAGGGCAGGAAGGCATGGCCTGACTCACGACAGTTGCTGCTGCAGCAAAACCATTCTGCTAAAGACCCCTAAGGCAGGGGTCCCCAGCCCTCAGCTCTCTCCACCTGAATGAACGTCTTCCCTCTCTTAGACCAGGGTTTCTCAACGTTGGTGAATTTAAGACACGTGGACTTCAACTCCCAGAATTCTCCAGCCAGCATAGCTGGGAATTCTGGGAATAGAAGTCCACATGTCTTAAAGTTACCGAGGTTGGGAAGCCCTGTTCTGGACCACCTTCCCCTGTAAGGCCAAGGACCCTGGTGGTCTTCCACCAGAATGAACCCAGCAGCAGCAGATCTTCTGAAGCCAAACAAGATTCCTTCTTAGGAATCTTCTGTGCTAGCAGCCGATTCCATACAGATCAGAGCGGGCAGAGAGGTTCACGCTTGAAGCCGTGCAGGAAAAATGGTTTTAATTTGGGATAAAGCAAAATGAACAGCCTCTCTTGACACCCCAGATTAAACTTGGCAAGGGTGACGTGGGTTTCAATTGGAAAGCCTGACCCTCCCCTCCAAAGGAAAAGGCCGGGGGAATAAGTTATAGAGCCGGCTTCATTCTGTGGCTGGAGATTTATGGGAGCTCTGAAGCAAAGAGAGGCTGCTTGAAATAAAAACAAAATGCCGAATGAGGCTGCTCAGCAGCCTTGCCGAGAAAATATGGCCCTGGATATTATTTGATAATGTTGATGGTTTCTCATTTCTCTTTCTCCGCTGCTCTTCTGCTGGCTCTCGACAAAATACTTTCTGGAAAGGAACATCGAATTCTGTTTTTGTTCTTCCCCTGTTCACACAACCCCCTTGCTCGGTTTGACAAATCAGGCCTTACAGAATCTGCAGGATCCAATTTAGCCATCGGGAACAGCAGGAAAGGCTGACTCACAACCTCCAGCGTTTCAGGGGGAAACAGGAGGGAGGGGGGACGGGTTCTGTGCATAGGATAGAAGGGCACTTGGGGGGGGGTCTCCTTGGACAGAAATCCATCATTCAAATGGATTTTTTACAACACCTTGCTTGGTTACAAAACTTCCCTCACTAGCTAGCTAATGGATTGTATTTGTGTGTTCATGAATTAAAACTCCTATGATTAATTGATTGCCTCTTTAAAAGAAAATCAGCGTGATAACTCAAATATTGAATCTCTGAGTTATTGTCACCCAACAGATACAAAATACACTCATTTTCATTCATTAAACACCGTCTATCCATTAAAATCAGCCTTGCTTAATTATCTTGATCTTTACTTGATTTATTCCATTTAACTCAGCAGGTTCCCTGATGAATCGCCTTGCCTTCTCAAGGAGGCCCCATCCGAGCCATCGCCAGGAACCCTTCACACGGGATTGTCCTCAAAAACCGCAGATTACAGAACCCGACACCGGAATGTGCACTTCCTTGTTATCCTTAGCCATATGGCACTTTATAAATAATTTGCTATTCAGTTTATTTCAGGTCTTGGGCAAGGCTCTAATGTTAAAACAGCTGCCCTTCTGTTTTCCCAAGTGGTTAATTGGAAGAGCCTTTGGGCCTTCGCTGAGCTCCAGAAAGGCTGATCCTGGCAGCAGATCAAAATTGCCCTGCTCTTTCAGCCAAACTAAAGAGGAATTATTTCCAGATTAGGTCCACTCTGCATCCCTTCTTCTACATGTCTTCAAAGATCTTCTGGGTTTTGCAGCATCATAAACAAGAAAAAGCTCACACATTTAAATGACATGTGGTTTACCTTACCAAAGTGCAGACTTTGGTAGACTTTTCTAAAATATGCATTTTTGCTATATGCATTTTAAAACTGACCTCTGTTCAATTATTTTTAGAGAAGAGCAACATCTGAGGAACCATTACATTTAAATTAGTGTAGTACTTTGCAAAGGTCAGTTGGCTTAGAAAGGCAGACCGAGCTAAGTTCTTTAAAAGTCTTGATGAATAGCAACAGCACTTAGACTTATGTACCGCTTCACAGGGCTTTGCAGCCCTCTCTAAGCGGTTTACAGAGTCAGCCTCTTGTCGTCGTCGTCCCCACAACAATCTGGGTCCTCATTTTACCAATCTCGGAAGGGTGGAAGGCTGAGTCAACCTTGAGCCGGTGAGATTCGAATTGCCAAACTTCTGGCAATCGGCAGTCAGCAGAAGTAGCCTGCAATACTGCATTCTAACCACTGCGCCACCACGGCTCATAATGAAACAAAGCCAGGGGTTGAATCTTCCTGTAGGCTTAGAAGCTGCTGGCTGAGGTGTCCAAACCAGCCTCAAGGCAGTCCGTGCCAGCGTTTCCTGGTTCAGTTTGAGCCACTGGCTTTCTGAACCAAAATATTTCCGCTAACTGAGTTGTCCGCCTTCTCCCCTTTTCGTTAATGCGATCCGCCAATCTCCCCAGCTAACCAAGGGAGGTTCTTCTGAGCACATCGAATTGAACGCTACCAGCTGAAGTGTTGCTCACAGTCCAGCTCCGACCCCAGAGGTGGAGAAACAGGGAGGGCTGAGTGAGGTTTGCATCACGCCCAGGCAAGAAACCCCCAACCCAACCAAGGGCCGGTCTCAATCTTTTCACTCTGAGGGGAAGCTGAAAAGGGCTGGGCTGGTTTAGAAACCGGCTGGGTGACAGGATTGTTCCTTGACCTGGGAGCCTGGCTGGCTCTTAGATGCTCAGCTCCAAGGCTGAGTCACAGGCTCTTTCAAAAAAGCACACGCAGCTCTGAGCATCTCAGGGAAAGGGGTCTATAAAATATGGATGGCACATTAGGGTGAAAAAGGTGCCCTCAGCTCCACGGACACATTCTGACCTCATCTTGAATCCTGTGGGTATCAGATGCAGCCGGTTCTCTGAATTCCGGAGAAAAAGCAAGAAAGGTGGGAAAAAGCCACCCTCTCATCTTCCGTGTGTCGTGCATTTATTCTATCATCCATGCTTCTGCCAGTGTTCTGTCACCATATGTGCACACAGACTCACACAGACACAAACACCTTTATGCAAACAGCCCAAGCTGCAAACATCCAGTCATTGATGAGGCAGCGAATGTGAGCCTCGGTCCAGTTTATGTGCTTTCATTGATGGGTTATCGCAACGCCCAGACATGCACAGCAGGACAGGCAAGGAAGACTGGGAAGAGAATAACATCCAAATACAGGCCATTTTGGTTGGCACAAGGCCCTGCCCTTAAAAACAAAACAAAAATCAGAGTAGCAGTAAGCAGAAAAATGCCCCATCAGCAGGTGCCAGAAAGAGAGGAATATTTTGCCTTAGCAAGTTGCTGCTTGGAGCTCAGGAAAAACAGCCCTTCTCTGCCCTCCGTGCCCTGCGTGTGCCTGGGCTCTTTTGCACCCATTCAGGCCAGAAAGGACGAAGGGAGAAAGTGAATGAAACCTTCCCTGTCTGGTCCCACACAACACCTGGAGGCTTCTGGCAAAGATTCTCTGGATGTGGCGTTAGAGGACGTTATGCCAAAAACCACCTCCCCATTTTCACTTCCAGAGTCCGCAGCTTTTTTCCGCAGCCAAAGAAGTGGCTTGGCTTTTCATTACACTCCATTGAGCCAAAGAAGTTTGGGTAGCTTGTGTGGGAGGGAGAGAGGGAGGGAGGGAGGGAAAGGGAGAGGGGGGGAGAATGCTTTTTTTATTATTGATTTTTTTCGGGGCAGCCTGGTGTGAAATTTTTGATGTAGTTGTTTTAGGATTCAAAAGTTGAACATGAAAATGCATTATTGATCTTGCCCTGCAAAGTACAGTATGCTGTTCATCTAAGCCATGCATTATTGATCAGAGCACTCAACAGTCCTAACCTTTTATTTAATCACTCAGAGGCCATTTATTTATTTGCTGGTGGCTTCTGCAGAAGCTGACTTCCTTCTTCGCGCCCTTCCACGCGACGGCCGTCCAGAAAGCTGCCACCCCAAAGCCAGGGCTGGAGACCTCGCTGTCTGCCAGAAAGACATGAGGGTGGCATCCTGGCATGCAGGTCCCTGCTGAGAGGTGCTGGGCAGACTCCAATCTTACACCAGATGATGCAGAAAAATATTGTGGAAGCGATTTGTCTTCATAAGTTGTTTGAAACATTGCACGGTTCGAGCTAATCCTAGCACAGATTTCCAAGTCCAAATTTCAGAGGCACTTTATGAAAAAGTGGCGGGACAGTCTTGAGAAGCCCGGTCTTATGAGTGATGGCCATCCATCATCCAGAGATCAAGAGGCTTTGCAGAACCGAAAAGGCAAGCAGCAGCACCGTGCCAAGAGTCGCTGATCAAGGAGAATTTTCCTGGAGAGCTAAAAACATGTCCCCTTTATTTGCACTCAGTTGCATTTTGTTCATAGACAAGACAAATATTATTTACAGAGAATTTACATACATGCCATTGCTAGAGCATTTTTATTCCCCAAAGAATTAATATATAATTTATGTGCCTTTTTATTGGAGCATTAATCAAGGTTATAGAGGGAATCGGTGCAACATCAGTCCACGAAGGGCTCCTTTGCTCTGAGCAAAAAATGAATAAGATGACAAAAGGGATTTTTTTAAAGCAGGCAAATAAATGGAGGTGGTTAAAATTCTCAGCAAAGAGACAGCAGAGGTCCTGAGGGACAATGGGCTGCTTGAATGCTTGTCATGAAGTTGCAGTGACGTTGGGCTAAGCCGTGATGGCAGTTCTTGGACTCCATTTCAGCCTCACAGACCATCGGTTGAGTTGCTGTAATGTGCAAACTCAGCCAATAATGGGTTATTCAATAAACCTTGGTTTGGTGCAGTCTACACACCCACCCTTGACTATCCCTGGTGCTGTGACATGAGATATTGCATCTTCCTTCTGGCCCACAAGAGGCAGAAGGTCTGGTAGGCGATGACAGCATTCATCTGAAGCAAAACACGGCTGTTAGCTTGGGGCATCCTTCTGCTAATGTCCCCTCGCTTCACAGAATACAGAATAAGAGAGTTGGAAGGGACCTTGGAGGTCTTCCAGTCCAGCCCCCTGCTCAACCAGGAGCCCCTATACCAGGGATGGGTTCTAACTTGCCTCACTGCCGGTTTGCTTACTCCCGCACTGCGTGGTCGCGCAGTGCCGAAAATTCCAAAAAAATTCCAAAATATAAAAGCCAAAAACAAGATGGTGGTGCATGCGCAGTGCCAGAAACTCGGCTTCTGCACATGCGCAGAAGAAAAAAAACCAGAAAAATAAATTCCAAAAATAAATTCCAAAAAAAAGATGCCAGTGTCCACAGACTGGCACCGACCAAACCGGCTCCATGACATCACCAGCGGTTTGCTTGTTCAGGTGAACCGGTCTGAACCGGGAGGAACCCACCTCTGCCCTATACCATTTCAGACAAGTGGTTGTCCAGTCTCTTCTTAAAAGCCTCCAGTGATGGAGCACCCACAACTTTTGAATGCAATCTCTTCCACTGGTTTATTGTCCTAACTATGAGGAAGTGTCTCCTTAGTTCTAGGTTGCTTCTCTCCTTGATTGGTTTCCATCCATTGCTTCTTGCCTTGCCTTTAGGTGCTTTGGAAAATAGATTGGAGACTCCACCTTAAAGGATATTAAAATGCAAGGAGAAAAGCTGCCCTCAGAGAAATCCCTCTGAATGAACTATCGAACGCATCTTTGAAAGACATGCAATATGATAGGGAGTCCTTTGATTCATCTTGCATCCTGTCAACCATCATTCAACAATGAATCCTGTTTGGGGGAGACACATTTTTGCAGCACATCAGAATCCCGCTTGGTTGTGTCTGAAGTCTAAATAAATTCTATGCGCAGCACACAGAAGGCCCTCAGGAGCCACTCATCATGTTCCCTTTTCATCAGCAGAATGCTAAGACTGGCCGCCCGAAACCATCACCAGTGCAGCTGGGGAAATGCGCAGGTGGGCTTGAAGGGGGCTGGCATGGATGCTGCAGTCTTTGGCAACTGTGGAGACATCCTGTGCCTGAAGAGATACCACGGAGAGGGTCTGGCTTGCCCTGAGCCGATCTGTGCTCCAGGATAGAAGGGGCACCTTTGAGGATGGTCATTAAAAGGAAACAACATTTTTCCTGCAGGTTTGAGGCTTGGAGGCAGCCCCGGGGAAGAGTTAGCAGGATGTGAAGACTACAGCGGTTCCGCCGCCTGTATTTCTGCCTGTGGTCTCCTCTAGTTATGAGGTTTTGTGCAAGGAGTTTTAAAGAGGGTTAAGGATGCTTCCAACTGAATTGGGACCATTTCACTGCTAAAACCAAGGCCTTCAGGACGCTTACAGAAAACAGTGGGGATTCCTCTGGATCCAGGGTTCCACAGGAGATTTTCCACGAAGATGGAGCTTTCACGGGCTTTGTGAAAGCTCCATGTGACTAGGAAACAGGGCTAGGGCTCTGGAAGGACCTGGAGTGTTAGTGTTTCACACACACACACACACACACACACACACACACACACACACACACACACACACACACAAACCCATGGAAGCCAATCACAAGACCATCATCCTTTTCCCCCAAAGGAAGTATTTCCCTGGAACCAGTACAAGGTTAGTTGGGTTTCTCCGCCATTCCCTGCCTGGCACCTGAGTTGGTGCAGCGAGGTCTTTCAGTCTCTGGTCCACGTTTCTGAGATATTCCTGTCATGCACAACCATCCAGCTTAGCAGCTGGAGGGGAGCCAAGAACTCCCACCTGCCTTCCAGATCAAAGCTGCGAAAGAATTGCTTACAAGGGAGGGAGCTCCTGACATCCAGGGCCAGGAAAGCAGGAATGATTCATGCCTCGAATACTTGGCTGAAAAGCTGTGAGTGTTTACCAGCTAGCTGGGAAGGTGAATTCAGAAGTCCGGTGTGACCATGCTCGGTGTCAGACTTTGGGGTAGGCACGAAGGCTGGGAAGCAGAGGGACTGGATTGCTCAGCTGGCTGTCACTGCAGTTTTTGCACACGCAGCTGATGTAATGTTGGGCAACCTTCTGGTAGCTTGGACATCCTGGATGTTGGATCACTTTCCTCCCACTCAGGGTTGGGTTGGGACCCTGAGCATTTCAGAAGACGCTGAGATCTCCCACAGCTCCTGCCACAGGTCTTATGGAGCCTTCCATCTGCCACCTGAGGAGACATCCAAGTCTGTCAACCTTTGGGGGGCCAGGAATGGTGACCACAGAGCACGGTGACCAAATGGGCATTAAATAGATCCCTCTAAGGCCTGGAGCCTGGACAAGGAGATGTTGCCGTTTGTTACACAGCAAATGTAGCCATTCTGCCTTCTCTCTTGTCCAGTCTGTGAACTGAAGCCAGGAGAGATATGACGATGTCGGCAGATCGAGGGTCGTATAATTGACATTCTGAAGTGGGAAAAAGCCAAGAGGCCCAGGTACTATGCAGAAGAAAACAAAATTCCCTTCGGCATTTGAAAGGACGTCAAAACAGGGCGTGACATCCAGCTGTTTTGCTTCCCTCTAAGTCCCTCCGTTTGATGGCCGAATCTTCTTGTTCCACGCCTTTTTCCTCCCTTTGGATGGATGGACGTTGCGTGCATGGAAGGACCAGCTTTTCCCTGGTCGGTTTGATTATGAAACAGGTTCAAGGTGGTTCCAATCATTTAAAGACCCTGAGTGGGGGGAAGGGATGTCTGATGGCATTGAACAAATGACCACTAATTAAACCTGATCTGGAGCCACACTCCCACCGAAGCCCTCCACTCTGCCCCCAGTCTGCTTAACTGGCCTTCATTCAATTTGACAGCTCTCTTCTTCCTGGATCACGTTCTCGGCCTTGTGGAGATGGCTGTGGGCTGCCTCCGCTTGTTACTACGAACATCTGGCGAGGAGTCCTCCCTCCGTGCAAGCAAAAGTTGCACCCTTCCCTTACTCCAAGAATCTTGGAGAGGTTGAGTGCAGAAATTAAATTAACTTGGAGACTGGTTAGGCGAAATGGGCTGGCCACCTCCGGCACCCTTTCCCAGGGAGCTTCTGAACTTCCTCACATGTCAAAATAGAAAGGAGGGAAATGCACAAAGGTGCAAAGCAGCATCCGCGGATAATCACAGGGTGGAGATATGCGACTGTTAGTGCCTTGTGGAAGACACCCCTAAACATGGATATATTTTTTCCTTCGCTGTTTTGGTTTAATTCAGCAAAAGATAACATATTTTCCAAATTTATTTCAGAGGAGGGGAGAATTTGGGGGGGGAGGGAAGAGGGGGGAGCATGTTCTGCCCATCAATTTCCAGGGCCCCCTCTGGCTCTCCAGACCCTTCCTGGCTTCCACTGCTGCTCTTGCCAGGAGGAAATGTTGAGGATTGTGAGAAGCCTGAGAGGGGTGGGACCCCCATCTCCAGGAGGTGAAGCACATCTGCCAGGGAGCTTTGTCTGGGGCTGCTTCTGAGAGGGCTCCAGCCCACCTCCTGCCCAATGCAATGGTCTGGATGGAATAGCCCTGGGAGACAGGAGGGAGAACCTCAGTGTAAAAGAGATTTCAGCCCCCACAAGAGGGACGGTGGGAAAAACATCCAGAAGGGACCCTCCCCACTTTTCCGGAGAGTAAAAAGGAAGGAGGGAAGGGATCCTTTTAAGATTCTGTGACTGTAACATAAAGACAGAGTGAAGCCCCTGCTTGTGCGCCTTGTCTGGGCTTCCTCGCAGGGTCAACATCAAAGAGGCCACCTCTGGCCTCCTCCAGTGCTTGACCAGGCCCGCCTCCCTCCCGGCCTGTGGCCTCCTCTCTGGCCCAGCAGGAGAGAGAGGCCCTGAGCTCTAAGTGTGAACTAAGTTCCTGTGCAGTGTGACTTTGCATGGCTTTGTTCTGAGTCTATGACTTTAATTATTCATCGCATCCCATTAATATTTTATACCATCCTCTGGATCCGCAATGAGGTTTCCGACATGCATTATGAATGCATCCCAATCCGCCAAGGTGAAGACACCGAAGCCTTCCGGGCCCTCTTGAAGTTGATGGCCAAGTCAAGCAAGTGCTCAAATCCTTCTGGCTCCTTGGACTGGATCCCCCCGGGCCTTTTCTGCACCCAGGGCTCCCCCAGGCAGGTGCTGGGAACAATGGCACCCCGCAGCACAATTCCTCCTAGTCCCCAGGAAGGACACCGATTCTGCTCAAAATAGCTGCAGAAGGCCGGGGAATTGAACGGCACGAGTGTCCCCAACCTCTGAGCTCTTGTAGAACTCTCCCCAATCACCTTGGCCAACATTTCCAAGGGAGGAACAAGACGAAGCTTCTTCTCGCCTGCAATTACAGCCCTCAGGTAGACAATTCAGGGGGTGGGGAGGGATGTTTATAGGAGACTTGCTATATTTGGAAATTGAAAGGGGTGCAAAGAATTCCCGAGTTCACCTATTGGTTCAGAGATGCAGAAGGCGAGATTGTGTTCAGTTCTGAACCAAGGAAATGACTCCACTGTGATCCTTCGCTCCTGATGCTCACCCAGAGGAGGCCAACATTTGTGGTTCCAGAATCCACGGAGGAAACCATGCAGAGCGGAGTGACAAAGATGATGAGGGGACTGGGGGCCAAAACATACAAAGAACAGTTGCTGGAATTGGTTGCTGGTCTAATGAAAAGAAGGACTAGGAGTGACAGGATAGCAGCCTTACAATATTTGAGGGGCTGCCCCAAAGAAGGGGGGGTCAACCTATTCACCACAGCAGCTGAAGGCAGGACATGAAGCAACGGATGGAAACTGATCAAGGAGAGAAGCAACTTAGAACTAAGGAGGAATTTCCTGACAGTTAGAACAATTAACCAGTGGAACAACTTGCCACCAGAAGTTGTAAATGCTCCAACACTGGAAGTTTTTAAAAAGAGATTGGACAACCATTTGTCTGAAGTGGTGTAGGGTTTCCTGCCTAAGCAGGGGGTTGGACTAGAAGACCTCCAAGATCCCTTCCAACTCTATTATTCTGTTATTCTAAAACTACCGAGAGCATGATGGGAGGGGTCTGGAGGGGGGTTCTTTCCTCCCGGCCTTCCTGTTCTACCTTACCTGAATTCAGAGCAGTTCAGCCTCAGGCCGGATAAAGTTTCATTCCCAGCCTGACAGCACAGAACTAGCCACGTGGATTAATGGGAAACACCTGATACTCTTAGATCGTTTTTAATTAAGCGCTGGTAGACAGAGATATTGCCTAGGCCCGAGATGGTGTTAATTAGCTAAGACTTGTCAACAAATGATTCATGACTCTCTCTTTGCAAAACAAAGAAAGCCTTGATCCTTTCTGCTCATATTCTAAATTTACATAATCGCCCGGATTTCACAAATGGAAATAGGGACGCTCCATTCACCCAACAAGGAAGGCAAACTCAATGCACAGCGCCACGTTTTGCGCTCTGGTCACTCTCCAAATTCCCAACAGAAGTCGGGAGGTGGAATTAAGAGAGAACTTCAGTTGCGTATCCAGATTGGGAAGGTTGGGCTTGAGCATGGGTCAATGCCATGGATGCAACCTTTCCCACTCTAACTGGGGAGAAGTAGGGTTGCTAGAACATGGTGCTTTCCTCACATCAGCCCCATCCAGGGCCCGGGGACCATAACTCCCAGCCAGAGAAAGTCAATCACACAAACTCTGTTTGGCCAAGCTAAGGGTTGCTTTCCTTGCAATTAAATGATTGCCATTTGGCTTTTAGTCTTTCATAAACCATCTGAATGCAAGGTCCAAAGAACAGGCTAAGCACAATGTCTAGAAATACAAAGAAGAGGATTGATGAGCACGAAGAAAGATGAGGCTACTCAACGGGCTCATTAGCCGAGTGCCTGTGGATGGACTTCAAGGCCTGGTGGGTCTGGGAAAGGAATAGGACAGCCGTGATGGACTGTAGCCGAGAACAAATTGACGGGGTTGGGCAAAGCTGCCATTAGTTCCACAGGTATCAGGAGCACTTCATGTGAGGAGCAAAAGTAGGTTGTATAATGCCACTAACTAGGAAACGCACAGGAAATTAAGCTCACTGTAAATTATATTGACTCATTTGTAGAAGCCACTGCCAGGTGCAAGATGTCAGGAAGGAAGGAGGTTCAAATGACTAGAGGTTTATTGCATGCTGATGTTCTCTACAAGAATCTGAACTACTAACTGTCAAAGCAAATTGGCGGTAGATAAGAGTCAACAGAATTCAGACTAGATCTCTTGTGGGTGCCAAGGGACTAGAGGCTGATGATGTGCTTGATCCCTCCCTCGGGCTGGTCATCTCCTCCAGCCACTTTATCAAGAGTTACCAGCAGTGGGCACTGGTAGAGCAATTAACCAGGGGCTTGGTGAGATCAAATTCTATCAAGATGAGGAAAAGGACCGTGCTCCAGGAAAGTTCTTGAGATACTTCCAGCTTCACAACTAGAGCCTCCCTCAGAAGCCAGCCATCACTGACCTCCTCCTCAAGGAACTTGCCGCTCTTCCTTCTAAAGCCGTGTTTCTCTACCTTGGTGAATTGAAGCGATGGACTTCAACTCCCGTTGCTGGCTGGAAAATTCTGAGAGGTGAAGTGCACACTTCTTCTGGTTGCCAAGGCCAAGAAACACTGTTCTAAGCCACTGCTGGTCAGGCTACCTTGACCCCAATCAAGCTGAGAACATCATTGCTGGAATGTGCAGTATGCGGAGATACTCTCCATTCAGGTTCACTGGAAGGTCTCCGATGGCCCCAAAAAAGGGTCCTAAACTCAGATGTTTCCCCTTGAATTGGGAGGCAAAGCTTGGAAGAAGCCACAGTCTGGTGCTCTAAGCACTTCTGAACAATTATTTACAATTCTTTTAAAGGAAACTAAACATCCAAAGATGAATGCAGTAGAGAGCTAAGCTCCATTATAATAATTCCAGGAGCATTTTTTTTACAAGAAACACGTTCCGTATTCCTGATAAGCTCCTCTTCGATTACCAGATACGAAGACATCTGTAAGATTTCACCATCAGCTTTCCGCCCTCACTCAGCCAAAATGACAGAAATTATCTGTAAAAGACCTGCACGTTTTTCTCCTTCTTCTTTCACACGTGCCACTGATAACCTTCTGCAAAACAATCGAGTGCAACACCTTTTCTGTTCCAGGTGACCAGCATTTCTGTCCTGCTGCATATTATGGACGCAGCTTTGCAGCAAATGAATCAAGAAAAGCCCCTTTGGGGAAGGCCCCCATCTTTGCCCCCACCCCACCCACCCGCCCTGATTTCCTACACTGTTTTTCTTTAAACATAAACAAACAAATATAATGTTTGCATTTCTTTGCTTATTTCAAGGATTGATGGTGCTATTGTGAGAGTTTCATTTAAGATGATTTACAGCAAGTTGGAAGAGCAGCTCAGAAAAACATTAGGACGAATTAATGATCTCTCTGCAGTTTGGTAAAAAGGAGCCGGGCCCTGGCTTCGGAGGCCTCCTGGGCTGTTGCTGGCCAGTGGGCAAAGGACAAGCCCCCCCCAAGACAAATCTTGCCCCCTTGACCGCCTTCAAAGTCTCTTCCTTACCAAGCTGTCCCTGGTGCTGCCCCTTTGTGCGGGTTCTTTTCTATGTTATGGGCATAGAAACAATTTTGCATTATTTTAGCTCTGGGAATATTCAGCACGGAGGAGGAGGAAGAGGTGTGGTGGTAGTAGAACCACATTTCAGATTTTAGAATTTCAGGCTTTTAAGAAAGCAGGGAAAAATAAACTCGGCTTTGCAAATAATGCTGAACTACATTCTCCAGCATCCCCCTCTACTGGCCACGGTAGCTAGGCCTGCTGGGAAGTGTAGTTCAGTAACATCTAGAGGGCCAGAAGTCTCCATCGCTCTGCATTAAAGGAGGGAAAATCTGCTTGTGACAAAAAGATAGAATTTTATATGGACTCATACATGATTTTCACGGAAAAGATGGAAAGATTCTCTCAGAAGCTCCCTCCCACGCACACACAGAGTGACGTTCTATTTCCTATAAGACCCACAAGTGAAAATTGGTGGGGAGAAGGCAAAGGTCTCTTGGCCTTAAGCAGTAGACAGTAGAAGCTCTCATCGGGATCTACTCTTGACTTTTCCCCCCAGGAACTCCATTCCTGGAATCTGGGGGAAAGATCCAACCGTTTTGGCCAGAGATAGCTTTGGCTAGACCCAACTCTCCTCTTGGAAACGGAGCCCTTCAACCTGACCTACCAAACATCTAAGTTTGTCAAGATTAAGAAACATTGGCTTGAAAGCTGGAAATTTCTCTCCATCTTTTAGGATGCAATCCCCTACAGAGTTCTGGAAATGGAGCAAGGAAAGAATTGCAAGGCGGAAGTGAACTGTGATGAGAGCTATTATTTATTTACTCAGGTGAGATCGGTGGCCGCCTGTTTCTCCAGGAGCTCAAGGGAACTTTGGAGAGCTTTCCTCATTTCATCCCCCAAAAGCAACACTCGGTGGGTGGGAGGGGAGCTGTTGAGTCAAAATCTCCTAGACCAGTGATGGCGAGTGCCGAAAAGGGAGCACTTCAGGCGCGTGCGCGCTCTGGGCGTACGCATGCACACTCATCTGGGCCGCGACCAGGAAGAGGAGTTGCCCAGGGGGCATGCGCATGCCGGAAAATGTACTTCCGGCAAGTCTTCCGGTTACTGCTGTGCATGCGCACGTGCTGATCAGCTGGCTGGCACGTATGCTCACGTCGCAAAATGGAAGACCAGCTCTTCCAGTTTCTGACACTGCCGCATGCACATAGGCCAGCTGATCATCACATCCACATGTGCACCAGAAACCCGGAAGAGGAACGGGCGACGCTGCATGTGCCACTTTGGGCACTTGTGCCATAGGTTTGCCATCACGGTCCTAGACGTTTACCATGAATTTGCCCGAGCTCAGCCCCCTCCTCATGCTCTTAGCCTCCTGTGTTTCTCAAAGCCCAGGATCTTTCCATATGCCTCATTATGGTCTTTTTTGCACTGATGGGTTATCTTAATTAATAGCAGTTTAGCAGAGGGCTGAAGCAGAGATCCGAGTGATTAATTGTACGTCCTTCCTCAGCCCTGGGACTGAAGTCAGTGAAGGGAGAAATGAAGAGCCACAAGGAAAGGAAAATCGGAGAGCAGCAGCTGATCTCCTTGAGGGAACACAGGTGGCAAGAAACCCTCACAGCTTCTTTGCAGGCCAGCAAAGTGCGGAAGCCTTCAAAGAGGCCACAGCATATTGGAGGGCCTGGTGGGAAGGAGTTTATGGGAGTTTATGGGAGGACCTCCCCCTCTCTTCTCTGCCCACCCCCAGGCCATGTTCACTCTGGCAGAAAGGCAACCATCTGCTCAGCCTCCTGCAAAGCCCCCCCCCCTGGCTCAGCCTGGAACTTATTTCTCTTTTGCCACCTGGACCCAGCTCCTCTTGTGCCTCCTCTACCGCAAGGCGGTCAAAGGAAGCATTTACAAAGGATGGGGAGGTTGGAAGCTCTGACCTCCACCACCTCTTTGGATACACGGAGGTCATTTTATGGGCAGAGGAACCGTCTTGTTGACTGGCCCTCAAGCAAGTTGGAAGTGAGATTGCAGATCAATAGGACATCCCAGCAATGGGCCTCTTTATTTTGGTGGGAGGGAGGGCTAGTTAGAGAATGTCATTGAGGCCACGGAAGCTGATGATGGTTCCCCCCACCATATTCCTCTTCCCCCAATGTGGCCCTGAAGATAGGAAATTAAACCCCCCTGGTGTAGATCTCTTTCCTTCCTTTGCTAGATCAGTAAAGACCGGAAGTCGTTGCTCCTGTTGGACAACTATAATTCATGTTGCTCTTTTGTTGGTAGCTTGAAAACATCAAAGGTGAAGTGGAGGCCAAAAATGCCCTTCCCTGATGGCTCTGGAGAAGATCTTGTGTGAAGAAATGTGTCCATCAACCACAGAAACTGTCACCCAAAGATTTGCTCCCTTTTTCTGCTCTCTTGCAAGTTCCTGTGATGGACCAGAAATTGAGCTGCTTAAGCCCTGGGTGAAGGAGGCCACAGAAGGAACCTGCAGCTCCGACGACAGTTTGGAACCCCTTTTTATTTCTGAAATCCCTTCCTCTGAAGATCAGCAAGTGTGCATGGGTGTGTGTGCGTTTTCTGCCACTGCAGATCAAAACAAATCCTGGCCATTTTGTGCTAAGACAATGAATGACGGAAGGCTTTGGTGATGTCCTAATTTTCTATGCTGGAGAGGAGATGCCTGCATCACCTAGTTCTGATATTTCTCTAGCTTAGCGTGGACAATCGCTGGGCAGGACTGCAGCCTAAAAACTGGCTAAGCAATATGAACCCCTCAGGTCTCTCCTTGTTGGGGGTAAAAATGGCAGTGCCTCCATCCTGCATCTCCCCCCAATTTTTCCATTCGACTTCATGGGGAAGTGGGAGGGGGGAGTTGTTTCCCCTCCCTTTTTTCTTTCAAGGGAAAAGATGGAGAAGGTTTCTCACAAAGTTGCTTGTTTTTGCTGAAGGAGTAAGAAGAAGGGCTTTTGCTGGGCAGCCCCCCAACCACCCAGTCTTCCATTCAACCTCTGCCATTGAAGGGCGAGGTCTGGGGCTCGCCCTCAGTTGGGCCCCCAAAATTCCCTCTGGTCAGCCCCAACCAGTTGGGTTCCTACAGCACACTGAACCCGGCATTCAGGCTCAGCCAGCGTGACTGGTGGGTAGGGGCAGGCAGGGAGTCTGCAGGGCATTGCAGCCACCCCATCACAGTGGAAAGGAAGGAGGTTCAAAAATGCCCCCAAGAGAAATTTAAAAAGTAAACTTCAATCACTCTGACAGTCTGGAGGATGGATTGTTGGGAGAGAGGGGCCAGGTTTTGACACAACACAGAAAGGCCAGATGTTTAATACCAACTCTCTCTCCCTGGCCTCCAATGGGCTCCATGCTGCAGCTCTTTTGCTCCGGCTGGTGCTGCACAGTTGGGGCTGGTCTGCTCTTTCCCCCTCCAGATCCGAGCAGGGCTGCCAAAGGGAACCCGGTCGGTCTCGGGGCCGGACGTTGCTTTGGGTTAGCAGACACCTGGCACTCAACTCCCGAAGCAGCAGCTGCTCCAGGTTGCTTGTTTGGTGTGGAATGGATTTATGCCCATCTGAACTAATTCAGCAGCTGACGCTCTTTTTGTTAACGTGCGAAACGATCTGTCAAAGGCCCATTGTGAAGGGCTCCAGAAGAGGCCAATGAATCAGGGAGGACGTGGAGCTGAAAGCTTGACAATTACACAACTGCGACCGAAGAGAATTACACGACTGCCGAGAACAATAGCGGAGGACACGGGTGGACGCGATGGAAGGTGCGGAGGCCCGTAATGGGAAATTGCTTGAAAGGTGATTAAACCCCAGCTGAAAAGTTCTCCTGGCTGATCTTATCGGGTCCAATTGAGTTTCAGGCATTCAAAGAAGGAGATGAAGCCGCGTTTCAGCTGCCTTCATTCGGCCTCCGAGTCGGAGCTGGGATTTTTTTCAAAGCCACACGTGCAGAGGTAGAAGGCTCTAAATGCGAAGCTCTTTATTTCAGAAGAGCCAGCTATTAAATTCCAAGGTGCAAAAAGGAGACGTTTGCCGAGTTCAGTCGCAGCTGCGTCTTTGCCAGGCTGCAAAGCTCTCCTAGCCCACAATCCCATTGATTGGTTCATTGTCTGTCTCAGCGCCTTGCATAGAACTGCTGGATTAGCAAGCTCCCTTTGATCATGGAGCTAACAAGAAAATGCCCAGAAATAGATGTAGAGAAAACTTTTCCGTCGATCAAACTCAACTTTTGGGGACTTCCTGGTCCTGCCAGGTTGGTAAGGATGTCCACCTGCCCTCTTGACCTGCCCTCTTCAACCAGAAGCTTTTGCCAATCCGAAGGGCTCCATAGCACACTTCAGGGAATACTTTGGGCTTCTCACCACAGACAATGCCTGGTGTGCAGACTCTGATGCAGGCCAGGTAAGGTCAGCTTTCTTCAGCTCCGTGTCTTGATTGGTGGCCCTCCCAAAGCCCATCTCTAGTGGTGGCCAGCAAGTAAGACTTCTCCTTGCCATCAGAGAGAACTGGGGCCCGTTCAATTCTTTGGGGAACTGCTCCTGTGAGCTGGTCATCTCTTCTTCCCATGGGGACAATGGCCTCCTGTCTTAGGCCTCCTGGGGGGAGAAAGGTATGAAGGAGTCATTTGAGCCACCAAGTCCAGCAGGGCTCCAAGCGGCCCTCCAGACTGAAGCCTCTAACAGAGTGTCCTTGCTGGACCTGATGATCTCCAACCTGCTTTATGTTTCCATTCCAGATTCCTGATTCCCAAACGGCTGCCCTATTTCTGCAAGTGTTCGGTTCAAATGCACCACAGACACGCCTGGAACGTTCTGAGCATTGGCAAGGGAGCATCTGTCACTGAACACCAGAAAATCTCTTTGGACTGAACTGCCAAGAATTGCAATCCGGCTCATTAAAAACAAAACACAATACCATCACAATGATTACAACATTTTCAAATGTTTGGTCCTCTGCGTTTCAGCACCTGGACAGCGACGCGCTGCCTAATTTAAAAGGCGTTTTCCCCCCAATTGTGAGAAAGCCATTTGTCCCGTCCTTTGGCCAAATGGTTACTATTTTTATGTCTCAAAACAGGTGTGATTCTTCTCACTGGTTAACACTGAACTTTTCATTAAGACGGGAGACAGGATGAAGAAGAAAAACTCCGAAACTGAACGATACCTCCAAAGAATTGTTCTTTTGTGCCTGCTGCAACAAAAGCTTTACTAAAAGAAAATTTCTATTTTTTTCTCTCTCCTACATATTGGACTGTCCAACTTTCACTGTGTTTGACCTGCTTGGCCCGGCTCCTGGAGGGAAGCGAGCCAATTCCTCCCATTAGTAGCAAATAGAATATTTAATGCCTTGAAGGGCTGTATTTCTCCATTTCCAGGGATCAGCCGGCATCTGGACTGCTGGAGAATCCATGGAGCCGGCCCCGTTTTGGAGCAGGCATGTTTTTTACCACTTCCACCATCAAAAGACCCTCTGGGGCAGAAGCTCCTCCTCCTTTTCAAGGGCGGCCTGTTTTCTTAAATACCATTTCCAAAAGGATCCATAGCAGACGGAGTTTATGCAACACGCTAAGCCTAACAATGTCATTTGCAAACCACAGTAATTGGTTTGCACAAATTAAGCCACAAATCTCATTATGATTTATTGGGTTGCATCAACACAGCAAGGAAAGCACCTTTTTCCATGCTGGAGAGGAAATTTAGTCCTTTTCTGTTTCTTCTCTGCAAAAGGTTATTTTGGTAATCATGAAGCGCAGCCAACAGCCTGTGAATTGTTGTGTAAATCTGTTTGGCTTTCTGGCAGTCGGTTTACCGTCGGTTTAAGTCTCCTTTGGATGGAAAAAAGCAAGTTCAGAAAAGGTGTCGCTTTTTATATGCAGATCTGCTCCAGTAATACATTCTACCTTATTTCAGATTTGGTGCAGAACTTGGCCGTCTGCTTTGATGGGATGCAATGCTCCGTTTTAGGTCATTCCGGTGTTTGCCACAGTGAGACATGAAAAACCTGGACTGCCTGGATGACCAACAGGGTTTTTTCCTGCACGCTCAAGTGCAGAAACAATTTATCCAACAGGATCTTTTGTTGACGACCTTCTTGTGAATGTAGACACAACCATTAATAGCAAAATACCTTGGAGGTCAAACTTTTTGGAGAAACATCTGAAAGAAGACAAGAATCAATGTCCCAAAGGTGCTTTTTCACTTCTCATTCAAGAAGCTTCTTCAATTCAGAATTGAGGAAGCTTCTTGAATGAGAAGGGAAACATTTTCAAGGGCAAAAACCAGAAAGTTCAGTTGCCTCTTGAAAAAGCACCTTTGGGACAACCATGACCTAGATGGCCGAGAATCTCCAGAGACACAGGAATCAATAGAAGCTACATTTTATGGACATCTTAGAACAAATCAACCCTCCTTTCACTAGAGTCTACTGTTGTTATTTTTTGTGAAATTGTTTTAGAATTCATAATAAACTTGGCAGGAGAGTGATCGCACAACATTGAGCTTCTGCCATTCCTTCTCCCCTTGACCAGTGATCCTTCCTGCTGCTACATTTCCCCAAATCACACAGCCAAGAGCAGCCAGATGTCCTTCTCTGACTTAAGAACTCTGCAGCCCATCTCTGCTGGAGGCATCACTGCTGCCAAAATCCTTCGCACCTTCTCTTATTGGCTTCCAGCACTCCAGAGGTTATGAACTGGAAAATACCTTTCCAGGGCTCATGGGGATAGGCCCGGGGTTTGCAGGACCCATACCACCCTAATTTTATAGGCTAACACACAAACCTTACATGCTTAGGATCTCAGCATGTTCTTCCTTGCAACTCTAGTGAACAAGTCAAGATTGAGCTTTGACGAGATGGAGAAATGATAGAACCAACCCAGAAGATATTCAAACTAGCCCAGCCCATCACTCGGAACCCCCTGGGACTTCTTACCCAGCGTTCTCAGGCATTTGGAGGCTCAAGCAATGAATACAGAAGGAGAAAACCACTATAAAAGCAGAGTGACTGAGACCTCCTTCCCTCCCCACCCCTTTATTTTGGTATCAAGTGGCAGAAATTATCTTTATTAGAAAAATGAAATTTTTCATGTATTTACATTTTGTACATTTTGTTATACTTGGCACGTGTTTTCTCTGACAGGTATGTACATTTCAACATAGGCAAACACTCAGTTCCATCACTCCCTTAGCATCTTTCTCTCATTCTCTCTCTTTTTCCTCTTCTCTTCATTATCATTAACAAAAATGAAAAATACAATACAATTTGAAGACAATAGTAGTCATTATATACTTTTTTCTATCAACAAAAGTTTAAAGCAAACATTTGTGGGTTTGTTTTTGTAGATATGTCTCAAAATATTATTTATACAGTATTAAGTGTTTAGTCATGCATTTGGGTTTAAATATGCAGATGAAGATAAAACTGCCGTTGAGTGTACAGAACAGAGAAACAAACAAACAAAATTTTACCTGAATCCTCTATCTGTTTTAGACCAGCAGATCCAACTATCGATGTAAGATTTTTAGAGATGTCTACAATTGTGGATGGACAGATTGTTCATTCATGATCCTTTGAGTGTGGGTGCATATTTTAAAATGGTTGAGTTTTAAAACCTGTAACTGTTGCTTTGTGTGTTGAAAATGCTTATGATCCACTTCCGATAGCCAACTCACACAATGTAGGTTAGCTGCTGGATGACATCAATACCAAGTATTGATTTGGACATGTAATGGATCCTTCCAGGTGGCCTCCAGGGATAGGACTGCCGTATCAATTCTGGCTTTTAGTAAAGTGAGTCCAGTAAAGACTTCCTGTGTATTTAAACACCTTCGTTGGTGTGCATGTACATCTAAAATGCATAATACATGAATGCAACAAGCAGGTGCTTGGATACATGATTGTCATACAAGGATGCTCACCAGGAGTCACGCCTGCTCAATGCTTCCTCTGAACAAGCTGTAGGGCAAGCACCTCCAGAAGCCCCGAGAAAGATTACGACGGGCTCCAAAGGACAAAAATGCATCAGAACCCATGAGGTTCCAAAGAGATCGAAACGGAACGAGTCGCAGGAGTGAGTCTTCCTATCTATTTAATACAATTTAGAGGGTGTGTAGGACAGAATCACCAAAGAACTCAATGGGTCAACTTGGATGTCATGGGGATGAATTGGTTATTCATGAGTGTATCAATTTGGGAGGGCACCTCCTGGAAGAACCCACTTGGCAGGTGCAAAAGAGATTGTCCAGAAGTCCACGTCCTTCAAATATTAACAACAGAAAACAACTCAGCACAGAAATTGTTGTAATGTGGTGGCGTTGAGTTAAATTGACCCAACCATACGTTTATACATGAAATGATGAATTGGCCAGCTTCCCATTCGGTTCTTTGCGATCTGGTTTGTCACCATCATATACACACCATGCAAATTGTATTCTGAAATGGCAAACTCTTCTGTAATCTCCTTAGTCCCTCCCCAGATGTGCAAGGCATTGACCCCTAGTATTTTAGAGCTCCAGGCCTTGCACATCTGGTGGGTGCCAGCTGAGGAGGGTGGCTTGATAGACACCAATGCCTAAGCATTGTGGCCACCCTTCATTGTACTTTGAATGCACTTAGCAGTACATGCATAACCAAGAGTTTTGTGCATGAAGGTTTAGGCTATTCTGTCTAGGAGAGGCAGGATTGTGGTGGAGGGTCCGATTTTGGGGTCACAATTGACTCCCTAGCAAACTTGGGCTTGCATTCATTTGCAATGGAGTATTGAAAAATTAAGTTACACATGACTTTATCCAAATCTTCTCTTTTTTGGGGGGGGGGGGAGTGTTGTTATGTGCACTTCTCACTCTATCTGCTAAATGCTCTATTTACCACTGAGCCAGCTAGAGATTTCTCTGCCCGTGTAGTGAGATGTACCAATTTGACATCCAAACACTTGAACCTCTGAGGAATTATTCTCTCAATGATGCAACAGTAAACAGCGCTAGAAAGAAACTTTGGTGTGTGTGTGTGTGCGTGTGCGTGGAGGGGGGGAGGATATTACAACTATCTAACGGATGATTTATTGGATTTTCCAACGGTGGAAGCTTGGCTATTATCTGAGCCGACCAGCTGTGTTTTCAGCAGACCAATGTAGGATCTGGGCGCAGTTTTTCTTTCTGAACCCCCACCCACCCCTGGAGATTTCTCTTTGTAAAGACCTGTTCCGCTGAAGAGTCAGGACCAAGGAGATCCTGCCACCCAGGAACATTTTGGAGATCTTGACAGAAATGTTTAGCGGATGAATCAGGGAGGTTCTGCTTACTCTCTGCCCCAGGCCCTACACGGATTCTTTTAGACTGAATACACAAGCACAGCTTCTTCACCAGGAGAGATTCCACCTACAAGATTTTAGGTAGCCTGAGGGAGGATGGATGGGTTGAAATGAAACCCAGGCTGTTCTCCCAAAACAGGAGCCTGGAAAAGGGCGGTGGGGTGGACTAGACCTTCGGTCTGCCTCGCCCAAGGGGGTCACCACCCCCACCCCCAAGAGAGAACATGTAAACATGGCTTTCCGGAACTGCAGGAGTTTCTACATGAAAACTGCAGCTTCCCAACCTTCCATTTCTTCGTTTCAACCCTGAGATGATCTATCTGTTGTACGCCGCCTAGAGACACTTTCCATGAGATGGGCGGCCATATAAATTTGGTAAATAAATAAATAAATCTATAGAATAATATTCTTCAGCAAAATGCTGACCTTCCTTGAAGAGAAAGCCAGCTGAAGGCCACGTGTCCAAGAGGACTAACCGATTCTCAAGGGCCAAGAGGTCACCAGGGGAGACCCTCCAGCAAGAGACTCAGAATAACGGAGTTGGAAGGGACCCTGAAGGTCTTCTAGTCCAACCCCCTGCTCAAGCAGGAGACTCCTGCTGGGCCTGTCTCTTCAGCAGCGGTGGATTGGGACCCTTCCCTGGCGGTTCTCACTCAGGCCGTGGAGCCCAGCCTCGCCCCTCTTCTCTACTTCAGACCCCAGAATCCCCCACCCTGCAACTGAAGTTGGAGCAGGATGGCCAATGGAGGCCTGAAACCTTTAGATTTCGTTCGCGTTTCTCTTCCTGCTTTTCGTGTTGAACTGACATGTATTCACAGTGCAGGTTTTCTAAGGTTGCCTTGAACACAAGTGTGTAAATCCACCCCTAGACCAAACCTGGAGTGGGTCCCTAATTTAGGAAGACTTGGGTGATGTTCTCCTTGCTACTCCAAGGTTACTAAACTATGCAAGTTAGGTGCATATATTACATATTTAAAATAAACTTGTTTAGAGAAGTTGACGACGGTTCCAAACATACAGACAGACGATGGTGATATTCTGAAAACAAAGTAAGTCATTATTACGAAGCTGCTCCCAAGCTAGGTGAGACATGCTCCTCCCAGTGAAGTCCGTTCCATACACATGACCGTTGGTCTTGGATATTAAGAAGTGGGCAGTCAAGGTGGAGTTCCCCCAACATTATAAGTTGCGGCTGTTTTAATGGAAGTGCCTGTCTGTGTGTATTTTGAATCAAGGTGAGGAGACAAGAAGACAGATACTATTAAGCCCTGAGATACCACCATTGAGACGCAAACACATGACAACCTTAGGTGTTGAGTTAGATTATGAGGTCTACAAGCTGTGCAGACGTTATCTGCCTCCCCCCGCACCAAAACTGGAAAATGCTCTCCTTCCACAGGGATGAAGACCTTCTAGGTGTGAAGTTGGGCAGCGCAGTTCCAACAAACTAATCCAGCTACAGAATGAGCTGTGAAATAAAACAAAAGCGATGGGCCACAGAAACCAACATCCAACAGGTCCAACCCCTTGGGCCGATGAGGATTCCAGCACCTCCTCTTGTTTGGCGTTCCTGCTCCAAATTTGTCTCACCAGAGAAAGAAGAGGGACCAAGAGGGTCTCCAGACATGACAAGGTTGGTCCTGCAGGGGCTGGAGGGACTCCACAGCTTCAGGTTGAAGCTCCATGATTTACAAGCAGGGCTTCTAAAACCTCCTCCCTTCTGAACACGGATCCAAGCCCCCCCAGTCCCTGATCCCCTGGCTTTTAATTGGAAATATGGTCTTCCACTTGAGGAAAGGGTTTTTCCTAGAGGCTGTGACCCTATTGGGATCCACTCTGATCATTCCCAAATCAACAAGATTCCTTTGAGACTTCCCGTAACACCAGCCCTGGCTTCCTTCCTAGCCAGGTCTGTCCTTAAAGTGCAAGCAGTGCCCGTCTTTTCAAACACTGGAGCAGAAGGCCATGACTTCCACCATCAGGGGACAACCTCCCAGAAACAGCTCCTCTCGCTAGATGAGCCTCAGAGCCCAATGCAGCACTTGGGACGAGTCTCCCTGGCTGATGGCTACCTTCAGCCCCAACTCCCACCTCAAAAGCCCCCACCGGGTTCCTTTCCACTGCCCTGATCCCACAACGTCACACAGAGGATCCAACTGGACAAAGGTTTTCCTGTTCTCTTCCTTGCCAAGGAAAGTGCTGGATCTACCGCTCGCCTCCTGCATAGCACGAAACACAGAGGATCAGCAAGAAGGAAGTTGTGGGGACGGAAATGTGCATTCCACAAAAGAACGCAGGTTGTCTCAACAGAGAGGAGGGTCCTCACGTGCTAATTTGGGGGCGTACCCAATTGGCTCTACTTTGGAAGAATTACGAGAGTAAATCCCAGGCTTCCAGACCCTCCACCGGGGTCATCTCTGCCACAGAGCCCTTCCTGCATCTGGTTCCTGCCTGGGCTGCTGGATGCCTAGGCCCAGGGCCTTCTCCAGATTGGCAGGCCCACAGGCCTCTCCCAGGGCACCTGGGCATCCTCTGCCCCAGCCTGCTCTGGAGTTGCACTACAGGATCTTAGACGGGAGCAGGAGGGGGTCGCTGGCCCTCCTTTCCTGAGACAAGCCCCCAGACCCCTCTTCCTGGTTGAAGGCCCAGCGTGGAGCCGGTGACCCACCTCAGCAGTGTCTTTCCTTGCCATGAGATCTGGGGGAGGGGGAGGGGCAGAGGGGGGAGGGGGAGGGGAGGGAGAGGGGGTGAATTGCAGCTGGCTCTCTACAAGACAGAGACAGATGAAGACAATATTGATTCCATTCATGGGCCCTGAGGTTTGGTTTTTTTTTTTTTTGTTTTTTGCTTTCTTTTGTCTGTGTTTAAAAATAAATATGAGGCTAAATCATAGAGCTATAGCGATATATATATAGTTGTTTTTTTAAAAAAAGACTATCTTTCTAATCTCTTGGATGAGTCTTACCACGGTAAGTGTGCAAACGCATTCTTAAACTTGCTTTTTTTTTTTTGTTTAGCTTTTGTTCTGTGTCAAAGTACATGCATACCATATTGCTTATTCTCTGTTAAAAAATAAAATTTTGGGAGGGCAGAATTACAGGGGGCGAAAGTGCTAGGAGGACGGAGTCCAACCCACGGAGCAAAAGAACCATCCTGGTAGAAAAACAACATAGTTGCCAACAGGGGGCGCAGCTTTTTCCCAATGCAGTGACCATCCACGGTGGCCTCTCGTGTCCTGCTTGCAACCATCCCTGGAGGGGGGGAGGGGGGCGAATCTGCTCTGCAGATCGGCCGTCCTTTGCATGGCTATTCCTTTGGATCAAGAATTGGAACTCTACTTGGGGCAGAAGAGATTTTTCGCCAAACTTAATTGACGGGGGGGAGAGGGGAGACAGAACTATGGATAGTGTCGTCCGCGCAGTGGCCCCTGGGGAGTGGGCTGTCCTTCCCACGGCCTCTTCCTGCTCCTTCTTTCTGGTGGAACTAAACACATGGGAATGGGATCTACGCAAGGCAACTGGCCTCTTCCCCCTCCTCCAACGCTCTGCTAAGGGCCGCCCCCTTTGGCCTCCGGCAACTACGTCCCCCTAGAGGTCAGCGCTAGACGTCCGACTCCAGGCTGGGGATCTTCTTATAGACCCGTCTGTCGCTGCAGGAGTTTAACCCTCGTGGAGCAGAGTACAGGCTGTTCTGAGTGGCCACGTAAGGCATCCCGTGCTCCGAAACGCACGCGTCATTGTGGACCCGGCCATCTCTGGAACAGTACGAGGCCGCCGATTTGACCGACGACCTGGAGACGCTGTCATAGGCTGGCTGTCTGTGAAGGCCGGCGGGACTCGGTGCCAGGACCAAGTGCTGGTCGTCACAGTAGGAACGCAGAAAAGGGTTCTCTGCCGAGCACTCCAGGTACAGCGACTTGATCCTCTTACCGTCGTCCAACGTGCGTGAGAAGAGCGGGAGCTTGCCGCTCGAGTGTTTGCTTTGGGGGGCCCTGAAGAGGGTGGCATAGGGGCCCCCTTCCAGAAGCCTCTCCTTCTCTTTCAGGCTGATGCTGCGGGCCGTTCTGCCCCCGTTGCCGTCCCGATGCTTACCGAAGAGGTTGTCGAACGAACGCTGCCTGCTGATTTGCAGCTTGCTCTTCCGGGGCGGCTGGCTCTTCTCCTCCTGGTCCCAGTCCTGCTGGCACGGTTCTTCCCGGGGCCTGGAGTTGGCAGGGCTCTGTAGCATCTGGCCCTCCTCGATGTCGTAGAGGCTGCCCATCCGCACGCAGGCACCGCACCGGTAGGGTGACCGGCTCAAGTAGTGCCCCGCGTAACTGGGCAGGCTGGTCAGGCAGCTCCGGCAGTGTGTGGCCTTCTGCTGGTATCGCTCGTTCACTTCTCCGTAGGCCACGTTCTTGTCTTTCGTGCTGTAGAGCTTTGGGTAGAGCTTGTACTGGCCGTTACTTGGAAGACTTTCCTCGCTGGTCAAGGGGATCTGGTTGCTCTGCTCGGGGGTCCGGTAGCTGTCGTTGCGATCCTGATAAAGGTTGGAAAAGTCAGCCGACTCAGGAAGGATAATGGTCTCCACATACTCTGGGGGAACATCGAGGTGGAAACTGTGCTGTTTGTCTGCCTCAATGATGTAGATTTTGTCCCGGGGTAAAGACTGCTTGCTCTTCAGATAGGTCAGCTCCACCTCGCTGCAATCCTTGGGATACTTCGATGCGGGCCTCTTCTTCGCGTTGTCCTTGGTCTTGGGGGGTTTGCTGTTGCTCTCCCCCTCCGCGTGGCCGGTGGCTCTGCTGGAGGAGTCGGAGACATCCGAGTGGACGTCTTCAGGGAGGTACCTGGGGCCTTTCAGGGAGTGCCGCCGGCTTCCCCCCGTGCCATCGTCCCTCTGAGCGCCGTGACTCTGCCGGAGGGAGTCTTGGCGCAGAGATTCCAGCGATTTCCTCCACAGCTGCCTCGGGCGGGAGTTCTCCTTGGCCTCGGCCGCCATGGCCACCTCCACCGTGTTCGGGTTGGACTCGTGCAGCGTGAGGGGGTGCGGCCCTTGGAAGACGTAGTTGTTGAGATTATCCGGATGGCGGTTTGCAGGGAAGGCCTGCAGCTCATTCGTGTTGTCGCTGAAGATGTTCTCCTTGGGGGTCAGAGGGCGGTTGTTGTCCGAGAAGATGAAGCTGCCCTTTTCCATCATCAGGTCCATCATCAACGATCCACGGCGGATGAATTCGGCTGCTCGTTGTGGGGAATTGATCCGCCCGGGGTTCACGTTGGTCATATTCTTGCCTGACTGCAGGAGCTTCAACATGTTGGTCTGGGAACTGGTCAGGGTGAAGTGGGGAGATTTTTTCTTCTCCTCAATGTGGACCCCATGGATGCAACTGTAGATGCCCTGCAGGGGAAGCAACGGGAAAGAGACGCTGGGTTGAGTCTCCAATTCTTTGGAGGAACTGGGGGGGGGGGAACACTTCCTGCGTGGCACCCTTGGAAGCATCGTTTTTATTTAAGGCACATTTAAAACATGGATTTTTAAACAGCGGGGGGGGGGAACTGTGCCCTTGTGAGCTTGGTGCAGAGTGTTTGTTATGAGGGGGGCGCTCAACTGAAGTAAACTGACTCTTCACAATGACCATCTTGAGAATTAAACCGAGAGAGAAATGGAAACCAGGTACCATTAGGTGGAGAGTCCAGGAGGAAAGATGGAAAGAAAACTCTTCCCCCACATTCTCCATCTTCAAGAATTTCTGAGTACTCAGAAGTAACTAGCTACATAACTACATAATCACTCCTAACAAACCACTGCCTCTCTCCACAGAGGCCAGGCTGAGTGGGTGGGATGGACCCATAAGGCCACCCACCACGCAGGTGCTGGCTACATCCTAGGAAATTCCTCAAACCAGCAGAAAAGGCGGGTTCTGTTTGAGTGACACAACGCTTGAAGTCTTCCTTCCTTGTTCTGGGATAATTAGCTCTACGGCCGAGTAGCTCCATCCAATTATGTCTGTATAATTTTTGACAAGAACAGAACCGCAGAGTCAATTAACCAATTGAAGGACACCAACCCAACACTGCTCCGAGTTTAAACAACTTGCATTTAAACCAACTGATTTGGAAGTAGGAACCCACCGGTGAAAGTGTTTTTTTAAAAAAACCAACCCAACCAGTTTGCGTTCTCAGGGACAAGTGACTTCATTCAGAATGCTAATCACACTTAGTGAAGCAGCCTAATTAATTGGGAAGATCTGCCCAAGGTGCTCTGCTGCTGAATACATGAAGATTCAAGATCAACTGGCAGCTTTGGGGTCCTGGAATGAAACCCTTTTTGGCCAGTGGGGTTGTATAAGGCTCTTTCCTTAAAATCCTCACCTGCCCCTCCCCTTGGCTGAGACACCTCCCAGATCGGACTTTCCCCCTTCTTTTGTGGAACAGGAATGCCAGAATCCTCCCGTTTTGCCCATTTTTTCAAGAATCCCTTGCACCCGGTAAGGATGAGCTCCCTTGAAGCACGTCCTTCAACAGCCACTCAGAGCGGCTGGGAGCCACGGCAGGTAAATTATTGCTATTATTGCCATCATCCCATCATCATCATCCGGCCAGAGAAACCCTTCAGAGACCCTTCTTGTCTGCTCCCCGCTGCATTTGCAAACAGGGGCCCAGAGATTAAGCAGCCCTCCTGCCCTTCTTTGGACCCCGACCATTCCTGGGCATGACTGGTGTCCATGCTCACCCTGCTGATGGAAAACAGCAGCCCTGGCCGGTCGGAGCACATCCCAGTGAAGCAGAACCGGAGTTTCCAGTAAAACAGATGCTCCCACACGAAGGTGATCAGGCTGAGCCCCATGGCGGCGGCCAGCATGTAAAACACGCCCGCCATGTTGTCGATGTCCAGCTGGCTGCTCATGACCTCGTTCTTCTCGTTGTGGCAAATGCCAGTCAGCCAGAGGGTTTCCAGCTCTTCCATTTCCCCTAGAAAGAAAGGCCAGCGAAGGTCAGAGAGAGACGGACGTCCAAAGCTAGAGGAAGTGAGGGTCAACATCCCACTGAGTTCAAGGGTCCCTTATGGAGATCTGGCCACCAAGCCCCTCCCCCGCCAGAAGCAGAGTTTGGCTGGGAAAGGTCATTCTTCTAAGGGGAATTCCTTCAAGGAAATTCCCCCAACTCAGCTGGAATGCTAGAGTGTGCACAGCAGGGGTGGGTTCCTGCCGGTTCGGACCAGTTCTCTAGAACCGGTAGCGAGAATTTTCCCCCAGTCGCCGAACTGGCAGCGATGGCCAGCTGGACACGCCCCCGAACGGGTCCTCCGGCTTGAAATCAGTCCACCGGAGCCAAATTTACGAGTAAATAACCCTCTGTGCAGCCGCAGACCAGTTTAACCCGGGAGCGATGGGGGGGCGCAAAACGAACCGGTAGCGAAGGTAAGTAGAACCCACCCCTGGTGCACAGTTATTAAAGAATAAAAGAATCTGGGCACACTGAAACCGAATATTCTCTTCTTTCTGCTTTTTTTTTTAAGCCAAGGGTGTTGTTGGTTTTGTTGTCGTTTTTCAGCTAGAAAAAAAAGGAGCTGTTAAAAACAGAAAAGATGGATTCCCTCCCTTTGCAACAAGGCAAAAAGGTTATTAAATACCTGACAAGAAAACCCAATTTTCAGATGGGAGGAACGTGAGGCCTGCAAAAGAAGGCAGGGCATCGGCACCCCCAACTCCCCCTCTCAATGTTGGGAGGGAGCCAGAAGGCCCCCCTCATCTGCGCAGAGAGCAAAATTAAGTGAAATGAAATTAAAAACCTTGCTGCTTTCTCTTTTCCCTGACTTTGTAGAACTCTCAAAAGGAGGTTTTTATTGGGCGTTTCCAGTTTTCTTTCCCACCAGAACGAATTTCCCAAAGCCTCAATTGGGTGTGATGGAGGCTTTCCTGCTTCCTGATCTTGTCCATGCATAGAAACTAAGTGGGGTGTTGCAATGTGGGGGGAAGGATGAAACTGGAGGAATGGTGGGGTTCCTGCAGATTTCCAGGCTCCATTCTCCTGGGCTGGGGGCTCTCCGGATTCGCCCATTGTAATCATGGCCACCTGGGCCAAGAGGGAACGGGGCATCACGCAGAGACCACCTTCCTTCTCCTGGCCCCACAGAAGGAGCCTCCTTCAAGGAAGAGCCGGCAGGAAGGCCGTTCTGCCACTCACCGTCTCCCACAAACTGCAGCAGCGCCAGGTCGATGGCCCTCTTCCAGGGTGAGCCCTTCTGCAGAGCGATGCCGTAGCCCGTGGTGGCAAAGATGTAGCCGCTGCCAATGGTCACCAGCTTGCAGCCTTCGTCCCGCCCAGCCTTGTAGTTCAGCACTGCCGCGTCGTAGATGAAAGCGTCCAGCTTCCTGGAATACAAAGAAGGGAAGCTCAGCTGATGGCTGCATCCCACACCGTGCCTTGACCCATGGCCGGCAGTCCATTGGGGGCTGGGAAAGAAGATTCAGGGGGAGCCTGCAGCCCTTAACTCTCTGCAGGAAAGAAGAAGCTGAGGGAGAGAGAGAGAAGAGAGGCACAAACCGCTTTGACCCACAATACAACCCCAGGGTCATTGCACAGCTTTTGAAACCAGCTCTTCACAAAAGGCCCCTCCCTCAAGGTTTGTTCTGCAGGATCAGGAAGAGGGCAGCAGCCCCCAGCCCAGCAGAGCTCCAGGCCTTTGGGGGGAGGGGGTCAACCATGAGGTGTATCCCTGGGCCCTGACGGGTCCACCTTCCCCAAACAGGAGCTTTCCCGTGGGGCAAGGTCCCACTTCTGGGTTTCCAGCTCCTTCCGATTTGGACAAATGCCGGGCTTTGAAAACAACTCCGTCCTAGCTGGGGAGATGAAGAGGAAGCCAAGATGGACGGAGGAAGAGAACAATCAGATAATAATGTATTTATTTATTTATTTATTTAGTGTTCTTATATGCCGCCCTTTGTCTCTTTATCCTGGCCCATCTAGACAAACTACCCAGGCTTGACCTGACCAGTGGTCAGAGGGAGGATCCGCAGAAATCCCTCCGATGGATGCTTGTGCCAATCCAGTCTGACCACAAAACAACTCTGCAGAATGCACAAAGCCTGATTTTCAGTGAAGAGCCTCAGGAGGAAACAGGGTCCGTATGGTGACAGTGTACAATCTGGGATGAACCCCTGAGGGCTGTTTTTCTCTGATTTTAAGGGCTGGTTTTTGTTTTTTTCAAAAGCTGTATGCTGCCCTTCCGAGCTACGTCCCCCCAAAATAATCAGCTTACAACACACTAAATTCACTGGCAAAATTATGAGCAATCAGAATGCATAATAAAACACGGCAACAAATGCACCATTTTTCAAACGGCAGCAGCCCGGTCCTGGGGGGATCTTGGGGGACCCCCTCCCCAGGTCGCAGAGCAAACTTCTGTGTGCTGCTATTCCAGGCAAATCCGCCTCACACACACACACAGCATGGGGCTTTGCTTCTTTCGCGGACAAAGCCTGTCACACTGCAACCAAAGCCACGGCTGGATTCTAGAGAAGCGCAAGAAAGCAGCTTTTGGGATCTATAAATGCAGCCTGAAGAATCCTTCCGCAATCTATCTTCACTTTCCTTATGCCTGATCTATTGATCTGAACTCATTCCGTCTCACACAACGGCTGCTGGGATGGTCTTCTAGTTGCCACCGGTGGCAAATGGACACCAGGGTTCTCCTCTCCCCTCCCCCCCCCACCCCACGGATCCTGATCTCGGCATTAGACGGTGGCATTCCCAGCCAGATCTCAGCAGAGACCGATCCGGTTCCCTGCACCCAACCAGATCAGAGCGGGGAGTAAACCCCTCTCCTGGCACAGGCGGAAAGCAGGCTGCCCCTTGACATGGAGGCTCCATTGAGTGATACCAGCAGAGCTTTTTGTGGTCCTGTCTCATTCTTCCATGAGCCTCTCCAAGTAGCCTTTCGCTCTCCAACCCAACGCCCTCCAAGTGAGAAGCTTTTTCCTTCCTTTCCTTCCACGAGGGACTGCTACAGACAGTCCCCATTTAGCGACCACCTCGTTTAGCGACTGCAGTGACATATGGGGGTGAAACTTTGCGGGTCTGCAAAGCAAAAGAAAGTCAAAGGAAGGTGGCAAACACAATCGCGGTTTCACCTAGCGACCTGTTCACTTAACAGCAGAGTTGCCAGTCTAGATTGAGGTCACTAAACAAGGACGACCTGCATTTCCCCAGCCAAGCTTTGCTACTGGAGGTGTGGACGGGGCCAGCCCTTTCCAGACAGGGTCAGTTCCCTGGCTGCTTCCGCATCGGAACTCCCTGCACCCCTGTTGAGTTTCAGGCAATACAATAAAAATAGTATTTTGATCGATTGCCACCCAGCCTCTATTCTGCCATAGATGGGGTTGCTGGGGGCGGGGGAGAAGGTATTTTATATGGGTTTGCTTTTAAATCCAGGCTGAGTCATGAGGGAGGGAGGGAGGGAGGGAGGGAGGGAGGGAGGGGGACGTTCCATTAATAAAGAGACCGATCTTGCTTGATGAGACCTCGGACAGATCGTAGCCATCCATCCCCTGGTTTCAAGCAGCCTCGGTCTCTGCTCTGCGTGGATTTTATTACCTGGTTTCTTTTTCTTTTTGCTTTGTGCACCTGACTGCGAGATCCGGCTGGGCCAGGCGTGATTTACAATTACTTTTATGAATAATAACCAAAGCGTGCCATTCCAGATGTCCACGACACACAATAAAACACTCGTCCCCGCCAGCCTTTCCCAGAGTGGCCAAACTCCCCATTGGCCAGACGGGGCTGCCATCCTTTACACACACACACACACACACACACACACACACACACACATATCCGGCTGTGCGGTGGCTGCTTCCTCCCCCGGACACGATTTTTCGTTACCGCATCCGTAACTCAAAATAGACGGTGCCCTGTCAGTTGCACGGAGCGTCATGTTTCAGCGAGGGAAGACTCATCACCCCCCTAACGACACTTGACAGCGAATAAAACACCAACGTGAATTTCCACAATGGGGGGAAGGGGGGGGGGACAGGCAGAGATTTTCCCCTCCAAAGCCCCAGAAAAGAGGCAGGATGCGCTGAATTTGGGAAGAAGGTGGCCTGGATGCAGGGCAGCTTTCGGAGAGGGGAAAGGAGGCATCTGCTGGCTGAATTCAGGAACAGGGCTCTAAGCTGGAGGGATTGTGCACCTTTAATGAAGCCTCCAGGATCAGAGGCAGTCTATCTGCCAGAGCCATGGTGGTGGAGTGGTTAGAATGCAGTATTGCAGGCTAAGCTGCATTCCCACTGCCAGGAGTTCGAGCCTGACCGGGTCAAGTTTGACTCAGCCTTCCATCCTTCCGAGGTGGGCAAAATGAGGACCCAGATTGTTGGGGGCAAAAGGCTGGCTCTGTAAACCACTTAGAGGGGGCTGTCAAGCACTGTGAAGCGGCATATAAATCTAAGGGTTAAGGCTATCTTCAAGCAGGTGGCAGAAAGCGCTTGCCTTCTGCGCTGTTTGCCTTGTTAGCTCAGGATGATGGTCTCGGACGAGGGAAAAAACTCTCCAAAGCAAATGTTTCTCAACCTCGGCAGCTTGAAGATGTTGGGGACGTCAACACATCGGCTCCCCTGGCATTTCCTCACCTGCCAGAGCTGAGGCTTTAAAGGATAACGCGGTGCAGATGTTCGGAACATGGCGCTTCTCTCAAAGCAGCTCTTTGCAGCTCCCCCCACCCCCCTCTCCCTCCCCTCCCTCCCCCCTTCCTCGGGATCAACCCCCAAATGCTCTGGAGCCTGCAGCCAAAGCGGTGGCATATTGATCACCAAATCATGGGACATGACAGGCGATTTGCACCATCTGCTGCAGGCGGCGTCCATCAGCAGAGGCGGCAGAGCACCTGGGGATTGCCAGAGCCGACCAATCCAGAAAGAGTGGGGGAAGCAGAAGGAGGGAAGGGGGAGCCCTTGGCAAGGGGCAGCTGGGGCTGTAGAGGTGCTGGGGAGGCCTCAGGATCTCCATGGGGGCCCCGACCCTCCGGGCAGGAACATCTCCCTGGATAATCCCTAGCAGCCCTCGAGAAGGGAAAAGGACCCCCAACTCCTTCACTAGCAGGACTGCAATCCTCCCAGCTCTTTCAGGAGAAGCATGGGGGGGGCAGGGGGGAGACGGCAGGGGGGGCCCAGGGAGGCTCAGCCATTTATTTATTCATTGATTGATTAATCGTTCTTATAGGCTGCCCAACTCCCGTGGGACTCTGGGCGGCGTACAACATAATAGAAGAACAATTAATTAATTAATTTGTCCCCACACAAGCCTTTCCTGCCCACAACCAAGAGACAGCCGGCCCCTTCCATGGGGGGGGGGGTGTCAAACAACTGCAGTTGTTCTAAGAGGCTCCTGCACCCACCCCCACCCCAGTGGGTGACTCGATGTGGAGTAAGATGCCTTCTTGGGATCTCTGCATGCTCGAGTCGGGCCCCCCGCTGTGCCTTGGGCAGCCCCAGGATCATCTGCCCCTCTGAAGAAAAGCCCAGGCGAAGGAGCAGCGCCAAGGAACCCAATCAACCAGACCCCCCTCTGGGGCCACCAGCGCCCCGCCTACCCAGTTTTCAGGCTGACCAAGGCGTCCTCCACTCCCTTCTGGTTGTATTTCACCATGTAAGCGTGCATCTCCTTGTAGTTGTTGCGGATGTTCCTCTCGGTGCTGCCGTTGGGGACAGTGCCGAACCGGAAAGGAGGGGAGTAGGCGTAGGGCTGCTGGAACTGGGGAAGGGAAAAGAAGACATTAGAGGTCAGGAGTCGCCCACCCCTCAGCCCCAGCTGGCATGGAGGGGCACCAGACCCCCAACGCAGGAGGAGCCCAAGAAGGCCCCTCGCACATGCACACACGTCTTCCTGCCTGGCCGGCCTCACTGCTGCGACCCCAGAGACGCTGCCATGACCGTCCTCCACCCCCAGCCCAGGCGTGTTCGAGCGCATCTCGAAGTCCCGGCACGGAGAGGAGAAACGCATTCAATTAACGTATTGATCTGAGCCTCCTTCGGTCCCAGACTCCTATAGGAATCCTATAAGTTCAGCTGAACCTTCCAGAATTTTGCCAAGCACTTTGCAGCAGCCACCAGGCACAGGAAAGCACATAGCAGAGGCACGTAGGCAACAAACACAGACTAATGAGAAGGAGAGGTGTGCAAAAGCCGATACCGGCAACCTGCTAGCCTGAATGCGTGCATCAGAAGAAGTGTGCAAAGGGCCTGGATTAGGAGGGAGGGGTGCGTGGAAGACCCGCCCGTCTTTCTGGTCTCCAATGCAGCAGAAGGCCTGGAGGGCCAAAGGGGGGAAGAGAAAGCACCCCACTGACCTTCTTATCGCTCAGCCCCGTGACTTGGTCCACAAACTCCTCCTGGATCATGAAGGCAGCCAGGTTGGCTGTGTAGCTGGCCAGGAAGATGACCGCGAAGAAGGCCCAGACCGAGACCATGATTTTGCTGGTGGTGCCTTTGGGGTTCTGCACCGGCACGGAGTTGTTGAACACCAGGCCCCACAGGAGCCACACGGCCTTCCCGATGGTGAAGGAGGGCCCGTGAGCATCTGGTGGGACAAAGGGGGCGAGAGGGGTCGCTCCATACACCCAAACCGTTTACAGCCCTCTTCATTTGTCCCTTCGCACAGGCAGTCCTTGGCCTCAGAATCCCCTGGGTCATTTCCATTGCACCAAGGAAAGGAAATCAGAGCCACGTCTACATGGAAGGATGCCACACGTGGCTGTGATGTGGACTCAAGAGATCTGGCAAGGGGGCAGGTGCCCCAGACCAGAAGCCCAGCCAGCAGAGCCCACAACCCCTCCGCCCCATGGAGGGCTTGCTGCTGATGAGACCCTGTGCCCACAGGGCACCAGCCTTCCTCCTCCTCCTCCTCATCTAGAGTGGGGACCAAGAACCCTCTGAGAATAAGCAGCTCAGGCCAGAAGTCCATTCCATCCAGACTGCTCTTGAATCTGGAGGATCCACTGAGTAACCACCCCTCCTTTTCTTCCTGGCTCACAGATCCTGCCACTTCTGAATGCTGTTGAGCCAGGGCTGGCACAGGTGAAGAAGGTTGGGAAGACCCCGCCCCGGCCTCCCATATGGGGCACCCCTCCACCAGGTGAAGAGGTTGGGCAGAGTGCCCCCCAAGTGACCCATAACCGGCAAGTCAGGGAGAAAGGTCCCCTCCCTTGTCTGCTTCCCCTGCTTGAGGGGGGCCCAGAGGGGCCTTGGCCCATGGGGTGGGGCAGAAATGGGCTACCTTTCCCCTGGGCCAGGTTGCGATTGTAGCCCACCGGGCTGAAGTACTCGAAGATAAAGACGGCGATGGCCGACACAACCAGCAGCATGACGAACATCATCACCCAGACAGACGCGCTGAAGGGCTCTGCAACGAGAAAAGCGCCCCATGGAACAGCCTGTCTGCGGCAGGATCAATGACGCAATGAGACCCCCAGCTGCCAGCCGCCCCCTCCTGCCCCACCCCCACCCCCATCCCCTCCGTTGGCTCGCTGGAGGGAATCCCTCCACACAAGCCAAGTTGCAGCTGCTCCTCTCACCACGCGGCCACGTTGGCTGAGCCGCAATGCAGACTGGTGAGCGGCAAACATGGGAGGAAAAGCTCCGGAGGGTCCAGAAGGCCTCTGCAGCCGGAGCATCCTCCCCCTCCCACCCTGCCAAGTCACTTCAGGGAAGGGGCTGCCGGCTCAGCTGTGGATGCACAAGCCCATCAGGAGGAAAAGCAAGCAGGGCGCCTGTGACCAGACCGGGGGGGGGGGGGGGAGAAAAGAGGGGGGGTTTGCTGGGAGTGGCACTCTGTATCTGGCCCAGAGGCTACATCGTTAGGACATCTCCCGATCGAGGCTCTCTGCCCAAGTTCAGCCTGGGGCAGGCGAGGCCCACCAGCCAAGTCTTGAGTGCCTGCAAGGCTGGCAAAGAACCCGTCTCCCCTGCCTCCTTGGCCTTTCCTCTGGGAAGGAGCTTGGCCCGTGGAGCTCACAGGAGGGGCTGTCCAACTTGCTTTGCCACCCGGAGGGCTGAGCAACCCTGAGCGAAGCACCTCGGTGCCAGAAACCGGCCTCGAAGAGAAGGAAAAGCCAGCTTCAGTGGGGCCTTTGGACCCCAGAAGAATGGCCAGGACAGCCAACCAAGTCAGAAGACAGTTGGCCCAACTCTGCAAAGCGTGGATGGATGGATGGATGGATGGATGGAAGGGAGGGAGGGAGGGAGGGAGGGAGGGAGGAAGGAAGGAAGGAAGGAAGGAAGGAAGGAAGGAAGGAAGGAAGGAAGGAAGGAAGGAAGGAAGGAAGGAAGGAAGGAAGTTCATGGAAGGAAGAAAGGAAGGAAGGAAGGAAGGAAGGAAGGAAGGAAGGAAGGAAGGAAGGAAGGAAGGAAGGAAGGAAGGAAGGAAGGAAGTTCAAGGAAGGGCAGGTGGGAGGGAGGAAGGAAGGGATGGAAGCTCACCTAAAAAAGCAGATGGAGAAACTGTGCCGTTGCTCCGCGAGACCATGACGCTAATCCCAGTTTCCACAAAGGGCACCGAAAAATCAACCACCTCCGAGCGTTCACCGTTGATGGTGAGGGACCCAACAGCCATCACGGCTTGCTTCTTGACCACCTGTGGGCAAAAAGGAAAGCGGGGAAGGGGACGCTCCGGCTCAGGCAGAGGAAAAGGTAGGGGGAGTTTGGCCGAGCTGAGCCCGAGCTCTCCAGCTGCAGAACGTACCTCCCCAATCATCCCATTCCACTCATTATTGATCTTCTTCCCATGCTTCCCGTTGATCACCAGGTAGAGGTCGTAGGTGAACTTGATGGTCCTTGAGAGCTTCTTCAGGATGTCGATGCAAAACCCTTTGCAACATTTCTTCCGGTTCTTCCCTTCTTTGGTGATGTTGCTGAGGAGACAAGCACAAAGATGCATCCTCCCTTCCTTCCTCCCTTCCTTCCTTCCTTCCTCCCTCTCTCCCTTCCTTCCTTCCTTCCTCCCTTCCTCCCTCCCTCCCTCCCTCCTTCCCTCTCTTTAGCTTTAAAGGAGGGCGCCAAGAAGGAGGAAGAAGGAAGAAAGCATGTATATTCACAGCTTTGGTTGCAAACCCAGATGGGCAGCAACTCTTAGTCAACTTTGACTGATCTTGAGAACCTAAGTAGGCCACCAGAATATCAAGAGGAAATTGAAAAAGCTTCCTGAAAAAGGCCCTTTCAACGCCTGCCAAGGAATGCCATGGACCTGCCATCGAGAGGTCACCCCCACATCTAAATAAAGGGCAAAGGGGTGAATGTGCAACCAGGGCCCCCATCTCAAGACCCTCCCTAAGACCCTTCCCAGCTCTTGGGGAACAGAGGGGGGGTTTCGGGTTCAGGAAGGGCGAGAGACCCCTGGGCTTACTTGATGACGACAAATTTCCGGCAGGGCACCGTGTTCTTCACACAGCTCTCCGTCAAGGGGTCCATGTCCTCCACGATGACGAAGGGAGCCTCCTCCAGGGTGACGATGCTGAGGTGGTTGTGGTCCGGGTCGCTGTCGTTGAAAGAGTTGAACCGGGGCCACACCGAGTACTTATGGGTCAGCGTCTGGTTCTCCCATTCGCCCACCTGAGGAGCCAACACAGGCAGGTGGGCACAGGTGAGTGGCAGCCCCACTTCCAGGGAGAAACAAGGAAGGGGCAGGAGGGCAGAAGGTCCTTAGGATCCTGGGATCATTTGTCCCTGGGTTTCTTTCAGGTCTGCATTTTATGATCCTTGCAGTTGGTGCTTTGCATGAACAGGAAGACATTTTTAAACCTTTTTTTTTTTTGCAAGGAATAAACCTGGGGAGTTTGTGCTGCCTTGCAGGGTTGGTGCTGGCTCTACTAAACGTCCATCCACAGATTCATTTCCTCGTTTCTTATGCCGAGATAAGAAACCCTCTTGATTCACGACACGCCCCTTCTAGGTCAGTCGGGTCCATTCGGCCAGGTTGTGCCCCCCGACCCCCTTTCCTGCCCCCCCCCACCGCTTCAGCTCAATAGCGCCAAGAACTGCCATTCATTCCTCTGAATTGATGCGCTCTGAAGCTTTAGGCTGCCCTGATGGAGAATCTTGACATGGCCCTTCAGTGGGGCCAGAAGACATGGGGAAGCTGGGCCAAGAACCACTGGGGGAGGAGGGGGCAAAGGGACGGAAGGGACCCTGCCTGCTCCCCTCCTGTTTACAGAGACAAATTCAGCTCCAAAAAAGGGGGCTGCGTTTCTTTTCTTTTCTTTCCTTTTTTTTTACAGATCACGGCTCAGGCAGGGATGAATTCCCTGAGACACAGAAGTGCTGGCATATCGACCAGGAATTCCTGCTGGAGTCACAGGCGCCATCCAGATGTCAAAGTATTTCTCCAGGACAAAATGGTCTCGGCTTTAAATCCAGTAACCTCAGACTACAATTGGGGTCTGTTTGCTTGACTGCCCAGCCAGAAACTCTCATCCAGGTGGACCCTTCAGGTCTCCAGTGTTCAAGTAGACACACACACACACACACACCATACATTCAGGAACAGAAGCCTGAAGTGGATTGGGGCTACAGCAGGAGGCAAAAGGTTGCGCAAGCACACACACACACATCACACATCACACACACACACACACAGCCTTCCCTGTTATGGAACTTCAGAATAATCCAACAGACATCCAGCCACACTTGAAACAGCCAGGTAACATTTCCACCAGCATTCAAATAATTACTAATCATAATTAAATGGCAATGTTTAGTCAATGCATTGTTTTAATAGGCAAAAAAGCTAGACAATGTCTTCCCCTATTAAACCACACGAGGCATTTATTTTAATTATTTTTCGGCGGAGGCTCACGATACCTACAAACGGCTGCTTCCTGCTGCAAAAAGACCATTTGGGGGGGGGGTGTTCTTTAAAAATGATCTTTGCAAATATTTTATCTATATGTAAGTGTGTGTTTTTTTACTGTTCACCCTGGTTCTGCTCCACTGGAAGAAAACCAGATGAAGTCACCAGAAAGTAAGGAGGGGGCAGAGGGTGGAGGGAACGGCCTTGCAGGACAGAGAAGGGGGCTCTGAGTCCAGGCCATGAAAGCAACATGAGCAAATATCTCAGACAAGCCCCTCCTTAGTTCACAGGAAGAAAAAGGCAGGTGGGGGGAGGGGCATTCAGCAATGTAAGATCCTCTTACTGTAGCTTTACAATGAGAGTAGCACTGAAGGTCTACCCTGTAGGCCTGATGTTACTTTACACCAGACCAGGTATTCTTCACCTACACAGGAAAGCCCCCAGTTTCAAGACACCTTCAGTTTGAAAACTTTGCCAATCCTACGCAAATGGAAAGACGAAGAGCCCTAAACAGAGCCAGCTTTTCTCCACCAGGGTGAGATCTATCGCCTTTCTATTTAAACTGATTCTGCAGCTGCATCCAGGCAGGGAAATAAGCCTGCATCCATCCGCACCCCTTTTTAGAACTCTTTTTCGGGGTTAGGGCTAGCCTCCCTAAACCACTCCAGCCCCACCTGATCCGATTAGTCAAGGTTTCTCCCAGGTGGGAACAGGGGAAGCTTTGGACCCTCTGAGCTCTTTGAAAACAAGGGTCTCCAAGCTGCAGGCCAAGCCCACCTGCCACCACTGAACCAGGGGGCTTCAGGCGTCCTCTGCACAGCTGTTGGCTGGAGGTCCGGTCTCGCTCTGCGGCCTCTGCCTCCCAGCAGCTCTGCGGGATCACAGATTCCGGAGCTTTTCCTGTCTGAGACCCTCGTGGGTCCATTTCGGGCCTCCTTGGCTGTCCAAATGGAGGGTCTGCCTCTCCCAAGAAGGAGAGGGCCGCTTTAGGTAGAACTCCACCTTTTCATCCAAGCCTTTGCCCCACCAACGGTCCCTGGGAGGGGAAAGGCATGCCTGAACAAAGACACACCCTGGTGGCCTGAGTGGAAGCGCTGGCTTTGCAAAACCACCCCCTCCTCCCTCTGCTGGCCCAGCCCTCCCACAGGGGACGCCGGTTACCTTCTCCCAGGCCCGGCTCTCATTTAGGACGGTGACCACGAGGCGCGGCTGGGCTTGGTAGCCATCTGTGGTGAAGGATAGGTCTCTACCTTTCCAAGTCACGTTCATCATAAACCTTGAAAGGAAGGAAATGTTCAAAGAGAAATTAATGAGCTGTCCAGCAGTTAATGAGCAAGCTAATTCAGTCACTGGATTAACTCCGATGAAACATATGCTATAAATCCTCCCTTTGTTGCGAAAAACCCATTTTTTAGGAGCTGGGATCCAATCCATCCTACGGATGCCTGGCAATTAGTCCCATTAAGAGAGTGGCATTTGCTTCCTATCCAAGGGTGGACCTAGAAGGGACTGGCAAGGGGGAACCGATGCCACGAAGCAGCTGGGAGACCATTGAGAGGAAGAGGCGCCAACTTGAGATGCCCACGAAGGAAAGGCCGCTCGGCCCTCTGCACTCATCCTTAGACGACCAGCCGTTCTGCACTGTTTATCCCTTCGCTGTCTGGGCATCTTTAAGGCTGGAGTCCTTAAGGGGCAACAGATTCCTTGGGCCAATATCCCTAAGGAACTCCGGACCCAGATCTTATGTCCAACCTGCGGCATTTCCAGGTAGGGCTGGCAAACGGAAGTCCACTTTTAAATGGACTTTTAGGAAGCGGTCGATTTCCCCGGCTGCCTTCAAAACACATCCTTTAAACAGGGAAACAGAATCTCCGGGGACCCTGAGGCTGCTGGGCTCCCTCTGAGGGCTGCAGTGGGACAGAGTGGAGGAAGCTGTGGGGAGACTTGGCCACACAGACCCGGTCAGCGTTCCTCAGAGATGGACATCAGACAGGTGGACGGAATGGGATTTTTTAAAAAAACCGCTGGCCTTGCTCATGAATGCAATTATTAGAAGGGGGTTTATTTCAGAGGCGGTTGGGCAACGCAAGGGGGCCACCTTGTGGCCAGCTGTGAAAACAGTGGAGGAAACGGGACCTCTCCAGCCCGGCCAGTTTAGTGGCTGGAAACCTGCCAGGAGCCCGTCCGGCTTGAGCCCTCCCTGGGAAGCCAAGAGGGCCGCTTGCAAACTCGGCCCAATTCAAGGGTCCGGTCTGGCTTGCAGAAGCGCAGGGATCCCCTCTGCCACAAAAACCGGTGAAGAATGATCGTCCCGAGGGATAAAATACACCACAAAATAAAAGAAGAAGGGGGATCACGTGGGCATAAGGCCGTTTCAGTGAAACCTTTGGGAGCAACCTGAAAGCACCGCGCTGGCAGGGCAGTTAACACAATATTACGGCTGCGTGCGTGCGCGATATACTCTGGTGCAGAGTGCACAACGACCACACTCACAAACATTGCAAAGGCAGTTAAGAATCGAGTAAAAAAACACCAGGTGAAAACAATTTCCGAACGCTGGAGGGGCAGAACGCTTGAGATGCTAAACGACGTCTCAGAGGAATTCCACCACTCGCCACCCTCCTGAAACACGCAGGAGGACAGCAACGGGCGGAGGCAGGCTGGATCAAGAGAAGTGTGCGATAAACTGGGCTTGCTTGGCTGCCTGATGCCATCTTGGTCACTGCGACTGGGGAGGCCCCAGAAGCGGCGACTGATGCAGAATGCAGCAGACGAGGCTGGCAAGCAGCCTAAAAGCAGGTGGGTCCCACAATGCCTGCCTCAAAAGGTCTGCAGTGAGTCTTACACCTGCCTCACACCTGCAATGGGGCCTCTGCTGCTTTGCGCCCAGGATCACAAACACAAACACAAACACACACACACACACACACACACACACACACACACACACACACACACACACACACACTCCACAGGAGCTGCCTGCTCCTTCCCCCTTTGCTCTGCAAAGACACATCAGGCCTTTAACCCTTAATTGGTTTCAATCATCACTTTAATTCACGCTTTTAACTTCTAACCATTTCGTTACATCCTGAGCCCTTGCTGAGTGGAAAGGTTGGTGGGACAAAACTGAGCCGGATGAAGCAAGAAGTCTAACCCAGAGATGGGGGCATCCATGCCCACTGGGGCTCCACACCACCCTCCATTCAGGAATGCACAAGAAAGAGGAATTGTGGAAATCTCTGTCAATGGCATTAAGGATGCATTAAAACACAAACATCGGAAGGGAAAATATTTCCAGGTTCCACCCTTCGATGCAGGATGTCTTCAACCAGCCCTGCCTGTTCAGGTCCAAATGTTCCTTCTCTTCATAATGGGGGGGAAACACCCAGCCATCACCTTACTTGCAAACCACTAAACCTCCCCTTGGAGGCCAGCCGAAACCCTGAAGCCGGACCGCTGGGAGAAGAAACGGCCTCTGGCTGTTAAGCTGGCACCGTCACCGGTGTTTTGGTGGTGGGACTCTGGCGGCTGTGGCTGCTTTGCTTGGAGTCTAAGTAGAGATCTCCCTGAACAAGTCCTCCTCTCCACAAGGCTGCCCTCTCTCCCCTTTCTGGTCCCTGCCAGCTAGGAGGGCAGCTCAGGAAGATGCCCCAGGCCCCCTGGGACCGTCTCCGTCTGGAATAGAGCGACCCCTTCCCAGGGTTGCTGCAGATACCCAGCTGGCTTCTCATAAGGGGCAACCAGATACCTTTGGAAGAGGACCAGCCATCTCCCTCTCAGGTTTTCACCCCTGCCAACTCGCAGTCCCTTCTGCTGAAAAATATATATGGCTCTCATGACTAATAGGCAGCAAAGCAGACACGTTTCCACCAAGCGAGTTCATGACTGGGAAGAAGATGAAGTCACTGTCCACATTTCTCTTCCTCCTCCTTCACCCAAAAGGAAGGGAGGGATTAAAGCACTGGGGTGAACTGGGAAGGAAAGCCAAGCCACTGGCCTCGCTCTCCTTATTCACCAGCCACACACCCACGACAATGCTCCCTAGTTTTACGTCGGTCTTTTCAACCCTCCAGGCCTCAGCTCAGCCTTCTAATCAAGGAAATGAGCCACAGCTTCCCCTTCTCCAGGGCAGGGCTGAGAGCTCCTTTGCCATAATGGACGGCTTCAACTTAGAATGTCAGTTGTGGTCCACTTCTGATAGGCAGCCTTCTTGGCATCCGCTTCTCGGCTTTTCAGTCAGTGGAATGCTAGTAATGTCCGATTAAATCAATGCAAGGGATATCTAGGCCAAGAGTCATGAGGAAGGCGCGTTCTTGAGCAACACTCAAGAATTGGGTGTCTAAGGAGGAGTCCCTGGTTCCAGCTTTAAAATCTCAGGCAGGAGGAAGCCGGAACTTCCAATAATGTGATTATCCCACTCTTTGCCCTTCCATCCGTCTTGGAAACAGAAAGACAACACAGAGAGACAGACAGACAGATCCTGGTGCTTCCAGAATAATTTCAGCTGGATAGGGGACACCAGAAAATCCCAACAGGTTAGAGTAGGAAATTGGAAAACTCTAGATTTCTGCGGCAAACTGTTTCCGTGCTGTTGCTAAGACCTGAGCTCCACTCAAGAGAAACCTTTTTAAAACAAAATAACACAAAAGAAACTTCTCTTGTTGGTCCCTCCAATGGGACAACTTGCCGCAGCCAACTCACTGCAGGACAACCCGCCACAGAACAATTTAACAATTCAATTTAATTATTTAAAATAAATAAAAAATTATTTTAATTTGTGTCATTCACATTTCATTCTGTCCCTCCTTTTGCATCCTTTCTTTAATGATCCTATTCCATAATTTCTTTGATATTAGTGTAACTCTTGTCCCGTGGCGAGTTGGCCATGGCAAGTTGACCTGCTCTATACTGTAAGACTCGACCACCTTCCCACCCTCTCAGTCTCTCCTGGTCCCTAAAAGGCTCTTCTTCCCCTTCCATTTTTCTGCCCTTCATTCACAACTTCCTCCCCTTCCAAACTGCTTTTCCTTAAAGTCTTTGGAAGCTCCCAGGTAATTTAGGGTTCAGAAGCCTGCGCCTTAAGCCCGTAGCCAAGCGAGAAGGGAGCAGAGAAGTCAATCCAGCCCCATCCTGGCTGTTGCTTCGGGGCTCCCTGCCTGCCTGCCTTTACTTTTAGGCTGCAGGGGGTTGCCTGACAGTACAACGTGCAAACAGGATAGTGATCCATTTGAAGGAGGCGTTTGTGTGTAAAGGGCCGTGTAGGCTGGTAGCAGTTAACAAAGGTGGCAGCATCACAGGAATGACAAGAACACACTTGTCATTCTCTCTCTCTCTATCTCTCTCTATCTCTCTCTATCTCTCTCTCCCCTCCCTCTCTCTCTCTGTCATGGCTTCAATGGGCACAGGAAGCAAAGAGGGAAAATGCTGCATTGACAGCAGCGAGAACAGGATAGAGGGGAGCTCAGGGGGACATGGTAGCCCTGGGCTTTTCAGAACCCGGAAAAGGCCCTCTTCACTGGGATTGGGATGCCTAGAGACATCACCCAAGTCTATACGCATCTGCCTGCAGGCCTTCACACTGCAAAACTGAAGTTTTGGGTGGGGGGTGGGGGAGAAGGCAAGACAACCCCGTGACTCAGAGGACCAAGGCCATCAGGAAGGGTGGAGTACTTGGTCAATGAGCATCATTCGTGGCTTAAGCGGTGGCTCCCGAAGGAGAAATGCAACTGCGTCAGGAGGTTCAGCTGCTGCCTGCAGCACCAAGGACAGCTGCCCGTTGAGCTGCTTCCTTCCTTAATGGCTGGAGGAGACCAGAGGAAGTGGCCAGATTGGGCAGCATTGTGGCCTTGGGATCAGGACAGTATCAGGAACGGGCTGGGAGTCCAGCCAGTGATTTGGTGCCCTCCCCATCCTTAGAACAGAAGGAGGGGGCAACAGAAGCAAATCCCAGCTTCCCGAAGGAGGCAGGAGACCAGGCTTTGGCTCCATGTCTTTTGTGGAGGATGGGAGCCACCGCACAGGAGGAAAGAGTCAGATTTCCCTTACTTCTAAAGTGAATCTCTAGCCTTCTGGCTGCAAAACTATCAGTGCCAGTCCATGGGTGATTGTATCCATATTCATGATTTGTGTTGCCCAAAGCGGGCAACATTTGGGAAAAGTGTGATCAATATCCGGCACTCTGCAGAGATGAAGGCGAGAGGCTGCTGAGAGGGGCCCCCTGGGGAAAGGGGAGAGGGATTTGGGGGGATAGGTATCTGCATTAGCACATATGCCACAAACGCAACCGTTCGCCAAACCATTATTCCTCCGTGTTTATTTCATAGCTGCAGAGATGGGCCACTTCTGGGCTTCATCTACAACCACAAGGAAGACCCCGAACATCAAGAGGGGAGGGGGGAGTCAGTGGCCATTAAAGAAGGAAATATACAAATAAAGGCAGCCCTGTCCCCGGAAGAGTTCTAGTAGTAAGAACTGTTTTTCAAACCTGCTTCTTATTTGCATTCAGGTTACAACAGCCAAGGTTGGAGGCTGTATCTCCAGGATTCCTGTGGAATGGTTTCTGAATATTAATCTGACCCTTCTCGGATCTCGGCCCTCCCCTTCTTAAAGCCATCCTCCTCCCAAGGTCATTTTTCCTTGCTCCTCCACCGAGGCAGCCTGGCCGAGGAGCTCTGGGCTCTGGTACCTACTTGCGTTGCTTATTGTTCTCGGCCTGGAGCTGCTGGTAAAGACAGGAGTCTGGGGAGGGTTTAGGGCACGAGACAAACGGGCCGCCCCCAGAAAGACAGCCTGTGCCGACTGGGACAGACGGCAAAGGTCAGTTCAAAGCCATTTGTCCAAGGGTGGCCACCCGTTCTGCATCCAGTGACAACACCAGCTCCAGGGTCATCTCCTCCTCCTGGCTCAAGGCCTTAGGAATGAAATCTGGCTTTTCAGCCACATGCAGATGAGACAAGCAGGCTGAATTCACTCTGCTGGCCAGCGTCGGATGAGCTCAAAGTCCATGCGTAGAAGGACTGCCTGCAGCCATCCCGGCTCCCTTCAACCAGCTGTCCACAACCCACCAGATCCTTCAGGACATTTCCTGGCTAAATTAACCAGCCTAATTGGGTTAGTTCCCTTCCTCCCTGCCGCAGCCAATATCAGACCGGCCTGACCTACAAGGCCACTGGAGGCAACTGCTGAGGGCTTCGGCCTTCTACAAACGCTTCCCTGCATGGACGGAACATGCTCCTAGTTGACCCAGACAAGCATCGCTCAACCTCTCAAAAACTGACTCTTTTAAAGGGCAAAAGAAGCCTTACTTGTGAAGCATGTGAGATGGCTGTTCGTTGTACTCCGACTGCCCGTAGCAACTGGTTTTGGCCTCAGGGATGAAGGAATATTTCTCCAGCATGGCGGCAGCGGCCATGGTAATAATCCCAAGGCCGTCCCGGATCCGAGCATCCAAAGTATAATCCCACCCATCATAGGCCACTGAAATCAGCCCCGCCGGAAAATTGTCGGGTGGGGTTTCCATGTTCCCCCTGACCAAGCTGGGGACGATCCAGAAAAAGTCGTAGCCCGTCAAGCCCAAGGACCGGGCTTCGTCCAGGATGAAGGTGGCCTCGTCCGTGGAGCAATAGAGCAGGATGACCGAAGAGTGGATCTTCTTCAGCTGAATTGTGGACTTGGCGTCTCCAATGGTCGCGTCGAGGGTGACCACGTTCTGCATGTCCCAGCCCACAAAGCTGTTCTCCACGGTGTACTTGACGAAGCTAATGAAGTCCCGGTAGCCAGGGAAAATGCTGGTCACCACGGAGAATATGTGCCAGTCGTAGTACTGCATGAACTTCAGCATGATGATGGCCTCCTGTTGGATGGACGCCCCAAACTGGAAGAAGGTAGACAGCTCATCCTGCAAAGGGCAAGAGAGAAAAGAGAGGGTGGCTTCATGTTAGGCCGGAGAAGAAGTGGGGCTCCATCAGGGTCCCTCGGCTCCTTCCAGGATTAGAATCAGCCAGGGCAGAACTTTCATTTGAGGGGCTCCTGCCTTCTGACCCTGAAAGCCGCTTCTTCCCACGTACTTCTCTGCGCCCTGTGGCCTGGCACACCCTCTTGGGTCACCCAAGTCCACTGACTCATCTCTTCACCTCACCTCAAGGGTGTGTCTTCCCATCTACGATTTCTGGTGGGTGAAGCTGCCTTGCAGCAGTTACACAAGCCCCTTCTACTCTAAAGGAGCATATTTGTAGCTCAGGGTTGAAATGAGGGTTCCTGGGTGCTCTCTGAGCTTGCTTGTTTTCTTGCAGACGTTTCGTGACCCAACTAGGGAACACCATTAGCGCTACCGGTAGTAGTCACTACCAGCACTGATGATGTTACCTAGTTAGGGTCATGAAAAGTCTGCAAGAAAACAAGCAAGCTCAGAGAGCACCCAGGACCCTTCTACTCTCTCTGCCTTAACGGCCAGTTCCCACGTGCCCATCATTGCTGGATTAATGCCACAAAAAGAAGATTCCTCTCTCATCTCAAGGAAAAAGCAAACGCATCCAAGCTGTTAGTCATCAAGGCTAATTATGCATACAGAGAAATTTAAAAAAAACTACACGAAGCCAGCCCCTCCGTTATTCATAACTGTATTTGTGCCAGCTATAGCGCTGCAGAATCTGGTGGGCAAATGGGATGAATCCACAAGCCACCAGAGAACCTGACCTTCTGGGTAACCTTCCCCATCCATCACCACCTGAAAAGGCCCTTCACCACAACTCCCCTGATGTGCTTTCACCCCTGCACATTTCATGGCTGGAACGAGAGACCCGCCTTCATTTGACCAGCTCCGCCTTTGCCATTTCTGCTCCAGCGTGAGACTTTACAACAATAAGAGTCACTTCCACCGCGGGCAATTCATCTTCTCCAAACAACCTAACCCCTAAATAAGTCATCCCCGCCTTGCTAAGCAACACCGTGTCCAAATCACCACAAACGGCCTGAGAACAGATTGTGGGGCAATCATGCAGGCAACCGTCAAAAAGAGGAATTTGCTGCCGCCAGCGGACACCCCTCCCTGGAGGGGCGATGAGGGGATTAGACCTTCAGAGTTGTGATTCATCCCAGAGGCCTCCAAGGTAGGGCAGGGTTGGTAGGCCGTATTCCTGAGAAGGGGAAACTGAGGCTCAGATTGTCATTTGCAAACCCACCTAGTGAAGGCAGAGGGGAGATCACACAGCAAGTGTTTCCACCTGTTCCCAGGTAAGCTGCTATCTTCAGCATGCTTACCCGCAAGTATCACTCAACAAGGTAATTGAAAGGAAACTAGCCCACCTCCCAACGCCCCTTTGTCCCCGTATCATATCACAGCCTTCTGCAATCTGGGGGACCTTTGCCACAGGTGGAAAATTCTGGGGGCTCCTGTCCAAAATCCCAGGGGCAGGACGCCATGCCCGAGCAAGAATCAGACAATCAGAAAAAGAACCTACCGGTATTCGCCTTGCTTGTTCAGACTGGGAGGAGATTCAGCAGAGAACGGAGGTCCTACTGTCTATGGCCCACCTCGGCACCTCTGAAGATCCACTCAACCCCCCCCCTCCATCACTGCTAACGACCAGGGACCTAAAGACTGGAGCCCGATCTAGCAACCAGAGCCACCCATGAAGGGCCTCAAGTAGAAGCTTCCTTGCTAGTCCCCCATGTTACAAGGTTCTCGCCAGACTGCCTGCCTGCCCTTGGGAGCGGTCAGCGAAGGCTGCAGGGATTGTGGGGGAGAGAGCAGCCTGGTGCCGCTTACTGCAGTGCAAGGACTCTACCCTCGGTCCCCTCTTCACACCTCCCTCCAGTTCTGTGTGAGTGCAAGATTCCACCAGACTTCTGAGTGGTGATCCCATGTGTGATCTCTTGGCTGGAGCAAAGGCACATGAGCTGGACATGAAGGAAGCTCAGGCCGGTCCAGTTCCCTCCCGACTATTCTGGACACACCGTCCTCCAAGCATTCATGTTCGCACTGCCAGCAGCCGAAAACAAGGATCAGAGGAAAACTGCAAGATGTGGAGGGGGAGGGGGAGAAATGCTGTCCTCAGCAGAGGAGGAGGAGGAGGAGGACATCACCCAACCCTCGAAAGCCATTAATACATCCATTAATAAGCACTGCCGCCACCAAGGTGGTTTTATTGGACGTGCTGCGCTAACCCTGAAAATGGATTGGTTCTGGCTTCTGCACCTGAAGCTCATGAAACAAGTCCGTTTCCCTGCAACCCAATACGAGAGCAGCTCGACCCCCCTCCCCAAATAAATTAGCTTTTCCTTCTTGTCCTCGTCAAGCAGGTGTGCATTAAGCTTTAATTGGCACTCGCCTTCAGGGTTTTCTGTTCTGGAACCTCCTTTACAACTCACAGGAGAGAAACTGCAGAGTGACCAACTTTGCCTTGGAATAATGCAATGGGGAGAAAGGCCGGCTCCTGAGCTTGCCCCTTTGAAGGACCAGAAGGGCAGAGATGGGAGGGGGCAACTCAACGGGGCAAACGGGGGCTTTTTAGGAAGGGGCAGAGGCGTTAAGAGCCAGGTTCCCAAAGCTGAGATGCAAAAGTGGCAAACCTAGGAGGACAAGAGATCGTTCTTGGCCAACATGGCTTGAAATTAACCCTTTTTCTTCTCCTGAATCGGAGGCGCCTGCAGGGTTCGGGGCTGAGGAATGGGTGTCCTGGGGACAGGCTCCAGGATCGCAGAGAGGAGAAACATCCTCAGGTTGGCAGGCCAAGCAAGAGAGGCTGCAGGGAGAGAAAAGGCTGCTGTGGGGTGGCCACAAACCAAGGTATTTCATAAGTGCTGCGGGGCAAGTTAATCCCTAACCAGAGTCCAGCAACATTGGCACCCTCTCCTGCCAGGGCAGCTGGAGACCTGGTGGTCCAACCAGCATTCCTTGCCAAGGCCTGCTGAAAGCTGATGTTCAGCAACATCTGGCTCCCCCCCCCAGCTCCTCCTTGCCTTCCAGTACAAGCCAACATGTGAAGGGTGTCTGCTAGGCTGCAGTTCCAGCTTCCTGCTGGTTGAAGACCAATCACCGGAGACCAAGCCCTTTAACTCGGGGATGTCCATCCTTGGCCACTTTGGACTTCAACTTCCCGAATCCCCCAGCCAGGCATAACCCTTGAGCCCCTCTCCCCCCCCCCCGGGGACTCTTGTGCTGCAGGGCATGCAGCTCCCCCTGGCCCCCATGGATGGCCTTGGAACAGGAACCTGCCCTGGGGATTCTCCTGAGTAAATCCTATTATTATTATTATTATTATTATTATTATGACTACTGGATTCTACTGAGGGAACCTTCCCTTGCAGCTCAGCTGGGTTCCAGTAAGCCCAGATCAGCCTCTCCCAACTAATCGATTCTTGCTGATTTATCCTTTGATTTAAAAAAGCTTGCAGGGTAGAAGAGAAAGGATGGTGTTGGTGGTTGCAAGGAAACCGAGTGAGTCTGGATTGCATCTTCCCTCTTGGAGATCTTGGCCCCCTACAGACGCCAGGGGACGTTTCTGTCCAGGGACCCCTCCTCCTGCCCCCTGCCTTTACAAAAACCAAGGTGTTCCTCTAACCCCTCCTGGCAGGCCCAACCTTACCAGGCAATTTATGTGTTTCTAAGAATTCTGCAGAACTGGGAGCTGTAATTTCCTCTGGCTGCTGATAAGTAGGCAGATGGCACTCTCCCCCGAATCCCCCTTGGAGAAAACTTTGATTACTATTTCGCTGCTTTCTGCCTACTCTCCCTCCCAAACAATGGATGGGCTTGTCTCCTCTGGAAAGCCAAGCAGACTAATTACAGGCAGCCAAACCAATTAACCAAACTGGGGAGAGACTGAGTAAAACAGGGGACTTCCCAGAAATGTGGTCGTTTTCCTCTCCCACAAGCCCATCCTTGGCTTGGTTGCACTGCACAAGAACTGGGCCACCCAGAGGCATTTCTTGTCCTGAGGGCCTCTGCCTGCATGCCATCATGAGCTTTTGGGTCAGAACTGGAAAGGTCCTTCCCAAAGTGGCTGTAGGGATACAAGGAGCTCAGACTGGTCTAGTGCAGAGGTCCCATCTGGCACCTCTGAGATATATTGGGGGTCCCCTCTTTCCAGAACCCTCAGCTGGGTCGAGAGGAGGATAATAGAGGGGCAGAGAGAGACAGAGAGATAGAGATGGCCATGGAGATGATGAAGATGGAACTATATATATATGGAAACTTTTGCTGGGGAGGCAGAACACAAACCCTTCCAGTTTTCCACTCCTTCATTTTCTGGAGGTGGGCTAAGATTCTCCATCTCCAAGTACTTGGTGGGAAGGGGAGTCTCCCCTTCCTCCACTGGCTGCAGAGCTGCAAGTTCCATGGAGCTCAGGGATCTCCAGACATGGCAACTTTCAGACTTGTGGACCTCGACTACCAAAATCCCCCCAGCCAGCCATGCGGTAGATCCTTAAGGTGCGAACACAGCCATGCTGGTTAGGGAATTCTGGGAGTTGAAGTCCACAGGTCTTAAAGTTGCCAAGTTTGGAGCCCCCTGACCTAGCCTGTTGGTGGCTCCCTCGTGCCCACCGCTTCTCTTCTCTTCTCTTCCCAGCACCAGGACCTCTGGGTGTGAGAAATCTTACACAGCGCTTCTACCGGACGCAGCAACGGCAAGGAAGCCTCCGCCCTAGGAGTCGCATCCCTGGGCCAGGTCCTTGGGGATCAAGATTCAAAGCCAGGATTCTCATATTTTGTGGGGATCTGACGCACAAGGAGAGGCAACCTCTGGGGTCCCATCAAGGGAGATGCTCTAAATGGAAAAATAGGGCGCAGCCTGCAAATCAAAACTCTCTCAGATATTGAAAAGCGATGAGCCCAGCCCTCTTCCACAAGCAGAATGAAAGCACTTTGCCCTCAAAAGAATCATTCTTGCCGATTCAGCTCCTCCTGGAAGGAGCACCACACTTTCCATACCTAATTGTGCTCGGCTGCGTTTCAGAGACTTTCATCTTAGATTTGCTCAGTTCGATGTTGACTCATGCGCCAGGCAGAATCTGGAAGTCACGCCATGCTTGTTAAGCGAGAGCACCGAAACTCTTCCAGTTGCATAAGGCTCATCGCAAGACGTCCAGCTACCTGATTTGCAGATCGCGGAATGAAAGGCCTTCGATCATTTTCAGTGGCGTGGGGAAGGAAATCCAGGGGGAGGGGGGAACGGGGGTGGGGGGCAGAGAGCACCAGCGGCACTGAAACCAAACGGGTGTGTGTGTGTGTGTGTGTGTGTGTGTGTGTGTGTGTGTGTGTGTGTGTGTGTGTGTGTGTGTGTGTGTGGCTGGGATGGGTTTGGTTTTGAGGTCACCTCATGTGCACGTCTGACGAAAGCCAGGAGGCTCCCGAGGGATCAGGAGGGTCTCTGGAGATCTGCCACTCCACAGCCTGGACTCGGGACGGGTCTGGGGGCCAGAAAGCCAAACCCTTTGGAGAGGAAGTGCCATCACTCTGGCCAGGCAGGGCCCTGGACGCTGAAGAAGGGAAGGATTGGCAGGAGAAAACCATCTGAGCCATCTGACAACCATTGTCAGGACCCGCAAAGCTAGAACAATCAACGCTCAGCCATTCTTGGAGCCTGAAGAGAGGGGCTGGGCGGGGCTGGGGCTGGGGCTGGGGCTGGGCTGGGGCTGGGCTGCAGGGGTTCCTGAAATCAAGGCAGAGCCTTCCCATCCCCCTCCTGCTCCGCATGGAGACTGCAGTGGTTTGATAAACCAGCCGCGTTGTCAGATTCCTTCTGCACCACTTGCAGTTAAGGGGTCCTGCTGCAGAGACACCTGGTGAAGGCAGAGGTCTTTCAAATCTCTCTGAAGCCTTTTCCAAAACAGCCAGGACGTCAGAGCCAATTACCTTACAGAATTCCTCATTATTAACTTCTCCCCTCTTACATCCAGAGGCTCTTTCATTTAACAATTAGCTTGGAGAGCAATGCCCCTCTTTCCAGCTCACACGGCAGATCAAGGGCCTCCGCAGCCGGCCCTGGACAGGAAGCTTACGGGTGTAGCTGCTTGAAGATGCCAAGACAAGAAACGGAGGTAGGCAGGAGTCGGGGAGACTTTATCCAACTTTAGAATTAGCAATGAACCTTTTTCCTCTCCCTTTGATGCTCTTGCTCTGCTTCCTTACGCAACAGGCAGAATGCATTTTGCGGCATTTTCCCCCAAATTGCACCCAGCTCTTTCCTTCCCCTCTTCGTCAATTGGTTATCCATATTTATCACGACAAGGATTCTGGGCAGACCTGAGGCTTTCCAGCTCCAAGCCGGAGAAGAGACGTAGGCTGCAGAGAATGGGAGGCAGCTTGCAAGCCGAACTTTTTTAAATCCACTCCTGGTTTTGACCCAGGAGGCTCAGTGCGGGGCAGCCCCACACCAGAACTAAGGGGATCCAGCTGCCAAAGCTCTGGGGCTGCTCTCGTCTAAACCTGAGCCTCTTTACACAGCTGTTGCCAAGAATTTTTTAAAAATACCAATATTAATAACCAGTTGAGGAAAAGGGGGCATAGACGGCTGAAGTATCTCTGCACACACGGGGAGGGAGAAGGCGCCATCTTTTTCATCCTTAAAGAGATCAAGGGAGCAGCTTGGTGGGAGCTGAGAAGCCTCTTGATGGGAAGCTCTGGAGTGCCCTGATGGCCTTCAGCGAAGGTGCTCGATCACAGCATGGAGAACCTAAGTCTTCCGGAGCACCAGCAAGTCTCCAAATGGCCAACGGGAGGAGGGGGGGTCCCACATATAGGCAGAAGACGAGGGGGCGGATGGGAGTCCAGCCCAGTGGGACCTTCGCCCCTCTTTTCTGCTGGTGCAGCTCTTCCTTCTAGCCAATATCTGACTGCTCAACTGAAGGGTTTGCTCACTTGCAATTTTCTGCTTTTACAGGTGATCCTCGACTTATGAGCTGGATTGAGCCCAAAATTTCTGTTGCTAAGTGAGTTTTGTCCCATTTTACGACTTTTAGAGACACAGGCACGCCTTGTGGGAAAATACGGGCAGAATCTGGGCGACCAACAAAATGTTTGTGGAGAGACGAGAAAGGAGGGAAGTGAAGGGATTCGGCTCATTTCAGAGCTATTTATGAGAGGTTTACGGTGAAAAGAAAAACAGGTGAGATACTGCGAGATACACTCTGGCTCTATTCAAACTTGCGCTGTGAGAATCTTTGCTTCGCATAAGTTCCCATTCCCCAGGACTAGCCAACATACAGTTAGCCCTGTGGAGGCTACAAACTCAGGTTGCTTATATCTTGCAATGAAAGCACCGTGAAATGGAGAGTAAAATAGGATTACAAAACTAATAAACCTTGGTGTTAATTGGCAATGGAAGCAACGGAAGAGGAGCCTCTCTGGAACCAGGAGGTGAGAAAAGCCGCTCTCCAGAAGTGGTTCTGAGCAGAGCAGGGCCTCATTGGGAGACCAGAGAGTCTTTAGGCCTGATGAAAATACAAAAACAGACAGAAGGCAACCGCCTACTTGCACCTCGGCCTGCAATGCAATTTTGCATTCTTTGGGCAGGAAGAATGCAAAACTCCTCTTCAAGACGGAAGAAAAGCAAGTAGCAAAATATGAAATAAGATGCAAAGGTGAAAGCTCCTAAATCAATCAACAAACCAATCTCTCTCTCTCCCTCTGTCTATCTATGGGGCTAAATAACAATAACCATTTTTTCCCAGTCTTGGAGAAAGATTACACAGTATACTACATTTAAGGGCGAAAAGCTAGTGAGATTTTATTTAATTGGCAGCCAGGAAAATGTTAGTTTTCCAGCCGAGTTTCTCCCCAGGCCTTGTCCCTGAGCTCAGCATCTTTAGCCCATTGAGAGCGCTGGATACACAAGCATACTCATTATCTCTCCACCCCCCCCAAGGGAATTAAGCTAAACAAATGTTTCGCATGTATTCCAGAGAGGATCTCCCTGCACAGAGAGAACACTGGAGATCTGAGATGGTTTCCCACCAACCCACCCACCCACCGCCTGCCTGCCTGCCTTTGGTCTCCAAGTCGATTCAGCCCTTTTCAAAGCAGCCCAGAGCATCTCCCTCTAAGGCAGCACTGATCCCTGGCAACCCCCACCGTCCCTTCCAGAGTCTCTCGAGGCAGAGGGCAAGCCAAGTCGCTGGACCACATCCTGGGGTGGGCACACCAAGACTCCTGATGGAAAGGTCACCAGGTGGGCGGAGATTAGACCCAAAGAGGTGGACATGGCCCACCAATGAGATGGTTTTAAAATGGCAGGAGGTGGAAGGAAGGAAGGAAGGAAGGAAGGAAGGAAGGAAGGAAGGAAGGAAGGAAGGAAGGAAGGAAGGAAGGAAGGAAGGAAGGAAGGAAGGAAGGAAGGAAGGAAGGCTCTGCCACACACACCCTATCCTATAGAGGCTTCAGTTCATCAGGCTTAAAGCCCTGGGGCAGGGGTGGGCTGCTGGGGGTTCGCAAGGGTTCGGGAGAACCTCTAGCTAAGATTCTGTGCAGTTTGGAGAACCCCCAAATCCCACTCCTGGCTGGCCCCGCCCACCCCGCCCCGCCCCTCCCAGGAATCCCCACACGGCTCATTTTGGATGCAGGTTAGTGCAGGGTGCGCGCGGAGGGCCAGGGAGGGCGAAAAACGGGCCTACCGGAAGTTCGGGAAGACCAGAGACGGGCCCATTTCCGGCCTCCAGACAGCCTCCGGAGCCTGGGAAGACCATTTTCGCCCTCCCGGAGGCTCAAGGAAAGACTCCAGAGCCCAGGGAGGGCAAAAACGCCCCGCGCCCCCCCGCCGCCGCCGTGGTGCAGGAGGCCAACTAGGCCACGCCCACCATGGCCACACCCACCCAGCAACCTGGCAGAGAACCCTTTGCTAAAATGTTTGAAGCCCACCCCTGCCCTGGGGCCCCCGTCAGAAAATGATGCCGCTGGGAACATAAAAAAACGATGGTGCCTATGGCCCCCACTTGAAGGCTGCATGAGGGGGTAGTTCTGTCCCCCCAACAGTCAATTGGGAAAGGCTTGTCAGGAAGCCCCCAGAAGAGCCCCTGCAGCTGCCCAAACCCCTTTCTTCTCCGCCCAGCACAGAGGAAGAGGAGTAGAACGGGTGCATTAAGACTATGAGCATCCCCGCATTTTGCTGTCTCTTTTTATTTTTATTTTTTTCCTCCACTGCTCCTCCTCCTCCCCCCTCCATTTATGGTTGTTAACTTGCATTAACCTCCAGATGATCTACTGAACGAAGCAAAAATTAAATGGTGTGTCTTGGGAGAATCTGTTTAGAGGCAGGTCTTTTATGCCACAGCAGAAATTAAGAGGGACCCGATGAAGTGGGGAGGTCACCTCGTGGGATCTAACCATCTGACCAGCCACATCCACGTCCAGAAAAGTTATTTTTTTTAAAAAAAGAAAAAACAACTCCCCGCTAATCAATTCAGAAAATCCCTGAAGTACGAGGAAGAAGAACAGAAGCCCACTTTGAAGGAGAAGCAATCTTGGGGGAGAAGGGAAGCCCGGATCCATCACAACCTTCAGTGGATCTCACCTAGAGTCAACCACAAGCAAATGGCAGGCCAAACAATTCCATGATCCAAGCCAAAAAGGGGGAGGGGGCGTTCCACTCCTTTGTGGAAGCAGCTTGAGACAACCCCCTACCCTTCCCATATGGGTCTCCCATAATTCTGCTAGCTTCTGTCTTTTCTGCACCAGGGTTTCTCGACCTCTGCGACTTTAAGATAGGTGGACTTCAACTCCCAGAATTCCCCAGCCAGCAAAGCTTCTGGGAATTGAAAGCAGAAAGGCTGGATGGAAATGCAGAAGAGGCGGGCAAAGCCCCTCCCCTCCCTCCAAGAATCTGGTCCGAAGCCCTCCGAGGAGCAGGAGATTAGCCCAGCCGTGCTGGAAGTGGACTTTCCAAGCCCACCCGCTGAGATATAAATGATTATTTTTATCTGGAATCCAGATATTACGCCAACATCAGAAGCTCAACTTTGCAAAGCGTCATTTCAGACGGTTCAGAAGGGACTTGATTAAGAGTTTGCGAAGTAGGAAAGTCGCTTTTCTTTTGAGATGGGTAGAGCGACTCCCGGCATGCTGGCTGGGGCATTCTGGGAGTTGAAGTCCACACATCTTAGCCAGGGCAAGTTTGAGAAACATTACCTTAGATTTTTCTTCAGTTTGTTTTTACAATCCATTGCGCCAAAGAGCTAATTAAGAATCTTCTCCATTTCCATTTAAATGCTATCTAAAGACCGAGCAGATAAAAACTCAGAGCCAATTCAAAGCGTTGTTTCTGTGCACGCACGTCACTAATTTGTGGCAAGCAGCCAGATAGAAACTGTAGAGCTATTCTAAAGAATTAAAAAGGCCATTTAGCCCAATATTAATCTATATGCAGACAGACAGTTTATCAAGGCAGAAGCGCTCTCTCTCTCTCTCTCTCTCTCTCTCTCTCTCTCTCTCTCTCTCTCTCTCTCTCTCTCTCTGTGTGTGTGTGTGTGTGTGTGTGTATGGATAGGGAGTGTAACAGACATGGGGGGGGACACAGAGTCTCATTTTTATCCCTTGAACAGAAATGCACATTATTTCCACCGGTGTCAGAAACTGAAGCGTTACTATTTGCACCTGGCTAATACATCAGACGTATGTTGACATTTGCTATTTGCTGACTAAAAGCAACTTTGGAGAAACGGATGCTACCAAACTGTTTATTCTGCCTCCATATCATTCATCAATCAATTGGTATTTCCAGAAGATGTTTGCCACTTCTTCAGCTCTGTTGCTCCTCGGAAGGAACTTGGTTGTTGCTTTTTAATGTAAATGGCAGGAAAAAAGGATGTAAACCAATGGATTCACACTGAAAATTGGGAGATGGGTGGGTGGAGGGATGGATGGATGGACGGACAGACGGACGGATTATGGAAGAAGATGGGAGGGAGAGAGGGAGAGAGGGAGGGAGGGAGGGAGGGAGGGAGGGAGGGAGGGAGGGAGGAAGGAAGAAAGGAAGGAAGGAAGGAAGGAAGGAAGGAAGGAAGGAAGGAAGGAAGGAAGGAAGGAAGGAAGGAAGGAAGGAAGGAAGGAAGGAAGGAAGGAAGGAAGCCATTTTCTTCTTTTTATGTTCTACAAATAAAGCATCCTTCAGCAGATCAAAGCAATTTTCAAAGTCATGTCAAACTAATAAGAAAGGAGAACTGACACAACCTTTCCTCACACGTCAAAGCTGCACAGACACAGATGGACGCCTCAACCGAACTGTGGTGCCCTCAAACAAAGGTTGGAGGCCAAGTGAATTGGGGGGAGGGGGAGGAAGGACCATTGCAGCTGGCAAGCCACAATCAAATTGTTCTTAAAAACGTTGCGCTGAGATCAAGCAGGTCAGCTTATCCCAGGCAGCACGGCTGGAGGAGCTGCCAAGATTAGCAAAAAACCCCGGCAGCATCAGCCACTCAGCTGGAACTGCATGGAGGAAGCGAGGGTTGTCCTCCGAGCACAATTCTAAGACACTGGACGCTGCCCTGAAGACCTTGGGGGGGCATCTTCCCACCCCATCCTCAAACAGCCTTGGCTGCTTAAGAGCCCCTCACCTAGAGTCCCCCCCCAAAGGACCCACTAATCTTGGGCTATAACGGCTGTGACCTCTGAGATTCTGGACACAGCAGTCCTGGGCGATCACTCGGCCACTGAGAATCCATGCCTCAAATCCAGCCTCTTGTTATCCTTAGTGGGGAAAGAGGGGGGAGGGAGGGAGGGAGGGAGGGAGAAATGTAAGACACCTCCTTCTTGCAATTAGTGAAGCCTTGTCCGGAATCTCCCCAAAGCCATAAATTGGGAGGGAGGAGGCAGCAGAGGTCCAGAACGGAGGTGGGGGGGAGGGGGGGACATTCATTTCCAAGGCAAGACCTGCAAGCAGCAGGCAAGCAAGCATGCAGAAGACACCCCCTGCCTTGGCCATCACTCAGTTCTAATCATGCAAAAAGGCTTCTCCACTCTGATGGAAAATTTTGTTCTGGAGATTCTTTGCTGCCTTCAAAAGAAGAAACAGGGTGATCCCTCTGCTCATACACACACACACACACACACACACACACACACACACACACACACACACACCGCCGGCTGGAAACTTTGCCTGAGCCCAGAGTAGGCTGGCTTGCTCCAGTGCTGGGGTGAGATTCGGCTCTTCTGCCGCCACTCCACGCACCACTCCCCTAATTTCCAGCCTGCTCCTAAAAGTCCTCCCATCTCCTGGGCCGTCTGCCATTCTAGACCGGTGATCTTTCCTCAAGGATGCAACATGGAGGGAAAGGATCTATTCTGTTCCTGCACAGCAACCCGCAAATCTTCGGGAAGAACTACCAATCCACCAGGAACGTTTGGTTACAGCAAGACATGGTCCTTACTCCAGGTCTGCCCTGCCACACAGTCTCAACATCAACGGAAAAAGTGACACTTGTTCAAGTCATTGTTAAATCTGCCCATTAAGATCCAGTGATCGATTTGCAAAAAGCTGTGAGCAGGTTAAATACAGATAACAACAAATGAGCAGCAGCTTAGCAACCTCCAGTGGTGTAGGCCAGGAGAAGACCTCCTGAGTCCCCAAATACTTATTTTTCTGCCAACTCTGCCGCAACTTCTTACCCTAATGACCATGCCATTTCCTTGCCCAGGTTCCTGCCTTGCTGACTTAGAAGTATACAAAGGTTCCAGTTAAACCCTGCAATAAGCACCCACAAGTTCTTTCCCCATCCAAAAATCAAGGATTCTTGATCGTGCCTACATCAGTCATGGTTCCACCCACTTTGTCCCACAGCTCCACCCATCTGCCTCTTTGCATTAGCATCATGACTGCTGCCGCTATTGGGTACCAACCTCTGCACATCTGCACTTAGTCATTTCTCCCCTGGAACCTCTCCGTGACAAGAACCAGTCTATCTTGGTCCGTGTTTTGGCCAATCTGAACCCCATTTTGAGGAGGGGCAGGAAGAGGAGGAGGAGGCTTTGAGAGTCCCACAAAAAGGCTCCCTCACCTCCTTCCCCCCCCCCATCCTGCTCTCCCAGACTGACCTCAGGGAAGAGGCTCTGCCCCTAAGAGCTCTGCTGCTGACGCCTCCAGCAACAGAGCAGGAGGGAAGAGGGCTGCGTTTGGGGCAGTGACCAGGGGCTTCGGAGACCAGCACCTGCAGGAGGAGAGCCTGGGAGACCCCTGTTCCAACCTTGGCAACTTTAAGATTTGTGGACTTCAACTCCCAGAATTCCCTCAGCCGGCTATGATTCCTGGTCTTAGCTATGTTGGCTGGGGAATTCTGGGAGTTGAAGTCCACAAGTCTTAAAGTTGCCAAGACCCCTGCTTCTAGTCCTTCTAGCATTTGCTTTCTGCCACTGCTCAGAAAATTGGCTCTCTGCCAGAGCTTTGACTATCTTCCTGCTTTTGCTACCAAAACTGAATCTTTGCAGACTTGACCAGTTCCTGCAGACAAACGGACTGGGCTGGTTGTTCAATTTGGAGCTGACTGAGACTGGCTTTGTGCAGCTTCCAAAAACCTAGGCAGGGCACTCTTTGCAGAGAGAGAAACTGCTTTTTTTTTTTGGTTAAGAAATAGTACTTTCTTGCCTGCAATGTATAAAAAAATAATGAAGGGGGAAAAAACCCCAGCCGGGAAGTTCTAAAAATGTATTCTCCACATGATCCTCAGAAGAACTTTCAAAGTCATCTGTCTGCTAACTACGGGGCCGACACACCTAGCAACAGGAAGAGAGCGTGTTTCCCTGCACTCGGTGGGGCTCTGGGAAAGAAAAAAAGGAAGCATATGCTTATGAATAAAATTACAAATTGTAATCATCTTTGGAAAGAGGCAATCCAGGGAGATTTTCCAAAATAATGTAATTCCGCTTATTCAAAATTGCAGCCGCTGTTGTAGGCCTCGCTCGCAAGCGAGCCGTGCTTGAACCGATGCTCCGCGTTCAAACAACCCCAAAAGAGGATTGATTCGTTTGTCATTCGTTTTGTTGCTTTTAAGCAGTTCAAGGACTCTGGTGCGGAAATAAAGTGCTCCGGGGACTAATTGGCGGAGATTTCCCTCGCTTCTTCAGGGTCCCCAGTCTGGGGCTGCTTATGCACTTCTCTCCTCTCACGTTGAGCCGGCCTCGGCTGCTGAGGCCGAATCCCGCCCAGGTGCAAAGGCCTGGCACCTGCCCGCCTGGAGTGAAATCATCACTCCAGCTCCCTGGGCAGATGAAAATTAAACTCTTCGCTATTGCTGGTGATGCCACGGCTGTCCTGGGTGAGCTGATGTAATTCTCTCTGAAATAAACCAAGTCAAATGTTCGGTTTTTTTATAGGAAAGTGAGCCACAGCAATAAATAACATTTTCATAGTGCTCCTGACTCTCCATCTGCCAGGGGAGATAAAGACTCTGCACCAAGAGCGAAGGCAGCCTCCTTGCCGAAGGACCCTGGACGCTTCATAGGAAATGCTGGGGGAAGAGACCTTCCCCTTCCAATGAATGACACCCCCTCCTCCATTTAGAAGCTGCAGAAAGCAGCTTTCAGACAGGACTAACCAAGGGGGAAAGTTTGCTAGGGATTTAAAACGCCAGCTCCACATTCCGTTACATCCAATTGACATGAATTTTTTAAAAAATAATAGTTGTTGGCCGCCTGGGCCTAGATTTATCCAGACATGCAGCCCAGGAGGGGGAAATGGAAAATTAAGAAAGCAATTCCTAAGAGAAGACAGCCAGCTCGGGTTCAAATTCTGAGGTCCTCTAATCCAGTGGTTCTCAACCTGTGGACTGCAGATCTCTGGGGGGCTGTGATATCATCACAGGGGGTCCCGCAAAGGCTTGAAGAAATGTTATGATTTAAATCGCGAGTTAAGTCTTGGGGTCCATGGCCCCAAAAGGTATTTAAAGGGGTGAAGAAAAGGTCGAGAATCACCGCTCTAAACTAAACTTCTGCTGTTTGCCATCACTCAATCAGTAGTTGGTCTCCACCAAGATCCAGGGGCTCCTTTGGTCCTTTGAGCTGTCCAAGGTGCTGACTGTCTCTGTACCTTCTAGTCCTGAAATTATTAGATGTTGGGTGAAGAAATATTGTTTTATATTTGCCCAGAGTCCCCGTCCAGCCATTTCTTTGAAGTTTCCTGTGGGATGAAGGTGGGTGGACCTCTCCCAAGCATCTTCTCCATGCTAGTAATCCTTCTGTAAGCTTCTCTTGGGTTCTTCCCTCACTCCATTTTTTCAAATAATAAAATATTGCTTTGCTTAAGTTACCTGTTTTTGTGCCTTTTCCCAATCCAGCAGAATCTTTGTTTTCAGCCGAGAGGCTCTGAAATGTCCCTTTGATGCACTTCATCATTTTGTCACCCGCATCTGCTCACAGCAGAGACCACGGAGAGCCCAGCATCGATCGAGCTTCACGTTACGGCACTTCCGCTTAAAACCCTTCGCTTCTTCTGCGCAAGCCTCGTCGGGGGAGAAACCTTTTGCACACTCAGGAGCCAGGCCTTTTCAGGAAGGCCAAGAGCCAACAAAAGCAGGGCCAGGTGTGCCATTTGGGGGTGCTTTGTTTCTTTCCTCAGTTAGGGCACTTGCTCTGCATCTTTGCTTCCCACCCACAAGTGGCCACAGAACGTGCTGTGGGGTCCTGACACAGCCCCCAAAGGGTTTCTGGGCCTCAGCCAGTGCTGGAGCTTCATGCTTCTCCTTCCCACCAGAGCCGTGGTGGGGCAGGGGTTAGAAGGCAGTATTGCCAGATGACTCTGCCCACTGCCAGCAGTTCAATCCTGACTGGCTCAAGGTTGACTCAGCCTTCCATCCTTCCGAGGTGAGTAAAATGAGGACCCAGATTGTTGGGGCCAAGTGGCTGACTCTGTAACCCGCTTAGAGAGGGCTGTCAAGCACTGGGAAGCGGTATATAGGTCTAAGTGTGATTTCTATTTCCCAACAGGAACATACCCTTGGACCCTGCCACCCCCATCCTCCTGATCCAACAGAATGGCAGTAGGGGCGCAAATGCAAGCTCACACTTGCTGAATGTGTGCCCGGAGCTGAACCTGCTGAAAAATTGAGCAAAAAGGCTTTGAAATCTGGGAAGGGTCTCCTCTTTGTATCTGGGAATTTGTGTTTATCCAAGTGCGTGTTTGTGTGTGTGTGTGTGAGAGAGAAAGAGAGAGAGAGATCACTTCTGCCAGGCAGTCTGTCCATCAGCAGAGGTTTGGCTGAGAAGCCCTTCTGAAGCCAATTCCTACCCGATCAAGCTAATTAATTGGGGGGGGGGAGTTGGCTGGCTTGCAGATTCCAGTGCTGGAGTTTCCGTCTTCGCATTTCAAACAAAGAGGGAAGAGCTGCCAAGGTTTCCAGTAGGCGCCCTATTAAGCACGTCAGTTTTCCATCCTCATCCAGGCTTCTTCCCAAACCGAGATGGTTAAGACATCAAGAAGCTTTGATCCATCTGCTCGGTAATGTCTTAGCTGCCACCCCTGCCAGATCGGGAGAAGAGAAAGTGGAGGAAAGGAGGATGATAGAAACCATTAGAGGGAAATGAGGCGTCGATTCGAGTTCCATTCGCTGCTCTCTGCTAAATTATCAACGTCCGAATAATTCATGCTCAGCTTGGCTCCAAGCAGGATAGACATACTACGTAACTGCCAATTAAGAGCCAGGTTTTAATTAAATGGAGTCTCACATGAAATATTTCCTTAGACAACTCCAACTTCTCCTTCAGGGGGTTAAATCTACGAAACTCTACTCAGAGGCAGAATTCGCACTGGGACAACTGCAAGAGGAAGATGGGAGGGGGCTCGAGATGAGGTGGACCTCAGCCCACCCACCCCACATCCCACCTGTCCTTTGGCGGGGGTTCCCCATCCTTCGTGGGCTCTAAAGCTTCCCCCATTTCCATCTCCCTCCATGCCTTCTGCTTTCACCTTCCTGCTCGGCAGAGTCAGACCTTCCGCTCCCAAGAAACGGTCTTTCCTAAAATACCTTTTGCACTGAAACCAGAGAGAGGAAGCGCTTAATTAAGGGCGGAAGCCAACCTTAAGACCGTCCAAAGCTTTCCACCTGATGGACCTGATTAACCACACATTCAGACAAAGGGAGAAAGGAATCCATTTTCACCCAAGAGATCATGATTTATTTATAATACCAGGCAATGCACTGCGTTCACCTAATGAAGGGCTCTCTGCATCAGAAGAGGGGGGCAGTTTAATACATTTTCTCCTTGGTTTTGCCTTTTGCCCCGATCAGGAGGCAAGGAGCTACCTAAGGATGTAGAAATAAAAGCCAGATGAGGAAAAGATTAGAAAAGGCACTAGAAATACCTAATATTCTTTTAAAGAAAATGCCAACAAAGAGAGCTTAGAGAAAGACCAGCAGTCTGCTCTCCACAGTGATACAAAAATTGCTTTTTTATCTACTCCTGTGGCGGGTTTAATTTCTATTTGTTGTCATTCATTAATGTTGTTATGAAACCTCTTCAACGGTGTCTCGGTGTAGATGTGTGTTTACAGAGGAAGATTCCTAAATAAGGAAGAAATATTCTTGAATGCTTCCAGAAACTGCTGATGGCAGAACCCCAAGAGGACTCTGGGGATTGAGAGGCAGCATTTCCAAAGAACAGGGTCAAATCGGCAGCTCCAGCATTGCCCATCGTGAACTGGGGCACCAAGGGCCGTGTGCCGGCTCCCCCTGGAGAGGAAAAGCCGGACGGTCCCAGCACCAGTGCATGGAAGACCCCCACCCCCCCACTCCCAGCTAAAGACCTCTATGAGCGGCAGGCCTACCATCAGCCCAGCTGAGTGGGCTCCTCCTTCCTCGGATCAGGGGTCTCCAACCTCGGGGCTGGCTGGGGAAGTTGGGAGTTGAAGTCCACAAGCCTTACAGTTGCCAAGTTTGAAGATCGCTGCCCGAGATGAATTCTGGCAAGGCGCCTTCAGGAGAAAAGGGGCCTTTTGGGAAATCAGTCATAGGGAAACTGCCAGGGATGACGTCACAGGGAACAGCCAGAGCGTCTTAGAATGAGACAGTGCGGAAACGGTTTTCTTTTTTCAATCTACGCCTCCTAAATAAAGTGCTCCCCTTACAGAACAAACTTTCTTTATACCATCCCTCCAAAATAAAATGCTTACAGGGAGCCCCAGAAGGAACCAAGCCTCCCACGAGAGCATCAACCCTGCTCTCTCGGAACAGCAACATGATCATTCTCTCATTCTCCCTCTCCCTCCCTCCCTCTCTATCAAATCAAGCAGGGGGTCTAGGATGCACCCCTATCCACAACACTCTTCCCTCACAGGGGATGAAAACCTGACGGCTCACCTTATTGTGCCTTTCTGCAGAAGCCTTAGACAGCTGATTTTCTGTCCTTGGAAAATAATTCCCTCCCAGAGGACTGCAAAGAACCCTTCAAAGACCCCGGAGTGGCCGGCTTTTGTAGACCATTTTCCGGCACAAGATCAAAGGATACAAAGCAAAATACCTAAAGGAGAGACACTTTTGTCGTTCTTCTCCTTTAACAACAAAAAGCTTGCAACCTCAAAAGAGGCCGAGCAAGGAGAGAGGGAAGGAGGCTTTGAGGCTCCCAGGGTAGGCTCAGGCTGCTTCATCCCATCCCGTTCGCCCCTTCATCCCTGGTGCCCGCAGATGGATTCTGGGCAGGGAATGGCTCACACATGCCAGCCAGGAAGGGGGCTACTAGACCCCGGAAGGAATTCTGGCCAACTCACAGCAGCTAATGCAGCTCCATCTCCCCAGACCTACAACTTGGGGAAGCTCCTGCCCAACACACCTGGGGAGCAGGTTTATGGATCAAGACCTGTCGCGGCTATTATGGGGACCTCCAAATTCAAAAGCACTGGATGGGACATGACTCTGACCCTTGACACAGCCCCACGTAGAAAGCCTTCTCATTTTGGAGTGGATGGTGGTCCTGGTGAAGACCAGAGCCTCTTCAAGATGGCACCAGTTCCCGGGGGGGGGGGGTTGGCATCTGGAGCTCCATCCCCTTAGAGACTGGTGAGCCTAGGAAGTTGATGTTGCCTTGACACTCCCAGCAAGGTGATGAGAAGGGCTGCCTGCCAAGGGAGTGGACCGGGAGGGCAGAGACATGGCTCAGGGGACAGAAGGTGGAGGACTTGGCCATAAGCGGAGAAGCTCCAACTCAGGCAGGGATAGAATCGCACAACTGTATCTGAAGCCACACACGAGTTGCTTCCTCTGATCCAGGTCCTCCAGATGTTTGAGAGTTCCCAATCCAAAGGCCATATTGGCTGGGGATGATGGAAGTTGAAATGCAACACATCTGGAGGGTGAAAAGCTGACCTTGGGACTATCTTCTCTGGGACGATGAGCAGAGCCAAATTTTGCGGTGGGGAGGTAGATCAACCCCAAGGGCAGATTAAGTGCCCCGTGTGGGTCCAGATAAGGCATGCTGAGGGTTTCAGAACCATGTTGATCAGATCCTTCCCTGGATGGATTCCTTTAGGTTTCAATACAGCCACTTTAATACCCTGGAATTCTAATACATGAAATGCTTCTAGAAAATTGAGGGGTGGGAGGAAAGACGACAATCATACGCACACCTAAGGAAATTAATCTCTTAACTGGTAAATTACAGGCCTTTATCTGAAAACAGCCTAGAGACTCTGATTCATTAGCAAAAATAAGCTGTGATTAGCTATGATTGTTTTTTCTCCCTTAAAATACACGGCTGCTTGACAATTAACTGTCAATTAGACAGACAGACAAAAAAGGGCCACGTATTATCAGAGCTTACGTCAGAAGCTGCCCTCTGCCAACGGGCGATGCTCCCCAGGAGAGGTGCCAAGTCTCATCTGCAGGGGGTCCCCCACCCCAGAATTAGAGGCTTCCCTTAGGAGGGGGGACCCGGCCTGGTGGGCCTCAGGGAGGGCTCTGTTAGGGGCACCCAGCACCCCTCCTTTCTCTCCCCTAAAGCCCCTACGGGCAATCAGGGGCAGAAATCAATAGCCTGGAGGCCACCCAAACATTCTGGAGGGCTGGTGGGGTTTGCCGTTCATGGTCGTCAGCTGGCCTGGCCTTGCTGGGTGGAGAACCCAGAAACCTGGGAAAATGGGAGAGAAAACTGCTCTGCATTTCTGAACGGGGAGACAGAAGGCTTGGATCTGGATGTTGAACACCGTCCTGGGAGACCATTTAGAGCTCATGGCGTTGCCAGCTCCTCTCTCACCTGCCCAAATCCAGAGGGACTTTTCTTTCTTGGGCCAAAGGAGGCAAAAGCCGTTCTGGCTCCCGTCGGGTCCCCCTGAGGTCCTGCCAGGTCGGCTGCAAAGCTCAACGGCTGGCTTTGACCACTAGCCCCTCTTCCCCGAGAATTGGCAGCTGAACCGGAAGGTGAAGATTCGGGATTTCAGCGGTTGGCACCACAGAGACATCCAAGGCGTACCAGCTTGGGCCTTCATTGGACCACCTCTAATGAAAGGGAGCTCTCCTCCTCACTGGAACCAGATCCCCCTCAATCTGCCCTCCTGGCTCTCTCCTGGTCTTCAGGCCTCTCTTTTACACACACACACACACACACACACCCCGCATGCTGGGCCGAGAGTGACAGTTGCTCTCCTGAGTGGCAGGAACAGAAAGAGAAATGCTGCAACCCACATTTCTCCAGATGAAACACAGCAGCTCCCCGAACCTCCCTTCGAAAATCTCACTTCCCATCCATATCACCAATGAAAGCACGACCATTATCGGAGGGGGCTCCTTCCCCTTCATTTGCCCACCAAGGGTGGACCTGCTGCTGCCAGTTCCAGCCCCCTCCCTGCCTTTGCCACCCAAAGCAGAGATGCCCAGAGCCGGGAGTGGCTGGCAGGCTCAGCTTTGCCCAGGGGGGCGTGTTGGGGGGCAGAGGGGCCCAAACATGGCCATTCCTGTTCAACAGGTCACCCCCACCACCCCCGCAAATGCTGGCCAAGGGAGGGAGGGCTGAGATTCCCCCCTCTGTCCCCCCTCCCTGTGGAGAACGAGAGAGAGAAGAAGAAAATGAACTCAGCCCCAGTTGGCATCCTGGCCTCTTCCTCGGCTGCTCCCACAGAAGACTCCTGATAGGGAAGGAAGTGGGAGGGGGGAGAGAAAGACCAGACCAAGGTGGCCAAGAGGAAGGTGGGCATCACTCAGCCAAGACTCCCTCCCTGAGGCTGCCTCAGCATTACAAAGCGAACGAGATGCCCAGGCTGCTGTCTCTCCAGAGACGCCTCCTCACGCAGAACTCAAAAATAGACTGCTGGGAGAAAGTGCCCACTCGGCACAGCACGATTAGGGTACAAGAAGGGGCTCTGCCCGTAAGATCGTCCTAGGGATGGAGGGGGGACTCGAGCGGGGAATCGCCAAAGCAGATCCCAAGGACCAGAAGCCCCCCCCCCCCAATGGAAGTCTTGGAAGGAAGCTGCCTCGGAACAAGGGGGTCTTCCCTCCTTCTTTGGATCTGACCCAGCAGGAGCACAACTGCAGGAATATGGGGCGAGGAGGGAGGCTCCCATTCAGATCACACCCACCTCCCTACAAGGCTCAACTGCAGCCCCACCCCAAACTCCAGGGCCCTGGCCCAGGCTGGCAGAGGAAGCTGCTAATTCCAGCATCCCTCTTTCGAAGGACAGCAAATGTTAGTGCTGAGAATTCAGAGCTCGCACTCCAACGCCTCTGAAGGCTGCCCGGGTGGCAGATGCCACCTTTAGTAAATCTGGAACCAAAGGCTGGGGGTTCACAGCACTTCCGTGCCCAGAGATGGCATATCCCTAATACCAGTTTCTGGCAATTTGGGAAAATGGGCATGGAAGATCTGTGAAGTGGCAGATGCCACTATTGAATCAAGTGGTAAAGGAAGGGCAGGATTGCCCCAGATGCAGCCAGGCGCCACCCTGCTGAACGGCAACCAGAGGTCCCTCTCTTCTTCTTGGGCTGCATCAACCCCCCTTGTGAATCACACCCCCAGAAGAGTTAAGGTCCTCTCTGTCCCTTCCCCATCCGATTCTCCCAGGGTCGACCTTAAAGCACGTCACTGACCCAAAGGATCGACCACCTTCGCTTGGCCAGTCCCAACGGACTGAATCGGAGGACTTGCGCAGTCCTGGCCCACCTTCTCTCAGACAAAGCATCCTCCCAGCCAGGACATGGGAAGCGTGAAGAGACATCGCTCTTGCCCGTGAGTGATCGCTCCGATCAACCTCGCCTCCTTCTGAGAATCCCTCCCCAAATGGTGAACTGTCAAAAAGCATCTCCCTCAGTTGATCATCCATCATCTTTCCCACCCAAGGAGAGATCTCTGAACGACTTCTTGCAGATCACATCTGTGGCTTCCATGAGCTTCAGATCAAGTCTCTGGGGCTCCCTGGAGACCTCGGGAATGGGGCAATCCAAGCTCCCCCCAACCCCTGGTCTCTAGGCAGGCACTCCGGTTTTGTTTCAGATGGAAGATCCGAGGCTTTGAAGGAACTTTCCCTGGATGAACAAAGGGTCGTTTCTCCAGCCTTGAAATTAATGGCGGTCCTCTTGCGCATTTGTTTGGGGTCTGCCTGGCCCAAAGACTCGGGGCCACCAGCCATGGGCTCGGAGGTCCACTCTCTGACCCCTTGCCCAAGGCCAGGCCGTGGCAGCAGAGAGAGACCCCCCCAACCAGAAACTTCACAGCCAGCTTCTTGCCGCCCTTGGAGTCATAACATTTGGGAACAAATCTGACAGCTGCTCATATGACTGGCAGGAAAAGACAGGAAGAAAAACCAGAATTGAGGGGAGAGTAGAAAAAGGAGGCCGTGAGAGGCAGAGCCACAAACCTTCCGTGCTTCTCTTAGGGAAGCCGAGCCATCCTCCTCCTCCTCCCACACAGGAACAGTGGGAGGAAATGTGACGGAAGCTTCTGCTTCCACCATTCAGATCAGGAGAAAGAGGCTTTTCTTAATGTTCACGGACTGGACTTAGATAAGGTGGTGCCCCCAAAGGGGACTTAAACCTAAATAGAAATGGTCCTCGCTGGCCTGGGCTGCAATTTGGGCAGAAGAGCGAAACCTCACTTTGCAGGAGACATTTGTGTTACGGTGGACAAAAGCCCTGAAAGGTGCCCAGAGCCCCTCCATCTGGGGCTGGAGAAGGGCAAAGGAACCATGGCTCAGTCCCAGAAATGCAAGCCAGAGGGATTCTCTTCCCACCAGGCTGCCAAAGGTGCGACTTCGGGTTCTCCTGCACTTGGCATTGTCAAGGGAAGCATCGGGTACCAAGGGTGTCTCCTGTCAGCTTGGTTTCTTTCCCAGGTGCAGCCCTGCCTGGACAAGACCCTCCTCCCTGCAGACCTTCAGGCCCAGGTTGTGCCTGGATGGGATGATCTGAACACACTTCACTTGGCGCTGTTCTTCAGAAATGGTTGGAGCTTCGGCTGGTGCCATTCAGCGGGAATTATACAAATATGGCATCTGCTGGGTCACCAAGAGTTGGTTTTTCGAGGGACCATCTGCAATGAATTACCGGGTCAGGCTGGAAGATCTGCCAGAGACCCTGCCTGAAGGACCCGTCCCTTGCTCATCCTGAGCCCTTGCTGGGGAACGGGAGGCTCTGAGGCTCTGTCCGGCTCCTGAACATCTGAACTCTTTTTTTAAAAAACTGGCTTTACAGATGAAGATGTTCCAACCTCCCATTAAATAAAAAGAGCCATTCTGAACATTGTCCATTGGGTGTTCTCAAATATCTGGGTCACCAGGGAAGAGTAAGGAGGAGATCTATGGCTCCCTGATGCTCCAAGCAGGAAGGTATCTGAGCCCTCTTCATTTCATTTGTGGGTCTTCTGTCTCACCCAAGCCCCCTGCACAATGTTCAGGCACCCCAAAAGCCATGTCCTCAAGTGCCATTTGCCATTTCCTGGGACAAAGCTAAAGGGAAGTGGGAGATACAGGAATTGTTCCCAGAAGTCTAGCACATGTCCTCCTACTGAAGAGCCCAGCTTTCTGCTTCATCCAAAACAACCTCGCTGCCACAGAGGAAGCCAAGATGCCTTCACGAGCAAAATACTTTGGAAGACCAAAAGGAACAAATGTTCTAGGGACATAAAAAGCAGGGAACATTTTACGTGTCACAAAGGCCACATGGAAAGGAGGAAGCTGGAAATGGTATTTGCGCTGCATGGAGGCGCCAGGATACAGAGCATCTTTGGCCGGTTTGGGTCCAAGAGGAAGCAACACAGAAGGTCTACAGCTCCATTCAAGGAAAGGAACATTCCTAAACTTTTGGCCAAGACAGATCAGGACTGAGGAACGATATAGATCCTGGTTAGAAGGAAACGGTATTCCCCAACCGTCCATCAAGTTTGGCCTCAGAGTCATAACCTTCAACATGAAAGCCAGCAAAGCCATCCTGTCTTTTGACTTTGAGGTGGATGCTCCTCATGACCATCAACTCTTCTGAGCCCCTGTTGAAAGCCGTCAAAGCAGGGGACGCATTCATTCCGGCCATTTCCAGCAGGGCTAAGAGAACCGCAGAGAACCGTGAAGGCAAACAACCTTCCCTTAGACGGCAGAGAGCTGCTTCTTAGCAACCTCCCTGAAACTTCAGCAGAGGGAATATCATACTTTAATCAAGGGTTACACAACAAAGCGCTTTGTACAAAGACAGGCCATAAAGTGCCTGGCGTGGCCTTGGAACACAGCAAAAGGGAGGCTCAAGGACACATCCTGAACTACGGAGTGCCTGGCCGGAACCCATCACTCGGGAGGTTTTCTATCGCTCTCCGATCTCCAGCCCAACATCAGAGATCTCGGCACTTCTTAATTAAACCACCTTGACCTAAAATGTTACTCTGCACCAGCGGCAGCTTCAAGCACATTTGTAGCTTCTCCATCCCTGGGCACCATTTGCCTTTAATCAAAACCTAATTGCGTATAAGAATGTTTTCTTGCAGCTAAATTGGGGGGGGGGGGCAGGTTGTTTTAATTAAGAGAGTTGAGCAGGGATGGAGCCTCTCCCATCATTCAGGACAAGCTTCTCGTTTCTCCCCCAGTTCCATCAGTCCACCCACAGCGGCCAATCCTGGTCACCGGTCAACAGAGTCCCCGCCCAGCCCTAATTCTAGGCAATTTCTCTTGTCAGCGGTCTTCAACTGGGTGGCCATGGATGGGGCTGCCCCAGACCATCAAACCCGAAGGACCAGGGCAAAGCTCTGGATGTTTATTTATTTATTTATTTATTATTTATTTATTATTAGGTTCTTCTATACCGCCCTACTCCCTAAGGACTCAGGGCAGCGTACAACATTTTAAAAGAATACTAAACAATAAACATTCATTTAAAAACAATTTTAAAACATTTAAAAAGTTAAAAAACGTTCAACATCATACATACTGGGGAAGATCTCGGATAAAAACTAGTCTCAAACCCCTGCCTGCAGGAAGAGCCATGTCTTGACCGCTTTCCGGAAGGCCAGCAGGGTGGGGATAATTTGGATCTCTGGGGGAAGTTGGTTCCAGAGCACGGGGCTCTGCCTTGCTGCCTTGCAGCCCATCAGCTCTTGGACCACGATGGTCCTGCCACTAATTCTCTCCCCTTTTCTTCCTTATTGACTGTCCTCCAGGCCAAAACCCAAGCCACAATTTATCTTTCATCTAGAACGCACGTGGCACCTAAGACATTATCAAGCTCGCTTGGCTGTGTGGGCTGTTATCCTTTTGTTGGTCTTGATAGCCTTTCATTTGATTTTCCCTGCTCTGGTTTATTGGATGGGCTCCATTCAGTTTTCTTTCGTAGCGAGACATTTTTATTTTTCTTGAATGGCAAATTGCTTTGGGCAACTTCGGACCCTGAAAGGAAACATCCTTTCCAACACGAGCCTTTCGCGCCTCCTCTGCGAAAGCTGGCAAGGGCCAGCTCGCCCGGGTCTTTGCTCACTGCCAGTTTTTAAACTGCTTCTCACAAAGATGAGAAAAAGGAAATCTCATCTGGGACGAGCATAAAATTAGCCCCCCCCCAAAAAAAATCAAGGTGGCCACAGGATTGTCCCAGGAACTCAGTAGCACAGAATTGTCTCCCTTCTTGCCTTGTGAAGTTCTACGTGAAGCCAAAACCTGCTAGAGACCCCCAACATGTAGAGACCCTCCCTTCCTTTATTCCCCCAAACTGTTATCTGCAGGTAGACTGCCACTATACCTGGAACATCCATCTAGTTCTCGAGGGAACTGGCAACTTTGCAGAACTCGGTCCACCCCACCACTTCCAAGCCAGGTGTTCCCAAGGTGGTTTACCAGCACCTTATCTGAACTGGCATGGCGGATAAAGGTGCAGGGGGGGGCAGGTGGAAGGCCCCAACTCTCATGGGGTACAGGCCCCAAAGCCTTCTGACCCCCATCGCCCAGGCCAGGCTTCCTGGCACGCGGCAGGTGGATGCAATGAGCGGCAGAGATTTAGGTCATGTTTTCAAAATCTATTTTGGGTAAACACCTCCTCCTCCTCCTCCTCCTCCTCCTCTTCTCTAACTGGGTGGCATTTAAGGCGCTCTGCATCCCCTCTCGGCACTCCTGAAGACCAAGTTGTGCATTCTGCATTCCTCTGGCCGCCATGACTGGCATCCCACCCAGGGCAGCTGCTTTGCTCGCCTGCAGGAAAGGAGAAGCAGCCGCTCGGAGGCTACAACATTGCCTGGGGGGAGGGACCCCTGGGACAGTGGGGAGGGGGGAAGGAGCCTGCCTCCAAGCCAAGGGGCGAAGGCCTCCAAGGGCAACTGGTCAGCCACTGGGGGAAATAAAACACTGGGTCAAAAGCAGTGGGATTCATTCTTTGGTCTTTTCCTACCGGAAGGCATCGGAGAGGGTGAAAGTGGGCACAGAGAAATGGAACCGGATTGCCAAATTGTGCCCCAGGGGAAAAAATTCTCCAGAAGGTGTGGTGTTTCCCTCAAATAAACAAACAGACAGATTGTCAGGCACTCCTCAAATAAATAGCATCAGCCACTCCTCGGAGCTCACTGGCAGCTCTTAAAATGTGCAACTTTGATCTCCTCTTGGGCTCCTGTCCAACTACTAAACGGCTCCTTTTTATATCAGCCGCAGAAATCTATGACTTTGGCTGTTAGGTGCATCTGACAGCTGGTAGCCAACAGGCATCCCAAAATCAGCACATGGTTCCTTATTTACTCTGGTGGAAGTGCCGAACCCAGGTTGGGAGGAAGGCTGCTCCCAGCCCTGGATGGGCCCGCTTGACCCCAGGAAAGGTTTGACGGTCAAAATGCCGATGTAACGTTGGATTCTTGGCCCAGGTGACAGAGATGCTCCAAGCCACGTCTAGAGGGCCGAGGTGGTTGCCATGGGGGTTTTTTTCTTAGCAAAGAACCATCTCTCACAGGCCCTGGCCTGCATGTTGGAACAGAAGGACATGTTTCAGGAAGTCTAAGCTGAAGGTGAAGCCCCTTCGCTCAGCAGCTCCTCCGTTTTCCAAGTCAAGTTCCTCCAAATTCTTTCTTGCAACTCCTGGATGTAGGGAGCGGCAAGGAAGAGATTGCAACCAATTGGGGGGGGGGGGGGGGAGAGTATGCATAGGTGATGTTGAATCAATTATATAACCTGAAAATTTGTAGCTGGATGTCAGCCGTTTAAAAAAAAAAAGGAAATGCAGTTTGTGTTTTTATTTATTTATCTTTACTAAAACCTATTAGCTTTCTTGCTTGGGGAAAAAACCCAAGAAGAACGCATATTCTCCATTAAGGAAATCTGCAGTTTGAGCACGAGTCCAGCAATGTGCAACCGGCTGCTGGAGTCAGATTCCATGTGGGAGAACCTCCATCCTGAGCACTTAGCGCCATGAAACATTCATGGCTCCATCCTCGGCCCATCATGTTCTTGCCTGAAGACCAGTCCTAGACAAGCAGGCCATGTTCAGAATCAGAACCTGCTGGCACTTCCAAGGCTTCAGCTGCTGCCTGCCGCTGAGAAAACGCTCCTCGGGGCAGAGGGAGGAGGAACTGCATGGTTGGAAGGGAGACTTAATTGTCAGCCCATCCATTGATGCATCTCCTCATTAGATCCCAGACCATTTTTGATCTGTTTTGTAACCCCTCCTCTAACGCTTAAACCCACCTTTCCTAACCTGCTCCTTGCAGAATTCCTCCCCAGGAAGGTTCTACCACAGTGTTTCTCCACCTTGGCAGCTTTCAGATCTGTGGACTTCAACTCCCAGAATTCCCCAGCCGGCATGAACGTCTAGAGCCTTTGCAACTTTAAGACCTGTGGACTTCAACTCCCAGAATTCAAGGGTGCCTTTCTCCAGCTTTCCACTTTCCCTGGACTGAGTGGCTCCTCCCTCCTCCCTCAGTGGCTCATCAGTTCCCAGAAACCCCTCCACATTCCTTTACCCTGCCCAACCCTGAGGAGAGGGCTAAGACCCATACGCCAGGACTCCTGGTGGACTGGGAAATCTCCAAGCGCTTGGGGGACCCCAGTAGGAGGAGGGTTGCATGAGGGGCCAAAGAGGTAGCAGGCCAGGGGACACCCCGGTCTCTAGGAGACCCCTGCTTTGGCCTCACCGTCCTACCAAGCCCCCAAATCTGCCTTCTTTGAAATGGAGACTCTTGCCTGGGACGGCATGGGGAGCTTTCCCCGGAGTTATGGGGAGATGGCCAAACCAGCAGCAAGGCTTCATTGACGTCCTACCCTCAATCCTAAATCACGGCTTGCCAATCACAGGGCCTCAGTCCAAAAGACAAACAAGATGCATGAATGATTCAGGCAACCAGCAAGCCAGAAAGTGCCGCTGGGAAATCACAACACTTCCCTGGCCACAACAGGCCAAGGCGAAGGGCAACAAACCCCCATTGATCGTGCCAGACCATGTTTCCCCTGACTTTCTCCAACGCAAGTCAGAATCATTGTTGAGGGGGGCAGTTCCCCCATGCGGGACAGCAGCCAAGATTTGCACTGGGTTCAAGCCGTAAGTGGTTTGCTTGGCTGAGGCATGCTGGGCTTTGTGTATGGAGTCATGGAGGCTCCTGAGCCGCGCTTCCTCCCTCAGCCTGCTGAAGAGACCCAGCCAAACGTGGCTTGTACAATAAGCCCTAAGTAAGCAAATCCGACTGTGCCTGAGCGCATTCGAGTTCAGCCTTTGATCCAAACACTCCCCCAAGTCCTTCAGCCGGGCACTTCCCATGCCAGTTGGCAACCGACGTGGGCACAAGCGCAAGTCTAAGTACAGTCATGTGCCAATCTTTAAAGTTATTTCCTCACCACCCACACCAATCGCCACAGTTGCCCGGGTTTCCCCACTTGAGAGAACTGGCCGCAGAGTCGGGGGCCCCAAGAGACCCAGAATTGTGTGTCACAACTTAAAACAACAATAACTTTGAAGGCCTCGCCGGGTATAAAAGGCTTGGTCAAGTGTTCTGCTCTCCCCATTGCACCAAAATGAAAAAGGGAAAGAGAAAAACTATTAAACTGTCAGATCCAGTTAAAGCCAGCATGTTCTCAGGCACCCTTAATAGATGACAAAGCGGAGAAAGAAAACATGTTTGACAGAACCAATATGGACCTCCTTCTGTTTACTCCATACAAATAAGATGCCTCAGTGGCGCCCAAGGAGCAGTTGGGTCTCTCCACTTAAGCCGAATTCTCCCCAAAAAGAGAGGAGGCAGATTGGCTCCAAAGACAAAGCGCCCGTCCCTGTCTCAAAAGGGGTTGGTTGCCCACCCTTGGCAGAAGATCAAGTTAATTCCCAGGACTTAGGGGGAGGCAGGCAGGGGAGGCCCCCAGGACACACATTTTGCACACAGCACTGAACTAAGCTTTGTTCACCCACAGTTGCTTCAACAGACTTGCGAGTGGCCACGTTCACACAACTGAGAAGGAGACCTGATGTCTTAGCGCTGAGGGCGAACTCAGCCCTTCTTTGTGAACTTCTGATCAGCTTCAGCCAATTTAAGAAGGGCCGATGGTCTCTCTGCAGCAGCCCAGCCCGGCTGGAGAAGGGCTGCTTGTGCCTGAGAAGCTGCAGGTTGGCGTGGGAGGCCCCTGCACCACTGGGATCTGCCTTCCCCATGAGGCGCCCAGAACACCTCCCAGGAAGGCAACCCATCCCACGGCTCAAAAGCAGAAGATGCAGCTAAAGACCCTCGCTGCACACGGGCCATCGAGCACTGGTGGGCAACCTGCCAGCAAAAGAGGCTTCCAGCTGACCATCACTGGAGGCCGAGCATCCGAACCAGAAGTGGACACTGGACGTTGTCCGCCTGCCAATCCCTTGGAAAGGAGGAGGCGAGGGGGTCCCCTGGGGCCCCCTCCTTCCAGACGGGCTGCCAACCCCTGTCCACACACTTCACTGCCGCCTCAGTTGTGCAATACTTGCAGCACTGACACAGCATTTTGGGTGATGAACAGAGACACATAGGCACACACACACGCCCCCTGGATCCACAGGTCTGTTTCAAGACAAATCTCTCTCTCTCCACTCTCTCTCTCCTCTTTCTCTCCTCTCCTCTCCTCTCCTCTCCTCTTTCTCTCTGTTTTCCCCTGCACAGAAGCAGCCTCTGTAGTGAGCAGAGCCTGGGAGGCAGAGAAGAGAGACAACCTGGGGGGGGGGGGGGTTCTCCTAACCTCGCCTTTGTTTTGGGGGAAGGAGAGGCTCGGTGGCTGTTGGGAAACAGGCTGCATGAGCTGCCCTGAGAGAGCATTTCTTGGAAAGCCAGAAGCGCACTCCGACAAGCAGCCCTCCCTGAATCCTCAACTCTTTACGTAAGTGGAGGCAAGATTGGCTCCCCAGCCCTTCGGGAGAGACAGACGTAGTGGCAGCCTTTCGGGGAAGGCGGCAGCAGCAGCAGCAGCACAATGCCAGTCCGTCCATCGGCCGCCCTGCAGAGACAGCCCTGGAGATGCAGCAGAGGAGGCAGGGGGCTCTCCCGGTCCCACATGCGATGCCACCTCACCTGCCTCCGCCCTTGCTGCATTTCAAGGGGCACAAACGGCAGATTGCGGCCGAGATCGATCGATCGATCACTCCCCTTTGCTCTGGCCGGGAGAGAAGATCTTCTCGGCTGAAGCAAGAAATGTGGGGATCTCACCCCACCCTGTGGGTAAAGAACGATTCAGAGGCGGCACCACGTGCGTAGGGAAGAGACTACGCTGGGCAGCTCAGGGATGGTCCCCAGCGCCTGAGTCCCTCAGCCCCAAGGAAAGCCAAGCACGACCCAAACGGACATCAGCTCCAGACTTCCCTCGGACCCCAACCCAGCCAGTGTGGTGCAACCTCAACCGAGGGGAGGGCTCCCAAGAAGAGGAAGAGCTGGAGAGAAGCGAAGGGAAGGGGAGTCCAGAGAGGCAGGGGCCCCTAACAAGCCCCCTCTGGCCTTACCCTCATCCTAAACAACTCCACACAGGCCAGCGGGGCCCTTTTATTGCCAGGGGCCCCCAAGGTGAGCCTGCTTAGCACCTCCAAGCCCTGGGTTGCTTCTCAAAAAGCAAAGAAAGTTCTCCTCTGCGCAGGCTGCCTTCACCCGGTGAGCTTCACTGACGCACAACGTGGCACCAGCCACCGGTGGAAATGAGCAAGAAACCGATGTGGCTCTCAGCTGCAGCGGCCTCTAAGGGGTGCCTTCGAGCATGGGGTGGAAGAGGAAAGAGGCCCTCACCAAGACAAGGCACCCCCAGCCGGACGAGAGGCTGAGTGGGGAGTCAGCCCACCGTCATTGTACCCAATCAGAGCTCCACAAGCAGCCTGATTCAACAGCCACCCAGTCCTGACTGGCATCTGCCACGGAAGCTCCACCGAGCACCCACAATGCCAAGCAGTGGCCTGGCTCCACTCGGGTGGCCCCCGCCCATCGTCTGGATTCTCGGTGGTCTCTGACCTTCTTGCTTGCTAGTAACAAAGCCTCTGCCGGAAAGCAGCCGGTTCAGCCTGGAGCCCGGCAAGCCTTTTCCATGGGCATCGTACAAGGTCCTCCCCTCCCAATCCTGTGATCCGTCCCAACGTCCACAAGGCCCCTCCTCTCCCGCGTCCAAAGTCACTGCCCCAGAAGCTGCCAACACAGAGGCCTGGGTTCAAGGCTGCGCCCACAAAGAGGAGTGTGACCCTGCTGGAGTCACCTTAAGGCGAATTCATGCATATCAGAAGTGTCTCCAACGACCCTCGGAAGCAGCACAGGAACGTCAGACACAGGAGGATCCCTGGCCTAAGAGATCCCGGGGGGGGGGCAGGAAGGAATTCCATGCCCCCTCCCTCCCTCCCTCCCTCCCCCCAACACCATCAGAAACTCCAGGATGGTTCTTTTATCTGGCAAGTAAACCCAATTCCACAAAACGAACATTGAGGTCAGCAGGAAGTGTTTCTTCTACACCCAGGAAGGAAAATAGCCAGCCTGAAAGGGAGGCCCCTCTCCGGGCTGGCCCCCCACTCCAAGTCCTCCCCTGGCTGGGGGCTCCGGCCAGCAGCTGGGTCTCCCCGAGACCTCTCCCCGGGCTGATCTCCGGAGAAAGGCTTTCGCTAGGCCTCCCAGCCTGGAGCTGAGTTTAAGGAGCTCCATTGGGGAGGGAAAACGTTCAGAAAAACGGAACAACAGAGATGGAAGGGACTCTAGAGGTCTTCTAGTCCAACCCCCTGCTCAAGCAGGAGACCCCACGCCACTTCAGATAAATGGAGCAGCCTGGCCCTGATTCTACCAAGGAGAGCAGCATTCTAGGTGGCACCAAAGGGCAAAGGTTGTCAACACCCCTTCAGAGAAGGCACGATTGCAGCGCCCCCCCCCCGAGACCAGTGGATGAAAGCCCCTTCCCCACCCTGTGACCCCCAGAGTGGAGGAGCCACGGTGCCCCTCGGTCCCCCACTCCTCTGCCCCCCTACCTTCTCTGCCATGATCATGGAGGAGCCTCCGTGGATGCCCAGGATGGGGATCAGAGTCTGGGAGGAGATAAAATCCAGGATCTGGGCCACGGCCTCCTGGCCGCTGTCGTCTCCGAAAACCACCCCGTGGATCTTGGTGCCCGAGATCAAGTCGCAGATGTGGGTGATGATGCTCTTGGGGTCGGTCTGGTTGATCAGGAGGGGCACCACGTTAACGTCAGTGGGCAGCCCCACTGCCACATCCCGGCTGCTGAGAGCACGGACGTCTTTTTCCATGACGCTCGGGGTCCTCCCCAAAATGACCGCGACGTTCAGGATGGGGGAGCTTCTCTCCGCCCCGTGGACCAGGGCCAGATCCGCCAGAAACGCCTGGAGCACCAGCAGGTTCCAGCACACGCATGCCATCTTGACCAGCACCATGCCCTGCAAAGGGGGCCAGAGTGAACCCGGGCACCCTCCTGCTCAGCCGGAGGGGCCAGCAGCAGACCCATTGGCAGGCAGGCCCCAGACCGCCGGGCCCTCCAAAGGGGCGGGGGCACCGCATACCGTCCCCCTGCCTCCCCCCAACCCTCCGCTGGCTTCAGAGCAGAGCCGGCAGCCTGAGCCGCCTTGTGTCGCAGCTGTGCAGAAGCAACTGGGCAGGAGCCCTCCTTTACGGACAGAAAAGACAAGCAGCCCAGGGCGTTGGGGTGGGGGACACGCAGCGGCGGGGGGAATCGGGAAGGGGCTGCTTCCCGTCAAGGAGAAGCTGCTGAGCCGGGCAGGGTGCCCCTTTCGGCCTGCCGCAGCCACTGAAGGGGAACCGGCGGTAGCTCCTCGGAGGGGCATCCTCCTCCTGGCCAGTGGGATGGCTGGCTGACCAAGCTGAACCAGCCGCATCTGTGGCACAGGTTCAGGCAGGCCAATTCCACCAGCCCCTCGCCTGCCCCCCCACCCACCTGCCCCTCCCTGGCTGCTCCCTTCCTGGGCCTCCCAGCACAGGCTGCTTAGGGGACACGGAGGAAGGGGTCCTTCCTGCAGGATTGGGGGCCCGACCTCAGGCCTCTTCCTGGAAGGAACTCCCCCACCTCGCCATTCCTTCTGCAGGGGCTGTTGCTGCTGCTGAGACAGGCCCTCACCAAGGGGTCCTACATCTTCTCAACCAGACCGTAGCCCCTCCAGCCTAAGGGGGGCTCAGTGTGCCCACTCCACCGACCCCCCCCACCCCCACAGCTTCAGCAAAGCAGGGCTCCTAAAAGATCTGCTTTCCCCAGGCGGAGGGGGAAGTGCGTGGGAGGAGGGGGTTGCTGCAGCCCCTGCCCACTCCCCTCCCCCCTTTGCAGAACTGCATTTGGATGCAGCCTCAGAGGTCGGATCTGTTGCAGGGCAGATTTACCATCCCCCCCCCCCCACTGCAGTCAGACCAGGCGAGAATTTTTGTGAAAAGGAGAAGCAGCTCTGGGGGGAAAGACGAGGCTTTCCGTGGGCCTTTTAAAGTCGCCTCATTAATTCCCGGTTCGCCCGGTCCTCTGAACGGCGCACCAGGCTGGCTGGCTGGGCGAGGGGGGGGCGCCCCCTCCAAACTGCAGCCGGCCATTCTTGGCTCCCCGTCCCGTTGTGGGGCGAAGGCAAGCGCCCCCTGGCCCCGCCCGCCCGCCTCCCCTCCCGGCCGGCCGAGCTCCGCTGCTTACCGGGGTCGTGAGAAACGGTAGACGAGGCGGCCGCAAAGTTTGGCATTTCGCAGGGCTGCTCAGCGGCGCGCGTCAAGGGGGGCTGCCGTCCGTCCTTCCACAGGCGCCGTCGCCGTCGCTGGGGTCGGCGCTCCGCATCGCCTCCGCTGGCGGCGGGGGGCCCTCTCGGTGCAAACGGGGTCTGGGCGGGTCAGAAGAAGGCCGGCCAGGTGAGCGGCGGGGAAGGGTGGGAGCGAGGCCGCTTCCAGGCATTCAAAACAAACAGCCGCTTCAACGAACACCTTCCCACACCGCGGCAGCGGCACTTGAAAAAGTTGCCGAAACGCCATCCCAAAGACACCCCCTGGCTGCGGCCCGCCCTCCGGGAGCACGGGACTACAAATCCCATCGCCTGGCCCGGCCAAGGCGGGGGGGGGGGTGATCCGGCCCCTCCGGACGGCCCCAGCGCGAGAGAGAGGGAGGGGGGCACTACTGACCCCCGGGGGCTGCCTCGCCATCTTCTTCGGGTCCCGCTCCCGCTGCCTCGGCCGGGCCGGCCCTCCCAGCCCTCCGAGGGACGCCGAGCCGGCCAGCCCCGCGCGCTCCCCTCGCCCGCACCGGCTCCGGGCACGTCCTCACCGCGGAGGGCGCAAAGGCGGGCGGGGGCTCTGCGGAGGCGCAGCCAGTCCGCCAACCAGCCAGCCCCGCCACGCTCCGCAGCTGCTCGCCCGGGAAGGCTCACCCTGCACTGGGCCGGACGCGGGCAGCTCGCGGGACCCTCCCCAAATCTCCGCGCTCGCCCGAGCGCCCCGCATCGGCCCGGCCAGCCGCCCCCGGGCTCCCGCGGGGCTGCGACGCGTCAGGGTCGCAGCGTAGCGGGGAAACGGGGGAGCCGCACCGCCGACCCCGGCCCTTCCTGCCCGCCGCCTGCCGAGTGCGCCTGGGGCCAGAAGCTCCCAGCCGCGCCGCCCTACTCACCGCAGCTCCGGCCTTCGCCATAATGCCCCGGGGGGCGGCCGCCCCGCATCTCCGAGGCCGTCCGGGAAGCAAGCAAAGGCGCGCCGCCGCCGGCCCTTCCCTCCTCGCGCGGGGCGCCTGGCTCGGCTTCTTCGCAGGAGGGGCAGCCGTCGCCGCCGCCGCGCCTCGCGCCCCCTCCCGACCCGCAGCGCCCGCGCGGCTCCCCCCGCCGCCCCCTCCTCCTCCTCCTCCTCCTCCCCCGGGCAAGTTGGCGGAGCGCGCGGGCCGAGGGCACCGGCCGGTTGGCACGCAGGGCGGGAGGGCGGCCGCGCAGCCCAGCGCCGCCCCGAAGCCAGAGCCAGTCGCCGCTGCCGCCGCCGCCGCCACCCGGGTCCCGGAGGGGAGAGTCTGCCCTGCGGAGAGCGCTCGCTCGGCCGCTGCCTCGCCCGGGACCAGCGGCGGCGCTGCAGTCCGGCGCCGGGCGGAGCTCAGCCGCTCAGCCGCGCAGCAGCCCAGCCAGCCAGCCAGCCCGCCGGCGGGCGGACAGGCGGAGAGAGGCCCTTCCCCCACGCCCACGCCCGGCGGGGAGAGGGGAGGGGCGGAGTCGCCGCGGGGCTCAGCCGGGGGCCCGCTTGGGGGCCCGTCGGCCCGGCCGCGTCTCCTTGGATGGCTGAGGACGGCCGGGCTCCGCGGACCCTCCACGACGAGCAGAGCCCGGCGGGCACACGCGCCGCCCCGGCCGGGCTGATCTCTGCCGAAACTGGGGAGGCCAATCCAGGTGGCCACGAATGGGCAGCCGGGCTGCAGCATCTCTGCCAGGAAGCCCCCGGGACGCCCCCATAGAGGGCAGGCGGGGGTGGGTGGCTATCTTGATCCCTCAGGGGGCTGCAGCCACTTTCTGCGCAGCTTCCTTCAGAAACCAGCCCCCTCCTCAACGGAAACAGGGTTTTTTGCCCCAAAGGGCCAGAGACAATGAATTACAGAACACAAATAAACCTGGCCTGAAAACTCTCGAGTGTATAAAGTTGGCAAGAGCAACAAGGCAGCCACCTTTGCCCAGAACCCTGATGCGAGTCTTGGGCACCAGCCTAGCCTGGCCTGTCACCCAACCGACCAGACGTCCAGCACAGCCATATAAGGTGGTTTGTTCATGATTCCTGGCTTAGCGTATTGTGCCAACTGGAGTTCATGAAACTGCAAGAGTCTCTTTCCCCCTCCCCTTTGGTCCAGGGTGTCTCAGCCACAGAAGGGCTGCTGGGCTCACCAAGGGACTGACCCAGAAAAGGGCTTTTTAGGGCCACCAAAGGCCCCAGCTCCACAACCTGGGCAGAGTCCTTCGGGAGTTGGGCGACATAGAAATACAATAAATTAAATTAAATTAAATTAAATTTTGCTTAAGAAGGTCTCTCGGCAGCTTCTGTAAGTAGCCCTCTTTATTGTTTTCAACTCTGCAGGTGTGGGGCTTAGGGGTCTCCTCCTGGTCCCCTTTTCTCTTCCCCTTCCCTCCCCTTCCCCATTGGAAATGTTATGGGCGTAAGCTACCCTACAGCGGAGGGGGGGAAATGAGGAGGGGAAGAGACTGGTAGCGTTCCATAATATGAAAGGCGCCACACTTTCAATTCAAAAATAATTAAGACACAGTAGAAATCCAATTCCTTTGAATGGAAATGACTCTATTTTGGGCTTAGGTAGCGCCAGCGAGGTTTCAAAGCAGGCTCACTTGAAGGGGCTGGCCTTGGAGGAAGTCCAGAGAGAAACACAGCGAGTTGGTCTGTTTGGGCAGCATGTTCTTTCCAAGATCCTAGCAATGCCCCAATTTCAGCTGCCATCCTATCTTCCCTCACCGGGGAATAAATGACACCAAAACAATAGGATTTAGCCCCGCGGATGGTACTGTTGAATGTGTGCCAATGAGATGGCCGGCTTGTGGCTTGTGGGCCTGACCTCTTGGAAGGCAGAGCCAGAATCCGGAATCTGAGTCTCCAGAACCTTCCAGTGTTTTCTTACAGTCCACCACAGATTTATGATTCCGTGTTAGACAATCAAGGCCAGGAATTGGGGATGCAACAGGAAAGCCGAGGCAGCGGATGCAGAGAGAAGAGACGGCGCAAAGGCCGGGTAGGAATGTAAAAAGGCTGTGGGGAAAAGAGGGGCAGCTTAGCTGGGCGAGTCCCTTCTGCGTCAGGGAGGGAGGGAGGGAGGATTTCAGCAGCCACAGAGGGAGGGAGGGACGTCTCTCCCCATGGCGGAATTGGTGCAGGGCAGGAGGGATGAGGTCGAGGGGGGGGAAGGGGCTTTGAAAACACAACACCAGTGAAGACACAACAAGTCATGAGAAGGCAGCAGTTGGATTTGGAGGGGGAAATGCCCGAGGCCCTGCAGCAGCTGAGTGAGAGGCCCCGGGGAAGGATGGGGTCTTCCTCCTTGGCCTGGGGGCTCTGGGGAAGGCATGGCTCAGCCCTGGCAGGAGGAAGATGATGGATGGACATGCAAGTGAAAAAGAGGTGCCCGAGGCCTTCACCATCCTCTAGGTCAGCAGCTGCATGGAATAAATTAAGCTTTGGGCTGTTGCCAAGAAAATGTGGTGGACGTGTCCAGAAAGTCACCAGGAACTGGGTCCGGTTCAGTCCTCTCCCAACTTCAGCTGCTCTAGAAATTGGAAGCGGCTGGGCACTTTCCTGAGGACCAGGAGACGAATAATCCACTGCAGAATTGTGTGGTTTCCTTTTGAATTCCTTTCCTGGCCTCCATTTCCCCTTTTCACGGGATAAAACCGAGACTAAGACTAAGACTCAGGAGACCTGGCTGGTCAGTCGGCATCTCTTGTATCCAACCGAGCATGAACTCATGAGGGCTAGAAGCTTTTTTTTTTTTTTAAGAAAACCTTTTTGTGAATGCTCTCTCTTGCTTGCTTCTGAGAGTGGAGAAAAGTCATCGCATCCAAGGTCCTAGAGGGCCTTTCGGGCAAAGGGGGACATTTGGGTCTGCAGGAGGCTGGGTGTCCATGTGGGAGGCAGGCAGCAGAATTATTCTGCTCAATTTCTGTTCAATTGCTCAGTGACCCCCCACGAAGCTGGCAGACGTTCGGGTCACCTCAGATCTACCCAGGTGGCCTGAGACTCCCCACGATCCACTGCCACGAGGACAGAGCGGGTCAGGCAGGCGGAAGGGTAGCTGTGCCCTAATGGCTTCTCTTTGTGCCCCACATTGTGTGTGCGCGCGCATGTGTGTCCTTGCTTTCTTTGCGAATTAAAGTGGCTGCCAATTCCCTCTGCAGAAGCTTCATCAGTGCCTCTGTTCTCGCTAACGGTGGGTGGGAGGCTTCCCCAAATAAGGGGCTTTCCAAGGAAGAGCAGAAAATCCAAAGAAGCAACTCTCTTCTGTGGGCGGGGGGGGGAGGGGAGAACTCAAGAAAATAAGCCCCTTTGGTGTGGCCACTTTGACTGCCAGCCTTTGGGGGCAGGCCCACTTCCCTCTCCTCTCCATCCCCCACCCCAGAAACAGTGAAAGGATGGGGGGTGGGGGTGAGATCCAACCTGTGATAAAAGTTTGGCAGATTCCAAGCCTCTTGAGACATCAGGGGGCCACCATATCCGCTCTGTCCTGCCAAAACCTGGAGCCCTCCTCCACACATGCTGGATGAAAGCCCCCATGCTCCACAGCTGGGATGGGCTGGAAGAGACCAGTCTGGGCTAAGCTGCTCTATCCTCTTAAAAAGCCCAGCAAAATGTTCCCCTTCTGGGAATCATGAGGCGCTTCTTTGTCAACCAATGAAAGTAGGATCTTCTTCCCAAGCTTTAGGATTACTCCATAAACCATGCTTTTAAACACCTTGAGAATGCAGGATGTGTGAACCCGGCCTGCCCGGCCTGCTTCAAAGCACACAGAGGCTTGTTCCCTTTTAGCCAGGAAGCTTCTCAGTCTTGGTTCTACCTTCCACCTTCCTTCCATTATGACAGACAGGAAAACCTTCGCCCTCCTTTCCTGCTCCCAGACCAGAAGTCTCTTTGCTCACCTTGCTTTGCCTCAACCGGAGCAGGCAGTTTTGGTGAACAGCTGGCCAGACCGAGGTGTGCAGACAACTCCCCGAGATGCAGCCATAACATTTTAATCCCCTGCTGGAGCCGGCGGCTCTCCTGGCAGGCGCCTTTGCACATCCGCGGTGATGGACAAGCGATCCGGCATCCAGCAAGGCAGGTTTAATGTGCCCTTTTGCAACGCCACAGCAGGTGCCGTGTTTGACAATTTCACCCAACAGGAAGCCCAGAAAAATACCAGGGAAAGGGGAGGCGGATCACGCGTGGCCAAGCATCCACACAAGCATCCACCGCACCAGCTAAGGCGGGAGATTTAGGCACACACAGAGGCAGCCTTGATTTTCCGGAAGGTGGTGCAGACGTTCAAAGAGAACGGAGGCTCTGCCCTCGAGCTCAAAATCGAATAGGCACGGCAAGAGAGGAAAGTGGAATGGGAGGGAAGAGGAAAACAAACCCAGAGCAGGATTTCCAGCTTGGGCTGATGGATGGGCAGTCTTCAGTTGCTAATGTCCCAAAGGTGCTTTTTCAAAAGGCAACTGGACTTCCTTGGTTTTCCTTGAAGAGGTTTCGCTTCTCATCCAAGAAGCTTCTGCAGTTCTAGAGAAGTGAAGAAAAGTCAGCAGAACTGAAGAAGCTTCTTGGATGAGAAGCGAAACCTCTTCAAGGAAAACCAAGGAAGTCCAGTTGCCATTTGAAAAAGCACCTTTGGGACAACCATGAGCTGAATGGCTGAGAATCTCCATAGACATTCAGTTGCCAATCTCCTGACTGGCCAGGGGTCCAGCTATGATTCTCTAGCGCGCATCTTTTATCAGTCAACGTTAGGAATACTTTCATCCCTTGCAACCTCTAGATTTTCAGTCATTTCTCATGCGCCAATGGCTACCAACGTGCCTTTTTAAAATAAGACGTCTTCCAGTGATTGGGAGGAGATGGGTTAGCAAGATGTTCAAAGCGCCTTCTCAGGAATTTGAGGGAAGCACTATGCCTATTATTCACACCAGATCTGTGCGGTGCTTTGTAAATTGCTCATACAATTCAGCGCGACCAGGTCGTGTGGATGTTGTGTTTTTCAGCGACAAGAGAGCACTCTAGCATAGGGTCAATGCCATTATTCTACGCAAACCTTTGTGTAAGTAAAGCCCAAATAATACAGGGCTTTTGTTGGAGTCAATATGCATCGGTTCAACCATGCGTCTCCCATTTGCCTACTTTGGGCCAAGGTTTGGAGAGGTCTGCTAATCACAGATGACTTGTCCACCCAGAGATACGCCTTGAGCTGCAGCCGTCACAGAGATCTCACAATCTGTTATGCAATGCAGGCACTCGGTTTGCCATAGAAAATGAGAGGAGGAGGAGGAGGAGGAGGAGGAGGAGGAGGAGGCAGAGACACTCTCCCTTGGTGACGAATTAGAGGGGACAAATCTTGCACCACGGGGACAATTTCTTTCCATTAATTAGCTTACCACGTTTACGCCTTTTTCTCTTTTCAGTTTAACTGAGTTTCCCATCTTCTCAGCTGCAAAATGTCTGCCCTGCCTGTTCCTTCTGCTCTGCAGTGCTTCCAGCAAGCAGAAGGCCGCTTGCTCCAGAATGTGGGCTTCGGTTCTGTGATTTGGGGAGAGCAAGAAAAGACACCCGGTTACAACTCCCGTACCTCGAGGCTGGCCATAGCTGGAAACACAGCAGCAAGGCTGGGCTAAAATGACATTCTCCTCCCCCCCCCAGCTAAAAAATGCAATAAATACATTCCTTTGTGCTGGGGAGTGATTTTCCGACAATGAATGGAAAGCGGGTTGCATTATGAAAAAAAGACTGTAAGGACGCAAACATACATTAATAGAACTGTGGGTTAAATTGCAGCCCAGTTCTGACATTTAACTTCTGAGCAGGGAGCTGCAAGAAAGCAACCCAAACTCCGAATGAGAACAGAGCTGAGACGGGGCAACATGGAGGAATCGGGCATCCCAAGGGATGGGAATGTGGGGGTGGGGGCGTTGCTCTCAATTCTCCCCTTATGTCGTTCATCCTCTGCACTCCAAAGCAGGGTGGGCTCCTCTGGAGGAGACGTTAAAGCAGCTCGAATATTTGTGGCAGAGCTCCACCTACGGTCAACCTGAGTTAAACCATCTGTGAAGCTATCAAAGATCTGGGTTGCTGCTGCATTATTGCTTTTTTTAAAGAGAGACTTTAAGGGACGATCCCATTTATCTGCACCCAAAGTTTTACTCGTGCCCCTCCCCCACAGTGGGTGACCATTGCACAGAGCAGCTTGAGGTATTTGGGGAGGCCTCAGTCACCCCCAGAGGGGAAAATCCCCCACCGCCCAGTTGATGGACAGAGAGGACAGACTGCCTGAGCCAAGTTTATCTGACAGACCCCACCAGGTTCTGCCCACTTCAGGGGGGCAGAGACCACCTTGGCATAGTTGTACAACCAGTGCTGGCCATTAATGCTGCCAGAGTTTCTGCCAGATTAGATTTTGTGCTTAGGGTGAAAATGCATTTAATAGAATGGAGGTTGGCACCAGTCAGCTTTTGTGGTTAGCAACTTCCTAGTTCTCCTCTAAAAATACAAGTGCTGATTAAGATAACTCTGCAAAGGCCTAAGCGAGCCATTCAGGAGGCCGGTCTGAGTTTAGGACTCCTGGTCTGGAGTCCCTGCGGGTTTGTTTTACTCCTTCAACCACCCAGATGTTGGCAGAAATTGTGCGGTGAGTTTTTTTTCCACCTAGGAATGGCAGATACATAAGATAATGCCTTCTTTAAAAGAAAAAGTAAAGAAAACCAGAATGCACATTTTCACTGCCTAAGGCAGTTGGCGGAGTGGTGGGATCCAACCCCAGACCAGCCAGACATTTCAGTCTTCCTATTTTGAGTATGCTTCCCCTTTCAAGAAACGAGCCCAGGGCTGAGCTGCCAATCTTACTGACCTAGTTCTTAAGTCACACTTAAACCACTGTTTGTTTTCAATCGTAGTGTAAGGAATAAACATCCATTTGCAGGATTCACCCATCAGGCTGAATATAAACCTTGGTTTTCACAAGCCGGCCAGTCTGTCTGTCTGTCTGTCTGTCTTGGAGCCCAACAGTCAACTGCAGTGCAGACCGTTTTTAATGTCGGGGGGGGGGGGGGGCTGGGGAAGGATCTCTTCCTGATTTAAATGCCCTTAGGCACCCCTTCAGAGGATCTGTGTTGCAAGACATGCTGACCTCCAGACAAGCCAGTCACAGCTTTACTAGGCCTTTGCAGTTGGCTCTGGATTTAGCATCTCGTAAGGAACCCAAACATGCTTGAGCAGGGGGTCGGACTAGAAGACCTCCAAGGTCCCGATTGATTGATTGAACCAAAGGACCAGGACCGGAGGCTCCCATCTGCGCGGGGTCTTGGCTCCCCCACGGCAGTCCTTCTCTAAGCCCAGCCACAGCCGCTCCGGCCTCCTTCCCGCCGGAGGCTCCGGGACCCCCCAAGGTCGTGACCCGGCGGCCCCTCCGGGCTTCCCTCGCCGGACGCCCAGGCGGGCCCCCTTTCCCTCTCCCACCCACCCCTCCGGCCCTTGCTACAACGCTGTCCTTGCCGCAGGCGCCGCTTTGCAAGGGAAACCTTTCCCTCGCGAACCGGCCGGGCTCGGGGAGCACGTACCGGGCGCCGACCCGCATCTCCGGCTTCACACGTGCGTCTGAGGGAACCTGGGTTGAACAAACCACGGCTCGGCGAGCACGGCCAATCGGGACAAAGGTCCGGCCCCGGCGCGCTGCCGATTGGACGCGAGGGGAAAGGTCCCGCCTTCTCTGCCTCCCGGTTGGCCGCAGGACCCTCCTCGCCAGGCCCGAAGGCGGGGAGTGACAGCGCGGGCCGCCCCCAGCTGGCGCCTCGCTCTGCGCGTGCGCGGCATCCCTTCCTCCGTCGGCGCTGCGAGCGTTCCGGGGGCGGCTGCGAGGGGTGGGGGCAGCTGTGGGCGGAGCGGCGGCAGCGGCGGGGAACGCGTGTAAGTTGGGGGGGCCGGCAGGAACCACCGTGCCCCCCCCGAGGAGGGAGGAGCCGCCCGGGTCCCGCCGCTTCTTCCGGGGGGGTCGAGCAGCCCTCCGCCCGCCCGCGGCCCCCTCCCTCGGCCCGTCCTGCCCCGAGCGCCCCCCCCCGGCCGGAAAGGCGAGCCCCGGGGGCCACCAGCGCTGGAAGGGAGGGGGAGGGTCATCTAGTCCAGCCCCAAAGACCCTCCGGCCCTTGGAAGGGCGGCCCCCGGGTCCCTGGCGGGCGGAAGCGGCCTGGCGACCCCCGGCCCTGCTCCTGGGCAAGCCCCCTGCCCGGTTGGAGCGGAGGGAAAGCCTGGGAGGCTTCTGGCAATCAAGGCCAGGGCGGCTTCTCCTCCTCCTGGGGTGGGGGAGGGGAAGGGCCCAAGCGAGGAGCCCTGGCGACCCCCCCCCTCCGGGCATTGGCTGCTTGCAGTTGGGAGCCTGGGCAGGGCGGGTGGACACCCCCAAGACGCAGGGGCCCCGGCTGTCCATGGGACCCCCGGGATCCGCCTCTGATGGCCAAGGCCTGGGGGGGGGGGTCCCTAACGGGGCAATGTTGTTTTTCAGCCGGGAGAATGAATCCGGGCATGGAGATCCGGAAGCCGCTGCGGGCTAGGAAGACGATGGCTCTGAGCAGCCGGAAGCAGGTGGAGCATCTGAGGAAGATGAAGAGTGGAGAAGGAGCCGCGGGCCAAAAGAGGCCGGCTGAAGCCAACGGGCTGTGTCCCGGGGCCCAGCAAGAGCTCCGCAGCAGCGAGACCGGAGCCGCACAGAAGCCGCTGCCAGCCAACGAGCCCCTGGCCAGCTTGCTGGTGAATTCCGAAATCAGCATTTATAAGGACCCCCAGAAAATGCTCCAGGCCCTCCCGAACGCAGACGTCACGCAGTTCTTGAATGCTGGCACGTTGCAGGACATCCTTTGGTACTGGTACGAAAAGAAATCCGGCTCCCCCTTGTTGGAGCCAGTCAGAGTGTTCCTGGGATCGGCACCAGCTGGGCAGCTCCTGGATCAGCTTCCGGTAGCCTCTTCCACGCATAAAAACGCCGCCATAGATGCAGCAGCCGAAACACACGTCTACCAGACTTTTCTAGCATTGCAACAGCAAGAAAGCCGCTTTGGGGTGGCTGAAAGAGACGGGGCGCCCGTAGTGCCCCTGGGTAAGATTGGGATCTCTTTAAAAGGCAATAAAAAGATGGCGAGCTTCCTCTTTTCTCTTGCAGCTGGTCCTGAACCTCCCCGATGGTCCACGTTTTGGTAGAGGGCAAAACTCGCTTAACAAATGTCTCACTTAACAGCAGAAATGTTGGGCTCAGTTGTGGTCGTAAGTCAAGGACCACCTGTAAAGTGTGTGATTTGGATAGCTGAGCTGCATCGTAGCTTGCCTTGCTTTAGGGGATGGGGGCCAGTGGCGGCCTTCCACAAAACGTGGATATGTTTGCGTAATAATTGTACTACCCCTTTTTGCCAAGATGATAGGGGGCTTCTTCAAGAGATAAATACCCTGGAGCTTAGTCCTAGCACGGTCTGGCAAGGCTCAGATTCGCCTCCCCAATCCCTCCATGAAGTTCTCCCATCTTTCCTGGCAGGAGACGGTCAGAGGAAGCGGACAGCGTCCAGCAACGGTGAGGAAGACGACGTCCTTTCCAAGCGCAGCAAAGCCTCCGGGGACCCCGTGGAGGGGACCACCCCAGCCATGGAGAAAGCGGAGTCCGGGCTGGGAAAGGTAAAGGGCTATGGTTGATAGGGACGTCGGCCCTTCCGAACGCTGCCCCTCTGGCACAGGGGTGTCTTGCGAGTGCCGCTTCCCTTGGGGGCCACACAGAAGCCCTCCCGCCCAGGGCCCGAAGGTGGCAGCGCTGTGGCTTGTCGCTGGTAGTTTTGTTGGCCGTCGCTCTGTGTGGTTTCAGCTCTTCCTGTTAGCCGTTCATAACCGCTCTTTTTGTCTTGATAGCTTGCTTCAGGCCCTTCTCGGGCTGGAAAAGTCCACAGGTAATGCTGCTTGGGGCAGTCGCATTATGGGCGGGGGGGGGGTGTCTTGCTCCAGCTGCATCCCAGGGATGTTCAACCAAGAGCAGCCCCTGCCTACTCTTCCTGGCATCTCTGGCTTGCTTCGTCCATGCACACAATTCTGCCACGGGGAAGCAACGGTTTCGTTACAAGATCTGGAGAAGGATGGCTTTAGAAAGATCCGGGGGATGGGGGGTCTTCTGCCTCCAAAGTGCAAGTTGCATAAACTTGATTTCCCACCTCTTTGTTACTTTTGCATTCTGGAAGCCCACCGAGGGGCGCCTTCCTTTAAAAGCGAGCACGGAAGGCACGGCCAGAGCCCCTCTGCCCTTCAGATCCTCAGTGGCCTTTGCGACTCGCTTTAGGCTGAGCAGAAGGGATGCTAAGGCTGGGGAGGGGGCTCGATAGAACGATGGAAGCGGCTAGAAATGCAGTAATTACAAATAGTTCACAATAAATGCATGTATCATGCATGTATGTATGCTAAGGTATGGAAAAGTTAAGAAATTCACAAAGGAAGAACGGGACGTTGAGAACTGTATGGTTTGGCTGCTGTTGAAGAGGCCTCCCATTTCTGATTGGTTGTGTTGGGGAGGGTGTGTGAATTTTTAGTTGAAAATGTCCGTGTTTGTGTATTTTTCTTGCTGTAGGTCAAGTGCTTGATTCGTAGTCAGCTGGAGGCCTCGACAAGAGAATTGGACCAGGGTCTCCGACACTTAAATGAAAGAATTGATCGCACGCAGTGCCTGCGGAAACACGAAGGCATCGCTATTAAGATTGTAGTAAGAGGGTGCTTCTTTTAAAGCTCTTTCTGTGTGTGTGTGTGTGTGTGTCACGCACACAGAACAGGGCACAAGCTTGTACGATGTGTCTTTGTGGTTCTCGCACGCAGATTGACAGGGGCCCCACAAGAAGCATCTCTGCCCCCGGTAAAGAGCTGGGAAGGGTTGGGGGCATTGGTGCAGGACCAATGCCCCCAACCAGGCCATGGGTTCAAGGCAGATGTTCCACTGGTGCAGCTGGATTGTTGCAAGAACTTCCTCCTATTTTCTTGCAGAAGAAAATTTCCAGACTGGACAGACACATCAATGCTGTGATATCGTTCCAGAGGAAGGTGCTCTCCCAAAAAGTAAGGCTTGTTCAGTGGCAATGCTCTGACACAGATGCAGGCAAGCCCAGGGTGCATCGGGGGCTGCAGTACAGCCCGACCCTCCGTTTCGGTGCCTCTAAATGGGATCTAATGATGTCGGGTCTCCTTTAGGGGGCCGTTGCCCCAAAATCCAGGCACTCAACTTGGTAAAAATCTTGGATGCACAATAAAGACGTCGTTTCTGTTATCACGAGATAGAATATGTTGCATCTCCTCCTTTCCCAGCCGGGTTTGTTTCTCAGAGCTTTGACCAAGGACGTCTGACTGCTCCCCTCCCTGTCCCTGAAAAGGCCTCTGTTTGCACCAGAGAGAAAATGGCTTTGGCTCAGAGGAAAAACAGGGTTTCCTAAACTTCCAAGAGAGGCAGAGATGCTGGCGTCGCCTTGATTCAGATGTTCGTCATAAACCCTAAAATGCTACGTAACCAGAGAGAAACACAGCCAGGGGTCTCTCCGCCTCCGAACTCTCTTGCTTTTGAGGTTCTCCGGGGGTCCTTAGGAGAACCAGATGATCTCGGAAGCAAAGTTTACGCAGGGGTCCTTGTTGAGGGCGAGCCGGAATGGAGATTGAGGCCGGGCTCCAGGATCAATGGTAAAATGACTTTTCCCGTAGTTGACAGCAAATGCTTTTTTCCACTTCCTTTTCCCAGGTCAAGCAGTCCAGGGCACACGCTCAGTGTAAAATATTAAATGATGCCACCCTGCCTCCGAACACGAATGCGGTTGGCAAGCCGGTGCCACCAAAAAAGTCAACGTCAACCGAAATCTTGTCTTCCACCGCAGAAAGGTTAGTGGCAAACGGCAATTGTCGATTGTGTCTGGGACGGTTTGCTGAGGGAGCGTCTGCCCTGTGGAGGAAACGTCCCCGGCATTTATATGGCGTCTTCGGTGGAGAGAGGCCAGCTGCTCGCAAATCCCTTGCCAGACGCCGTGAATTACTATGGTTGCTTCTTGATCAGGTCATCTGGTGCTGAGGTGGTCCCTTGCGTTGAGGCGGCGAAGCCAAGCTCGGGGGTGCCGGCAGCCGGGGCTCCAGGTACGCAGAGGGACTCTCACTTTTCAGCTCCCCAACAAACATGTTTAAAAAGAAGCAGATGCATGATCTGAGCGTCTCTAAATGGACCCGAGGGAGCAAATTAAGTAACAAGGCTCTGGCAGGTCTTTCTTCAGGGGGCACCAGGTGTGCTTTCCTTCCTTTGCCCCAAGAAAAAGGAAAATAACTGATGATTATACAACCTGTGATGATAGCCCACCTGAGGGGCAGAACTAGGCAATTAGGGGCTCTCCTGCAAGCAGCTTGGCATTCGGCGGAATGGAAGCAGCAGGGCCAGATTTCCAGGGGGAGCAGCTCCTTGGCCCACCACAGACCCCTGCGGAGCATGGAAGCACTCGGCTCCAAAGGACCCCCAGTTGCCTCGTAGAGGGCCCGGGTGAAGTGGGGCCTGGGAAGAGGCTTCAGCCTGCTTGAGTCAGCTGAGGTGTTGCTCTCCGTTGGCCGATGGTGGAGCAGTCCAGGGGTAGGAAGAGACTGTGGCTCAGGCGGAGCCCACTTGCAGACTGCAGACCCCCAGCCGAGGCTGCCCCGAAGGCTGAGAGGAGGGAGCCCCTGGCTCTTACGCCCTCCTGTCACTTGTTCTGGGGAACGGAGCTTCTGAGTGTTCACACAAGCCAATGTCTCCAAGCGCGGCTCTTCTCTGCTCCCAGCAAGACGCAGATCTTGGGCCAAGTGGGCTTCTCCGCCTTGCCCAGAAAAGTCAGGAGGCTGCTCAGCTTGAGGGGGGGGAGTGCCTAGAAGACCCCCTCCTCGACTCGTACCCAGTGCAGGTGTGTGCCAGCTTCTGCCTTTTTGAGCCACCCAGCAAACTCTGGGATTTAAAACCGCCCTCGCTTGTGTCCAATTCCTGCAGCTCCTCCACCGAAAGCAGCTGCTGGATACCCAGACCCTCCAGGTGACCAGGTGAGCGAATCCAAGGTCAGCTTTGAAGCTCTGCTGCAGTTTTCTCCTCTTTTGCCTGCCTTCTCTGACCTTTTTCCTGCTCTGCGGTTACCAAAGAGCCAGAATTCTGGGCGTCTTTGCTGTGCTTTGTATGCGTTTCCATTTCTGAAGTCCATCGGTTGTTACAAGCTGCAAGAGGCTGTTTGCGGACCGAAATCACGACCCGCTTGGTCTGCTTAATTCACCTTTTCTCCTAATTACAGGATGCATTGGTGATTGACTTAACAGATGAAGAAAGCAATCCTGATAAAGGTGAGCAGATGATTTCTTCATACCTTTATGGCAAAGTAGAGGTGGTGGTGTCATTATTTTAATTGCATGGCTTTCCGGACTCTGTCCTGCTTTTCCTCAAAGCAGCGGAGTAAACGTGATAGCAACATGCAAATGAAATGTAGGGCAGTCGCTTCAGAATGTTCCAGTTATCTCTGGCGGAATAAAACCTTTCTTCCGCTGGAATCTTTGTACCAGACTGGCTGCCTCCAGAAGGGTGGTTGGCTCTGGAGCGTTTCTTCCACAGCCCAGAGCATTTGGGTGCCGGGGAAAGGACAGGAGAGGCCGCCTTGCCCGGGGGGGGGGGGCAATTTCTTCATTTGCCTTGCCCTGAAGATCAGCGCTTAGTGCCTTGTTTTGGTAGCTGTGGCAATTGTGAGAAGCCACCTGATCTGGACCTGCCACCAATTAATGAAGTGGCGCTTAGCACAATGTTTAAAATGCTGTACTGATCACTTGTTATCTGTGGTCAAAGAAGAGAAGAAAAAAGTTGCAGGAAGCAGACACCTGGGCCAGGAAAGCCGGCCGGAGAGCCTTCCGCAGCCTGCAAGAGAATCCCCGGATCAGGTATTTGAATGAAATATCCCAATTGTGAAAACTGCTGTGTCCCCTGCAGGCAGGATGGGGTGAACACGCAAACCCTACAATAGAGTAAGGAATACTTTAAAAAAATTGAACAGATGTTTTTTTTCTCTGGATTTGACTTCACTTGGGCGAAGTCCTGCATTGGAAGGGATGAGTTTTATTCGCTTGGCCACAAGGGGGCAGCCTTGCAGTAGGAAAGGCCCAGGACAGATCCTGAAGCAGTGGCTGAGCTTGGAAACCATTGGGGGCTTCAGTGGGATCGCCGGCCCCAAACATTCTGAACTTCCTGCTGCAACTGTAAACCCCCCCCCCCAAAAAAAACCTGCAACTCAGCCCTGCCCTAAAATAGTGTGGAAGGCTTGGAGTCCTCCGGGAATCTCCATGGAGCAAAGGGTGCAGCCAAATGAGCCCAGGTAGTTGGTTTCAGTTACCCTGGGAATTTTGCCAGGTCTGCAGAGGTGAAGGGGCTCACTCAGGAGGCTTTCAGTTAGGCCTCAGGACTTGGGCAAAGCAGGGGGGTCTTCTGGAAGGTGGAAAGCAGAAGGGAGATGCCGGTTGGGGCTCCGTTCCTTGCATCTGCAGGACGTGAAGCAGAAGACGGGCTTTGTGCGTGAAGCACATCTGTTGGGCTTCCGGAGTTTGGCCAAACCTTTCCAGCTGAACCGAAAGGGGAACACCTGCAGAGGGTTATGGGGGAGCAGGGAAGTCCTTGCCCCTCTGCCCTCCCTTAATCCTTTCTCTCCCCTCTTCTCTGCTGCCATCAAAGCTTGCTTTTCCCCATGAACGCCCATCCGCCCCCCCCAAACTTCCTGTTGTGTGTGTGTGTGAGACGCATTGCATGGCTTGGAGTCCCTGCTTTATGGGGACGGGTGGGACGGCTGCATCCCTTCGCTTGCCTGCTCATGAACCACAGCTCCTGCCTCCTTCAGGTGCCCCCGAGGTTTCCACACCTGCCTCCCTTGCCGAGCGTTGAGCCGGACCCAGCACCCTGGAAGGGCCTTGGAGACACTCCGCCCCCTCAGAAGCTGGAGCTGGTGGTGGCTCAGGTGAACCAGCCCAAAGGCATCGCCCTCCAGTGGAACATCAGCCGCGTGGACCCCCGGTGCGCCCCCATCGAGAGCTTCTCCTTGTTCATCTGCCTGGAGGACGTCAGCAACGGGACCACCTCCGAGTGGAAGAGGACCAGCGTCATCAAGGCCCTCCCGCTGCCCATGGCCTGCTCGCTCTCCCAGTTCCCCCGCTCCGTCAAGTGCTACTTCACCATGCAGTCCAAGGACATTCACGGGCGCCACGGGCCTTTCTGCGAGGTCCAGTCCATCTCGGCTCTCTAGAGGGGGCTTCAGGGGAGCGGCAGGACCCCTTCCCTAACCTGACACCCCTTTTCCCAGATACTTTTTAGGGGCATTATTTCCCCAGTTCAGTGTTTTGAAAACACCCCAGCCAATTCTTGTTTGCCCTTTTTTTCCTCCCGCACCAAGCTGTCATCACATGTGGGAGAACATCAGAGAAAAGGCTGGGAAGATGGCCTCCCAACGCTGATGTCTCCGGAGAGAAGAAACTGAAGGTTTTCCCACTTCACCACCGGGGAGAATCAGACTCAAGACCTCCAAGAAGGGAACGTTGCTTTCAGTATTGTTTTCATCCCTTCACCAGCAAGATGAGAGAGAGAGAGAGGAATTTTCTCTTGTCCCAAAGCCAAGTGGGTCAAAAAAAATTTTTTTTTTAAATAAAGTGCCTTTTCTGTTGGATTTTCCTGAAGGCTAACTGTATTTTCCTGATTTTGTAAAAGGCCACTTGGGTGGTGTGTTCTGACTCAAAAGTCCGCTTTTCTCTCCAAAAGCATTTTTCCCCACCTTTCTCAACATTACTGAAGAAGTGGCTAAAATAGTGCAGTCTCACTGGCTGTGTGGCCTGGCGCACCGTTTCTCCACGTTGGCTGTGGACTTCAACTCCCAGAATTCCCCGGCTGGATGGCTGGGGAAATCTGGATGTTGAAGTCCACACATCTTAAAGCTGCTTTTAGTAGCCAGTGAGGCTTCCTTGGAATGATGTGGTCTCGGTGGTATCTGTTACCTGGGCAGACTTACTCCAAGCATCCATCCTTCCTTGCTTGTAAAAAAAGTGATTACAGAGCAGAAATACTGTTCACCATTATTTGTGCTTGTTCTGGAGAACTGAAGTAAATGCCACTAAAAAGCAGCCCGCCTCTCCAACCGAGGGTCTCCTGCTGGGGCCATTTGGCTGCCTGGAAGAGGCAGGGGGGCTGCCTTTTGGCCTTTTTCCAGGAACCCTGGATGCCCTCGGGCACACAACACACACACTCTTCAGTTTAGGAGCCCAATAGGCCACTTTCCTCAGCTGTGAGGAGGACTAGAGATTTTAAAAGCATTCTAGGGAAGCAAAATGCTGTCTCCTGTTTGTACGTAAACCATCCGGCACACAATACAGTCTGCCTCGCAGCCACAAATGAATGAAATGTCGGCCTGATACTGGTTGTAAGGTTTTATTTCTATATACAAGAATAGGTATATAAAATACAAAACGGCGAAGGCACTGTTGGTGGAATTGAGCTACAAATTTGTCCTCTGAGAAACCCCAATTGCTCGATCGCTCAAAATCTTGAAAAACTTGGGTAGCGTAAAGAGCTCCGTTCCACTTCAGGTAGAGTGGCATTCGGTTAAAAGGGGCTGTTTTGTATTTATAAGGCAGGATTGCCTGGTTATAGGGAGGCTTCCTGTTTGCTTCTTACGAAGGGGTCAGAAATCTAAAGGTAAATAGTGTTACATATCTTTGTGTACATGTGCTATTTTTTTTAAACAAAAATATAAATCCAAACTATAACATCACCAGAGGAGTTAGTTGTTCTGAATAAAGGTTCACTACGGGCAAAAACTTATTTTTAAAGCCTGCACGGAGCTGCAGCCTGAAGGAAAGAGGCAGCTTGGGGTCAGGGAAAAGGCGGGGGGTGGGGGTGGACAAGGTGTTATCCCAAAGGGAGGAAGTGGCGGGAATTAAAGGCAAAATTAAAAGCATTCGAAGGCCAAAGAGGGCGAGGATGTCTAGTGGGAACGGTCTTCTCCCAACACGTCCCTTCCCAGGCGTCTCTCAGGATGCCATTTCAGTCCAGATAAAGTCAGTCTCTCACTCCAAATATCCGCTTAATAAGACACGGTGCCGTCTGCATGTTTGACGTAGGGGCTGTTTGGAAAGCAGGTAAGATCTGTCATTCCTGCAGGTGGAGCCTGTGTTTCACCTTCATAAAAGCAGCCCCAATATGCTCTCTAGCGCTCACGGTCACAATCTAGTAAAAACGACAGGGTTTCTCTGAGGGAGCAATCGAGAAGGAACGCCAGCAGCGAGGAGGGATGTGGTGGGTCTGCCTCTGGCCGAAGACGGTCACCAAGAACAACCGGAGGGTCTCCCTGGGCACCTCTCTCCTCCCCAGCACCAGCCAAGCGTCGCTCGGCCTTGAAAGTCTGCCCATGTCAGCCGGGGCTTCTGTGGCCTCGGAGGCTTCCCAACACCGTCCAAGCTTTGGTGCAAATGCCAAAGTCCAGCCTCTCCCTGCGCCAACGGGCCGCCTCAGGTCGAGCGGAGCTGCCTCATCAAGCTTTGCTTCCTCCCGCGATGGATGCAGCAGGAATGTTTGAAGTTCCTCAGAAAATGGGGGAAAGGACAAAACGGGAAGGAATTCTGCGCCAGGGTGGACTGGAGGATGCGGCCAGGGGGAGGGCCGTCTGGAGCTGCGCCAAGGATGGAAACGCTCCAATCGTGGATCGAGACGGGGACCACGTGGCACACAATGAGGTAGCTCAGGACGCACACGAGCATCGCCGAGGAGCTGCTTCGTCTTGGGCGAGGGGGGCCCTTGTGAGCCCCCGGGCAGGGCGAAAGGAAAACCCTCAGCCACGAAGCGACTCGAGGGGCAGTTCGGAGCGGGGCCCTTGGCACCCAGAAGGCACTGGGATTCGCTACAGTTGCTCCAGGTGGCAAGATGCCAGCTCTCGGGATTTTACAGAACTGGGGCGGGGGGCAAGGTTGGCTGCAAGGAGCTCCCCTTTCATATGGCGTAAAAGGGAACCTGGGCTAAGGAGGCTGGCATTTGTTGCACGCTGCCAGTCCCAACCAGACCCCCACCTCTGTGCCCCCGCCCTCACCTTTTGTTAAGGCCGGGGAGCCCCGCAGTTGTTTGGGGCGCTGCAGAGCCAGAAAAGCCCCAAAAGCAGGAGGGGGACCGGCATGCCCGGGGCTCTGGAGTCACTCTTGAGAGCCGTGGGGGCTGCTGGCTGGCACTGGGCACCAGTCCACCCACCTCTTTCTTCTCTTCGGTCCTCCCACCGGCCTTGTAATGCCACGCCAAGGACGGGGGAGGGGCCCAACCACGGCTGTCCGACAAACGCTTCTATTTACACAAAGGGGGGTCTGGAGTGCAGCACTTCAAGGAGAGCTGGGGGGGGGGCTGTTCTTCTCCCTCACCAGCCGTCCGGCCGGCTTTATTTGCGCTTCCTCAGGATCAGGTACATGAGGCCGCTGAGCAGCGTGAAGGCGAAGGCCACCCAGGCCAGCACATAGGAGTAGCCGAAGCGGCCGCTCTCCACCTCAAATCGGCCGTAGGTGAGGCCCCGGTGCAGCTCCGAGCGCCGGTTGGTGTAGACGGAGGCCGCGATCATCACGCAGAGGCCTGGAGGCAGAGGGGACCCCGCTCAACGACAAGACACAGACTCTAGGCCTACAGCAGGAGCATCCTCGACTTACAACCGGAATTTCTGTTGCTAAGCAAGGTTCAGTGAGTGGTGCCCAGTTTTACGATCTTTTTGGCCACAATTGTTAAGCCGTCGTTAAGCGAATCTGGCTTCCCCCACGGACTCTGCTTGTCAGAAGCCAACTGGGGAGGCTTCAGCGCCCAAATTTTGCTCCCGTGACCATGGAGACACCGCAGCGGTTGTCACTGCAAGGACCGGTTGGAAGTTGCTTTGTGGGGTTATAACTTTGAACAGTCACTAAGCGAACGGTTGTAAATCGAGGAGCCCCCTAGTCCCAATCTGACAGAAGTCCTGGCCACGTGACTTTTGGATCAGCTGAGGGGGCTTTGAGAAAAGTCGCATTTCTTACCCTGCCTCCCCCCAGCAAACCATGATGAAGAGCAAAGGGGCGCTTCCCCCCCAAAAACCTGGTTTAGCAATCCCATTTAAAATGTCAGTCTAGTTCTGGGAAAGGAGGTTTCAAAGCCGGCATACTCACAGGACAAGAGCTGGATGATGGAGGTCAGCACAAACCGCTCGCCTTGCTTCAGGCGGAAGAGCTGAAGGATGAAGACGAAAAAGGCCACGCAGCACAGAATCGTGGACAAGATCATCGTGGCTTGGACGGTCTGAATAGACTGGTATTCTGGAGGGTGGGGTGGGGTGGGGGGTGAATTAAAAGGCGTGTGGAGACAGGTCACCCCTCGGGCAAACGGCCCACCAGGCTGGTTCCCACAGGGCTCCTATTGCACAGGGGTCAAACCTTGGCAACTTTAAAGCCCTGCGGACTTCAATTCCCAGAATTCCCCAGCCATCGTGACAGCCTAGAGCAGGAGCATCCAACCTTCGCAACTTTTAAGATCGGGGGGGGGGGGGGATTCTGGGAGTTGAAGTTCCCAGGTCTTAAAGTTCTCACGGTTGGCCACCTCTGCCGGATTGTGTAGCACAAGACGCCGTGGCTTGTAAGCCGGGATTGATGGCTTAAGGCCCAGTGCTGGAGAAGCTTCAAAGGCAAAGTGAAGCAAGCCCCCTCCTTGTTCCAGACACAGCAGCAGCAGCAGCAGCACCTCGGGGCCTCCCCTGCCCAAGCTCAGTTTCCACCGGCCTTTCCGCCTCCAGACCCAGCCGCATCCTGCCCGAGACGTCCTCCTGCCAATTCCATGTCGAAGGACAATAAAAGAAGCCCGGGCTCTCCTGCCAACTCCCCATCCTCAATTTCCTCCACAGGAAAATCAGCCGGCTTCCACTGCAAGGAACTTCTGAATCGGGCAGCTGTGGGCCGCTCCCTTCCTCCTCTTCTCTCCCCAAGCGCCTTGGCAAAGCGCCCCGGCTTCCCCGGCGGTGGCCCCCACTCCTCAAAGAGGGGGAGATCCCAGAGGAAAGGGGTTTTCAGTTGGGGCGGGCATTCCAGACGCCCCCGGGGGAGCAGACAGGGCTACAGCCTGCATCCTCCAGCCCCAAAAAGCTGACTTCTATGAGGCAGCATCAAGGATGGAAGGCTAGAAACACAATATAAAGGTAAAGGTTTCCCTGTCCAGTCGTGTCTGACCCAAGGGAGCAGTGGTCATCTCTGTTGTTTGGCCAAGGGACCCAGCGTTGTCCGAAGACGCTTCTCTGGTCATGTGGCCAGCAAGGCGCACGGAATGCTGTTATCTTCCCACCAAAATGGTACCTGTTTATCTACTCGCATGTGCATGCTTTCTAACTGCTAGGTGGGCAGCTGCTGGGGCCGGTAACTGGAGCTCACCCTGTTAGCAGCTCTCAGGACTTGAACCCAGACTGTCAGCTGACAAGCTCAGCATCTTTAACCACTGAGGCATCACGCACCCAGTAACACGCTTCATTTCTGTGCAATTGGGAAAATGCCGAATGCCATGATGTCCTGGCATTTTCCAACTATGGGCTAGTTAGGCGGCTTTTGAGCTGAGGAGGGGGAGTGGAGCAGACCCTCCACAGGTGCCTCTGGAGTGCCCGTCTCTTCCCATCCCCAGCAAGCGGGAAAGTCCTCCTTGAGACTCACCTGGAAGGGTATTATCCAAGGCGGTACAGTTCGTCTCATTGAAGCACTGGTGCCAGATGTCTGTGAAGAAGCCATCGCCCACCCACCAGGCCTGAAAAGGAAGATGAAAAGGACACAGAGAGTGAAGGAACCTCCACTCAAGAGACCCGGAACTAGAAAAACCCAACCAACGGGAAGCACAGGTGATGAATTTTCAACAAGCCTTTGTGGCTGGCAGCTCTTGCCTGCTGACCTTGTCTGGGGATACGCGGAGAGAGAACTTTGTAAATATGTCTAAGAAAAGAGTCAGGAAGTAGCTCCGTGTGTGTGTGTGTGTGTGTGTGTTTGTGTGTGTGTGTGTGTGTGTGTGTGTGTGTGTGTGTGTGTGTGTGTGTGTGTACGCACACACGCACACAATCCGAGGTGGTGTTTTGTTTCAGCTGATGAGGTCAGTATTTGAGCTCTATTCAGCCTGAACTCAGCTCAGGCCTGAGTAAATCCATCACGTTTTGTTTACGGGTGATTCGTGGCCAGTGAAAACACAACCATAACAGCCCATGGATTGACAAATCAGAGCTCGAGACAGAGAGAGAGAGACAGAGACAGAGAGACAGAGATGACTCCTGGGATAACTGATACTTCAAAGATCAGAAGGGTTTTCGGTCCCTCCCTCCTCTATTCGATTCGACTCGCATACTGGTATAAAGTGGTACCAGTTACCCATTTGCAATATGTATTTGAAGAAAGACTTCTGACTGCTTTGCTTGGTTGAATTAGCATCACCCCAATCGTAGTTCATGGGTGTGCATGGGTTTTTTTTTCCCTTTTTTAGGTTGGGCACCAAAGCACGGGGGACCTTCTCAGCAGCACCTGGACCAATGTTTCTCAACCTTGGCTGCTCAAAGACGTGTGGACTTCAACTCCCAGAATTCCCCAGCCAGCTTGGGGGACTTCTGGGAGTTGAAGTCCACACGTTTTCAAGGGCCCAAGGTTAAGCAGCCCTGCCTTAGACTAAAGGCACTGTCCGTGTTCTTCCAGATTAGAAGAGGTTGGTAAAATTTAATCTCCTTGTTCGGATGTCACCCCTTCAATCCTGGAATCAGACCCCAAACGGAAAGCTACCCTGGCAACTCACGTTATCGATTGTCGAGATGAACAGAAGTGCGGCTGAAGTGATGTGGAAGAGGATGATAAATGCCAGGAGGATCAGCATGGTGGAGCAGGATGAGGGGCGGCTCTTTCAGATGAGAAGAAAGCGACGCTGTTTGGACACAAAGAGAAAAGACAGCAGAATTATGCCAGGCGAGGCTAAATGTGTCGTCTTGAAAACTTCGGCTACTTTAGCAAAGCCGGCCTCTCTCTCGCTTCCTTTACTCCGACATAACAATTCCACCATTTTCACGAATCAAAGCTGCCTTCTCAAAAGACATGTCTGAAAGTTGCCAAGCTTGACAAACACGGATTTAGAAGAACTCCGGAGATGCGGTTGGGCCTGATCTTCCCCTTTTAAAAACAAAAGCTCTTACCTCAGAGTTGAAGAGCTTGATCTGCCAGTTAAGAAAGCCAAATCTGGACCTGGAAGGGTGGTGGCTGCGGCAAAGAGGTCTTTTCCCTCACCTTCTCCTCCACCCAGGAAGCCATCAAAGCATCCAAGTGACTAGTGGACGACTCTAAATTCAATGAAGCTGAATATTTTCCTCACTTTCCTCATAGATGCAGTCAGACCACTAAGGTCACCTTCCCTGCTGCAATTCCAGAGACAGCAGAAAACCAGACTTCCTGTTTCTTCCCCGTGGTGGCTGATCCCATCCTCACCTCTGTGGGGTTTTTTCTTTCTTTCTTTCTTTTTCTTTCTTTCTTTCTTTCTTTTTCTCTTTCTTTCTCTTTCTCTCTTTTCTTTCTTTCTTTTTCTTTCTCTCTCCTTTCTTTCTTTTTCTCTTTCTCTCTCTCTTTTCTTTCTTTCTCTTTCTTTCTCTCTAAGCACGCAAGCATTTGCAATGTACGAAGGAAGCCCTCTCTTCCCTCTGCAAACAGCACTTAGCAATAGACTTATATACCACTTCACAGTGCTTTACATCCCTCTCTAAGCCGTTTACAGAATCAGCCTCTTGCCCCCAATGATCTAGGTCCTCATTTTACAGACAACGGAAGGACGGAAGGCTGAGTCAACCTTGAGCCAGTCAGGATCGAACTGCTGGCAGTAGGCAGAGTCAGCCTGCAATGCTGACTTCTAACCACTGAGCCACCATGGCTCTTTTTATAAATGCCCACTTAACCATAGTGTGGACTCCGTGGGATGGCCACAAGAGAGCGGATACCTTGAGGTTTGGGGGGGCGGGTGTTTAATGGGTTGAGGATACCTGAATCTAGACAACTGACGGGGCTATCAAGAGTGGCAGCTCTACCTGTACCTTCCTCAAGCAAAGGAAGGGCTGGGTGTAACCATGAGGCACCTGAGGGCCTCTGATGGGACGGAGGGGGCAGTTAATAGAAGACACTTTTCTCGGGTGGCCCCAATGAATGTGCCAATGAACTCCTCCCTGCTGTCCCTCAAGGAGATTTTAAAGATTTTGTCTCTGCTGGATTTGTCACGAAGGCTCCGTGCTCTGCTCCTTTATTTGCTGATCCTGTTTAATCTTGAAACCTTGGATCTGTTGAATGGTCTTGCAGGATGAAGTCTGCTCTATTCTGTGGCCCTGAAAAGCCGCGTCTGGGTCTGTTTTTGCGTAACGGTCCAACCTTCGTCCAGAACAAGGCCTGCAACTTGGCTCAAGCTGGCCTTTCAGCGGCTCTGCTTCGCTTCCAAAATTATAACCAGGGCAGGACAAATAACCAGGATCTGCCTTTGACTGAGATGAAGGCTCCTTAGGTGCACTTAGTAGAATTACTCACCTGCTCCCTCCCTCCCTCCCTCCCTCCTGTCACATTAAAAGATCTACAACTTGGTGTAGCAGCTCTGGGGCCACACCTGAGGATTCGGGAGGGGCTGCTTTAAGAGGAGCTGAGGCTTAATGCCGTTCATGCGGGTCCTGGGTTGGGCGCTCAGGTCTCCAAGGAGCATGGGTTATGTGCTGAGAACTTGCACCATCTGGGTCCCTGCCCAGGGAAAGAGATGGCTTTCTTTTTCTATACTGCAAAGTGTGGAGCCTCAATTGTGAACCCTTCTCGTTTGGCCCCTTGTGGTGCCAAGGAACCCTGCAGAGAAGGCACAGATTGGGTGCCCGCTCTGAAGAAGAGGGCAAAGGGTTGAAAAGACACCTGGCTAAGAAGAGGAAGATGTTGAGACTCGGAAGGTCCAGCCTCAAGGATGCAACTTGCTGCTCTTGGCCAAAGACCACCCCTGGGGTAAAAGTACAGTATCTACAAGGGAGATCCTTCCAGAGCAGAAGGAAGGAAATGGCAATGGGGGGGGGGGAGGAGAGAGAGGGGGGGGAGAGAGAGTAGGAGAGAGAGAGAGAGAGAGAACCCTCCTTCTCACAATGCCCGGCTTGTGTGGCCACACCTAAAGGGCATCTTGTGAAAGGAGGACTTCTCTATCCAAGCCTTCCCAAACAATATTGATGGGTGGGCAGCCTGCAGAGCAATTCAGCCGATGGCCAGTCCCAGAATGCCTTTCTCTCCGCGGGAGCCGTTCCTGAGAAACGTCTGTTTGCCCAACCAGGGAGTGGCCAGAGGAGAACATTAAGTCAGGATCCCTGAAGTCACCAGAAGCCCTGCCAGCAATCAGGGCAGCAAGCCGACTTGTGAGGAAACAGGGTTGTCTGGTTCTCTTACGGTTTCTTGCTGGCCATCTCACATTTACCTGCTGCTCATTGTTTTATCTGCGCTGGGCCATGGAAAGAGGGACGCTACTTGGGGTAATAAAATCTTACAACACAGCTTTAAACACACCTCAAAGTGTAGGAGGGACCCTGTATCTCCTTAAGCCACCGTTGACAGACTACAAGGGCCGGTTTGCCCAACGTGCCCAGCCCACATCCATGCCAGCTTAGTTCGCTCCAATTAGGTTGATCAATCGCCTGAGATTTACGCCCTGGCCTGATCCACTGAATCTGGGTGGTTTTATTTCAAGAAGCAAAATCGCTCTAAAGAAAAAAAAAAGCTGTTTCCAAGAGCAGCAGGCCAGATGCTCTTGGAAAGCTTACAAGCTATGATCTACCAATCAAAGCAATGCACAGAAAACAGGCAGGAATGCAAAGTGAAGCAAAAACATTGCAAAACAGCCTTGAGAGGTCTCTTGTAAAAGTACTCAAACAGCAGGGATTCCAATTGCTTCCACTTTGAAAGAAGGCAGAAAAAATCCGGACACAGGATTTGTGGAAGCAGAGCGGAGGCCACTTGGCTTACGGCCAAGGGCTTTGGCCAGGTGACCCTTACCTCGGATTCTGGGTCCACTCTAGGTAATCCAGAGCAGGAGCCATCTTCTTGGGGGCCCTAATTGTCCAGCTTCCCAACTGCATACCTGGTTGGCCACTGGGGAAGGAGGGACTGAGAGACCAGCAAGGTGCAGGCGAAGCCATGCTTGGGGCCCCTGGTGTCTTTCTTCCTTCCTTACCCCTCAAGAATACAGCGCCTCACTGTTCCAGTGACCCCCTTTATGATTAGAGTCTGAAGAAGATCAGGACATCCAGCCGCTTGCCTCCAAGGGCTTCCTAGCATGAGGGCAACCAATGCTGCCTTCAGCCACGCCCACCTTGCACCTGGGAGTCACCCCCTGGCAGAGGTCAGGATTGACTTGGGCATCTCCCCACTATTTCTCAGCTCCGGGGTCCTTGTGTCATTCCTCTCTGGGGTTCCCTTTCAAAGGCGAGATGGGAAGGGTCTTCAGAAAAGGCCAATCATGCTGGAGGACCAGGAGGCAGTCTCCTCCTCCTCCTCCTCCTCCTCCTCCTCCTCCTCCTCCTCCTCCTCCTCCTCCTCCTCCTCTTGGTTAGGTAAGGATGGGGAGCCAGATGCACAGCAAGGCAAGATGCTGACAGGTGGGGTTCGGATAAAGGAAGTGACCCCTGGATGCAACTGGTTACATCGGAGGTTAGGCAAGGCTGAACCCCTGGAGCCCTTCTGATAACAAAGCTCTGCCCCAGAAGAGATCAAACAGGAGGCACCCCAGCCTCCTCGCGGGAGGGCATGCAGAGGAGAGTGGCTTCACCATTCACACATACACATATAGACATGCGTGCATATATATATATATATATATATATATATATATATATATATATATATATATATATATATATATATATATATATATATATATATATATATATATATATATATATATATATATATATATATATATATAAAATATAATGGAAATCCTTGCTGTTCATCTCATTGTTCTGAGTAACACTTTTCCTTCTCCAATAATCCTAATTCACATGTCACATTATGCACACTTTGCATAATTAAGTTTGCTGAATAGGTTACAACTGGCAGGGTTCACAAAACACACTAAATTGTTCATCAGGGGTTGCAAAGCAATAGGCACAGATTCAGCTGCAACCCCACCATGGAAAAGGTTTCCCAAATCGATTCTGTGTGACTTTTCTCTGAAGCTCTGACCATCTATGCTGGTGCCAGAAAAGCTGCCAGGATTAGAAGGGAAAAGGCGAAACACACCTCTGTGGGTCTCCCTTACCTGGGCACCTGTTGCAGCTACAACTCCCGTTTTCTGGAGGGGAATGCAGGAGAGCCTCTTCAGCCAAACCCTTCACCCATCCTTGGCCCACCACCATTAAAAGGTCTGCCGTCCAAGCCTTGTTCTCCTCGCTATAATCCAGGTGCTCTTGCAGGTACTCCCTAGCTCCACATTTTACAGATAGGAAAAGCGGCACAGGAAGCCCCGTGGCTCAAGCCCACCTTAAGCCCTCTGCAGGGGCCTCTCCTAATCTCCGTCGCCAATGAGCTTCGGCAGTCACTCCGTTCCCCAAAATTACTTTGAACCAGCGGACGAGCCCCGGGCCACGCATCGGAGGTACCGAGAGACCCCCGGACGACGCAGCAGGCCGAAGAGCCGCAGGAGGGACCGGCCCCTCCGGCCACCTTCGGCTGCGCAGCGCAAAAAGGACGCCCAGCGAGGCCGCTCCGGGTGTCCTCGGCCGGGAGAGCCCCGGGCCGTCCTTCCCAACCCGGCGCCCTCCCCGGCCTTCCCCCCGGGCCCCCCGAGCCAGCGCCCCCCGCCCCGTCCCGCGTGGCGCTCCCGGGTCCACCCGAGCTCCGGTGCCCCAGCCCAGCCGCCCGGCGCTACGGCAGCTGCATCCCTCGCCTCCCTCGCCCGCTGCCCGGCGCTTCTGCCACGCCAAGCCCGGAGCGGCGGCTTCGGAGTCCGGAGCGCGGCAGGGAGCCACGTCTCTCCCGTTTCCCAGGGCCAGCCCCGCTTTCTTCCTTCGCCCGCGCCCCACTTACGGCCGGTGGCTGCTGGGCCGGGCAGGGAGCGGCGGCGGCGGCGGCGGGGCTGCTGCGCGCGAGGAGTGGCTGCTCGCTCTGCCGCCTCCTGGGCCGGCGGTGGCAGAGCCCGGCTGGGTGGGGAAGGGGAGGGGAAAAGGCAGCGGGCTGGGGGAGCCGCCAGCAGGCCGGGCCGGCGCGCAGGGGCGGCGGAGGAAACTGCGCGCTTCCCGGGGGGAACTCTGGCCGCCGGGCGGAAGGGCAGCCTTTGCTTTGGGGGCGCCGCACCCCCGGCCGCCCCTCCCGGGAAGGGAAAGGGCGGGTGGCGCCCAGGCCGCGGGGTGGCGGGTCGGACAGTCAGGCAGATGTTGAGGCCGCCGCTCCGGGCCTTCTGGGAGCAGCGTGGCTGCTTCGGGGCACTTCGGAAGGGCCGAGCCGGAGTTGCACGACGACCTTTGGCTGGTAGAGAAACCGCATCACAGACACACAGGCCGCCCCCCAAGGCCCAGGCCCCCTCTCCGGTTTGGGCAGGTCAGTCAAACCGTGGTCCCCCCCCCCCAAAAAGAGGAGACCTGGACCTGCCTCTCTTTCCTCCTCCTTGGAAAGGAAGAGAGAGCAGGAGGAGGAGGCCAAAGACCAGAAGATTTCCTGACCCAACCCAGGATCTTGCTCCAGGATTGGAAGCAATTGGATGCACCAGAGACTTAAAGCAAAACCAAAAACATCCGAATTATTTTCCACAGAGAGACTTCCAGGACTCAAGTAAACTTTACAGGGTTGGGGGCTTCCCCACCAAAGCCATTTCCTTTTGTTGGGGGGGGGGGGGGCGGCAACAGAGACCAATCAGCTACAGGTGCATTTCCACACAGATCGATAAAAGTGCCAATGGAACCAATAAGAAACCGGGGAGGGGGGTGTTCTTGAGCCTCTTCAACTGGCCAGACTTACTGGGCACCCCTTACAGAGGGGTCTCCCCTCTTTACTGCGGGGACAAGGGGACCCCCGTGCCACCTGAGGCCCCAGCCAGGCATTTTGCTGTGGGGAAGAGAGCAGCAAACAAGGGCCCCTCCCACCAGCCTCGCTGCAGGGCACTAGAGGATGCCCAAGTTATTTTGGCAACTGAGGTAGGAATTTCCACCACCAGCGTTTCCCCACCTCCCTGGCAGTGAAAACACACCCACGGAGCAGCAAGAAGCCATCTGGTGCCTATTCAGAAGGCTCCATCAAGGGGCCAAAGGCCTCCGTCTCCCAGCAGAGCCTGGAGGCTCTCGGGGGAAGATCCCGGCTGGCTCTGCAAGCAGATCCAGGGTTGTTTTCTCCTTCTTAAAAAAAAATGTGTGTGTGTGTGTGTGTGTAGGACCAGGGAATCCAGCCTGGTCCAAGGCAGCACTGTGGCCAGATAAAGAGCAGGAGCAAGAAGGTGAGAAGAACGGCCTCCTGCTTCTTGGGAGCAGAAGAGAGATCCTGAAGCCAAGCGGGTGATTGGCCAGTCAGGGCTCCGTCCCCACAATGCTGTTGCCAAGAGAACTGAATGACCCACTGGGACCATTCGGTCCCGTTCTGTTTCACCAGGACAGGAGGGTCATCCAGTAGATCTGGAGGCACCAGGCTAGGAAGATGCTCCTTCCATGCACAAATGAGTGAAAGTACCAACCCTAAGAATGTGGCACCAATATTGGTCATTTCATGTCCAGATCATGACCTCTGGATCAATACGGCCACATTGGCCAGGACAACAAAAGGCCTGTTTTGCTCTCAGATCAGAAGAGAACTTGTGGGCAAGACTCGGGCAAAGGGCCATGACGTCAGAAGGGGGTGGCTCAGGCTGATAGGGGAAGAGAGGGCATGAAGATGGCTCCTAACCGACCTTGGGGGAAACCACGTCTTTCTCCCTGTCTCTGAACGTATCAAAGCCCTTGGCCAAAGTTTACCTGTTTGCAGGCAAAGATCCTTGATCCCCAAGGCCTCTTTTCTTATGTTCTTGGCCACGAAAGTGACCAGTCCTGCAAAGGTCCAGCCAAAGTTCCAACCAGCAGCTCGGCCAAGCTAAGCAGGAGGAAGCCACCTCTGGAACTATTCTGATTGGAACGGGAAAGCCAAAGCAGAGCCCCAGCCATGGCCTCAGCCTCCAGCCGGGCATCTCGGATGCTCCTGTCAGTTCTGTGGCTGCTTTTCTGATGTTGCTGGGTCATTCTTGCCCCAGCAGCAGCTGCCAGGCCTGGGGCCCTTTTCTTTCCTGTAGCCCCTTCATAAAATAAACTTCATGAGCAGATCTTTGGGCAACTTTCCCTCCAGGCCAGGGAGAACTTGGGGGGGGGGGGGGGCGGTGTTCCCTGCCTCTTCAAAAAAATAAATCAAGTAGAAGCCAAATAAGATTAAAACCGAATCTGGTACAAGAGACATCAATCTGCAAAACTCCGCATCCTTCAAGAGTGTCTCCACTTAATCACAAGAGAAGGAAGAGGATGGCAATGCAGCACCTTCTTTGCATTCCTGTCTTCAGCTTTCCCAGCCAGGTGTGCCTATTTAGGCCCTGGCAGCAGGTGAGGTTCAAGGGCATACACAGCCGAGTCAAGGCTTATTGGGCTATCTGTCGGCCAAGCCCTCCCTCCCTCCATTCCCCTGGTTGTCTGCATTGTTATACAAGGTTCCCTGTGATCCGCAGCAGCTCTCCAGCTTCTCACCTGGCCTGAGAGGCTTCCCAGAAGACCCGGCTGGCCTGGAAGGGAAACTTGGCACAACCAGGAATCTTCCCCTCAGCCTGGTGGCTGCTGTCCTTGCTGGGCATAAGAGGGAATGCAGCCCAGCACACCTGGAGGATGCCAGTTTGGGGGAAGCCAGGTAGAGCTTTTGCCTCTCTTCCTGCATGCTCCCAAACTGGCTGGGAAAAGTCCTGACCACCATTAATGGCAGCAAAGGAAGGACGAGCTCGGTGCTGCCTTGAAGGGTGCCCAGCTTCCTCCTGCCCAGATCTGGGAGGCTGATCAGGTCTGCAGAGCAACCGTAATCCTTCAACAGTTGGGCATAACTGGCAAAGAGCAAGTTCCTTCTCTCCTTTGCCAGCCCCAGGTTGGGCGGGAAGGGAGGGAGTGTTGTTGAGGCATGTCTGATCCCATCAGAAAGGCAGGTGGCCTATAAACACCGAGCATTTCCGTCAGTTGAGAAGAGAGCAGATAATGGCTTGTTTTGGGACATCCTAGGGCGTGGGGCTCTTTCCCAGGAGCGGGAAGGCCACCTGCACTCATCCCTGCCAGCTCCAGTTCACCCTTCCAGGTCAGCATACCAGAACAGTTGTAAGAGCAGCCGTCCCACCATTCCCCCCCCCCCGCAATCTCCTGCTGCAGCATCCCAAAGAAGATGGAGGCGCTTCCCCAGCTTGCCTAGACATCAACGCTGCAGAGCAAAAATATTAGATAAGGGAGATCAAAGGATAAAACAGTTAACCGCAAAATTACTGTTTGTTCTGCTTGCAGCAAGATACAAATCTAAAAATAAAACAGAGTACCAGCTTTTTATTTTTCCCTGTAGCAAAGAAATGTGCAACTATCCGATGTTTTGAAATCTTATCCTGCGTCTTCCTAGCAATACTGGGAATGAGCTCTCTTTTTCTATAAGTAACCAACTCATGGGCACAGTTTACAGCTGGGCTGTCCCTGCCTGTCTCGGCAAATGTGGGGCTGACCCAGAGGGAAGCCTTCTCTGAAGGGAGGGCAAAATAACCCTTCCACCAATAAAACGATTGACTGTGAATTGCAATAGACAACAACTGTGTTTAAATTAGTTACTATTTCTAACATTTGGATTTTATATTAGCACGTACAGCCTCTGCTCTCTCTTGTTAAGCAGAATCACATCAGATACCTGTACAATTAGCACAGCCCCCCCCCAAGGCTGTGTGCTCTCTCCACTTCTCTCAATATACCAATGACTGCATCTCTAACAATCCATCTGTTAAACTACTGAAGTTCGCAGATGATACAACAGTGATTGGTCTCATTTGCGACAACGATGAATCCGCATACAGACGGGAGGTTGAACAACTAGCCTTGTGGTGCGACCGGAACAATCTGGAACTGAACACACTCAAAATCGTAGAAATGGTGGTAGACTTTAGGAGAAATCCTCCCATTCTACCACCTCTTACAATACTAGACAACACAGGATCAACAGTAGAGACCTTCAAATTTCTAGGTTCTACCATATCGCAAGACCTAAAATGGTCACCCAACATCAAAAACATCATCAAAAAAGCACAACAAAGAATGTTCTTTCTGCGCCAACTCAGGAAGCTCAAACTGCCCAAGGAGCTGCTGATACAGTTCTACAGAGGAATCATTGAGTCTATCATCTGCACCTCTATAACTGTCTGGTTCGGTTCTGCAACCCAACAAGACAGACACAGACTTCAGAGGATAATCAGAACTGCAGAAAAAACAATTGCTACCAACCTGCCTTCCATTGAGGACCTGCATACTGCACGAGTCAAAAAGAGGGCCGTGGAAATATTTACAGACCCCTCACATCCTGGACACAAACTGTTTCAACTCCTACCCTCAAAACGATGCTATAGAGCACTGCACATCAGAACAACTAGACACAAGAACAGTTTTTTCCTGAACACCATCACTCTGCTAAACAAATAATTCCCTCAACACTGTCAACCTATTTACTAAGTCTGCACTACTATTAATCTTCTCATTGTTCCTATCACCCATCTCCTCCCACTAATGACTGTATGACTGTAACTTTGTTGCTTGTATCCTTATGATTTATATTGACTGGTTCCTAATATGATTTGATTGTTTATTTGTACCTGGACTATCATTAAATGTTGTACCTTATGATACTTGATGAGCGTATCTTTTCTTTTATGTACACTGAGAGCATATGCACCAAGACAAATTCCTTGTGTGTCCAATCACACTTAGCCAATAAAAAATTCTATTCTGTTGTTCTGTTCTGTTCTGTTCTGTTCTGTTCTGTTCTGTTCTGTTCTGTTCTATTCTATTCTTCTATTCTATTCTATTCTATTCTATTCTATTCTATTCCATTCCATTCCATTCCACTCCACTCCACTCCACTCTACTCTATTATCTCTTGTGGGGTGCAGAAGGATTTGTAGGCAACCTGCTGTTACTTAACTTTGCTCAATTTCTTTCTTTCTTTCTTTTTCTTTCTTTTTCTTTCTTTTTCTTTCTTTCTTTCTTTCTTTCTTTCTTTCTTTCTTTCTTTCTTTCTTTTTCTTTTCTTTTCTTTTTTCTTTTCTTTTCTTTCTTTTTTGCCTGTCCTAGGTTCCATGTTGTTTATTCCAGAGCATGCCTAGGAACATGTTCAATGCAGAAACACACTAAAAATCAACAGAGGCATGACTGGGCCAGGACAGGATTAATCTGAGAAAAGAAAGAATGAAAGATTTGGGTGGGGCTGATTCAGCCGGGGGTGGGAGAGGAAAGGGGTGCAAAGGGCTTATTTTCCACATGGCAGGGGGAGAGTGTGTTGGGCGAGACAAAAGGGAAGGGCCACGCAACCATCCATTCTCTGGGAAACTTGACCTAAGTCGGCTTCTCCTGCCTTCAGGTGTGCTGAACTTCATCTCTTTTTGTTGTTAGTTGCAAAGTTGTGTCCGACCCATCGCGACCCCATGGACAATGTTCCTCCAGGCCTTCCTGTCCTCTACCATCCCCGGGAGTCCATTTAAGCTCACGCCGACTGCTTCAGTGACTCCATCCAGCCGCCTCATTCTCTGCCGTCCCCTCCTTCTTTTGCCCTCAATCTTTCCCAGCATTAGGCTCTTCTCCAGTGAGTCCTTCCTTCTCATTAGGTGGCCAAAGTATTTTGAGTTTCATCTTCAGGATCTGGCCTTCTCAAGAGCAGTCAGGATTGATCTCCTCTAGAACTGACCGGTTTGATCGCCTTGCAATCCAAGGAACTCGCAGGAGTCTTCTCCAGCACCATAGTTCAAAGGCCTCAATTCTTCGGCGCTCAGCCTTTCTTATGGTCCAACTTTCACAGCCATACATTGCAACTGGGAAAACCATAGCCTTGACTATAAGCACTTTTGTTGGCAGGGTGATGTCTCTGCTTTTTAGTATGCTGTCTAGATTTGTCATAGCTTTCCTCCCCAGGAGCATGCATCTTTTAATTTCTTGGCTGCAGTCCCCATCTGCAGTGATCTTGGGAGTCCAGGAAAATAAAATCTGTCACTACCTCCATTTCTCCATCTCTTTTAAAAAAAACCAAATATTTCCCGGCATCTTTGATTGGCTGGGCAGCAGAAGTGGTGCAATCCAATTGACCTGGATGGCGACGAACTATGGAATTATTTTTCAACATGGGTGGAAAACTCATTTGGGACTCTTGAGAGCACAGTGTGAGTCTTGTCCAGGAATTTGGTAGGTCTAATGAAAAGAAGGACCAGGGGTGATATGATAGCAGTCTTCCAATATTTGAGGGGCTGCCTCAGAGAAGAGGGGGGTCAACCTATTCACCAAAGCAGCTGAAGGCAACAAGAAGCAACAGATGGAAACTAATCAAGGAGAAAAACTAACCTGGAACTAAGGAGAAACTTCCTAACAGTGAGGACAATTAAACAGTGGAACAGAAGTTGCCTCCAGAAGTTGTGGGTGCTCCGCAGGGGTGGGTTTCATTTACCTTTGCTACCGGTTCGGGAACGGGAGCGTGCGGGCGTGTGCAGGCGCTTTGAATGCGCACAACACTTCTACGCATGCGCAGAGCGTTTTTAATGACATCCGGGCGGGTGGGCGGAGCCTCCTGCCACTGCTGCTACAGGTATGCCCGAACCCGTGTGAACCGGTAGCAACCCACCACTGATGCTCCGTCACTGGAGGTTTTTAAGAAGAGACTGGACAGTCACTTGTCTGAAATGACATAGGGCTTCCTGCCTGACCAGGGGGTTGGACTAGAAGACCTTCAAGGTCCCTTCCAGCTCTATGATTCTGTTATTCTTCTCACAGAGTTATATTCATAGGAGGGCCTCCCATTCACTCAAAAGATTCATCTATCAGGAAGCAGGTGGGACTGTTCCAGGGTGGTCCCCTCACCCTCTTGAGTCCCCCTCCAGTTGTCCTCCACTGCCCTTCCTTGCCTTTATCCTTCCTGCAACCACCCAGCATCTTTATTTACACAAAGAGATGCGCAGGGGAAGCCAGAGGCCAGGCCTTTGTTTCTGCAGCGTGCCAGTTGGAAAAGCAAACACAGGGCAAACATAGGAGGTGCCTAGTAAGGTGCTGGTGTGCCTACCCCACACTCTCTTGCTAATCCAAAGGACGAATCCACTTCTGGGTTTTAGGTCAGTGGCGAGCAGGTGAGGCAAAATGGAGGCTGGGGGAGGGGCAAAGCTTTCATCCCAGACTTGGCAGGACAGTCATCCTTACTGGGTGTGGAAGCATGTCCCAGTTTTCACCTGTGAGACGTTAGAAAGCAGAACCTGCTGGCTTGAGCACCCCGAGTCCGGATCTGGAGGAGTTTCATGCAAGTCCACTTGGAAGTCTTGGGGGCTAGAGGGGGCATTCCTGCAGGCCAAGGAAGGGATCTACTTTGCAGCTCCTCTCTAGCCAAAAAGGCGTATCAAAGCAGCTGCCCATTCCCAAAGGTGATTTATGTTCACCAGGGAGACGCTGAAGGATTTGGCCAACAGACCCTCCGAGACCTTACGCTGATTTCAGCGTCTCCACTTCTTGCCTTGTGGCTCTTCCTGTAGGATGCCGATTGCGTTGGGTTAAGCGAAGCTCCAGAGCTCCCTGGCTGACTTGGAAGCCCACAGATCAACCTGACACTCCGCAATTACTTGGCTGACTCATCGCATTCTCTTCCAGAGGCCCAAACCTGCTTGGTGAGGGCAGGAACAGGTTTTTTGGAGGGCACCCACAGTCCCTCCAGGTGTGGGGGTGCCTCCGTGGGCCTCCTTACGCCTTTGATCAAGGAGTAGCCCTCTTGCCAGCCATCCCACCCATCTGATTTTGCTCCTCCCTAGTAGACTCACCGGCCTGCAGGCTGACAATTTGGCCTTCCACCCACAAGGCCCTCTAACTGGAACGGCTCCCGATTTGCATTAACTGTAAAACTAATCATGCAAACTTGCATGAGGAGCCAGTAGAGGCACAGTTATTTTCTAACCCTGTTTGAATATTTGGGGGAGGGAGCAGGCCGCATAAAGATCCTCCCCAGAGGTCCAGCTTTACACACAGAAGACCTGGTTTGTTTTTGACTTCTTCTACAGGATTTTCTTTTAACTTTCAGGAAGCAGGAACACAAAACTCTCATCAAAGCAACTGGGAAGAGAGACGGCTCTTAATTAGCCATCAAGAGTCAGGCCACTGAATGTGCTCGTTCTGCTACAGTGCTCCCCTTTATTTTTTTATTTTTATTTTTTTTCTCCTTTGAACAAAATTAGGCAGGCGGAGAAAAGAATTCGCCTCACCTTCCAAAGCTGGCCCCACCCTTCCTTCCGGGAAAACCACGAAGGAGTTGGTGAAACTTTCTCTTCTCATCAAGGAGATTCCTGCTTTGGGGCATCTGTGACAGTGGCCCGGACGGCTGCTCATCTCTGGAGTCCAGGCAGCGGACCAGGGGTGCCGGTCTCTGACCGGAGAGCCCAGAACTATTTCGAGGTCTCTGGAGTGAACCAAAAAGGGGGCGTGGGGGCATTCCAAGTCAGGTCTTTTCCCTCCTTCTGTGCAGGGCCCCATTTATTAAAAGTGAACTCACCGTTCTTGCCTTACTGAAGAGGGAGGGCATTAAAAACACACCAAGGTCATCCTGGCCTCCCCAAGGGCTCTTCCCAAGTTCTTATTATTCATATTTTCAGGGCAGCTGTCGCTTTCGCCATCGTTCGCCAAGCAATCGCTGGAATATTTTGGTCTCTACTTTTAAAAAGGAAAGCTACGCTGCTTGCAGCTTTTTGGGGCGGGTATAATTAGCTTGCCTTTGTGTGTTTGTTCCCTAAGGTTGCCAGCTTCTTCAATTAAAAAAAAAATCTTACGCCAGTACGGTAAAGAAAAGGTAGACGCTTATTTAGTTAAGTGTTTGGGCTCCCTGCTTCACTGCACAGATGAAAGTTGCGAAGCAGCTGAGACCACAATTAAAGTGTTTAACGACGAAACCCCAAGAAGCTGAGATTCGAAGACCGGCTGCTGAACCATTCACCAAGGGCCAGCAAAAAATAATGAAGCGGCACTAAAATACGGGGCAATGCCCAACCATTTGGAGAATGTAGTAAGGGCAGAAGAGAGGCGCGCGCACACACACACACACACACACACACACACATACACGGTTCCTAGAAGAGAGATTTCCCTAGCCGGGGTGGTGTGGGGTGGGGGTGGGGGTGGGGGCACTGAGAAAATTCAGTCTCCAAACATCCTGGCGGCATCGGACATAATGGGGTCATGGAAGTGTGTCCTCTAGTTGAGCTCAACTCACTGCAATTCAAATGGAGACAATCTTCCCAAGAACAGTAGAGACATTGTCCTATTGCCTCCTTCCTTTTTCAACTTTCCCATCTTCCCCTGCCCTGGGATTCTGTGTGGTCTCCCTTCCGGCCCTGTTCTATGGAGCATCTGGAGAGCAGGTGGGGGGGGGGGGGCTGCTGCTGCCTGGGAAAGACCCCTGTCCTTGTCACCCAAGAGCATCTGCAGGGATCCTGGGCCCACAAAGGGTGGGATCAACGTCCCCCAAGAGAAGAGCAATAGACATATACTGCTTCATGGTGCTTTACAGCGCTCTCTAAGCTCTGGAGCAGTGGTTCTTAACCTGGGGTGCGTGAACCCCTGAGGGTGCGAGAGAGCATTTCCAGGGGTGCGAGAGAAATTTCAAAAATTAAAAAAAATATATGAACAAGGCAACCGTGTTTTTATGTTATATAGTAATATAATATTATATATACATAGGATTTTTTGCTGATAAATGAATATATATATATATATATATATATATATATATATATATATATATATATATATATATATATATATATATATATATATATATATATATATATATATATATATATAAATGTGGTAAATAAACACAGCATTTGTTTATGCAATAAATGTTTTCTCTTAAATAAAAAATATACACACATATTTAAGGGGCTGCAAGAGCTTATTTTCAGATTGCACTTATTTTCAGATACACTGAGAGCATACACACCAAAGACAAATTCCTTGTGTGTCCAATCACACTTGGCCAATAAAGAATTCTATTCTATTCTATTCTATTCTATTCTATTCTATTCTATTCTATTCTATTCTATTCTATTCTATTCTATTTTCAGATTGAAGGGGGTGCGGACCACTAAAAAGGTTAAGAACCGCTGCTCTAGAGTCTCTAAGTGTCAGGAGAGTTTTAGGAACGTGTAGTCCCCTCCTCCACGTAAATCGTACCACTTCCAGCTGGTGTGGCCAATGGGCCATGC